>OZ020613.1:2500-1299707 GCA_963971575.1 Liopterus haemorrhoidalis
AACTTTCTAATCAAAATTTTCGGCAAACCTAACATTTTTTTCGGCAAACCTAACTTTTTTTTCGGCAAACCTAACTTTTTTAATCAAAATTTTCGGCAAACCTAACATTTTTTTCGGCAAACCTAACTTTTTTTTTCGGCAAACCTAACTTTTCTCATCAAAATTTTCGGCAAACCTAACTTTTTTTGGCAAACCTAACTTTTTTTTTCGGCAAACCTAACTTTTCTCATCAAAATTTTCGGCAAACCTAACTTTTTTTGGCAAACCTAACTTTTTTTTTCGGCAAACCTAACTTTCTAATCAAAATTTTCGGCAAACCTAACATTTTTTTCGGCAAACCTAACTTTTTTAATCAAAATTTTCGGCAAACCTAACTTTTTTAATCAAAATTTTCGGCAAACCTAACATTTTTTTCGGCAAACCTAACTTTTTTTTCGGCAAACCTAACTTTTCTCATCAAAATTTTCGGCAAACCTAACTTTTTTTGGCAAACCTAACTTTTTTTTTCGGCAAACCTAACTTTTCTCATCAAAATTTTCGGCAAACCTAACTTTTTTTGGCAAACCTAACTTTTTTTTTCGGCAAACCTAACTTTCTAATCAAAATTTTCGGCAAACCTAACATTTTTTTCGGCAAACCTAACTTTTTTAATCAAAATTTTCGGCAAACCTAACTTTTTTAATCAAAATTTTCGGCAAACCTAACAATTTTTTCGGCAAACCTAACTTTTTTTATCAAAATTTTTGGCAAACCTAACATTTTTTTCGGCAAACCTAACATTTTTTTCGGCAAACCTAACTTTTTCAGCAAAATTTTCGGCATTTTCGGCAAAAATCGCGTTTTTCGGCAAAAAATCACGTTTTTCGACAAGATTTTCGGCAAAAATCACTTTTTTCGGCTAACCTACACACTTTTTGACCAATTTTCGCCGAAAAGACCGTGTTCCTACGAAACGGTCGCCGCCAGGAAGCTAAATCCGCCAACCAAAACTACCGGAAAGCTCTCGGGACCAAAATATACCATTTTTTAACAAAAAACAACCTGTTCCTACGGAACGGTTGCCGTCAGGAAGCTAAATCCGCCAAACAAAACTACCGGGAAGCTCTCAGGACCGAAATGTATTTAAATATTTTTTCTATCTTTAACCGATTTGGCGCAAATCGGCCGAGAGTGTTTTAAAAAGTGGTTTTACTTGAATAACTCCAGAGGTAATTAACCTAGAGAGTAGGCGTGTACAGGAAAAATGTAGAGAATTCCAAGGGCTACAACTTTTGTATTTACATATTTTTTGTATCTTTAACCGATTTGGCGCAAATCGGCCGAGAGTGTTTTAAAAAGTGGTTTTACTTGAATAACTCCAGAGGTAATTAACCTAGAGAGTAGGCGTGTACAGGAAAAATGTAGAGAATTCCAAGGGCTACAACTTTTGTATTTACATATTTTTTGTATCTTTAACCGATTTGGCGCAAATCGGCCGAGAGTGTTTTAAAAAGTGGTTTTACTTGAATAACTCCAGAGGTAATTAACCTAGAGAGTAGGCGTGTACAGGAAAAATGTAGAGAATTCCAAGGGCTACAACTTTTGTATTTACATATTTTTTCTATCTTTAACCGATTTGGCGCAAATCGGCCGAGAGTGTTTTAAAAAGTGGTTTTACTTGAATAACTCCAGAGGTAATTAACCTAGAGAGTAGGCGTGTACAGGAAAAATGTAGAGAATTCCAAGGGCTACAACTTTTGTATTTACATATTTTTTCTATCTTTAACCGATTTGGCGCAAATCGGCCGAGAGTGTTTTAAAAAGTGGTTTTACTTGAATAACTCCAGAGGTAATTAACCTAGAGAGTAGGCGTGTACAGGAAAAATGTAGAGAATTCCAAGGGCTACGACTTTTGTATTTAAATATTTTTTCTATCTTTAACCGATTTGGCGCAAATCGGCCGAGAGTGTTTTAAAAAGTGGTTTTACTTGAATAACTCCAGAGGTAATTAACCTAGAGAGTAGGCGTGTACAGGAAAAATGTAGAGAATTCCAAGGGCTACAACTTTTGTATTTACATATTTTTTGTATCTTTAACCGATTTGGCGCAAATCGGCCGAGAGTGTTTTAAAAAGTGGTTTTACTTGAATAACTCCAGAGGTAATTAACCTAGAGAGTAGGCGTGTACAGGAAAAATGTAGAGAATTCCAAGGGCTACAACTTTTGTATTTACATATTTTTTCTATCTTTAACCGATTTGGCGCAAATCGGCCGAGAGTGTTTTAAAAAGTGGTTTTACTTGAATAACTCCAGAGGTAATTAACCTAGAGAGTAGGCGTGTACAGGAAAAATGTAGAGAATTCCAAGGGCTACAACTTTTGTATTTACATATTTTTTCTATCTTTAACCGATTTGGCGCAAATCGGCCGAGAGTGTTTTAAAAAGTGGTTTTACTTGAATAACTCCAGAGGTAATTAACCTAGAGAGTAGGCGTGTACAGGAAAAATGTAGAGAATTCCAAGGGCTACGACTTTTGTATTTAAATATTTTTTCTATCTTTAACCGATTTGGCGCAAATCGGCCGAGAGTGTTTTAAAAAGTGGTTTTACTTGAATAACTCCAGAGGTAATTAACCTAGAGAGTAGGCGTGTACAGGAAAAATGTAGAGAATTCCAAGGGCTACGACTTTTGTATTTAAATATTTTTTCTATCTTTAACCGATTTGGCGCAAATCGGCCGAGAGTGTTTTAAAAAGTGGTTTTACTTGAATAACTCCAGAGGTAATTAACCTAGAGAGTAGGCGTGTACAGGAAAAATGTAGAGAATTCCAAGGGCTACGACTTTTGTATTTAAATATTTTTTCTATCTTTAACCGATTTGGCGCAAATCGGCCGAGAGTGTTTTAAAAAGTGGTTTTACTTGAATAACTCCAGAGGTAATTAACCTAGAGAGTAGGCGTGTACAGGAAAAATGTAGGGAATTCCAAGGGCTACGACTTTTGTATTTAAACATTTTTTCTATCTTTAACCGATTTGGCGCAAATCGGCCGAGAGTGTTTTAAAAAGTGGTTTTACTTGAGTAACTCCAGAGGTAATTAACCTAGAGAGTAGGCGTGTACAGGAAAAATGTAGAGAATTCCAAGGGCTACGACTTTTGTATTTAAATATTTTTTCTATCTTTAACCGATTTTGCGCAAATCGGCCGAGAGTGTTTTAAAAAGTGGTTTTACTTGAATAACTCCAGAGGTAATTAACCTAGAGAGTAGGCGTGTACAGGAAAAATGTAGAGAATTCCAAGGGCTACAACTTTTGTATTTACATATTTTTTCTATCTTTAACCGATTTGGCGCAAATCGGCCGAGAGTGTTTTAAAAAGTGGTTTTACTTGAATAACTCCAGAGGTAATTAACCTAGAGAGTAGGCGTGTACAGGAAAAATGTAGAGAATTCCAAGGGCTACAACTTTTGTATTTACATATTTTTTCTATCTTTAACCGATTTGGCGCAAATCGGCCGAGAGTGTTTTAAAAAGTGGTTTTACTTGAATAACTCCAGAGGTAATTAACCTAGAGAGTAGGCGTGTACAGGAAAAATGTAGAGAATTCCAAGGGCTACAACTTTTGTATTTACATATTTTTTCTATCTTTAACCGATTTGGCGCAAATCGGCCGAGAGTGTTTTAAAAAGTGGTTTTACTTGAATAACTCCAGAGGTAATTAACCTAGAGAGTAGGCGTGTACAGGAAAAATGTAGAGAATTTCAAGGGCTACGACTTTTGTATTTAAATATTTTTTGTATCTTTAACCGATTTGGCGCAAATCGGCCGAGAGTGTTTTAAAAAGTGGTTTTACTTGAATAACTCCAGAGGTAATTAACCTAGAGAGTAGGCGTGTACAGGAAAAATGTAGAGAATTCCAAGGGCTACAACTTTTGTATTTACATATTTTTTCTATCTTTAACCGATTTGGCGCAAATCGGCCGAGAGTGTTTTAAAAAGTGGTTTTACTTGAATAACTCCAGAGGTAATTAACCTAGAGAGTAGGCGTGTACAGGAAAAATGTAGAGAATTCCAAGGGCTACGACTTTTATATTTAATTATTTTTTCTATCTTTAACCGATTTGGCGCAAATCGGCCGAGAGTGTTTTAAAAAGTGGTTTTACTTGAATAACTCCAGAGGTAATTAACCTAGAGAGTAGGTGTGTACAGGAAAAATGTAGAGAATTCCAAGGGCTACGACTTTTGTATTTAAATATTTTTTCTATCTTTAACCGATTTGGCGCAAATCGGCCGAGAGTGTTTTAAAAAGTGGTTTTACTTGAATAACTCCAGAGGTAATTAACCTAGAGAGTAGGCGTGTACAGGAAAAATGTAGAGAATTCCAAGGGCTACGACTTTTGTATTTAAATATTTTTTCTATCTTTAACCGATTTGGCGCAAATCGGCCGAGAGTGTTTTAAAAAGTGGTTTTACTTGAATAACTCCAGAGGTAATTAACCTAGCGAGTAGGCGTGTACAGGAAAAATGTAGAGAATTCCAAGGGCTACGACTTTTTTATTTAAATATTTTTTCTATCTTTAACCAATTTGGCGCAAATCGGCCGAGGGTTTTTTAAAAAGTGGTTTTACTTGAATAACTCCAGAGGTAATTAACCTAGAGAGTAGGCGTGTACAGGAAAAATGTAGAGAATTCCAAGGGCTACGACTTTTGTATTTAAGTATTTTTTCTATCTTTAACCGATTTGGCGCAAATCGGCCGAGAGTGTTTTAAAAAGTGGTTTTACTTGAATAACTCCAGAGGTAATAAACCTAGAGAGTAGGTGTGGACAGGAAAAATGTAGAGAATTCCAAGGGCTACGACTTTTGTATTTAAATATTTTTTCTATCTTTAACCGATTTGGCGCAAATCGGCCGAGAGTGTTTTAAAAAGTGGTTTTACTTGAATAACTCCAGAGGTAATAAACCTAGAGAGTAGGTGTGGACAGGAAAAATGTAGAGAATTCCAAGGGCTACGACTTTTGTATTTAAATATTTTTTCTATCTTTAACCGATTTGGCGCAAATCGGCCGAGAGTGTTTTAAAAAGTGTTTTTACTTGAATAACTCCAGAGGTAATTAACCTAGAGAGTAGGCGTGTACAGGAAAAATGTAGAGAATTCCAAGGGCTACGACTTTTGTATTTACATATTTTTTCTATCTTTAACCGATTTGGCGCAAATCGGCCGAGAGTGTTTTAAAAAGTGGTTTTACTTGAATAACTCCAGAGGTAATTAACCTAGAGAGTAGGCGTGTACAGGAAAAATGTAGAGAATTCCAAGGGCTACAACTTTTGTATTTACATATTTTTTCTATCTTTAACCGATTTGGCGCAAATCGGCCGAGAGTGTTTTAAAAAGTGGTTTTACTTGAATAACTCCAGAGGTAATTAACCTAGAGAGTACGCGTGTACAGGAAAAATGTAGAGAATTCCAAGGGCTACGACTTTTGTATTAACATATTTTTTCTATCTTTAACCGATTTGGCGCAAATCGGCCGAGAGTGTTTTAAAAAGTGGTTTTACTTGAATAACTCCAGAGGTAATTAACCTAGAGAGTAGGCGTGTACAGGAAAAATGTAGAGAATTCCAAGGGCTACAACTTTTGTATTTACATATTTTTTCTATCTTTAACCGATTTGGCGCAAATCGGCCGAGAGTGTTTTAAAAAGTGGTTTTACTTGAATAACTCCAGAGGTAATTAACCTAGAGAGTAGGCGTGTACAGGAAAAATGTAGAGAATTCCAAGGGCGACGACTTTTATATTTAATTATTTTTTCTATCTTTAACCGATTTGGCGCAAATCGGCCGAGAGTGTTTTAAAAAGTGGTTTTACTTGAATAACTCCAGAGGTAATTAACCTAGAGAGTAGGTGTGTACAGGAAAAATGTAGAGAATTCCAAGGGCTACGACTTTTGTATTTAAATATTTTTTCTATCTTTAACCGATTTGGCGCAAATCGGCCGAGAGTGTTTTAAAAAGTGGTTTTACTTGAATAACTCCAGAAGTAATTTACCTAGAGAGTAGGCGTGTACAGGAAAAATGTAGAGAATTCCAAGGGCTACGACTTTTGTATTTAAATATTTTTGCTATCTTTAACCGATTTGGCGCAAATCGGCCGAGAGTGTTTTAAAAAGTGGTTTTACTTGAATAACTCCAGAGGTAATTAACCTAGAGAGTAGGCGTGTACAGGAAAAATGTAGGGAATTCCAAGGGCTACGACTTTTGTATTTAAACATTTTTTCTATCTTTAACCGATTTGGCGCAAATCGGCCGAGAGTGTTTTAAAAAGTGGTTTTACTTGAATAACTCCAGAGGTAATTAACCTAGAGAGTAGGCGTGTACAGGAAAAATGTAGAGAATTCCAAGGGCTACAACTTTTGGATTTACATATTTTTTCTATCTTTAACCGATTTGGCGCAAATCGGCCGAGAGTGTTTTAAAAAGTGGTTTTACTTGAATAACTCCAGAGGTAATTAACCTAGAGAGTAGGCGTGTACAGGAAAAATGTAGAGAATTCCAAGGGCTACGACTTTTGTATTTAAATATTTTTTCTATCTTTAACCGATTTGGCGCAAATCGGCCGAGAGTGTTTTAAAAAGTGGTTTTACTTGAATAACTCCAGAGGTAATTAACCTAGCGAGTAGGCGTGTACAGGAAAAATGTAGAGAATTCCAAGGGCTACGACTTTTTTATTTAAATATTTTTTCTATCTTTAACCGATTTGGCGCAAATCGGCCGAGAGTGTTTTAAAAAGTGGTTTTACTTGAATAACTCCAGAGGTAATTAACCTAGAGAGTAGGCGTGTACAGGAAAAATGTAGAGAATTCCAAGGGCTACGACTTTTGTATTTAAATATTTTTTCTATCTTTAACCGATTTGGCGCAAATCGGCCGAGAGTGTTTTAAAAAGTGGTTTTACTTGAATAACTCCAGAGGTAATAAACCTAGAGAGTAGGTGTGGACAGGAAAAATGTAGAGAATTCCAAGGGCTACGACTTTTGTATTTAAATATTTTTTCTATCTTTAACCGATTTGGCGCAAATCGGCCGAGAGTGTTTTAAAAAGTGGTTTTACTTGAATAACTCCAGAGGTAATTAACCTAGAGAGTAGGCGTGTACAGGAAAAATGTAGAGAATTCCAAGGGCTACGACTTTTGTATTTAAATATTTTTTCTATCTTTAACCGATTTGGCGCAAATCGGCCGAGAGTGTTTTAAAAAGTGGTTTTACTTGAATAACTCCAGAGGTAATTAACCTAGAGAGTAGGCGTGTACAGGAAAAATGTAGGGAATTCCAAGGGCTACGACTTTTGTATTTAAACATTTTTTATATCTTTAACCGATTTGGCGCAAATCGGCCGAGAGTGTTTTAAAAAGTGGTTTTACTTGAATAACTCCAGAGGTAATTAACCTAGAGAGTAGGCGTGTACAGGAAAAATGTAGAGAATTCCAAGGGCTACAACTTTTGTATTTACATATTTTTTCTATCTTTAACCGATTTGGCGCAAATCGGCCGAGAGTGTTTTAAAAAGTGGTTTTACTTGAATAACTCCAGAGGTAATTAACCTAGAGAGTAGGCGTGTACAGGAAAAATGTAGAGAATTCCAAGGGCTACGACTTTTGTATTTAAATATTTTTTCTATCTTTAACCGATTTGGCGCAAATCGGCCGAGAGTGTTTTAAAAAGTGGTTTTACTTAAATAACTCCAGAGGTAATTAACCTAGAGAGTAGGCGTGTACAGAAAAAATGTAGAGAATTCCAAGGGCTACAACTTTTGTATTTACATATTTTTTGTATCTTTAACCGATTTGGCGCAAATCGGCCGAGAGTGTTTTAAAAAGTGGTTTTACTTGAATAACTCCAGAGGTAATTAACCTAGAGAGTAGGCGTGTACAGGAAAAATGTAGAGAATTCCAAGGGCTACAACTTTTGTATTTACATATTTTTTGTATCTTTAACCGATTTGGCGCAAATCGGCCGAGAGTGTTTTAAAAAGTGGTTTTACTTGAATAACTCCAGAGGTAATTAACCTAGAGAGTAGGCGTGTACAGGAAAAATGTAGAGAATTCCAAGGGCTACAACTTTTGTATTTACATATTTTTTCTATCTTTAACCGATTTGGCGCAAATCGGCCGAGAGTGTTTTAAAAAGTGGTTTTACTTGAATAACTCCAGAGGTAATTAACCTAGAGAGTAGGCGTGTACAGGAAAAATGTAGAGAATTCCAAGGGCTACAACTTTTGTATTTACATATTTTTTCTATCTTTAACCGATTTGGCGCAAATCGGCCGAGAGTGTTTTAAAAAGTGGATTTACTTGAATAACTCCAGAGGTAATTAACCTAGAGAGTAGGCGTGTACAGGAAAAATGTAGAGAATTCCAAGGGCTACAACTTTTGTATTTACATATTTTTTCTATCTTTAACCGATTTGGCGCAAATCGGCCGAGAGTGTTTTAAAAAGTGGTTTTACTTGAATAACTCCAGAGGTAATTAACCTAGAGAGTAGGCGTGTACAGGAAAAATGTAGAGAATTCCAAGGGCTACGACTTTTGTATTTAAATATTTTTTCTATCTTTAACCGATTTGGCGCAAATCGGCCGAGAGTGTTTTAAAAAGTGGTTTTACTTAAATAACTCCAGAGGTAATTAACCTAGAGAGTAGGCGTGTACAGGAAAAATGTAGAGAATTCCAAGGGCTACGACTTTTGTATTTAAATATTTTTTCTATCTTTAACCGATTTGGCGCAAATCGGCCGAGAGTGTTTTAAAAAGTGGTTTTACTTGAATAACTCCAGAGGTAATTAACCTAGAGAGTAGGCGTGTACAGGAAAAATGTAGAGAATTCCAAGGGCTACGACTTTTGTATTTAAATATTTTTTTTATCTTTAACCGATTTGGCGCAAATCGGCCGAGAGTGTTTTAAAAAGTGGTTTTACTTGAATAACTCCAGAGGTAATTAACCTAGAGAGTAGGCGTGTACAGAAAAAATGTAGAGAATTCCAAGGGCTACGACTTTTGTATTTAAATATTTTTTCTATCTTTAACCGATTTGGCGCAAATCGGCCGAGAGTGTTTTAAAAAGTGTTTTTACTTGAATAACTCCAGAGGTAATTAACCTAGAGAGTAGGCGTGTACAGGAAAAATGTAGAGAATTCCAAGGGCTACGACTTTTGTATTTACATATTTTTTCTATCTTTAACCGATTTGGCGCAAATCGGCCGAGAGTGTTTTAAAAAGTGGTTTTACTTGAATAACTCCAGAGGTAATTAACCTAGAGAGTAGGCGTGTACAGGAAAAATGTAGAGAATTCCAAGGGCTACAACTTTTGTATTTACATATTTTTTCTATCTTTAACCGATTTGGCGCAAATCGGCCGAGAGTGTTTTAAAAAGTGGTTTTACTTGAATAACTCCAGAGGTAATTAACCTAGAGAGTACGCGTGTACAGGAAAAATGTAGAGAATTCCAAGGGCTACGACTTTTGTATTTAAATATTTTTTCTATCTTTAACCGATTTGGCGCAAATCGGCCGAGAGTGTTTTAAAAAGTGGTTTTACTTGAATAACTCCAGAGGTAATTAACCTAGAGAGTAGGCGTGTACAGGAAAAATGTAGAGAATTCCAAGGGCTACAACTTTTGTATTTACATATTTTTTCTATCTTTAACCGATTTGGCGCAAATCGGCCGAGAGTGTTTTAAAAAGTGGTTTTACTTGAATAACTCCAGAGGTAGTTAACCTAGAGAGTAGGCGTGTACAGGAAAAATGTAGAGAATTCCAAGGGCTACGACTTTTGTATTTAAATATTTTTTCTATCTTTAACCGATTTGGCGCAAATCGGCCGAGAGTGTTTTAAAAAGTGGTTTTACTTAAATAACTCCAGAGGTAATTAACCTAGAGAGTAGGCGTGTACAGAAAAAATGTAGAGAATTCCAAGGGCTACAACTTTTGTATTTACATATTTTTTGTATCTTTAACCGATTTGGCGCAAATCGGCCGAGAGTGTTTTAAAAAGTGGTTTTACTTGAATAACTCCAGAGGTAATTAACCTAGAGAGTAGGCGTGTACAGGAAAAATGTAGAGAATTCCAAGGGCTACAACTTTTGTATTTACATATTTTTTGTATCTTTAACCGATTTGGCGCAAATCGGCCGAGAGTGTTTTAAAAAGTGGTTTTACTTGAATAACTCCAGAGGTAATTAACCTAGAGAGTAGGCGTGTACAGGAAAAATGTAGAGAATTCCAAGGGCTACAACTTTTGTATTTACATATTTTTTCTATCTTTAACCGATTTGGCGCAAATCGGCCGAGAGTGTTTTAAAAAGTGGTTTTACTTGAATAACTCCAGAGGTAATTAACCTAGAGAGTAGGCGTGTACAGGAAAAATGTAGAGAATTCCAAGGGCTACAACTTTTGTATTTACATATTTTTTCTATCTTTAACCGATTTGGCGCAAATCGGCCGAGAGTGTTTTAAAAAGTGGATTTACTTGAATAACTCCAGAGGTAATTAACCTAGAGAGTAGGCGTGTACAGGAAAAATGTAGAGAATTCCAAGGGCTACAACTTTTGTATTTACATATTTTTTCTATCTTTAACCGATTTGGCGCAAATCGGCCGAGAGTGTTTTAAAAAGTGGTTTTACTTGAATAACTCAAGAGGTAATTAACCTAGAGAGTAGGCGTGTACAGGAAAAATGTAGAGAATTCCAAGGGCTACGACTTTTGTATTTAAATATTTTTTCTATCTTTAACCGATTTGGCGCAAATCGGCCGAGAGTGTTTTAAAAAGTGGTTTTACTTAAATAACTCCAGAGGTAATTAACCTAGAGATTAGGCGTGTACAGGAAAAATGTAGGGAATTCCAAGGGCTACGACTTTTGTATTTAAACATTTTTTCTATCTTTAACCGATTTGGCGCAAATCGGCCGAGAGTGTTTTAAAAAGTGGTTTTACTTGAATAACTCCAGAGGTAATTAACCTAGAGAGTAGGCGTGTACAGGAAAAATGTAGAGAATTCCAAGGGCTACAACTTTTGTATTTACATATTTTTTCTATCTTTAACCGATTTGGCGCAAATCGGCCGAGAGTGTTTTAAAAAGTGGTTTTACTTGAATAACTCCAGAGGTAATTAACCTAGAGAGTAGGCGTGTACAGGAAAAATGTAGAGAATTCCAAGGGCTACGACTTTTGTATTTAAATATTTTTTCTATCTTTAACCGATTTGGCGCAAATCGGCCGAGAGTGTTTTAAAAAGTGGTTTTACTTGAATAACTCCAGAGGTAATTAACCTAGCGAGTAGGCGTGTACAGGAAAAATGTAGAGAATTCCAAGGGCTACGACTTTTTTATTTAAATATTTTTTCTATCTTTAACCGATTTGGCGCAAATCGGCCGAGAGTGTTTTAAAAAGTGGTTTTACTTGAATAACTCCAGAGGTAATTAACCTAGAGAGTAGGCGTGTACAGGAAAAATGTAGAGAATTCCAAGGGCTACGACTTTTGTATTTAAATATTTTTTCTATCTTTAACCGATTTGGCGCAAATCGGCCGAGAGTGTTTTAAAAAGTGGTTTTACTTGAATAACTCCAGAGGTAATTAACCTAGAGAGTAGGCGTGTACAGGAAAAATGTAGAGAATTCCAAGGGCTACGACTTTTGTATTTAAATATTTTTTCTATCTTTAACCGATTTGGCGCAAATCGGCCGAGAGTGTTTTAAAAAGTGGTTTTACTTGAATAACTCCAGAGGTAATTAACCTAGAGAGTAGGCGTGTACAGGAAAAATGTAGGGAATTCCAAGGGCTACGACTTTTGTATTTAAACATTTTTTATATCTTTAACCGATTTGGCGCAAATCGGCCGAGAGTGTTTTAAAAAGTGGTTTTACTTGAATAACTCCAGAGGTAATTAACCTAGAGAGTAGGCGTGTACAGGAAAAATGTAGAGAATTCCAAGGGCTACAACTTTTGTATTTACATATTTTTTCTATCTTTAACCGATTTGGCGCAAATCGGCCGAGAGTGTTTTAAAAAGTGGTTTTACTTGAATAACTCCAGAGGTAATTAACCTAGAGAGTAGGCGTGTACAGGAAAAATGTAGAGAATTCCAAGGGCTACAACTTTTGTATTTACATATTTTTTCTATCTTTAACCGATTTGGCGCAAATCGGCCGAGAGTGTTTTAAAAAGTGGTTTTACTTGAATAACTCCAGAGGTAATTAACCTAGAGAGTAGGCGTGTACAGGAAAAATGTAGAGAATTCCAAGGGCTACGACTTTTATATTTAATTATTTTTTCTATCTTTAACCGATTTGGCGCAAATCGGCCGAGAGTGTTTTAAAAAGTGGTTTTACTTGAATAACTCCAGAGGTAATTAACCTAGAGAGTAGGTGTGTACAGGAAAAATGTAGAGAATTCCAAGGGCTACGACTTTTGTATTTAAATATTTTTTCTATCTTTAACCGATTTGGCGCAAATCGGCCGAGAGTGTTTTAAAAAGTGGTTTTACTTGAATAACTCCAGAGGTAATTAACCTAGAGAGTAGGCGTGTACAGGAAAAATGTAGAGAATTCCAAGGGCTACGACTTTTGTATTTAAATATTTTTTCTATCTTTAACCGATTTGGCGCAAATCGGCCGAGAGTGTTTTAAAAAGTGGTTTTACTTGAATAACTCCAGAGGTAATTAACCTAGCGAGTAGGCGTGTACAGGAAAAATGTAGAGAATTCCAAGGGCTACGACTTTTTTATTTAAATATTTTTTCTATCTTTAACCAATTTGGCGCAAATCGGCCGAGGGTTTTTTAAAAAGTGGTTTTACTTGAATAACTCCAGAGGTAATTAACCTAGAGAGTAGGCGTGTACAGGAAAAATGTAGAGAATTCCAAGGGCTACGACTTTTGTATTTAAATATTTTTTCTATCTTTAACCGATTTGGCGCAAATCGGCCGAGAGTGTTTTAAAAAGTGGTTTTACTTGAATAACTCCAGAGGTAATAAACCTAGAGAGTAGGTGTGGACAGGAAAAATGTAGAGAATTCCAAGGGCTACGACTTTTGTATTTAAATATTTTTTCTATCTTTAACCGATTTGGCGCAAATCGGCCGAGAGCGTTTTAAAAAGTGGTTTTACTTGAATAACTCCAGAGGTAATTAACCTAGAGAGTAGGCGTGTACAGGAAAAATGTAGAGAATTCCAAGGGCTACGACTTTTGTATTTAAATATTTTTTCTATCTTTAACCGATTTGGCGCAAATCGGCCGAGAGTGTTTTAAAAAGTGGTTTTACTTGAATAACTCCAGAGGTAATTAACCTAGAGAGTAGGCGTGTACAGGAAAAATGTAGAGAATTCCAAGGGCTACGACTTTTGTATTTAAATATTTTTTTTTATCTTTAACCGATTTGGCGCAAATCGGCCGAGAGTGTTTTAAAAAGTGGTTTTACTTGAATAACTCCAGAGGTAATTAACCTAGAGAGTAGGCGTGTACAGAAAAAATGTAGAGAATTCCAAGGGCTACGACTTTTGTATTTAAATATTTTTTGTATCTTTAACCGATTTGGCGCAAATCGGCCGAGAGTGTTTTAAAAAGTGTTTTTACTTGAATAACTCCAGAGGTAATTAACCTAGAGAGTAGGCGTGTACAGGAAAAATGTAGAGAATTCCAAGGGCTACGACTTTTGTATTTACATATTTTTTCTATCTTTAACCGATTTGGCGCAAATCGGCCGAGAGTGTTTTAAAAAGTGGTTTTACTTGAATAACTCCAGAGGTAATTAACCTAGAGAGTAGGCGTGTACAGGAAAAATGTAGAGAATTCCAAGGGCTACAACTTTTGTATTTACATATTTTTTCTATCTTTAACCGATTTGGCGCAAATCGGCCGAGAGTGTTTTAAAAAGTGGTTTTACTTGAATAACTCCAGAGGTAATTAACCTAGAGAGTACGCGTGTACAGGAAAAATGTAGAGAATTCCAAGGGCTACGACTTTTGTATTAACATATTTTTTCTATCTTTAACCGATTTGGCGCAAATCGGCCGAGAGTGTTTTAAAAAGTGGTTTTACTTGAATAACTCCAGAGGTAATTAACCTAGAGAGTAGGCGTGTACAGGAAAAATGTAGAGAATTCCAAGGGCTACAACTTTTGTATTTACATATTTTTTCTATCTTTAACCGATTTGGCGCAAATCGGCCGAGAGTGTTTTAAAAAGTGGTTTTACTTGAATAACTCCAGAGGTAATTAACCTAGAGAGTAGGCGTGTACAGGAAAAATGTAGAGAATTCCAAGGGCGACGACTTTTATATTTAATTATTTTTTCTATCTTTAACCGATTTGGCGCAAATCGGCCGAGAGTGTTTTAAAAAGTGGTTTTACTTGAATAACTCCAGAGGTAATTAATCTAGAGAGTAGGTGTGTACAGGAAAAATGTAGAGAATTCCAAGGGCTACGACTTTTGTATTTAAATATTTTTTCTATCTTTAACCGATTTGGCGCAAATCGGCCGAGAGTGTTTTAAAAAGTGGTTTTACTTGAATAACTCCAGAAGTAATTTACCTAGAGAGTAGGCGTGTACAGGAAAAATGTAGAGAATTCCAAGGGCTACGACTTTTGTATTTAAATATTTTTGCTATCTTTAACCGATTTGGCGCAAATCGGCCGAGAGTGTTTTAAAAAGTGGTTTTACTTGAATAACTCCAGAGGTAATTAACCTAGAGAGTAGGCGTGTACAGGAAAAATGTAGGGAATTCCAAGGGCTACGACTTTTGTATTTAAACATTTTTTCTATCTTTAACCGATTTGGCGCAAATCGGCCGAGAGTGTTTTAAAAAGTGGTTTTACTTGAATAACTCCAGAGGTAATTAACCTAGAGAGTAGGCGTGTACAGGAAAAATGTAGAGAATTCCAAGGGCTACAACTTTTGGATTTACATATTTTTTCTATCTTTAACCGATTTGGCGCAAATCGGCCGAGAGTGTTTTAAAAAGTGGTTTTACTTGAATAACTCCAGAGGTAATTAACCTAGAGAGTAGGCGTGTACAGGAAAAATGTAGAGAATTCCAAGGGCTACGACTTTTATATTTAATTATTTTTTCTATCTTTAACCGATTTGGCGCAAATCGGCCGAGAGTGTTTTAAAAAGTGGTTTTACTTGAATAACTCCAGAGGTAATTAACCTAGAGAGTAGGTGTGTACAGGAAAAATGTAGAGAATTCCAAGGGCTACGACTTTTGTATTTAAATATTTTTTCTATCTTTAACCGATTTGGCGCAAATCGGCCGAGAGTGTTTTAAAAAGTGGTTTTACTTGAATAACTCCAGAGGTAATTAACCTAGAGAGTAGGCGTGTACAGGAAAAATGTAGAGAATTCCAAGGGCTACGACTTTTGTATTTAAATATTTTTTCTATCTTTAACCGATTTGGCGCAAATCGGCCGAGAGTGTTTTAAAAAGTGGTTTTACTTGAATAACTCCAGAGGTAATTAACCTAGCGAGTAGGCGTGTACAGGAAAAATGTAGAGAATTCCAAGGGCTACGACTTTTTTATTTAAATATTTTTTCTATCTTTAACCAATTTGGCGCAAATCGGCCGAGGGTTTTTTAAAAAGTGGTTTTACTTGAATAACTCCAGAGGTAATTAACCTAGAGAGTAGGCGTGTACAGGAAAAATGTAGAGAATTCCAAGGGCTACGACTTTTGTATTTAAATATTTTTTCTATCTTTAACCGATTTGGCGCAAATCGGCCGAGAGTGTTTTAAAAAGTGGTTTTACTTGAATAACTCCAGAGGTAATAAACCTAGTGAGTAGGTGTGGACAGGAAAAATGTAGAGAATTCCAAGGGCTACGACTTTTGTATTTAAATATTTTTTCTATCTTTAACCGATTTGGCGCAAATCGGCCGAGAGCGTTTTAAAAAGTGGTTTTACTTGAATAACTCCAGAGGTAATTAACCTAGAGAGTAGGCGTGTACAGGAAAAATGTAGAGAATTCCAAGGGCTACGACTTTTGTATTTAAATATTTTTTCTATCTTTAACCGATTTGGCGCAAATCGGCCGAGAGTGTTTTAAAAAGTGGTTTTACTTGAATAACTCCAGAGGTAATTAACCTAGAGAGTAGGCGTGTACAGGAAAAATGTAGAGAATTCCAAGGGCTACGACTTTTGTATTTAAATATTTTTTTTTATCTTTAACCGATTTGGCGCAAATCGGCCGAGAGTGTTTTAAAAAGTGGTTTTACTTGAATAACTCCAGAGGTAATTAACCTAGAGAGTAGGCGTGTACAGAAAAAATGTAGAGAATTCCAAGGGCTACGACTTTTGTATTTAAATATTTTTTGTATCTTTAACCGATTTGGCGCAAATCGGCCGAGAGTGTTTTAAAAAGTGTTTTTACTTGAATAACTCCAGAGGTAATTAACCTAGAGAGTAGGCGTGTACAGGAAAAATGTAGAGAATTCCAAGGGCTACGACTTTTGTATTTACATATTTTTTCTATCTTTAACCGATTTGGCGCAAATCGGCCGAGAGTGTTTTAAAAAGTGGTTTTACTTGAATAACTCCAGAGGTAATTAACCTAGAGAGTAGGCGTGT
Organism: Liopterus haemorrhoidalis; assembly: GCA_963971575.1. Taxonomy (NCBI): domain Eukaryota; kingdom Metazoa; phylum Arthropoda; class Insecta; order Coleoptera; family Dytiscidae; genus Liopterus; species Liopterus haemorrhoidalis. The sequence continues at coordinate 19,082 of OZ020613.1, forward strand.
ACAGGAAAAATGTAGAGAATTCCAAGGGCTACAACTTTTGTATTTACATATTTTTTCTATCTTTAACCGATTTGGCGCAAATCGGCCGAGAGTGTTTTAAAAAGTGGTTTTACTTGAATAACTCCAGAGGTAATTAACCTAGAGAGTACGCGTGTACAGGAAAAATGTAGAGAATTCCAAGGGCTACGACTTTTGTATTAACATATTTTTTCTATCTTTAACCGATTTGGCGCAAATCGGCCGAGAGTGTTTTAAAAAGTGGTTTTACTTGAATAACTCCAGAGGTAATTAACCTAGAGAGTAGGCGTGTACAGGAAAAATGTAGAGAATTCCAAGGGCTACAACTTTTGTATTTACATATTTTTTCTATCTTTAACCGATTTGGCGCAAATCGGCCGAGAGTGTTTTAAAAAGTGGTTTTACTTGAATAACTCCAGAGGTAATTAACCTAGAGAGTAGGCGTGTACAGGAAAAATGTAGAGAATTCCAAGGGCGACGACTTTTATATTTAATTATTTTTTCTATCTTTAACCGATTTGGCGCAAATCGGCCGAGAGTGTTTTAAAAAGTGGTTTTACTTGAATAACTCCAGAGGTAATTAATCTAGAGAGTAGGTGTGTACAGGAAAAATGTAGAGAATTCCAAGGGCTACGACTTTTGTATTTAAATATTTTTTCTATCTTTAACCGATTTGGCGCAAATCGGCCGAGAGTGTTTTAAAAAGTGGTTTTACTTGAATAACTCCAGAAGTAATTTACCTAGAGAGTAGGCGTGTACAGGAAAAATGTAGAGAATTCCAAGGGCTACGACTTTTGTATTTAAATATTTTTGCTATCTTTAACCGATTTGGCGCAAATCGGCCGAGAGTGTTTTAAAAAGTGGTTTTACTTGAATAACTCCAGAGGTAATTAACCTAGAGAGTAGGCGTGTACAGGAAAAATGTAGGGAATTCCAAGGGCTACGACTTTTGTATTTAAACATTTTTTCTATCTTTAACCGATTTGGCGCAAATCGGCCGAGAGTGTTTTAAAAAGTGGTTTTACTTGAATAACTCCAGAGGTAATTAACCTAGAGAGTAGGCGTGTACAGGAAAAATGTAGAGAATTCCAAGGGCTACAACTTTTGGATTTACATATTTTTTCTATCTTTAACCGATTTGGCGCAAATCGGCCGAGAGTGTTTTAAAAAGTGGTTTTACTTGAATAACTCCAGAGGTAATTAACCTAGAGAGTAGGCGTGTACAGGAAAAATGTAGAGAATTCCAAGGGCTACGACTTTTGTATTTAAATATTTTTTCTATCTTTAACCGATTTGGCGCAAATCGGCCGAGAGTGTTTTAAAAAGTGGTTTTACTTGAATAACTCCAGAGGTAATTAACCTAGCGAGTAGGCGTGTACAGGAAAAATGTAGAGAATTCCAAGGGCTACGACTTTTTTATTTAAATATTTTTTCTATCTTTAACCAATTTGGCGCAAATCGGCCGAGGGTTTTTTAAAAAGTGGTTTTACTTGAATAACTCCAGAGGTAATTAACCTAGAGAGTAGGCGTGTACAGGAAAAATGTAGAGAATTCCAAGGGCTACGACTTTTGTATTTAAATATTTTTTCTATCTTTAACCGATTTGGCGCAAATCGGCCGAGAGTGTTTTAAAAAGTGGTTTTACTTGAATAACTCCAGAGGTAATAAACCTAGAGAGTAGGTGTGGACAGGAAAAATGTAGAGAATTCCAAGGGCTACGACTTTTGTATTTAAATATTTTTTCTATCTTTAACCGATTTGGCGCAAATCGGCCGAGAGCGTTTTAAAAAGTGGTTTTACTTGAATAACTCCAGAGGTAATTAACCTAGAGAGTAGGCGTGTACAGGAAAAATGTAGAGAATTCCAAGGGCTACGACTTTTGTATTTAAATATTTTTTCTATCTTTAACCGATTTGGCGCAAATCGGCCGAGAGTGTTTTAAAAAGTGGTTTTACTTGAATAACTCCAGAGGTAATTAACCTAGAGAGTAGGCGTGTACAGGAAAAATGTAGAGAATTCCAAGGGCTACGACTTTTGTATTTAAATATTTTTTTTTATCTTTAACCGATTTGGCGCAAATCGGCCGAGAGTGTTTTAAAAAGTGGTTTTACTTGAATAACTCCAGAGGTAATTAACCTAGAGAGTAGGCGTGTACAGAAAAAATGTAGAGAATTCCAAGGGCTACGACTTTTGTATTTAAATATTTTTTGTATCTTTAACCGATTTGGCGCAAATCGGCCGAGAGTGTTTTAAAAAGTGTTTTTACTTGAATAACTCCAGAGGTAATTAACCTAGAGAGTAGGCGTGTACAGGAAAAATGTAGAGAATTCCAAGGGCTACGACTTTTGTATTTACATATTTTTTCTATCTTTAACCGATTTGGCGCAAATCGGCCGAGAGTGTTTTAAAAAGTGGTTTTACTTGAATAACTCCAGAGGTAATTAACCTAGAGAGTAGGCGTGTACAGGAAAAATGTAGAGAATTCCAAGGGCTACAACTTTTGTATTTACATATTTTTTCTATCTTTAACCGATTTGGCGCAAATCGGCCGAGAGTGTTTTAAAAAGTGGTTTTACTTGAATAACTCCAGAGGTAATTAACCTAGAGAGTACGCGTGTACAGGAAAAATGTAGAGAATTCCAAGGGCTACGACTTTTGTATTAACATATTTTTTCTATCTTTAACCGATTTGGCGCAAATCGGCCGAGAGTGTTTTAAAAAGTGGTTTTACTTGAATAACTCCAGAGGTAATTAACCTAGAGAGTAGGCGTGTACAGGAAAAATGTAGAGAATTCCAAGGGCTACAACTTTTGTATTTACATATTTTTTCTATCTTTAACCGATTTGGCGCAAATCGGCCGAGAGTGTTTTAAAAAGTGGTTTTACTTGAATAACTCCAGAGGTAATTAACCTAGAGAGTAGGCGTGTACAGGAAAAATGTAGAGAATTCCAAGGGCGACGACTTTTATATTTAATTATTTTTTCTATCTTTAACCGATTTGGCGCAAATCGGCCGAGAGTGTTTTAAAAAGTGGTTTTACTTGAATAACTCCAGAGGTAATTAATCTAGAGAGTAGGTGTGTACAGGAAAAATGTAGAGAATTCCAAGGGCTACGACTTTTGTATTTAAATATTTTTTCTATCTTTAACCGATTTGGCGCAAATCGGCCGAGAGTGTTTTAAAAAGTGGTTTTACTTGAATAACTCCAGAAGTAATTTACCTAGAGAGTAGGCGTGTACAGGAAAAATGTAGAGAATTCCAAGGGCTACGACTTTTGTATTTAAATATTTTTGCTATCTTTAACCGATTTGGCGCAAATCGGCCGAGAGTGTTTTAAAAAGTGGTTTTACTTGAATAACTCCAGAGGTAATTAACCTAGAGAGTAGGCGTGTACAGGAAAAATGTAGGGAATTCCAAGGGCTACGACTTTTGTATTTAAACATTTTTTCTATCTTTAACCGATTTGGCGCAAATCGGCCGAGAGTGTTTTAAAAAGTGGTTTTACTTGAATAACTCCAGAGGTAATTAACCTAGAGAGTAGGCGTGTACAGGAAAAATGTAGAGAATTCCAAGGGCTACAACTTTTGGATTTACATATTTTTTCTATCTTTAACCGATTTGGCGCAAATCGGCCGAGAGTGTTTTAAAAAGTGGTTTTACTTGAATAACTCCAGAGGTAATTAACCTAGAGAGTAGGCGTGTACAGGAAAAATGTAGAGAATTCCAAGGGCTACGACTTTTATATTTAATTATTTTTTCTATCTTTAACCGATTTGGCGCAAATCGGCCGAGAGTGTTTTAAAAAGTGGTTTTACTTGAATAACTCCAGAGGTAATTAACCTAGAGAGTAGGTGTGTACAGGAAAAATGTAGAGAATTCCAAGGGCTACGACTTTTGTATTTAAATATTTTTTCTATCTTTAACCGATTTGGCGCAAATCGGCCGAGAGTGTTTTAAAAAGTGGTTTTACTTGAATAACTCCAGAGGTAATTAACCTAGAGAGTAGGCGTGTACAGGAAAAATGTAGAGAATTCCAAGGGCTACGACTTTTGTATTTAAATATTTTTTCTATCTTTAACCGATTTGGCGCAAATCGGCCGAGAGTGTTTTAAAAAGTGGTTTTACTTGAATAACTCCAGAGGTAATTAACCTAGCGAGTAGGCGTGTACAGGAAAAATGTAGAGAATTCCAAGGGCTACGACTTTTTTATTTAAATATTTTTTCTATCTTTAACCAATTTGGCGCAAATCGGCCGAGGGTTTTTTAAAAAGTGGTTTTACTTGAATAACTCCAGAGGTAATTAACCTAGAGAGTAGGCGTGTACAGGAAAAATGTAGAGAATTCCAAGGGCTACGACTTTTGTATTTAAATATTTTTTCTATCTTTAACCGATTTGGCGCAAATCGGCCGAGAGTGTTTTAAAAAGTGGTTTTACTTGAATAACTCCAGAGGTAATAAACCTAGTGAGTAGGTGTGGACAGGAAAAATGTAGAGAATTCCAAGGGCTACGACTTTTGTATTTAAATATTTTTTCTATCTTTAACCGATTTGGCGCAAATCGGCCGAGAGCGTTTTAAAAAGTGGTTTTACTTGAATAACTCCAGAGGTAATTAACCTAGAGAGTAGGCGTGTACAGGAAAAATGTAGAGAATTCCAAGGGCTACGACTTTTGTATTTAAATATTTTTTCTATCTTTAACCGATTTGGCGCAAATCGGCCGAGAGTGTTTTAAAAAGTGGTTTTACTTGAATAACTCCAGAGGTAATTAACCTAGAGAGTAGGCGTGTACAGGAAAAATGTAGAGAATTCCAAGGGCTACGACTTTTGTATTTAAATATTTTTTTTTATCTTTAACCGATTTGGCGCAAATCGGCCGAGAGTGTTTTAAAAAGTGGTTTTACTTGAATAACTCCAGAGGTAATTAACCTAGAGAGTAGGCGTGTACAGAAAAAATGTAGAGAATTCCAAGGGCTACGACTTTTGTATTTAAATATTTTTTGTATCTTTAACCGATTTGGCGCAAATCGGCCGAGAGTGTTTTAAAAAGTGTTTTTACTTGAATAACTCCAGAGGTAATTAACCTAGAGAGTAGGCGTGTACAGGAAAAATGTAGAGAATTCCAAGGGCTACGACTTTTGTATTTACATATTTTTTCTATCTTTAACCGATTTGGCGCAAATCGGCCGAGAGTGTTTTAAAAAGTGGTTTTACTTGAATAACTCCAGAGGTAATTAACCTAGAGAGTAGGCGTGTACAGGAAAAATGTAGAGAATTCCAAGGGCTACAACTTTTGTATTTACATATTTTTTCTATCTTTAACCGATTTGGCGCAAATCGGCCGAGAGTGTTTTAAAAAGTGGTTTTACTTGAATAACTCCAGAGGTAATTAACCTAGAGAGTACGCGTGTACAGGAAAAATGTAGAGAATTCCAAGGGCTACGACTTTTGTATTAACATATTTTTTCTATCTTTAACCGATTTGGCGCAAATCGGCCGAGAGTGTTTTAAAAAGTGGTTTTACTTGAATAACTCCAGAGGTAATTAACCTAGAGAGTAGGCGTGTACAGGAAAAATGTAGAGAATTCCAAGGGCTACAACTTTTGTATTTACATATTTTTTCTATCTTTAACCGATTTGGCGCAAATCGGCCGAGAGTGTTTTAAAAAGTGGTTTTACTTGAATAACTCCAGAGGTAATTAACCTAGAGAGTAGGCGTGTACAGGAAAAATGTAGAGAATTCCAAGGGCGACGACTTTTATATTTAATTATTTTTTCTATCTTTAACCGATTTGGCGCAAATCGGCCGAGAGTGTTTTAAAAAGTGGTTTTACTTGAATAACTCCAGAGGTAATTAATCTAGAGAGTAGGTGTGTACAGGAAAAATGTAGAGAATTCCAAGGGCTACGACTTTTGTATTTAAATATTTTTTCTATCTTTAACCGATTTGGCGCAAATCGGCCGAGAGTGTTTTAAAAAGTGGTTTTACTTGAATAACTCCAGAAGTAATTTACCTAGAGAGTAGGCGTGTACAGGAAAAATGTAGAGAATTCCAAGGGCTACGACTTTTGTATTTAAATATTTTTGCTATCTTTAACCGATTTGGCGCAAATCGGCCGAGAGTGTTTTAAAAAGTGGTTTTACTTGAATAACTCCAGAGGTAATTAACCTAGAGAGTAGGCGTGTACAGGAAAAATGTAGGGAATTCCAAGGGCTACGACTTTTGTATTTAAACATTTTTTCTATCTTTAACCGATTTGGCGCAAATCGGCCGAGAGTGTTTTAAAAAGTGGTTTTACTTGAATAACTCCAGAGGTAATTAACCTAGAGAGTAGGCGTGTACAGGAAAAATGTAGAGAATTCCAAGGGCTACAACTTTTGGATTTACATATTTTTTCTATCTTTAACCGATTTGGCGCAAATCGGCCGAGAGTGTTTTAAAAAGTGGTTTTACTTGAATAACTCCAGAGGTAATTAACCTAGAGAGTAGGCGTGTACAGGAAAAATGTAGAGAATTCCAAGGGCTACGACTTTTGTATTTAAATATTTTTTCTATCTTTAACCGATTTGGCGCAAATCGGCCGAGAGTGTTTTAAAAAGTGGTTTTACTTGAATAACTCCAGAGGTAATTAACCTAGCGAGTAGGCGTGTACAGGAAAAATGTAGAGAATTCCAAGGGCTACGACTTTTTTATTTAAATATTTTTTCTATCTTTAACCGATTTGGCGCAAATCGGCCGAGAGTGTTTTAAAAAGTGGTTTTACTTGAATAACTCCAGAGGTAATTAACCTAGAGAGTAGGCGTGTACAGGAAAAATGTAGAGAATTCCAAGGGCTACGACTTTTGTATTTAAATATTTTTTCTATCTTTAACCGATTTGGCGCAAATCGGCCGAGAGTGTTTTAAAAAGTGGTTTTACTTGAATAACTCCAGAGGTAATAAACCTAGAGAGTAGGTGTGGACAGGAAAAATGTAGAGAATTCCAAGGGCTACGACTTTTGTATTTAAATATTTTTTCTATCTTTAACCGATTTGGCGCAAATCGGCCGAGAGTGTTTTAAAAAGTGGTTTTACTTGAATAACTCCAGAGGTAATTAACCTAGAGAGTAGGCGTGTACAGGAAAAATGTAGAGAATTCCAAGGGCTACGACTTTTGTATTTAAATATTTTTTCTATCTTTAACCGATTTGGCGCAAATCGGCCGAGAGTGTTTTAAAAAGTGGTTTTACTTGAATAACTCCAGAGGTAATTAACCTAGAGAGTAGGCGTGTACAGGAAAAATGTAGGGAATTCCAAGGGCTACGACTTTTGTATTTAAACATTTTTTATATCTTTAACCGATTTGGCGCAAATCGGCCGAGAGTGTTTTAAAAAGTGGTTTTACTTGAATAACTCCAGAGGTAATTAACCTAGAGAGTAGGCGTGTACAGGAAAAATGTAGAGAATTCCAAGGGCTACAACTTTTGTATTTACATATTTTTTCTATCTTTAACCGATTTGGCGCAAATCGGCCGAGAGTGTTTTAAAAAGTGGTTTTACTTGAATAACTCCAGAGGTAATTAACCTAGAGAGTAGGCGTGTACAGGAAAAATGTAGAGAATTCCAAGGGCTACGACTTTTGTATTTAAATATTTTTTCTATCTTTAACCGATTTGGCGCAAATCGGCCGAGAGTGTTTTAAAAAGTGGTTTTACTTAAATAACTCCAGAGGTAATTAACCTAGAGAGTAGGCGTGTACAGAAAAAATGTAGAGAATTCCAAGGGCTACAACTTTTGTATTTACATATTTTTTGTATCTTTAACCGATTTGGCGCAAATCGGCCGAGAGTGTTTTAAAAAGTGGTTTTACTTGAATAACTCCAGAGGTAATTAACCTAGAGAGTAGGCGTGTACAGGAAAAATGTAGAGAATTCCAAGGGCTACAACTTTTGTATTTACATATTTTTTGTATCTTTAACCGATTTGGCGCAAATCGGCCGAGAGTGTTTTAAAAAGTGGTTTTACTTGAATAACTCCAGAGGTAATTAACCTAGAGAGTAGGCGTGTACAGGAAAAATGTAGAGAATTCCAAGGGCTACAACTTTTGTATTTACATATTTTTTCTATCTTTAACCGATTTGGCGCAAATCGGCCGAGAGTGTTTTAAAAAGTGGTTTTACTTGAATAACTCCAGAGGTAATTAACCTAGAGAGTAGGCGTGTACAGGAAAAATGTAGAGAATTCCAAGGGCTACAACTTTTGTATTTACATATTTTTTCTATCTTTAACCGATTTGGCGCAAATCGGCCGAGAGTGTTTTAAAAAGTGGATTTACTTGAATAACTCCAGAGGTAATTAACCTAGAGAGTAGGCGTGTACAGGAAAAATGTAGAGAATTCCAAGGGCTACAACTTTTGTATTTACATATTTTTTCTATCTTTAACCGATTTGGCGCAAATCGGCCGAGAGTGTTTTAAAAAGTGGTTTTACTTGAATAACTCCAGAGGTAATTAACCTAGAGAGTAGGCGTGTACAGGAAAAATGTAGAGAATTCCAAGGGCTACGACTTTTGTATTTAAATATTTTTTCTATCTTTAACCGATTTGGCGCAAATCGGCCGAGAGTGTTTTAAAAAGTGGTTTTACTTAAATAACTCCAGAGGTAATTAACCTAGAGAGTAGGCGTGTACAGGAAAAATGTAGAGAATTCCAAGGGCTACGACTTTTGTATTTAAATATTTTTTCTATCTTTAACCGATTTGGCGCAAATCGGCCGAGAGTGTTTTAAAAAGTGGTTTTACTTGAATAACTCCAGAGGTAATTAACCTAGAGAGTAGGCGTGTACAGGAAAAATGTAGAGAATTCCAAGGGCTACGACTTTTGTATTTAAATATTTTTTTTATCTTTAACCGATTTGGCGCAAATCGGCCGAGAGTGTTTTAAAAAGTGGTTTTACTTGAATAACTCCAGAGGTAATTAACCTAGAGAGTAGGCGTGTACAGAAAAAATGTAGAGAATTCCAAGGGCTACGACTTTTGTATTTAAATATTTTTTCTATCTTTAACCGATTTGGCGCAAATCGGCCGAGAGTGTTTTAAAAAGTGTTTTTACTTGAATAACTCCAGAGGTAATTAACCTAGAGAGTAGGCGTGTACAGGAAAAATGTAGAGAATTCCAAGGGCTACGACTTTTGTATTTACATATTTTTTCTATCTTTAACCGATTTGGCGCAAATCGGCCGAGAGTGTTTTAAAAAGTGGTTTTACTTGAATAACTCCAGAGGTAATTAACCTAGAGAGTAGGCGTGTACAGGAAAAATGTAGAGAATTCCAAGGGCTACAACTTTTGTATTTACATATTTTTTCTATCTTTAACCGATTTGGCGCAAATCGGCCGAGAGTGTTTTAAAAAGTGGTTTTACTTGAATAACTCCAGAGGTAATTAACCTAGAGAGTACGCGTGTACAGGAAAAATGTAGAGAATTCCAAGGGCTACGACTTTTGTATTTAATAATTTTTTCTATCTTTAACCGATTTGGCGCAAATCGGCCGAGAGTGTTTTAAAAAGTGGTTTTACTTGAATAACTCCAGAGGTAATTAACCTAGAGAGTAGGCGTGTACAGGAAAAATGTAGAGAATTCCAAGGGCTACAACTTTTATATTTACATATTTTTTCTATCTTTAACCGATTTGGCGCAAATCGGCCGAGAGTGTTTTAAAAAGTGGTTTTACTTGAATAACTCCAGAGGTAATTAACCTAGAGAGTAGGCGTGTACAGGAAAAATGTAGAGAATTCCAAGGGCTACGACTTTTGTATTTAAATATTTTTTCTATCTTTAACCGATTTGGCGCAAATCGGCCGAGAGTGTTTTAAAAAGTGGTTTTACTTAAATAACTCCAGAGGTAATTAACCTAGAGAGTAGGCGTGTACAGAAAAAATGTAGAGAATTCCAAGGGCTACAACTTTTGTATTTACATATTTTTTGTATCTTTAACCGATTTGGCGCAAATCGGCCGAGAGTGTTTTAAAAAGTGGTTTTACTTGAATAACTCCAGAGGTAATTAACCTAGAGAGTAGGCGTGTACAGGAAAAATGTAGAGAATTCCAAGGGCTACAACTTTTGTATTTACATATTTTTTGTATCTTTAACCGATTTGGCGCAAATCGGCCGAGAGTGTTTTAAAAAGTGGTTTTACTTGAATAACTCCAGAGGTAATTAACCTAGAGAGTAGGCGTGTACAGGAAAAATGTAGAGAATTCCAAGGGCTACAACTTTTGTATTTACATATTTTTTCTATCTTTAACCGATTTGGCGCAAATCGGCCGAGAGTGTTTTAAAAAGTGGTTTTACTTGAATAACTCCAGAGGTAATTAACCTAGAGAGTAGGCGTGTACAGGAAAAATGTAGAGAATTCCAAGGGCTACAACTTTTGTATTTACATATTTTTTCTATCTTTAACCGATTTGGCGCAAATCGGCCGAGAGTGTTTTAAAAAGTGGATTTACTTGAATAACTCCAGAGGTAATTAACCTAGAGAGTAGGCGTGTACAGGAAAAATGTAGAGAATTCCAAGGGCTACAACTTTTGTATTTACATATTTTTTCTATCTTTAACCGATTTGGCGCAAATCGGCCGAGAGTGTTTTAAAAAGTGGTTTTACTTGAATAACTCCAGAGGTAATTAACCTAGAGAGTAGGCGTGTACAGGAAAAATGTAGAGAATTCCAAGGGCTACGACTTTTGTATTTAAATATTTTTTTTATCTTTAACCGATTTGGCGGAAATCGGCCGAGAGTGTTTTAAAAAGTGGTTTTACTTGAATAACTCCAGAGGTAATTAACCTAGAGAGTAGGCGTGTACAGGAAAAATGTAGGGAATTCCAAGGGCTACGACTTTTGTATTTAAATATTTTTTCTATCTTTAACCGATTTGGCGCAAATCGGCCGAGAGTGTTTTAAAAAGTGGTTTTACTTGAATAACTCCAGAGCTAATTAACCTAGAGAGTAGGCGTGTACAGGAAAAATGTAGAGAATTCCAAGGGCTACAACTTTTGTATTTACATATTTTTTGTATCTTTAACCGATTTGGCGCAAATCGGCCGAGAGTGTTTTAAAGTGGTTTTACTTGAATAACTCCAGAGGTAATTAACCTAGAGAGTAGGCGTGTACAGGAAAAATGTAGGGAATTCCAAGGGCTACGACTTTTGTATTTAAACATTTTTTCTATCTTTAACCGATTTGGCGCAAATCGGCCGAGAGTGTTTTAAAAAGTGGTTTTACTTGAATAACTCCAGAGGTAATTAACCTAGAGAGTAGGCGTGTACAGGAAAAATGTAGGGAATTTCAAGGGCTACGACTTTTGTATTTAAATATTTTTTCTATCTTTAACCGATTTGGCGCAAATCGGCCGAGAGTGTTTTAAAAAGTGGTTTTACTTGAATAACTCCAGAGCTAATTAACCTAGAGAGTAGGCGTGTACAGGAAAAATGTAGAGAATTCCAAGGGCTACAACTTTTGTATTTACATATTTTTTGTATCTTTAACCGATTTGGCGCAAATCGGCCGAGAGTGTTTTAAAAAGTGGTTTTACTTGAATAACTCCAGAGGTAATTAACCTAGAGAGTAGGCGTGTACAGGAAAAATGTAGAGAATTCCAAGGGCTACAACTTTTGTATTTACATATTTTTTCTATCTTTAACCGATTTGGCGCAAATCGGCCGAGAGTGTTTTAAAAAGTGGTTTTACTTGAATAACTCCAGAGGTAATTAACCTAGAGAGTAGGCGTGTACAGGAAAAATGTAGAGAATTCCAAGGGCTACAACTTTTGTATTTACATATTTTTTCTATCTTTAACCGATTTGGCGCAAATCGGCCGAGAGTGTTTTAAAAAGTGGATTTACTTGAATAACTCCAGAGGTAATTAACCTAGAGAGTAGGCGTGTACAGGAAAAATGTAGAGAATTCCAAGGGCTACAACTTTTGTATTTACATATTTTTTCTATCTTTAACCGATTTGGCGCAAATCGGCCGAGAGTGTTTTAAAAAGTGGTTTTACTTGAATAACTCCAGAGGTAATTAACCTAGAGAGTAGGCGTGTACAGGAAAAATGTAGAGAATTCCAAGGGCTACGACTTTTGTATTTAAATATTTTTTCTATCTTTAACCGATTTGGCGCAAATCGGCCGAGAGTGTTTTAAAAAGTGGTTTTACTTAAATAACTCCAGAGGTAATTAACCTAGAGAGTAGGCGTGTACAGGAAAAATGTAGAGAATTCCAAGGGCTACGACTTTTGTATTTAAATATTTTTTCTATCTTTAACCGATTTGGCGCAAATCGGCCGAGAGTGTTTTAAAAAGTGGTTTTACTTGAATAACTCCAGAGGTAATTAACCTAGAGAGTAGGCGTGTACAGGAAAAATGTAGAGAATTCCAAGGGCTACGACTTTTGTATTTAAATATTTTTTTTATCTTTAACCGATTTGGCGCAAATCGGCCGAGAGTGTTTTAAAAAGTGGTTTTACTTGAATAACTCCAGAGGTAATTAACCTAGAGAGTAGGCGTGTACAGAAAAAATGTAGAGAATTCCAAGGGCTACGACTTTTGTATTTAAATATTTTTTCTATCTTTAACCGATTTGGCGCAAATCGGCCGAGAGTGTTTTAAAAAGTGTTTTTACTTGAATAACTCCAGAGGTAATTAACCTAGAGAGTAGGCGTGTACAGGAAAAATGTAGAGAATTCCAAGGGCTACGACTTTTGTATTTACATATTTTTTCTATCTTTAACCGATTTGGCGCAAATCGGCCGAGAGTGTTTTAAAAAGTGGTTTTACTTGAATAACTCCAGAGGTAATTAACCTAGAGAGTAGGCGTGTACAGGAAAAATGTAGAGAATTCCAAGGGCTACAACTTTTGTATTTACATATTTTTTCTATCTTTAACCGATTTGGCGCAAATCGGCCGAGAGTGTTTTAAAAAGTGGTTTTACTTGAATAACTCCAGAGGTAATTAACCTAGAGAGTACGCGTGTACAGGAAAAATGTAGAGAATTCCAAGGGCTACGACTTTTGTATTTAATAATTTTTTCTATCTTTAACCGATTTGGCGCAAATCGGCCGAGAGTGTTTTAAAAAGTGGTTTTACTTGAATAACTCCAGAGGTAATTAACCTAGAGAGTAGGCGTGTACAGGAAAAATGTAGAGAATTCCAAGGGCTACAACTTTTATATTTACATATTTTTTCTATCTTTAACCGATTTGGCGCAAATCGGCCGAGAGTGTTTTAAAAAGTGGTTTTACTTGAATAACTCCAGAGGTAATTAACCTAGAGAGTAGGCGTGTACAGGAAAAATGTAGAGAATTCCAAGGGCTACGACTTTTGTATTTAAATATTTTTTCTATCTTTAACCGATTTGGCGCAAATCGGCCGAGAGTGTTTTAAAAAGTGGTTTTACTTAAATAACTCCAGAGGTAATTAACCTAGAGAGTAGGCGTGTACAGAAAAAATGTAGAGAATTCCAAGGGCTACAACTTTTGTATTTACATATTTTTTGTATCTTTAACCGATTTGGCGCAAATCGGCCGAGAGTGTTTTAAAAAGTGGTTTTACTTGAATAACTCCAGAGGTAATTAACCTAGAGAGTAGGCGTGTACAGGAAAAATGTAGAGAATTCCAAGGGCTACAACTTTTGTATTTACATATTTTTTGTATCTTTAACCGATTTGGCGCAAATCGGCCGAGAGTGTTTTAAAAAGTGGTTTTACTTGAATAACTCCAGAGGTAATTAACCTAGAGAGTAGGCGTGTACAGGAAAAATGTAGAGAATTCCAAGGGCTACAACTTTTGTATTTACATATTTTTTCTATCTTTAACCGATTTGGCGCAAATCGGCCGAGAGTGTTTTAAAAAGTGGTTTTACTTGAATAACTCCAGAGGTAATTAACCTAGAGAGTAGGCGTGTACAGGAAAAATGTAGAGAATTCCAAGGGCTACAACTTTTGTATTTACATATTTTTTCTATCTTTAACCGATTTGGCGCAAATCGGCCGAGAGTGTTTTAAAAAGTGGATTTACTTGAATAACTCCAGAGGTAATTAACCTAGAGAGTAGGCGTGTACAGGAAAAATGTAGAGAATTCCAAGGGCTACAACTTTTGTATTTACATATTTTTTCTATCTTTAACCGATTTGGCGCAAATCGGCCGAGAGTGTTTTAAAAAGTGGTTTTACTTGAATAACTCCAGAGGTAATTAACCTAGAGAGTAGGCGTGTACAGGAAAAATGTAGAGAATTCCAAGGGCTACGACTTTTGTATTTAAATATTTTTTCTATCTTTAACCGATTTGGCGCAAATCGGCCGAGAGTGTTTTAAAAAGTGGTTTTACTTAAATAACTCCAGAGGTAATTAACCTAGAGATTAGGCGTGTACAGGAAAAATGTAGGGAATTCCAAGGGCTACGACTTTTGTATTTAAACATTTTTTCTATCTTTAACCGATTTGGCGCAAATCGGCCGAGAGTGTTTTAAAAAGTGGTTTTACTTGAATAACTCCAGAGGTAATTAACCTAGAGAGTAGGCGTGTACAGGAAAAATGTAGAGAATTCCAAGGGCTACAACTTTTGTATTTACATATTTTTTCTATCTTTAACCGATTTGGCGCAAATCGGCCGAGAGTGTTTTAAAAAGTGGTTTTACTTGAATAACTCCAGAGGTAATTAACCTAGAGAGTAGGCGTGTACAGGAAAAATGTAGAGAATTCCAAGGGCTACGACTTTTGTATTTAAATATTTTTTCTATCTTTAACCGATTTGGCGCAAATCGGCCGAGAGTGTTTTAAAAAGTGGTTTTACTTGAATAACTCCAGAGGTAATTAACCTAGCGAGTAGGCGTGTACAGGAAAAATGTAGAGAATTCCAAGGGCTACGACTTTTTTATTTAAATATTTTTTCTATCTTTAACCGATTTGGCGCAAATCGGCCGAGAGTGTTTTAAAAAGTGGTTTTACTTGAATAACTCCAGAGGTAATTAACCTAGAGAGTAGGCGTGTACAGGAAAAATGTAGAGAATTCCAAGGGCTACGACTTTTGTATTTAAATATTTTTTCTATCTTTAACCGATTTGGCGCAAATCGGCCGAGAGTGTTTTAAAAAGTGGTTTTACTTGAATAACTCCAGAGGTAATTAACCTAGAGAGTAGGCGTGTACAGGAAAAATGTAGAGAATTCCAAGGGCTACGACTTTTGTATTTAAATATTTTTTCTATCTTTAACCGATTTGGCGCAAATCGGCCGAGAGTGTTTTAAAAAGTGGTTTTACTTGAATAACTCCAGAGGTAATTAACCTAGAGAGTAGGCGTGTACAGGAAAAATGTAGGGAATTCCAAGGGCTACGACTTTTGTATTTAAACATTTTTTATATCTTTAACCGATTTGGCGCAAATCGGCCGAGAGTGTTTTAAAAAGTGGTTTTACTTGAATAACTCCAGAGGTAATTAACCTAGAGAGTAGGCGTGTACAGGAAAAATGTAG
This sequence comes from Liopterus haemorrhoidalis, assembly GCA_963971575.1. Classification (NCBI taxonomy): domain Eukaryota; kingdom Metazoa; phylum Arthropoda; class Insecta; order Coleoptera; family Dytiscidae; genus Liopterus; species Liopterus haemorrhoidalis. The sequence continues at coordinate 34,597 of OZ020613.1, forward strand.
AGAATTCCAAGGGCTACAACTTTTGTATTTACATATTTTTTCTATCTTTAACCGATTTGGCGCAAATCGGCCGAGAGTGTTTTAAAAAGTGGTTTTACTTGAATAACTCCAGAGGTAATTAACCTAGAGAGTAGGCGTGTACAGGAAAAATGTAGAGAATTCCAAGGGCTACGACTTTTGTATTTAAATATTTTTTCTATCTTTAACCGATTTGGCGCAAATCGGCCGAGAGTGTTTTAAAAAGTGGTTTTACTTAAATAACTCCAGAGGTAATTAACCTAGAGAGTAGGCGTGTACAGAAAAAATGTAGAGAATTCCAAGGGCTACAACTTTTGTATTTACATATTTTTTGTATCTTTAACCGATTTGGCGCAAATCGGCCGAGAGTGTTTTAAAAAGTGGTTTTACTTGAATAACTCCAGAGGTAATTAACCTAGAGAGTAGGCGTGTACAGGAAAAATGTAGAGAATTCCAAGGGCTACAACTTTTGTATTTACATATTTTTTGTATCTTTAACCGATTTGGCGCAAATCGGCCGAGAGTGTTTTAAAAAGTGGTTTTACTTGAATAACTCCAGAGGTAATTAACCTAGAGAGTAGGCGTGTACAGGAAAAATGTAGAGAATTCCAAGGGCTACAACTTTTGTATTTACATATTTTTTCTATCTTTAACCGATTTGGCGCAAATCGGCCGAGAGTGTTTTAAAAAGTGGTTTTACTTGAATAACTCCAGAGGTAATTAACCTAGAGAGTAGGCGTGTACAGGAAAAATGTAGAGAATTCCAAGGGCTACAACTTTTGTTTTTACATATTTTTTCTATCTTTAACCGATTTGGCGCAAATCGGCCGAGAGTGTTTTAAAAAGTGGTTTTACTTGAATAACTCCAGAGGTAATTAACCTAGAGAGTAGGCGTGTACAGGAAAAATGTAGAGAATTCCAAGGGCTACAACTTTTGTATTTACATATTTTTTCTATCTTTAACCGATTTGGCGCAAATCGGCCGAGAGTGTTTTAAAAAGTGGTTTTACTTGAATAACTCCAGAGGTAATTAACCTAGAGAGTAGGCGTGTACAGGAAAAATGTAGAGAATTCCAAGGGCTACGACTTTTGTATTTAAATATTTTTTCTATCTTTAACCGATTTGGCGCAAATCGGCCGAGAGTGTTTTAAAAAGTGGTTTTACTTGAATAACTCCAGAGGTAATTAACCTAGAGAGTAGGCGTGTACAGGAAAAATGTAGAGAATTCCAAGGGCTACGACTTTTGTATTTACATATTTTTTCTATCTTTAACCGATTTGGCGCAAATCGGCCGAGAGTGTTTTAAAAAGTGGTTTTACTTGAATAACTCCAGAGGTAATTAACCTAGAGAGTAGGCGTGTACAGGAAAAATGTAGAGAATTCCAAGGGCTACAACTTTTGTATTTACATATTTTTTGTATCTTTAACCGATTTGGCGCAAATCGGCCGAGAGTGTTTTAAAAAGTGGTTTTACTTGAATAACTCCAGAGGTAATTAACCTAGAGAGTAGGCGTGTACAGGAAAAATGTAGAGAATTCCAAGGGCTACAACTTTTGTATTTACATATTTTTTCTATCTTTAACCGATTTGGCGCAAATCGGCCGAGAGTGTTTTAAAAAGTGGTTTTACTTGAATAACTCCAGAGGTAATTAACCTAGAGAGTAGGCGTGTACAGGAAAAATGTAGAGAATTCCAAGGGCTACAACTTTTGTATTTACATATTTTTTCTATCTTTAACCGATTTGGCGCAAATCGGCCGAGAGTGTTTTAAAAAGTGGTTTTACTTGAATAACTCCAGAGGTAATTAACCTAGAGAGTAGGCGTGTACAGGAAAAATGTAGAGAATTCCAAGGGCTACGACTTTTGTATTTAAATATTTTTTCTATCTTTAACCGATTTGGCGCAAATCGGCCGAGAGTGTTTTAAAAAGTGGTTTTACTTGAATAACTCCAGAGGTAATTAACCTAGAGAGTAGGCGTGTACAGGAAAAATGTAGAGAATTCCAAGGGCTACGACTTTTGTATTTAAATATTTTTTCTATCTTTAACCGATTTGGCGCAAATCGGCCGAGAGTGTTTTAAAAAGTGGTTTTACTTGAATAACTCCAGAGGTAATTAACCTAGAGAGTAGGCGTGTACAGGAAAAATGTAGAGAATTCCAAGGGCTACGACTTTTGTATTTAAATATTTTTTCTATCTTTAACCGATTTGGCGCAAATCGGCCGAGAGTGTTTTAAAAAGTGGTTTTACTTGAATAACTCCAGAGGTAATTAACCTAGAGAGTAGGCGTGTACAGGAAAAATGTAGGGAATTCCAAGGGCTACGACTTTTGTATTTAAACATTTTTTCTATCTTTAACCGATTTGGCGCAAATCGGCCGAGAGTGTTTTAAAAAGTGGTTTTACTTGAATAACTCCAGAGGTAATTAACCTAGAGAGTAGGCGTGTACAGGAAAAATGTAGAGAATTTCAAGGGCTACGACTTTTGTATTTAAATATTTTTTCTATCTTTAACCGATTTGGCGCAAATCGGCCGAGAGTGTTTTAAAAAGTGGTTTTACTTGAATAACTCCAGAGCTAATTAACCTAGAGAGTAGGCGTGTACAGGAAAAATGTAGAGAATTCCAAGGGCTACGACTTTTGTATTTAAATATTTTTTTTATCTTTAACCGATTTGGCGGAAATCGGCCGAGAGTGTTTTAAAAAGTGGTTTTACTTGAATAACTCCAGAGGTAATTAACCTAGAGAGTAGGCGTGTACAGGAAAAATGTAGGGAATTCCAAGGGCTACGACTTTTGTATTTAAATATTTTTTCTATCTTTAACCGATTTGGCGCAAATCGGCCGAGAGTGTTTTAAAAAGTGGTTTTACTTGAATAACTCCAGAGCTAATTAACCTAGAGAGTAGGCGTGTACAGGAAAAATGTAGAGAATTCCAAGGGCTACAACTTTTGTATTTACATATTTTTTGTATCTTTAACCGATTTGGCGCAAATCGGCCGAGAGTGTTTTAAAGTGGTTTTACTTGAATAACTCCAGAGGTAATTAACCTAGAGAGTAGGCGTGTACAGGAAAAATGTAGGGAATTCCAAGGGCTACGACTTTTGTATTTAAACATTTTTTCTATCTTTAACCGATTTGGCGCAAATCGGCCGAGAGTGTTTTAAAAAGTGGTTTTACTTGAATAACTCCAGAGGTAATTAACCTAGAGAGTAGGCGTGTACAGGAAAAATGTAGGGAATTTCAAGGGCTACGACTTTTGTATTCAAATATTTTTTCTATCTTTAACCGATTTGGCGCAAATCGGCCGAGTGTTTTAAAAAGTGGTTTTACTTGAATAACTCCAGAGGTAATTAACCTAGAGAGTAGGCGTGTACAGGAAAAATGTAGAGAATTCCAAGGGCTACAACTTTTGTATTTACATATTTTTTCTATCTTTAACCGATTTGGCGCAAATCGGCCGAGAGTGTTTTAAAAAGTGGTTTTACTTGAATAACTCCAGAGGTAATTAACCTAGAGAGTAGGCGTGTACAGGAAAAATGTAGAGAATTCCAAGGGCTACGACTTTTGTATTTAAATATTTTTTTTATCTTTAACCGATTTGGCGCAAATCGGCCGAGAGTGTTTTAAAAAGTGGTTTTACTTGAATAACTCCAGAGGTAATTAACCTAGCGAGTAGGCGTGTACAGGAAAAATGTAGAGAATTCCAAGGGCTACGACTTTTTTATTTAAATATTTTTTCTATCTTTAACCGATTTGGCGCAAATCGGCCGAGTGTTTTAAAAAGTGGTTTTACTTGAATAACTCCAGAGGTAATTAACCTAGAGAGTAGGCGTGTACAGGAAAAATGTAGAGAATTCCAAGGGCTACGACTTTTGTATTTAAATATTTTTTCTATCTTTAACCGATTTGGCGCAAATCGGCCGAGAGTGTTTTAAAAAGTGGTTTTACTTGAATAACTCCAGAGGTAATTAACCTAGAGAGTAGGTGTGTACAGGAAAAATGTAGAGAATTCCAAGGGCTACGACTTTTGTATTTAAATATTTTTTCTATCTTTAACCGATTTGGCGCAAATCGGCCGAGAGTGTTTTAAAAAGTGGTTTTACTTGAATAACTCCAGAGGTAATTAACCTAGAGAGTAGGCGTGTACAGGAAAAATGTAGAGAATTCCAAGGGCTACGACTTTTGTATTTAAATATTTTTTCTATCTTTAACCGATTTGGCGCAAATCGGCCGAGAGTGTTTTAAAAAGTGGTTTTACTTGAATAACTCCAGAGGTAATTAACCTAGAGAGTAGGCGTGTACAGGAAAAATGTAGGGAATTTCAAGGGCTACGACTTTTGTATTTAAATATTTTTTCTATCTTTAACCGATTTGGCGCAAATCGGCCGAGAGTGTTTTAAAAAGTGGTTTTACTTGAATAACTCCAGAGGTAATTAACCTAGAGAGTAGGCGTGTACAGAAAAAATGTAGAGAATTCCAAGGGCTACGACTTTTGTATTTAAATATTTTTTCTATCTTTAACCGATTTGGCGCAAATCGGCCGAGAGTGTTTTAAAAAGTGGTTTTACTTGAATAACTCCAGAGGTAATTAACCTAGAGAGTAGGCGTGTACAGGAAAAATGTAGAGAATTCCAAGGGCTACAACTTTTGTATTTACATATTTTTTTTATCTTTAACCGATTTGGCGCAAATCGGCCGAGAGTGTTTTAAGAAGTGGTTTTACTTGAATAACTCCAGAGGTAATTAACCTAGAGAGTAGGCGTGTACAGGAAAAATGTAGAGAATTCCAAGGGCTACGACTTTTGTATTTAAATTTTTTTTCTATCTTTAACCGATTTGGCGCAAATCGGCCGAGAGTGTTTTAAAAAGTGGTTTTACTTGAATAACTCCAGAGGTAATAAACCTAGAGAGTAGGCGTGTACAGGAAAAATGTAGAGAATTCCAAGGGCTACGACTTTTGTATTTAAATATTTTTTTTATCTTTAACCGATTTGGCGGAAATCGGCCGAGAGTGTTTTAAAAAGTGGTTTTACTTGAATAACTCCAGAGGTAATTAACCTAGAGAGTAGGCGTGTACAGGAAAAATGTAGAGAATTCCAAGGGCTACGACTTTTGTATTGAAATATTTTTTCTATCTTTAACCGATTTGGCGCAAATCGGCCGAGAGTGTTTTAAAAAGTGGTTTTACTTGAATAACTCCAGAGGTAATTAACCTAGAGAGTAGGCGTGTACAGGAAAAATGTAGAGAATTCCAAGGGCTACAACTTTTGTATTTACATATTTTTTCTATCTTTAACCGATTTGGCGCAAATCGGCCGAGAGTGTTTTAAAAAGTGGTTTTACTTGAATAACTCCAGAGGTAATTAACCTAGAGAGTAGGCGTGTACAGGAAAAATGTAGAGAATTCCAAGGGCTACGACTTTTGTATTTAAATATTTTTTCTATCTTTAACCGATTTGGCGCAAATCGGCCGAGAGTGTTTTAAAAAGTGGTTTTACTTAAATAACTCCAGAGGTAATTAACCTAGAGAGTAGGCGTGTACAGGAAAAATGTAGAGAATTCCAAGGGCTACGACTTTTGTATTTTAATATTTTTTCTATCTTTAACCGATTTGGCGCAAATCGGCCGAGAGTGTTTTAAAAAGTGTTTTTACTTGAATAACTCCAGAGGTAATAAACCTAGAGAGTAGGCGTGTACAGGAAAAATGTAGAGAATTCCAAGGGCTACGACTTTTGTATTTAAATATTTTTTCTATCTTTAACCGATTTGGCGCAAATCGGCCGAGAGTGTTTTAAAAAGTTGTTTTACTTGAATAACTCCAGAGGTAATTAACCTAGAGAGTAGGCGTGTACAGGAAAAATGTAGGGAATTCCAAGGGCTACGACTTTTGTATTTTAATATTTTTTCTATCTTTAACCGATTTGGCGCAAATCGGCCGAGAGTGTTTTAAAAAGTAGTTTTACTTGAATAACTCCAGAGGTAATTAACCTAGAGAGTAGGCGTGTACAGGAAAAATGTAGAGAATTCCAAGAACTACAACTTTTGTATTTAAATATTTTTTCTATCTTTAACCGATTTGGCGCAAATCGGCCGAGAGTGTTTTAAAAAATGGTTTTACTTGAATAACTCCAGAGGTAATTAACCTAGAGAGTAGGCGTGTACAGGAAAAATGTAGAGAATTCCAAGGGCTATGACTTTTGTATTTAAATATTTTTTCTATCACCTTAACACGATCCATGTTAGATTAATTCATATGGTATTTGTCGCGTTTAGATAAAATAACTTTGTTAATTTTCACGGTTGAATTCATATTTTTTTATTGCTTGTAATTTTGTTTAATTTGGACGTGATTTAGGACTTGGATGTAAAATTTTTATTATTAAATTTCTGAAATATTCATAGTAAAAATTAAATTAAATGCAAATGAGGCGAACCTTTATTGTACTTTAAAATTTTAATCTCGCTGGCAGATGCTTTTTGTTTCCATGTTTCCAGAAAAATAATGTCGAATATCATGTGATTGATTTAACCAACAAAAGACCAGGTTTCAATAGAACACCGCTTCACTATCTTCTTCTTCTTTGGGTATTGTTGGTCGGGTTGACTTGCGGGCTCATGTGAGTGAGGCCAAATCTTGATCTTGATCTGTTCATTGTCAGGTCCTTCTGTGTGCCCTGTGTACCAATACTTGTTAGATCTTCGGTTAGTTAATATCTCCATCTGTCGAAGTCTTCCCACTGGTCGATATATTAGAGTATTTTTGCTGAACAAAATGCCTATTTCAAATAAAATTAATAACGTTTTACCCCTCTAAAACCGTAGCATTTTTACTAATTTATGGACCTTTGAAAGTCTTATATACCTGTGTAATTTCTAAATCAGAGGTGCTCAAATTTTATGCACCAAAATATTTTTTTTATAAAGATAAGTGACACAAAAAACAGAGTTCTATTGACATGTCTCCACAAAAAAAAATTAGGGCTATAACGTTTCAATTTTGAATATCTTTAAGGGTAGGCAAAGAAAACCCTTGAAAATGACAAAAAAAATGACAAACTGACAATAAAAAAAAATCTGAAATATTTTTTTTAGCTGTTCTTAAACAGTCAGTCGAAATTGTTGGTCTTACTCACCACCATGTTGTTCTAAGTGTCAGGTCTTTGGTCCCCCAGATACCTGGAAAGACCCGATACACTTAGAACAAGATGGGGGTGATGCCAAAATTCAACTGGCACCGTCTAAAAAAGTAACTAAATTTAAAAATTTGTGTAACATAAACTGAAAGTGATAGAGATTTGCGGTTTGATTTTTTTTAAATACATGTCTTGATCAGTAAATAAAAAAAAATTAATTTAAAACAGGAAATACAAGATGTTCAAAAAGTCTAAAATTCAAAAATTCATGCCTTTGCAATTAGATGTCACCTAAGCGTTGGAAACATTATTATTATTTTTTTGAAAATTGCCATAAGTGTTTTCCACAGCACTCAGTGAGTGCTGGGAATACCCACCCCTGAAGGGAGTTGGGCGCAGATGGGATGATCCGTGAACCATCCATATCCTTAGGGGTATATTGTCTGTCCACTCCTCTTTCACTCCTGTTCCTCTCCTGCAATTCTTCTGCATCTCACCACTATCTTTCTTACAACTCACTTTCATTTTTCCTACTCTTCCTTTAACTTTTTATCTCTTCTTGATTTCTCCTACATCTCCCCTTGATTTCTCCTCAATTCCTATTATATTTCTGGGGTGCAGTTACCATGATCCGAGAACAAACGTTCTTAGGGGCGGCGCTAATTTATTATTATTATTTTAAAAAAATTGCCATATGTGTCTTCCACAGCACTCAGTGAGTGCTGGGAATACCCACCCCTGAAGGGAGTTGGGCGCAGTTGAGGACGACCCGAAAACAAACCATGTTCTCAAGGGCCGCACTAATTTATTATTATTAAAAATGTTTTTATTTCCGCCAGTACCGTCCATGTTTGCCCGAAACGTGTTCCACGCAGACGAGACGTTCACTTGTAACCTTCTCAGAGAAGGTCATGGGAGCTTTATACCCAGAAATCGGCCGCAACCCAAACTCTGGCGATATGCGAAGAAATCCCGTTGGTCGAAATTTGTAAAAATAATTTATTTTAAAAACATTTTCTAAAAGAGGCAAAAAGGGTTAAAAATTAACAAATTATAATTAGCGCCGAGAAATAAGAAAAATAAAAAATATTTTTTAGACCAAAAAATAAATCTAAGAAAATTATTCTTTAATTTTTTTTTTATTTTTAATTAAATGGCCTTTGCCTCTGTAGCAATTAGCCAGGACATTATTTGTGAAAAATTCCATGCCTGAACCGGATTCAAACCCGAGACCTTCGCAATGCAGACCACATGTGTTACCACTACGCTACGCCGGTCGGCTATCTTTAATTTAATTTTGAGTAAAAGCGTTTTGAAATGTCAGTTTGTCTAAATAAAAAAATAATATTAATTTTATTAATCGTTCAACCCAAAATGTAATGAAATCAGGAGCAATCAGTCTAAATATCAATTTGTTCCCGTAATATTTGCGAAATGGGCCATATTTCACGTAAAACCCATTACTTCACTTACTAACTCCGAACATAGGGCCTTAATCAAAATTAATAAGCGTCCAAATTACCCTATTTGTCACGAACCGCCCCAGAGGGCTGTTAGCTTTACCTACATATATATATATATATACGTATATATCGAGACCTCAAAAAAATACCAATTGTGAAATTGTACACATGTTAGGATTTCGCAGATATTTAGTAAGTGAAAAAGTTCAGCAAATGGCTAGAACTTCCTTTTGATGACCCACTTTTAGATATACACTAGCTGGAATGATAAGCGAGGTAGCCCCCCAAAGCTCCCCAAATATATACATTATTAAAATAAGGGATATATATATATATATATATATATATATATATATAAAATTATTAATATTAGTTATTAAAATATTTGTATCCGAAAAAGATTTTGGAAAAAATGTGCCAAAAGAATGAATTTAAAAATTGAACTTGTTCCTTAATCGACGCCTCAAGACCTTTTATTTTCACTATTCAAAATGTTTTTTCGAAAATTACAAGTATGTATTTTTCAGTAATTATGTGGATAATAAAATGCATGCCAAATTTCAACTCGGTAGGTCAAACAGTTTACAGCAACAATTTCTATTGTACAAACAGACAGACATATGAGTGACTGTATAAGGGTTTTTTGTTCACAATCTTTCAATATAGTTTTTAAATAAATTATTTAAAAAATTAACTGTAATTTTTTTTTTTTTTGAAAAAACAAAAATATCAAAAATGAGATTTCTGAAATTATACAAATTCTTTTTGTAAATAAAAACTGATATAACTACATTAAGATTTGAAAAAACCGGGCCCTTGATTTTTTCAATTTCTTAATATAATTTCAAAAACACTTAAAATCATCATAGGACTGATAATCCAACAAGTCAAACGTAGCAAAAAAACATCTCATTTTTAATAAATAGAGGCAACCCCTCTAAACGGAAAACAGACAGACAGTATAAGGTTTTCTTAGTAAAACCCTGGAAACTTGGTAATATTAGAAAAAATAATCTAATAAAAAAAAATTCCGAGCATAACCCGGTTATGTGAATTATTCTGAATTTTTCAGACTTTTAAGCCAACACCTAAAAACTCACTAACAGACAGACAGTATAAGGTTTTCTTAATAAAACCCTGGAAACTTGGTAATTTTCGAAAAAATAATCTAATAAAAAAAATTCCGAGCATATCCCTGTTATGTGAATTATTCTGAATTTTTCAGACTTTTAAGCCAACCCCTAAAAACTCACTAACAGACAGACAGTATAAGGTTTTCTTAGTCATACCATGAAAATTTGATAATTTTCGAAAAAATAATCTAATAAAACATTCCCAGCATATAACAGTTATGTACATTATTCCAAATTTTAAACCAACCCCTCAGGAAGACATATAAATTTTAATTCTCTAGGTCCAGTCGTTTGGCCACAATTTCTACCAAATAGGACACTTGATTGACGGTACAAGAGTATTTTAACATACCTACGAAACCTGATGGGTGCAGTTGAAAATTAATCTACTCTTAACTATTCCAGAAAAAATAGTTTCGAGTGATCCTAATGTGGGCGTAAATGCCTCTAAAACAAGACGCAGTAATTTTTAAAATCCGGGTGTATTTATTCATACCTACGAAACCCTATAGGTGCAGTTAAAAATGAATCTACCCTTAACTATTCCAGAAAAAATATTTTCGAGTGACCCTAATGCGGACGTCAATGCTTCTAAAGTAATTTTCAAAATACGTGGCAGTGCGAACAACAATAAATAAAAGGTCTACAGGGGGCTCTGATCTTTAAATATGCCCTAAAATAAGTAACACAAAAGGTTAATTATGGGGTATAAAAAAAAGACAAATTACTTGGAGAGTTCGAAATACCTTTCAATATTTCAATCTGCACAGACAGACAAAAATTATAAAAATGGTCAAAATGGTCTAAGCTACCAAAGTAAAAATACTAAAAAAATAATAATGTACAAACGGAGCCTCCGAATTTATATATATAGATTTATAGTATTAATTGCTCAAATTATAGTGCTGATGTCAAGAACTAGAACCCCTAGAGACGCACGAGACGCAAAAGGCACCTATCTGGGCAAAAATACAGCTATTATCTTCAATATAATAATACAGAATTTAGAATTTTCTGTAATTTTTTAAAATTTGCATTAATACATATATTATTGATGAACGATATTTAAATTCATCCCTAAAGATATAGTGCAGAGGTCAAGAACTAGTGGTCCCAGAGCAGACAAACGGACAGATAGACCGACAGACATCATGCTAAAAATAGTGAAAACGTTATGTAGGGACCTAAATTCGTGAAGATCCATCGAAATCTCGGAATGTCAAAATCGGTATGATCACAATACCTCCCTTATATGGTGGCGGTCGGTAATAATTGATTTATTGTATGCACACACAAAACAACCGTGCATACAATACTTTTTCTAATCTTATCTGTAGAAATGGTATCTGTAAATATTGAAAAATTATAAAATTTATTTCTTTTTGAAAATTTTCCAAAGATCAAGATAACTTGTAAAAGTTGCTGCAAAATTTTCTTTAGAGGGTTTATTTGGAATGGCTCTTTGTTTCCGAAAGATTCCCACCCCTGCTATAGCGGCTCCATAATTAGACACCTTTTTAAAAAACATGTTTCTCAAAATTAAATAAAAAATTGTAACCAGATACTAACGACTTATAGAATCCATTCAAGATGTTTCCTCATCTCAATAGGCCATGTTGGGGGGGGGCATTTTAGTTAGTAACCACGAAATACAACTAGACATGTGAAAATAAAAAAACTGTAGTTTCTGTGGTTTAAGCGGAAGATTTAAATTTAGTAATTTTTAAAAATTAAGTGAAGTTTTGTTTAGCAAAAGCCCACTTCAAACCTTAAAAAGAGAGCTCATGACAACTCAGGAAAATGAAAATTCCATTAAGTTCCGCTTAAACGTTTGAAGTAGCCTATAAAATTTTAATTACAAAATTATCATGTGACTTTCTATAACAAATATTTATTCAATATATTTAATAACAAACTTAAAAAATACCATGGCCTAGTCAGATGAGAAAACATTGTTAATGGATTATACATAGCTAAAGTATCCATAAAAATTATCAAATAAAAAATAAATGAGATTTTTAAAACTAAAACTCTTTTATTATTTGACATTACGAATTTGAAAAACCGGTCCCATAATTTTCCAAACTCATAATATAGGTTCCCAACACCTAAGTGGTGCGTTGGGTAATATATCTTAACCCACTTCTTTATAAAATCTGTCTTTCAACCCTATTATCCCTAAAAAAATCTCATTTTAATTAATCGAAGCCAAGTCAAATTTGATTTACATATAAAAGTTAATCACTAGCCATCGGGTTTCGAACCCGCTTTACTCCTTAGGTAACAGTTTTACCATGGTGTCACTATAGCTTAAAGCAAGACGAAGTAAACCACAGATGACAAAAAAAGCCCTGAGATGCGAAATAAATTTTTAAAACAAAGTTCCAAAACTATATGTTAAAGACCAAAAAAACACAATAAAGAAAATCGGACCCGAGCTTATTAGTGGAAATAGACTACCATCTACGAATGTAAATAATATTCATTCTAAAAAAAAAAAACAAGAGGGCTCTAAACCACAGTTTTAGAATTAATTCACCTTTCTAGTCTTTCATGACTTTCATGACTTTACCAGAAACCATTTCTTGAAAAAAAAAAAAATCGTGTCAAAGCAGCCGCAATCTTTGGAAATGTACTTATATGTTTTCCCCGAATATCAAAGATCGTAAAGGACATTTTAAGCTTCTAACAAGGGCTTATTTCCAAAAATAACATCACAAAGGATCAAACAAACTAAACACATTCTGAATTTTATTATATGATTATTAAATAGAAATTAAACTCTTAAATGGCACATAGGGTTGAATAAATGTACGTGCTTGACCTCCAGCACTGTATGAAAACGGCAAATATTTATTGATAAGGGACAAATTTAAATTTATTATAACTAAATAATCGTTAAAATTTTTTTATAATTTAATTTATAAATAATAGAACTTTTAAGAGGTGCATAGGGTTATGAGATATTCTGTTCTTGACTTCCAGCACTACATGAAAATAATTTCAACTAAAAATGATAAGTACTTGACGAAAAAATATTTTTTCGGTATATAGAACGTCTTTGGTAGCCATATTTTAAAACGCCTCTAAACCAAACCAAAACTGTCACCAAGTGGGGCATAGGGCAGAAAAATGACCTTTCTCTTGATTTCAAATTGACCTCCAGCACTATATCAAAATAATATCTACTAAAAAATAATTACTTGTCAGGGATAATTTTTTTTATTTTTTTCGGAATTGAAAATGTTTTTGAAATACATATTTTAAAAAACTAAACCAAATCGAAAATTTTACCAAGTGGGGCAAAGGACAGAAAAAGCTTTCTCTCCTTAGTCTCCTAAAAGTTAGACAAATTTAAAAACCACAAAGAAAAATAATATAAAATTCCTATCGAATTTTCGTAAAGATCGAATTTCTAATATTTGCCAGGTAAAATTTCCTGTGGAATTCTGGAAATTATTCTTGCTGCTTAATCCTCTTTAATACGTCCTACTCTCCTCCCCTCTTGACTTCACACCTAGATTCGCGAGAAACTTGAGACGCAAGGAAAACAAAGCGAGTAACAAAATATTGACAATATCTAAACCAAACAAACACATCTCGTCTAATATAAAATAGAAACAATAAAAAAAAAATCAAAAAAAAAAATTTTTAATAAAAAACTGACTGAGTTTATGATTTCGCAGGTATCAATAAAATACTTTTTAGATTTTTGGATCAATTCTTTTAAGAAACAGGGTGTGCGACAAAAAATTATATCTATACTAATTAGTTCGTTTTTACACAACGGGCATTCCAGCTAGCATATAATGAAAATTGCGTTAAAATAAAAAAATGGTATAAAGTGTGAATTTTATTGCCCCTGTATAAACAGGTAAATTAAATAATTTTTTCGATAAATCAAAAAATTCAATAAATCTTTGAATTCTTAAAATTAAGTTGTTTCTAGACCTCTAGTATACTAAATAAAATCCACGGTACCGTGACGTTTCCACCTCTCCTATTACCCCTGTATAAACAGGTAGATAAAATATTTTTTTCGATAAATTAAAAAATTCAATAAATATATGAATTCTTAAAATTAAGTTGTTTCTAGACCTCTAGTATACTAAATAAAATCCACGGTATCGTGACGTGTCCACTTCTCCTATTACCCCTGTAAAAATAGGTAGATAAAATAATTTTTTCGATAAATCAAAAATTTCAATAAATCTTTAAATTCTTAAAATTAAGTTGTTTCTAGACCTCTAGTATACTAAATAAAATCCACGGTATCGTGACGTTTCCACCTCTCCTATTACCTTTATATAAACAGGCCAATTAAGTAATTTTTTCGATAAATCAAAAAATGCAATAAATCTTTGAATTCTTGAAATCAAGTTGTTTCTAGACCTCTAGACTAAATAAAATCCACAGTATCGTGACGTTTACACGTTTCTACGTCTCCTATTACCCCTTTATAAACATCTCAATAAAATAATTTTTTCGATAAATCAAAAAATTCAATAAAGCTTTGAATTCTTAAAATTAAGTTGTTTCTAGACCTCTAGTAAACTAAATAAAATCCACGGTATCGTGACGTTTCCACCTCTCCTATTACCTCTATATAAACAGGCCAATTAAGTAATTTTTTCGATAAATCAAAAAATTCAATAAAGCTTTGAATTCTTGAAATCAAGTTGTTTCTAGACCTCTAGACTAAATAAAATCCACAGTATCGTGACGTTTACACGTTTCTACGCCTCCTATTACCCCTGTATAAACAGCTCAATAAAATAATTTTTTCGATAAATCAAAAAATTCAATAAAGCTTTGAATTCTTAAAATTAAGTTGTTTCTAGACCTCTAGTATACTAAATAAAATCCATGGTATCGTGCAGTTTCTACGGCTCCTATTACCCCTGTATAAACAGGTCAATTAAATAATTTTTTCAATAAATTTTCGAATTATTAAAATTATTTAAAGTTGTTTCTAGACCTCTTGTACTATACTCCATTCGGATTGACTCACATTAGTCCTCCATCTTGATTTGTTTGTCAGGGCTTTCCATGTGTCTTGTAAATCAGAACTTGTTAAATTTTCGGTTAGCTGGTTTCTCAATCTCTGGCGAGGTCTTCCCACTGATTGACGAATTTTCAATCAAACAGTCCTGCTGAATGATTAGATCACATTTTTTTTGTAGACATCTTTTAACTTTGAAACTGTTTAAAACAATTTTATTTTTTTAACCATGAGGATTCGCTGCTCCAATTCTCCACTATCAATTTAAATTATTTAAAAATCAATGTGTTGGTTTTCTTTGCAATTAGATGTCACCTAAGCGTTGGAAACAGTATTATTATTTTTTTGAAAATTGCCATAAGTGTCTTCCACAGCACTCAGTGAGTGCTGGGAATACCCACCCCTGAAGGGAGTTGGGCGCAGATGGGATGATCCGAGAACCATCCATATCCTTAGGGGTATATTGTCTGTCCACTCCTCTTTCACTCCTGTTCCTCTCCTCCAATTCTCCTGCATCTCTGCACTATCTTTCTTACAACCCACTTCCATTTCTCGTTCTCTCCCTTTATCTCCCTTATCTCTCCTACATTTCCCCACTATCTGCTCCATTTCTTCACTATCTCTGCTCCATTTCTACTTCATTTTCTCACAATCTATCCACCAAAATCATAACTCAAAAACGATTTAAGGGAGAGACCACCGATTGGAATTTTTGAAATTACCACATTTTGATTTCCGTATAAAAATTAGAGTTAGAAAATTTAAAACTGGGCCGGATTTACGGTAAAAAAAATGTTATTTCACAAATTAATATTTCAAAAAAGAGATAGAGACCCCCGGTTTGAATTTTTGGAATCCCTATATATTGATTAGTGATAGTGATTAGTGATTTAAAAATAGGGCTGAATTAACAAAAAATTATAATTCAAAAATTATCGAATTTCAAAATATTTTACAATCAAAACTATGAGGAAGAAATCTACGGTTTGAATTTTTGGAATGCTTGTATCTCGTTTAGTGGAAATTTAAAATTTAAAACAGGGCCTGAATTACGATAAATTATAAAAACCAAAATAATAAAATGTTTCTAATTTCAAAGGGGTAAAAATTTTGAGGCCATAACGTTTCAATTCGAAATATCTTTAAGAGTAGGCAAACAAAACCCTTGAAAATGACAAAAAAAAATGACAAACTGAAAAAGTTCTAAAAATTTTTTTTAGCTGTTCTTAAACAGTCAGTCGAAATTGTTGGTCTTACTCGCCACCATGTTGTTCTAAGTGTCAGGTCTTTGGTCCCCCAGATACCTGGAAAGACCCGATATACTTATAACAAGATGGGGGTGATGCCAAAATTCAACTGGCACCGTCTAAAAAAGTAACTAACTTTAAAAATTTGTATAACAAAAACTGAAAGTGATACAGAACTGGGGTTTAATTTCTTTTAAATACACAGGTCTACTGCAGTAAATAAAAAAAAAAAAAAAATATTTAAAACAGGAAATCCAAATGTTCAAAAAGTCTAAAATTCAAAAATTCATGCCTCAAAAATGAAAAGGGATAAAGGCATGCGGTTTAAATATTTGGATTCCTAATGCCGCATTTTTACCAATAATTTGTCTCAAAATTTAGAACAGGGCCGGATGTACAAGCTATCAAAACATTTCAAAAATTCATGTCTTAAAAATGTGAAAATGAAAAAATTTTAAAAGAGACTGTATTTCTTATGCTGCATTTAGTCTATAAAAAAAATTGAGTTTCAAAAATTAAAACGAGGCCGTATTTATAAGCTATCAAATAGTGAAAATTTCAAAAATTCATCTCTCAAAAATGGGTAGAAATAGAGCCATGCAGTTTAAATTTTTGTATTCCTTATCCCGCATTTAGTCAAATATTTGGAGTCTCTCTCTCCTCCATTTTTCCTTCTTCTCTTCTCCACCTATCCTCCATCTCTCCTCCAACTCTCCTCCAACTCTCCTCCAACTCTCCTCCATCTCTCTTCCATCTCTCCTCTTTAAATCTTGTTCAATATAAAATAAATAACATATCAGTCTTCCAGTATCGACCAAAATGTTTATTTTCCTTCGTAGATATTTACAACGATATCCACATTTGTGTTAACGTATCATATGCACTGTAATAGTCTTCCTCTTTGAAAGCAGAATCCTGAAATCCTTGTAAACTAGATTTTCAATCGAAGTATTTATGCGATTCGCAATATTGCAGCAATTGTTGCCGTGTTCTTAGGGCCGCACTATTTTATGATAATCATTCCTGAAAAAAAAAAAGTCCCAACTCCTGTAAAGGCATCTTGGGAAAGAGAAGGTAAATTTTCAGTTTCTAGACCGCCGGCCATAGATATGAAAGTCACGTGGTCAATGTGACGTATGAACCGGTACTAGTATCCCTGTACAAACCGGTTATCATTTTAAAATGAAGACCTATACCCTATTATTATTATTATATTTTTTTTAATAATTGACATAAGTGTCTTCCACAGCACCCAATGAGTGCTGGGAATACCCACCCCTGAAGGGAGTTGGGCGCAGTTGGTACGACCCGAAAACAAACCATGTTCTCAAGGGCCGTACTATTTTATTATTATTATTATTAACAATAATTATTTTATTAATATTATTATACTATTTCAAAATAATCTGTGAAAATGTAATACAGTTTTAAATAAAATCGGAAGATTTCCCTGTTTCAGTAGTTAATTATTCGAAATCCAACCCGTCCTTGGTGTTCGCGTAAAGGATTCAAGTCCTATCCATTTGGTATGCGGCTTGTTAGCGGTCCGTCAGTCCCCTGGAGGCCCCTAGAGTGCGCCAATCTCAAATAAATTAAAGCCAGAATGACGGTTTTACAGTTACATGTAACACATGTAAAACGAGCATCATCCCTACTCTCTGGGGGAACCACCGCTACATATATAAATAACACGGTTTTAAATAAATTGAATTATCCACCTCAAGTTACTTATATTCTGTTAAGTTAACTCTTTAGGCACCGTCAGCCGGGTTGATATTTGATTCTTGGTTACTCAAGATTTGAGGTAATTTCAGTTAGTTTAGATATCTGATATAGGGCCGAATTTAAAAGAAATCGAGAACTTATATACTTCTTTATCAATAAGCAGTTACACAAATTTGAAATGGCTGCCGAGCTAACGCCAAGCGGCCTGTTCGCTATGCGTTCAAATGTCAACACGTTCCTGAGAAGCACTGACCGGTTGAACATTTCACTATGTTTCCATGGGAATGTACAAAGAACTGACTGCCAGGCTAATGCCAGGCTGCCTGTTCGCTATGCGTTCGAATGCCAACACGTTCCTGAGAAGCACTGACCGGTTGAACATTTCACTATGTTACCATGGGAATGTACAAAGAACTGACTGCCAGGCTAATGCCAGGCGGCCTGTTCGCTATGCGTTCGAATGCCAATACGTTCCTGAGAAGCACTGACCGGTTGAACATTTCACTATGTTTCCATTGGAATGTACAAAGAACTGACTGCCAAGCTAACGCCAGGCGGCCTGTTCGCTATGCGTTCGAATGCCAACACGTTCCTGAGAAGCACTGACCGGTTGAACATTTCACTATGTTACCATGGGAATGTACAAAGAACTGACTGCCAGGCTAATGCCAGGCGGCCTGTTCGCTATGCGTTCGAATGCCAACACGTTCCTGAGAAGCACTGACCGGTTGAACATTTCACTATGTTACCATGGGAATGTACAAAGAACTGACTGCCAGGCTAATGCCAGGCGGCCTGTTCGCTATGCGTTCGAATGCCAACACGTTCCTGAGAAGCACTGACCGGTTGAACATTTCACTATGTTACCATGGGAATGTACAAAGAACTGACTGCCAGGCTAATGCCAGGCTGCCTGTTCGCTATGCGTTCGAATGCCAACACGTTCCTGAGAAGCACTGACCGGTTGAACATTTCACTATGTTACCATGGGAATGTACAAAGAACTGACTGCCAGGCTAATGCCAGGCGGCCTGTTCGCTATGCGTTCGAATGCCAATACGTTCCTGAGAAGCACTGACCGGTTAAACATTTCACTATGTTTCCATTGGAATGTACAAAGAACTGACTGCCAAGCTAACGCCAGGCGGCCTGTTCGCTATGCGTTCGAATGCCAACACGTTCCTGAGAAGCACTGACCGGTTGAACATTTCACTATGTTACCATGGGAATGTACAAAAAACTAACTGCCGAGCTAACGCCAGGCGACCTGTTCGCTATGCGTTCGAATGCCAACACGTTCCTGAGAAGCACTGACCGGTTGAACATTTCATCATGTTACCATGGGAATGTACAAAGAACTGACTGCCATGCTAACGCCAGGCGGCCTGTTCGCTATGCGTTCGAATGCCAACACGTTCCTGAGAAGTACTGACTGGTTGAACATTTCACTATGTTACCATGGGAATGTACAAAAAACTGACTGCCGAGCTAACGCCAGGCGACCTGTTCGCTATGCGTTCGAATGCCAACACGTTCCTGAGAAGCACTGACCGGTTGAACATTTCAGTATGTTACCATGGGAATGTACAAAGAACTGACTGCCAAGCTAACGCCAGGCGGCCTGTTCGCTATGCGTTCATATGTCAACACGGTCCTGAGAGGCACTGACCAGTTATATGTTTCACTATGGTTCCATGGGAATGTACAAGGAACTGACTGCCGAGCTAATGCTAGGTAGTCTGTTCGCTATGCGTTCAAATGTCAACACGTTCCTGAGAAGCACTGACCAGTTGTACATTTCACTATGGTTCCATGAGATTGTACAAGGAACTGACTGCCGAGCTAATGCCAGGTAGTCTGTTCGCTATGCGTTCAAATGTCAACACGTTCCTGAGAAGCACTGACCAGTTGTACATTTCACTATAGTTCCATGGGATTGTACAAGGAACTGACTGCCAAGCTAATGCCAGGTAGTCTGTTCGTTATGCGTTCAAATGTCAACACGTTCCTGAGAAGCACTGACCAGTTGTACATTTCACTATGGTTCCATGAGATTGTACAAGGAACTGACTGCCGAGCTAATGCCAGATAGTCTGTTCGCTATGCGTTCAAATGTCAACACGTTCCTGAGAAGCACTGACCAGTTGTACATTTCACTATGGTTCCATGGGATTGTACAAGGAACTGACTGCCAAGCTAATGCCAGGTAGTCTGTTCGTTATGCGTTCAAATGTCAACACGTTCCTGAGAAGCACTGACCAGTTGTACATTTCACTATGGTTCCATGAGATTGTACAAGGAACTGACTGCCGAGCTAATGCCTGGTAGTCTGTTCGCTATGCATTCAAATGTCAACACGTTCCTGAGAAGCACTGACCAGTTGTACATTTCACTATGGTTCCATGAGATTGTACAAGGAACTGACTGCCGAGCTAATGCCTGGTAGTCTGTTCGCTATGCATTCAAATGTCAACACGTTCCTGAGAAGCACTGACCAGTTGTACATTTCGCTATGGTTCCATGGGAATGTGCAAGGAACTGACTGCCGAGCTAATACCAGGTAGTCTGTTCGCTATGCGTTCAAATATCAACACGTTCCTGAGAAGCACCGACCAGTTGTACATTTCACTATGGTTCCATGGGAATGTGCAAGGAACTGACTGCTTAGCTAATACCAGGTAGTCTGTTCGCTATGCGTTCAAATGTCAACACGTTCCTGAGAAGCACTGACCAGTTGTACATTTCACTATGGTTCCATGGGAATGTACAAGGAACTGACTGCCGAGCTAATGCCAGGTAGTCTGTTCGCTATGCATTCAAATATCAACACGTTCCTGAGAAGCATTGACCAGTTGTACATTTCACTATGGTTCCATGGGAATGTGCAAGGAACTGACTGCTGTGCTAATACCAGGTAGTCTGTTCGCTATGCGTTCAAATGTCAACACGTTCCTGAGAAGCACTGACCAGTTGTACATTTCACTATGGTTCCATGGGAATGTACAAGGAACTGACTGCTGAGCTAATGCCAGGTAGTCTGTTCGCTATGCATTCAAATATCAACACGTTCCTGAGAAGCATTGACCAGTTGTACATTTCACTATGGTTCCATGGGAATGTGCAAGGAACTGACTGCTGTGCTAATACCAGGTAGTCTGTTCGCTATGCGTTCAAATGTCAACACGTTCCTGAGAAGCACTGACCAGTTGTACATTTCACTATGGTTCCATGGGAATGTACAAGGAACTGACTGCTGAGCTAATGCCAGGTAGTCTGCTCGCTATGCGTTCAAATGTCAACACGTTCCTGAGAAGCACTGACCAGTTGTACATTTCACTATGGTTCCATGGGAATGTACAAGGAACTGACTGCTGAGCTAATGCCAGGTAGTCTGCTCGCTATGCGTTCAAATGTCAACACGTTCCTGAGAAGCACTGACCAGTTGTACATTTCGCTATGGTTCCATGGGAATGTACAAGGAACTGACTGCTGAGCTAATGCCAGGTAGTCTGTTCGCTATGCATTCAAATATCAACACGTTCCTGAGAAGCATTGACCAGTTGTACATTTCACTATGGTTCCATGGGAATGTGCATGGAACTGACTGCTTAGCTAATACCAGGTAGTCTGTTCGCTATGCGTTCAAATGTCAACACGTTCCTGAGAAGCACTGACCAGTTGTACATTTCACTATGGTTCCATGAGAATGTACAAGGAACTGACTGCCGAGCTAATGCCAGGTAGTCTGTTCGCTATGCATTCAAATATCAACACGTTCCTGAGAAGCATTGACCAGTTGTACATTTCACTATGGTTCCATGGGAATGTGCAAGGAACTGACTGCTGTGCTAATACCAGGTAGTCTGTTCGCTATGCGTTCAAATGTCAACACGTTCCTGAGAAGCACTGACCAGTTGTACATTTCACTATGGTTCCATGGGAATGTACAAGGAACTGACTGCTGAGCTAATGCCAGGTAGTCTGCTCGCTATGCGTTCAAATGTCAACACGTTCCTGAGAAGCACTGACCAGTTGTACATTTCACTATGGTTCCATGGGAATGTACAAGGAACTGACTGCTGAGCTAATGCCAGGTAGTCTGTTCGCTATGCGTTCAAATGTCAACACGTTCCTGAGAAGCACTGACCAGTTGTACATTTCACTATGGTTCCATGGGGATGTACAAGGAACTGACTGCTGAGCTAATGCCAGGTATTCTGTTCGCTATGCATTCAAATGTCAACACGTTCCTGAGAAGCACTGACCAGTTGTACATTTCACTATGGTTCCATGGGAATGTACAAGGAACTGACTGCTGAGCTAATGCCAGGTAGTCTGTTCGCTATGCGTTCAAATGTCAACACGTTCCTGAGAAGCACTGACCAGTTGTACATTTCACTATGGTTCCATGGGAATGTACAAGGAACTGACTGCTGAGCTAATGCCAGGTAGTCTGTTCGCTATGCATTCAAATTTCAACACGTTCCTGAGAAGCACTGACCAGTTGTACATTTCACTATGGTTCCATGGGAATGTTCAAAGAACTGACTTCCGAGCTAATGCCAGGTAGTCTGTCCGCTATGCGTTCGAATGCCAACACCTTCCTGAGAAGCACTGACTGGTTGTACATTTCACTATGGTTTCAACGGAATGTTCAAAGAACTGACTGCCGAGCTAATGCCAGGTAGTCTGTTCGCTATGCGTTCGAATGCCAACACCTCCCTGAGAAGTACTGACCAGTTGTACATTTCACTAAGGTTTCAACGGAATGTTCAAAGAACTGACTGCCGAGCTAATGCCAGGTAGTCTGTTCGCTATGCGTTCGAATGCCAACACCTTCCTGAGAAGCACTGACCAGTTGTACATTTCACTAAGGTTTCAACGGAATGTTCAAAGAACTGACTGCCGAGCTAATGTCAGGTAGTCTGTTCGCTATGCGTTCGAATGCCAACACCTTCCTTAGAAGCACTGACCGGTTGAACATTTCACTATGGTTCCATCGGAATGTTCAAAGAACTGACTGCCGAGCTAATGCCAGGGGACCTTTTCGATGTGCAGCTGCTTATTGACCAAAGAAGTATGTACTAGCGTCTATGTATCACGGACATGAAATATCTGGAGATAATAAATACGAATCTAATATCATCATCGACTAAAACGATACAAAGATTTTGTCATGAACTTGTAAAAGCAGAAGAGGACTGCCATTACGTTTTAGTTTTTGAAATGGATAATACAGTATTATTCAAAACTGTCTTATTCAATGTTTAATCTAAATAATGCAGAAAAACAAATTTGAAATTTATCGCAACAGAAATTTTAAATATGAAATTGGCGCAACATGGGTCACATATGATGGTAGGTTTTCAAATTATTTTGGAACGGCAAGGATTAAATATATAAACAGTTACTATAAACATTTTTTCACAAGAATCTTTTGTTTTAAAACCTGCCAATCACATTCAAGTATTTTGTAACGATTGGCGAAAAAATTTTAAAAAAATTCTAAGAATTTTTTCCTAAAAAAATAAACATGGCCTTAACACGATCCATGTTAGATTAATTCATATGGTATTTGTCGCGTTTATATAAAATAACTTTGTTAATTTTCACGGTTGAATTCATATTTTTTTATTGCTTGTAATTTTGTTTAATTTGGACGTGATTTAGGACTTTGATGTAAAATTTTTATTATTAAATTTCTGAAATATTCATAGTAAAAATTAAATTAAATGCAAATGAGGCGAACCTTTATTGTACTTTAAAATTTTAATCTCGCTGGCAGATGCTTTTTGTTTCCATTTTTAATAGAAAAATAATGTCGAATATCATGTGATTGATTTAACCAACAAAAGACCAGGTTTCAATAGAACACCGCTTCACTATCTTCTTCTTCTTTGGGTATTGTTGGTCGGGTTGACTTGCGGGCTCATGTGAGTGAGGCCAAATCTTGATCTTGATCTGTTCATTGTCAGGTCCTTCTGTGTGCCCTGTGTACCAATACTTGTTAGATCTTCGGTTAGTTAATATCTCCATCTGTCGAAGTCTTCCCACTGGTCGATATATTAGAGTATTTTTGCTGAACAAAATGCCTATTTCAAATAAAATTAATAACGTTTTACCCCTCTAAAACCGTAGCATTTTTACTAATTTATGGACCTTTGAAAGTCTTATATACCTGTGTAATTTCTAAATCAGAGGTGCTCAAATTTTATGCACCAAAATATTTTTTTTGTAAAGATAAGTGACACAAAAAACAGAGTTCTATTGACATGTCTCCACAAAAAAAAATTAGGGCTATAACGTTTCAATTTTGAATATCTTTAAGGGTAGGCAAAGAAAACCCTTGAAAATGACAAAAAAAATGACAAACTGACAAAAAAAAAATCTGAAATATTTTTTTTAGCTGTTCTTAAACAGTCAGTCGAAATTGTTGGTCTTACTCACCACCATGTTGTTCTAAGTGTCAGGTCTTTGGTCCCCCAGATACCTGGAAAGACCCGATACACTTAGAACAAGATGGGGGTGATGCCAAAATTCAACTGGCACCGTCTAAAAAAGTAACTAAATTTAAAAATTTGTGTAACATAAACTGAAAGTGATAGAGATTTGCGGTTTGATTTTTTTTAAATACATGTCTTGATCAGTAAATAAAAAAAAATTAATTTAAAACAGGAAATACAAGATGTTCAAAAAGTCTAAAATTCAAAAATTCATGCCTTTGCAATTAGATGTCACCTAAGCGTTGGAAACATTATTATTAGTTTTTTGAAAATTGCCATAAGTGTTTTCCACAGCACTCAGAGAGTGCTGGGAATACCCACCCCTGAAGGGAGTTGGGCGCAGATGGGATGATCCGTGAACCGTCCATATCCTTAGGGGTATATTGTCTGTCCACTCCTCTTTCACTCCTGTTCCTCTCCTGCAATTCTTCTGCATCTCTCCACTATCTTTCTTACAACTCACTTTCATTTTTCCTACTCTTCCTTTAACTTTTTTATCTCTTCTTAATTTCTCCAACATCTCCCCTTGATTTCTCCTCAATTCCTATTATATTTCTGGGGTGCAGTTACCATGATCCGAGAACAAACGTTCTTAGGGGCGGCGCTAATTTATTATTATTATTTAAAAAAAATTGCCATAAGTGTCTTCCACAGCACTCAGTGAGTGCTGGGAATACCCACCCCTGAAGGGAGTTGGGCGCAGTCGAGGACGACCCGAAAACAAACCATGTTCTCAAGGGCCGCACTAATTTATTATTATTAAAAATGTTTTTATTTCCGCCGGTACCGTCCATGTTTGCCCGAAACGTGTTCCACGCAGACGAGACGTTCACCTGTAACCTTCTCAGAGAAGGTCAAGGGAGCTTTATACCCAGAAATCGGCCGCAACCCAAACTCTGGCGATATGCGAAGAAATCCCGTTGGTCGAAATTTGTAAAAATAATTTATTTTAAAAACATTTTCTAAAAGAGGCAAAAAGGGTTAAAAATTAACAAATTATAATTAGCGCCGAGAAATAAGAAAAATAAAAAATATTTTTTAGACCAAAAAATAAATCTAAGAAAATTATTCTTTAATTTTTTTTTTATTTTTAATTAAATGGCCTTTGCCTCTGTGGCAATTAGCCAGGACATTATTTGTGAAAAATTCCATGCCTGAACCGGATTCGAACCCGAGACCTTCGCAATGCAGACCACATGTGTTACCACTACGCTACGCCGGTCGGCTATCTTTAATTTAACTTTGAGTAAAAACGTTTTGAAATGTCAGTTTGTCTAAATAAAAAAATAATATTAATTTTATTAATCGTTCAACCCAAAATGTAATGAAATCAGGAGCAATCAGTCTAAATATCAATTTGTTCCCGTAATATTTGCGAAATGGGCCATATTTCACGTAAAACCCATTACTTCACTTACTAACTCCGAACATAGGGCCTTAATCAAAATTAATAAGCGTCCAAATTACCCTATTTGTCACGAACCGCCCCAGAGGGCTGTTAGCTTTACCTACATATATATATACGTATATATCGAGACCTCAAAAAAATACCAATTGTGAAATTGTACACATGTTAGGATTTCGCAGATATTTAGTAAGTGAAAAAGTTCAGCAAATGGCTAGAACTTCCTTTTGATGACCCACTTTTAGATATACACTAGCTGGAATGATAAGCGAGGTAGCCCCCCAAAGCTCCCCAAATATATACATTATTAAAATAAGGGATATATATATATATATATAAAATTATTAATATTAGTTATTAAAATATTTGTATCCGAAAAAGATTTTGGAAAAAATGTGCCAAAAGAATGAATTTAAAAATTGAACTTGTTCCTTAATCGACGCCTCAAGACCTTTTATTTTCACTATTCAAAATGTTTTTTCGAAAATTACAAGTATGTATTTTTCAGTAATTATGTGGATAATAAAATGCATGCCAAATTTCAACTCGGTAGGTCAAACAGTTTACAGCAGCAATTTCTATTGTACAAACAGACAGACATATGAGTGACTGTATAAGGGTTTTTTGTTCACAATCTTTCAATATAGTTTTTAAATAAATTATTTAAAAAATTAACTGTAATTTTTTTTTTGAAAAAACAAAAATATCAAAAATGAGATTTCTGAAATTATACAAATTCTTTTTGTAAATAAAAACTGATATAACTACATTAAGATTTGAAAAAACCGGGCCCTTGATTTTTTCAATTTCTTAATATAATTTCAAAAACACTTAAAATCATCATAGGACTGATAATCCAACAAGTCAAACATAGCAAAAAAACATCTCATTTTTAATAAATTGAAGCAACCCCTCTAAACGGAAAACAGACAGACAGTATAAGGTTTTCTTAGTAAAACCCTGGAAACTTAGTAATATTAGAAAAAATAATCTAATAAAAAAAAATTCCGAGCATATCCCGGTTATGTGAATTATTCTGAATTTTTCAGACTTTTAAGCCAACACCTAAAAACTCACTAACAGACAGACAGTATAAGGTTTTCTTAATAAAACCCTGGAAACTTGGTAATTTTCGAAAAAATAATCTAATAAAAAAAATTCCGAGCATATCCCTGTTATGTGAATTATTCTGAATTTTTCAGACTTTTAAGCCAACCCCTAAAAACTCACTAACAGACAGACAGTATAAGGTTTTCTTAGTCATACCATGAAAATTTGATAATTTTCGAAAAAATAATCTAATAAAACATTCCCAGCATATAACAGTTATGTACATTATTCCAAATTTTAAACCAACCCCTCAGGAAGACATATAAATTTTAATTCTCTAGGTCCAGTCGTTTGGCCACAATTTCTACCAAATAGGACACTTGATTGACGGTACAAGAGTATTTTAACATACCTACGAAACCTGATGGGTGCAGTTGAAAATTAATCTACTCTTAACTATTCCAGAAAAAATAGTTTCGAGTGATCCTAATGTGGGCGTAAATGCCTCTAAAGACAAGACGCAGTAATTTTTAAAATTCGGGTGTATTTATTCATACCTACGAAACCCTATAGGTGCAGTTAAAAATGAATCTACCCTTAACTATTCCAGAAAAAATATTTTCGAGTGACCCTAATGCGGACGTCAATGCTTCTAAAGTAATTTTCAAAATACGTGGCAGTGCGAACAACAATAAATAAAAGGTCTACAGGGGGCTCTGATCTTTAAATATGCCCTAAAATAAGTAACACAAAAGGTTAATTATGGGGTATAAAAAAAAGACAAATTACTTGGAGAGTTCGAAATACCTTTCAATATTTCAATCTGCACAGACAGACAAAAATTATAAAAATGGTCAAAATGGTCTAAGCTACCAAAGTAAAAATACTAAAAAAATAATAATGTACAAACGGAGCCTCCGAATTTATATATATAGATTTATAGTATTAATTGCTCAAATTATAGTGCTGATGTCAAGAAATAGAACCCCTAGAGACGCACGAGACGCACGAGACGCAAAAGGCACCTATCTGGGCAAAAATACAGCTATTATCTTCAATATAATAATACAGAATTTAGAATTTTCTGTAATTTTTTAAAATTTGCATTAATACATATATTATTGATGAACGATATTTAAATTCATCCCTAAAGATATAGTGCAGAGGTCAAGAACTAGTGGTCCCAGAGCAGACAAACGGACAGATAGACCGACAGACAACATGCTAAAAATAGTGAAAACGTTATGTAGGGACCTAAATTCGTGAAGATCCATCGAAATCTCGGAATGTCAAAATCGGTATGATCACAATACCTCCCTTATATGTTGGCGGTCGGTAATAATTGATTTATTGTATGCACACACAAAACAACCGTGCATACAATACTTTTTCTAATCTTATCTGTAGAAATGGTATCTGTAAATATTGAAAAATTATAAAATTTATTTCGTTTTGAAAATTTTCAAAAGATCAAGATAACTTGTAAAAGTTGCTGCAAAATTTTCTTTAGAGGGTTTATTTGGAATGGCTCTTTGTTTCCGAAAGATTCCCACCCCTGCTATAGCGGCTCCATAATTATACTGACACCTTTTTGAAAAACATGTTTCTCAAAATTAAATAAAAAACTGTAACCAGATACTAACGACTTATAGAATCCATTCAAGATGTTTCCTCATCTCAATAGGCCATGTTGGGGGGGGGGCATTTTAGTTAGTAACCACGAAATACAACTAGACATGTGAAAATAAAAAAACTATAGTTTCTGTGGTTTAAGCGGAAGATTTAAATTTAGTAATTTTTAAAAATTAAGTGAAGTTTTGTTTAGCAAAAGCCCACTTCAAACCTTAAAAAGAGAACTCATGACAACTCAGGAAAATGAAAATTCCATTAAGTTCCGCTTAAACGTTTGAAGTAGCCTATAAAATTTTAATTACAAAATTATCATGTGACTTTCTATAACAAATATTTATTCAATATATTTAATAACAAACTTAAAAAATACCATGGCCTAGTCAGATGAGAAAACATTGTTAATGGATTATACATAGCTAAAGTATCCATAAAAATTATCAAATAAAAAATAAATGAGATTTTTAAAACTAAAACTATTTTATTATTTGACATTACGAATTTGAAAAACCGGTCCCATAATTTTCCAAACTCATAATATAGGTTCCCAACACCTAAGTGGTGCGTTGGGTAATATATCTTAACCCACTTCTTTATAAAATCTGTCTTTCAACCCTATTATCCCTAAAAAAATCTCATTTTAATTAATCGAAGCCAAGTCAAATTTGATTTACATATAAAAGTTAATCACTAGCCATCGGGTTTCGAACCCGCTTTACTCCTTAGGTAACAGTTTTACCATGGTGTCACTATAGCTTAAAGCAAGACGAAGTAAACTAGAATTAAACTCTGGTCCACAGATGACAAAAAAAGCCCTGAGATGCGAAATTAATTTTTAAAACAAAGTTCCAAAACTATATGTTAAAGACCAAAAAAACACAATAAAGAAAATCGGACCCGAGCTTATTAGTGAAAATAGACTACCATCTACGAATGTAAATAATATTCATTCTAAAAAAAAAAAACAAGAAGGCTCTAAACCACAGTTTTAGAATTAATTCACCTTTCTAGTCTTTCATGACGTTCATGACTTTACCAGAAACCATTTCTTGAAAAAAAAAAAAAAATCGTGTCAAAGCAGCCGCAATCTTTGGAAATGTACTTATATGTTTTCCCCGAATATCAAAGATCGTAAAGGACATTTTAAGCTTCTAACAAGGGCTTATTTCCAAAAATAACATCACAAAGGATCAAACAAACTAAACACATTCTGAATTTTATTATATAATTATTAAATAGAAATTAAACTCTTAAGTGGCACATAGGGTTGAATAAATGTACGTGCTTGACCTCCAGCACTGTATGAAAACCGCAAATATTTATTGATAAGGGACAAATTTAAATTTATTATAACTAAAAAATCGTTAAAATTTTTTTATAATTTAATTTAGAAATAATAGAACTTTTAAGAGGTGCATAGGGTTATGAGATATTCTGTTCTTGACTTCCAGCACTACATGAAAATAATTTCAACTAAAAATGATAAGTACTTGACGAAAAAATATTTTTTCGGAATATAGAACGTCTTTGGTAGCCATATTTTAAAACGCCTCTAAACCAAACCAAAACTGTCACCAAGTAGGGCATAGGGCAGAAAAATGACCTTTCTCTTGATTTCAAATTGACCTCCAGCACTACATCAAAATAATATCTACTAAAAATAATTACTTGTCAGGGATAATTTTTTTTATTTTTTTCGGAATTGAAAACGTTTTTGAAATACATATTTTAAAAAACTAAACCAAATCGAAAATTTTACCAAGTGGGGCAAAGGACAGAAAAAGCTTTCTCTTCAAGTTAGACAAATTTAAAAACTACAAAAAAAAAATAATATAAAATTCCTATCGAATTTTCGTAAAGATCGAATTTCTAATATTTGCCAGGTAAAATTTCCTGTGGAATTCTGGAAATTATTCTTGCTACTTAATCCTCTTTAATACGTCCTACTCTCCTCCCCTCTTGACTTCACACGTAGATTCGCGAGAAACTTAAGACGCAAGGAAAACAAAGCGAGTAACAAAATATTGACAATATCAAAACCAAACAAACACATCTCGTCTAATATAAAATAGAAACAATAAAAAAAAAAATAAAAAAAAAAAAAATGTTTTAATAAAAAACTGACTGAATTTAGGGTTTCGCAGGTACCAATAAAACACTTTTTAGATTTTTGGATCAATTCTTTTAAGAAACAGGGTGTGCGACAAAAAATTATATCTATACTAATTAGTTCGTTTGTACACAACGGGCATTCCAGCTAGTATATAATGAAAATTGCGTTAAAATAAAAAAATTGTATAAAGTGTGAATTTTATTGCCCCTGTATAAACAGGTAAATTAAATAATTTTTTCGATAAATCAAAAAATTCAATAAATCTTTGAATTCTTAAAATTAAGTTGTTTCTAGACCTCTAGTATACTAAATAAAATCCACGGTACCGTGACGTTTCCACCACTCCTATTACCCCTGTATAAACAGGTAGATAAAATAATTTTTTCGATAAATCAAAAATTTCAATAAATCTTTAAATTCTTAAAATTTAGTTGTTTCTAGACCTCTAGTATACTAAATAAAACCCACGGTATCGTGACGTGTCCACTGCTCCTATTACCCCTGTAAAAATAGGTAGATAAAATAATTTTTTCGATAAATCAAAAATTTCAATAAATCTTTCAATTCTTAAAATTAAGTTGTTTCTAGACCTCTAGAATAATAAATAAAATACACGGTATCGTGACGTTTCCACCTCTCCTATTACCTCTATATAAACAGGCCAATTAAGTAATTTTTTCGATAAATCAAAAAATTCAATAAATCTTTGAATTCTTGAAATCAAGTTGTTTCTAGACCTCTAGACTAAATAAAATCCACAGTATCGTGACGTTTACACGTTTCTACGTCTCCTATTACCCCTGTATAAACAGCTCAATAAAATAATTTTTTCGATAAATCAAAAAATTCAATAAAGCTTTCAATTCTTAAAATTAAGTTGTTTCTAGACCTCTAGTATACTAAATAAAACCCACGGTATCGTGACGTGTCCACTTCTCCTATTACCCCTGTAAAAATAGGTAGATAAAATAATTTTTTCGATAAATCAAAAATTTCAATAAATCTTTCAATTCTTAAAATTAAGTTGTTTCTAGACCTCTAGAATAATAAATAAAATACACGGTATCGTGACGTTTCCACCTCTCCTATTACCTCTATATAAACAGGCCAATTAAGTAATTTTTTCGATAAATCAAAAAATTCAATAAATCTTTGAATTCTTGAAATCAAGTTGTTTCTAGACCTCTAGACTAAATAAAATCCACAGTATCGTGACGTTCACACGTTTCTACGTCTCCTATTACCCCTGTATAAACAGCTCAATAAAATAATTTTTTCGATAAATCAAAAAATTCAATAAAGCTTTCAATTCTTAAAATTAAGTTGTTTCTAGACCTCTAGTATACTAAATAAAATCCATGGTATCGTGCAGTTTCTACGGCTCCTATTACCCCTGTATAAACAGATCAATTAAATAATTTTTTCAATAAATTTTCGAATTATTAAAATTATTTAAAGTTGTTTCTAGACCTCTTGTACTATACTCCATTCGGATTGACTCACATTAGTCCTCCATCTTGATCTGTTTGTCAGGGCTTTCCATGTGTCTTGTAAATCAGAACTTGTTAAATTTTCGGTTAGCTGGTTTCTCAATCTCTGGCGAGGTCTTCCCACTGATTGACGAATATTCAATCAAACAGTCCTTCTGAATGACTAGATCACATTTTTTTGTAGACATCTTTTAACTTTGAAACTGTTTAAAACAATTTTATTTTTTTAACCATCAGGATTCGCTGCTCCAATTCTCCACTATCAATTTAAATTATTTAAAAATCAATGTGTTGGTTTTCTTTGCAATTAGATGTCACCTAAGCGTTGGAAACATTATTATTAGTTTTTTGAAAATTGCCATAAGTGTTTTCCACAGCACTCAGAGAGTGCTGGGAATACCCACCCCTGAAGGGAGTTGGGCGCAGATGGGATGATCCGTGAACCGTCCATATCCTTAGGGGTATATTGTCTGTCCACTCCTCTTTCACTCCTGTTCCTCTCCTGCAATTCTTCTGCATCTCTCCACTATCTTTCTTACAACTCACTTTCATTTTTCCTACTCTTCCTTTAACTTTTTTATCTCTTCTTAATTTCTCCTACATCTCCCCTTGATTTCTCCTCAATTCCTATTATATTTCTGGGGTGCAGTTACCATGATCCGAGAACAAACGTTCTTAGGGGCGGCGCTAATTTATTATTATTATTTAAAAAAAATTGCCATAAGTGTCTTCCACAGCACTCAGTGAGTGCTGGGAATACCCACCCCTGAAGGGAGTTGGGCGCAGTCGAGGACGACCCGAAAACAAACCATGTTCTCAAGGGCCGCACTAATTTATTATTATTAAAAATGTTTTTATTTCCGCCGGTACCGTCCATGTTTGCCCGAAACGTGTTCCACGCAGACGAGACGTTCACCTGTAACCTTCTCAGAGAAGGTCAAGGGAGCTTTATACCCAGAAATCGGCCGCAACCCAAACTCTGGCGATATGCGAAGAAATCCCGTTGGTCGAAATTTGTAAAAATAATTTATTTTAAAAACATTTTCTAAAAGAGGCAAAAAGGGTTAAAAATTAACAAATTATAATTAGCGCCGAGAAATAAGAAAAATAAAAAATATTTTTTAGACCAAAAAATAAATTTAAGAAAATTATTCTTTAATTTTTTTTTTATTTTTAATTAAATGGCCTTTGCCTCTGTGGCAATTAGCCAGGACATTATTTGTGAAAAATTCCATGCCTGAACCGGATTCGAACCCGAGACCTTCGCAATGCAGACCACATGTGTTACCACTACGCTACGCCGGTCGGCTATCTTTAATTTAATTTTGAGTAAAAACGTTTTGAAATGTCAGTTTGTCTATATAAAAAAATAATATTAATTTTATTAATCGTTGAACCCAAAATGTAATGAAATCAGGAGCAATCAGTCTAAATATCAATTTGTTCCCGTAATATTTGCGAAATGGACCATATTTCACGTAAAACCCATTACTTCACTTACTAACTCCGAACATAGGGCCTTAATCAAAATTAATAAGCGTCCAAATTACCCTATTTGTCACGAACCGCCCCAGAGGGCTGTTAGCTTTACCTACATATATATATATACGTATATATCGAGACCTCAAAAAAATACCAATTGTGAAATTGTACACATGTTAGGATTTCGCAGATATTTAGTAAGTGAAAAAGTTCAGCAAATGGCTAGAACTTCCTTTTGATGACCCACTTTTAGATATACACTAGCTGGAATGATAAGCGAGGTAGCCCCCCAAAGCTCCCCAAATATATACATTATTAAAATAAGGGATATATATATATATATAAAATTATTAATATTAGTTATTAAAATATTTGTATCCGAAAAAGATTTTGGAAAAAATGTGCCAAAAGAATGAATTTAAAAATTGAACTTGTTCCTTAATCGACGCCTCAAGACCTTTTATTTTCACTATTCAAAATGTTTTTTCGAAAATTACAAGTATGTATTTTTCAGTAATTATGTGGATAATAAAATGCATGCCAAATTTCAACTCGGTAGGTCAAACAGTTTACAGCAACAATTTCTATTGTACAAACAGACAGACATATGAGTGACTGTATAAGGGTTTTTTGTTCACAATCTTTCAATATAGTTTTTACATAAATTATTTAAAAAATTAACTGTAATTTTTTTTTTGAAAAAACAAAAATATCAAAAATGAGATTTCTGAAATTATACAAATTCTTTTTGTAAATAAAAACTGATATAACTACATTAAGATTTGAAAAAACCGGGCCCTTGATTTTTTCAATTTCTTAATATAATTTCAAAAACACTTAAAATCATCATAGGACTGATAATCCAACAAGTCAAACATAGCAAAAAAACATCTCATTTTTAATAAATTGAGGCAAACCCTCTAAACGGAAAACAGACAGACAGTATAAGGTTTTCTTAGTAAAACCCTGGAAACTTAGTAATATTAGAAAAAATAATCTAATAAAAAAAAATTCCGAGCATATCCCGGTTATGTGAATTATTCTGAATTTTTCAGACTTTTAAGCCAACACCTAAAAACTCACTAACAGACAGACAGTATAAGGTTTTCTTAATAAAACCCTGGAAACTTGGTAATTTTCGAAAAAATAATCCAATAGAAAAAATTCCGAGCATATCCCTGTTATGTGAATTATTCTGAATTTTTCAGACTTTTAAGCCAACCCCTAAAAACTCACTAACAGACAGACAGTATAAGGTTTTCTTAGTCATACCATGAAAATTTGATAATTTTCGAAAAAATAATCTAATAAAACATTCCCAGCATATAACAGTTATGTACATTATTCCAAATTTTAAACCAACCCCTCAGGAAGACATATAAATTTTAATTCTCTAGGTCCAGTCGTTTGGCCACAATTTCTACCAAATAGGACACTTGATTGACGGTACAAGAGTATTTTAACATACCTACGAAACCTGATGGGTGCAGTTGAAAATTAATCTACTCTTAACTATTCCAGAAAAAATAGTTTCGAGTGATCCTAATGTGGGCGTAAATGCCTCTAAAGACAAGACGCAGTAATTTTTAAAATTCGGGTGTATTTATTCATACCTACGAAACCCTATAGGTGCAGTTAAAAATGAATCTACCCTTAACTATTCCAGAAAAAATATTTTCGAGTGACCCTAATGCGGACGTCAATGCTTCTAAAGTAATTTTCAAAATACGTGGCAGTGCGAACAACAATAAATAAAAGGTCTACAGGGGGCTCTGATCTTTAAATATGCCCTAAAATAAGTAACACAAAAGGTTAATTATGGGGTATAAAATAAAGACAAATTACTTGGAGAGTTCGAAATACCTTTCAATATTTCAATCTGCACAGACAGACAAAAATTATAAAAATGGTCAAAATGGTCTAAGCTACCAAAGTAAAAATACTAAAAAAATAATAATGTACAAACGGAGCCTCCGAATTTATATATATAGATTTATAGTATTAATTGCTCAAATTATAGTGCTGATGTCAAGAAATAGAACCCCTAGAGACGCACGAGACGCACGAGACGCAAAAGGCACCTATCTGGGCAAAAATACAGCTATTATCTTCAATATAATAATACAGAATTTAGAATTTTCTGTAATTTTTTAAAATTTGCATTAATACATATATTATTGATGAACGATATTTAAATTCATCCCTAAAGATATAGTGCAGAGGTCAAGAACTAGTGGTCCCAGAGCAGACAAACGGACAGATAGACCGACAGACAACATGCTAAAAATAGTGAAAACGTTATGTAGGGACCTAAATTCGTGAAGATCCATCGAAATCTCGGAATGTCAAAATCGGTATGATCACAATACCTCCCTTATATGTTGGCGGTCGGTAATAATTGATTTATTGTATGCACACACAAAACAACCGTGCATACAATACTTTTTCTAATCTTATCTGTAGAAATGGTATCTGTAAATATTGAAAAATTATAAAATTTATTTCTTTTTGAAAATTTTCAAAAGATCAAGATAACTTGTAAAAGTTGCTGCAAAATTTTCTTTAGAGGGTTTATTTGGAATGGCTCTTTGTTTCCGAAAGATTCCCACCCCTGCTATAGCGGCTCCATAATTATACTGACACCTTTTTGAAAAACATGTTTCTCAAAATTAAATAAAAAACTGTAACCAGATACTAACGACTTATAGAATCCATTCAAGATGTTTCCTCATCTCAATAGGCCATGTTGGGGGGGGGGGGCATTTTAGTTAGTAACCACGAAATACAACTAGACATGTGAAAATAAAAAAAACTATAGTTTCTGTGGTTTAAGCGGAAGATTTAAATTTAGTAATTTTTAAAAATTAAGTGAAGTTTTGTTTAGCAAAAGCCCACTTCAAACCTTAAAAAGAGAGCTCATGACAACTCAGGAAAATGAAAATTCCATTAAGTTCCGCTTAAACGTTTGAAGTAGCCTATAAAATTTTAATTACAAAATTATCATGTGACTTTCTATAACAAATATTTATTCAATATATTTAATAACAAACTTAAAAAATACCATGGCCTAGTCAGATGAGAAAACATTGTTAATGGATTATACATAGCTAAAGTATCCATAAAAATTATCAAATAAAAAATAAATGAGATTTTTAAAACTAAAACTCTTTTATTATTTGACATTACGAATTTGAAAAACCGGTCCCATAATTTTCCAAACTCATAATATAGGTTCCCAACACCTAAGTGGTGCGTTGGGTAATATATCTTAACCCACTTCTTTATAAAATCTGTCTTTCAACCCT
The DNA here is from genome assembly GCA_963971575.1 of Liopterus haemorrhoidalis. Lineage (NCBI taxonomy): Eukaryota > Metazoa > Arthropoda > Insecta > Coleoptera > Dytiscidae > Liopterus > Liopterus haemorrhoidalis. The sequence continues at coordinate 71,296 of OZ020613.1, forward strand.
ATTATCCCTAAAAAAATCTCATTTTAATTAATCGAAGCCAAGTCAAATTTGATTTACATATAAAAGTTAATCACTAGCCATCGGGTTTCGAACCCGCTTTACTCCTTAGGTAACAGTTTTACCATGGTGTCACTATAGCTTAAAGCAAGACGAAGTAAACTAGAATTAAACTCTGGTCCACAGATGACAAAAAAAGCCCTGAGATGCGAAATTAATTTTTAAAACAAAGTTCCAAAACTATATGTTAAAGACCAAAAAAACACAATAAAGAAAATCGGACCCGAGCTTATTAGTGAAAATAGACTACCATCTACGAATGTAAATAATATTCATTCTAAAAAAAAAAAACAAGAAGGCTCTAAACCACAGTTTTAGAATTAATTCACCTTTCTAGTCTTTCATGACGTTCATGACTTTACCAGAAACCATTTCTTGAAAAAAAAAAAAAAATCGTGTCAAAGCAGCCGCAATCTTTGGAAATGTACTTATATGTTTTCCCCGAATATCAAAGATCGTAAAGGACATTTTAAGCTTCTAACAAGGGCTTATTTCCAAAAATAACATCACAAAGGATCAAACAAACTAAACACATTCTGAATTTTATTATATAATTATTAAATAGAAATTAAACTCTTAAGTGGCACATAGGGTTGAATAAATGTACGTGCTTGACCTCCAGCACTGTATGAAAACCGCAAATATTTATTGATAAGGGACAAATTTAAATTTATTATAACTAAAAAATCGTTAAAATTTTTTTATAATTTAATTTAGAAATAATAGAACTTTTAAGAGGTGCATAGGGTTATGAGATATTCTGTTCTTGACTTCCAGCACTACATGAAAATAATTTCAACTAAAAATGATAAGTACTTGACGAAAAAATATTTTTTCGGAATATAGAACGTCTTTGGTAGCCATATTTTAAAACGCCTCTAAACCAAACCAAAACTGTCACCAAGTAGGGCATAGGGCAGAAAAATGACCTTTCTCTTGATTTCAAATTGACCTCCAGCACTACATCAAAATAATATCTACTAAAAATAATTACTTGTCAGGGATAATTTTTTTTATTTTTTTCGGAATTGAAAACGTTTTTGAAATACATATTTTAAAAAACTAAACCAAATCGAAAATTTTACCAAGTGGGGCAAAGGACAGAAAAAGCTTTCTCTTCAAGTTAGACAAATTTAAAAACTACAAAAAAAAAATAATATAAAATTCCTATCGAATTTTCGTAAAGATCGAATTTCTAATATTTGCCAGGTAAAATTTCCTGTGGAATTCTGGAAATTATTCTTGCTACTTAATCCTCTTTAATACGTCCTACTCTCCTCCCCTCTTGACTTCACACGTAGATTCGCGAGAAACTTAAGACGCAAGGAAAACAAAGCGAGTAACAAAATATTGACAATATCAAAACCAAACAAACACATCTCGTCTAATATAAAATAGAAACAATAAAAAAAAAAATAAAAAAAAAAAAAATGTTTTAATAAAAAACTGACTGAATTTAGGGTTTCGCAGGTACCAATAAAACACTTTTTAGATTTTTGGATCAATTCTTTTAAGAAACAGGGTGTGCGACAAAAAATTATATCTATACTAATTAGTTCGTTTGTACACAACGGGCATTCCAGCTAGTATATAATGAAAATTGCGTTAAAATAAAAAAATTGTATAAAGTGTGAATTTTATTGCCCCTGTATAAACAGGTAAATTAAATAATTTTTTCGATAAATCAAAAAATTCAATAAATCTTTGAATTCTTAAAATTAAGTTGTTTCTAGACCTCTAGTATACTAAATAAAATCCACGGTACCGTGACGTTTCCACCACTCCTATTACCCCTGTATAAACAGGTAGATAAAATAATTTTTTCGATAAATCAAAAATTTCAATAAATCTTTAAATTCTTAAAATTTAGTTGTTTCTAGACCTCTAGTATACTAAATAAAACCCACGGTATCGTGACGTGTCCACTGCTCCTATTACCCCTGTAAAAATAGGTAGATAAAATAATTTTTTCGATAAATCAAAAATTTCAATAAATCTTTCAATTCTTAAAATTAAGTTGTTTCTAGACCTCTAGAATAATAAATAAAATACACGGTATCGTGACGTTTCCACCTCTCCTATTACCTCTATATAAACAGGCCAATTAAGTAATTTTTTCGATAAATCAAAAAATTCAATAAATCTTTGAATTCTTGAAATCAAGTTGTTTCTAGACCTCTAGACTAAATAAAATCCACAGTATCGTGACGTTCACACGTTTCTACGTCTCCTATTACCCCTGTATAAACAGCTCAATAAAATAATTTTTTCGATAAATCAAAAAATTCAATAAAGCTTTCAATTCTTAAAATTAAGTTGTTTCTAGACCTCTAGTAAACTAAATAAAATCCACGGTATCGTGACGTTTCCACCTCTCCTATTACCTCTATATAAACAGGCCAATTAAGTAATTTTTTCGATAAATCAAAAAATTCAATAAATCTTTGAATTCTTGAAATCAAGTTGTTTCTAGACCTCTAGACTAAATAAAATCCACAGTATCGTGACGTTCACACGTTTCTACGTCTCCTATTACCCCTGTATAAACAGCTCAATAAAATAATTTTTTCGATAAATCAAAAAATTCAATAAAGCTTTCAATTCTTAAAATTAAGTTGTTTCTAGACCTCTAGTATACTAAATAAAATCCATGGTATCGTGCAGTTTCTACGGCTCCTATTACCCCTGTATAAACAGATCAATTAAATAATTTTTTCAATAAATTTTCGAATTATTAAAATTATTTAAAGTTGTTTCTAGACCTCTTGTACTATACTCCATTCGGATTGACTCACATTAGTCCTCCATCTTGATCTGTTTGTCAGGGCTTTCCATGTGTCTTGTAAATCAGAACTTGTTAAATTTTCGGTTAGCTGGTTTCTCAATCTCTGGCGAGGTCTTCCCACTGATTGACGAATATTCAATCAAACAGTCCTTCTGAATGACTAGATCACATTTTTTTGTAGACATCTTTTAACTTTGAAACTGTTTAAAACAATTTTATTTTTTTAACCATCAGGATTCGCTGCTCCAATTCTCCACTATCAATTTAAATTATTTAAAAATCAATGTGTTGGTTTTCTTTGCAATTAGATGTCACCTAAGCGTTGGAAACATTATTATTAGTTTTTTGAAAATTGCCATAAGTGTTTTCCACAGCACTCAGAGAGTGCTGGGAATACCCACCCCTGAAGGGAGTTGGGCGCAGATGGGATGATCCGTGAACCGTCCATATCCTTAGGGGTATATTGTCTGTCCACTCCTCTTTCACTCCTGTTCCTCTCCTCCAATTCTCCTGCATCTCTGCACTATCTTTCTTACAACCCACTTCCATTTCTCGTTCTCTCCCTTTATCTCCCTTATCTCTTCTACATTTCCCCACTATCTGCTCCATTTCTTCACTATCTCTGCTCCATTTCTACTTCATTTTCTCACAATCTCTCCACCAAAATCATAACTCAATAACGATTTATGGGAGAGACCACCGATTGGAATTTTTGAAATTCCCACATTTTGATTTCCGTATAAAAATTAGAATTAGAAAATTTTAAATTGGGCCGGATTTACGGTAAAAAAAATCTTATTTCACAAATTAATATTTCAAAAAAGAGATAGAGACCCCCGGTTTGAATTTTTGGAATCCCTATATATTGATTAGTGTATAAAAAATTTAGAATTTTAAATTTTAAAATAGGGCTGAATTAACAAAAAATTATAATTCAAAAATTATCGAATTTCAAAATATTTTACAGCCAAAACTATGAGGAAGAAATCTACGGTTTGAATTTTTGGAATGCTTGTATCTCGTTTAGTGGAAATTAAAAATTTAAAACAGGGCCAGAATTACGATAAATTATAAAAACCAAAATAATAAAATGTTTCTAATTTCAAAGGGGTAAAAATGTTGAGGCCATAACGTTTCAATTCGGAATATCTTTAAGAGTAGGCAAACAAAACCCTTGAAAATGACAAAAAAAAATGACAAACTGAATAAGTTCTAAAAAATTTTTTTAGCTGTTCTTAAACAGTCAGTCGAAATTGTTGGTCTTACTCGCCACCATGTTGTTCTAAGTGTCAGGTCTTTGGTCCCCCAGATACCTGGAAAGACCCGATATACTTATAACAAGATGGGGGTGATGCCAAAATTCAACTGGCACCGTCTAAAAAAGTAACTAACTTTAAAAATTTGTATAACAAAAACTGAAAGTGATACAGAACTGGGGTTAAATTTCTTTTAAATACACAGGTCTTCTTCAGTAAATAAAAAAAATAAATAAATATTTAAAACAGGAAATACAAAATGTTCAAAAAGTCTAAAATTCAAAAATTCATGCCTCAAAAATGAAAAGGGATAAAGGCATGTGGTTTAAATATTTGGATTCCTAATGCCGCATTTCTACCAAAAATTTGTCTCAAAATTTAGAACAGGGCCGGATGTACAAGCTATCAAAACATTTCAAAAATTCATGTCTTAAAAATGTGAAAATGAAAACATTTTAAAACAGACTGTATTTCTTACTTATGCTGAATTAAACTATAAAAAAAATTGAGTTTCAAAAATTAAAACGAGGCCGTATTTATAAGCTATCAAATAGTGAAAATTTCAAAAATTCATCTCTCAAAAATGAGAAGAAATAGAGCCATGCAGTTTCAATTTTTGTATTCCTTATCTCGCAGTTAGTCAAATATTTGGAGTCTCTCTCTCCTCCATTTCTCCTCCTTCTCTTCTCCACCTATCCTCCATCTCTTCTCCAACTCTCTTCCATCTTTCCTCTTTAAATCTTGTTCAATATAAAAAAAAATAACATTTCAATCTTCCAGTATCGACCAAAATGTTTATTTTCCTTCGTAGATAATTACAATGATATCCACATTTGTGTTAACGTATCATATGCACTGTAATAGTCTTCCTCTTTGAAAGCAGAATCCTGAAATCCTTGTAAACTAGATTTTCAATCGGAGTATTTGTGCGATTCGCAATATTGCAGCAATTGTTGCCGTGTTCTTAGGGCCGCACTATTTTATGATAATTATTCCTGAAAAAAAAATAATAAGTCCCATCACCTGTAAAGGCATCTTGGGAAAGAGAAGGTAAATTTTCAGTTTCTAGACCGCCGGCCATAGATATGAAAGTCACGTGGTCAATGTGACGTATGAACCGGTACTAGTATCCCTGTATAAACCGGTTATCATTTTAAAATGAAGACCTGTACCCTATCATTATCATTTTTATTATTATTTTTTTGAAAATTGCCACAAGTGTTTTCACAGCACTCAGAGAGTGCTAGAGATAGAGAGCAAAAGAGATAGAGACCCCCGGTTTGGACTTTTGGAATCCCTATATATTGATTAGTGTATAAAAAATTTAGAATTTTAAATTTTAAAATAGGGCTGAATTAACAAAAAATTATAATTCAAAAATTATCGAATTTCAAAACATTTTACATTTAAAACTATGAGGAAGAAATCTACGGTTTGAATTTTTGGAATGCTTGTATCTCGTTTAGTGGAAATTTAAAATTTAAAACAGGGCCAGAATTATGATAAATTATAAAAACCAAAATAATAAAATATTTCTAATTTCAAAGGGGTAAAAATTATGGGGCCATAACGTTTCAATTCGGAATATCTTTAAGAGTAGGCAAACAAAACCCTTGAAAATGACAAAAAAAATGACAAACTGAAAAAGTTCTATAATATTTTTTTTAGCTGTTCTTAAACAGTCAGTCGAAATTGTTGGTCTTACTCGCCACCATGTTGTTCTAAGTGTCTGGTCTTTGGTCCCCCAGATACTTGGAAAGACCCGATATACTTATAACAAGATGGGGGTGATGCCAAAATTCAACTGGCACCGTCTAAAAAATTAACTAACTTTAAAAATTTGTATAACAAAAACTGAAAGTGATACAGAACTGGGGTTTAATTTCTTTTAAATACACAGGTCTTCTTCAGTAAATAAAAAAATAAATAAATATTTATAACAGGAAATACAAGATGTTCAAAAAGTCTAAAATTCAAAAATTCGTGCCTCAAAAATGAAAAGGGATAAAGGCAAGCGGTTTCAATTTTTGGATTCCTAATGCCGCATTTCTACTAAAAATTTGTCTCAAAATTTAGAACAGGGCCGGATGTACAAGCTATTAAAACATTTCAAAAATTCATGTCTTAAAAATGTGAAAATGAAAAAATTTTAAAAGAGACTGTATTTCTTATGCTGCATTTAGTCTATAAAAAAATTGAGTTTCAAAAATTAAAACGAGGCCGTATTTATAAGCTATCAAATAGTGAAAATTTCAAAAATGGAAAGAAATAGAGCAGAAATACAGTTTAAATTTATGTATTCCTTATCCCGCATTTAGTCATATATTTGGAGTCTCTCTCTCCTCCATTCTCCTCCTTCTCTTCTCCACCTATCCTCCATCTCTCCTCCATCTCTCCTCCAACTCTCCTCCATCTCTCTTCCATCTCTCTTCCATCACTCCTCTTTAAATCTTGTTAAATATAAAAAAAATAACATTTCAGTCTTCCAGTATCGACCAAAATGTTTATTTTCCTTCGTAGACATTTACAATGATATCCACATTGTGTTAACGTATCATATGCACTGTAATAGTTTTCCTCTTTGAAAACAGAATCCTGAAATCCTTGTACACTAGATTTTCAATCGGAGTATTTGTGCGATTCGCAATATTGCAGCAATTATTCCTGAAAAAAATAAATCCAGTAAAGAAAACTGGTCCTCAACATGTCGGATTTAAAGCACCTACAGATATGTCCCATTATCGGACCAAAAGCAACCCAATAATATGAACAAATCTTGTAGGATTTATAAGGTTGGTAACACTACATCTGGTTATGAGTAAAAAATTCGTTCACTCGAAAAAAATACCCACTTCCAGAGAGCATTACCGGGTATTAGCACCCACATAAAATTCGACCAATATGTAAAATAACATGTGGTTGTAATACCCAAGAAAAATTGTTTTAATTTAAAAATCTGGAAGTCTTGATTTGGTGGAAACTGCTTCTGTTGAATCTCGAGAAGACGCAACCATACCTAATTGCCTCTCCTGCGAGTGTTAGTAGGTCGAGCTGAAAGAGGAGGTGATCTTTCCTAACGGCGAACGTAATTCTTTCCGGGGAAGGCGCAAGGAAAAAGCGAGTTACCCCCCACCCACCACAAACCCAAACAGGGAAAGAAATAACGTTCAACCGTATTGTATTCACACAACAGAGCTGGTTCCTCCACGTCTATAGAAGAGTCCGTGGAGGGCTCCATTGTAAGCCATCGCCGCCCGATCCGATGCACATGGAAAGGGCTTGGGCTCCACCGGAGGAATCGCGAGGGCAACGAACAACCTAGAGGAAAGAGGATGCTTGCCCAGAACAAAAACTTGTGCCCGCATTAAAGGGAATCCGAGTTTGCACAAGTATCAAGGTAACCTGAAATGTTTACTTCTGACCTCAGGAATTTTAATCTAATATTAAAACAACAAAAAATGGCGTGAGTGTTTAAAGCAACTCACTAAAAGAAAAAATAGTGAAGTTTATTATAACTTCAAGAGATAAATTTTTTGAAGGCTCGTTCCTTCACTCGGTCGATCAGTTTATCTATCGAAAGATTCTTTAACGACCGGCTTCCATAAGTTTTTGACTTTTACTGAATTTATTGTTTTATGAGCGCTACCCATCCGTTGGGTAGTTGGCCCCGTGATCAGGCGGTGTCAAACGTCCCTTACCCTTGGCTATGCCTTGGGGGGAAACATCAGATCGTCCCGACCAGTAAAAAGACTCTACCAAATGAACAAAACTCATTCGTGACATCTTCGGTCACCTTCAGTCAACTAGTATCTCTCGTCTCCCTCGGCTAGGCCGTTAAGGTAGGGAAAAACTCGGAAGAGACTTGGTTAACCGGCGCCTACAATCCCTGAGACAGAAATAAACCATGTGTATCATGAAAAGCGCAGTGTATTTAGTGTTGTGGGTGTTTTGGTGAGATTTAACTACCAACTGAATAACCAAAAAGTTACCAGTTGTTAGAACTCACCAGTCCTCTGAATTATCTGTCAGAATCAACTAGAATCTTTCTAGATAAAAGTCCAAATCTAAATCGACCCTAGTTAATAACAACAGGCGCATCAAAGGGGGTGTAGTACCTATAGTTTATTTTTTGCAAAACCCAACAGAAACATACGCAGATGATCTGTGAGTGCCACAAGAAATAAACACACTTTCACACAAAGGTACCATGTGTGGAAGGATATTTAATTGGTCTACAAGCAAACCTTATAGCATACAAAACAGACACACGATGGTTAGTTTGATTTATCCATCTCTAACATACCTTTACTTCGGCTGATGTACAATTTAATAAACTTTTTTAAGGTGTCAAAGAAACAAATTCACCCTAAAAATGATTACAGACTGTACAGACAGAATCAACTTGGATATAAGAGGCTTTTGATATTTGATAAAAGTATTACTTTCCCCCCGTTTCTCACGGAGGAAAAATATTTCAACATTTAAAATTTATTTACATAAATGAATCCTACCTAAACTAAAATTTCTTTCAATTTGTGTTAAATTTTCTTTATTAAACATGCATTACTTTACTTTATTCAATCTCAAATCAAAAATCATGCATTTTATCAATAAAAGATCATTTATTTCTTTCTTAATCACTGTTGTTTTGCAAATTTGTTGGTCCTAAGCGACCTGTGTGTGGTACAAAGGGGTAGTTTTAAGGGGCAGCACTAGCTAGCCCCCCAAAACAATAAATACGCCCCCAAAGTACGCGTGTGCTTGTACCTAAGTACTGTTTGTGTTTGTGTTACCAGGGACGTGCCCTAGATGGCAGCACTAGCTAACCAAACAGGGCACAAATTGGCTGTCCTCATGGTAAGCGTGTGTGATTTTATTTTTTAATATTTTCATGCACATGCATTGTTTTTATATGTATGTGTATTTGTCTGTGTGTACGAGTGTTTGTTACTCAGAGTATGCCCTAAGGGGTAGCACTAGCTTCCCCCCCCAAGACAATTAAAGACCACTCCGAAGTAAGCGTGTGGGAATTTAATTTTGCTTTAGTTGGGGTGTGTTTTAAGCGGTAGCTTTAAGCTTCCCACCCAAGACACGATACAGGCTACCCCAAGGAAAAGCGAAATTCAAATTTAAAAACTCAAAAATATTTAAAAAATTATAATTGGATTCGAAGATCTAAAGAAATTATATACAAAAATGAATTATCTTAAAATTGTGTCTATAAATTTGAGAATAAAAGATTCTCTAAAAGTTCTAAAGGAGAATCTAAATTTAACTAAATTTGACTAATTAAAAATTTGACTAAAAATTTGAAGCTAAAGATACTACTCAAAAAAATTATCTCAAAACATTGACTAAAAAATGTACTCAAAAATCGGTCTAAAAAACGAATGCTAAAATATTGACTTAAAAGTTTAACTATTTAAATTGACTCTAAAAATTTCCTAACACATAAGAAAACAATTTAAAAAATGTGTGTGTGTGTGTGTGTATGCATATATATAAAAAAGGTACCAAAAAAATTTTTTTTTTCTTTTAAAAAAACTGATTCTAAAATATTGGCTTTAGGTTAATGAAGTCAATATTTTACGTGATGACCTGAAAATAAAAAACTGCTCAAATTCGAGCCGACAATATTAAAAAATATTGTCCCTTATCTGTTTCTTTCTTAATTCTAGCATGCAAAATTACTGTGTGCCTTTTTAGTGTGTCATGAAAATGCCTCAAATATATCCAGTCAGCCTTAGTAAATTAACGTCCATTACAAATAAGAATGCAGTAGCAAACGCTGCAAAACGAAAACGATTTACAGCAAATACTATATATATAAAATGAATTATTTGAAAATTTAAATAATAATACGATAACAATTAGGTTATCGACACAAATTCCATACAAAGGATATTTTGAATTTGAAATATTAATTTTTAAAAATTATATAAAATATTTAAAAATGGTTTAAAACCCCAAACAGAATCATTATTTCACCAGAATTAATGTCTGTAATAAATAATGTAACGATTATTTTAACAAGATTTGTTAATTGCAAGAGATGATGCATTCTTAATTGAAATAAACTACAGAAACATTTCTACTTAACGGTTTTACACGGCTGTTTTAGTTCTCCGATGTCCTTTTGGTTCTTTTCCCGTTTCGTCCTCGTCCTGGTTGGTTTCTTATCCTGCTTGGCTCCTGTCCTAATTGGTTCCTTATTCCAGTTGGTCCTTATCCAAGTCCTTTGGGATCTACAAATAATTAAAATTCATTAAAAATAAATAAATAAAAATAATAGGTTCCAAACGCTTAGTAGCAGCGTATAAGGGGCAGAGAAGGTAAGCTGTCAATTTCTAGACCGTCGGCCATAGATATGAAAGTCAAATAAAAAAATCAGCTGTGGCCACCACAGGACCGACCGCCATCATAAAGTACTTATATAAATTACATTCTAGCAGCAGAGTAGAAATAACTTGGCCTAATATTTTCTAACAGAGATATTATTTATCATGACCATGGAAACGTTACATATAAGTATGAAAAAATTTCGAAAAATTTTACAGAAATTATTTGAAATTTTTCGTTTTATCAAAAAACGTCTCAAATAAAAGTTATTAATTATTGCTTTTATAGCAACTTTTGTTCAATACATTTTTTCGAAATATTTTTCTGTTGTGAAATATTCACAAAAATCTTAAAATCTACACGAGTAAACTCCCATTTTTAGTCAACCGATTTTTACCAAAAGTTGATCAACTCGTGCCATTGATGGCAAAAGCTTAAATATGAAGTTTCATAAAAATCCTTTTAGCCGTTTTTGCTCTGCACGTGTACACTGACACACGGACAGACAGACGGACGGACAGACTGACAGACCGACAGACATCATGCTAAAAATAGTGAAAACGTTATGTAGGGACCTCAATTCGTGGAGATCCATCGAAATCTCGAAACGTCAAAATTGGTATGATCACAATACCTCCCTTATATATGTTGGCGGTCGGTAAAAATTCATTGTAAAACTATAGCCAGTTTTTTTGGTTTAAGCGGAACTAGATTATGAATTCTAGTAACTTTTACCGTTTAAGTGAGGCTTTTGATCATTTTGTTTAGCAAAAGCTCTCTTTAAACCTAAAAAGAAGAACTCATGACAACTTAAAAAAATAAAAATTCCAGTTAGTTCCGCTTAAACGTTTTGGAAATAGGCTATTCCAAAAAATAGGCTATAATAAAAAAAATTCATGTAAATTTTCACAAATTGAAAGTTGAGTCCAAATTATCGAGCTGATCCTGTAATGTACCGCGTAACGTAATGCTCTGTTGAAATGTTTGTCGCGAACGAATTGCAAACTTCCTCTGGGTGAGGTGACGTACGTCAGTGTGTCCAATAAACTGTAGCGCCCGGTCTTTCCACCTTCAGGTGAACCTCTAGCCGACCGTCTGACAGTTGAGGTTATGTGATACTTTTTGTGCTGAGCAGATGTCATCCCGTGTTTCATTACAAATTTATCTGACGGATAATGAGACTGACGTATTGAATTCACCGATTGTTTATGACATTTATGCAGTAGATGCAGTTCCAGATAACCTTATCTGTCAGACAGTTACCTAGAGGTTTACCTGAAGGTGGAGAGACTCGGCCTCAATAAATTATTATTTTGAAAGTATCTTACCGAAGACTGCTGGTCCATCCAGGTCAATCGTAGGTCTCCACAGCTCCCAATCAGTGTCGTGTAGCATTTTTGAGTACTAGTGCCTTCAGGAGATACCTAAAAAATAAAAATAAATTACAAAATTGTCAGCTTGAACTTACAATTTGATTAAAAAATGTCGTATAAAAAAAAGTATTAAAAATTGAATTGAAAATGCATACTAAAAATTTATCCAGTCAGCCTTAGTAAATTAACGTCCAGTTCAAATAAGAATGCAGTTGGTAGTTAACGCTGCAAAACGAAAACGACTTACAGCAAATACTATATATATAATTTTATATATATATATAAAATGAATTCTTTGAAAATTTAAATAAATAAGGCGATAACAATTAGATTATCGACACAAACGCCATACATAGTTATTTTGAATTTGAAATATTAATTTTTAAAAATTATATAAAATATTTAAAAATGGTTTAAAAACCCAAACACAATGATTATTTCACCAGAATTAATGTCTGTAATAAATAATGTAACCATTATTTTGACAAGTATTGTTATTGCGCGCTAAGCCAATCAAAATTAGGCGAAAATAGCTCATATATCCAGGTCTAGTCTTAAAGTAACCAGGTCTAGTTTCGTATTACAAAATGAGACAGATTATATATTAATAAATAAAAAAAAAACACTCACCATAAGCACAAAATCTCCTAGCAACCCTCCACCAACCCACTTCTTGGAAGTCCAATCTTAATTTTTCAAATTGAACACAAGTTGAAGTTTATCAACGAAACAGCTTAAATCTAAAATAAATAAATAAAATAAAAATCCAAAAGTCCAAACTCAATTTTTTGTTTACAAAAACCGATCAATTGCGGAAATATTGCGCTTCTAAAATTATTAACAAAAATATAAATTTTAAAAATACTATTAAAGTCCGACTCACATATATCTGAACCGCAATCGAGCGTTCATTTGCTGACATTAGACCTAACACCACTATCAACAATAATTTTTTTAACAAATTCAAACACTAGCCAGACTGTTAAAAAATTTTCCGGTTTCAGACCGATCACTAGCGGATAAAATTCCAATCTACCGGTCAACATATATTATTCAAAAAATACAGATAAAATATAAAATATTATGCAACTATATCAATCCCGTATTACATTTATTAGTTAAATAAATTTAATTAAAAATCCCTATTTAGTTCGAACTTGTTAAAAATTGTCAAGTCTTATCAAAATATCAGACATAGCACTCATTAAGAACTCATTAATATCGGAAATATTTTAATCCCTTATAAATTTCTTCAAGGTTAATATTATATAACTAATATTGCGTATTAAAATTTACAATATATACGTAAAAATAATTGAAAAAAATGCCTAGAAAGCCTATTTTTTTAAAAAATATATAATTCCTACCTTTCTCAAATTTTTTTGTAGCAACCACAGGATGCAGGATAATTTTAAATATCCTTTCAGCAACTTCCAAACATTCATTTGGCTTTTTCCAAACATCGAGGCACTAAATTTTATTTTGTTTTAAATAAAAACTTCATAAAACATTTTTTATAAATATTAAAACGTCGTGAAACGTTTTTTTTTCATCACAAATTTTAAAAAATTATAATTTGTTATAATATTCTTTTAAACTAATAAAAAAATAATTTAATTTTGTTTTAAAACTATAAATTTTGTTGTTTAAACACTTTAATTAAATTAAAAATATTTTTTAAAACTTTTTTAAAGTTTTAGTAAACTTAAACGGAAGATCACCCAGGAGTAACTGCGTTGAGGACGCGCAGTGCATCTCAGCATAAAGAGTTAGTTACGCTCTGGGACATGCAGAGAGCGCAGTAATCGGACGAAGCTTCTGTGGACGCCGTCCAAATGAATGGCTTAGATGGCGTTTTATATTCTTGTGAAATGTTAATTTTTTTTAAACTGTATAAAAAAAAGAAAAAATAAATTAATTAATCAGAAATAGTGAAGCTTATAATAAACAGCGAAAAATTCCTAAGTGTAAAAGTTCATTCTCAGTTTGGTTAAACTTTATATTAAAATTTTTATTTAAAAAAAGTTAAAAGTTTACTATTTTTAACCAAATTACAGTGTAAATCTTTATTTATTCAGGTAGTGTTATTTTTATGAATTATTACTTTTTCAGTGTTAAATTATCACTACTTTAACACTGTTTATTTTCTAACTCTGTTATTTAACTAGTATGTAAGTGTTAGAAAACCAGATTAGATTGATTAGATTGAACTAAAAAAGTAAAAGTTACTAGAATTCATAATCTAGTTCCGCTTAAACCAAAAAAACTGGCTATAGTTTTACAATGAATTTGGGTTGCTAGGAGATTTTGTGCTTATGGTGAGTGTTTTTTTTTTTTTATTTATTAATATATAATCTGTCTCATTTTGTAATACGAAACTAGACCTGGTTACTTTAAGACTAGACCTGGATATATGAGCTATTTTAGCCTGATTTTGATTGGCTTAGCGCGCAGACAAATTTACAATTAACAATACTTGTCAAAATAATCGTTACATTATTTATTACAGACATTAATTCTGGTGAAATAATGATTGTGTTTGGGTTTTTAAACCATTTTTAAATATTTTATGTAATTTTTAAAAATTAATATTTCAAATTCAAAATATCCTTTGTATTATTTATTTAAATTTTCAAAGAATTCATTTTATATATGTATATAGTATTTGCTGTAAGTCGTTTTCGTTTTGCAGCGTTAACTACTGCATTCTTATTTGAACTGGACGTTAATTTACTAAGGCTGACTGGATAAATTTTTAGTATGCATTTTCAATTCAATTTTTTATACGACATTTTTTAAATCAAATTGTAAGTTCAAGCTGACAAAATTTTGTAATTTATTTTTATTTTTTAGGTATCTCCTGAAGGCACTAGTACTCAAAAATGCTACACGACACTGATTGGGTGCTGTGGAGACCTACGATTGACCTGGATGGACCAGCAGTCTTCGGTAAGATACTTTCAAAATAATAATTTATTGAGGCCCGGTCTCTCCACCCTCAGGTAAACCTCTAGGTAACTGTCTGACAGATAAGGTTATCTGGAACTTCATCTGCTGCATAAATGTCATAAACAATCGGTGAATTCAATACGTCAGTCTCATTATCTGTCAGATAAATTTGTAATGAGAGACGGGATGACATCTGTTCAGCACAGAAAGTATCACATAACCTCAACTGTCAGACGGTCGGCTAGAGGTTCACCTGAAGGTGGAAAGACCGGGCCCTACAGTTTATTGGACACACTGACGTACGTCACCTCACCCAGAGGAAGTTTGCAATTCGTTCGCGACAAACATTTCAACAGAGCATTTTCAATTTGTGAAAATTCACATCAATTTTTTTTTTATTATATAGGCTATTCCAAAACTTTTAAGCGGAAATAACTGGAGTTTTTATTTTTTTAAGTTGTCATGAGTTCTCCTTTTTATGTTTAAAGAGGGCTTTTGCTAAACAAAATGATCGAAAGCCTCACTTAAACGGTAAAAGTTACTAGAATTCATAATCTAGTTCCGTTTAAACCAAAAAAACTGGCTATAGTTTTACAATTATTTTTTTTATTTGACTTTCATATCTATGGCCGACGGTCTAGAAACTGAGAGCTTACCTTCTCTGCCCCTTATACGCCGCTACTAGGCGTTTGGAACCTATTATTTTTATTTATTTATTTTTAATGAATTTTAATTATTTGTAGATCCCAAAGGACTTGGATAAGGACCAACTAGAATAAGGAACCAATTAGGACAGGAGCCAACCAGGATAAGGAATCAACCAGGACGAGGACGAAACGGGACAAGATCCAAAAGGACATCGGAGATCGAAAACAGCCGTGTAAAATCGTTAAGTAGAAATGTTTCTGTAGTCTATTTCAATTAAGAATGCATTGTCTAAGGATATATGAGCTATTTTAGCCTGATTTTGATTGGCTAAGCGCGCACAAGGTTACACTTAACAATACTTGTCAAAATAATCGTTACATTATTTATTACAGACATTAATTCTGGTGAAATAATGATTGTGTTTGGGTTTTTAAACCATTTTTAAATATTTTATATAATTCTTAAAAATTAATATTTCAAACTCTAAATTTCCTTTGTATGGAATTTGTGTCGATAACCTAATTGTTGCCGTCTTATTTATTTAAATTTTCAAAGAATTCATTTTATATATATAGTATTTGCTGTAAGTCGTTTTCGTTTTGCAGCGTTTACTACTGCATTCTTATTTGAACTGGACGTTAATTTACTAAGGCAGACTGGATAAATTTTTAGTATACATTTTCAATTCAATTTTTTATACTTATTTTTATACGACATTTTTTAAATCAAATTGTAAGTTCAAGCTGACAAAATTTTGTAATTTATTTTTATTTTTTAGGTATCTCCTGAAGGCACTAGTACTCAAAAATGCTACACGACACTGATTTGGAGCTTTGGAGACCTACGATTGACCTGGATGGACCAGCAGTCTTCGGTAAGATACTTTCAAAATAATAATTTATTGAGGCCGAGTCTCTCCACCTTCAGGTAAACCTCTAGGTAACTGTCTGACAGATAAGGTTATCTGGAAATTCATCTACTGCATAAATGTCATAAACAATCGGTGAATTCAATACGTCAGTCTCATTATCTGTCAGATAAATTTGTAATGAGAGACGGGATGACATCTGTTCAGCACAGAAAGTATCACATAACCTCAACTGTCAGACGGTCGGCTAGAGGTTCACCTGAAGGTGGAAAGACCGGGCCCTACAGCTTATTGGACACACTGACGTACGTCACCTCACCCAGAGGAAGTTTGCAATTCGTTCGCGACAAATATTTCAACAGAGCATTTTTATTTGAAACGGACGTTAATTTACTAAGGTTGACTGTATATATTTGAGGCATTTTCATTCAGGGTTTTGTAGGTATGACCACCAAAAAACCCTTATAACGTCACTTGTGTGTCTGTCTGTACGGTAGAAATTGTAGCCAAACGCCTTAACATAGAATGTTGAAATTTGGCATGCTTATACAACTCTTTGACATCCCCAGGTAAATATAAACAAATATGTATTAAATGAATAATATGTATAAAATATATATTTTTTAATATATATTTTATACATTTTATACGTTCCTCAAAATACGTTTTAAGAGCTTTCTTTTGATACCACACAATACATTTTTTTAAATAATTATTTTTTTCAACGCCACAAAAAAATCAATATTTTTCGAAAAACAAATCTGATCAAAAATTTCTGTTGAACTATTCCGGTTCCCATCAATGGACATTTATTTCAGATTTTTAGATCAACCCATCTGGAAGGTAGGGACAAATCCCATAAAAAAATTGGTTTTTCAAAAATAAAAATTTGCTTGCCTATCCCCGCATTAAGAGGTTTAATTTGATAATCCACTCACAATTAAAAAATATATATTTTATACATATTATTCATTTAATACATGTTTGTTTATATTTACCTGGGGATGTCAAAGAGTTGTATAAGCATGCCAAATTTCAACATTCTATGTTAAGGCGTTTGGCTACAATTTCTACCGTACAGACAGACACACAAGTGACGTTATAAGGGTTTTTTGGTGGTCATACCTACAAAACTCTGAATGAAAATGCCTCAAATATATACAGTCAACCTTAGTAAATTAACGTCCGTTTCAAATAAAAATGCTCTGTTGAAATGTTTGTCGCGAACGAATTGCAAACTTCCTCTGGGTGAGGTGACGTACGTCAGTGTGTCCAATAAGCTGTAGGGCCCGGTCTTTCCACCTTCAGGTGAACCTCTAGCCGACCGTCTGACAGTTGAGGTTATGTGATACTTTCTGTGCTGAACAGATGTCATCCCGTCTCTCATTACAAATTTATCTGACGGATAATGAGACTGACGTATTGGATTCACCGATTGTTTATGACATTTATGCAGTAGATGAAGTTCCAGATAACCTTATCTGTCAGAGAGTTACCTAGAGGTTTACCTGAAGGTGGAGAGACCGGGCCTCAATAAATTATTATTTTGAAAGTATCTTACCGAAGACTGCTGGTCCATCCAGGTCAATCGTAGGTCTCCACAGCTCCAAATCAGTGTCGTGTAGCATTGTTGAGTACTAGTGCCTTCAGGAGATACCTAAAAAATAAAAATAAATTACAAAATTTTGTCAGCTTGAACTTACAATTTGATTTAAAAAATTTCGTATAAAAAAAAGTATAAAAATTGAATTGAAAATGCATACTAAAAATTTATCCAGTCTGCCTTAGTAAATTAACGTCCAGTTCAAATAAGAATGCAGTAGTTAACGCTGCAAAACGAAAACGACTTACAGCAAATACTATATATATATATAAAATGAATTCTTTGAAAATTTAAATAAATAAGACGTCAACAATTAGGTTATCGACACAAATTCAATACAAAGGAAATTTAGAGTTTGAAATATTAATTTTTAAGAATTATATAAAATATTTAAAAATGGTTTAAAAACCCAAACACAATCATTATTTCACCAGAATTAATGTCTGTAATAAATAATGTAACGATTATTTTGACAAGTATTGTTAAGTGTAACCTTGTGCGCGCTTAGCCAATCAAAATCAGGCTAAAATAGCTCATATATCCTTAGACAATGCATTCTTAATTGAAATAGACTACAGAAACATTTCTACTTAACGATTTTACACGGCTGTTTTCGATCTCCGATGTCCTTTTAGATCTTGTCCCGTTTCGTCCTCGTCCTGGTTGATTCCTTATCCTGGTTGGCTCCTGTCCTAATTGGTTCCTTATTCTAGTTGGTCCTTATCCAAGTCCTTTGGGATCTACAAATAATTAAAATTCATTAAAAATAAATAAATAAAAATAATAGGTTCCAAACGCCTAGTAGCGGCGTATAAGGGGCAGAGAAGGTAAGTTCTCAGTTTCTAGACCGTCGGCCATAGATATGAAAGTCAAATAAAAAAAATAATTGTAAAACTATAGCCAGTTTTTTTGGTTTAAACGGAACTAGATTATGAATTCTAGTAACTTTTACCGTTACATTAAAAGGGAATGCAATTTTTGTAATTGTGTCCCTGGAAATGAAACGAACGCATACACACGACTGACACGTTTTTTGGGTTGGTTATTATGTCTGTCTGTCTGTCTGTCTGTCTGACTGTCTGTCTGTCCATCTGTCTGTCTGTCTGTCTGTCGGTCGGTATGTCTGTCTGTCTATCTGTCCGTCCGTCTTTCTGTCATACAATACAAACTCCCCATGTGGTTTAAAACATTGATTTTGCGATCCTAGCACATTTGAGAAGCATCTAAGGCTATTAGCGCTTGAATGCTCAAGTAAAATATGTAATAATATTCCATTTAAGGCTACTAGCGCCCAATATTCATAATACAAATTCTACATGTGGTTTAAAAAATGAAATTTTTGATACTTACACATTTGAACAGCATCTAAGACTATTAGCGCTTGAATGCTCAAGTGAAATATTTGATAATATTCCATCTAAGGCTACTAGCGCCCAATATCCACTATAAAACTTCGCATGTGGTTTACAAAATGCATTTTAGGCTACTAGTGCCTCATGTTAAATATTTAATTTATAGATTTAAATTGTTAAATTAATTTTTAACCAGAAAAATGCACTTTGGGCTATTAGTGACTCATTTAATTTAACGTTTCAAAATGTTAAATTATTTTTATCAAAGTTCAAATTATTTGATTTTAATATTATTTATTAAATTTAATACAATTTTTATTATATAACTTCCTCATTAAATATTTAGACGCAAATTTCTTACATAAAATGCATTGGAATTTTCTTATCAAGAAGGATTAACAAGATTAAAGACAATATTAATGAACGAATGTTCTATGGACACCTGCGAGTTTTTGCAAGTCATAAGGTCATTTCGGTCATTTAGCATTATACTGTGTCATAGGGTAGATCTATGTTGGGCAATTGGGGAATTTTGGGGTAGCATCTTAGGCTATTAGTGTCAGTGGTAGTGTTAAACTATAGTAATAATCAAGATATTAATACTGAAGTGAAAAAAATTTAAAAAATCCGAAAATTAACACTGTTTTTTGAACTTTGAAAAATTTGTCAAGGTCTTTTTTGTTAAATTTTGTTACGCAGTTATACTAAAAGTTTTACAAAAATGTTTGGGAATTCAGATATTGGAATAAAAAAGGTATGTAGTTCTATATATTCATTAGTATTTATTATTTTTGATTGTTTTTTTTTTATTGAAAATAGAAATAATTGGGAAAAATATTTAAATATTTTTTTCTAATTGTTTCAGGCTGTAGAGAAAAAAATCAAAAATCCATCAGTTACAAACTGGAAAAATTGGTGTGTTTTTTTTTGCATTTTTATATATTTTTAATTATTTTTCTTAACAATTGAATTAGAAATTTGTAATTGTGAACTATTTACCTGATAAGGCAGCGGTTCTTAAAACACCAGGGGTCCGCGAAACAATTTTGTCATTAACTTTACATCCCCCAACTTTTCGTTTTTATTCAAATAACTCATTTAATAAAAATCCTACATGGTAAAGTCCTTTTATTTGTTGTTATTTAACTAGTTATTGACATAACTAAACAATAAATATTAAATATTTAATTATTTTTATTCAACAGCAAATAATTTACAGAAAACATATTATAATAAGATCTATTTTGACCAATATTTGACCAAGAAATTTTTGTATGCGTTTAACGTATTATAATTTGTAACTTTTTTTATTCTTTTTTAGGTAAAATCGAGAAAACCTTAGACATCTGTACCTATACGCTAGAAATTTTAGTCAAATGATTGAACTAAGAGAGCTGAAATTTGGCGTGCATATACATTTTTTATACTAAAAAGGAAAAATTCTGAAATTTGGAAGCTAGAAATTATAGTCAAATGACTGGACCAAGAGAGATGAAATTTGGCATGCATATACATTTTTTATACTAAAAAGGAAAAATTCTGAAATTTGGAAAAAAAGTTGTGAGTGGACGTAGACCCAGATCTCTGGGCCTACGGTGGTAAGGCCTCAACAATTTGTTGAGTATGTTCTATTTTGTAACTATAAGAAAAAATGTGGCGATAATATAAGAACAGGCAGTATTTTTACTGAGCTGTCTTTATATTTTTGCTATAAAAAATGTTGAATTTTGATGTTTATAAAGGACTAAATTAAATTCGAAAAAAAAAAAAAAAAAAAATTAGATTCGCACACTTACACATGTACACCAAAATTGATTTAATATTTGGAAAAATATGAAAAAAAAAAAAATAAGACACACACACGTAAAATGAACTTTGACGTAAAAACAACCAGTATTTTTACTGAAATTTTTTTATATTCTTGCCCTCGCCAATGTGGAATTCAAAATAAAAATAAAAATGCCATTTAGTGTGCTACTAAATACATTTATTTTATTTGTAGAAAATCACAGAAAGTTTACATAAAATAAACAAAATATAAATTATTTACATAAAAAATTTGCGTAAAAAATAACAAAAATACTGCAAAAAACATATATAAAAACTTTCGCGGACCACTAAATTTTTCTGGGGACCACTGATGGTCTGCAGACCACCTGTTGAAAAACACTGCACTAGAAAATTATGCATTGATATAAAAACAGATTTTTAACGTCTTTTTTTATATTTCTGCTATAAAAAAATATTGAATTTTTGTGTTTAGAAGTAACAAAATGATACAATTTTTGAAAAAAAATATGAAAAAAATACGAAAAAAATATGAAAAATTAAGAAGAAAAAAAATACACACACACATACACTTACACAAAAATGAATGGTTTTAAAAAATATATTGGACATTGTTAGGGTTTCGTCGATACAATCTACAAGCCCTATATACATATACATATAATTATTTATTCTTGTTATTAAATATTTTTTGCTGTTGCAGCTGATCTTGAATGGTCCGAGAAGACCTTAAACTAAAGAATCAGTGTTTCCAATTATTTTTTCCGAATTTAATTGGCCCTAGAAGTAGACGGGGATGCTGTCGGCGAAGGAATTTGCAAAATAGCTCTCCTGAACTTGGTAAGTTTATTTTCTAAAGCTGTATGTCCATTATTTTTACCGACCGCCAACATATATAAGGGAGGTATTGCGATCATACCGATTTTGACATTTTGACATTTCGAGATTTCGATGGATCTCCACGAATTGAGGTAGCTGCATAACTTTTTGATTATTTTTAACATGATGTCTGTCGGTTGGTCTATCCGGCTGTCCGTCTTTCTGTCTGTCTGTCCGTCTGTCTGTCTATCCGCCTGTCTGTCTGTCCGTCCGTCTGTCTGTCTATCCGCCTGTCTGTCTGTCCGTCCGTCTGTTCGTCTGTCTGTCTGTCCGTCAGTCCGTCAATCTGTCTGTCTGTCCGTCTGTCCGTCAGCCTGTCTGTCTGTGTACACGTGAAGAGCAAATTCGGCTAAAAGGATTTTTATGAAACTTCATTTTTAAACTTTTGACATCAATGGCACGAGTTGATCAACTTTTGATAAAAATCGGTTAACTAGAAATGGGAGTTTACCCGTGTCGACTTTAAGATTTTTGCGATTTAACAAAATAATATTTTGAAAAAATGTATTTAACAAAAGTTGCTATAAATCAATAACTAACAACTTTTATTAGAGTCATTTTTTGATAAAACGAAAAATTTTGAATTTTTTTTGGGTTTTTGATTTTGTTGCTAATTGTTGTTTTGTTGTTGCAGCCATCGCTGGAGGGCCCCATGCAGGTTCAGAGAAGGGCGTAGTCCCAGATCGCTGGGACTACGGGGGTAAGCCCTCAATAATTTTTGAGTATTTTTTATTTTGTCACACCCAAAAATATTGGGGCATTTATATAGAAACGGACGATATTTTCAAGTCTTTTTTTATATTTTTGCTGGCCATAATTTCCAATTCTGTTGTCCAGAAAGGACAAAAAATTTCTAAAAATTATTAGAAAAGAAAAAAAAATACATACGGGTACAGATAAATTAATGGTTTTAAAAAGTATTTTGGACATTTTAAGGTCCGTAGGTTAATTTATAAACTGCCGACCGGAGTAGCGTAGTGGTAGCAGATGTGCCCTACGTTCTTAAGGTATCGGGTTTGAATCATGTTCAGGCATGGAATTTTCCAAAATAATAGAATTATCCTGGCTAATTGCCGAAGTAGCAAAGGCCATATAAAATTAAAAAATTTAAAAAAAAAACCAACTCTTATACCGTCATCCATCTGTCTGTATGACAGGAAAAAAAAAGGAAAACCTATTTAATGTTCAGAACTTAAGAATATATATTTTAAAATAAATAACAGAATATTTTCTCATTCATCGCGAACTTTCTTTCATATTATGGTGAGGTCTTTATTGGGATTTTTAGTTTTAAGGCTGAAATTTTCGGGGGGTGGGGTAACCTGGTACAAAATAATTTAAAAAGTTTTATATTTTAGGTATTTTTAAATATCTATATTTTAGCTTTTCCTTTTTGGAGGACACTGCGCCCTCCAATTTAAATTTTTTTTAACGAAAATTATAAAAATTCTTCCGTCCAATAACCAAAAAGTAATTACCTAGAAATCTTTCAAAATTGATTTTTAATGTTTGTTGTTTATTGGATGCTTCCATTTGATTTTGGTCCCTAATCTGCTGATTTCTTAGTCTTTTTCTGTCTTTGCATTGGCTAAATAATTGACCCTCTATTGCCAAAAAATAATTGTTTTTTGTCATTTTAAAATATTTTTCTTGTCAGTTCATACTTTAATTTAACAAAAAATTTTAGTCGTTTTTTAAGGTCCCAAATTTATTTTAGAGTAAACGATACATGTAGATTTCAAAAATTTCAATCGCAGGTCTCTATCTCTGGCCGTTTTTGAGCTATCATTTTTTTAAATTCAAATTTGCAAACTAAACTTGTTTTTTTTTTAATTCCAATTTTCATAACTAATAAAATTTATTCTTTTACTCTGCCAGTTCAGTTTTGGCATCACCATCATCTTGCTCTAAGTGTCAGGTCTTTGGTCCCCCAGATATCTGGAAAGACCTGATGCAAAGCAACATGGTGGTCAGTAAGTCCAAAAATGTCCAATAACCAAAAAATAGTTATCTAGAAATCTTTGAATTTTTTTTTTTTTCATTTTTGCTGTTTTTGGATGCATCCATTATCTGGCTAAATATCTCTCCAGGTGTCCTGTATACCAATGCTAGATCTTCTAGTTGATTTCGCCCTCTTTTGCTGTCTTCGCATTGGCTAAACAATTAACCCTTTATGGGCAAAATAATTATTTTTGGGCAATTTCAAGAATTTTGTTTGTCTGTTCCTATAACATTTTCGAATTAACTTTTTAAAGCCCTAAATTTCTTTTAGAGTAAAGAGTACATGTAGTTTTCAAAAATTCTAATCGCAAGTCTATCTCCAACCGTATATGAGCCTTTTTTTTCAATTTTTTTTAAATATAAAATTATTTTTTTTTGCTTTGTCAGTCCAGTTTTGGCATCACCATCATCTTGCTCTAAGTGCCAGGTCTTTGGTCCCCCAGATATCTGGAAAGACCTTACCAATAAGAGCAATATGGTGGTGAGTAAGGCCAAAAATCTGGACAGACTGATTTTTAATTTTTGTTGCAATTTTCGAATGTTTTGTCTGCCGGTTCAGAGGAGATTTTATAATTGTTTTGTTAGGGGCCCAATTTTTATAGAGTAAATTGTTCATGTAGATTTCAAAAATTCTAACCGCAAGTCTCTATCTCTAACCGTTTTTGAGCTACGATTTTTTTAAATTCAAATTTTCGAATAAATAATAAAATATTTTTTTTTACTGAACCAGTCCAGTTCTGGCATCAGCATTATCTTGCTCTTAGTGTCAGGTCTTTGGTCCCCCAGATATCTGGAAAGACCTGATGCAGAGCAATATGGTGGTGAGTAAATCCAAAAATGTCCAATAACCAAAAAGTAATTATCTAGAAATCTTTCAAAATTGATTTTTAATGTTTGCTGTTTATTGGATGCATCCATTTGATTTTGGCCCCTAATCTGCTGATTTCTTCGTCTTTTTCTGTCTTTGCATTGGCTAAATAATTGACCCCCTATTGCCAAAAAATAATTATTTTTTGTCATTTTAAAATATTTTCCTTGTCAGTTCATACTTTAATTTATCAAAATTTTTTAGTCGTTTTTTAAGATCCCAAATTTATTTTAGAGTAAACAATACATGTAGATTTCAAAAATTCCAACCGCAGGTCTCTATCTCTGGCCGTTTTTGAGCTATCATTTTTTTAAATTCAAATTTGCAAACTAAACTTGTTTTTTTACTGTGCCAGTTCAGTTTTGGCATCACCATCATCTTGCTCTAAGTGTCAGGTCTTTGGTCCCCCAGATATCTGGAAAGACCTGATGCAAAGCAACATGGTGGTCAGTAAGTCCAAAAATGTCCAATAACCAAAAAATAGTTATCTAGAAATCTTTGAATTTTTTTTTTTCATTTTTGCTGTTTTTGGATGCATCCATTATCTGGCTAAATATCTCTCCAGGTGTCCTGTATACCAATGCTAGATCTTCTAGTTGATTTCGCCCTCTTTTTTTGTCTTCGTATAGGCTAAATCAGTGGTTCACAACCTTTCGTAGTGATAGCTATCATTGTTGTGTGCGAAAAATTTTAACCAAATTTTATGGTGGTTTTCAACCTTTTTATCTACGCGATACACTTACTTTACTTCGAAAAAAATTACTGTAGGAAGATAAAAAAATCAGCTGTGGCTACCGCAGGACCGACCGCCATCATAAAGTACTTGTATAAAATACATTCTAGCAGCAGAGTAGAAATAACTTGGCCTAATATTTTCTAACAGAGACATTATCTCTGTCTTCAAATTTTCATTCAGAATGTAATTTCCAGATTTATTATTTTGATTCTGTTTTGTATTCCTAATTCTTTTGATTTTGTTCCATTTTTATTTATTTTATTTCTTGCAACGGCTTCGGAGCCCTTGAGATGTGCACGCGGAGCACAGGTTGGGAACCAATGGGCTAAATAATTAACCCTCTATTTCCAAAAATAATTATTTTTTGTCAATATCAATTAATTTGTTTTTCACCTTGTATAAGACTTTCCAGTTAGTTTTTTAAGGTTCCAAATTTATTTTAGAATAAAAAATACATGTAGATTTAAAAAAAATTTACCGCAGGTCTCTATTTCCTGCCGTTTTTGAGCTCATTTGTTTAAATTCAAATTTTCAAACTAAATTTATTTTTTACTGTGCCAGTTCAGTTTTGGCATCACCATCATCTTGCTCTAAGTGTCAGGTCTTTGGTCCCCCAGATACCTGGAAAGACCTGATGCAAAGCAACATGGTGGTGAGTAAGTCCAAAAATGTCCAATAACCAAAAAATAATTATCTAGAAATCTTTGATTTTTTTTGTTTCATTTTTGCTGTTTTTTGGATTCATCCATTCGTTTTTTGTCCCTAATCTGGCTAAATATCTCTCCAGGTGTCCTGTATACCAATGCTAGATCTTCTAGTTGATTTCCCCCTCTTTTGCTGTCTTCGCATTGGCTAAACAATTAACCCTTTATGGGCAAAATAATTATTTTTGGGCAATTTCAAGAATTTTGTTTGTCTGTTCCTATAACATTTTCGAACAAACTTTTTAAAGCCCTAAATTTCTTTTAGAGTAAAGAGTACATGTAGTTTTCCAAAATTCTAATCGCAAGTCTGTCTCCAACCGTATATGAGCCTTTTTTTCAATTTTTTTTTAATATAAAATTATTTTTTTTGCTTTGTCAGTCCAGTATGTGCATCACCATCATCTTGCTCTAAGTGCCAGGTCTTTGGTCCCCCAGATATCTGGAAAGACCTTACCAGTAAGAGCAATATGGTGGTGAGTAAGGCCAAAAATCTGGACAGACTGATTTTTAATTTTTGTTGCAATTTTTGAATGTTTTGTCTGCCGGTTCAGAGGAGATTTTATAATTGTTTTTTTAGGGGCCCAATTTTTATAGAGTAAATTGTTCATGTAGATTTCAAAAATTCCAACCGAAAGTCTCTATCTCTAACCGTTTTTGAGCTACGATTTTTTTAAATTCAAATTTTCGAATATATAATAAAATTACTTTTTTACTGTGCCAGTCCAGTTCTGGCATCAGCATTATCTTGCTCTTAGTGTCAGGTCTTTGGTCCCCCAGATATCTGGAAAGACCTGATGCAGAGCAATATGGTGGTGAGTAAATCCAAAAATGTCCAATAACCAAAAAGTAATTATCTAGAAATCTTTCAAAATTGATTTTTAATGTTTGCTGTTTATTGGATGCATCCATTTGATTTTGTCCCCTAATCTGCTGATTTCTTAGTCTTTTTCCGTCTTTGCATTGGCTAAATAATTGACCCTCTATTACCAAAAAATAATTATTTTTTGTCATTTTAAAATATTTTCCTTGTCAGTTCATACTTTAATTTATCAAAATTTTTTATTCGTTTTTTAAGGTCCCAAATTTATTTTAGAGTAAACAATACATGTAGATTTCAAAAATTCCAACCGCAGGTCTCTATCTCTGGCCGTTTTCGAGCTATCATTTTTTTAAATTCAAATTTGCAAACTAAACTTGTTTTTTTACTGTGCCAGTTCAGTTTTGGCATCACCATCATCTTGCTCTAACTGTCAGGTCTTTGGTCCCCCAGATATCTGGAAAGACCTGATGCAAAGCAACATGGTGGTGAGTAAGTCCAAAAATGTCCAATAACCAAAAAATAGTTATCTAGAAATCTTTGATTTTTTTTTTCATTTTTGCTGTTTTTTGGAGGCATCCATTATCTGGCTAAATATCTCTCCAGGTGTCCTGTATACCAATACTAGATCTTCTAGTTGATTTCGCCCTCTTTTTTTGTCTTCGTATAGGCTAAATCAGTGGTTTACAACCTTTTCGACTTGCGGAGCCCTTTTTAAAATCATTTTCTACGGCGGAGGCCCCTAGGCTTTACCCTATGTTGTACAAATTAATGGTGTTCAAAGGTAATGTTACGGGGGAAGGGGTAGCTTTTTTCACTATAAAGTCGCTTTTCTCTTTCACAGCTCAGTTATTGATAGATAGACAGATTTTTATAAAATGAAGCAAATAATCAAATTACACGCAGATTATTCAAACAACAGTACATCTCGCCAATCACATTCCAGCTAGTCATAAACTGGCTAGAGTCAGAAATCACTCGGGCATACATTTTAAGTGTTTTCTTTTTCACATTGTATAAGATTTTCCAGTTAGTTTTTTCAGGTCCCAAATTTATTTTAAAGTAAACAGTACATGTAGATTTTAAATTTTTTTACCGTAGGTCTCTATCTCTGGCGGTTTTTGAGCTATCATTTTTTTAAATTAGCAGCATTATCTTGCTCTAAGGGTCAGGTTTTTGGTCCCGCAGATATTTGGAAAGACCTGATGCAGAGCAATATGATGGTGGTGCGTAAGGCCAAAAATGTCCAATAACCAAAAAGTAATTATCTAGAATTCTTTCAAAATTGATTTTTAATATTTGCTGTTTATTGTACGCTTCCATATGATTTTGGTCCCTAATCAGATGATTTCTTCGTCTTTTGCTGTCTTTGCATTGGCTAAATAATTGACCCACTATTGCCAAAAAATAATTATTTTTTTATCATTTTAAAATATTTTCTTTGTCAGTTCATAATTTGATTTATCAAAATTTTTTAGTGGTTTTTGAAGCCTCAATTTTTTTTTTTTTAGATTAAAAAGTCCATGCAGATTTCAAAAATTTTAACCGCAAGTCCCTATTGCTGGCCGTTTTTGAATTATGTTTTTTTTTTAATTCCAATTTTCATAACTAATAAAATTTATTCTTTTACTGTGCCAGTTCAGATTTGGCATCGCCATCATCTTGCCTTAAGTGTCAGGTCTTTGGTCCCCCAGATACCTGGAAAGACCTGACCAGTGAGAGCAACATGATGGTGTGTAAGGCCAAAAATGTCCAATATCCCAAAAGTTATTATCTAGAATTCTTTCAAAATTGATTTTTAATTTTTGCTGTTTATTGGATGTTTCCATTTGATTTTTGTCCCTAATCTGCTGATTTCTTCGTCTTTTGCTGTCTTTGCATTGGCTAAATAATTAACCCTCTATTGCCAAAAAATAATTATTTTTTTATCATTTTAAAATATTTTCTTTGTCAGTTCATAATTTGATTTATCAAAATTTTTTAGTCGTTTTTTGAAGCCCCAAATTTTATTTAGAGTAAAAAGTCCATGTTAATTTCAAAAATTTCAACCGCAAGTCTCTAATATTGGTCGTTTTTGAGTTATGATTTTTTTAAATTAGAACTATTAAAATTTATTTTTTTACTGTGCCAGTCCAGTTTTGGCATCAGCATCTTCTTGCTCTAAGTGTCCGGTCTTTGGTCCCCCAGATACCTGGAAAGACCTGACCAGTGAGAGCAACATGGTGGTGAGTAAGGCCAAAAATGTCCAATATCCAAAAAGTAATTATCTAGAATTCTATCAAAATTGATTTTTAATTTTTGCTGTTTATTGGACGCTTCTATTTGATTTTTGTCACTTATCTGCTGAATTCTTCGTCTTTTGCTGTCTTTGCATTGGCTCAATAATTGACCCTCTATTGCCAAAAAATAATTGTTTTTGTCATTTTAAAATATCTTTGTCAGCTCATACTCATCAAAAATTTTTAGTCGTTTTTTGAAGCCCCAAATTTTTTATAGATTCAAAAGTCCATGTAATTTTCAAAAATTTTAACCGCAAGTCCCTATTGCTGGCCGTTTTTGAGTTATGATTTTTTTAAATTCCAATTATCATAACTAATAAAATTTATTTTTTTTACTGTGCCAGTCCAGTTTTGGCATCACTATCATCTTGCCTTAAGTGTCAGGTCTTTGGTCCCCCAGATACCTGGAAAGACCTGACCAGTGAGAGCAACATGGTGGTGAGTAAGGCCAAAAATGTCCAATATCCAAAAAGTAATTATCTAGAATTCTATCAAAATTGATTTTTAATTTTTGCTGTTTATTGGACGCTTCTATTTGATTTTTGTCACTTATCTGCTGATTTATTCGTCTTTTGCTGTCTTTGCATTGGCTAAATAATTGACCCTCTATTGCCAAAAAATAATTTTTTTTTGTCAGTTTAAAATATCTTTTTTGTCAGCTCATACTCATCAAAAATTTTTAGTCTTTTTTTGAAGCCCCAAATCTTATTTAGAGTAAAAAGTCCATTTTAATTTCAAAAATTTGAACCGCAAGTCTCTATTATTGGTCATTTTTGAGTAATGATTTTTTAAAATTACAACTAATAAAATTTATTTTTTTTACTGTGCCAGTTCAGTTTTGGCATCACTATCATCTTGCCTTAAGTGTCAGGTCTTTGGTCCCCCAGATACCTGGAAAGACCTGACCAGTGAGAGCAACATGATGGTGCGTAAGGCCAAAAATGTCCAATATCCAAAAAGTAATTATCTAGAATTCTTTCAAAATTGATTTTTAATTTTTGCTGTTTATTGGATGTTTCCATTTGATTTTTGTCCCTAATCTACTGATTTCTTCGTCTTTTGCTGTCTTTGCATTGGCTAAATAATTGACCCTCTATTGCCAAAAAGTAATTATTTTTTATCATTTTAAAATATTTTCTTTGTCAGTTCATAATTTGATTTATCAAAATTTTTTAGTGGTTTTTGAAGCCTCAATTTTTTTTTTTTAGATTAAAAAGTCCATGTAGATTTCAAAAATTTTAACCGCAAGTTCCTATTGCTGGCCGTTTTTGAATTATGATTTTTTTTTAATTCCAATTTTCATAACTAATAAAATTTGTTCTCTTACTGTGCCAGTTCAGTTTTGGCATCACCGTCATCTTGCCTTAAGTGTCAGGTCTTTGGTCCCCCAGATACCTGGAAAGACCTGACCAGTGAGAGCAACATGATGGTGCGTAAGGCCAAAAATGTCCAATATCCAAAAAGTAATTATCTAGAATTCTTTCAAAATTGATTTTTAATTTTTGCTGTTTATTGGATGTTTCCATTTGATTTTTGTTCCTAATCTGCTGATTTCTTCGTCTTTTGCTGTCTTTGCATTGGCTAAATAATTGACCCTCTAGTGCCAAAAAATAATTATTTTAAAATATTTTCTATGTCGGCTCATACTTTAATTTATCAAAAATTTTTAGTCGTTTTTAAGGTCCCAAATTTATTTTAGAGTAAACAATACATGTAGATTTCAAAAATTTCAGGTCTCTATCTCTGGCCGTTTTTGAGCTATCATGTTTTTAAATTCAAATTTGCAAACTAAACTTATTTTTTTACTGTGCCAGTTCAGTTTTGGCATCACCATCATTTTGCCTGGCACTTGGAGCAACATGGAGAATCGGTGGAGAGGAACAGGAGTGAAAGAGGAGTGGACAGATAATATACCCCTAAAGACATGGATGGTTCTCGGATCATCCCAACTGCGCCCAACTCCCTTCAGGGGTGGGTATTCCCAGCACTCTCTGGGTGCTGTGGAAGACACTTATGGCAATTTTTAAAAAATAATAATGATAATGATGCATTATTGCGGCTTCAAGTTCAAGTTTTATAACTCTAGTTTAAGTTTCTAGACCACGGATTAAGTTTTTAGATCCCGTGTAAGTTTCTAGACCTCTGTTTTAGTTAATAATTTAGTTAAATGCTTCTCAATCCAAACTTACCGGCTTATTTGGGGCTGGGGATATTCAAAAAAGGCTTTAAAGCTTTCCTGCCCCTTTTTTTGGGGTAGTTTTTTTTAGTTTTATGCAAAAACAGTTAGTTGAAAGGCGAAATTGACCTTATTTTGGTAATTTACGGCCCAAAATACGTATATGGGCCAATTTTGAGTCAAATCTAAGACAAGAAGATTTTTCTTAAAACTTGTGATTTTTTTAAGGTATACCCCTTACGATTTTTTCAAATTTTAGCCATTTTTAAAGGTTTTGTTTGATGGATTAGAAAAATAAAACCAGCCGAGTTATTAAGGCCCCAATTTTTTTCTAGATTAAGTAATACATGCAAATTTTAAATATTCAAACCGCAGGTCTCCATCCTTAATCAATTTTGAGTTATGATTTTTTTAAATTAAGAAAAAAAAAAAATATTGGTAAACGATATTTTTCAAAAAATGTTTTGCTCAAAATTTGCTTAAATATATTACGGACCTAAGAATTTCAAAAATTGCATCCCCAGGTCTATATCTTTTTTAGTTTTGGAGATACGGCCTTACAAACTTAAAAATTTTGACAATATTGACAATGTTCGAAACATTTTCAACGAAAAACGTCTTTAACGAAAAAGGCCCCAAATTTTTAGCTGCGTATATAAGTGTTGGTGATTTTATAAATTCAAACCGCAGGGCGCTATCTGTTTTAGTTTTTGAGTTATGAATTTTTGAAAATTGTAATTTTTTCCCCTGGAAGCTAATATGGTAGGCAACCCACAACACGTTCGTGCTATGCGGTAAAGTATATAAGGTTAGGAGATTTTTTTAAAACTAAATAAGTGATCTTTGTCTATGATGGGCACTTTTCGGTCACTAGGGGCATAAGCCCAAAATATAAAAAAAAAAATCTTTTTTTATTTAGTCCAGTTATGACATTTTTAAGACACGCCGAAAGAGCACAGTACGATCTGATTTCCTAAACATAAATTCATTATTTTTTTTCAAGATTTTGCATAATAATAATTTATCTAACAAAAGTTGTTATAAAAGCAATAACTAACAACTTTTATTTGAGACATTTTTTGAAAAACGAAAAAAAAATATTAAAAATTTTCGAAATTTTTTCTTAGTATCAATTTTTTCATGTAACGTTTCCATGATCATGATAAATAATATCTCTTTTAGAAAATATTAGGCCAAGTTATTTCTACTCTGCTGCTAGAATGTATTTTATACAAGTACTTTGTAATGGCGGTCGGTCCTGTGGTGGCCACAGCTGATTTTTATTTTAAGTTTTAATGTGGTCAAGTATAAAAATATATATTTTGATGGTCGTCTTCTTAAAAAGTCTTGATAAAAGTGTGATTTGTTCGCAAGCTGTGAAATTTTCATGCTTGAAGAAAGTTTAACAAAGAGGCAAATATCTTTAAAAAAGTTGTGACAGGCAGAGGCAGTTATTTACGGGCTTCAGCGCATTTTTTCTTAACATGTAATATGTGTTTTTATTTGTAAACTGCTTTTATTTGGGTTCGTACCGGCGGCATTAGCTGTATTGTTTAAATGTATATTGAATAGGACAAGATGATCCGGCGCTCGGCGGGAAATGAACCCGGGACCTGGTTGATCTCTTAAAATATAGGGGTAAAGGTCAATTGTGCAAAGGGCATAAAGGTGCATTTCTTCAATTACATTAATCCCATACGAACAATTTCTTACAATATTGGAAATATATGTACCTACACACAAGTTGGCTTTGAGGAAATTTAAAAAGAAATAATATGTTCATAATTGAAAAAGTAACATTCAAAACGTGATCTCTAACCCCTTAAAAGTCCGTCTTGATCTCTTAACTGTCAGGTTTTTCTTTATACTTGTTAGGTTTTGACTAATATAATACCTCAACTTTTTGTGAGGTCTTCCCTCTGGCGAAGGTTGTTCAATTTTCTTTTCGAGATATGCCCCCCCCCCCACTTCTTTAATTATTTCATATTACATGTTTTTAAATGCGTTTTTAGTGTTTCGTATGAATAACCAAGAAACTCTTTGTGTCCGTCTGTTGGGTAGAAACTAGGTATTAAATTTTTTTCCTAAATAAATTTATATAAAACGTTACACTACACTTTTTAAAGTAATTGGGGTTTCGTAAAACCATCATTCATGTGCCCGTCTGTCTGTTTATTTCTTCGATAAAAGTTGATTTATTCAATTTTTCTTTCCAAATAAATTTATATAAAACATTACATACTACACGTGTTTAAAGGTATTAGGGCAAAGGTATGACTCGTGTCTGTCTGTACGGTAGTACTTGTGGTCAGATATCGGGACCTAAAGAGTTGAATTTTGGCTTGCATATACAGTTTTTTGGTCCACATAGGAAATTATGTTGGAATAAATATTTCTCGAAATAATATATATTTTTTAAAACTTTGAGTAGGGCTTAATTAAAGGCCTTTAGACTTAGATCAGGGGTCCTTAAACTTATGTGGTCCGAGGACCTCCTCTTGAACAACATTTTTTTTTTTGCGGACCCCATCCCATGCCTAGGCATTTTACGTCGTTCTTGAGACTTAATTTCTGGCTCAATAATCTCATAGGCACTACGTTATAATAAATATTGATAAAAATGTATCGCTGGTTATTTAAATAAATGGTCTTGCGCATTTATAGAGATGAACATTTTTATTAGCATATAGAATAAAAATCATAAATAATCATAATACAACTCATACAAACATTTCTTGTTCAAATATTGGTCAAAATAGATCTTATTATAATATGTTTTCTGTAAATAATTTTTACTAATTATTGTTTAGTTAGATCAATAACTAGTTATATAACAACAAATACAAAAAGTTTTGACCATGTAGGGTTTTTTTTAAAAGAGTTATTTGAATAAAAGCGAAAAGTTGGGGGATGTAAAGTTAATGTCAAAATTGTTTCGCGGAACCCTGGTAAACGCAGACCCCAGAATTAGAACCGCTGACTTAGATTTATAAACAAAAAATAATTTTACAATATGTTATATTTTGTGGGTAGAAAAAATTTGTAAATATTTTTTACAACAAATATTGTTGAAATTGGTTTACAAAAAATATTTTGAAATGCATTGTTAGTTTAATAAAACAATAAGGTGTAGGCCCTTTGGTTTCTAATAGCCAAAAATAGCGTGTTAAAATTGGTATTAACAATTTTGTAATTAATTATTTTTATACGCAAAATAAATATTGTAATTAGAATTTACGTGCATTGTCAAATCGCATAAGACTAAAAATTTAAAAATTACATAAGGGATTAATTAGCAATTCATATATCATAAGATACCAATTATCGGTGAACAGTTGTACAAAAAACGTCGTGCGATTCACTTGTAGATTAAATTCGTTGCCAAAACGTTGATTTAGTAAATAAAATTGTTTATAACTTGCTATTATTTATAAAAACAATGTTTAAAGAGTGATTCTGTTACTAATATTTTATTTGCTGTTTCAGGTTTTTTTTTTTAATAGTTCGTGATTGGTCCGAGAAGACCTTAAACTAAAGAAGTTAGTGTTGTGCACCGTTTATTATGTCCGAATTTAATCGGCTTCCTCCTAGTTTATTAATTTTTTTTTGGTGTCGTGCCGATACCTGGTGTTAATAGCCCTTCGTGATGGGCTTAGATGGTCTTAGTGCCCTAGAAGTAGAGGGGGATGCTGTCGGCGAAGGATTTGGCAAAATTGCTCTCCTGAACTTGGTAAGTTTTCTTAACAAAAATATATATTTTAATTTATGTTTTTCAAAATTTTTATGCTTAAATGCCGTTATGGAACTTTGAAGGGTTATTTTGCAAAAAAATATGTCTGAAATGTATAATTTTTGTGTTAAAGGCCTTTTTAGGGTTTTGTCTGTCTGTCTGTCTGTCTATCTGTCTGTCTGTCTGTCTATCTGTCTGTCTGTCTGTCTGTCTGTCTGTCTGTCTGTCTGTCTGTCTGTCTGTCTGTCTGTCTGTCTGTCTGTCTGTCTGTCTGTCTGTCTGTCTGTCTGTCTGTCTGTCTGTCTGTCTGTCTGTCTGTCTGTCTGTCTGTCTGTCTGTCTGTTCGGTAAAAATTGTAGCCAAACGCCTAAACCTAGAAATTTACTTAAATAAGAAGGTTTATTTTACAAAAATTATGTCATCTTTTAATTAATATTTTTGAAATATTCTAAGATTATTTGGTTGCTAATTGTTGTTTTATTGTTACAGCCATCGCTGGAGGACCCCATGTAAGTTCTGAGAAGGGCGTAGCGCCCAGAGCCTCTGGGGCTACACGGGGTAAGTCCTCAACATTTGTTGAGTATTTTTTGTTTTCATTTGCATCTTTGCAAAGTTGCAATTTTGGTATATTTTAAAACAATTCTCTGTGAAAAACTGCTTTCACTGGGAATATCTCCAAATTTTCATAGTATATATGAATATTGATAATTCCAAAAATTGAAACCGTGGATCTCTATCGTTTATAGGTTTTGAGTTATGAATTTTAGAAAATTGCAAAATATTACTCCTTGAGGTATTTAGGGTAGGCAACACACAGTACGGCAATGCTCTGCGGGAGAGTTTATAGTATAAGGGGTATATTTTTTCTGTTTTTTAAATTGAGTAAAACTGAAAATAATGAGACGGAATTGTGCATGAACACAATACGGCGTTTAGGGACATAGAACCCAACAAATAAATTTTCGATTATTTTAAAAGAATTTAGTTTTTAATCTAATAATAATATAATTTTATATTAGGACAACGTTCCAATAGATGCACACATCTTTATATATAATAATTTATGCAAATATATAACATTTAAAAAAAAGTTAAAAAATATTTCACACGAGAGCTGAAAAGTAGACGATTACAGTGGATAGGACAAAAGTTGAGGGAGGACAACATGGTTAAAAGGACATGGAACGGAAGTAGGGCTTCTTAAACGGTTCCATTTTCCCGGGAGCCCATATGAAAAAATACATCCCGTTATCCCGGGGTTTCAACCCGGGAATCCCTCTTTTTTCGGAGAAGGAATATTTAGTAATTAAGGACGTGGTAACGGCATTACAGCCATTAAAAATTGGTATTGAGAGACTTTGCCGACGCGGAGCAACACTATTTGAAGCAGAGGCTGTATTTTGGATGAGTTACGCAAAAACAATAATAGTTTTTCGTTTAAAATGCTGGAATCCAACAGAGAATTGTCGAGCGAAGGAATAATAATTTAGTTGTCTTACTAAAATACCTAAACAACTCATCAAATTATAACACTACGAATCGGAAGTAGATTCAATAAATCAGTATTGCTACAGCTAAAAAGTTATTTGCTAAACTTTTTGTTGCAAATGCGGATACTTGTAGTATGGCAGATTAAGATAGTGGTGATGAGGCTAAAAATTCACTGATGGCAGAGCGAGAAATCACGTCTGAATTATCACTTCATCAGAAGTTGGATGTTGCTATTTCGAATGTGACACGAGCTGAGAATACCGAAGGTTTTCTATATGACGTCAAAAACATCGCCAAAGAAATGAATATCTATGAAGCAACGGGAAAACGCACCAATAAATGAGAAGCACCAGACGGAAGATTGAATCGACCGGTAGGAAGACCTCGCAAGAAATGGAGAGTTTGGCTATCGGAAGAGTCAACTTAGGTGACATCTAATTGCAAATAAAACCAACACATTGATTTTTAAATAATTTAAATTGATACTGGAGATAATATACCCCTAAGGACATGGATGGTTCTCGGTTCGTCCCAACTGCGCCCAACTCCCTTCAGGGGTGGGCACTCATTGAGTGCTGTGGAAGACACTTATGGCAATTATTAAAAAAAAAAGTAATAATAATAATAGGGTACAGGTCTTCATTTTAAAATGATAACCGGTTTATACAGGGATACTAGTACCGGTTCATACGTCACATTGACCACGTGACTTTCATATCTATGGGCGGCGGTCTAGAAACTGAAAATTTACCTTCTCTTTCCCAAGATGCCTTTACAGGAGTTGGGACTTATTTTTTTTTTTTTCAGGAATAATTATCATAAAATAGTGCGGCCCTAAGAACACTGCAACAATTGCTGTAATATTGCGAATCGCACAAATACTCCGATTGAAAATCTAGTTTACAAGGATTTCAGGATTCTGTTTTCAAAGAGGAAGACTATTACAGTGCATATGATACGTTAACACAAATGTGGATATCATTGTAAATATCTACGAAGGAAAATAAACATTTTGGTCGATACTGGAAGACTGAAATGTTATTTTTTTTATATTGAACAAGATTTAAAGAGGAGAGATGGAAGAGAGTTGGAGGAGAGTTGGAGGAGAGATGGAGGATAGGTGGAGAAGAGAAGGAGGAGAAATGGAGGAGAGAGAGACTCCAAATATTTGACTAAATGCGGGATAAGGAATACAAAAATTTAAACTGCATGGCTCTATTTCTTCCCATTTTTGAGAGATGAATTTTTGAAATTTTCACTTTTTGATAGCTTATAAATACGGCCTCGTTTTAATTTTTGAAACTCAATTTTTTTTATAGACTAAATGCAGCATAAGAAATACAGTCTCTTTTAAAATTTTTTCATTTTCACATTTTTAAGACATGAATTTTTGAAATGTTTTAATAGCTTGTACATCCGGCCCTGTTCTAAATTTTGAGACAAATTATTAGTAGAAATGCGGCATTAGGAATCCAAAAATTGAAACCGCATGCCTTTATCCCTTTTCATTTTGAGGCACGAATTTTTGAATTTTAGACTTTTTGAACATCTTGTATTTCCTGTTTTAAATATTTATTTATTTTTATTTACTGAAGAATACCTGTGTATTAAAAAAAATTAAACCCCAGTTCTGTATCACTTTCAGTTTTTGTTATACAATTTTTTAAAGTTAGTTACTTTTTCAGACGGTGCTAGTTGAATTTTGGCATCACCCCCATCTTGTTATAAGTATATCGGGTCTTTCCAGGTATCTGGGGGACCAAAGACCTAACACTTAGAACAACATGGTGGCGAGTAAGACCAACAATTTCGACTGACTGTTTAAGAACAGCTAAAAAAAATATTTTAGAACTTTTTCAGTTTGTCATTTTTTTTGTCATTTTCAAGGGTTTTGTTTGCCTACTCTTAAAGATATTCCGAATTGAAACGTTATGGCCCCAAACTTTTTACCCCTTTGAAATTAGAAACATTTTATTATTTTGGTTTTTATAATTTATCGTAATTCTGGCCCTGTTTTAAATTTTAAATTTCCACTAAACGAGATACAAGCATTCCAAACATTCAAACCGTAGATTTCTTCCTCATAGTTTTGGATGTAAAATGTTTTGAAATTCGATAATTTTTTAATTATAATTTTTTGTTAATTCAGCCCTATTTTAAAATTTAAAATTCTAAATTTTTTATTCACTAATCAATATATAGGGATTCCAAAAATTCAAACCGGAGGTCTCTATCTTTTTTTTGAAATATTAATTTGTGAAATAAGATTTTTTTTACCGTAAATCCGGCCCAGTTTTAAATTTTCTAATTCTCATTTTTATACGGAAATCAAAATGTGGGAATTTCAAAAATTCCAATCGGTGGTCTCTACCTTAAATCGTTTTTGAGTTATGATTTTGGCGGAGAGATTGTGAGAAAATGAAGTAGAAATGGAGCAGAGATAGTGAAGAAATGGAGCAGATAGTGGGGAAATGTAGAAGAGATAAGGGAGATAAAGGGAGAGAACGAGAAATGGAAGTGGGTTGTACGAAAGATAGTGGAGAGATGCAGGAGAATTGGAGGAGAGGAACAGGAGTGAAAGAGGAG
Organism: Liopterus haemorrhoidalis; assembly: GCA_963971575.1. NCBI lineage: Eukaryota > Metazoa > Arthropoda > Insecta > Coleoptera > Dytiscidae > Liopterus > Liopterus haemorrhoidalis. Next base: position 110,581 of record OZ020613.1, read on the forward strand.
TGGACAGACAATATACCCCTAAGGATATGGATCGTTCTCGGATCATCCCATCTGCGCCCAACTCCCTTCAGGGGTGGGTATTCCCAGCACTCTCTGAGTGCTGTGGAAAACACTTATGGCAATTTTCAAAAAAATAATAATAATGTTTCCAACGCTTAGGTGACATCTAATTGCAAAGAAAACCAACACATTGATTTTTAAATAATTTAAATTGATAGTGGAGAATTGGAGCAGCGAATCCTGATGGTTAAAAAATAAAATTGTTTTAAACAGTTTTAAGGTTAAAAGATGCCTGCAAAAAAAATGTGATCTAGTCATTCAGAAGGACTGTTAGTTTGAATATTCGTCAATCAGTGGGAAGACCTCGCCAGAGATTGAGAAACCAGCTAACCGAAAATTTAACAAGTACTGGTTTACAAGACGCATGGAAAGCCCTGACAAACAGATCAAGATGGAGGACTAATGTGAGTCAATCCGAATGGAGTATAGTACAAGAGGTCTAGAAACAACTTTAAATAATTTTAATAATTCGAAAATTTATTGAAAAAATTATTTAATTGACCTGTTTATACAGGGGTAATAGGAGCCGTAGAAACGGTACGATACCATGGATTTTATTTAGTATACTAGAAGTCTAGAAACAACTTAATTTTAAGAATTCAAAGATTTATTGAATTTTTTGATTTATCGAAAAATTATTTTATTGAGCTGTTTATACAGGGGTAATAGGAGCCGTAGAAACGTCACGATACCATGGATTTTATTTAGTATTCTAGAGGTCTAGAAACAACTTAATTTTAAGAATTCAAAGATTTATTGAATTTTTTGAATTATCGAAAAAATTATTTTATCTACCTGTTTATACAGGGGCAATAAAATCCACACTTTATACAATTTTTTTATTTTAACGCAATTTTCATTGTATACTAGCTGGAATGCCCGTTGTGTACAAACGAACTAATTAGTATAGATATAATTTTTTGTCGCACACCCTGTTTCTTAAAAGAATTGATCCAAAAATCTAAAAAGTATTTTATTGATACCTGCGAAACCCTAAATTCAGTCAGTTTTTGATTAATTTTTTTTTTTTTGTTTTTTTTTTATTGTTTATGTTTTATATTAGACGAGATGTGTTTGTTTGGTTTTGATATTGTCAATATTTTGTTACTCGCTTTGTTTTCCTTGCGTCTGAAGTTTCTCACGAATCTACGTGTGAAGTCAAGAGGGGAGGAGAGTAGGACGTATTAAAGAGGATTAAGTAATAAGGATAATTTCCAGAATTCCACAGGAAATTTTACCTGGCAAATATTAGAAATTCGATCTTTAAGAAAATACGACAGGAATTTTTAATTATTATTTTTTTTTTTTTGTAGTTTTTAAATTTGTCTAACTTCAAGAGAAAGCTCTTTCTGTTCTCTGCCCCACTTGGAATTTTTTTTTGATTTGGTTTAGTCTTTAAAAATATGTATTTCAAAAACGTTTTCTATTCCGAAAAATTTTATTTTTATCCCATATTATTTTCATATAGTGCTGGAGGTCAATTTGAAATCAAGAGAAAGGTATTTTTCTGCTCTATGCCCCACTTGGTGACAGTTTTGGTTTGGTTTAGAGGCGTTTTAAAATATGGCTACCAAAGACGTTCTATATTCCGAAAAAATATTTTTTTCGTCAAGTACTTATCATTTTTAGTTGAAATTATTTTCATGTAGTGCTGGAAGTCAAGAACAGAATATATCATAACCCTATGCACCTTTTAAAAGTTCTGTTATTTCTATATTAAATTATAATTAATAATAAAATAAATTATCAATAAATATTTGCGGTTTTCATATAGTGCTGGAGGTCAAGCACGTACATTTTTACAACCCTATGTGCCACTTAAGAGTTTAATTTCTATTTAATAATTATATAATAAAATTCAGAATGTGTTTAGTTTGTTTGATCCTTTGTGATGTTATTTTTGGAAATAAGCCCTTGTTAGAAGCTTAAAATGTCCATTACGATCTTTGATATTCGGGGAAAACATATAAGTACATTTCCAAAGATTGCGGCTGCTTTGACACGATTTTTTAGTTTTTCAAGAAATGGTTTCTGGTAAAGTCATGAAAGTCATGAAAGACTAGAAAGGTGAATTAATTCTAAAACTGTGGTTTAGAGCCCTCTTGTTTTTTCTTTTTAGAATGAATATTATTTACATTCGTAGATGGTAGTCTATTTTCACTAATAAGCTCGGGTCTAATTTTCTTTATTGGGTTTTTTTGGTCGTTAACATATAGTTTTGCAACTTTGTTTTTAAAAATTATTTCGCATCTCAGGGCTTTTTTTTGTCATTTATGGATCAAAGTTTAATTATACTTTACTTCGTTTTGTTTTTTTGTCATCTGTGGACCAGAGTTTAATTCTAGTTTACTTCGTCTTGCTTTAAGCTATAGTGGCACCAGGGTAAAACTGTTACCTACGCAGTAAAGCGGGTTCGAAACCCGATGGCTAGTGATTAACTTTTATATTTAAATCAAAAGTTGACTTGGCTTCGATTAATTAAAATGAGATTTTTTTAGGGATAATAGGGTTGAAAGACAGATTTTATAAAGAAGTGGGTTAAGATATATTACCCAACGCACCACTTAGGTGTTGGGAACCTATATTATGAGTTTGGAAAATTATGGGACCGGTTTTTCAAATTCGTAATGTCAAATAATAAATGAGTTTAATTTTAAAAATCTCATTTATTTTTTATTTGATAATTTTTATGGATACTTTAGCTATGTATAATCCATTAACAATGTTTTCTCATCTGACTAGGCCATGGTATTTTTTTAAGTTTGTTATTAAATATATTGAATAAATATTTTTTATAGAATGTCACATGAATATTTTGTAATTAAAATTTTATAGGCTATTTCAAACGTTTAAGCGGAACTTCATGGACTTTTAATTTTCCTGAGTTGTCATGAGCTCTCTTTTTAAGGTTTGAAGTGGGCTTTTGCTAAACAAAATTGCCAAAAACTTCACTTAATTTGTAAAAATTACTAGAATTCAAAATCTTCCGCTTAAACCACAGAAACTATAGTTATTTTATTTTCACATGTCTAGTTGTATTTCGTGGTTACCAACTAAAATGCCCCCCCCCCCCCCAACATGGCCTATTGAGATGAGGAAACATCTTGAATGGATTCTATAAGTCGTTAGTATCTGATTACAATTTTTTTATTTAATTTTGGGAAACATATTTTTCAAAAAGGTGTCAGTATAATTATGGAGCCGCTATAGCAGGGGTGGGAATCTTTCGGAAACAAAGAGCCATTCCAAATAAACCCTCTAACGAAAAATTTGCAGCAACTTTTACAAGTTATCTTGATCTTTGGAAAATTTTCAAAAAGAAATAAATTTTATAATTTTTCAATAATTACAGATACCATTTCTACAGATAAGATTAGAAAAAGTATTGTATGCACGGTTGTTTTGTGTGTGCATACAATAAATCAATTATTACCGACCGCCAACATATAAGGGAGGTATTGTGATCATACCGATTTTGACATTCCGAGATTTCGATGGATCTTCACGAATTTAGGTCCCTACATAACGTTTTCACTATTTTTAGCATGATGTCTGTCGGTCTATCTGTCCGTTTGTCTGCTCTGGGACCACTAGTTCTTGACCTCTGCACTATATCTTTAGGGATGAATTTAAATATCGTTCATCAATAATATATGTATTAATGCAAATTTTAAAAAATTACAGAAAATTCTAAATTCTGTATTATTATATTGAAAATAATAGCTGTATTTTTGCCCAGATAGGTGCCTTTTGCGTCTCGTGCGTCTCTAGGGGTTCTAGTTCTTGACATCAGCACTATAATTTGAGCAATTAATACTATAAATCTATATATATAAATTCGGAGGCTCCGTTTGTACATTATTATTTTTTTAGTATTTTTACTTTGGTAGCTAAAATATAGTTAGCTTAGACCATTTTGACCATTTTTATAATTTTTGTCTGTCTGTGCAGATTGAAATATTGAAAGGTATTTCAAACTCTCCAAGTAATTTGTCTTTTTTTTATACCCCATAATAACCTTTTGTGTTAATTATTTTAGCGCATATTTAAAGATCAGAGCCCCCTGTAGACCTTTTATTTATTGTTGTTCGCACTGCCACGTATTTTGAAAATTACTTTAGAAGCATTTACGCCCACATTAGGATCACTCGAAACTATTTTTTTCTGGAACAGTTAAGAGTAGATTAATTTTTAACTGCACCCATATGGTTTCGTAGGTATGTTAAAATACTCTTGTACCGTCAATCAAGTGTCCTATTTGGTAGAAATTGTGGCCAAACGACTGCACCTAGAGAATTAAAATTTATATGTCTTCCTGAGGGGTTGGTTTAAAATTTGGAATAATGTACATAACTGTTATATGCTGGGAATGTTTTATTAGATTATTTTTTCGAAAATTATCAAATTTTCATGGTATGACTAAGAACACCTTATACTGTCTGTCTGTTAGAGAGTTTTTAGGGGTTGGCTTAAAAGTCTGAAAAATTCAGAATAATTCACATAACAGGGCTATGCTCGGAATTTTTTCTATTAGATTATTTTTTCGAAAATTACCAAGTTTCCAGGATTTTGCTAAGAAAACCTTATACTGTCTGTCTGTTGGTGAGTTTTTAGGTGTTGGCTTAAAAGTCTGAAAAATTCAGAATAATTCACATAACCGGGATATGCTCGGAATTTTTTTTTATTAGATTATTTTTTCTAATATTACCAAGTTTCCAGGGTTTTACTAAGAAAACCTTATACTGTCTGTCTGTTTTCCGTTTAGAGAGGTTGCCTCAATTTATTAAAAATGAGATGTTTTTTTGCTATGTTTGACTTGTTGGATTATCAGTCCTATGATGATTTTAAGTGTTTTTGAAATTATATTAAGAAATTGAAAAAATCAAGGGCCCGGTTTTTTCAAATCTTAATGTAGTTATATCAGTTTTTATTTACAAAAAGAATTTGTATAATTTCAGAAATCTCATTTTTGATATTTTTGTTTTTTCAAAAAAAAAATTACAGTTAATTTTTTAAATAATTTATTTAAAAACTATATTGAAAGATTGTGAACAAAAAACCCTTATACAGTCACTCATATGTCTGTCTGTTTGTACAATAGAAATTGTTGCTGTAAACTGTTTGACCTACCGAGTTGAAATTTGGCATGCATTTTATTATCCACATAATTACTGAAAAATACATACTTGTAATTTTCGAAAAAACATTTTGAATAGTGAAAATAAAAGGTCTTGAGGCGTCGATTAAGGAACAAGTTCAATTTTTAAATTCATTCTTTTGGCACATTTTTTCCAAAATCTTTTTCGGATACAAATATTTTAATAACTAATATTAATAATTTTATATATATATATATATATATATATATATATATATATATCTATATATATATATCTCCCTTATTTTAATAATGTATATATTTGGGGAGCTTTGGGGGGCTACCTCGCTTATCATTCCAGCTAGTGTATATCTAAAAGTGGGTCATCAAAAGGAAGTTCTAGCCATTTGCTGAACTTTTTCACTTACTAAATATCTGCGAAATCCTAACATGTGTACAATTTCACAATTGGTATTTTTTTGAGGTCTCGATATATACGTATATATATATGTAGGTAAAGCTAACAGCCCTCTGGGGCGGTTCGTGACAAATAGGGTAATTTGGACGCTTATTAATTTTGATTAAGGCCCTATGTTCGGAGTTAGTAAGTGAAGTAATGGGTTTTACGTGAAATATGGCCCATTTCGCAAATATTACGGGAACAAATTGATATTTAGACTGATTGCTCCTGATTTCATTACATTTTGGGTTGAACGATTAATAAAATTAATATTATTTTTTTATATAGACAAACTGACATTTCAAAACGTTTTTACTCAAAATTAAATTAAAGATAGCCGACCGGCGTAGCGTAGTGGTAACACATGTGGTCTGCATTGCGAAGGTCTCGGGTTCGAATCCGGTTCAGGCATGGAATTTTTCACAAATAATGTCCTGGCTAATTGCCACAGAGGCAAAGGCCATTTAATTAAAAATAAAAAAAAAATTAAAGAATAATTTTCTTAGATTTATTTTTTGGTCTAAAAAATATTTTTTATTTTTCTTATTTCTCGGCGCTAATTATAATTTGTTAATTTTTAACCCTTTTTGCCTCTTTTAGAAAATGTTTTTAAAATAAATTATTTTTACAAATTTCGACCAACGGGATTTCTTCGCATATCGCCAGAGTTTGGGTTGCGGCCGATTTCTGGGTATAAAGCTCCCTTGACCTTCTCTGAGAAGGTTACAGGTGAACGTCTCGTCTGCGTGGAACACGTTTCGGGCAAACATGGACGGTACTGGCGGAAATAAAAACATTTTTAATAATAATAAATTAGTGCGGCCCTTGAGAACATGGTTTGTTTTCGGGTCGTCCTCAACTGCGCCCAACTCCCTTCAGGGGTGGGTATTCCCAGCACTCACTGAGTGCTGTGGAAGACACTTATGGCAATTTTTTTTAAATAATAATAATAAATTAGCGCCGCCCCTAAGAACGTTTGTTCTCGGATCATGGTAACTGCACCCCAGAAATATAATAGGAATTGAGAAGAAATCAAGGAGAGATGTAGGAGAAATTAAGAAGAGATAAAAAAGTTAAAGGAAGAGTAGGAAAAATGAAAGTGAGTTGTAAGAAAGATAGTGGTGAGATGCAGAAGAAATGCAGAAGAGGAACAGGAGTGAAAGAGGAGTGGACAGACAATATACCCCTAAGGATATGGATGGTTCACGGATCATCCCATCTGCGCCCAACTCTCTTCAGGGGTGGGTATTCCCAGCACTCACTGAGTGCTGTGGAAAACACTTATGGCAATTTTCAAAAAAATAATAATAAATTAGCGCCGCCCCTAAGAACGTTTGTTCTCGGATCATGCCAACTGCGCCCCAGAAATATAATAGGAATTGAGGAGAGATCAAGGAGAGATGTAGGAGAAATTAAGAAGAGATAAAAAAGTTAAAGGGAGAGTAGGAAAAATGAAAGTGAGTTGTAAGAAAGAGAGTGGAGAGATGCAGAAGAATTGGTGGAGAGGAAAGGGATTGAAAGAGGAGTGGACAGACAATATACCCCTAGGGACATGGATGGTTCTCGGATCATCCCAACTGCGCCCAACTCCCTTCAGGGGTGGGTATTCCCAGCACTCACCGAGTGCTGTGGAAGACACTTATGGCAATTTTTAAAAAATAATAATAATTATGAAAATGATAGGGTACAGGTCTTCATTTTAAAATGATAACCGGTTTATACAGGGATACTAGTACCGGTTCAGACGTCACATTGACCACGTGACTTTCATATCTATGGCCGGCGGTCTAGAAACTAAAAATTTACCTTCTCTTTCCCAAGATGCCTTTACAGGAGTTGGGACTTATTATTTTTTTGCAGGAATAATTATCATAAAATAGTGCGGCCCTAAGAACACGGCAACAATTGCTGCAATATTGCGAATCGCACAAATACTCCGATTGGAAATCTAGTTTACAAGGATTTCAGGATTCTGTTTTCAAAGAGGAAGACTATTACAGTGCATATGATACGTTAACACAAATGTGGATATTATTGTAAATATCTACGAAGGAAAATAAACATTTTGGTCGATACTGGAAGACTGAAATGTTATTTTTTTTATATTGAACAAGATTTAAAGAGGAGATATGGAAGAGAGGTGGAGGAGAGTTGGAGGAGAGATGGAGGATAGGTGGAGAAGAGAAGGAGGAGAAATGGAGGAGAGAGAGAGACTCCAAATATTTGACTAAATGCGGGATAAGGAATACAAAAAGTTAGACTGCATGGAAAATGAAATTTTTTCATTTTCAGACTTTAAGACATGAATTTTTGAAATGTTTTGATAGCTTGTACATCTGGCCCTGTTCTAAATTTTGAGACAAATTATTGGTAGAAATGCGCCATTAGGAATCCAAAAATTGAAACCGCATGCCTTTATCCCTTTTCATTTTTGAGGCATGAATTTTTGAATTTTAGCCTTTTTGAACATCTTGTATTTCCTGTTTTAAATATTTAATTTTTTTTTTTATTTACTGAAGAAGACCTGTGTATTTAAAAAAAATTAAACCCCAGTTCTGTATCACTTTCAGTTTTTGTTACACAATTTTTTAAAGGTAGTTACTTTTTTAGACGGTGCCAGTTGAATTTTGGCATCACCCCCATCTTGTTATAAGTATATCGGGTCTTTCCAGGTATCTGGGGGACCAAAGACCTGACACTTAGAACAAAATGGTGGCGAGTAAGACCAACAATTTCGACTGACTGTTTAAGAACAGCTAAAAAAAATATTTTAGAACTTTTTCAGTTCGTCATTTTTTCACCAACCAAAACTCCCGGACGGCTCCCAGACGGCTCCCAGACGGCTCCCAGGGCCGAAATACGCTATTTTTCTATCATTAATAGTTTTCGAGAAAATGGAGTAAGAGTGTTTTCAAAAACAGTCTCCCTCAAATAAATCCTTAACTAACACAAAAATTTGGTGTCAATTGGAAAGTTGTAGATAATTTTACGTGTGATCAGTCCTACAGAATTTATACTACTAAACGGCTCGGTAAACTACGTATTTAAGTGGAAGAATACATAGGACGACAATGTCGTGAGCCAAACCGTGTACCAGATAAAAAAAGTAGTGTAAAAAAAAAAGAGACCTACGATTGGACTTTTTAAAATCCCTGGGTCAGTAATGACTTGTAAACTTATTTAAAAATAAAATTAAACAAAAAATTTACATAATTAACCAAGAAATTTCTAACACGGAGACTTTTCAATTTTTAGGGGCAAGTGAGTCGTCGGTCACCGCTAAAATTTTGCTACCAGTGGCGAAATTCATGAAGCCGGACGCCTTGATGTGATTTTAATTTTTTTTGAAAGTTTATTCTTTTCGAACATAACTTAGGACGTGGAGAATTTTACTATATAGTTACTAAATTAATAGCTCAAATATAACAGATATATTTATATACGGCGCTCCTCTTGATCGTAGTACACCCGTCGCTCACCTGCATGGCGCTGCACTTGATCGTAGTTCACCCACCGCTCACTTACACAGCGCCGCACTTGATCGTAGTTCACCCGTCGCTCACCTGCACAGCGCCACACTTGATCGTAGTTCACCAACCGCTCACTTACACAGCGCCGCACTTGATCGTAGTACACCCGTCGTCCACCTGCACAATGTAGCTCTGTATTGTATTAAATTCATTACAAAAAAAGAGACCTACGATTGGACTTTTTAAAATCCCTGGGTCAGTAATGACTTGTAAACTTATTTAAAAATAAAATTAAACAAAAAATTTACATAATTAACCAAGAAATTTCTAACACGGAGACTTTTCAATTTTTAGGGGCAAGTGAGTCGTCGGTCACCGCTAAAATTTTGCTACCAGTGGCGAAATTCATGAAGCCGGACGCCTTGATGTGATTTTAAATTTTTTTGAAAGTTTATTCTTTTCGAACATAACTTAGGACGTGGAGAATTTTACTATATAGTTACTAAATTAATAGCTCAAATATAACAGATATATTTATAACTATGGTTATTTAAAATAATTTAAAAAATTACAATAAAGAGACGAGTTGTTCGAACCCGTTATTGCTCGGGAAACTTCAAGGATATAGATACATTTTTTGCAATCGCTCGAACAAATCGTATTAATTGCGCCATCTCTTAGCATCACGCTGAACAAACTGCGGGTTTGTTCGAGATAGTAATTGCTCGGGTAACATCGGTAAGCTGAGACAAAATGGTATATTCAGTCGAACAAATCTTATTGATGGCGCCATCTCTTAACAAGATATTAAACTAAAAATTGGTTTGTTCGAGAAATTTATTGCTCGGGCAATATCGTTAAATCTCGGGTAAGCTGTGACAAATTGATACACTCAGTCGAACAAGCTGTACGACAGCGCCTCTAGTGACGTTATTAGGTACTAAGAAGTTTGTACGATCATTTGCACCAATTGTTTCGAGATTGTTCTGTGGTCTTCTATCTCTATGATTTGGTGTTTTTGTGTGTATAATGTTGGGCTGTGACATCTGATAATGACAGAAAAGTAACTAGATTAATATTTAGTTGAGCAATCATTTGATAAATGTGTAAATATTCATGTGTATCAGTGTTAGTTTGTTAAAAAAGTATATTTAGAATGATTAGATGGCTACTCTAGAAAAACCGAAGCAGTTAAATGTATTCATAACCTTCCTTTGTTAGCGCTGACGTTTGTATTTTACTAATTCCATATATTTGATTGTATGTGTTAATATTTGCAGAAGAAAACCAAGAAATTCGTGCCTTCAAGTAGATCACCAATTAAATTATATAAAAATGAAATTAAAGAATCTGATGAGTCAGCAAAAGAGAGTGTTGAGCAGAAAGGCAGTGTTTCAGCCAGTACTAGTGAAGTTATATGCGAAGCAGCAACAAGCGGGGTGATGAGCTACAAAAGGCAGATGAAACACAAGTCGTACAGGATGTTGTAGTGGTAAAAGTGAAGGAGCTGGCTCCCTCCGCTCCATTGTTAGAGGAATATGTGCCTGCCGTTGTTTATCCGGCTCTGCCGGCCGGTGAGACCAGTACAGTGACACCAGTGTTAACAGTGGAGCCGTACACGATGGAAGAACTGGCTAACCTCTACTCGAACTGGGAGTTGTCGGCCAGTCAGGAGTTCGTGAAGTGTTTTGTGGAGAGTGAACTGCGTGCCGGAGCGTGTCGTAGACATCCTCTGCATGAGATACTGTATTGGAAACGTTATTGAGATATAATTTTTTGAAAAATTAAATTTTATTACAAAATGTTTTTTGTTTAGGTGGTCACCACTCTACGAGTGGTGAGGTGAGGGACCTGTGGTATCGCAGAACCCTCTACTTTTGTATTTATTTTTTGATACCACTACCTTGATTTTTTTGATACTACTACCTTGATTTTTTGTATTTATGACTAAGGTAGTGTATGTCTTTTTTCATATTAAAAATATAATAAAAAATTGTTAACAGATGAGAACGAATCGCCTTCTTAAGGAGCTTGCACTCATAAACTCGATCATTAGGCGTGCAGAAAAAACTCGCTAGGATTTTTTAATTTATATTTTCTAATGACGTATTATTTGCAAATTATTTAAATTTATTTTAAACAAATTAAATGGAAGCTCTTAGTGAGTACTCAAATATTGAATAAAAATGATTATCAAAAATCTGTTGATTATAGAAAAAAAATTGTTTTAGACATCCAGCTTTCTGTTGACTTCTTACCAGTGGCGTAGCCAAGAAGAGGCGGGAGGCCTCCCCCCCCCCAAAGAACGAGGAAAATCTTTTATGTAAATAAATGCTTTGTTTTATATTTAAAAATAGAGATAAGGACCTTTTTTTTTAGGTCGTCACTGGTAATTCAAAAGTGAGAACATTATTCATAATTTAAATAATTTTGGCTTCCGGGCCCCCTCCAAAGAAAAAATCCTGATTGCGCCACTGCTTCTTACACTTATTAAATATCTACAAAACCCTGAAATGTGTTTTGTTTGTTTTGAAATTGTTTGTTTTTTGTCAGTTCTTTTCCTACAAACAGTTAATAAGTATGAGTTCGAGGTATATTAAGATCAGAGATAATTTACTAATTTCTGACATTTTAAACTAACCTACTTAAAACTTTGACATTTTTATCGCATGTGCAGTGGATAAGTATGGATCGTTCAGGCGAACTTATCGCTGCATGCATGTCACACGAGAAAAATGTTTAATTACGTAATTAATTATTTATCTTAAGGTAAGTGAGGCATTTTTGACAAATGTGTAAACAATGACGTGTAGAAAAATGTGTCATTCGTGTGTATGCGTTCGTTTCGTTTCCAGGAACACAATTACAAAAATTACATTCCCTTTTAGTATATAGAAAATATAACGCAATCACCGCATTTGATCGTAGTTCACCCACTGCTCACCTACACAGCGCCGCACTTGATCGTAGTACACCCGTCGTTCACCTGCACAGCGCCACATTTGATCGTAGTTCACCCGTCGCCCACCTGCACAGCGCCGCACTTGATCGTAGTACAACCGTCGCTCACCTGCATGGCGCTGCACTTGATCGTAGTTCACCCACCGCTCACTTACACAGCGCCATACTTGATCGTAGTTCACCTGTCGCTCACCTGCACAGCGCCACACTTGATCGTAGTTCACCCGTCGTCCACCTGCACAGTGTAGCTCTGTATTGTATTAAATTCATTAATAATGGTAACTTTTAGCTGTTTTTAATACGCATACTGTTCTGCGCAGGGCCTTGGTCTAACAAAATTCATATACATACAGTTTTATTTTTTGGAAATACTCGAGCAGTAGCAGACCGATAGATGGATACCTGTTGTCTTTTAAGCATCTCGAATTTGTTAACGAAAATATAACACTAAATTAAATTATATTGTTTAAGTGAGTACATATAGTTCATAAATTAACCTTTAAAAATATTGATTATATATTAGTTAGAGATAGAGGCCTGAAGTTTGAAATTTTGGATTTCTCGTGTCTTGTTTGCATTATTAAAATAATTACGTTAAGATCTCTAAAGCTGTTTAGACATAAAAGCATTTTAAATAAGATTAAAATTTTTCAAAATTTCTATAGGCAACTCAAAAACGGTTCGAGATACGGCCTTGTGATTTAAATTTTTATTGTCTCGTATGCATTGTGAAACATTAACATTATCCTAAAGGCCATTTAACTTGGGAGCGTTTTAAAAATAAATATTGTCAAAAGACCAAACCTTAAAAACTAAAAAAAGAGACCTGCGATTGGAATTTTTAAAATCCCTGGGTCAGTAATGACTTGTAAACTTATTTAAAAATAAAATTAAACAAAAAATTTACGTAATTAAACAAGAAATTTCTAACACGGAGACTTTTCAATTTTTAGGGGCAAGTGAGTCGTCGGTCACCGCTAAAATTTTGCTACCAGTGGCGAAATTCATGAAGCCGGACGTCTTGATTTGATTTTACATTTTTTTGAAAGTTTATTCTTTTCAAACATAACTTAGGACGTGGAGAATTTTACTATATAGTTACTAAATTATTAATAGCTCAATTATAACAGATATATTTATAACTATGGTTTTTTAAAATAATTTAAAAAATTACAATAAAGAGACGGGTTGTTCGACCCCGTTATTGCTCGGGAAACTTCAAGGATATAGATACATTTTTTGCAATCGGTCGAACAAATCGTATTAATTGCGCCATCTCTTAGCATCACGCTGAACAAACTGCGGGTTTGTTCGAGATAGTAATTGCTCGGGTAACATCGGTAAGCTGAGACAAATTGGTATACTCAGTCGAACAAATCTTATTGATAGCGCCATCTCTTAGCAAAATATTGAACTAAAAATTGGTTTGTTCGAAAATTTTATTGCTCGGGCAACATCGGTAAAGCTCGGGTAAGCTGTGACAAATTGATACACTCAGTCGAACAAACTATACGACAGCGCCTCTAGTGATATTATTAGGTACTAAGAAGTTTGTACGATCATTTGCACCAATTGTTTCGAGATTGTTCTGTGGTCTTCTATCTCTATGATTTGGTGTTTTTGTGTGTATAATGTTGGGCTGTGACATCTGATAATGACAGAAAAGTAACTAGATAAATATTTAGTTGAGCAATCATTTGATAAATGTGTAAATATTCATGTGTATCAGTGTTAGTTTGTTAAAAAAGTATATTTAGAATGATTAGATGGCTACTCTAGAAAAACCGAAGCAGTTAAATGTATTCATAACCTTCCTTTGTTAGCGCTGACGTTTGTATTTTACTAATTCCATATATTTGATTGTATGTGTTAATATTTGCAGAAGAAAACCAAGAAATTCGTGCCTTCAAGTAGATCACCAATTAAATTATATAAAAATGAAATTAAAGAATCGGATGAGTCAGCAAAAGAGAGTGTTGAGCAGAAAGGCAGCGTTTCAGCCAGTACTAGTGAAGTTATATGCGAAGCAGCAACAAGCGGGGTGATGAGCTACAAAAGGCAGATAAAACACAAGTCGTACAGGATGTTGTAGTGGTAAAAGTGAAGGAGCTGGCTCCCTCCGCTCCATTGTTAGAGGAATATGTGCCTGCCGTTGTTTATCCGGCTCTGCTGGCCGGTGAGACCAGTACAGTAACACCAGTGTTAACAGTGGAGCCGTACACGAGGGAGGAACTGGCTAACCTCTACTCGAACTGGGAGTTGTCAGCCAGTCAGGAGTTTGTGAAGTGTTTTGTGGAGAGTGAACTGCGTGCCGGAGCGTGTCGTAGACATCCTCTGCATGAGTTACTGTATTGGAAACGTTACTGAGATATAATTTTTTGAAAAATTAAATTTTATTACAAAAATGTTTTTTGTTTAGGTGGTCACCACGCTACGAGTGGTGAGGTGTGGGACCTGTGGTATCGCAGAACCCTCTACACTCCGACATAGTCACCAGCCTCTTTAAATGACCAGAGGAAACGGTCGTCCTCATAACCTACCTATCAGCCCTTCCAGTTGGGCCGGAAGCATTCCTTTGTTGCAGCATTCCCCGGTTCTTCACACTACCTGTGCGGGTGACCTGGCAAGCTTGTCTGGCCTGGTTCTCTGGGTTTCGGAGTGTAGAGGGTTCATCGATACCACAGGTCCCTCACCTCACCACTCGTAGCGTGGTGACCACCTAAACAAAAAAGTTTTTGTAATAAAATTTAATTTTTCAAAAAATTATATCTCAATAACGGTAAAAGATAGGGGCCTCTGGTTTTAATTGATTGATGATAACCTTTCTGTATTTGGGTTTTGGAAAATATTGCAGTTTTTGTTTTTATGACAAAATTATTTATTTAATTCATGGCTAAATTCTGGCTAATAAAATTTGGGATTTTTTGTATTTATGACTAAGGTAGTGTATGTCTTTTTTCATATTAAAAATATAATAAAAAATTGTTAACAGATGAGAACGAATCTCCTTCTTAAGGAGCTTGCACTCATAAATTCGATCATTAGGCGTGCAGAAAAAACTCGCTAGGATTTTTTAATTTATATTTTCTAATGACGTAATATTGGCAAATTATTTAAATTTATTCTAAACAAATTAAATGGAAGCTCTTAGTTAGTACTCAAATATTGAATAAAAATGATTATCAAAAATCTGTTGATTATAGAAAAAAAATTGTTTTAGACATCCAGCTTTCTGTTGACTTCTTACCAGTGGCGTAGCCAGGAAGAGGCGGGAGGCCTCCCCCCCGCCCCCAAAGAAGGAGGAAAATCTTTTATGTAAATAAATGCTTTGTTTTATATTTAAAAATAGAGATAAGGACCTTTTTTTTTAGGTCGTCACTGGTAATTCAAAAGTGAGAACATTATTCATAATTTAAATAATTTTGGCTTCCGGGTCCCTTCCAAAGAAAAAATCCTGGCTGCGCCACTGCTTCTTACACTTATTAAATATCTACAAAACCCTGAAATGTGTTTTGTTTGTTTTTTGTCAGTTCTTTTCCTACAAACAGTTAATAAGTATGAGTTCGAGGTATGTATATTAAGATCAGAGATAATTTACTAATTTCTGACATTTTAAACCAGTGTTTCTTAACCGTATTGAAAGAATCGCCCCCTTTACCACAGTAAAATTATCCACCGCCCCCTCCACACAAAAAACAAAATTTACACTTTTCTCTATGTGGGTATGTATTTTATGCAATGAATTTCCTACTACAAATAAAAAATGATGAGAAATAGAAATAAAACACGTTATTATTTTTATACACATTATGTATTTATTGCCTTTTATGTCATATTAATATCACATACAACATTATAATAATATTTAAATAGAATAAGTAAATAATTCAATATAAAATTTTTATTAAAAAAATTTTAAAAAAAATGTTAATGAGATCCTTGAGCCTCATGTGATTGCACCAAGTTCGTAATATAATGTTCAAGTTTAGTCAAACATAATCTCAAATCTCCTCTTTGGCTTATTTGTAATCGATTTCGTGATTTTTTCAATATATGCATTACTGCGCTAAAACCCTTTTCTACTAAATAGGAAGATGAAAATGCTATGATGGGTAATTTTACTTCTTTCCACAGAAGAGCGTATTGAGGACGAAAACGAACGCAAAAAGCATTATAATCACATTGATTGAATATTATTTTGGCTACACAATCATTTTGTAGGTCAATAAACTGCTCTTTTAAATTTTGACTGACTTTCTACGTCTGATAAAAATGGATTAATTAACCAAGCTGTTATCACAAGTTTCTGCAAGTCTTTGAATCGTAATATCATATCTTCGATAAGGGCGTCCATGTGGCTACAGTATGTTTCCAAATCAGAATTCTTGAGCGTATCTTCTTTTAATTGTTGTAAAGAAGGAAACTGATGGTATTCTCGCCAACAAAGATTATTTTTTATATAATTTGAGTTTATTGATAAAGCTCAATACAACTTCTTTGGCTTTAATAAGGCTGATATTGTTTCCTTGAAGATTCAGGAGATTTTCATTCATCTTTTCGAATATATCGGGCACTTATTGTCAAAAGCCAAACAGTCAGACGCAACGTGGTAACCCGATCGCGATATGTTATTCGAGATCGTCTACACAATTATTTACAATGGTTATGTGTGCGTGTACGCAACAATTGAGCAAATGAACATACCTTATTTTTCTATATTGATACAATGCCCACTTGAACTTTTGCAGCGCCCCCTAAATGCTAAAAATTTAAAAACGCCCCGCCAGACCTCCAAAACGCCCACAAAGGGGCGCTGGCGCTTCGGTTAAGAATCACTGTTTTAAACTAACCTACTTGAAACTTTGACATTTTTATCGCATGTGCAGTGGATAAGTATGGATCGTTCAGGCGAACTTATCGCTGCATGCAAGTCACACGAGAAAAATGTTTAATTACGTAATTAATTATTTATCTTAAGGTAAGTGAGGCATTTTTGACAAGTGTGTAAACAATGACGTGTAGAAAAATGTGTCAGTCGTGTGTATGCGTTCGTTTCGTTTCCAGGAACACAATTACATTCTAAAAATTACAAAAAGGACACAATTACAGAGTGTCGTCAGCTGCTCTTGTCCTGGACAAGTCTGGTGCAACACAAACGAACAAACCTTTAGTATTTCGAAAATATAACGCACATCACCGCATTTGATCGTAGTACATCCGCCGCTCACCAGCACAGCGCCATATTTGATCGTAGTTCACCCGCTGCCCACCTGCACAGCGCCACATTTGATCGTAGTTCACCCGCTGCCCACCTGCACAACGCCACATTTGATCGTAGTTCACCCGCTGCCCACCTGCACAGCGCCGCACTTGATCGTAGTACAACCGTCGCTCACCTGCATGGCGCTGCACTTGATCGTAGTTCACCCACCGCTCACTTACACAGCGCCGCACTTGATCGTAATTCACCCGTCGCTCACCTGCACGGCGCCACACTTGATCGTAGTTCACCCGTCGTCCACCTGCACAGTGTAGCTCTGTATTGTATTAAATTCATTAATAATGGTAACTTTTAGCTGTTTTTAATACGCATACTGTTCCGCGCAGGGCCTTGGTCTGAAGTTTGAAATTTTGGATTTCTCGTGTCTTGTTTGCATTATTAAAATAATTACGTTAAGATCTCTAAAGCTATTTAGACATAAAAGCATTTTAAATAAGATTAAAATTTTTCAAAATTTCTATAGGCAACTCAAAAACGGTTCGAGATACGGCCTTGTGATTTAAATTTTTAGATTTTTATTGTCTCGTATGCGTTGTAAAACATTAACATTATCCTAAAGGCCATTTAACTTGGGAGCGTTTTAAAAATAAATATTGTCAAAAGACCAAACCTTAAAAAGTAAAAAAAGAGACCTACGAATGGAATTTTTAAAATCCCTGGGTCAGTAATGACTTGTAAACTTATTTAAAAATAAAATTAAACAAAAAATTTACATAATTAACCAAGAAATTTCTAACACGGAGACTTTTCAATTTTTAGGGGCAAGTGAGTCGTCGGTCACCGCTAAAATTTTGCTACCAGTGGTGAAATTCATGAAGCCGGACGTCTTGATTTGATTTTAAATTTTTTTGAAAGTTTATTCTTTTCAAACATAACTTAGGACGTGGAGAATTTTACTATATAGTTACTAAATTAATAGCTCAAATATAACAGATATATTTATAACTGTGGTTTTTTAAAATAATTTAAAAAATTACAATAAAGAGACGGGTTGTTCGAACGCGTTATTGCTCGGGAAACTTCAAGGATATAGATACATTTTTTGCAATCGGTCGAACAAATCGTATTAATTGCGCCATCTCTTAGCATCACGCTGAACAAACTGCGGGTTTGTTCGAGATAGTAACATCGGTAAGCTGAGACAAATTAATATACTCAGTCGAACAAATTTTATTGGTGGCGCCATCTCTTAGTAAAGAATTGAACTAAAAATTGGTTTGTTCGAGAAATTTATTGCTCGGGCAACATCGTTAAAGCTCGGGTAAGCTGTGACAAATTGATACACTCAGTCGAACAAGCTATACGACAGCGCCTCTAGTGACATTATTAGGTACTAAGAAGCAGGGGGGTGAAGGCTTAATGGGAGAGTTGTGCTCGTGAGAATAGTTTCTGGATAAAAACATAGATGGCGTTAGTAACCAGTTTTAATTTCAAATAACCACAGTAGATGTCGCTAAATGCTACATTAGTTCCATATCATAGTGAAACATATGTCATTGTTTTTTAACGTCCATATTTTAAGGTGTTTTGTGGTTAATTTTGACAAGGAAATCAATTAATTCATGTACAGTGCCACGTGCTACAAATTATAAGTAATTTCCGATGTTTTATGTTCCAGTGTTCCGTGTTCTGTGTTGTTTTTCAATCATTTCAATGTTCTGTGTTTCCACTCTTCTGCTTGGTTTATAAGAATGTGTATGAAGAATAATCGAAGAACTGTAGTAGTTTCCACGTAGTAATCACAAATAAATAAAGCAACAATCAACTTATTTATGTATTTCTGTCTCGTACATGTCTTGCATGAATGAGAAAGAAATATATAAATAAGTTGATTGATGATTCGTTCATTTGTGATTGAATAAACTTCTTTGTATTTAAAATATTTAGTAAAAAACTGAACTTTGTATTTAAAATATGTGTATATTATTTAAAATAAAACTTGCTTTTATATTATTATCAAGTTTCATTAATAAACATTTTTCTGCCTTAAAAATAAAGAAGTAACCTTCAAATAACCAGGCGGTAAATTTTAAATCGAATAGTTCCTGGGCGAAAAAAAAGAGGCGCCACTTTGCCACAAAAGCACAGAAAATAACATGTAGGTTTCGCATCTCCTCTTGGTCATCTGTGCTAAGAAGTTTGTACGATCATTTGCATCAATTGTTTCTAGATTTTTATTTAGGGAGTCGGTTTCCCAGTGACACCCGAAATATTCATCTAATTGAAAAAATGAATTGAACAAAAAAGATATGTTTTATTATTAAAACGAATTATTATAGGCAAGACACTGTTTATTAATACAGATGTTTCTATCGTTTCTGTGAAATGTACACATAACCTTTTTGTCGGTACATCTCGAATTTGTTAACGAGAATATAACGCTAAATTAAATTATATTGTGTAAGTGAGTGCATATAGTTCATAAATAAACCTTTAAAAATATTGATTATATATTAGAAATGTTTTAAAAGGTGTATTTTTAGGATATACCTCGAGAAGTACGGGACAGATAATGGATACCTGTTGTATTTTAATCATCTGGAATTTGTTAACGAGAATATAACACTAAATTAAATTATATTGCTTAAGTGAGTACATATAGTTCATAAATAAACCTTTAAAAATATTGATTGTATATTAGAAATGTTTTAAAAGGTGTATTTTTAGGATATACCTCGACAAGTACGGGACAGATATATGGATACCTCTTTGCATGAAGTACAGGTGACTTGTTGTAGTGAATGACTCTTGCAAATTGTCCTATGACATTCTGAGCAAAGGGTGGAATGTTTGGTATCTTTACTCCTAGGACACAAGTAATATCTACGCCTTACATCAGGACCTGCTTGTGTAGGCTGATCTCCAGAAGTCATTTCGGTCCCTCATGCGATGGAGATTATTGAGCGAAGCTCTCTGGACAAATTGGCTATGGCAAATCTTATTTTTAAATGCTCATTGATAAGACTCATTCCTAGCTCTTAATTGCTCTGGTAAAATCAGAGCGATTTTTTATAATTCCAGGATTAGCAGCGTGAAAAATAATATGACTATTTACAATAACAATATCCATTATAGCGTACCAAATTACTAAAGGCCATTGATGACATCTTCGGCCTGAACGATAAAGGGCACATTTTTGGTCAAGGGCATCAACGCCTCCTTTCGTCGCATTATAAAAAATGATTACCTCTGGTTTTTTGCTCTCCTGATCAACAGAGTTGTCGTGATGCTTGGTTGACATGATTAGGGTTACCAACCGTCCTACTTTAGTAGGTCATGTCCTACAATTTACCTCCTTGTCCTTCGCCCCCTACCTACTGTTAAAAAATATCGGAAATGTCCTACTTTATAGTATTTTTATTTTTGAAGACGCCTTTACCGCTGAGTCGACGTTTGCCGATGAACGCGATCGAGGCATAACGTTTTGACTAAATTTCTATGATATCATTAAGGATAAAGCTTTATTAAAAAAAGCAGGTGCATCTAAAAAATATGATTTTATTAAAAAAAAAAAAGAAAATGTGAACTTCAACCAATAAACATATCTAATTATAGTTTTTATTACCATATATATTTAAACTTGATTGTTAATTATTTATTGGTTGTTTCTTATTAATTATATACAAAGAAAATTTAAAAAAATTTCTTATGATTTATTTTATATTTTTATTTCTAAAATGTGATTTTGTTAAATATAAAGAAAGATGTGAAGCAATAAACATATAATTTAATTTTCATAATAGTAGCATTACTTATTATTTATTGACTGTTTCTTGTTAATTATATGTTATGTTGGATCCCATAATAAGGCCTGTTTTCATAATGAGGCCTTTTTGAAAATTTGTTTAATAATATATAATCTATAATAAAATGTTTTTATAGTATTATTAAACAAGTTTTAAAAAAGGCCTCATTATGAAAAAAATGCCTTACTATGAAAAAAAGGCTTTGTTATGGGATTTGAACTTAATTAGGTACCTATATATTTCGTAGCATATTAAAAATTAACAAAAAAAGAAACTGTCCTACTGTGTCCTACTAAACCACTATGTTTAGACTTAAAAGCATTTTAAATAAGATAAAATTTATCAAAATTTCTATAGGCAACTCAAAAACTGTTAGAGATAGGGACTTGTGATTTAAATTTTTAGATTTTTAATGTCTCGTATGCATTGTAAAACATTAACATTATCCTAGAGGCCATTTAACTTGGGAGCGTTTTAAAAATAAATATTGTCAAAAGACCAAACCTTAAAAACTAAAAAAAGAGACCTGCGATTGGAATTTTTAAAATCCCTGGGTCAGTAATGACTTGTAAACTTATTTAAAAATAAAATTAAACAAAAAATTTACATAATTAACCAAGAAATTTCTAACACGGAGACTTCAATTTTTAGGGGCAAGTGAGTCGTCGGTCACCGCTAAAATTTTGCTACCAGTGGCGAAATTCATGAATCCGGACGTCTTGATTTGATTTTAAATTTTTTTGAAAGTTTATTCTTTTCAAACATAACTTAGGACGTGGAGAATTTTACTATATAGTTACTAAATTAATAGCTCAAATATAACAGATATATTTATAACTATGGTTATTTAAAATAATTTAAAAAATTACAATAAAGAGACGGGTTGTTCGAACCCGTTATTGCTCGGGAAACTTCAAGGATATAGATACATTTTTTGCAATCGGTCGAACAAACTGTATTAATTGCGCCATCTCTTAGGATCACGCTGAACAAACTGCGGGTTTGTTCGAGATAGTAATTGCTCGGGTATTATCGGTAAGCTGAGACAAAATGGTATATTCAGTCGAACAAATCTTATTGATGGCGCCATCTCTTGACAAAACATTGAATTAAAAATTGGTTTGTTCGAGAAATTTATTGCTCGGGCAACATCGTTAAAGCTCGGGTAAGCTGTGACAAATTGATACACTCAGTCGAACAAGCTATACGACAGCGCCTCTAGTGACATTATTAGGTACTAAGAAGTTTGTACGATCATTTGCATCAATTGTTTCTAGATTTTTATTTAGGGAGTCGCTTCCCCAGTGACACCCCAAATATTCATCTAATTGAAAAAATGAATTTAACAAATAAGATATGTTTTATTATTAAAACGAATTATTATAGTCAAGACACTGTTTATTAATACAGATGTTTCTATCGTTTCTGTGAAATGTACACATAACCTTTTTGTCGGTACATCTCGAATTTGTTAACGAGAAAATAACGCTAAATTAAATTATATTGTGTAAGTGAGTACATATAGTTCATAAATAAACCTTTAAAAATATTGATTATATATTAGAAATGTTTTATAAGGTGTATTTTTACGATATACTCGAGAAGTACGGGACAGATATATGGATACCTGTTGTATTTTAATCATCTGGAATTTGTTAACGAGAATATAACACTAAATTAAATTATATTGTTTAAGTGAGTACATATAGTTCATAAATAAACCTTTAAAAATATTGATTGTATATTAGTTAGAGATAGAGGCCTGAAGTTTGAATTTTTGGATTTCTCGGGTCTTGTTTGCATTATTAAAATAATTACGTTAACCCTGTACTACTATCGTTCATTTACACTATCATAACTACTATCGTGGGGACAAAAGTGACCCAATTTTTAATTAGTTGTTTAAATAACATAAATGTATTTTGTGTTAAAATTGGTTCATAATGATACAGCCTTCACCTGTAACAAAAGAAAAGGATATTCAAATCTCTTGCAAAAAAAAGGACAGTCATGTTTGTGACCTAATATAAAAATATAACGCAGCAATAGAAATTGATGCTTACCTATTCTTTGCATGAAGTACAGGTGACTTGTTGTAGTGAATGACTCTTGCAAATTGTCCTATGACATTCTGAGCAAAGGGTGGAATGTTTGGTATCTTTACTCCTAGGACACAAGTAGTATCTACGCCTTACAACAGGACCTGCTTGTGTAGGCTGATCTCCAGAAGTCATTTCGGTCCCTCGTGCGATGGAGATTATTGAGCGAAGCTCTCTGGACAAATTGGCTATGGCAAATCTTATTTTTAAATGCTCATTGATAAGACTCATTCCTAGCTCTTAATTAATCTGATAAAATCGGAGCGATTTTTTATAATTCCACGATTAGCAGCGTGAAAAATAATATGACTATTTACAATAACAATATCCATTATAGCGTACCAAATTACTGAAGGCCATCGACGACATCTTCGGCCTGAACGATAAAGGGCACATTTTTGGTCAAGGGCATCAACGCCTCCTTTCGTCGCATTATAAAAAATGATTACCTCTGGTTTTTTGCTCTCCTGATCAACAGAGTTGTCGTGATGCTTGGTTGACATGATTAGGGTTACCAACCGTCCTACTTTAGTAGGTCATGTCCTACAATTTACCTCCTTGTCCTTCGCCCCCTACCTACTGTTAAAAAATATCGGAAATGTCCTACTTTATAGTATTTTTACTTTTGAAGACGCTGTGCTGGTGAGCTGCAGGTGTACTACGATCAAGTGCAGCGCCGTGTTAGTGAGCGGCGGGTGAACTACGATCAAATGTGGCGCTGTGCAGGTGGGCAGCGGGTGAACTACGATCAAATGTGGCGCTGTGCAGGTGGGCAGCGGGTGAACTACGATCAAATGTGGCGCTGTGCAGGTGGGCAGCGGGTGAACTACGATCAAATGTGGCGCTGTGCAGGTGGGCAGCGGGTGAACTACGATCAAATGTGGCGCTGTGCAGGTGGGCAGCGGGTGAACTACGATCAAATGTGGTGCTGTGCTGGTGAGCGGCGGATGTACTACGATCAAATGCGGTGATGTGCGTTATATTTTCGAAATACTAAAGGTTTGTTCGTTTGTGTTGCACCAGACTTGTCCAGGACAAGAGCAGCTGACGTCACTATATAAGATAGCATTGGTGGGGGAAGCTGTGGTGTAGTTCAGTGTAGGTTGGGCAACACAAACGAACACACCTTAAAAGAGAATGTAATTTTTGTAATTGTGTTCCTGGAAACGAAACGAACGCATACACACGACTGACACATTTTTCTACACGTCATTGTTTACACACTTGTCAAAAATGCCTCACTTACCTTAAGATAAATAATTAATTACGTAATTAAACATTTTTCTCGTGTGACTTGCATGCAGCGATAAGTTCGCCTGAACGATCCATACTTATCCACTGCACATGTGATAAAAATGTCAAAGTTTCAAGTAGGTTAGTTTAAAATGTCAGAAATTAGTAAATTATCTCTGATCTTAATATACATACCTCGAACTCATACTTATTAACTGATTGTAGGAAAAGAACTGACAAAAAACAAACAAAACACATTTCAGGGTTTTCTAGATATTTAAATAAGTGTAATAAGCAGTGGCGCAGCCAGGAATGTTTTTTGGAGGGGGCCCAGAAGACAAAATTATTTAAATTATGAATAATGTTCTCACTTTTGAACAGAGATGGGCGTCTACGCGTAAACTTGAATTTTTTACGTCTACGTGTAAATTTACCGTAGACAGCGTAGAGAAGTGTAGACTGTGTAGACACGTAGAATCTAGCGTAGAATAATGAAAAATGAGGTTCTGTAACGTTTAAAAAAATAAAATACCGCCAGTTTTATGCAGAAAAGGTAGTAAAGAACTCAAATTTAATATTTTTGACAGCTTTCTGATTAAAACAACTAATAACTTTTAATTTTAATTTTACTTTAGTAGTTCATACGGACAGAAACCAAGTAATTCATATTGTCCATAACAACATACGATTTGTGAGATAACATTTTTGGAAACAATATATGTAATTAGAACTACATAAAATTGAAATAAACATAAACATTAAAGTAAACTATTTAAACTATTACCATTCTATTATTTAAAATATTACATTTAAACGTACTGCGCATGTACAGTTTACATTCTACATTCGACACGTAAGCAAAGACATATTCTACTTGACATGTTTACGCGTAAAATCTACATTAGTCTACATCATGTATTCTACGCGCCCATCACTGCTTTTGAAATACAAGTGACGACCTAAAAAAAAACAGTCCTCGCTTCTAAAATACAAGTGATGACCAAAAAAAAAGTCTTCACTTCTGTGATTAAAAAAAGGTCCTTATCTCTATTTTTAAATATAAAACAAAACATTTATTTACATAAAAGATTTTTCCTTTTTCTTGGGGGGGGGTGCGTCCCCCGCCCCCTCTTGGCCACGCCACTGGTAAGAAGTCAACAGAAAGCTGGATGTCTAAGGCAATTTTTTTTCTATAATCAACAGATTTTCGATAATCATTTTTATTCGATATTTGAGTACTCACTAAGAGCTTCCATTTAATTTGTTTAAAATAAATTTAAATAATTTGCAAATATTACGTCATTAGAAAATATAAATTAAAAAATCCTAGCGAGTTTTTTCTGCACGCCTAATGATCGAATTTATGAGTGTAAGCTCCTTAAAAAGGAGATTCGTTCTCATCTGTTAACAATTTTTTATTATATTTTTAATATGAAAAAAGACATACACTACCTTAGTCATAAATACAAAAAATCCATAATTTTACTATCCATAATTTATTTTTCAAAAAATTATATCTCAATAACGGTAAAAGATAGGGACCTCTGGTTTAAATTTTTGAGTTCCTCAAGTCCATTTTAGTCGAAGGAAATTGGGGCCTTAATAACCAAACTTATACAAAAGCATGTATCATTAAACAAAACCCTTAAAAATGGCCAAAAATCGAAAAATCGTAAGGGGGACCCCTTCGATAAGAAATCTCGAATTTTTACAAAAAAAAATATTTCGGATTTTTCTCAAAATTGATACACATTGGGCCGTAGATCACAAAAATAAGGTTCATTTTGGATTTTGGCCAACTGTTTTTGAGTAAATCGGAAAAAAAGTACCTAAAATTGACTATATCGGAAAATAGTACCTAAAATTGACTATAACTCAAAAACTAAGGCCTCTTGATTTTTTTAAATATTTTTTTATTAATCCTCACCCCAAAATTACCTAACGGCCATATTTTGGAATGTATTTGGAAAACTTTTTTTTTTCAAAAAAATTAACAGAGAGTATATGAACATGTATCTCAAAAACTAAAAGAGATAGGGACCTGCGGTTGGAATTTTTGAAGTTTTAAGGTCCGATATATGGTAAAGGCACATTTTAAAACATATTTTAAACAAAAAAATTTTTTGAAAAATTTTGAAATTTTTGTAATGGAATTTAATTTTTCAAAAAATTATATCTCAATAACGGTAAAAGATAGGGACCGCTTGTTTAAATTTTTGAGTTCCTCAAGTCCATTTTAGTCGAAGGAAATTGGGGCCTTAATAACCAAACTTATACAAAAGCATGTATCATTAAACAAAACCCTTAAAAATGGCAAAAAATCGAAAAATCGTAAGGGGGACCCCTTCGATAAGAAATCTCGAATTTTTACAAAAAAAAATATTACGGATTTTTCTCAAAATTGATACACATTGGGCCGTAGATCACAAAAATAAGGTTCATTTTGGATTTTGGCCAACTGTTTTTGAGTAAATCGGAAAAAAAGTACCTAAAATTGACTATATCGGAAAATAGTACCTAAAATTGACTATAACTCAAAAACTAAGGCCTCTTGATTTTTTTAAATATTTTTTTATTAATCCTCACCCCAAAATTACCTAAAGGCCATATTTTGGACTGTATTTGGAAAACTTTTTTTTTCAAAAAAATTAACAGAGAGTATATGAACATGTATCTCAAAAACTAAAAGAGATAGGGACCTGCGGTTGGAATTTTTGAAGTTTTAAGGTCCGATATATGGTAAAGGCAAATTTTAAAACATATTTTAAACAAAAAAAATTTTTGAAAAATTTTGAAATTTTTGTAATGGAATTTAATTTTTAAAAAAATTATATCTCAATAACTGTAAAAGATAGGGACCTCTGGTTTAAATTTTTGAGTTCCTCAAGTCCATTTTAGTCGAAGGAAATTGGGGCCTTAATAACCAAACTTATACAAAAGCATGTATCATTAAACAAAACCCTTAAAAAATGGCAAAAAATCGAAAAATCGTAAGGGGGACCCCTTTGATAAGAAATCTCGAATTTTTACAAAAAAAAATATTTCGGATTTTTCTCAAAATTGATACACATTGGGCCGTAGATCACAAAAATAAGGTTCATTTTGGATTTTGGCCAACTGTTTTTGAGTAAATCGGAAAAAAAGTACCTAAAATTGACTATATCGGAAAATAGTACCTAAAATTGACTATAACTCAAAACCTAAGGCCTCTTGATTTTTTTAAATATTTTTTTATTAATCCTCACCCCAAAATTACCTAACGGCCATATTTTGGACTGTATTAGGAAAACTTTTTTTTTCAAAAAAATTAACAGAGAGTATATGAACATGTATCTCAAAAACTAAAAGAGATAGGGACCTGCGGTTGGAATTTTTGAAGTTTTAAGCTCCGATATATGGTAAAGGCACATTTTAAAACATATTTTAAACAAAAAAAATTTTTGAAAAATTTTGAAATTTTTGTAATAGAATTTAATTTTTCAAAAAATTATATCTCAATAACGGTAAAAGATAGGGACCTCTGGTTTAAATTTTTGAGTTTCTCAAGTCCATTTTAGTCGAAGGAAATTGGGGCCTTAATAACCAAACTTATACAAAAGCATGTATCATTAAACAAAACCCTTAAAAATGGCAAAAAATCGAAAAATCGTAAGGGGGACCCCTTCGATAAGAAATCTCGAATTTTTACAAAAAAAAATATTTCGGATTTTTCTCAAAATTGATACACATTGGGCCGTAGATCACAAAAATAAGGTTCATTTTGGATTTTGGCCAACTGTTTTTGAGTAAATCGGAAAAAAAGTACCTAAAATTGACTATATCGGAAAATAGTACCTAAAATTGACTATAACTCAAAAACTAAGGCCTCTTAATTTTTTTAAATATGTTTTTATTAATCCTCACCCCAAAATTACCTAAAGGCCATATTTTGGACTGTATTTGGAAAACTTTTTTTTTCAAAAAAATTAACAGAGAGTATATGAACATGTATCTCAAAAACTAAAAGAGATAGGGACCTGCGGTTGGAATTTTTGAAGTTTTAAGGTCCGATATATGGTAAAGGCAAATTTTAAAACATATTTTAAACAAAAAAAATTTTTGAAAAGTTTTGAAATTTTTGTAATGGAATTTAATTTTTAAAAAAATTATATCTCAATAACTGTAAAAGATAGGGACCTCTGGTTTAAATTTTTGAGTTCCTCAAGTCCATTTTAGTCGAAGGAAATTGGGGCCTTAATAACCAAACTTATACAAAAGCATGTATCATTAAACAAAACCCTTAAAAAATGGCAAAAAATCGAAAAATCGTAAGGGGGACCCCTTCGATAAGAAATCTCGAATTTTTACAAAAAAAAATATTTCGGATTTTTCTCAAAATTGATACACATTGGGCCGTAGATCACAAAAATAAGGTTCATTTTGGATTTTGGCCAACTGTTTTTGAGTAAATCGGAAAAAAAGTACCTAAAATTGACTATATCGGAAAATAGTACCTAAAATTGACTATAACTCAAAAACTAAGGCCTCTTGATTTTTTTAAATATTTTTTTATTAATCCTCACCCCAAAATTACCTAAAGGCCATATTTTGGACTGTATTTGGAAAACTTTTTTTTTTCAAAAAAATTAACAGAGAGTATATGAACATGTATCTCAAAAACTAAAAGAGATAGGGACCTGCGGTTGGAATTTTTGAAGTTTTAAGGTCCGATATATGGTAAAGGCATATTTTAAAACATACTTTAAACAAACAAAAAATGTTGAAAAATTTTGAAATTTTTGTAATAGAATTTAATTTTTCAAAAAATTATATCTCAATAACGGTAAAAGATAGGGACCTCTGGTTTAAATTTTTGAGTTCCTCAAGTCCATTTTAGTCGAAGGAAATTGGGGCCTTAATAACCAAACTTATACAAAAGCATGTATCATTAAACAAAACCCTTAAAAATGGCAAAAATTCGAAAAATCGTAAGATGGACCCCTTCGATAAGAAATCTCGAATTTTTACAAAAAAAAATATTTCGGATTTTTCTCAAAATTGATACACATTGGGCCGTAGATCACAAAAATAAGGTTCATTTGGGATTTTGGCCAACTGTTTTTGAGTAAATCGGAAAAAAAGTACCTAAAATTGACTATATCGGAAAATAGTGCCTAAAATTGACTATAACTCAAAAACTAAAGCCTCTTGATTTTTTTTAATATTTTTTTATTAATCCTCACCCCAAAATTACCTAACGGCCATATTTGGACTGTATTAGGAAAACTTTTAGACAACGTTTTATATTTTTGTGAAACGTTATTTTTTTTTTTTCATAAACTGTATAAAAAAATAAATTAATTGATCAGAAATAGTGAAGATTATAATACGGTAGAAATTGTAGCCGAACGGCTTACCATGGAAAGTTGAAATTTGGTATGTTTATACAACTTTTTGGACCCACATATAGGAAAAATACTGAGAGTTCAAAGAAAAAAACACATCCCCAGGTAAATATAAAGAAATTAGTATTAAATGAAAAAAAAAATATTTTTTTAAATTGTGATTGGGTTATCCAATGAAACCTCTTAATGTGGGGGTAGGCAAGCAAATTTTAATTTTTGAAAAACCATTTTTTTTATGGGATTTTTGGCAAATATATGTAAGAAGACATTTGTCTTTGAGCCCACCTTCCAGAGAGAGTGGTTGATCTAAAAATGTCCATCGTTGGGGGGGGGGGGGGGGACCGGACATTTACAGGATTCTGGGTAAAGGAGAAATGTTTCACATTTTAAATGCTCAATAATACTGTTTATATTTAGTATATACAGTTGATAAACACATATAAAATAGATATTTATTAATATATAAATAATCTTGCCTGTTTTTACATAATTACTTCATGTTAAGCTAGTGCAAAAACATGAATATATTTTTAAAATTTAGTGTCAACGAAACATTACATATCTATATAAAACAATGCAACTATTTATGATGAAAATAGTCATTAAATATAATAATTAGTGCATTTTTAATTGTCCTTCTTGCCCGTTGCGTTTTGATAGCTAGGTGGATTCTCCTAAAACAGAAATGGAAACGTTATTATTTTAAGTTACACAAAATATTTTTTTATAATTACATGGGCTATTCCAAAAATAATGTAAAATTATAATTGCAATGGTCCACAAAAATGCAAGAGTGCAAATACCTAAGGAAACAATTTGTACAGATCACTTTTTTAAATTGTGGTTAATTTCCTCACAATCTTACATATTTGAAATTAAAATAGTAGGTAGATGTTAAAAAAATAAATTATATAGAGTTGGATGATATTGGTATGTACGGCCTACGGCCTACCAGACAGCAACGAAGGCTATTCGCGCCTAACGCATCCCAATTAAATGACTACACTACATATTAAAAACAATAAATTAAACAATCAAAAGATAAAATCAATAAAATTACGAATACTCAATAAAAGAAATCTTGCACAGACAAACACAAATAAATAACATGAAAATTTGAACAGACTCAGGGTGATGGTAAGAGGCTGTAAAGGGGCCAATAACCATCGAATATCACAGTTTAAGAAATAGAACACATTAAAATAAGGTGCAAGACTTTACACATTAAACAGTAAGTTCGATTCTCTCAGGAAGAGTATCAGCCTGTCCATGAGTACCCTGTCGTCAACTAAAGCAACCTCCAAGCATGGGTATACGTTACTTTCGGGACAACCCGAAACAACACTCCCGGTAACAGACCGGAATACTGACAACCCAATCATTTATTGAATGCTAATACTGGTATCCGACTGGTATCATTATGTGCACCGTAGCTAGATTATACCATGTGTTCAAAAAGAAATTACATAAGGGATGGCTGTGGAAAAATAAAATAATGTCTATAATGGCAAGCTTTAACAGTCATCACTGTTGTTGCCATAAGTTTCTATTGAAAAAACGTGCCTAAACGTTAGTCAATTGTCAGATAAAGCTTGCAATAAACATTATTTTATTTTTCCACAGCCAACCCTTATGTAATTTCTTTATATGGGTTATTAAATAAGAATTTTATTCAATATATATATAGATCTGTACACTATAACTAAATGTTAGCTACGTGTAAATATGTAATTATAATATGGCAGTGATAAATGAAATGAAGCATTGGTTAATAAGTAATGAATCGCTGTGAATCAAGCGAAGTCAAATGGTATACGATGATGAGCTGATGAAATATGGCAAGAATAAAACGACTAACATATCATCGGGCTCGTGTGCATCTTTAGAGGAAACCTCCGATAGCTGGACCGACACTTTTCTGCAAGCCCTTTACAACACACACACACAGACACATTACAAAGAGGAACAATTCTAGTTACTAGTCATATGTGCGTAGTCAGTTAGTTATTAAACATTTGGGTGCGGCTTTAATACAGTAATATGATAAACGGTTCCATGACAACTGGGGCCGTAACACAATTCGGACCGTTCACAATTGGGGCTTTGCACAACTGGGGCCATCAACAACTAGGGCGATAGACAGTTCGGGCCGTATACAACTGGGGCCATAACTATAAGAGCTAAAGTCTTCTTTTGTTTAAAATATCTTACAAGTTGGCATAAATTAAATTGCGTGTTCTTTTGAAAAAAAAAAAAATTTAATAGTTTGATTAAGTAGATTTTGGTGGGAATTAGAATAAATAAAAAAATTAAATTTTAAAGATTGGCTTAAAAAAATATTCCTGATCATTTGATTAAAAAGAAATTGTGTTTTAAGAGTAATATTAAGTAAAATTTGGTGCTCTTTTGACTATATAAATAAAAAATGTTTTTTAAGGGTTGTCTTAAGTAAATTTAAGTGTTCTTTTGCGTTAGTAAATAAAAAATGTATTTTAAGGTATAAAAAAAATACTATTTTACATCAAAAAAACTAGGAAAATCAAATAGTCAAATAAAAAATAAATGATTTTCTCGTAGTTGACTTATATTAATTAAATTTAGTTACAAAATATTTACTCCTAAAATTAAATACATTTTTTATTTATTTATTTAAAAAAACACTTAAATTTACTTAAAATACATTTTTTATTTATATAGTCAAAAGAGCACTAAATTTTACTTAATCTAACCCTTAAAATACAATTTTTTTATTTATTCTAATTCCCACCAAAATGTACTTAATCAAACCATTAAAATATTTTTTTTCAAAAGAAGATGCAAATTTACTTAATCCAATTCGTAAAATAATTAATTTTTATTTGAAACAAATGAAGAGTGTAGCTCTTATAGTTATGGCCCCAGTTGTGTACGGCCCGAATTGTCCACCGGCCCAGTTGTGAACGGGCCGAATGATCCGGTAAACATGACAACAATCTGATGATAATACTTACATAATAAGCTGGCGGCGGCACGTAGGCCATCTGCGGACGACTCGGATCATAGTACGCACTCTGAGCGGCTTCGGCAGCTTTTGCATCTAAGACAAATTGCCATCAACTGACCAGACCATAGCATAACAACTTCCCACCCAAATCATTCATAATTCTCCATGTCATTTCTTTTTACGCACTTGTATATTTTTTAGCTTATCTGACATATAAATATTTTTTGACACTTGACAATTAACAGATCAAGATAGAGGACTAATGTGAGGCCAAAACACAGTCCAGCTGATTGTGCACAAACAAGAAGAAATTATAAGCAGTTCACTTTTGTAAGAACAAACTATGGTCTATTTCAAAGTAGAAAAAAGTAGATAGCGCTGCGAACCGAGTACGATTTACACTGATCAAATACAGTATAGCGGGAAATTTAAAATAAGTTACAACTAGGGCATGGGCGTAGCAACTGGGTTAGCAAGTGATTTTTTTTAATATAAAAAAGGTTAATAAGATATTGAAATAAACAAGGCAGATAATACACTTACGTTATTTATACGACATAAATTCAGTTTAATGTGAAATTTGAAAAAGTTAAAAAAATATTAATTTCAAAAATGATGTACTATATATAAAAAGAGAGATTTGGCTAAAAGAGTTTAAACAAAGCAATAAAACAAACAATATATCTTCAGAGCTAAAGTTTCTTATTTAAATAGTTATTGTAAATAAAAATTAAAAATATATGGATATATGAAGGTCTAAAAATTATATCAATAACTTCTTCTTTGGGCACAATCAACTGGGCTGTCTTTTGGCCTCACATTAGTCCTCTCTCTTGATCTGTTAATTGTCAAGTGTCAAAAAATATTTATATGTCAGATAACCTAAAAAATATATAACTGCGTAAAAACAAATTACATGGAGAATTTTCTCCATAAAATCTACGCCAAGAATATAAATAAAAGTCTAAATATGTAAATAATAACAAAATATACAGTCTGTTCCGAACGGTTAAGCGGAACTAGATTTTGCAATCTAGTTACTTTCATCGTTTAAATCGTGCCTTTCGGCCGTTTTGTTTAAGCTTTGTAAATCATACTTACAATAAACATTTTTTGGTTAAGGTTAATATCATTTTAAAATGTCATTTTCTTTATATTTTGATTTTTTGTGTCATTCTTAATACAAATTTCCCATTTATTTATTTTTTTGACATTAAAATTTATAAAAAAATATTTAATTTTGACATATGTCATTCGTTTCCATGGTTTCATTGTTGGAATTTTAAATTTTGACATTCCAACGTGAAAACTGAAATATCCCAAGCAAGGTCCCTTCTCGTGACAACCTAAAAGAACTAAGTTCCCATTTGGTTCCGCCTAACCGTTTGGAACAGAGTGTAGTCAGAGTGAAGGATGTGGGGCGGCTCACCTGCGAGGTTGGGCGGCTGCTGGAAGCCGGCGGCGGCGGCCGGGCTGGCCGCGTACCCGCCGCCTCCTCCGCCGCCGCCGCCGCCTGTGTACCCGGCGATGCCCGGGTAGGGCGGCGGGCTGTCGGTCATGAACACCGAGTTGGGCGGCGGCGCCTGGTTGACGGCGGGGTTGGTCGGCGGCACCCACCCGTAGTACCCGGCCGGGGGCGGCGCATACGCGGGCGGCGGGGCGGCGTACCACGGGCTCTGCGGAGGCTGGTACGGCGGCGGAGCATCGTTCCCACCACGCGACGCTGAAAATCACATCCATATATATTAATATGGCCCAACAGAATACTACTACAACTGACAAATGCCCTTTTCACACTACAACTTTAACGGCCCTATACCCGTTATAAAACACTCCATAATCGTACATTTTCTAATCAACATAATATATTTAATTATCATAATATTTCTATTGCTATTCATAAAAATAATGAACACATTTTAATGAAACATTTCATTATGCCCATAATGCAAATGACTAATTATGTAAAGTTCATAATATAAAATTACTACTGTATTGTATTAAATAAAATAAATAATGTTAGTATAATAATAAGTATAAACTTGTTATAACGTCGATATAATACAGTATTCTTGTTTATGATAATACAAAATGTTGACAGCACAAATTCAAACAGTATTTTTTTATAATAGAAATTATGTTGGCAATGCGGCCGATGTTTAACACACAGATCTGCGTATTAGAGTGTGCTGGACTTTTACCTTGGCCACACACTTTCACACCAACACTTTAACTCGCCTTCACTTTAACATCCGAACTTAAAGTTCTAGTGTGAAAAGGGTAAAAGAGAAAAGTCTAAAATTATATTAATATCTGGTTAGAGCCAGAGGAAAGAGCATAAGTGTTTAAAATTAATTAATAAATATTATCTTTTGTCGTGTTTCCGGGGCAGTGTATCCGGGAGAAAAGTGCAATGCATAATTTTCACCCGAATCATGTAATATTCACCCATTTGTGCGGCTCTGAGCATGGCTTGCCCGAACTCGATGGCTCCTCCGGCTTTGAACATCAATTTGAACTTGGCTTCTCCAATCCAATTACCATTTGGTTGCGCTCTAACTTTTCCTTTAATATAATTAGCGCCGAATAAAGGCTGTTCTAATTCCACCTGGAACAATAAGAATGGACATGAGGGCTTTTGCAATTAAATATGGCTCTGAATAAGAAACAGTAGGCTCTGTACAAGTGAACAATGTTGCTGGATGTGAAACCATGAAAGATAGAACCAGCATGTGCTGACAAAATGAAAATAACATAATAGTACGAAAATTCCAGAGTTAAGTCAAAATTAGTTCATATAACACGTTATGAATGAGTAAACGAGTCACAAATAATAAACTTAACCTAATTTGACAATCCTTCCAAGTATTCAAGTTATGTAGTAAATTAAGTAGTTAATACTACAGGTAGGTAAATCTGTCTATATGTAAGGAACTTCAAGCAAATGATATAGTTCTTATAAAATTTAAATTTAGCTTTTCTGTTTTGAACAATATATTTGTTTATGAAACTCGTAGAATACTTACATTGCTTAATGTAATGAATGGAAAACTAAATGACTGCATTAAATCTTTCGTATTTTTGCTGTTGAAAATCATTCGATGAGTTGTTAAATAAATACGGCCTTCTTTGGTTCCGTGAAATTCCCTAGCCTCTTGTCCGCTCCATTCCATAGTAACTTTGTCACAAAATAACAAAATACTGTAACAATTAAAATAACACAAATTCACAATTTATCAAAATTCGATAAGTTAATTAAATATTGCGCCACTATTTATTCTATTTTATATTTATTAAACATTATGCTATAGAAGAGACGATTTTTAACTTACCATTCTCCTGCGTGTATTAGCACGCCGTTATTCAAATGAGCTGTGTTTAAAGACATTTTTTATTTGAATTTTTATGAATTGGCCAATATTTTTACAACTTTCTAGAAACAGACTGATTTTGACATTCACCACTTGACACATGACACATAGAACTGTATGCTGTTATGCCAGACTACGCAACATACTTCTATCTCTTTTGCACACAAACAAAAGTGACATTAAAAATTTTTATTGTATTTTGAAAAACCTGATTTATTAACAAAATAAATAATTATACCGTTGTTGCGTAAGAAGCTTATTTTTTAATATATATGTTTTTGATATTTTGTTATTGTATAAACCGTTATATTTAAAATAATAAATTATTGTATAAACTTACTTTGCCCCCTACATTTTTAAGCATTGATATGAATTTTCGCTCAATTACGTAAAATGACATATATTTTTGTATATTAATTCAACTCATCTGCAATATAAGGCCGTACACCAACAAACTGTTAATTAGGTCAGGTTTGTGAAGTGATAAAACGGAAAGGCTCAAAGAACCAATAAGTATAAAGTGATTAACTTTACTTAACAACCTGTAAGCTGTAGTTCCATGTTATAAGGTCATTAGGATTTTTTTCCGGCCTCGCAAAATCACGCCCTTTTTTTTCTGAACACGGCTTCGCAAAATTAAGGCCTTTTTTGGGGTTTTGTAGTTATAGTTATGTAACACACTAGACTAGAAACCGTATCCTGGTCTAATGGTTATCTTGCTCGCTTGCTACCCAAAATACTAGGGTTCGCTCCCGGCAGAGGAGACAATTTTATTTTTTGTTTTTTTACCGACCGCCAACATATATAAGGGAGGTATTGTGATCATATCGATTTTGACATTCCGAGAGATCTTCACGAATTGAAGTCCATACATAATCAATTTTTTAAAATGTAAATTAGAGTGACTTTTGACAAAAAATTTACTGTACACAAATTAATTCTATATAAATCTATGTAAAGAGTAAGTGTACACGTTATATTAAAACGTCATAAAACAGAAAAACACACACAAAAATAATTATATTTGCAAACTATTTATTTTTTAATTTGTATGAAAAAACCAAATTATTATACATTGTAATTCAATTTTCTTTATAAAACAACTTTTGTAATATAACAAAATGTAGGTAATATTTTTACAAAATAATATAAAATTTACAATAAAGTACAGTCTGTTCCAAACGGTTAAGCGGAACTAAATGGGAATTTAGTTCTTTTAGGTTGTCACAAGAAGGGACCTTACTTATTTCATTTTTCACGTTGGGATGTCAAAATTTAAAATTCCAACAATGAAACCATGGAAACGAATGACATATGTCAAAATTTAATATTTTTTTTACTTATTTTATTGACAAAAAAATAAATAAATGGGAAATTTGTATTAAGAATGACACAAAAAATCAAAATATAAAGAAAATTACATTTTAAAATGATATTAACCTTAACCAAAAATTGTTTATGTTAAGTATGATTTACAAAGCTTAAACAAAACGGCCGAAAGGCACGATTTAAACGATGAAAGTAACTAGATTGCAAAATCTAGTTCCGCTTAACCGTTTGGAACAGACTGTATGCACAAAATAACAATTAAGGTCATGGCATTATCAAAATCTTGTGCTATCGCTCGTTCGGTTAATAATATCATAATAAGTTTTCTCGATGGTTTTCAGTTGCCTTTCTTCAAAGGTTGACGCCTGTTCAATCCTGAAAATGAGAACACAATTAGCTAAATAAAATAACAGCTAAACTTTTAATAATAATTATATCTTTATTTAATAGCACAGTGGCATTAATTGACAAAAAACTTGATCAATTTATTGATCAATTAATTGAACTGTGTAAAACCAACTTAATATGTGCACATTAAGTTCTACCTGCACCTTTTAGGTCATAATTTAATATTCGACTTTTTTAAAAAATAAATAAAGCGCAAGAAATGGGTGCAAAGACCTGGTAAAAAATAAAATCGGTATGTGTCAATAAAAAACCTTAGCGAACTCCCTGAATGTATATTATTCGAATGGTTCATAACATTTCACAAGTCTTGGAACACTGACAAGTATAAAATATTATTTTTTTCTGAACAAGAAAATCACTAAACATTTATACAATGCAACTAAGTTATAATTTCACATTAAGCTAAACCGATATAAATTATTATCAATATAGTTTACGTTCTTGGATAAAAAAAAGTTGTTTCTGATTTGGTTTCCGTTATTTAAAATATACGGGTTAGGTAGGTAATATAATGTTGATTCCGTTGTCAGTGTCTGGTAGGTACATATACAGTCAGGGCTTCTTGTTCTGCGTGTTGTTTATTTTATTGTTGCGGGGCAATGTTTACAGCTACTTACTTTGGTCTGATATATTTTGGTCCCCTGACCGGGTTCCATTTGGCCTCCGATCTTCCATTAACTACCATAAGACCCGAAATGGCATGCCACAGTCCGTAATGGGCGATCACATCGTCATCTTTCCAATCGCTCAGTAGCAACTCAGAAAAACTAAGTATCTCCGAAGCTTGACACACGTCATGAAAACTTCCAAAGTATCTAATGTAATTCTCGTGGAGAAAATTAACAAACGTCGTTGGTTGAGTTATGAATTCATCGAATAAAGACTCTGGGGTGTGTTCGAACGTCCAGCTCTCTCCATCTGGAATTCTTTTCGGATATAAAACTCT
Source organism: Liopterus haemorrhoidalis (assembly GCA_963971575.1). Taxonomy (NCBI): domain Eukaryota; kingdom Metazoa; phylum Arthropoda; class Insecta; order Coleoptera; family Dytiscidae; genus Liopterus; species Liopterus haemorrhoidalis. Next base: position 149,410 of record OZ020613.1, read on the forward strand.
TCCGACACCATGAAGCAGACCGACCGCTTCATCTTTGCGTATGTGAGCAAGTGTTCCCGACTGTTTTTCTTTACGTTTTCTCTTTGCTCCAGTTGGTGGAGCACGTGTGTCTTTTATTACTGGTAACTCTTTACTACCTAAAATTAAATACAACAATTAAATAATTGTTGTGCTTATGTTAAAAAAATGTCAAGTGTGAATTTTCACACATTTCAGGGTTTTGCAGGTATTTAGTAACTGAATGATGATTATTTGGGATGCCAAAACAAATTTTATATCAAAATATTTTTTTATGAATTTTAATTCGAATGCCTAATACCATTATTTAAGTTTCTAAATATGTGCAGTATTTTTTTTTACATAGCAAGGTTAATTAAGATTTTGAAAATTGCGCCTATGGCTTCCATTGGTTGCTTAAAACATATGCCCCGCCCTCTGATTTCGTATACTTCAAACATAGAATTAAATTATAATTTCAACACTTCCCACTGGTTATTAAATTTACGCTTTTAAAAATTAAATGCAACATTTACCAAAATATAACTAGAATTTTGACAAAATAATTTATACGAAAACGGCAAAAAAAAAAAATTAAATAAAAGTGACAGGATTCGAACTCTAGTTTGCAAATTACCTGTTTGGCAAATTAGAAAACCAATGACGAAACGCACATCGCTATGAGCGCTGACTTATCTACTGGGTTACATAACGAATTAAATATTTAACATATTTTGGTTAGAAACACAAAAAATGCATTATTTTCCGAAAACATAATCTGATCAAAAATTCCTGTTGTATTATTCCGGTTCACACCAATGTACATTACTTAGAATTTTTTCAGATTTTTAGTTTAATCCATCTGGGCTACAGAGTTTGGGACAAATTTTTTTGGCAAAAACCGCATCAAAATAATTTATTACACCCTGTAGGTGTGGGACAAAATTTTTTTTGCACAATTTTGGCAGAAATCGCTACAAAAAATAATTATTTTGCAAAAATAAAATTTTGATCGTTAATCCACGTACTTAAGGGGTTTCATGTGATACCCGCCTTAGAATTTAAAAAAAAATTTTTTTTTCGATGAGCACATATTTGTTTATATTTTTAGGGGGATATGTTTTTTAGATGTTTTAGTATTTTTACTATGTGCGGGTCAAAAAGTTGTATAAGCATGCCAAATTTCAACTCTCTAGGTTTAGCAGTTTGGCTACAGACTGACTACCGAACAGACAGACAGGATTTTTTGGTCTTACCTACAAAACCCTAAAAACTGTACTATATTTCACTTGTATCTGATGTGTGTGACCTTTTAAAGAAGCGAAGCTGAAGCTGTTGAGCGCACTCCTGACATCTCCCATCGATGAATTAGCTATCGACTCTAGGGTGTTCAGTGACGGTATTTGAAAAATAGGGCTACATTTTTCTTGTATAATATTTACAGATCTTTTCAGCGCTCCTTTAAGTAGAGTAACACTGACAGGATTGAAACTGAAACGACCACATAAACTCACATTAACAAAATATAACGTAATTATTATTACGTTGAAACATAAGAACAACTGAAACTCTTACCTTATAACATCCATTTCAATTTTCTCTCTAAGAGACTGTGGAAATAATTGTTGTGATAAATTGGAATGATAGTCTTTTGAATCTGTACATATAAATACAAGAGATGATTTTCCTCTGTCCAAAAATTTCCTTCAAAATAAAAACAATTACAGTATTTTACCGTGTTTTGCGTCAAAATATGTATTTATTGACGTCCAACATGTAATTCTAACAAACCAACGTTAAATTCCGCAAGAATATATACTTGACTGGCCGTCATAGCAAATTTTTGTCCACAAAACGGGGTTTCCAGTGTTTAAGTTTGTAAAATAATCCATATTTCTATACTTACAATAATATTTGTTGTAATTCCTCTGGATTTCGAACAATCGAATTAGGATATTCTTCAACTAAAATAATTTTTTTGTTACTAGTTTCAAATAATGAAGGATATCGTGAAGATTCAGTTAAAAAGTCAATAAACCTCGCTGTCTGACCCGGTCCTCGGCCTTCCTCCACATCTATATCTTGTGGATTAATCCATTCCGAGATTTCTATCTTCATTTCTTTACATAACACTTTAACAGTTGCTGTTTTACCAGCGCCTGTTGGACCTAATAACAATAATATAGAAACCTAAAACAAAAAAACTGATTGTACTGAAAAGTTGTAAGTATTTATTAAGTCATATCAAAAAAAGTCTCAAATAAAATTTGCTAGTTTTTAATTGTATAGCAAGTTTTGATAAATAATCTCGAGAAATCAATTTGAAGACTAAAAAGGTGATTAAATCTGCCACTGTTCCAGTTTGACTGACAACTCCACTCTGTAAGCAACCATCTTCTTGGCAGCTCGTTGCAATCACACAGCAAACCTTTTTACCAAACAGGCTTAAAACATAATTTCCATACCTTATTTGATGATATCACATTTGTTTTGATCCACTGTTCAACTTCAGCAACCTTTTTATTATGCACGGCCAAGTCTGCCACCGTAACCGGAGCAACTTGATCAATTAAATTCACATTTGAACTGACTGCGAGCTGTGCCTTTTTATAAGCAAATTCTTTCTTGGTTTTTCTATGTGGTACCTCTTTTAATTTTTTAGCAGGACTCTTATTTTCAATTTCTAAATCGAAAACTGGTTTAAACCATTTCTAAAAGAAACTATTTATAGTAAATAGAAATAAAACAAAGATTTAAATAATACTTACAGCAGTTGATTTATTCATTCTGTATAAATATGTTAATAACAAACTCGTTTCAAATGAAATTAAAAGTTATAAACATGTTTTGCTACCAAGTTTAAAATTATCAGCTGTCAAATTGTAGGGAATTTCGGTTGGTAAGAAAAATTTTGACATTTCGGTAGAATCGTGCTAGAGAAAAACTTGAGTTAAAAATTCAATAAAATAAATTAAATCCATTTATTTTATGTAAAATGACTGAAGTAGAGTTTACTTTGGGGCCAAAACCTGGTGTAACTTATCCAATTAAAGTACTGTACTGCGGAAACTGTACTATGCCAATAGAGGTTAGAAATAATTGATCACATTTATTTTTACAAATTGAATTATTAATTTAAATCTTTGTTTCAGTATTGCGAAAACTATCCAGAATACGAAAAATGTAAGCAGTGGTTAGAACGTAACTTACCAAATGAATTTGAGAAAATTCATGTTGAGGAGGAAGGCAATGATGGGGCTGGCGAAGAAGAAAAGAAAAGACAAAAGCGAGGTGGTAAAGGTATGATGAAGGTGAAAAAGAAAGAAGATGGACCGAAACAAGTATGTGTATCAAGAGCACCTCGTGGAAAGAAGAAGTCTGTCACTGTAGTTACCGGACTTAGCACTTTTGGTAAAATAATAACATTATTTTATTACATGCTTTTTGCAATTTGTTTATCAGTTAAAAACTGGATTGAATTGTTTCAGATATCGATTTAAAAGTGGCAGCGAAATTTTTCGGTACGAAGTTTGCCTGTGGTTCATCAGTAACTGGTGAAGATGAGATTGTAATTCAAGGAGATGTTAAAGATGATCTTTTCGATATTATACCCGAGAAATGGCCAGAAGTAAGTTTATTTTATATTAGCTTTTGATTTTATTTTCATAACACTGAGGACATGTTAATTTTGAGGCAAATGAATTTAACTTGAAGCAAAGTAAATATGTTTTAAGTTGACTGTTGGGTTTTTTCACGGCCCGCTATGTTCTTATAAATCTTTTAGTTGAAAACATTCTTATACCTAAAATTCGGGCTGTATGGTTACCTTGGTATTGATAAAACATGAGATAACATTATTTCACTGCTCCTACCTTATTCTACTCCAAATTTAAGATGGCTATCGAGATGGCCCCTAGCGATCATATTCTGTTTACTTTATAATTGAAAGAGAAAGAGCAATACAGAATAGCAGGTATAATAATAAATATTTGTGTTTGTTCAGATTGACGAGGACTCCATTGAAGATCTGGGTGATCAGAAAAGATAATTCACATATTTATTATAGACCCAACATTTTGTCAATTTAAATATTTTGTTCAATGTGCACATACATACATATAAATATAAAAATACGATGTAATGTTTTTATTCTGCTGGTTCTGGTTGAGGGAAAAGTTCCGCCATCAGTTGTACAATTTCATCAACTTGCTCCTGTGTTAACCGTTCTTCTCCTTCCTCTATCATCTGCGAAATGAATGCAGATAATTCTCAAGTAAGTGTATGTTATTTGTTTCTAGGCAACTTACCAGCTGTATTTCTAACGCACTTGTCGGCGGGTTATTAATTAGCATCAGTTTCTCTGTTTTATTTAGTTTGAATGGCTCCAGTGCTCTTAAGCAGTTTGTTATGGTTTCTGGAGTCTGGCTTTTGCAAGCTGTACTCTCCAAGTATCGTAATGTCTGTCAACAAATAAACCAATATACTTATTTCTCCTTTTTATGCAGTGCTTTTAAATCATTCTTACAAATTTTTTAATTCAAATATCTTCTGGTAAAATTAATTTACTGCTTTTAATATGAATACCGGTAAAAATTCAATTAACATACTGAGCGACGCAATATTTTCTAGAAACTTGATAAATCTGTTAAAAATTTGTCTAAAATTTAATCCCAACATTTATGCGGAACTAAGTGGAAGTTTCGTTTTCTTAAGTTGTCAAGCTTACTTTTTAACGATGAGGATATTATTACAATACCTAAAACAAAATTGTAAAAGCCACATCGAATCGTCAAAGGTTACTAGATTTCAAAATCTAGTTCCACATAATGTTCGGATGACTTTTAAAAAAAAAGCAAGCTTACAAAAACTCGTAATTTCTGCACACATTATTATTAATAATAATACGGATACATTTATTAATTAACTTATGGCTAGTATACAATATTAAAAATATTGCCACAATAACTTATAGCACAGACATTCTGTATATGGAACAGTGACTCAGTACATCAATTATAGTTTAACTTGAATACCTCGTATGTTATTGTTGCTAATTGTCCTTTTTGTTTTTTCTGTACACCTTTGATGTTTTGAAGTGCAACCATAACCTCATAGTTACACAGAGTTGAAGGATTTGTGCTTATTCTAAAAACGATACATTAAATAAATTAAGTAGAAATATATAAATTAACTACGTATTACATTTCCATTTTCAAATTCTATTATTTATCCGGCGTTGTTACTATCTGTCATTATTTAAGGTTAACTTTAAACTAACAGTGCTACCAACAGCAATAAAAACGCTAACATTTCAGCATGATTTCTGACAGGTAGATAATGATTTGTGTGAATAAATACATTATACTATTTCTATTAAGCTGATGTGATAACAGTTTATCATTATTGTATGTATTTGGGGCTACTCTCACTGTGTTTTTATATATGGCAATGAAACAAATTTTATTTTTAGTTGGCAAGAATGTCTAGCATGGGCGTAGATACCAAATTTTATACGTGATTTCAGTGGAGCATCAAGTTTTTATGTTCGAACAACCTGAAAGTCGAACTAAGAATATTGTGGATTCCAGATAAAGAAAGGTAATTCACCTTCCATTCACCAACATGCTATTATAAATAAACACATTCAATTATTGAAATCGCTTGATTTGTTTCGTCCTGTGAAGGGCGGCGTAACATGTACGAGAACTTGGGGACGCGCCGCGATAAACCCCATCATTGCTCCTGATTATGTATTTATATAAATTGTATTTGTAATGCATCATTTTCATACTTACTGTTGATGAACAATTTTAAACTCGTTCCGGAGCTTGTTTTTAAATCAAATGGAGTAGGTCGAAAGCAAAACGCGTGTTTCGCGCGTATCAGCTTACATCGCGCCCAAGATTATTAAAGTAAAGGTTGCCTCGTAACTTCTGAACAATCAGAGCGTGAGAGGGAATACATTACACGTGTGCGTAGTTCAACCTAGTATACAGAATTAATATAAATGTTGCACGTTTTTAAATATTTTTACTGACTATTTTCATAATACATTCTGTTCCAAACGCTTAAGCGGAACTAGATTTTGCAATCTAGTTACTTTCATCGTTTAAATCGTGCCTTTCGGCCGTTTTGTTTAAGCTTTGTAAATCATAGTTACAATAAACATTTTTTGGTTAAGGTTAATATCATTTTAAAATGTCATTTTCTTTATATTTTGCTTTTTTGTGTCATTCTTAATACAAATTTCCCATTTATTTATTTTTTTGTCATTAAAATATCTAAAAAAATATTTAATTTTGACATATGTCATTCGTTTCCATGGTTTCATTGTTGGAATTTTTAATTTTGACATCCCAACGTGAAAAATGAAATATCCCAAGCAAGGTCCCTTCTCGTGACAACCTAAAAGAACTAAATTCCCATTTAGTTCCGCTTAACCGTTTGGAAGAGACTGTAGATATTTATTTCAAGATAGTTTGACTGAATAAATTGTAAATAAAAACCTAAGGAATTTTTTTACTGATTTATATAAAATTTAAGGTGATGGGTATTTGTATTATAATTAATAAATAACAATAAAATTGAATACAAATATAATTTTAGGTATATTTAAATAAAAATAGTAAAACAAATTGCTATAATAATATAGTATAGGGTGACCAATCGTCCCGCATTTTAACATTTTGTCCCGCATTAAGATGCGTCCCGCAAAAGTCCCGCATTTTAACATTTTGTCTCGCATTTTTGGAGGTGAGGACCTTTTTTTTCTGCTCTTCACTTGGATTTGGGAGGTGTAGACGTTTTTTTTTTGCTCTTCACTTGAATTTGGGAGATGAGGACCTTTTTTTTTTTGCTCCGTCCCGCATTGCCTTCTTAAGAAAATGGTCACCCTAATATAGTACCTACTCAATAAAATTGGCGGTTATATCTGTTTTTATATCTGTTATTTTAACAAAATTTGGTACAATAGAGTAGAACCAGGATCAAATATAGGCATGGTATCTCAAAATTTTCTTTCTTAGGGGGTGTTTCTGAGTTAAAACTGATACTAAAAAACTATACAATAATGATTTTTTATAAAAAAACAAATTTTATTTGTTCTATGAATTTTTTCTATGAATATTAGGGTAGTTACGGAGGGAGACCCTAAAACTAAAATAGTTCACTTATTATTCTTTTCACATCAAAAATGAATGTAAGAAAATTTATTTAGAACGAAGAAACATTCCTTTTTAAGAAAAAGACATTAAAACAAGTAGAAAATCAAAAAATTAAATGGTATTTTTATATCTATAACAAATACTGACTATTACTGACACCACTACAAATTATACCCTTTTCACACTAGATCTTTAAGATCGGATGTTAAAATGAATGTATCTTTAAACGCTAATGTGAAACCGTACGGCCTCGTTTAAACACAAGCGATGTTTAAGACAGAGATCTGCGTCTTAAACATCGTACGCATTGCCAAGTTAATTTCTATTATAAAAAATACTCCTTGAATTTGTGCTGTCAACATTTTATATTATCATAAACAAGAATACTGTATTATATCGACGTTATAAGAAGTTTATACTTATTGTTATAATAACATTATTTATTTTAATAATGTGTTTAATAATATACAGAGCTACAATAATTGAGATAAAATGTATCGACTTACATGTTAATACAGGTGTAATATATTCTTTATTGTAGTGCCTTTATTGTAGAATGAAATGAAATATTCTTATTTGTTTATAATAATTCAAAATGTGCGTCTGCGCAGACAGTTCAAAACTGGTAATTTCCTGACGGTAATTTAAGGACAAAATTACTGTAGCTGATGACAGCACCAGAGATTTAAACATCAAGTGTGAAAGCATATCGATCTTAAACATCGGTGAACTTTAAGTTCACTCGTCTTAAAGATCTAGTGTGAAAAGGGTATTACGAGCCAACCTTATAGTGCTTATAGTTTAATAATGTTGCATCGCGCCACATAGCGCTGCTTGTAAGTCGTCGAGAAGGGAGGCAATAGACTAGGTTTGGGAGATCGGTCGGTAATAAAATGAAATAGTTAATAAATAACCTTTCGTCTAAGTTTTTTATTCATCGCTGATAACAACAATACATATCTTACAATAAAACATTATTATATGTATATAAAACAGTATCATTATTAATACAATTGTATTATTGTGGAGTTGTTGTAACTTGTATTGTGATTGTTTAATTGGGGAAATAAATAAAAGGTCATATCTGTAACTGAACATAAAAATTACGTGTGGAATGGTACGTATGTATAAACAATATGTACAATTAAAATACCATGTAGTGCTAAGTTTAGAAATTGTTACGAGCGCTTCTGAAACGTTTCTCTCCATTTTTAGCTTCCTGCAGGCAAGGCACTTGAACAAGGTTGAAATATATGTTTCCCATCAGCTCGGCTGTCGGCGAGTCGGACTTCTTCAGGCAGTCGAACAGGTTGTCGTCGCAGGTGCAGTGCGACCTGCAAACAATAACACAAAGGTGCCAATTTCCTCTTAGTTTGTTCTTACTAAACTCAACAGCTTATAGATAAGCCACCACAGTACCGACCGCCATCATAAAATACTTGTATAAAATACATTCTAGCAGCAGAGTAGAAATAACTTGGCCTAATATTTTCTAACAGAGATATTATTTATCATGACCATGGAAACGTTACATATAAGTTTGAAAAAATTGAGACTTATACTTACTGAGACGAAAAATTTGACAAAAATTATTCGAAATTTTTCGTTTTATCAAAAAACGTCTCAAATAAAAGTTATTAATTATTGCTTTTATAGCAACTTTTGTTCAATAATTTTTTTCGAAATATTTTTCTGTTGTGAAACATTCACAAAAATCTTAAAATCTACACGAGTAAACTCCCATTTTTAGTCAATCCGATTTGTACCAAAAGTTGCTCAACTCGTGCCATTGATGGCAGAAGCTTCATAAAAATGCTTTTAGCCGAATTTGCTCTTCACGTGTACACAGACAGACGGACAGACAGACGGACGGACAGACATCATGCTAAAAATAGTTAATACGTTATGTAGGGACCTCAATTCGTGGAGATCCATCGAAATCTCGAAATATCAAAATCGGTATGATCACAATACCTTCCTTATATATGTTGGCGGTCGGTAAAAAGAAAAAGGCGCTCGGAAAATATGAACTCATATAAAAATTTTACCGAGAAAAGTAATAATCTACATTATTGAACTAATTGACGCTACTTACTCAACCACTATTTTCTATTGCACGTGGTAAGTTCTGAAATTTGATTTGAAAACAGATTTTTGAGATATTTCGTATTTAAGCTTCGGACGTGAATATCTCAATTTCATCAAGGCGGGGATAAAGAGAGAGAGAGAGAGAGAGAAATATTAGTTGGAACTTTTCAAGAGTTCAGATTTATATTCGGATCAGTAAACAGAGACACAACAAAGAGTTTACCAAGAATTATTTATGTTTCTATAGTCTGCTCATAGTTCTGCATACAAAAAACAAAATTAAAATTGAAAATATAAAAAAAAGGTTGACAAAATGTAAGTTGATTGAAAGTGTATTTATAGGCCATTCAACGCTCGTACGTGCTTAGAGTTGGCTACTTTCAGAAGACTCAAGTACACAGGTATTTATAATAAAACACCTTCCGATAAATGAGCTGATCAGGCAGAATGAATACCTGAAGCAAAGCTGACTCGATTCACATTTCAACATTCTCCACCTGACCAATCCCACCCTGGTTTATAGAGAGCGCTTGCAGCGTCGCGCGGAAAATGCTTTTCCTATCCTGTATCCTGGAATTCAATATATGTTTTATACACAAAAGGAAGTAAGCCATTTGAATTGGTGGCAGGTGTACGGCAGATCAATGCCGTAGAAACCATTCCATTTTATAACTTGTGCAATGACCACAATCGTAAAACATCATGGAGGGACTGCTCTTAAAGTTTGAAGATTTCAGCTCTCGACATGCGCGATATATGTACCTACCTACCTACATACGTACGTACGTACCTTGCGAAATGTTTATGACCGTGCTCTGTCTGCAGGTGAATTTTCACAGAATAACTACCCCTGAGTACTTACAATGGCCATAATACTATTGACGCCGTTCCCATTGTATAGTATCCTAACGAGCTCTTCATATGTTAGTCTTACAGATGGAGTATTTTCGTTTAAAAGCCCATTCTACATTATACTTCTTTCAATACTTTTTTCAATACTATCCAACTCTGACATCATTTCAACTTTTGATACAACAGAATATAGTGGGGGAAAAAATAAGAGACAGTGATACAGTCTGTTTCAAACGGTTAGGCGGAACTAAATGGGAATTTCCTTCTTTTAGGTTGTCACGAGAAGGGACCTTGCTTGGGTTATTTCATTTTTCACTTTGGAATGTCAAAATTTAAAATTCCAACAATGAAACCATGGAAACTAATGACATATGTCAAAATTAAATTATTTTTCTTACATATTATAATGACAAAAAAATAAATAAATGTGATATTTGTATTAAGAATGACACAAAAAATCAAAATATAAAGAAAATGACATTTTAAAATGATATTAACTTTAACCAAAAAATGTTTGTTGCAAGTATGATTTACAAAGCTTAAACAAAACGGCCGAAAAGCATGATTTAAACGATGAAAGTAACTAGATTGCAAAATCTAGTTCCGCCTAACCGTTTGGAACAGACTTTATATTTTATATCTTCCATCTCTTATTACTTTTCATTGCCAACTTAAAACTATGTAGGTTCAGATGGCAGACACCAATTTCGTTATACAGTCTGTTCCAAACGGTTAAGCGGAACTAGATTTGGCAATCTAGTTACTTTCATCGTTTAAATCGTGCCTTTCGGCCGTTTTGTTTAAGCTTTGTAAATCATACTTTCAATAAACCTTTTTTGATTAAGGTTAATATCATTTTAAAATGTAATTTTCTTTATATTTTGATTTTTTGTGTCATTCTTAATACAAATTTCCCGTTTATTTATTTTTTTGTCATTAAAATACGTAAAAAAAATAATTTAATTTTGACATATGTCATTCGTTTCCATGGTTTCATTGTTGAAATTTTTAATTTTGACATTCCAACGTGAAAAATGAAATAACCCAAGCAAGGTCCCTTCTCGTGACAACTTAAAAGAACATAATTCGCACTTAGTTCCGCCTAACCGTTTGGAACAGAGTGTATTGTTTAATTGTGCTAAATTTATATTTAATTATATGATCTAAATAAACTTCTTATCAACTTAATAAACTACTAAAAGTTAAGTTGTAAACAAAAACTAAAAAGCTGGTGTTGGTACGACTGAAAAGTACAGAACTGTCAACCAAAAATTTGCCCGGAGGTAGTTTTGGATGACAGTTCTGGATAGTACTGAAAAAAGTATAATGTAGAATGGACTTAACATAACAGCCCTGTCTACATCTACTATTAGGTTATCTGAACGCAGCCCTATCTACTATTTTCTTATTGGGAATAGACTACGTGTAGGTACACTTCCTGTTTCCTTATTCACCTGGAGTGCGCAGTGACAAGTTCCGCGCGTTCATTTAAGTTCATCCAGTTATTTGTTCAATTCAACAAGAAATGTGTGGCTCTGAATCTGATAAGAATCGATTGTTTGTCTCGGTGCTTAGTGTTCCCTGCTACTTTCAAACTCTCCTCACGTTTTATTGTTTGAAAAATTTGTTTCAATTAATACACGTCTGTTGAACGTAGCAATTTATCCAAAGTATTGATTGTTCAAAACATTCTTTTTCAAATTACAATCATTCTCTTTCGCTACAAACGTATCCATGAAATACGATACTGTATTTACCACGATATAAATCGTATGGTATAGTAAAACACATTCTAATAAATGTCATAGCTAACTGACAGTTTTTTTTTTTTACAAAATATCTCATATACAGTCTGTTCCAAACGGTTAAGCGGAACTAGATTTTGCAATCTAGTTACTTTCATCGTTTAAATCGTGCTTTTCGGCCGTTTTGTTTAAGCTTTGTAAATCATACTTACAATAAACATTTTTTGGTATTTTTTTTCATCATTTTAAAATGTCATTTTCTTTATATGTTAATTTTTTGTGTCATTCTTATTACAAATTTCCCAATTACAGTCTGTTTCAAACGGTTAAGCGGAACTAAATGGGAATTTTGTTGTGCTCGGGTTATTTAATTTTTCACGTTGGAATGTCAAAATTTAAAATTCCAACAATGAAATCATGGAAACGAAGTATATATGTCAAAATTAAATTATTTTTTTTGTATATTTTGACAAAATATGACAAAAATATAAATAATTGGGAAATTTGTAATAAAAATGACACAAAAAATTAACATATAAAGAAAATGACATTTTAAAATGATGAAAAAAATCAGCAAAAAATGTTTATTGTAAGTATGATTTACAAAGCTTAAACAACACTGCCAAAAAGCACGATTTAAACGATGAAAGTAACTAGATTGCAAAATCTAGTTCCGCTTAACCGTTTGGAACAGACTGTATTTATATTTTTGTCATTAAAATATATAAAAAAAATAATTGACATTGACATATATCATTCGTTTCCATGATTTCATTGTTGGAATTTTAAATTTTGACATTCCAACGTGAAAAATGAAATAACCCAAGCAAGGTCCCTTCTCGTGACAACCTAAAAGAACGAAATTCCCATTTAGTTCCGCCTAACCGTTTGGAACAGACTGTATATTTTCATTGAATAATGGGATTTCGTAATTTTTTTTTGAGATGATGATTTTTTTTTAAATATCCCGTCAATTTGTTGTTTTGCAGAGCATTTCAGACCCTGCTATGATCTGGCCCCGGGCTTGGGCCCCTATTGCCCCCGCCTAGTTACGGCTCTGCCCACAGGTATGGATAACAGCGCTGTTACAGATTTTATATCGTTGAATGTATATCTTTTGCTGTCGCTATTATTTTACCATAATTAAATTCCTGGTTATTATTTCTTTAAACAGGGAAAACATTTTGTAAATGCTTGTTCAGCGCTAAAAAATATAAAAACATTCCGTAAATGAAATAAAAAATAAAGGTATATTTAGCAGATTTTGTAAGTACCATTAACGAAGTACTAGATATAACGATAAACTTTATAGACAATAACAAATTGTAATTATCTTCCATTACGTTTCCCCGTTATCCTTTTCCCAAATAAAACACATACCTAGCTACTAGATAACCAGAATGGATGTAACAGTCAAGTTGCATTTTCTGTTTCAAGTCCACTTCTGTTAAAAGTTGAAATTTTTATAAATAACATACAGACATTACTTTTCATTTTGTGCTGAATTATTTCACGGGTATTTTAGATTAAAAATAAAAGTTTTACGCCATATTAACTTTGTTACAATTGGGTAAAAAAGACTAAATTTAATTGCGACTGGAAAACTTTGACGAGTGGGTACTTTATTAGTAGGTTTTTTTATGAATACCAATGGAAAATAAACATTGTTTTGGTAATGTACGAAGCAGTAGCGCCTCTGGTGGGTCAAGTATTTGGGGGGGGGGCAGTTTTTCATCCATATATTGCAATGGTGTCCAGCCTAAGGCCCGCGGGCCTAATCTGGCCAAACAATAAGTTTCAAACGGCTCTCATGAAATTTCTGCCTCTTGTTTTTTTAGAATCACCCTCCCCCCGTCCTCAAAAGGTTTTTGGAATTTCTCCCTCCCCCCCCCCCCCCCGTCTTTAATTTATTTTCAGACTCAACTTCAAGTTGTACTTTCAAGTAGGACTTGAAAGTGAAATATATTTAATTATTATTATTATGCTCCGAGCTACAGATAGTTTAAGAATAAGCATGCGAAAGTATTTGAATAAAAAAGGAAGGCAATTTGAACACTTCTAAATAAAAATACAGTAAAACCTCGATATAACGGACCTCTATTTAACGGACTTCGGATATAACGGACAAAAAATCCGGTCAAATGTAAAAAAATTAAAAACGTCCTGTTAATATTACACATAATTAATATAGTTAACAATATATGAACAGTTAATTCAAATTAATACAAATCACTAGTCAGAAGTGATTGCAAGTAACATTTTTGACAAATAAAAGTAATTATGTTGATAAAAACTCACAGATTGCGTCCGTTTTCTATAGAACAAGATATAAAATATATGTAAAAAACTAAAACGGAAGAATGAAGAGTTGATAATTGCAAGATGTATCTAAAACACTGGTAACCAAACAATAACAAGCAGGAGGATGACAGATGCTACGTATGTCATTCAACAATTCGCATGCTATTTTTATATAACGGACTTTCGGCTTTAACGGACACCCCGTCCCCCCTATTAGTCCGTTATATCGAGGTTTTACTGTACTCTATTTTTAAATCGTTATAGAGAATACATAATTAAAAAAAAAATCTTTTCTTTGTTCTTTTTAAAAGCTATATCCAAAGATAACTAGCACGAGATAGTTTCCATTTAAAAATCAAAGTGGCCCTTGACATCCTGTACTTCCGGTTTATTCCGAAAAATGTCAATACTACCAGTTAATTCTTTGACTAAAGTTTGGTAATGAAATTGTTTTCCCAACGTTGTGACACGTGACGATTTCAAGAAGAATCTTGTTTCGTGTACACCTTGTAGGTATATGGTGTGTACCGTTTACCTGATGGTGGTGCAGGTGGAAGTCGTTAACTTACTTGGTGTAGAGCGAGTCGTTGGTGAGGTTGTAGCGGCTGCCGTAGGCCCGGATCTTGACGGGGCAGAGGTCATGGTTGCGGCAGCACTTGTCCATGTTGGCCTCCCGGCCCAGGTCGTGATAGTTGAGGGCGATGTCCCCCGTGCCGCACCACTTGGTACCTGCCGAACAATCCATCATCTCAGTCACAACAAACGTACGTCCTACCTGCGTCTTTGGCGGGGATACCACGCTTTGGCGGGGATCCACGCTTTGGCGGGGATTCCACGCTTTGGCGGGGATTCCACGCTTTGGCGGGGATTCCACGCTTTGGCGGGGATTCCACGCCGGTTATAAAGATAGTGGACAGTGCTCTCCTAATACCCTTTTCACACTAGATCTTTAAGATCGGATGTTAAAGTGAATGTATCTTTAAACGCTAATGTGAAACCGTACGGCCTCGTTTAAACACAAGCGATGTTTAAGACAGAGATCTGCGTCTTAAACTTCGCCCGCATTGCAAACTTAATTTCTATTATAAAAAAATACTCCTTGAATTTGTGCTGTCAACATTTTATATTATCATAAACAAGAATACTGTATTATATCAACGTTATAAGAAGTTTATACTTATTGTTATAATAAAGTTATTTATTTTAATAATGTGTTTAATAAAATACAGAGCTACAATAATTGAGATAAAATGTATCGACTTACATGTTAATACAGGTGTAATATATTCTTTATTGTAGTGCCTTTATTGTAGAATGCAATGAAATATCCTTAATTGTTTATAATAATTCAAAATGTGCGTCTGCGCAGACAGTTCAAAACTGGTAATTTCATGACGGTAACTTAAGGACAAAATTACTGTAGCTGATGACAGCACCAGAGATTTAAACATCAAGTGTGAAAGCATACCGATGTTAAACATCAGTGAACTTTAAGTTCACTCGTCTTAAAGATCTAGTGTGAAAAGGGTATTAGTCGTTTCGTAAATCCCAGGAAACTATAGTCGATAATGATCAATCTAAGAACATTAGAAGTAAGTCCTGTTTTTTACAGGCTCTTAAGCTTTATAACAAACAAGTAGACATATAACATATGTATGAAGTGAATGAATGAGCTGGTCTGGCCGAGTCAGTAACCAGCAAGGTTTGAAACTGACAGAAACATGATTCATCGGATGGAACTGATGTGGAAACAGCAATGACCAATGTTTCGGCCATGATTTGTGGACACAGCAGCTGTCATTGACGGACAGGCATTAAGGATGAATGACAACTCCAACTAATGACACCACCAACATTACACAAGTTCGTTTGTTACAGTTTGTCAGATAGGGCTCTCTGATTCAATTTTAAGAAAATCAAAGTTTATCACCAAATTTAATATATCTTCCGGACACAAGATCCTGAATGATATGTAAGTCACAACAGTTTACCAACACAACTCGGGACGCGTAAATACAAACGCCAGTCCGTTACAGTCAATAACTGCTATTTGAGAATGAGCGCTTTTTCTGCACTCCTGTATTGAAACGGGCTTCAAAACTAATATGTGAGACACTTTGGAACGTGAGGCCTTAAGCTCAAGCTTGTCAAGCTTATGGCTAAATCCGGCCCTGGGATACACTAGGCGTAATTAGGCATTATATTGTTACGTAACATTATTATTATTATTGCAATTTGCCAAAATCAGTTTCTGATATATTCATGATAATAAATAATAATATCATATATTTAATTATTTTATCACACGGAAACATTGTTTTCATCATATTATTTATTTTTTTAATATAGTTTTTATCTTACAGAAAAATTATATACCAAATTACAGCAATCTGAAAACAATACTGCTTTGTACAAAAACTAATTTTTGTTACTAATGATATTTTGAATAGAATATGTTTATTCTGTCAATATTTTTTATGAATAAGCAACTACTAATTATAATTTGTACTCTCCCCCTCCCTCGGGGGGAACAAATATTCAGAAATCTGAAAATTTAATTCACATTTTTTATTAACATAAATCAAATAATAATAGACCGGGAGCTCATGACATTTTTCGTCTCCGATTTCATACAGCATGCCTTTTGGAGGAGAGAATATTTACCCTGTGACAACAAAAAAGGGATGGTACTAAACCCCTGCACGCTTTCCGGTCATAGGGAAAAATTGCATTTCTACTTGCACAAAATTTTTGTGTTTTTCTCTGATTTAATATTGGTTGCCCTTTTGTCAAAAGAAAGTTATAACAAATTTAAAGTCTTTTAATTATAGGCATGCTGTATGAAAACGCGAAAAATCATATTTTTTATTACAAGATCACATGACCGTTTGAGCCCTTTGGGACCCTCCGAATCGCATGCATATATTTAAAAGACTTTAAATTTGTTATAAGTTTCTTTTGACAAAAGGGCAAGCAATATTAAATCAGAGAAAATCACAAAAATTTTGTGCAAGTGGAAATGCAATTTTTCCCTATGACCGGAAAGCGTGCAGGGGTTTAGTACCATCCCTTTTTTGTTGTCACAGGGTAAATATTCTCTCCTCCACAAGGCATGCTGTATGAAATCGGAGACCAAAAACTGTCATGAGCTCCCGGTCTATAATCAAAATTAAATTATTAAGTCCACCCGTCTCCCTAAAATATCAAAATTAAATATGTATTATATTAGGGATATTTTTTTGGGAGCTGAACTTTTTTCAGAATGCGCGCCTCTTCGGCGGCCCTGCGAGTCCGAAAACAATTTATCCACGATTAATTCAAATAAAGTCAAAGCTAACCTTAATATGCAGGCATGAAACCATTTGTGCCGTGTTAGGGGTGCGTTTACCTTTGCTACTCAATCGGATAGGAACGGCTGCATATTTAGTATACGGGACATAAAATATTGCGCTGGAACACGGCATCTTGCGACGCTGACCCGGGCGGTCTGACGGTCCCACGGTCCGACGGCCCGGTTTAATTGTTACAGTTTTGTTATTGATGATGCAATAATCGGTAGGAAATTGACGATGGCTTGTAAGTGTGTCAATGGTAGGTGACTATGATTCTTGGTTTGTTTTATGGCTTCCTTTATATCCTGGGAAAGGATGTATGAACTTAATAAAAAATCTTCGTTACGATATTTTTTCGTAATAAAATCAGCAGCATATTCCAGTTCCACATCCTTAACATTTTAAGAAATTTTCATGATGTAAAGATTATGATGTCGATGTTGAAGGTGTGTAGTGATTTGAAAAAAGTCAAATTAAAAAAAAAATAAAATTTCATGCTCTTGGCGGATTGTCAAGCCTTTTTTTCACTGTATTTCAATTCACACAGCCAAAATATTTACAAAATCTCTTGTCATTTATGTGATCAATTGTTCACAAATGACAATAGTCAATGTCAGTGTCAAAAATAATTTACAAAAATATATATTTTTAACAATTACAGTCTGTTCCATACGGTTAAGCGGAACTAAATGGGAATTTAGTTCTTTTAGGTTGTCACGAGAAGGGACCTTGCTTGGGTTATTTCATTTTTCATGTTGGGATGTCAAAATTTAAAATTTCAACAATGAAACCATGGAAACGAATGACTTATGTCAAAATTAAATATTTTTTTTAGATATTTTAATGACAAAAAAATAAATAAATGGGAAATTTGTATTAAGAATGACACAAAAAATCAAAATATAAAGAAAATGATATTTTAAAATGATATTAACCTTTACCAAAAATGTTTATTGTAAGTATGATTTACAAAGCTTAAACAAAACGGCCGAAAGGCACGATTTAAACGATGAAAGTAACTAGATTGCAAAATCTAGTTCCGCTTAACCGTTTGGAACAGACTGTAAAGTTTTTTCCATCTGTGTATTCAATTTAAAATCTGAAACTGTCTTTAAACTTGAGCATATCTCTATTGTGCATAATTTAAATAGATAAACGGCAGTTCCGCAAACTTCTACATTGGAATTATGTTAAATATGACGCAAATCATGTTACATTTACATGAGTGACATCAAAATCGTTTTATGCCAGTTGCTAACAGACTGTACATGCATATTTAATGCTAATACCACAAGCTATAAAATATTGAACTATCGACTCTGGAAACTTATGAAGGCTTTTAATGCTGGTGACCGAAAGGGAACTGCGCGATATATTTATGTACTTGCACTTCTTCTTCTTCTTCAAGGGCCATCTCTGAATGTTACCCTCCTGAAATTCCAAAGCACTCTTTTAAGTTCCGTAACCGGCATTTTCGACGATTTTCTGTTAATTTAATACCATTTATTTTTCCTACGACATCGATACGTTACCAGACAAACAGCATTATTCGATTTAATAGCTTATATTCACTATAATAACTAAAGATATACGTATATATACAGGTTTGTTTGTTTGAAACGGGGCACCCCGAAAATCTCCTTTAATTTGTAAAGATACAAAAAATATTCAGAACAAAAGTTAAACTAGACAAAAAGTCCCATCTAAAGGTTACTATAAGAATTCTGAGGCACTTCCGGTTTCACCGGAAATGATGTCAACTTTTGATCTAGCATAGGGAATCGATAATTTTATATTTTTTTCCTAAAAGTACATTAAATTAGCTTTACAATGACACCAAAAAGTCATATTTTTATGTTAACCATTTCAAAATGGCGACCATTTATTTACAAAATAATAATCAACATAAGTTTTACAAAGTTGAACGTAGCAAGCTTTGAAAACAATAAAAAAAGAAACAAAATATCTCTAAAGAAACAAATAAAGGAGATTTTCGGGGTGCCCTGTTTCAAACAAACACCCTTTATATCAGGGTTTCGAACCGGAACAGAACCAAAAAAAAAAATCGGTTTATTTCGGTTCAGATAATGGTTATGTGAGCGAATATAAATTACATATAAAGAACATTTTATTTAAGATTATTTTTTAAACTGATGAGCAGAAAAAAATCGTAATTTTTCTGACAAGTAAAAAAGAAATTGCGATCCTATTATTTCAGGGAAGGGGGGAACGCCCAGACCCCCCCCCTGGCAGCAGCCTTGGTATGATTATTACAAAATAAAGAATAAAATATTATTCTAAATTATAGTAGAAAATAAATTTCTAATACAAATAAAAGCATTTAAAAATTTTTCACTCGGAACTGAACCGAAAACCGAAAAAAAAACGTAATTTTTGCCAGAACGAAAACCGGAACCGAACTGATATATATTTTTTTAATTGAACCGGAAAGAAAACCGAAACGAAAAAAATAACGGTTCAAAGCCCTGTAATAAATTTTAAAAAACATTTTTAAATTTTTATATTTATAAATGCTGTGCACTTTTGGGGTCCATTTATTGTTTATACATTTATTGTTAAAATACAGAACTACGTAAAAGCAATTTAGTTCCGCGTAAACGTTTAGAATAGCCTATAATGCTAATACTGGTTAACAAAATTATTATAAATTTAAAAAATTATTTTTAATTTTTTTATATTTAAATTGCTGTGCACTGTCTTGGACCATTTATTGTTTACGCAATACAGAAATACGCAAAAAAATCCACATTATAATTCTCATTAGCGAAACTAATTAAGAGGATTAATTTCTTTACTTAATCCTTTATTGGATAATTTTCGTCGACACTAGGTCACTAATCTTTCTAGATATTTCTCGTTCACAATCGTTTATTAAACTTTCTAAGTAACAACACATGTTGACCAGTGCATTTTTTGTATAAAATACCCTTAAATTAATAACTACCTTAAGCGCTAGTAGCCATAAATGCTGTGTGTACACATTTTTACCAGTTTTATAAAAAGTAAAATTTGAAAAAGTGCAATAGTGATGAAACAAAATGAGTGTCTATTGAAGGGTTAAGAAGGGACGTCCTATACTGACTCGACATCCCTTGGGAGCTAATAGCCAAAGATGCTGCACACCATTTTCTCAAAATTCAAAAAATTCTGTGGATTTTAATTTTTTTGTAAGTATTGTACAGGTAAATTTTATGTTTATTCGATTGAATATTTTTAATAGCTCGAAGTATGTATGTTCCTTGGGCGCTAATAGCCGAAAATGCTACACACCATTTTCTTAAATTTACAAAAATTCTGTGTATTTTAAATTTTTTGTAAGTATTGTGAATTTTTGGAATATTTTTACGTTTCAATATTTTTAACAGCTCTAAGTAAGTTTGTACGTTCTTTGGGCACTAATAGCCTAAACTGCTGTACACCATTATTTCAAATTTCAAAAAATTTGGTGGATTTTAAGATTTTTGTAAATATTGTGCAGGAAAATGGTTTCGAAAATGTTTTTTCGATTCAATATTTTTAATAGCTTTAAGTTTTATGTTCTTTGGGTGCTAGTAGCCAAAGATGCTGCACACTATTTTTACAAATTTCAAAAAATTATGTTGATTTTAATTTTTTGTAAGTATTGTGTAAGTAAATTTTTGGAATGTTTTTACGTTTCAATATTTTTAACAGCTGTAAGTATGTATATGTTCTTTGGACGCTAATAGCCTAAAGTGCTATACAGCATTTTTTCAAATTTCAAAAATTCTGTGAATTTTAAATGTTTTGTAAGTATTGTGAAGGTAAATTTTTGGAATGTTTTTTCCATTTAATATTTTTAATAGCTCTAAGTAAGTTTGTATGTTCTTTGGGAGCTACTAGCCAAAGATGCAGCATACCATTTTTTCAAATTTTTAAAAAAGGTGGATTTTAAATATTGTTCTACACCATTTTTCCAGTTACAGAAAAATTAATGCGATCTTTTTACGCCAAGATTTGTTAGTATATAATAAGGCACATTTTTTTGTCAAGAAATTTCTCAAAAAAATGGATTTTTTGATATTTTTTTTTTAATCTGTACCTCAGATTTTATTATATACTTGATTCAAAATTTAAAAAAAATATTTTTCGAAAATATTTCTATATTTTTTTGGAATATTTTTCCATTCAATATTTTTAACACAATAGTGAATCTATACGTCTTTTGGGCGATAATAGCCTAAGCTGCTGTACACCATTTTTACCAGTTACTGAAAAATATGTGATTTTTTTACGCCAGGTTTTGTAAGTATATTATTAAGTGATTTTTTTTGGCACATTTTTTGTCAAGAAATTTCTCAAAAAAATGGATTTTTTTATATTTTTTTAAATCTGTGCCTCAGATTTTCTTTTGTTTTTTTAAAATTTTTATGGCCATTGCTGCTTTGGCAATTAGCCAGGACAATTATTTTTTGAAAAATTCCATGCTTGAACGGGATTCGAATCCGAGACCTTAGCAACGCAGAGCATATGTGTTACCACTACGCTACGCCGGTCGGCTTTTTTGTAATTGACAACGTAACTTAATTAAAATTTAAAATTATTTTTCAATAATATATTTTTCTATATTTTTTTGGAATATTTTTCAATTAAATATTTTTAATACAATTAAGTAAATCTATACGTCATTCGGGCGCTAATAGCCTAAATTGCTGTATAAGTTGCTTAGTATGACATGCTCCCTAAGAACCTAAATATTGAAATATTGACAAGGAAAGTGTATTTTAAATTATATGAAACGTTGTAAGTTTTTGAGGTGTCACCTTGAGTATACTTAATTGGGAGCAGTTTTTAAGGTGCCGTATGTATAATCAATAAAAGATTATACTATCAGTCGTGTATTTGTGCCGAACTGAACATAGTATTTGAACGAACATAAATACAGACGATGGGAGACGTTGAAAGTAAAGGTAATATAACCATAAAGAGTTGCATTTCGAGTGCTTCTTAACGTGTAGCATTGACAGTTTAGTACAAAAGCCTCTCTTTGATGTCGACGCCTACTAAACTTAAACCAAATCCCTCCGGGAAAACTAAAAGAACAAAGTCAAATATTAAATGATATTCACTTCAAGAAGCAAACTGGAGAAAACAAAGCAAGATATTTCTTGTACGAGATGTATCCTGGAGGTAATGTACAAAGTACTGTGGACTGGTACAACCAATTTTATGTTACAAATTTAATTACAATAATTACTTTGAATGTGATAACCAAGGCGCGTACTCATAAATTTGGCCTGGGTAGTATCCATTTCGAAAAAATAACAGTCAAGAGCATATACATTATTATTGGTTTTGTGCAGACACAAGACAAGGGGCCTTATTCAACAATGTATATTATTTCATATTAATTAGAGATGGGAATTTCGGCTCAGTTTGCTGAACCGGATCAGTGGAGGTCGTTCAGTTTGTTGAGCCGGTTCATTGATCCGGCTCAGTGATCCGGTTAAGTAAACATGTTTCCGAGACACAGGTCGGTCGTTCGTTCATAGGTAGAACGTCGCTAAGAGCCGGTTCTTGCATTATATGAACTGGAAACACGTTTCCGAGACACAGGTCGGTCGTTCGTTCGTAGGTAGAACGTCGCTTAGAGCCGGTTCTTGCATTATATGAACTGGAAACATGTTTCCGAGACACAGGTCGGTCTGTCGTTCGTTCGTAGGTAGAACGTCGCTTAGCCCCGGCTCTTATCTAACATTTTTAAAACAAACAATTCACTTTATATAGCTACTGTATTTTAAACCAGATATGTTAAGTTTATGGCGATGTTCATTGCCCTTATAAATCGGACATCTGGGATTTGGGTAATATTTTAAATATTTTTATATAGTATGGTTGTAAGAAAATACAGACTAAGCCTATTAGTTTCAAATAAACTGCCCTACAAATTGATGACAAAATACACTTTATGATAATACATTAAAAGCCGAGTTCTCGCGAAGTTCAACATGACATCGATCCAGATCCGGATCACTCCGGTCACTGCTCACAATCGCCCGACCAATCGTATTCTTGAAACTTAAAACTATACAGTGAGCCGTGAGCCGGTTCATTTTAATTTCGTGAACCGTGTCACTTCAGTCAGTGTACTGAGCCGGCTCAGTGAGCCGGTTCGTTCATGAACGACCCATCTATAATATTAATGTAATTTTGAATTGATTTATGTGTAAAAACAATCTTGATTTTATATGTCACATTCTTAGTTACTGTACAAAATTAGTTATTTCATTTTCTTCTAACATGAAAAACAACAACGATGCTTGATTGAAACTTTCACTAAATGATTCTTCAGCATTTTCCCTCAAATCAGTTAACATTTCGGCGTATGTCATTAATTTTTTTTTAAATCTATATTAATCATTTGTAAATATTTACTTAACATTTTAGCTACTTTTGTATTCCACGGCCTACCTGCTTTTCTAATTCTAGCGGAACAATCGTATTATACAAAGGTAACAACAATTACAATACTAAATTGTTTTAGATTTATTAGTGAGGCCGCGCCACGGGTAATAAAACTGCTACATAAAGAACACGCTATAAATATGTGCCTTGTAACTAGTTCTTATATGTAGGTACAGACCAGGACAATACAAGAAATTATTTTTTAAAATTAAATTTTGTAATAAAATGGGATTGAATCCTTGGTTGTTTGATAAGCTATCCCACTTTTCTATTATAAAAGGAACCGCAATTTCATTAAGCGCAAGGTAAAAGCCGAATGACGAAATCGCTAAATAATTGAATAATTCATCAAACTGAAAAAAGACGATTTTTTTTGCCTGTGATAATTGAAACAAAGAGATTGATTTTTTTAACAACGGTACAAAATTTGTCTATTATTTCCTCCTTTATCTCGCTTAGTAGCTGAAACTAAAATAATATCAATATTTTTCGAAATAATAGTCTGATAAAAAAATCCTTTTTCAGAATTTTAAATCAACCCCTCTGGGAATTAGGATTAGGGTCAGCGACTAAAGTTTTTTTGAGACATAAGCATTTAGCGAAAATTTCATTAAAAAAAATAACTTATTAAGGAATTAAGGAAAAGTAAAATTTGGTTGGATTTCTATGTATTAAGGGGTTTCATTTGATACCTCACGTAAAATTTTAAAAACTATTTATTTTTCTCGTTAAATACGTATTTTTTATATTTTTCCCGCTACGTTTTTTTTTTTTTTTAACTCAAATGTCCACCATTTAGCCACAATTTCTACCGAATAGAAAGAGAAGCATGAGTGACGTTATAACGGTTTTTTGATCAAACACTAAAAAAACTAATAAAGTGAATAAATTGACAACAACAATAAAAGGAAAGAAGCAACAAAGAATCAAGCAGAAGGACCTTATACAGGATCTTACAAGGTTATATAAGTTGCAAATAAAATTGCACGGTGTCGCCACTTCAAGATATTACTCAATGTTTTATTGAACTTTCCCTTTCATGCTTGATAATGTACCATAAAAACTCCTTTTATGCCAATCATAAAATGACACGCGAAGAACGCGGAACAAAACCTTTAATTTTCACAGAAGTTTCTTTTATTTTTTATTTGCCCGACCTTAATATATAAGGGGCAAGTATTGTAATCGCGAAAATTTTCGATGTCGAGATTTTGACTGATGACCACGTTTCATGGTCCAGGGAATCCAAAAAACCTATTTTCGAAGTGCCGTCCGTATGTGTGTGTGTCTGTGTGTGTGTCTGTGTGTGTGTCTGTGTGTATACACGATAACTCAAAAACGGTTTAACTTAAAGAGTTCGTTCTGGTACTAAAAAATTCTCCTAATAATTGGGAAGAACCCTATTGTTTTTTATTAAAATCCGAAACCGGAAACGGAAGTTATAAACATTAAAATTTTAAAAAATTCGTAACTAGTAAACCAAGCCTTGGACAAAAAATTGTATAGGACATAATTTGATGTATTTTTGAAGATTTACCTAAATCTTTTTTTAAATTAAAAAAAAATATATGTTTTTTTTATTATTATTATTTTTATTATTATTTTTTATGGGAGGGCAAGTCTAGCGGAGGTCTTCCTTCGCCACTGGTTTTATTCCTGAATAAGATCTTCTTTGTTAATGTACCTTTAATTCGTTTTGTAAATCAAATAACATTGCTTCGCCGAGTTTAACTTTTTTGGAATTTTAAGGATATTCTGTCATTACTTTTTTTTTATTAATTTCATTTTCGCAGCCTGTATTCTTTTTCTCACCTGTTCTTCTTGCCACAGAGAGAACCACCAACTTTTAAACGTATATACACAGCTGTGAACCGTCTATGAATTATAAAAAGTATATTTAACGCTAATACTGCAATAAATATGTATGAAATATTTGATAAAACTGCTGCAGTAATTTTTAATGATGTGAAAATGGTATAAATATTAATTGAACCAAATAAATTATTCCCAATTAGTTAAAAAAATACATTTAACAAATAAAGAGTGAAAACAGATAATATATTTTTAATGTGTATCGATTTTTACATCAGGAATTTCTCACAGAACAATTCAGTGTTTTATTGAATCCAGGCTAACGACAGGAAGCTACAGCCAGGTTTATAACAAATCTCCGGGCGCAATTAATTGGGAAACAAACGTCTGCGTACAGTACAATATTGCTAATAAATTTACCATTTTAGTGGTGTCGGTGTCGGTGATATATTATACTCAGAGGAGACGGTAAAGTTCCTGCGATTCCGTCATTCGCAGCTGTTGCACGGGGCGCGCTCAGCCAACGGGAGGACAAACGAAAATTATGACGACGAATACTGTACGTGCCTGAAACAGCCACTTAAACCATACGTCACATGAGAGAGTAATTGCACAAAACGGGAATACATTTAGAGTAAAAATTGCTACTCCAACGGACTCGTAGTTATTTCATTTGACCATAAAGTAAAGTCGTTAAGAGGATCAACTGTTTCGAGCAGATGATCGCTGGCACCAAGCTGACCCGCTCATTTCTTTCTGGTCTTCTCTCCGGGCAACTCAGCTGATGGTGTATTGTAGGGCTATAAACTCTGTACGGACTAGAGATGGGAATTTCGGCTCAGTTTGCGGAACCGGATCAGTGGAGGTTGTTCAGTTTATTCATTGGTTCATTGATCCGGTTAAGTAAACATGTTTCCGAGACACAGGTCGGTCGTTCGTTCGTAGGTAGAACGTCGCTTAGAGCCGGCTCCTGCTAAGAGCCGGTTCTTGCAATATATGAACTGTAAACATGATCCCGAGACACAGGTCAGTCAGTTGTCGGTCGTTCGCTCGTAGGTAGAACGTCGCTTAGCCCCAGCTCTTATCTAACATTTTTGAAACAAACAATTCACTTTATATAGCTACTGTATTTTAAACCAGATGTGTTAAGTTTATGGCGATGTTTATTGCCCTTATAAATCGGACATCTGGGATTTGGGCAATATTTTTAATATTTTTATATAGTATGGTTGTAAGAAAATACAGACTTAAGTGGGAAACAGAATGCACCGAGTTCTACGACGCGTTGACGCCGTACGTACGGCGCTATCTGTCAGGAGAAAGTTAAACCCAAGCTGTCGTACGCAAGTGCACAGAATGAACAACGTCCTCCGGCGTTCGACCGCCGGTGATACTGAATGTTCGTCAACTTCCAACTTTTGACGCCGTTGAACGTTGACGCAGAACACCTAACCTCAGCTTTTACTGAATGGTAAAATGTTTGTATGTATAAATAACTTGCATACAACATAAATAACATCACACACAAGTCTTCATCATCCATTATACTTTTAATAAAAGAAAGCGCACGTATAAACACAGATATAGGTTGTCAAGTGACACTTGACGGCGTTAAAAATTATTGCATTGTGTGCAGGCGAAAATTCTCAACGGCGCTACGCAACGCTGTCGCAAATGACGCCGCGCTGACGCTGTAGCGCGCTGTGCATTCTGTTCCAGGCTTAAGCCTATTAGTTTCAAATAAACTGCCCTACAAATTGATGACAAAATACACTTTATGATAATAGATTACAAGCCGAGTTCTCGCTAAGTTCAACATGATATCGATCCAGATCCGGATCACTCCGGTCACTGCTCACAATCGCCCGACCAATCGTATCCTTGAAACTATACAGTGAGTCGGCTCATTTCAATTTGGTGAACCGTGTCACTTCGGTCAGTGTACTGAGCCGGCTCAGTGAGCCGGTTCGTTCATGAACGACCCATCTCTAGTACGGACCATCATGCATATTCTTAATGCTACAGTAATATTTCATCCTGCAGTGCGCATCAAGATGCTTCATTTAAAAAAACTCTGCATTTTATCAGTACAAGTTGATGTTGTACGCCTTTGGATATTTTCTTCATGGGGTTGTCAAAGGATATTAATTACCGGAGGAATATTGCCTCTTCTACGTATTGTAAAGACTTTGATATACATTTTGTCAGCATTAATCATTATGCATGTTTCTTGATATTTAAAACTCAACTCTATACTTGTTTGCTCTGGGTGTTATAAATCTTCAGCATTATCGACGAGGAAAGCGAAATCATCTGCGAAACGCAAGTCGTTTAATCTCTTCCCGTTTATCCAATATAATTTTTTATTACTAATTTCCGCCGGATTTAAAATGTTTCTTTAGTATTGTTACAATTTCATTTATTTTACAAGTTTTAATTTTACAAATAGTCACGTACTTAAGAAATTATTTTTATCCCGAAGAGGTCATAAACCATTTGCTCAGTACGCCACACGAACCTTTTGCTAATACCCTTTTCACACTAGATCTTTAAGACGAGTGAACTTAAAGTTCACCGATGTTTAAGATCGGTATGCTTTCACACTTGATGTTTAAATCTCTGGTGCTGTCATCAGCTACAGTAATTTTGTCCTTAAGTTACCGTCATGAAATTACCAGTTTTGAACTGTCTGCGCAGACGCACATTTTGAATTATTATAAACAATTAAGGATATTTCATTTCATTCTACAATAAAGGCACTACAATAAAGAATATATTACACCTGTATTAACATGTAAGTCGATACATTTTATCTCAATTATTTTAGCTCTGTATTTTATTAAACACATTATTAAAATAAATAATTTTATTATAACAATAAGTATAAACTTCTTATAACGTCGATATAATACAGTATTCTTGTTTATGATAATATAAAATGTTGACAGCACAAATTCAAGGAGTATTTTTTTATAATAGAAATTAAGTTGGCAATGCGTACGAAGTTTAAGACGCAGATCTCTGTCTTAAACATCGGTCGTGTTTAGACGAGGCCGTACGGTTTCACATTAGCGTTTAAAAATACATTCACTTTAACATCCGATCTTAAAGATCTAGTGTGAAAAGGGTATAACAACCATTCTTTCTGATGGTTCTGTATTTTCGCAACACTAGCCAGTTACCGATACATTTCCTTGCAGTTAACATCTCATATTTATCGAAATACAAAATCATTTAAAAACTCTAACACTGGCATCTTTTATTTGAAATCCTGCAGTCATAATAATCCCAAAACACTTTTGTCTCAGTCGAGTTTTTGAAAGGGTCTTTGCAATATGAGTAGCGGCGAAAGTGATCTCCTTGTCTTACCCCTCGCTTGGGCCGGCCCAACTGTCTCCAGTTTTATTTTTGCCTCACACTTAAAGCCGTGAACTAAAGATATCTTGTTTAGAATAACTGCGTGGGTACATGAGAGCTGTTGTTATAAAGGAGGTGATGTTATTGTCCTGCTGAGTGCTGGTGACTAGGGAGGGACGTTGTATCTTGTATCTGTGAGTCGA
The DNA here is from genome assembly GCA_963971575.1 of Liopterus haemorrhoidalis. Classification (NCBI taxonomy): domain Eukaryota; kingdom Metazoa; phylum Arthropoda; class Insecta; order Coleoptera; family Dytiscidae; genus Liopterus; species Liopterus haemorrhoidalis. Next base: position 178,704 of record OZ020613.1, read on the forward strand.
GTGGGGCGATACCGGGCTCGAGTGGATCGTCAACCGCGGCTCGCCTTGACCTTGTTACCTAGATGCCGCGGCCAGGGACAAGGACAGGGACAGGGCTGTACATCTCACATTCATTAAGTCATATCATAGAAAACGACACTTCCACAATTTGTTATGCAATATTTTGATTTAGTTAGAAGCCAGGACCGGCCTGCTATATAAGGGATTCGAGTGCAGAAACAGATGGAGACCGTAGGGGGAATGATGGGGAGAGGGCAAGAGAATATAATGGAGAGAGGAAGTGAGAGTGAGGGGAGGGAGAGAGAATTTTACTAAAAATACATAAAAACGACTACACTCTAAAAAAAGTAGTGTTAAAGGTAGGGTGACCATTCGTCCCGCATTTCGCGGGACGTCCCACATTTTAATTTGGTGTCCCCAGGGCCGAATCTTGCTCTGTACTTATATTTGGGAGCTGAAGACCTTTTTTTTGTTCTTTACTTATATATGGGAGGTGAGGACCTTTTTTTTGTTTGCTCTTCACTTATATTTCGGAAGTGACGACCTTTTTTTGCTCCGTCCCGCATTGTCTTCTCCAAGAAAATGGTCACCCTAGTTAAAGGAATTTCATGGTATACTAAAAAATGAAAATACCGTTAATATATAAATAGAGTATGGTAATAAATTTGGTATCAACATTCTTATCTATATCAACATGAGCAGATTATTAACAAAAGCCGGCTCACAGTTTCAAAATTAAAACATTTTTTAAAAATGTCTCATTAATTTTTTTGTTAAACCAACATTTTTAACTTAAACCGTTTAAAAATATAACAAGAATGTTAATCAACGTTGGAAGTAATGGAGAAGACAAATATTTGATGATAAATGTTTGTTAAAAATGACTTTAAAATTTTTAAATTAATGGTGAGGAAGAAAACCGTTAAGATCGTTCAAGACAAGAAATTTCATGAGTATGCCCCAAATCTGTACAAATATTTCCAGATTATACTACGGTAATTTTTAAAAATGTGGAAACTGTGGAAAACAAAGAAATAAGAAAGTTATGGCAACTAGATGATATATTTTTGATGTTTTACGTGTGTAGAGAAATGTTAGGAAAAACTTCGTCACGGTGTTCTTACTTTTAGAATAATCAGTAAGTTTTCTTTTATTTCGAGACAGAGCCGTCTTTAAATATGTAATAATTTAATATTTGTATATCTCATAAGTGACTTTCTTAAGGGGAAGGGTAGGGTCTGATAACCACATTTTAAGCATATTTTTGTGATTTTTTTCAAATCTATGGTTAAATTTATTCATTTTCAAACTAAGTACATATATAAAGTATGTTTTGAAGAAGATACAAAAAAAATTTGAAGGCAAAATATGGCGAAATGAGCCAGCTGTGGCAAATCTTCTCAGACTCCGGGAAAAAAATTAAATTTTGCGGTGACCAGCATAACTCGTCACTGGATCATCTGAAATCAAAAATCCAAAAAGATTTTGTTAGTTTATGAGTTTGCCGAGGTAATGACGTTGAGTTTTTATTTTTATAATGATTTTTCAGTTTTTAGCGTTACTTAGAAGACAAAAAAAAATTAATTCCCCCTAAAAAAAAACCTAAAAATGAGTATATTTGTGATTGTTAAATAAAAAAAATACATGAAAAAAAAATATCTCAACGTCGTTACCTCGGCAAACTCATAAACAAAATCTTTTTGGATTTTTGATTTCAGATGATCCAGTGACGAGTTATGCTGGTTACCGCAAAATCTAATTTTTTTCCCGGAGTCATCTAATTTTTTTCCCGGAGTCTGAGAAGATTTGCCACAGCTGGCGCATTTCGCCATATTTTGCCTTCAAATTTTTTTTGTATCTTCTTCAAAACATATTTTATATATGTACTTATTTTGAAAATGAATAAATTTAACCATAGATTTGAAAAAAAATCACAAAAATATGCTTAAAATGTGGTTACCTAAAATAAACTGTCCTCTCTAATATAGGACGTATGGTCACCGTAATTATATGGAATATTATATTATCGCGCTCTTTTAGCTATATTTTTGAATCTGACAAAATAAATTTCGGTAATTTAAACTTATAATTGCCGTATATATAAATTTCCTTAATTTTACAGTTAAAAATGATAAAACATCAGGAATAATCCAAGTATATTCAACCCTTCTTCCTAAATTTTAATTAAAAATTAATTCCGTCACTCAAATTAATTTTAATAAGGCCTAACTTGAAGAATTTAATTTTTGCAATTAAAATTCAATGACAAATTCTCAGTAAAACTTCTGATTAATTAAAACTGAATGATAAAATTACCAAAGTGCACAATCATTTTCTTTTAAAATTGTTACATTGTCATGAGGTAGCTCATTTCTGCGTAAAAATGAACTGCGTATTATTAATAAAATAAAATGATTTTTAATTGCTTAGTTGATCAGTTTTTAATATAGGGGGGGGGGGAGCGAATACGAGGAACCCTCTAGCCAGTGATCGTGGCCTTAGCTGAATGGAAACTTACTAAATTGAACTTATAGTGAACCACAAATTGCAACAATAGTGCCAAAGAAATGTGTCTAACTAGCCTAGGGATTTCCGGTATATTTTTCTAGATGTGATTCGATACATGTGCCTATGTATATTAGTAAGGTGACCATTCGTACTGGTTTTACCAGTACTGTATTGTTTTTTTGTCATTGGTCCTGGTTAGTCGTGAAATATAACCAGTACAGTTTAGGGACACAAAATCAAAAATTATTAATTTTTCAAAAGATCGAGTAATCGTTCCATCTTTCAATACGCGCGTAAATTTAAACACAAAATACGGTTCAGCAGTGTAGCGGCCTTTTCAAAATTACTTTCTTAATCTACAATATAAATAAAAGAAGTACATTTTATTTTTTTACTTAAAGGCAAAAAAACTAAGCTTACTCTGCAATATTTTTTTTTTAACATATATTCTACGATAGCCACTTTTCTTCATGCTGACTAAGAAAAATTAACTGAGAGGGGGGGTCTATTTCTAAAAAATATCCGATAAATAATATAAAATTTATTATTGCCTCTTTACGGGGAGGGATGGTCTTATATGTTAATTACATTTTGACTATGATTTGTTTTTTTATCAACAAAAGAGATGATTTTTTATGATTTTTTAGTTTCTGGGGGGGGGGGGGGGGGGTCAGGACCCAAGGACCCCTCTCCCATTGCACGCGCCTATACTTGAGCTAGTTTAAATGTCCTGGTTTTATATTTGACAAAAAATGGTCACCTTAATATTAGGAAGACAAGTTATACCTGGAATGATTCCGCTAAATATTGTAAAGGGGTTATTGCTGAGCAGTCCTTTCCCCTGGCGCTTGTCCATCGCGGACATCGGGGACTGTTGGTGATTCCCCAGCTTCGGTCTGAGCGGCGAGTCCAGCATCTGGCACTGGCCCATCAGCGTCACCATCTCCGAGAAAGAGATCGGTAACGGCTTGTTCACCACGCTCAACTCGTGCAGCAGCTGGATCGCTTCCTCCGGCTCGCTGCAAACAATAATCATCATAATTACTCTCTACTCCGGCTTCAGCTCTCTGCATTCACAGCTCTTAAATTAGTCGACTATAGGCTACGACTTGTGCACTGTTCATTGTCTTATAGTTACTGAGTTGTTTTAATGAGATAGATTGGCTATCTCAGTCTACATCGTAGAGAACATTTACATTGTATGCCTTTACATAACCTAACAAAATGTCATCGCGTCGATTACAACAAATCTCGCCCAAAATTACAAAGACAAACAGTAAATACAATCAATTTAGGTAATTAGGATAGGTTTAGTTAGTAAAAATCTAGGACAGCAAAATTAGGAAAATGATAATAGATAATAAACGTTTTACGAAGCCACCGTAGTTGGTTTAAAGACACATAGATGTCGCACTATTCATAACACAGTAATTTCCTTAGCTGTAAAAGCTGCCTTGAATGTTAAAACTATCTACTAAACTTATTCACAACGCACAATGCACAGTCAACTAATTTAAAGAGCTCTGAACGCAGCTGTACGGACATTAATTATTGTTTAAATAATATCCCAGTGCTTCCCAACCTTTCCTGTAACATGGCACACGGTACACAGCACAAAACTTATACGAAACATCTCTCAGAATAACTGGACATTATATTTATGTTATAAAAAAAATATACAAACTTGTTAGAAAAACGTTGATATGAAATGTAAATTTTCACACATTTCAGGGTTTTGTAGGCATTTAGTAACAAATTGTACGTACATATAAAAATCATAAACTTCCATAACTTTTGAAAAAATAATCTACGGGCATCCATCTAAAGACTTGCCAGAGTAGTTGAGATGTGCTCGCAACAAGACCCAGGCCACCCAGTTCTCCAGTTAGTCAGACAAATATTGCTAAGAAATCGATAACTTTCCAAATAAATATCGAATCAAAAATTCCTGTTGTATTTCGGTTCAGATTAATGTGCAGTGGTTCTCAAAACATCAACAATGTTTGAAGAAAATGCAAATAGTAAAATAAGAAGTAGCCTACTGACCTGCCTTCACCAATTATCGTTTCATTTAAAGTACACATTAATTTTGCATCATTTAAATACAAATTTTACTTTTTTCCTCTAATTCACCGGTGAAGAGTTCTATGGAAAGTGCTATGAATGTAGCGCTCAAGGTAATTAACATACATTTTGCTCTAAGTGACATGTTGCTTTATTTACGACAGTATTAAATAAATGTTAAACTTTTTATGTTAAATTTATGTTGATAATAAGGCCAGGACGAACATAATTTTCTTCTGTCTATCTCAACAATTAAAAATAAAAGCCACTCTTAAGATAAAGTAAAATAAATTATTATTTTTATAAAATTTTCCAAGAGATGTGACTAATTTGGTATCTAGATCCCAGAGGGAATTATAAGAGGTTATTTGTTATAATTCGTTCCGGTTTGAAGTTAGTAGGTAAGAAAGAAATTACACAACTTTTTTCGTGTAATTTGAAAGTTCTTCTGTGTATTTAGGTCATACCAAGTAACTTATATAAGAGGAATCTGATTTGTTTAAATTATCTTTCGAAAAGTGTTTTTGAAAAGCCAGTTTCAGTTTCCTCTTAAAACAGTTACATATTTATTTATCAGTCTTTAATTTTTTTTTATCGAATGAAAGCCCTTAGTACGTGGATTAACGCACAAGTTTTTATTTTTGCAAAATAAATTATTTTGATGCGATTTTTGCCAAAATTGTGCAAAACAAATTTTGCCTCACACCCTGTAGCCCAGATGGTTTAAACTAAAAATCTAAAAAAATTCTAAGTAATGTATATTGGTGTGAACCGAAATAGTACAACAGGAATTTTTGAACAGATTATGTTTTCGGAAAATAACGCATTTTTTGTGGTTTTTGGTTCACAAAGTACAAAAATTATACCAATGTAAGACACCCACATGCAAGGCGTGCGATAGCGTAGTGGTTAGAGCACTGGTGTCGTAAGCTAAAATTCTCTGGAAACGAAGGGTTTCGAGTACGGAGTGAATTTAATTTTTTCTGTTTTTTTTGCATTTTTATTATGTTGAAATTATTTTGTCAAAATTCTAGTTATATTTTGACAAATGTTGTATTTAATTTTTAAGAGCGTAAATTTAATAATTATCTTATTATATGATTAACAGATGATAAATTATTTTAAAAATATCGTTCATTTTGCCGTGATTACTACAAAGTAAAATTTGTCCTACACACTCAGCATACCGCCTTCACTTATTATATACCTGCGAAACCCTGAAATGTGTGAATATTCACACTTCACATCAATTTTTTTTCTTTTTTGTTCGACACTTGGATTTTGAGAGGTGAAGACCTTTTTTTTTTGCTCATCTCTTAAATTTTGAGAGGTAGGAACCTTATTTTTATTTACCAAGGGCCCCAAAACACGGTTCTGCCCCTAGCGCAAGTTTACCTTACTGCGGCTCTGTATTTATTTATCAGTCATTAAAATACTAATAAGACTGTCCCATTTTTTTTGTTGGCGAGTTTTATTTTACATTGTAACCAAAAAATTTGTAACAATGGGAATATAAAATTTAAAATTCTCTATTGTGAATAATATCGGAATTATACGTTCTGTATTTAATATTTATAAAAGACTATAAATTTATTTTAACGTTCATTTTTATTCATTTTACAATGTGATTATTTTTATAGTTATAAAATAATATTATTTTCCATAAAATTTTAGTCGCTTTCAAAAAGTTCTGTGAGTTTTAAAGCAGCATTCACTGCTTCTAATTTAATGCTCTGTACATTGATTGGAGTTGTGGATAAATTTAATAGATTATTTTTAAACAGCGTTCACAACTATGACTTTTAATGCGTAACGATGGTTGGGACATCTATATGCCTTCAAACTAACTACAAAGGCGTGCATGCATTTTTGGAACTTGTTACCTACAGTCTACAGTGAACAGCTCACTAAGCACAATGCATTAATTTTAGCTCTGTAGATTAAGGTGAATGTTTAAAAAATTGGCACTTATTGCTAAAATTAGCAATAAATAAAATAAAAAGTAATACGAACATATTTAATTAAAACAATTATATTTATAGTTCTAAAAATACCATGTCTATTCTGAACCTGCAGTTTATTAAAAATTAAATCCAATTTTCTCCGGATTACCTAAGCTAAAGTTACATACATGACCAGTATGGGAGGGGGGGGGGTAAGACATCCGCATGCAATAGTATTTACATTGAAACACGCGGAAATAAAAATATCGTAATATATATAGGTAATAATAACTTTATCCGATGTACGCAATAATTAGAAAAAAAAAACCAATACCATAAAAAACAGTATTACTAATAGTTAAGTTGACCAACCGTTTTACTTTGGGCAGAATATTCTTCCTTTAAAAGATCTTGTCCTGTCCAACTTATATGTCCTTCTTTTCTTTTGAAAAATTAAGTGGGGTTATAACTTATTAGGCGAATAGTTGCATATATAGTAAAATATTTTTTATTTTATAAACTTACACATAAAAATAATTCTGCGGACAGGCAAAACAATCTCGCGGACCGGTGCCGGTGCGGTTGAGAAACACTGGTGTAGAGGTATAGGCGTACTAATAAGAAGGGTTGTTTATATTACATTACATTACCTAGACCTCGAATTGAGCGCGAATCAATTTTTCACAGAAAAGAATTGGTCAAAAAATATCGCGTTATATTCGGGCTAATACGGTATTAAGTTACTGAGCGATAACATTTATAAAACAATTTTTCTACAATTAAAAATATCTTCTTAAATAGATTGCAATTCGCTGCAAAGTATAAGAAACTTATAATCTATGGGGGTTTATACCTACCGTTAAACCAATATGTATTAAAAGTTATACTTCCAATATTTGAACCAGAGGTTTGTAATTCTAATTAAGTTTCCACTAAATAATGAAAACTCGAAAAAATTGATGTGAAGTGTGAATATTCACACATTTCAGGGTTTCGCAGGTATATAATAAGTGAAGGCGGTATGCTGAGTGTGTAGGACAAATTTTACTTTGTAGTAATCATGGCAAAATGAACGATATTTTTAAAATAATTTATCGGCTGTTAATCATATAATAAGACTGGTTATTAAAATTACGCTCTTAAAAATTAAATACAACATTTGTCAAAATATAACTAGAATTTTGACAAAATAATTTCGACATAATAAAAATGCAAAAAAAAAAAACAGAAAAAATAAAATTCACTCCGTACTCGAACTCGAAACCCTTCGTTTCACACCAGTGCTCTAACCCATTTCGTTATAGCACGCTTTGCATGTGATTGTCTTACATTAGTATAACTTTTGTACTTTGTGAACCAAAAATCACAAAAATTGCGTTATTTTCCGAAAACATAATCTGATAAAAAATTCCTGTTGTACTATTTCGGTTCACACCAATATACATTACTTAGAATTTTTTTAGATTTTTAGTTTAAACCATCTGGGCTACAGGGTGTGGGACAAAATTTTTTTTGCACAATTTTGGTAAAAATCACGTCAAAATAATTTATTTTGCAAAAATAAAAATTTGATCGTTAATCCACGTACTAAGGGCTTTCATTTGATACCCTACTCAGAATTTAAAAAAAATATTTTTGTTTTCGATGAGCACATATTTGTTTATATTTTTAGGGGGGTATGTTTTTTAGATGTTTTAGTATTTTTCCTATGTGCGGGTCAAAGAGTTGTATAAGCATGCCAAATTTCAACTCTCTAGGTTTAGCCGTTTGGCTACAATTTTTACCGAACAGACAGACAGACAGACAGACGACAAAATGACGGTATAAGGGTTTTTTGGTCATACCTACAAAACCCTAAAAAGGAAAAAAGAAAGTTATTTCAATGATTAATGTGATAATTGCACAATTATTTTTAATAATTTATATACAAAATTATTATTATTATTGATTATTTTAATATTTTTTTTATGACCTTTAGAGTTTATTGCCATGACAACAAGTATTATACAAAAGCTGTAAATTATAAATTATTACAAATAGTGCCATTTTTCACACTACATGACGTATCGATTTTAAAATGATCACGCAGCCGCCTTAAACATTCCATAAATTTCCCGATTATACATAATTTGCAAGTTCGATCAGAACTGACATACTTACCTAAGGGTCTGTAATGATTTAACTCCTTATGTAGTAAATAGAGAATTCATAAAATAGGTGTGTGTCACTACCTATCAGTGGCGGCGCTAGCGAGGGGTCCGGGGGGCCCGGACCCTCTCAGAAATTGCTCTGGCCCCGAGTTGCCCTCCCCAGAATTTTTTGGAGAAAAATGTATTTTAGAAGTAAGGACCTTTTTTTTTAGTTCATCACTTGTATTTTCATGGGTAAACGATAAAAAAATAATTTCAAATATTTCCTGGTCCCCTCAAATTTTCCTCAAAAATGTCCTGACCCCCCCCCCAGATTTTAAGAGCTAGCGCTGCCACTGGTACCTATAGATTTTATAATCCAACTTGACGTTAGTTACTGTCCGGCAGATATTTTGTGGCCGGGCGTGAAAAATGCGCGTGAAATTTGTAGTGAGGATTATAACTTTGGCGAATTGCATTACTTCTTACACACGCTATTACAGTCAAGTGCATAAGTGCAACATTCAAAATATAATAAATATTTAAAATCATGGAGACAAAAAACAAACTAGGTGGACGTGCTATTAATAGTCAAAAATTTAACATTGTTATGTAAGTATATTTAGCGGGAAAACATCTGTATTACATTATTACATAGAAAGCCTTTATTATTTACAATCTAATCGCAGGAGTTTGGAAAAAGACGCGGGACGGGGTTGCTCTGGCCAGTGAACAAGTCGACAAAGTGAACTTCAAATGCAATAATCACTTAAATCAAGCAGCTGCGTTTCTATAGTTTTGTTGTTCGACTGTGATGGGAGGAACTTGTCTTTGTAGACGTACTTAACTGATAAATATAATGTACACGTGTAAGAATGTGAACTTGTTTCTCTGTCTGTACTCTATATCTGCCACTGTCTTTCATAGTGCCCTCTCTGTGCGCACAATAAACCACGCCCGGCCACGAAATATTTGTCGGACAGTACTATCAGAATACTGGAAGTTATGATGCATTAGTTAATTTAGTAAACTATCGATTAGTTGTTCCAAACTCGAAATAAATTTGATCGATGAGATTGTTTTTATGGAGTTAAAACGTTGGAAATTAATGCACATTGTAATACAATAGTTCTTTTCTCTCACTTTTTCATTATAATTTTTACTTTCAGTTCTTTGTTTAAGAGTAACAGCCGAAATATCTAGAGCAATATATTATTACATTTAGTGATTATTTATTTTATTTTATTTATATAACTATATTATATAATAGACTATTAATGTCATTATTGCTACACATACTGCTTAAACGAATAAGTAACAATAAAATAAAGAAATAAAGTAAACAAAATCGAATTGAGCATTTGGGCAGAGGCAGAGAACGTGTTTAGTTTCTCGAATAAAAGAGAAAAGCCCATCCCCATTCCCCATCCTCCGAATCCTCCATTCCCGAGTCACTACTCGTATGGCCATTAAATTTATTCGGCCAACATTTGAGCTTTTATTACGATTTATTTGAAACCTTAACTCCTAATTTCCAGTCCAGAATTAATATTTGAAACCTCGTATATGATCAGTGGCTCTTATGCAAATGAATTCTCGACACATTTTTGCATAATATCCACATACGCAAACTTCAAGGGGCATTACTTTCAATATGTCCTATGATAATTCGTATTCAGAAACACGATTTTAACATGAAAATTTATTCAGAAATGTAAATGAAGTTATAATAAAGAATCGGAGAGCGTATTACGTGGCCGACATCTCTGATGCAAGCGACGGACATAAAACATAAGCCGATTGTCCGAATGAAGAGGGAAACCAAACAAAAGAGTGTTAATTTAAGCACACACTACATTTCAATGGCTTTGGGTTACAAAATCCATTCAGAGGACACATCTACGATATTTTCAACGACACTTTTAGCATTTCGTAGACATAATCAGGGCTGTAGAGACAAAGTCAGAGTCGGGGTCATGGAGTCGGAGTTGAGAAGTCGGTGCAAAACTTCCAACTCCGACTTAGGACATTTAAGCTATAGCTAACAAAAAATATAAATATTATTTCATCATTCTGATCATTCAAACTTAATCAAACCAATTGCAAAATACCATTATTCTAGATAAGTAAATGGGTGATGGCGCTAATTGCCATAGGAACAGGAACATTACGAACCTAGTAAATGAACAGAAAAACTGAAGGGTTGTTGGTAAATTGTGACGCTGGTCGCATACAACTGTAAAATGTTTAATTACACTTCTTTTCAGTAATCTTATTTGGATTCCTCTGGCAATAAAATCTTATTAAGCTTGATTAGACAAAAAGACGTTATTTTTAAGTTGCATCGTAAATTGAGAGAAAGACGTAGACGTAAATATTTCGCGCAAATAGCCATCGGTGCGACAATTTTTTTTGGGATGTAGTTATTTCTTCAAGTTTACATGATTTCTGAACAGATTAGTGCTTATAAAAACGAATAGTTATATCAAGAGTTGACTTGAAACATTCAAAAGAATAAGGCCCGGTCTTTCCACCTTCAGTTAAAGTCCCAGGTAACTATCTGACAGATAAGGTTATTTGTAACTTCATCTGCTGAATAAATGTCAATACCAGTCAGTGAATCCAATACGTCAGTATCGTTATCCGTTAGATAACTATCCGATAGATACATTTGTATAGAAAGAAGGGATGACATTTACTCAGCAGATGAAGTTAAAAATAACCTTATCTGTCAGATAGTTACCTGGGACTTTATCTGAAGGTGGAAAGACCGGGCCTATGTCTTTTATATAAAACAACTTATATCTTAATTGAAAAGTCATATGCTGGCCACATGTTTTATTCAAAACTTACCAGGACTAAGATGTTTAAATAAGGATATAACTTTCTTTCATGGTTATTTTATTGTAATTAAGAATTTAATGGTCCATTTCGTTTACATGTAAATTTCTTAGAATGTGTTGAATATTAAGAGTTCGAATTAAATTTACAGCTTCTGCAAATAAAAAAGACAATTTGAGCTCCTCTTCAGAATCTACTCACGTTTTAAATAGTCACTTTTTACTTTTTGTAAACTGCTCATTTTCGCGAACAATCTTATGAATACAATTTATATTGAATTTCTGTGTCCATCTGTGTTAAAAAAAATCATTCACGCTTGTTTGGAATTGGATTTATTTTTGTATTCGGTAAAGTTTATTATCATACTTTAGCGCAGAGTAATTTTAAAGCACTCCTTAAAAAAAACAGTTTTAAAATATTCTAATTTGCACACACTGAGAATTGCAAACGTTGACTTAAGAAAAAGCTGTTCCTCCCACAGCCAGCTGTGTGTTGTCTGTTGAAGGGTGAGTAAAGGCATATATTGTTTCATTTCTGCTCCAAATGGGAAGACCACAAACGATGTGTACAATGAAGTTCTTTAGACATAATTAAATATTTTAAATGAACTTTAAAGGAACGAGTACTCTGTCAGTACCTTATAAACTTATGAAATTGGCAAACAAACTAATATCTAAGACAAGATTTGTGCACTTGACGTATCAGTTGTGTTATATATATGTACTTTAAGCAAAGTGGGATTAAACTTCGGAACAAGTTCAATAATTATCAAACATAACTGTGAGCGAGGAAAACGGTATCACTTTATCAAATGAAATGGAAACATTTTCATTGTTTGCAGTTAGCAGCCAGCAGTGGGAACTGTTAAATGTCCCGAGGGAGCACTCGATGTCTCCCACATTAGTAACCGCGCTTTACGGACATGTCGCCCAGTCGCTCAAATTATACCGTTTACCTCAGCTCGCGGATTCAACTTTCAACTTGAAAATAGTTTTGAACTTTTTGTCGCATTATAAAACAGGTTTTAAAGTTATTTATTATAACATTATGCACACATTATAGTAATGAGTTGGTGGTAAGCATTTTTTTCTTTTTATATATAGCTCAGAAGCAACATTTTTTCTCACGTTCAATCCCAAGGAAGCCATGGTCTTTAAAAACGTATCTTTTGAGTGCTTAATAATATAAAAATAAGAATTTATTGATTGGTAATTACAACATACACATTTTTACAACAAGTCCAAACAAAAGTACAATAACAATATTAAAACATACAGTATTACAAAAATTGATGTGAAGTGTGAATTTTCACACATTTCAGGGTCGCAGGTATTTATTAACTATGTGATGATTATTTGGGATGCCAAAACAAATTTTATGTCAAAATATTTTTTTATGAATTTTAATTCGAATACCTAATACCATTATTTAACTTTCTAAATATGTGCAGTATTTTTTTTATATAGCAAGGTTCATTAAGATTTTGAAAATTGTGCCTATGGCTTCCATTGGTTACATTAACAAAATAAAAATGCAAAAAAAAAACTGAAAAAATAAAAATGGACGGGATTCGAACACAGTTTCTTACAGTAGTTTCAACTCACTAAGGGACAACGCTACCACTGTGCTATACAGGATCACTCGTTTACTATGTTAAATAGCAGATTAAATATATTACATATTTTACTTAAAAACACAAAAAATGCATTATTTTCCGAAAACATAATCTGATCAAAAATTCCTGTTGTACTATTCCGGTTCACACCAATGTACATTACTGAGAATTTTTTCAGATTTTTAGTTTAAACCATCTGGGCTGCAAGGTGTAGGACAAATTTTTTTTGCACAATTTTGGCAGAAATCGCCTCAAAATAATTTATTTTACAAAAATAAAATTTTGATCGTTAATCCACGTACCAAGGGCTTTCATTTGATACCCTACCCAGAATTGTAAAAATCATATTTTTTTTTTCGATGAGCATATATTTGTTTATATTTTTAGGGGGATATGTTTTTTAGATGTTTTAGTATTTTTCCTATGTGCGGGTCAAAGAATTGTATAAGCATGCCAAATTTCAACTCTCTAGGTTTAGCCGTTTGGCTACAATTTTTACCGAACAGACAGACAGACAGACGATAAAATGACGGTATAAGGGTTTTTTGGTCCTACAAAACCCTAAAAACGATGTGGTGTATACTTTAATTATTTACCATCAGTCTTGTAAAACCATACATAAAAGTATAAAAAAGTCCGGATTACGCGAACTACAATTGAAAAGTACAATTAAATTGGTGTTGTGCCTGCCGTGGATTGCATCTCTATTATTCAAAACTTTTTGTCCTCTTCACTTAATGCACTACTATTTTAGTTTATAATTAAATTTAAACCTCAACGAAGATTTATGTAACTTTTCAAAATTCAACTTTACCTAGTTCTAAAATTTATGTTAATCCTGTTTGCAAAAGGCAAACTTTTTCAGCGTGTCATATTAAATGTGAGTGTTATTAGTGGCAGCCTGGATCCTTCCTGGACCACCTTCTCTAGTTATAACAGGTTGCTTTATGGATGCTAAATAAATGTAAAAGAGTAATGACATCGTTGCACAAACTAGGGACTTGCCGTGAAAACTGTTATTCCCAGATGTGTTCATGTTCTTTAAATCTGGAGCTTTAATGAGAAATTTTTACATTTTTTTGTGCGCTCATGTCAAATACTCTTCTGTTTATCATCTAGTACTAAATGCTAACGCCATCTATGTGTCATTTCTTATGTTATACGGAAACATCTGACAGTTGTTGTGAATAACCTAAATTAACTGTATATTGTGTATTGTTTTACATTTTACTGTTTAAAATAGCACGCGTTGAAAGTGCTGTAATTTAAAACTAGTTCCAGATAACAGCAGTGATTATAGTGATATATTAATAAATACAACAGCAGGTATTAAACAATAAGCATATGCATGCGATTCGGAGGGTCCCAAAGGGCTCAAACGGTCATGTGATCTTCTAATAAAAAAATATGATTTTCCGCGTTTTCATACAGCATGCCTATAATTAAAAGACTTTAAATTTGTTATAACTTTCTTTTGACAAAAGGGCAAGCAATATTAAATCAGAGAAAAACACAAAAATTTTGTGTTTAAGTGGAAATGCAATTTTCCCTATGACCGGAAAGCGTGCAGGGGTTTAATACCATCCCTTTTTTGTTGTCACAGGGTAAATATTCTCTCCTCCAAAAGGCATGCTGTATGAAATCGGGTACCAAAAATATCATGAGCTCCCGGTCTAGTAGTACTCCGCCTAATAAAAGAGCACTTTACTTCAGTTTATAAACGCGACAAAACAATAGTTATGACATTGCGTGATTGTCAGAGAGGCATCGTTTATTTGCACGGAATATCTGTATGAAAGACACATGATACAACAACGCTCATGTCATATGATAGATGGTAGATGGCAGATAATGGATACTGTTGACTCTGTAGAAATTTGAAAGCATTTACGTGTCAATATTTATACTGTCAATATTAGTTGAGTGTTTAAGTACTAGACTACTATGTAAATAACTTGAATTTAGCGATTCTCTGCTACTTTGTCTAGTGCAGCGGTTCCCAACCTGTGCTCCGCGGAGCCCTAAGTGCTGCGCGTGCCCTTTCAGGGGTTCCGCAGCCGACCCAGGAAATAAAAATTGAATAAAATCAAAAGAATAAGAAATAAAAAACAGAATCAAATTAATAAAACTGGAAATGACATTCTGAAAGAAAATTGGCCAAGTTGTATATATGTCCAAGTGATTTCTGACTCTATGACTAGCTGAAATGTGATCGGCGAGATGCATTTTTGTTTGAATAATCTGCGTGTATTTTGATTATTTGCTTCATTTTATAAAAATCTGCCTATCTATCAATATGTGAGCTGTGAAAGAGAAAAGTGAATTTATATCAACTAAAAAATCTACCCCCTCCCCCGTAACATTACTTCTAAACACCATTAATTTGTAAGACATAGGGTAGGCCTAGGGGCTCCGTCGTAGAAATTGATTCTAAAAAGGGCTCCGCAAGTAAATAAAAAGGTTAGGAACCACTGGTCTAGTGGTTCTTAACGTGGCCAGTATCGCCCCCTAGAAGAATCACTTCAGGGAGTGATCGATTTCAAATTCAATTTTGGGGAGCTCTTATAAAATTGGATGAGCGATATGAAAATATCTGAAAATACAAAATATTAAAATAGGAATTTCCTAAAACCATTTATTAACAAATTCAATAAATTACGTAAATAAATGTTGCTGTGATAGATTTATGGACGATTTATCAACAAATCTAAAGTAATAAAAACTTTTCCAAACCAATTTAATGCCTACCTCAACTAATTCAGAAACTCGTAAATCGTTCAATTTCATATTGGATCAATACGTGAATTACTTGTGAACTTGAAATATGAGGGTACCAACATACCTGCTCATCACATATTGCTATGGTGTTGGTACACCTGTTAAATACCCGCAGTGCACAGATCATTTGGAAAAAGCGAAAATTAATTGCCCTGCTATACGAGCAAAGCTGTCCAGATCGTTCAGTTTACTTTGCATGTCTTGAACTGACTGGGCAAGTAGGCAGAGATCATCAGCGTAGTCCAGATCCTCTAGGCGAGTGGCAAGGTTCCATTGGATGCCTCTTTGCGAGGAGTTTGCTGCACGCAAGACTGCATCTATAGTGATGAGAAATAGCAGTGGGGACAATACGCAACCTTGCTTCACTCCCGACTGTACCTGAATGGGACTGCTTACT
Organism: Liopterus haemorrhoidalis; assembly: GCA_963971575.1. NCBI lineage: Eukaryota > Metazoa > Arthropoda > Insecta > Coleoptera > Dytiscidae > Liopterus > Liopterus haemorrhoidalis. The sequence continues at coordinate 194,979 of OZ020613.1, forward strand.
TTCCCACGGTGTTCTATTGAAGGGGCCTAAAAGTTTGAGTAGCCTAGGGCCTCGCATTATTTAAATTCGGCCCTGGTTGTGATACTCTCTAACTGTGAGACTCTCTGAATTAAATGATACACTATTGTTCCATGTAATCTCAGGAATTCCCTGTTAATTGATTTGGATGTGCTTTTAATGTTAAATTGCTTTTCCACATCAACAAGACGAGATGATATATTGATGGCTTAGCTCGATGCCGAGCGCGAATATGGCAGGATCTTATTAAAAGGTTTTACTATTAATTTGAAACATGTCATAGGTATTTACTTAATGGATAATTTTGAATGAGGATGTTCCATCAGATTTACATTCTTGTCAAAGTTTGTGTTGACTTTAATATTTGGAATTAGATATTTATATAACGTAATCTTTAGCTTTGATAAGCACGATATTTAGAGGGGAAATGTTGACAGTTCAGCTACAACCTACAAGCTACAAGATCTCAGCTGAATAATTTACAAGAACAGTAGGTACTGACAGATGACAGATGGTGACCGACCTGCATTTAACTATTCATAATTACAAAACATTGTTTATCTGGAGCAACTGTTATACTCAATGACGGCTCGTGCCCTACAAATGCAACAAGGAGTTGCAACTTTTATAGCTACCAATTATTATATGTTATATAGCTAAGTTAAAAGTAGTTGGTAACAAAAAATTATATCTCAATAACGGTAAAAGATAGGGACCTCTGGTTTAAATTTTTAAGTTCCTCATGTCCATTTTAGTCTAGAAAAAAATTGGGGCCTTAATAACCAAACTTATACAAAAAGCATGAACATTAAACAAAACCCTTAAAAATGGCAAAATATCGAAAAACTCGTAAGGGGGACCCCTTTGATAAGAAATCGCGAATTTTTACAAAAAAAAATATTTTGGATTTTTCTCAAAATTGATACACATTGGGCCGTAGATCACAAAAATAAGGTTCATTTTGGATTTTGGCCAACTGTTTTTAAGTAAATCGGAAAAAAATACCTAAAATTGACTATATCGGAAAATAGTACCTAAAATTGACTATAACTCAAAAACTAAGGCCTCTTGATTTTTTTAAATATTTTTTTATTAATCCTCACCCCAAAATTACCTAACGGCCATATTTTGGACTGTATTAGAAAAACTTTTTTTTTTCAAAAAAATGAACAAAAAAAATATGAACATGTATTTCAAAAACTAAAAGAGATAGGGACCTGCGGATGGAATTTTTGAAGTTTTAAGGTCTGAAATATGGTAAAGGCACATTTTAAAACATATTTTGAACAAAAAAAAATTTTGAAAAATTTTGAAATTTTTCCAATAAAATTTAATTTTTCAAAAAGTTATATCTCAATAACGGTAAAAGATAGGGACCTCTGGTTTAAATTTTTGAGTTCCTCAAGTCCATTTTAGTCGAAAAAAATTGGGGCCTTAATAACCAAACTTATACAAAAGCATGTATCATTAAACAAAACCCTTAAAAATGGCAAAAAATCGAAAAATCGTAAGGGGGACCCCTTCTATAAGAAATCTCGAATTTTTACAAAAAAAAATATTTCGGATTTTTCTCAAAATTGATACACATTGGGCCGTAGATCACAAAAATAAGGTTCATTTTGGATTTTGGCCAACTGTTTTTGAGTAAATCGGAAAAAAAGTACCTAAAATTGACTATATCGGAAAATAGTACCTAAAATTGACTTTAACTCAAAAACTAAGGCCTCTTGATTTTTTTAAATATTTTTTTATTAATCCTCACCCCAAAATTACCTAACGGCCATATTTTGGACTGTATTAGGAAAACTTTTTTTTTTCAAAAAAATGAACAAAAAAAATATGAACATGTATTTCAAAAACTAAAAGAGATAGGGACCTGCGGTTGGAATTTTTGAAGTTTTAAGGTCCGATATATGGTAAAGGCACATTTTAAAACATATTTTAAACAAAAAAAAATTTTGAAAAATTTTGAAATTTTTGTAATCAAATTTAATTTTTCAAAAAATTACATCTCAATAACGGTTAAAGATAGGGACCTCTGGTTTAAATTTTTGAGTTCCTCAAGTCCATTTTAGTCGAAGGAAATTGGGGCCTTAATAACCAAACTTATACAAAAGCATGTATCATTAAACAAAACCCTTAAAAATGGCAAAAAATCGAAAAATCGTAAGGGGGACCCCTTTGATAAGAAATAGCGAATTTTTACAAAAAAAAATATTTCGGATTTTTCTCAAAATTGATACACATTGGGCCGTAGATCACAAAAATAAGGTTCATTTTGGATTTTGGCCAACTGTTTTTGAGTAAATCGGAAAAAAAGTACCTAAAATTGACTATATCGGAAAAAAGTACCTAAAATTGACTTTAACTCAAAAACTAAGGCCTCTTGATTTTTTTAAATATTTTTTTATTAATCCTCACCCCAAAATTACCTAACGGCCATATTTTGGACTGTATTAGGAAAAATTTTTTTTTTCAAAAAAATGAACAAAAAAAATATGAACATGTATTTCAAAAAGTAAAAGAGATAGGGACCTGCGGTTGGAATTTTTGAAGTTTTAAGGTCTGAAATATGGTAAAGGCACATTTTAAAACATATTTTAAACAAAAAAAAATTTTGAAAAATTTTGAAATTTTTGTAATCAAATTTAATTTTTCAAAAAATTACATCTCAATAACGGTTAAAGATAGGGACCTCTGGTTTAAATTTTTGAGTTCCTCAAGTCCATTTTAGTCGAAGGAAATTGGGGCCTTAATAACCAAACTTATACAAAAGCATGTATCATTAAACAAAACCCTTAAAAATGGCAAAAAATCGAAAAATCGTAAGGGGGACCCCTTCGATAAGAAATCTCGAATTTTTACAAAAAAAAATATTTCGGATTTTTCTCAAAATTGATACACATTGGGCCGTAGATCACAAAAATAAGGTTCATTTTGGATTTTGGCCAACTGTTTTTGAGTAAATCGGAAAAAAAGTACCTAAAATTGACTATATCGGAAAATAGTACCTAAAATTGACTATAACTCAAAAACTAAGGCCTCTTGATTTTTTTAAATATTTTTTTATTAATCCTCACCCCAAAATTACCTAACGGCCATATTTTGGACTGTATTAGGAAAACTTTTTTTTTTCAAAAAAATGAACAAAAAAAATATGAACATGTATTTCAAAAACTAAAAGAGATAGGGACCTGCGGTTGGAATTTTTGAAGTTTTAAGGTCCGATATATGGTAAAGGCACATTTTAAAACATATTTTAAACAAAAAAAAATTTTGAAAAATTTTGAAATTTTTGTAATAGAATTTAATTTTTCAAAAAATTATATCTCAATAACGGTAAAAGATAGGGACCTCTGGTTTAAATTTTTGAGTTCCTCAAGTTCATTTTAGTCGAAGGAAATTAGGAAAAAATTTTTTTTTCAAAAAAATGAACAAAAAAAATATGAACATGTATTTCAAAAAGTAAAAGAGATAGGGACCTGCGGTTGGAATTTTTGAAGTTTTAAGGTCTGAAATGTATATATATATATTCCAAAATATTTTTTTCTTTATTACAAATATTGATCTAAAGGTAAACTTCAATATATATATATATATATATATATATATATATATATATATATATATATATATATATTAATAACACCAGGAAGTTTTTTAATTAAATTTTTATTAAATTGTATTGAAAACTTTTGGACAGCTATTTTCAATTAAAAATGCACAAACTTTATCTCATAACGCTTCACAGAGTAGTATCCAAAGAAATTTTATAATCGAATAAAAAAAACAGTCTAGCAAGTCATAAATTTTATTTTAGAAAGTTGTGTTGGCATATATATTATCTATGTTTCCCTGCTACTGACTCGTCATGAGCCAAGTCGCTGCCGGGCCATCTCGTCGCCGAGCCAACTCCCCGCGCATTGATGTGATCTCAGTGGTTGTTTGTTCATACTTTTTTTGCAAACATTTAAATCAAAAACAGTTTTTTCTATGTTATTTTATTAAAAAACTCAAATTTTAAGAAATATACAGCGAAATTAAACGGTTAGAAATACGTATCAATAGTGAGGAACGAACAAACACCGCGATCACATGAAAACGCGGAGAGTTGGCCCGGCGGCGAGTCAAACGCAGAAAGATGACCGCGGCGAGTTATCATAGACCGAAATTGGACCAAGTCTCCGAAGCGTAAAAGAATATCAAGAAAACAAGAAACAATACGTTTCTTCGTATTCAGGGTAGAGTTTAAGTATTAAATATAAGAATAAAAGTAATAATAGCTAAATCCAAATAAAACCTTTTGAAAGAGAAATTATTCGCTTATGTGCGATTTGTTCGTTAATGAATATTGCCATGAAAATTAGAAATCTTTAACTGTTTATTGAATCCACTACTTACTAACAATTAAATTTCTTTGTACCCTAAAGATATTTTCTACTTATTTAATAACCGGATATATAATTAGTGAAGGATAATGAAAAGGTTATTGGAAATCGAAACAATAATGTAAGGAAACCCTGTAATAAGCAGACTGTTAATGGCAGGATTAATACAATACCATTTCTAGGTCAAGGAATCTCAACTATAAACTCGACGGTCGACGGTATTTTACACAAATAAAAATGTTATAACACTTCGATTCCAGCTGACGGATCTCAATGGAAGTTTTGGTAAAAGCTTTGTTGCTAGAGAACTGGAAATAAAGTCGATTCACTAAAACGTAACCACAACCACAGTTCGTTATTGAACCACTTTTTCAACGAGTTAAAAACAGTTTTAATTACATTCGCTTTTTTTCAGTGTTAGTAGGGTAAAATTTTAAAATAAAAACCACAAAAATTAAAGAAATAATATACAATTTTATTAATTTACTTAATTTAAATTCTTGTTAGAGTATAACTCTTTTAAATAATACCTTTGGAGACCCATAACTGCTGCCCGATGTTATTGAAAATTATATTTGATATTTGTTTGATAATTTTCAGCTTTAATTGCACTTATTCCGCCTCATCTAACAGTAACCACACTCTGGTAATAAATTATAATAAAATTCAGCAATAAAAATATAACAAAACAAGTTATTCTATGCCATAGGTTCCCAACCTATTCTGGACCATCGCCCCCTTCACAAAAAATAAAAACCAACGCCCCCTCTCCCATAATAGTTTACCCCAATTAAACTCTTATTTTAATATTTGGTTAACACTTTAACTAAATAATAAAATATGATTGCACATTTTATTTTATCCATCTATTAGGAATCACAAAGTAAAATTAAAAAGACCAAATTTAGTAGATTAAAAATATGTTTATCGAAAATTTAAAAATTAATACAAGAATCAATAAGTAATTAAAAAAATTAATGAGATGTTTGAGGCTGGTATAGTTTAAATAATGTCGGGTTCCAATTAATATTTGTTTGATAAAATTTTTATTCATGAAAGCGGTATTTTGAAAGTATTTTATTATTAATTTCTTAAAAGGTACGCTGCCTTAACGCCCCTTATATGTCTCTGGACCCATACCGCCCCCATGAAAGATTACAGCGCCCAATGGGGGTCGGTATCACCCCTGTTGGGAACTATTGTTCTATGCGAACAAATTCCACATGAGTATGGCGACGGTATTCGTTTTTATCATTTAATCGCGTATACATTGACAAATATACATACACAGCAAAAACTTCATAAGTGTAAAAGTTCATTCTCAGTTTAATTAAAATTTTAATGTTAAAATTATAATTTAAAAAAAGTAAAAATTTCTCTATTTTTAACCGAATCACCATGTAAATCTTTTTTTTTATGAAATGTTACTTTTTCAGTGTTAAAATTAACACTATTTATTTTCTAATACTATAAATTAACCAGTATGTAAGTGCAAACTTTACACTAAATTTAACTAAAACAGAAGTGTAAATAATTAACATGAAAAGCGATGGACTTCATGGTTAACTAAAAGCTCATTTTTTAGTGTACCATGAAATCCCTTTAACACTACTTTTTTTAGAGTGTATCTTTACGATTTATAATATAATTAAGTTCTATAATCAATGGTAGTACTCATGTAATATTTAATTCATAAAATCAAAATTTTAGAACAACTTTTAAACCCAGTGTACATTGTACATGGATGAAATATGTTCTCCCATTTCCCTCCAACAAGATTATTTAGTAATAATCTCCTGCACGACATCTTCCCCTAAATACATTGTACGTTTAGGGAAATATAATATGGAAACAAAATATCTCTGCTGTTCATTTAATCTTTCCACACATTAAAAAGGATTACTGTATCGACTAGTTGATAAATAACGAAATAAATTTAAACAAGTTAACTAATAATATAGCTGTTTAAGTGAGTTATGTGTGACCTCCTTTTGTTAATGACACCAGTTTCTAACCCTTAACTGACGCCTGCACTGCGTTAATTTACTTGGAAGAGTTTGAGGGAAATTTTAATTTTTTAATTTAACTTCTGTGAAGTTTTTTCAAGCGCAAATGTATATGCTAATGATTACAAGTTACTTTTTTTGAGATTCAGATAAACAAATTTAAATTTATTCACCATAAGTTTTTCTTAATGTAACGTAAAGAATTTGAATTGTTGATCTTGTTTTAATGTGTTTTTTTATTGGATTGTATCATTAATTAGATACTAGAGGGTGGCGTTTTTTTATTGTTGCTGCTAAACTAAAAAAATACATTGTACCCAAATTATTTTTTATGCAAGGTAAAATTTGAAATATTAAACTTGCCTATTAAACCTGCGATAGGGGTTGAAACTACTTAAAATATTTGATTAATTCAATTGATCAGACCCTTTGCCAAGATTACAGTCTAATAAAGTAAAAATTGAATGATAATATATATATAAATTTCTGCATAAAATTTAAACCAGATGAAAGCAAAATTCAGGCAGCAGATTTGAAATTTTTGAGGGCCGTGATAGGATGTAGTTGACCATATTTGCAGTAAAGATATAATTGAGGAATTGAACATGTCTCCCGTGCTGGATAATATAAGGACATACAAATGGAGCTGGTCATCTTATCTTCAAAAATACACATCTGCAGAATTTCCAAGAAGGCATTGCTGTATAAGCCAAGAGGAGAGCAAGACCAAGGAAGATCAAGGAAGAGACGAGCGCCGGAAGAAGCAACACTGTCTAATCCAGGGACCTCCAAACTTTCTCGAAAGAAAGCCAAAATTTCTTAAATAAATGACAGGCCGAAGTAAATCAACTTGAACTCGACTGTGAGCTAGACGCATTGACATCATCACAAGAAATTATAGTATATAATATATAATTACATTATATTTATGGTCAATAACTTGTTATATTATTGAACTCAACAGCAATATTAATCATATAGACAATAATATTAAATTATGCAATGCAATGACAAGTCTTGTTTTGATAAGTTTTTATCTGTAACTAATACCCTTTTCACACTAGATCTTTAAGACGAGTGAACTTAAAGTTCACCGATGTTTAAGATCGGTATGCTTTCACACTTGATGTTTAAATCTCTGGTGCTGTCATCAGCTACAGTAATTTTTTCCTTAAGTTACCGTCATGAAATTACCAGTTTTGAACTGTCTGCGCAGACGCACATTTTGAATTATTATAAACAATTAAGGATATTTCATTTCATTCTACAATAAAGGCACTACAATAAAGAATATATTACACCTGTATTAACATGTAAGTCGATACATTTTATCTCAGTTATTATAGCTCTGTATTTTATTAAACACTTTATTAAAATAAATAATTTTATTATAACAATAAGTATAAACTTCTTATAACGTCGATATAATACAGTATTCTTGTTTATGATAATATAAAATGTTGACAGCACAAATTCAAGGAGTATTTTTTTATAATAGAAATTAATTTGGCAATGCGGACGAAGTTTAAGACGCAGATCTCTGTCTTAAACATCGGTCGTGTTTAGACGAGGCCGTACGGTTTCACATTAGCGTTTAAAGATACATTCACTTTAACATCCGATCTTAAAGATCTAGTGTGAAAAGGGTATACGGAAGTGTAACAAATGTCCATGGGCCGGACGAAATATTGCAGACGGAATTTGTCCTGCGGGCTTTACTTTGGAAACCCCTGATCTAATCGATGAGCGATCATAAAATATCTGCATACATTTGTTGTGTGAGCATTGTTTATTAATTTTTTATTTGTCCGTCATATGTGGCCCAGAACGTAAGCAAAAAGTAAACTAACTTAAAGTGTTGTCTCTTTAACAATCATATAATTCCGGGCATGTAGAGGGCATAGCAGAGCTGACAAGCATGTCACATAACAAGTAGCCACTACATCTGACGATCACACCTGAATAATGATGTGGATGGAAACCCCCGATTAACCAGAAGGCTCTACTTATATAAACTATGTGCTCATTCTTGAAAACTCTGTGGTTTTAACACTCCTTGTCATCATTTTAACATTTTATATTTTCAGGAATTGACGTAAAAAGTCAAATATCAACTTGTTTACATAACACACCTAAATAAAATAATTGCAGTTAACATTTCCTGGAACAACTTTCGCTAAAACTTACATGCACTTGTTTAATGCTACATAATAATAATAATACAACAGCCATTAAGGTCATCGTCTTTATTGTTAATTATTTTTTGTCAGTTTTTTATTTTTAAACTTTCGAAATTAACACCTCTGTAAAAGCCCTAAAATTCTTTTGAAACTAATCACTAATTGAAAAATGGCAATGAAAAGTTGCATACAACAGTCAGTAACACGGTCTGTAACACCTTTGTTATCCAACTGCAATTAATCTTTAATTGTAGTCAACCTTGTATTCAATTACTTCCGTACATTCATGTCAACACGGATTATTCAAGTATGTGATATAAAAACACGCGGGCGCATTGTGCTCTCTCTGTTCGAGCCTTTATCCAGCCCCGAGCAATATGCAGATGGTCCGTCCTGTCTGCTACCCGGAGCAAACCGGAGCAACCCGGAGTAAACAAGAGAGAGTGGAAACACGCCAGTTGATTAATGGCCTCTACATGTGAACACGACCAACTCAGATTGCACGAGGAATTCTTTATAGCAAAATTTTGTTGTCATCTTCTTGAAATGTTCGCTTTTAAATTGCTTCTTTTCTATCGATTTCAAGGGCGACAACATTGTGAAAAATTCAGAATTGCAAAATAATAAAATTTAACATTTAAAAAATTATTTATGACATAATAATCTTTAAAACAAGAATATACAAGGTGCCTCAAAAGAAATTTTATATTTAGTGGATCGATTAAAAAAAAAGTAAGCCGTATATAGAAAAAATGTTTATTAATTATTAAAATACACTTTTTGGGGATTTATTTCTTAAAAATAATATCGTCTAAATGTAGACCCTCGCGTTCTCGGCACTCATTTAATCGAACAGTAAAATTACTTATGACGTCTCGGCAGGTGGACTCAGGGATGGCTGCCATTTCGTGACGGATATTTTCTTTCAAATGCGCCAGTGAAGTCGGTTTATTGGCGTAAACTTTAGATTTAAGATAACCCCATAGGAAAAAGTCCATAGGGGTTAAATCTGGACTGCGTGGAGGCCAATTTATGTCACCTCTCCGGGAGATCAATTTGCCTGAGAAAATTTCACGAACACGTGGCAGAGACATATTGGACGTGTGTGAAGTTGCTCCGTCCTGTTGGAACCATGTTCTTTGGTTATAGCCAGGAAATTTTTGCAGTTCAGGTACCAAGAAGTTGTCTAACATCTCCACATAACGCTCTGAATTCACTGTAACTGCACGCCTTTCGTCTTAAAAAAGTAAGGGCCGATAATTCCTCGCGCCGACATCGCAGCCCATACGGTCACTTTAGGCGAATGTAGGGGTTTCTGATGTTTGCGTTTCGGATTCGTTGCACTCCAGTAGCGGCAGTTCTGCTTATTTACGTGGCCATTAAGATGAAAATGAGCTTCATCCGAAAACAAAATGTTGGTAAACGTTGAAAATCGCTCAATCACCTGATTTACGAAATTAAGCCTCTGACTGGCATCTTGGGGCTTTAATTCTTGCACTAATTGAATTTTCTAGGGGTGCAGCTTTAGGTCTTTGTGCATAATGCGATGTAATGATGATCTATGCACATTTAAAGCACTTGCGCGCTTCCGAATTGAAAGGTTCGGGTCGTCACGAACAGACTGATTAACATTCTCCACGTTTTCTACCGTTCTTGATGACCTAGGTCGCCCGGATTTTGATTTATCCAGCGTTGTACCAGTCTCTTCAAACTTTTTACCTGTGCTGATTTTGTAGAAGTGAAATGTTACAAAAACAAAAGACAGACTACACTTGACGCATTTTTGCATTGAATTAAATTGTATGTACCTATTTATTATTTTATTTTGGAATTTATTATTATTTTTTCTTAAAAGTTTATATTTTTTGGTTATATGTAATTTATAGTTTTGTCCGAGAGTTTATAAAGTAAAATTATTGAAAGAAAAATATGCATTGTTTAATTTTATGTGAAATTCGCTTAATTGGGGCAGCCGCTTAATTGGACCAAAATACCTAAGTCCCGATGTGTCCCAATTAAGCGGAATCGACTGTATATAATTACGCCGCGAAAAAATACATATTTAATGTTATTATTTGTGTTGTTATTTTGTATGATTGAGCCACTACTAAACCACTGGCATGCAGTTGCCAATAAATAAAATAAATGGAACTTGCCTAAAACTTTAGGAAATTGCGATTTATGACACCAAACTTTAACAATTAACAAAGTTAAATGGAAGAGAAGAATACAAGTATTTTTCGGTTTTGCAAACATTTAATTACAGTTTCACAAAACAAATGACAAGACGACAAACAAAAGTCATTAATCATAAAAAAGAAAGAAAAATTAATGTGTTTTTGTTTTAATGCATGTAGCATAAATTTGTGAAATATCAGAAGCGGATGTAGAACAAAAGTAAGCAAAAATAAACTAGAATTGTTTAGTAAAAATCATCTGCTTCTACTTATTGTGTTACTATCCAGTCGGATATATCTACGAAGCAGGAAAATTTCATTTTCTTTCTCCAATTTTCTATCTAGTTTAAGGCATTTTCAAGATTTTTTTTAGAAAACTGTTAATAGTAACTTGATTGGGATAATACCTACAGTAAAGAACAACCTTTGAAGAGTATCCAAAAAAAAATTTTATTGAAAAATATCGAAAATTAAGCTCGTGGCATGAATTTGAAATTTTCGTTCAGGACAAAGAGTTGATTTGCGGTGAGACACATAACTAATGACTGGATCATCTAAAACAAAAAAACCAAAAATATTTCGTTAGTTTATGAGTTTCTTGAGGTAACGCTGTCGAGTTTTTTCAAATATCTAGATTATTTAATTTTTGGTATAAGTTTGAAGTCAAATAAACGAAAATAACGGAAATTTTTTTTCGAAATTTCTGTTTTCAGTTAAAAAATTATAAAAAAAAAAAAATAAGCAAGAAAAAAAAATATCTCGACAGCGTTACCTTAATAAACTCATAAACTAACGAAATATTTTTGGTTTTTTTGTTTTAGATGATCCAGTCATTAGTTATGTGTCTCACCGCAAATCAACTCTTTGTCCTGAACGAAAATTTCAAATTCATGTCACGAGCTTAATTTTCGATATTTTTCAATAAAAATTTTTTTGGATACTCTTCAAAGGTTGTTCTTTACTGTAGGTATTATCCCAATCAAGTTACTATTAACAGTTTTCTAATAAAAAATCTTGAAAATGGGTATAAAATGTGCTGCTCTAACCATACCCCCCCCCCTCTTAAGCACTTGTTCATGCTGGTTAGTGTTGTAACTTTCTCACAACCATTAATAGATATAATATGTAAACATAAAAGCATGTTTAGTAAATAATTGCATATGTAGGTACATGAATAGCAAGTCCATTATAATATTACAAAGGCCTTTGTATATTACTCAATATGTATAAAATTCTAATTATTTCGCAAGGTTGTGTCCATTACCATGATTACACGGGCTAATTACAATTCTTCGAACTGTGTCGATATTCGTCAAAAATGTAGAATGGAAAAGAATAAGTAATTATGTTAATTATTATAATTAGCGAGGGTCAAAGTTAAAAACAGGAATATCAATCACCTTAAAACATAATTTTTTGAGTTTTGTAGGTTTAACCAAGAAACCTTAAAACATCGTTTATATTATCCATAGCACAAATGCAATGCGTGTGCATAAAAATAAATCAATGGAGTACTATTGTTGTGTTATTATAAACATATATTCGTATAATAAACGGAACAACGATACTTCTCTGATTCTTCATTTTGCACATGCAATACAGTTGTGGTATGAATCTATTATAAACTTAGCTTTATACCATTACTCATATCTCCGTCTGTCTATCTGTATAGTATAAGTTGTGACCAAACGGCGGGACCTACAGAGCTGAAATTTGGTATGTATATAAAGTTCTTTGACCAACATATAGAAAAATACTAGGACTTGGAAAAAACATTTCGCTATTATTTCTGGTATTATCCGAAACAGGTACACAATAAAATCACCTTCTTTTTTTCGGGCAATAATTTGCATATGACGTTTATGTGAAAATTATTATTAAGTACTTATGATATTTTTGTTGTACAGTATTGTACTGAAAGATAAGTAAACAATAAAATTGATGTGAAGTGTGAATATTCACACATTTCAGGGTTTCGCAGGTATATAATAAGTGAAGACGGTATGCTGAGTGTGTAGGACAAATTTTACTTTGTAGTAATCACGGCAAAATGAACGATATTTTTAAAATAATTTATCGTCTGTTAATCATATAATAAGACTGCTTATTAAATTTACGCTCTTAAAAATTAAATACAACATTTGTTAAAATATAACTAGAATTTTGACAAAATAATTTCAACATAATAAAAATGCAAAAAAAAAAACAGAAAAAATTAAATTCACTCCGTACTGGAACTCGAAATCCTTCGTTTTCCAGCTTACGACACCAGTGCTCTAACCCATTACGCTATCGCACGCCTTGCATGTGAGTGTCTTACATTGGTATAACTTTTGTACTTTGTGAACCAAAAACCACAAAAAATGCGTTATTTTCCGAAAACACAATCTGATCAAAAATTCCTGTTGTACTATTTCGGTTCACACCAATATACATTACTTAGAATTTTTTTAGATTTTTAGTTTAAATCATCTGGGCTACAGGTGTGGGACAAAATTTTGGCAAAAATCGCCTCAAAATAATTTATTTTGCAAAAATAAAAATTTGTTCGTTAATCCACGTACTAAGGGCTTTAATTTGATACCCTACTCAGAATTTAAAAAAAATATTTTTGTTTTCGATGAGCACATATTTGTTTATATTTTTAGGGGGGTATGTTTTTTAGATGTTTTAGTATTTTTCCTATGTGCGGGTCAAAGAGTTATATAAGCATGCCAAATTTCAACTCTCTAGGTTTAGCCGTTTGGCTACAATTTTTACCGAACAGACAGACAGACAGACGACAAAATGACGGTATAAGGGTTTTTTGGTCATACCTACAAAACCCTAAAAAATGAAAATATTTGATACAATTCAAAAAAATATATATATCTTTTTAGTTTATCTGGTTCTCCTTGAATTAAATGAGAGCTTTTAATATATAGAGTAATGAACGAAAAAGTTTCTTGATTTGGTAGCATTTGAAAAAAATAAAATTGTACCATACTAAATACCTACTAATCCTCTGAACTGAGGAAAAATTTACATTTTTTTTTTTTTTTTTTCTTGTGGTCCCTATTCGAATCCTATTCAACACAAAAAGTGAAACATAATTCTAACTAATGAAAGCTAATTAATTCAAACATGAAATTAAAACAAATTCTATTATTCTTCTATTTATATTTTTTTATACTTGCATAGTGGCCGTCTCTTCAAAAAACTCTCTGCATGAAACTCCTCTCTAGAAACATCAAGAAAAGATTCAATTTGATGAAATTTCATTTCTATCTATTTTAGTCTACTGCTCATTGCTAAACGGAGAACTAAAAAAAATATTTTCACAGATATTTTCAGAAACTGGCAAACTTTTCGAAATTATTTAAATAACATTGTCCAAATAAATGATTAGAATCAACATCGTTACAGTCCATTCTCTTGAAAAAAGCTCTTTTCACGGTTTTAGCTACGGTATAGAAATACAGGCAGAAACTTTCAAGGCACTTATCTTCTTCTTTTCCCCATTCCCATCCTTTGTCTAAATCGTTCAGCCAATCAAACAAGAATTACATAAAGGAACGATATATTTCTTGTCAGCTCTTCTAAATTTTTTATCAACCACTCATTAATCTTATACAATTTAAGTTAATGGTCGGGCCTGATGCCTTCTTTGATTGCAAACAAAAATTAAAGATTTAGTCTAATTTTGTTAATGTACTAAATGAAGCTGTTTTTCAACTTTCGGGCTTTTTCACACAAACCAGCAATTTATTCTTTCAACAAATAATACTTGTTCAAATAAATCAGCTGTGACCACCACAGGACCGACCGCCATCACAAAGTACTTGTATAAAATACATTCTAGCAGCAGAGTAGAACAAACATACGCTCTTTTTTATCGACGTCAAACAGGTTCCTGGATTTTGTCTAAAGATTGAACTACAGTAGAAGTGGCATATACCTACTAATTTTTTCACAACTTGCTGACTGAAAATGTCCTTTAAAGACATGGCAAGGTTTCGCGATATTTGAAAATTTGTTGTAAGGGTTCCGCGATGAAACAATGTTGGGAATCGCTGGTGTAGATACATGACTGTTGACTGATGCTATATCTAAGATTAAAAACCATTTAGATTTTTAGTCGTATATAAAAATTTTTTTAAAATGTAGACCTGAAAAAAAACTGATGATCTTTAAAATTCAAATTAAAGAATGAAAACTCAAATTTCCTTAAATACACAAAAACAAGTGTTTTTTAGTTCTGAGGGGGGGGGGGGGGGCTCAACCCACAATGTTTATTTTATACGCCACTCCGGTTTACCGAAATACGTATTCTCTATAACGACTTGAAAGTAAATGTTTAGAGTGCACACACTCACTAATATTTAAAAATGTTTCAATTTCAAATCATACTTAAAAGAAGGATTTTTCTGCTGGGCCGACATAATCCCTGTCTTCAGAGACTAATATACGTGAGAGTAATAATATATAGTTTTTATTTGAACTTGTTTTACAGTTGAAAATCTGGAAGATAGTTTGAAAATACTCCTTATGGAATCAATATGTCAGCCGAGAGTAAAATATGAGGAGGAGAGGTCTGCGTCTGCTCTAGTGGCTAAATCCGCCAAGACAATCCTAAGCCAACGTATTTTCTAGCTTTAAAACAACATTTTCTACCTGTGATTTAATTCTTAAGGTATCTGTACAAATATTTATTTACTTTTGGAAATATCTCCGGCATTTCAAAGATAATTTGAAATGTCATAAAAAAATTTAAATACTTTAGAACTTGATCAAAGCCGCAGTAAGGGGGGGGGCGGAGGGGGCGACGACCCCTAGCGCACTAAGGAAAAGGGCGCTGACGAGCTTGACTAAGGGGCGCCACATTGCGAAGTTGCGGACCTTTTTTTTTTGCTCATCATTTGGATTTTGGGAGGTGAGGACCTTTTTTTTTGCTCATCCTTTGGATTTTGGGAGGTGAGGACCTTTTTTTGCTCATCCCTTGGATTTTGGGAGGTGAGGACCTTTTTTTTTTTGCTTATCCCTTGGATTTTGGGAGGTGAGGACCTTTTTTTGCTCATAATTTGAATTTTGGGAGGTGAGGACCTTTTTTTTTGCTCATAATTTGAATTTTGGGAGGTGAGGACCTTTTTTTTTGCTCATCCCTTGGATTTTAGGAGGTGAGGACCTTTTTTTGCTCATCCCTTGGATTTTGGGACGCGAGGACCTTTTTTTTTTGCTCATCCCTTGGATTTTGGGAGGTGAGGACCTTTTTTTTGCTCATCCCTTGGATTTTGGGAGGTGAGGACCTTTTTTTTTGCTCATCCCTTGGACTTTGGGAGGTGAGGACCTTTTTTTTGCTCATCATTTACATTTTCGGAGATAAGAACCGAACCTTATTTTTGCAAGAGCGTGAAAACACGCAAGTTTTTCTTACTGCGGCTCTGAACTTGATTAGTATGTTTCTGTATTAAATTAACAAAACATTATAACACCAACAATTTATCAATATTTTATGAATTATCTTGACATAAAAATGATTTTTTATTTTATTTTTTTTTTTGCCTTTATTAGTTCACATAAATGTACACTATTTGTAGCAAAGATAAAAATATAAATGAAAAAATAAATCATTTATTTTTTTATTTACCATTGTTTTGTTAAACATCAGAATATAATATTTTACAAAAGCATTAAATGATTATTTATACAAATTACGAAATATAAATCCGATAATATTTTATTATGGTTTATAATTCATATCATATATAGTTTGCGATATTTTTCGAAAAACTAAAATGAATAAAAGTTCAATTTGTACTATTTCAATTCTTCATTGTTCACTATTCCTGGATATTCGGAATAAACTTCAAGAACGCTTAAAAATGAACGAACCAACAATCAACTTATTTATATATTTCTTTCTCTTTGTCATTGAATAGACTTTCTTTAGATTTCTATTATTCCCTTTTACAAAACTGTCACCATTTCAAAAAACATACATAATAAAACCCCAAACCCAAGCCCAAATTCAAAATCTTTCATAAAATAGATATTGACAAAGTAAATTCGTAAAAACCCATCTAAAGTAGCAAAATAAAAAAGTTCTTAAACTGTAGGAAATCCTGAATAGACTTGAAGAGCCCTTGAACGTTCAAGTTTCGAGATTTTCAAGGATCGTTTTTCGTCAGCTTTATAAAAATATGGCAGTATAAATTTTGTAAGATATTACCGTCATCAGAGACCTCTGATCGCGACCATACGAATCTGAGCAGTAATAAAAAGAAACATGGAAGTATAAGTATGTGATAAGAGCTACTTAACCGGAGGAAAAAGTGAAATGTAATAAATAAAAGAGAGAGAGTGAGAGGCAGCGGCGGGATCATGATAAAGATGGAGGTAAATTGCACGAAATAAAATGTAACAAAGGAAATATGAGGGTTGCGTAAGGAACATGAAACCTGATATGTACTCAATCTACCCTTATCTACAATGTGTCAATAAAACCTTGCAGAAAAACATTGCAAAACTATCGATAACATAACTAGGTAGAAATTATCTACCTACAAATTATCCAGCAATTATTTACATATCGTATTTACATCACAGTTTTGTTTTCATTCTTTTAGTTTGCGTCACAATCTGTTTCATTATTCGAATGGACTTTTTGATCAAGAGTACAGCGAAAACAAATGCATATAGGCAAAAAGATATCAAGTGGAGGATGAAGATATTCGATGCAATAGTGAAGAGTATCCTTATGTACGGTGTGGAGATTTGGGGATGGAAGCAATGGGAAATGATGGAAAGGGTACAAGAGGGCTACATGAGATGGACACTGGGGGTAGACAGAACGACACCAGGATATATTGTGAGAGAGGAAATGAAGAGAAAAAAGCTGAGAGTGGGAGCCGGAGCGAGGGCAGAGAAACATGAGGAGGAAGTCAAAAGGGAAGAGAATAGGAAAATAATAAGGAAATGCGGGGAAGAAAGGATGAAGGAAGATCAAAAGGGCAAATTGTCGGCATGTGGACAGACAGAAAAAAGAGCACTTTTGGAAGTGTGGAATGGACAAGAAAAGCAGAGAGAAAAAAAAAACGGAGGAACAAATATAGTAGATGAATCGAGAAGGAAGGGTAAGAAAGTACAGGAGTAGGAAAGAACAAACAGTATCGCGGAGTGTGAAAAGATGATAGGAATGCCGAGATATTTGATGAAGAAAAGAGGAAGATCAGGGGGGAGAGTCAGAAGGATAGCTAGGCTAGGATGTGGCAACGAAGAGAGGAACAATAGGTACTGAGCAAATCCAGAGAACAAGCTCTGCAGAATGTGCAAGGAAGAAGAAACCTTGGAGCGTCTAGCGAAGAGATGCAAAAAGATGTCAGTCTGGGAGGAAGAGATAAAGAAACTGATGACTGAGGAAGGCAAGGAAGAAAGATGGGCGAGAGAACTGGAAGAAAGAGAGGAATAGGAAGCAAGAGAGGGACACTGGAGAAAAAATAAATGAGATAAGAAATATTGTAAAATTATCAAATGTCAAATATTGCAGGTACGTTATTTTATTTTTTATTTTATTTTGTAATGGTTAATATAAAGTCACTGGATTATACAAAGTAGCGCAAGCCTTTGAAGAAGCCGACAGACCCCAGGGTTTGATTGGCAACATTGCTTCCCCTATTAAGCAAATTAAAGCAGCAATTTTTACGTTCTTAAGTTTGCGTCTGCGCTGTCACATCTCTCTCGCTCTAATTTAATAACTTCCTTTGTTAGCGGTTTGAATATTTAAGGTTAAGTTTCATTTAAATTTATATATTATATCCATTTTATTTAATAAAAATTAAAAAAATAATTGAAATTGTACCACAATTTTGTTATAGTGCATCTTTGATTAAAAAAATCGTGATTACAATGTTTGAAATAAAAATTTTGCAAGTATTAGTTTCTTATTTTTTTACTGTTGGAATCAGTGAAAATCATTTGTGTTGGCGACATTTTTAGCCCCAGTATGGCCGCCGTTGCGCTACTTTATATAATCTAGTGACTTTAGGTTAATACATTTAAGAATTATATAGTAAAACTTTATTTTCGTGAATGTTAAAAGTTGATTGTAATCCAGTTTTTTAATGACAGTTTCTAAGGCTTTTAAGGTTTACTGTTGCCAATAAGTAATTTTTTGTTTGCAATATTTAAAGAAACAGAAGAAGTTTTTGTTAATTAATAAATTAGGTCTGTTTTATTTCAAATATTTGCTCAATACCATTTTTGTTAATAGGCCGGAACATAATTGACGTATTCATTTATTTCTAAATTTACCTTTCTATTAAATATTCATTTACCAATATTCCTTGCGGCTACATAAGTATAAAATAAATAATAAAAACATACATACAAGTCGTGGGCCCGTAATAAATAATGACGAAACGTCTCATTGTTACAAAATGATATTAATGATTTATATCCAGTACAGAATAATTAATTAATGTTGGCAGCGAGCCAATCCGTTAAATTTCACTAAAAATGAATCAATAACAAAACTGATTAATATAATTTATAAGTGCCGTATCTTTGGGTAATTCTCTAAGAGGGTTTTAATAAGATTACCGAGAGTCAGTGACCATGAAACATCATTTTAACTAACCCTGACTTGAACGAAGTATATCAAAATTAATTCAGTAACTTGGGTTATTCAGCATAAATTAAGACTAAACTGAAAATTTAAGATAAGTTAATCCATACAATCATCGTTATTGAACACAGAAGAATAGAATGTAGAGGAAAGAATATATCTGGGGTTCATTTACCACATTCCGAGGGGAAAAAGAAACACATTCAAAGAAGAATTAAAAATCTCTTATATATATACAACTAAATGTCTGTCTGCTTGTTTGTTCGCTGAACAAAGCCAAACGGAGAGATCACTTTACACCAAATTTGATATAGGAGGGTAAAATAATCCCAGAAACATTTTAGTGAAAGTTTCAACTTCACCCGTCTCCCCTTAGGGGGCGTTATGGGGGGCAAACTATCAGTTTCGTACACTCAAATACTACACAAAAATCTTAACTAAATCTAAAAAAATTTCTACGAAAGCATAATATTATGTATAGCCTAATTTTATTTTCTTAAGGGGGGGGGAATGGTCAGAGCAGCACATTTTATACCCATTTTCAAGATTTTTTTTTTAGAAAACTGTTAATAGTAACTTGATTGGGATAATACCTACAGTAAAGAACAACCTTTGAAGAAGAGTATCCAAAAAAAAAAAATTATTGAAAAATATCGAAAATTAAGCTTGTGACATGAATTTGAAATTTTCGTTCAGGACAAAGAGTTGATTTGCGGTAAGACACATAACTAATGACTGGATCATCTAAAACAAAAAAAACCAAAAATATTTCGTTAGTTTATGAGTTTCTTGACGTAACGCTGTCGAGTTTTTTCAAATATCTAGATTATTGAATTTTTGGTATAAGTTTGAAGTCAATAAAACGAAAAAGACGGATTTTTTTTTTCGAAATTTCTGATTTCAGTTGTAAAAAATTCCATAAAAAAAAAAAACGCAAGAAAAAAAAAAATATCTCGACAGCGTTACCTCAAGAAACTCATAAACTAACGAAATATTTTTGTTTTTTTTTGTTTTAGATGATCCAGTCATTAGTTATGTGTCTCACCGCAAATCAACTTTTTGTCCTGAACGAAAATTTCAAATTCATGTCACGAGCTTAATTTTCGATATTTTTCAATAAAAATTTTTTTGGATACTCTTCAAAGGTTGTTCTTTACTGTAGGTATTATCCCAATCAAGTTACTATTGACAGTTTTCTAAAAAAAAAACTTGAAAATGGGTATAAAATGTGCTGCTCTGACCATACCCCCCCCTTAAACGTAATCATTTTTGTATTATTAAGTTTGTGTTTACATAACATCGGAGTTTTATAGTAATGAACTATTTTAGAATAATAAATTAATAAATCAGATAATTAAATAATTAAATAAAAATTAAGAATTTGGATTTTCTTTCATGGTGCTTTCTGCCAAAACTAAAAAATCTTTTACTAAAATAAAGGAAAACTATTGAGAGTTCAAAAAAAAAAAAAAACGCAAGGGGGAAATATAAACAAATATGTATTCAATGAAAAAATATATATGTATTTTAACCGACCGCCAACATATATGTTTATTTTTCCAAAGCCAACCCTTATGTAATTAATTTCTTTTTGAACTCGTGGTATATGTGTAGCCGCAGAAGAACAATATTTTGAATATGATACTAAAAGACGTAAAATAAATTCTTATTAATAAATTTTTTATGATGTCTGGGATTTTTTTAATCAATCTTGTAGATCTAATATCAGTGTAGGATTCTGGATTTTTATGCGGAAAAAGTATTAAATGTTTTAATGCGAGTCTGTATTTGCCCTTGTCATAAATTATAAGGGCGCCATAGGACAAAGCTATACGTTATACTGTGACAAATCACAATATATGTTCTGGTTCGCTTGATGTTACAACTTCTCTCGAAAAACTCTCGACAAAAAGGACGACATTATCCTTTATATTCGCTTTGTGTGTCTATTCCTTTAACGTGTCTGCATACTATTTTCTGTTTCATTTGTGAAAATGTATCTGCCTGTCTTAGCAATGGTTTAGTTTCGGATTATTAACTTTGTTTCATTATCTTAAAAGTATATACTTTTGAAGTTGGAATTGTAAGAGAAAAACTTCGAGAATTTATTACAGTTCTTATAAGAAGATTACAACAATCCTGTGTTATTTATCACTAAAATAATAGTCGACAGATATATTTTATTTATTTTCCATGAAAGGAATAAAAAGGACGTTCTAACAGGCATGTGACCGTGCACGGGACAGAAATGAAAAACGACGACAAACTTCTAGAACTTGTGGAGGAGATGTTTAATAAAGAGCGGCCAGATTAGGTGATGATAACCCATATAAAGAAAGCGGAAAATACGTAAATAAAACACAATAAACAGCCGGGTAACCAGTGCTTATAATTTCTGAGAGTTACGCGTAGAGTTAAGGATGGATTTATTTTAAATACCAGGTCTACAAGTATGAAATGCGGATTTTTTTCAAACTTGCCGCGCAAACCGAGTGTATAGTTCAAAGTTTCAACACATATGGCGTTTTGTTAAGTTATCATTAAGTGTCAAATGCGTATAGGTTATAATTTGAAGTGTGATCATATAGTTTTGTTTTACTGTGTTAAAAATGTCAAATTTTGTGCCAAATAAAGAGCATTCGCGAACAGTATCTGCGCTGAATCATACCGACTGCTTCGAGAAGCTTATGGTGAATATGCTCCATCGCAAGATACATATGAACGATGGTTTCGGCGTTTCAAAAGTGGTGACTTTGATCTTACAGACAAAGAACATGGAAAACCTCCAAAAAAATATGAAGATACAAAATTGGAAACATTGCTACAGGAAGACGATAGTCAATCACAAAAACAACTAGCAGAGCAGTTAGGCGTTAGTCAACAAGCTGTTTCCAATCGCCTACGAGAGATGGGTAAGATCCAGAAAGTCGGCAGATAGGTCCCACATGCATAGAATGAGAGGCAGATGGAAAAATGCAAAAACACTTGTGAAATTTTGCTTGCACGATACAAAAGAAAGTCTTTTTTGCATTGTATCATTACTGGCGATGAAAAATTGATTTATTTTGAAAATCCCAAACGCAAAAAATCATGGGTGAACCCAGGCTCATCCACATCAACTGCAAAACCGAATCGCTTTGGCAAAAAGACAATGCTCTGTACTTGGTACCAAAAGTGAGGTCTATTATGAATTGTTAAAACCTGGTGAAACAGTTAATACCCAACGCTACCAACAACAACTGATCAAATTGAACCATTCGTTGCTCATAAAACGACCAGAATACGAAAGAAGACAGCACAAGGTAATCTTTCTTCACGAAAACGGTCCATCACATAAGGCAAAAGCAGTTTGCAACACATTGGAGGCACTCAAGTGGGAAGTGCTACCCCATGCCGCTTACTCACCAGATTTGATCCCTTCAGATTACCACTTGTTCGCATCGATGGGTCACGCACTTGCCGAGCAGTACTTTTGTTCATATGAAAATGTGAAAGAATGGCTAGATGAATGGTTTGCGGGGAAAGGGGAAGAGTTCTACTGGCGAGGTATTCACAAATTGCCTGAAAGATGGGAAAAATGTATAACTTCTAATGGAGCATACTTTGAATAAATAAACTTTTACTGTTCTTTTGAGTCTATTGTGTTTTATTTCAAAAAAAAATCCGCATTTCATACTTGTAGACCTGGTAAACATTCATTGAAGCAGTCAAGTTTAAGCGATGATTGTAAACAGTGCCATAACTGTAATTGAATATCTGGTATTAACATCGACCGTGATACATATTGCATTCCAAGTAGTTGTTAAAATAACATTAACTAAATGGAAGAAAGCTTAGTTAAAATGAAATGATGGCTCGAGCTGCAGTCTAATCGATCGTTATCCCGGTTACAAGTATAACCATGTTAAGAGCGACCTTGCCAACTTTCTGTCCACGCTACTGGAAGCATTCATCGTTCTGCCGTTCTGCCCACGTCTTTCCTCCAGCTACAACCAACAGATTCATTGGTAAATACGATAATGTACAAAAAGAGAAACAGACAAAGAAAAAACAGTTGTAAACAACAGTGATAACTTATGGATACGGCGCCTGAAGAGCAGGCGCAATGCTTCCGAAATTATGTTTGTCACAAGTCAAGTTATGCGAGGTAATAAGTTCTAGGCTCTTGGCTACAATGGGATTTGTACTCTGTGATTCTCTATTTTGTTTATTTACGTACCATACACTCACACCCGCACATTTTTCATTTTTATCGTGGAGGAGCAAAAAAGAGCGGTGGAAATTCATGCGGCCCGACAACAATATAATACGTTTACTTTTATTATCCAGCCTAGCCAATATATTACCTCTGTGTTGCTTTAGGCTTCTTATACGTTAAAAGGGAATAGGGCCCACCAAAAAAAAAAAAATTTATAGAATGCGGCTCGCGACATAACAAATATCGCCTGCATGTGCTGTAAATTATGAAACCAATTAAAAAAATCAGCTGTGGCCACCACAGGACCGACCGACATCATAAAGTACTTATATAAATTACATTCTAGCAGCAGAGTAGAAATAACTTGGCCTAATATTTTCTAACAGAGATATTATTTATCATGACCATGGAAACGTTATATTTAAATATGAAAAAATTGAGACTTGGAAAAAATTTCGAAAAATTTTACAGAAATTATTCGAAATTTTTCGTTTTATCAAAAAACGTCTCAAATAAAAGTTATTAGTTATTGCTTTTATAGCAACTTTTGTTTAATAAGAGATATTTTTCTGTTGTTAAATATTCGCAATAATCTTAAATTCGACACGAGTAAACTCCCATTTTTAGTCAACCGATTTTTACCAAAAGTTGATCAACTCGTGCCATTGATGGCAGAAGCTTAAATATGAAGTTTCATAAAAATCCTTTCAGCCGAATTTGCTCTGCATGTCTACACAGACAGACGGACAGACAGACGGACGGACAGACGGACGGACAGACAGACGGACGGACAGACGGACGGACAGACAGACAGACGGACGGACAGACAGACTGACAGACATCATGCTAAAAATAGTCAAAACGTTATGTAGGGACCTCAATTCGTGGAGATCCATCGAAATCTCGAAACGTCAAAATTGGTATGATCACAATACCTCCCTTATATATGTTGGCGGTCGGTAAAAATTATTGACAAAAAAGTAATAAAAATTACAAATTTTTATTTGCCCGACTTAATATATAAGGGGCAAGTATTGTAATCGCGAAAATTTTTGATGTCGAGGTTTTGACTGATGACCATGTTTCATGGTACACGGAATCCAAAAAACCTATTTTCGAAGTGCCGTCTGTATGTGTGTGTGTATACACGATAACTCAAGAACGATTCAACTTCGAGAATTCGTTCTGGTACTAAAAACCAGCTCTGCCAACTAGTATAATATAGATTAAAAGCCTAAAATATTGATATATTTGTCTGATCAGATCAGATAGTATTTCCAAATGAAAAAATATTATCAATAACAGAAATGGTCTAATCTAATGTGACGATCTTCAGCAGTCAGTTCAAGTTGTTAGCGATGTGAAAGTTGAGAAGTAGGAACATATAGGTACGCGTTATGGCAGTGAAGAAGTGACACATTTTTGTAGAACATTTGTGTGACCTACTGTTTTCATTTGCAAACCCCTCCCCCCCACACCGCACACTTCAAACATCGATTTGAATTAAAACTGGTTAAACACGAGCTCGCAATAACAAATAACGATTTCGAATCAAAACGTTGTTTGTTAGAATTTAAAATCATGTACGTTTTTTATATCTCTGCATGTTTGAATATTTATTACTGTAAATATGAATAACTGATTCACTCATTTATGTGATTTATTTTACATAAAATTACGTGAAGCATATTTCGAACCAAGGGTTCTTGTAAACAAACAAAATAGTAGCGTCAAGTCGTTACTAACACGTAGAAAGATTATTACCGGCGACTTATAGGGATAGAAATAATGAAAAAATGTATTCGGATGGGTCGGTGACCGCCAACCAGCGAGAATAAATATCCATTTAGTTTCAAATGTACCGGAACACGTAGAAAGACTGTCGGTACTTGTAGGCGTATTCACCATGCTTCTATAAGTGATCACGAATCTTTGAAACATTATTTACCAGCTTACAAGAAGCTGCTACTCCCTATTTTTATATTTTGTTGATTTAATTTATAGCGAACCATTTACCTACAGATAGTATTAAAAAAATAATAATGTGGAGAATAACAATGTTTACAATTATTTACCACTGAAATCAAGGGCGTATCTAAGGCGGGTAAGGGATTGCAACCCCCCCCCTAATATGTAGTTATCATTTACACAAATTTAAATTTGCATTATCATTATTTCTTATAATATATCGTATTATGATATTTAGTGAATGCTACATTAAGGTCCGGTCTTTCCACCTTCAGATAAAGTTCCAGGTAACTATCTGACAGATAAGGTTATTTGTAACTTCATCTGCTGAGTAAATGTCATCCCTTCTTTCTATACAAATGTATCTATCGGATAGTTATCTAACGGATAATGAGACTGACGTATTGGATTCACTGACTGGTATTGACATTTACTTAGCAGATGAAGTTACAAATAACCTTATCTGTCAGATAGTTACCTGGGACTTTATCTGAAGGTGGAAAGACCGGGCCTAAATAATATAATAATAAATTTATGATTTTTTTAGTAATTGTAAAGTGAATTTGTCTATTCAAGCAATTCGCGTCTTAGAGTCGGTTTCTGAAAGCTTTGCCGAGTTTAATCTTTTGGTTAAACCCATAAGTAATCACAGCCAGTGGCACAACTAGGGGGGTAGCCCGGGCTTTCCCCTAAGAAGGATGGAAATACCAAATTTTTTATCATCATGGTCTTAGGTAAATATGTATATAGATATGGATTTAAAAGAGATGAGGGCCTTTTTTTGTCATCACTTGTATTTCAAAAGCGAGAACCTTTTTTTTATATCATCACTTTTTTTTGTCTAACCCCCCCCCCCCCCAATAAATCCTGGGTACGCCACTGGCCACAGCAACATTTGGTAATAGTTAACAACTGACCAGGGTGTATTTTCTACTAGCTTTTCAATATTTCTTTTTACGGTGTCCTGTCGAAAGTTTTTACAGTATAGTGTGCATAATAAAGACCGTACAGTGACTGTCTACAAGCTACAGAACAAACTGATCGGTCAGCATCGGCCGCAACAATTCGCGTTATTTTATAAATATTATACATATTTTTTTTTTTTTTGAACTTTTTTTTAAGTTAGCCATCCCTTGACAAACTTCTGGATACGACCCTGTGCTATGCTATAAATATATAAACAATATACAAATGCGTATTCATTATGAACAATTATTTAAAAATTGCAATAATACGTTCGCGAATTATAATTAATTAATAGCAGGCAGTACCGAGGTACATTTGTAATGAATATATTGGAGTGCTTTATTGAAATGGCTCTGAATGAACGATGCGGAGCGTGAACGTGAACGTGAGCGTGAGCGTGATCGTGAGCATGAGCTTGTTCCATTCACAGTTATAAATGCTTGTTTCATATCGCATTACCTTCCTTTTCTCTTCACAACAACAATTACAGAATCTTTTTGTGATAACGGTTTTGTTTGAGTTAAAACTTTTTTTGTGCATAATTTATAACTTTCTTTTTCACCCACTTTCAATTTTTCTCATTAAAACAATATTAAAACCAAATTTTTCCTCTTAATTCTTTTATCTATTTAAATAAATGTGAAAGTTTGTCAGTCTGAACGGGTATCATGGTAAAATGACTGGACCGTTTTTCCGAATACGGGGCAGGTTATAGCCTATATTTCATATCAGAATTTTAATTTAAAGGGGTAGTTTTGGGGAAAATTTAAATTGGTGTATTGGGTAAAAAAAATAGTGTATTGGGCCCTGTAGTGCAATTTCAACCACCTGTATACTATTGATAAAATATTAATATGTGTTTATTCTCATAAAGAATTATTTTATGCAATTCTGTTCCTTATTTATTAATTGTTAATGACTATATTCCTTAATGAGCTTTATCATGATAAGCCATCTTGATATGTAGTGATACGTGATTTTTGCAAGTGGCGTCTTCATTTTTTTCTGACGTTTTTAGTTATTTTTAAGTGATAAAAGTGCAGAAAATACTTTAAATAGTGTGTTATAGTGTGGACTTTAATGTTTGAACCACATGCAGACCAAAATTGGAGCGCCTGGAAAGGTATTTGTAGAAATTTTTGTTAATTTTATAATGTAAGTCATTGTTATGTAGAATGTGTTTCTATGGACAATATAGAAACACATACATGCATACACTATCGGCTATAACTAGAGAAACAAAACTATTTTTTAAATCATTTTCATAAATCCCGATTATTGACTAAATGAATATTGAATTATATTGGTATAGCAACAACAATTTATAAGTTAGAACCTGCTCTTAAAAATATTTGTTGTACTGGTACAATAAATAAAATAATTAACTTTCTGCTGCAGCAGACCATCTGCATACTTCTTTTGTAAGACTTAATAATAAAACAATTTTTTGTGGTTAAATTTTTTCCTTTGCCCTAGCTCCCGTTCTTGTCCCAACAATATATATATATATATATATCCAAAATATATTAAGTCCCAAGCCATTGGGCCATGGAGGCATGAGAATTGCATTTGATATCAGTGGACAAGTCGTGACTCCAATTATACATAATTCATGTACGAAAGAGAAGCTGATTTTTCTATCGAAAACACATGGCTTGAGACCGAGATTCGTAATCTCTAGGATGCGGGTTCGATTCCCGGTGAGGTTGTATTTTTGATATCAAATTTTCATTATTAAATATATATATATATATATATATATATGTATACATGGGGGGCCGCAGACAATATTTAAGCTATTTTGGGGGGTCCCATGCCAGAAAAGGTCGAGAAACACTGCCATACATTCTACATAATTATATTTATTTTTTTGCTTAATATATATCTGATATACGACTTCAAATACTGTTCTGTTTCCCATATGTATGTCAGAGTCTGACATGAAAATATTCAATATTTAAGTACGTATAGGTAGTTGAAAAGCTGGGTGGAAATGGTAATAAATATTAACATGATGGAAATGTCAGATGTTGACTGAATGCAATATTCCACAATGGATAATCAATAAATGTCATCAATTATACATTTCTGCTTTTTAAAAACAGGCGCTTCAGCTCAGCCGCATACAGTATTGAAAATAAATATTACCTATAGAGGCGCTGTTGTCGCTTACAAAATGGCGATTGGAATAGGATATTTTGACATTTGCCATTTGAAACACAACAATTCACATTGCAGTTAATTTTCTGTTGCGATTTTAAAGACATTTTATTAAAGTTTTCTTCACTTTAACACATACAAACAATGCAATTAAATGAGTCACATCCAACAAAATCCTATTCCGTTAAGTTCCAAAATATTTCGCTAGGCGTCACTTCAGTTATTGTCAGTTCTCAATACAGCATACACCACCTCAACATTTTTATTCGAAAACTATAGTCTTCTTTAACTAATTATAATTTTTCTTATGCCTTAAAGCGCAGAACATTATTTTAATCAAACGATCTATTTTATTTAACTTAAGATTAACTAAAGTTTTGTTATTAAAAAGTGCGGATTCGTGTCTCCAGGGGACAGCACGCCCCCCCCCCCTCTTCGCCACGACTGCGGAACTGTCTAAGAATGATATGTGACTATTTTTATGAGAGCGATAACGAAATAGAATTGAAAGAAATACGGGAATTTTAAAAAACGTCTTCGAGATCAAGGTCTAGGAATATATAACTCTGCTTCTGCTCCCGAATCCATTTGAGAGGAAAGTTGGGAAATATTTGCTGACGTTAGTGTTGAACAAGATGAATACTTATATTGATTTTACTAAATTTCAGTTACGATCTACGATATGTACAAGTTTTATACATTATTGTGACAGAGATGTTACTGTAAGTTTGACAAATTATTGGCAACTACCACACAACAGGCTCAAAGTAAAAAATGTTAAAAGAACATCTGCCAGATAATGATTTCCAATTTAAACATTTTCAGAATAATGTTTAATATGATACAAAACCTGCAATTTTCATTTTTAAAATATTTGGACACGAATACAGAACAAGGGATATCTACGAAATTCGATATTTTGTGTAAATTTATAGCTACACGCCTCTAGGTACCCTAATGTGCATTCCTAAAATAAATTCTCAAAAAACTTTCTAATCAAATTAATTCTTTTCATTAATACACTGCAGTTCCGGCCAAATTGGGAAGGGGAATGTATCCTTCTGGTCCGTTTTATGGAAATCCAGAAAAATTACGAATTTGATGTGAAAATGTTTTTTTATAGTTAAGAAATAATTTAGGGCCGGTCTTTCCACCTTCAGATAAAGTGGCTGGTAACATTATCTGACGGATAAAAACAATAAAGCGTCTTTCCACCTTCAGATAAAGTTATTCCTACGAATAAACTATGCTATCTGGCAGATAAGATATTCGGTAGTCAAAGTAGCGAATAAGTAACAAATAAATGCTGTCACTGTCAAAAAGTTAAAAATTAAACGATTTCTTGGAACCTTAAATTGCAAAATGGACTTGAAAAATATAATTTGTTTGAATTTTATTAATTGTAGAAATAATCCCTTAACTCCAAAATAACAGTGCACTAGTCCACGGTGAGAAAAAATATGAAAAAAGTATCTCGTGCAATATTCAGCTTATGTCTGATTTCATTTATATGCCTTGTACAGAAAATTAAATACACAAATTTCAACGAGTATTTTACGAAATGGCCCGCTATCCACGAGTGATTGCAGCCTGGGATGAAATGTTAGTGAAACTGCTTTCTTCTGTGAAAAAAAGGCTGAAGTAAACGGTGTCGAGAAGGATATTTTATATTAAACGTTAGCCGGGATCCACGCCTTACAATACAATGTTTAATAATTCTAATATTCGCTTCGAATTTGAGCAATAAGATTATAATTGGTATAGTAGCAACTGCAGTATTACGCAACTTTAACGTTACAAGAGTGGATATGAAGAACCATCCACAAAAGATCAGTACTGTGTCGGTGACGTACCTGAAGAAACTGATTACTCAGAAGAAATTAAAATGAAAGAATACTCCGTGATTTAATTTCTTATTTTCAAATTTATTGTAACTTATTTTGTATTTACATTAATCATAATAAAATTAAAAAATTAAATAAACGAACAATTATTATTAATATCTACTATTAATTTTTCACTCCCCCAATTTTATTAAATGCTTACGACATAACGCATACATAAATTTAATTTTGTTAATAACAATAACCAAAAAAACGGCTCGACAGCTGTCAGTTTACCAATTTATTTATATATTTCCATAGAGAAACAAAAAAAAAATTCTTTCTCAACGCCTATTTCAGTTACACATTCAGTGTTACCAATTTGAGGATTCAATATGTCAGTCTCATTATCCGTCAGATAATTATCTGACAGATAAATTTGAATTGAAAGACGGGATGACATTTATCCAACAGATAAAGTGTCAGATAACTTTATCTATCAGATAGTTACCCAGAAGTTTATCAGAAGGTGGAAAACCCGGCCCTTAGAGTCCTAAACAATTACTTGCACCCGGACAATGATATGATTAATATTTTATTTGGTTTTACATAAAATGTCCGTATCTTAGTTATAATTATGAGACAACAGTCAAAGAATTCAATTAACTTAAAGTTGAAACAATATTTACTTTTCCGGAAAGTAGATTCCCTGGCGTTTTATAAAGTTAACGATCCTTGTAGGTGTATCAGTGTTAATTTTGCGAAAGCAATAGGGATTCCGAGAGAGATTCCATTAAATTCCAGAGGTGGCTGTAGCTGTAGCTGCCGCATCCTTTCAAATAAGAAACAACGCTTTTACAGTGACCAGTTCACTGTTAAACTTTCAAACTAAGTGGAGTGGCCAGTGTACTGCACCTCCGGGAAACAGTCAACCTGTAATGTGACACGCGGGGCCACTTATACAACTGACCATATTCATTTAATATATGGATCTTTTTGTCCTTTTATTATTTAGAAACCACACGGGCTGTTTAATATGTTCGAGAATCTGTTATTGGCCGAGGGATCGCATGCTACCACAAGAAATAAAATAGACCACCTAGCACACACAGGACAGTACTATTTCTATATGAGTAAGTGCGTCAGGTGGCGCCGCCAAACTCTAACGGACAAAACTTGAACTAGTAGTCCAGAATCAGCCCTGTTTATCTACTCGGACCATTTTTCTCAAGTTTTAACGGACTACAATTTAAAATAAATACTAAAAGGCAAAACGCAATCTTCCATATTAATAAAATTGGTGGCTCTATGAGTTTTTTTCGGCCTCATATTTGGTTTCTACATGTTTCAGATGATTATAAGAAAATATCCACACAAAAAAAAATAATTTTTATCTGTCTGTTGGCTGTTGGTCTGTCTGCCTGTCTGTCTGCCTTTCTATCAGAGATTCACGCAAAAATGGTCGGACAAATTTTTACGAAATTTAGTACGATGATAAAGTAAACTCAAGATTTGAACATAGGCTATAAGGCATCTCAAAATTTTTATTCTAGGAGGATTTTTTGAGTTAAAAACTGTTATTAAAAAACTCTGATTATCTCCCGTATTATTGACTTAACAAAAAATATATTGAACTAAAACTAAGAAAGTAAATAAATCTTTTTTGGACTCGTGGTCCTCGTGAAACCGATTCTAAAGTGTGGAGGATTTCTAGTACATACAATAATTTACTTGTCCTTTTTCCACTATTACCCCCCTCCCCCTTAATACAACACTAATGTCCATTTAACCTAAAAAAATTTAACTTAAAATTCCTCATTTATTGATATTTTCTATGCAGTAATTTCTAGCAATTTTCTCCAGATATATCTTCCGGTTTATGTAAATTAAAACAAAAAATTAATTATACATTCGCAGTAGTCGATTGAATGCGGTTTTTTTTTCACTTTATAAAAAAGTTTCATCGTTCGTAATTATAAGGAAAGTGAACTTTTAATAAGTAGTTGCTACTACAAAACAGAACAGAGCTCAATGCTTGTTACAGTTATGTTAGGAACACGTAGAAATATTATTGCCGGCGACTATAGGTGCTGGCCAGCTAGCACCAGAATAAATATTTCAAAAGTTTCAAATGTAGCAAGACACATAGAAAAATGTTGGCACTTGTAGGCGCATGGACCATGCGCCTATAAGAATCTCTGAAACATTATTTACAAGCTTAGAAGAGTTAGTTAGTTGGTCAAAATTTTTGGCGCACAGCAACAAAGGCTATTTGCGCCTAACGCAGCCCATCTAAATGACTACAAGCTTAGAAGAAGCTGGCAGTCAGTTTTATTGATATTTTGTTGATTTTTTACTTGCCCGACCTTAATATATAAGGGGCTAATATATAAGTATTGTAATCGCGAAAATTTTCGATGTCGAGATTTTGACTGATGACCACGTTTCATGGTCCAGGAAATCCAAAAAACCTATTTTCGAAGTGCCGTCCGTTTGTGTGTGTGTCTGTGTGTGTGTGTGTATACACGATAACTCAAAAACGGTTTAACTTAAAGAGTTCGTTCTGGTACTAAAAAATTCTCCTAATAATTGGGAAGAACCCTATTATTTTTTATTAAAATCCGAAACCGGAAAAGGAAGATATTAAACTTTAAAACTTTAAAAAAATCGTAACTAGTAAACCAAGCCTTGGACAAAAATTTGTATAGGACATAATTTGATGTATTTTTGAAGATTTACCTAAATATTCTTTTAAATTAAAAAAAAAAAAAAAATTTTATTTATTGTTTTTTTATTTATTGTTTTTTTATTATTTTTTTTATGGGAGGGCAAGTCTAGCGGAGGTCTCCCTACGCCACTGGTTTTAATTTGTTGGGAACCACTTATACCAATTTCTAAGTTATTAATAAAATATCTTTGATGTAACAAATTACCAACCTTTACAATCATTTATCGGCGGAATAAATTTGATTATTTTATTATGGATTTGTTTTACAACATCTAGTCTGTAGAATTAGCATGTAATAGTGGTTAGTTAGTTAAAATTTTTGGCGCACAGCAACAAAGGCTATTTGCGCCCATGTGATAGTGGGTGCATACCATTCCTCAAGTAGATACATAAACATTATTTCTTTTTAATGAAAAAATTACAATAAATAGATGTCCATAACAATTTTTTTTAAGTGTGCGTTAACGGGCAAAAACAGTCGCTTATAGGCGCCGATAAATCAGTGGCGAGAACAATCTTTGTACGTGTTCTTACCTTTACGGTAAATACTGTATCATTTTTTTTATTGTAATATTTACTACAACAGTCGAATAAAGATATCAGTGGGAAAAATAGTGTTAGTGATTGCGTCCCACGAAATTAAAAAGTTTGCCGACTCCTGGCATAAACAATCGTTGCGGCATTTACTTAATAAACCCACTCCAAAAAATGTACACAAATAGGTACCGCATTGTTGTATATAATCCGCGCAACAAAATTACTTTTAACAGTATTAAAAATAAAATTTTATGATTGATTTCTTAAAAGCGTAGAACAAAATGGTGGATTAGTTAAAATGCGATAAAATTTCTGTAAAATTAACATCACGCCACGTTAAAGTAGTTAAATTTATTCCTTTTTATCCGCCCAGTTTTTTGTTTTTGTTTTTCGTGATATGGAATAATTTATTTGTTTAAAAACATTTAAAATGAAACAAGTAGGTAGTTAGGTAGTTAGGTAGTTAGTGCAAATACACTTAGTTAAATGTTGAACTTGTATGAGTGAGTTCATGATGTGGGTCATGTTGAGATAGGATATGACTGCAATGGGGTCATGTTGAGTCAGGTCAAGTTGGTTTACAGGCGGTCAAAAGACCTACGGTACTCGTCCCAGCTTCAACATTAGCCCATGGTCGTACTTATGCACAGGCGCTAGCTGGGGGGGGGCAGCAGTTTTAGGGGCCCACTATGGTTGTCTATGAGAAGTCACTACATTAGAAGGGGCCATACCTGGGTCCACCCCTCGGAAAAATGTAAGGACGGCACTGGCTGTAGCATTATTGTGAGGTTGTACGAGCGTCTAGTGTGATTCTGTCGTTAAATCTATATTTTTGTACATTCCCCCGGTTCAAGAAATACCATTCAATATTCAAATTCATACCGAGTTCAAAAAGAAATTACATAAGGTTTGATTATGGAAAAATAAAATAATGTCTACTGCAAGCTTTATATAACAATATAAACTTATGACAACAACAATAGTGATGCCAGTTAATTAATTCTAAAGCTTGCTGCTCATTACAGCTGTCAGTGTTGATCTCTCATTGTTTATAGTCAAACCAGTGGGTTATATAGTCCAATAGTATATTATAATAATTAATAAGTGAAATTTTCTTTCTTTATTAAGACAATACATATGATATAGTTGACATGGCCATTGCCCGCGCGGAAGCTACCGACAGAAATACCACAAATGTACCCAAAATACTGATAACTGATGACAGCTAAATACATAAATAAAGTGTGCAGCCAAATCGGGACTGGATCCTGGATCTATAAACAATAAGTATTTATAGATCCGGAAAATTATTATTTTTTCGATTATTATTACGTATTACAATTACGACAAAAAAATTAAATAAATTATGCAACAAAATTACAAATAATTAAATTGGAAAAATATTAATAAAATATGAATAATCCAGTTTCCGTTTTCGACGCCCATGGCTGTGCACTTGATTCGAATGCGAGTCAGTCAATGGTCATTATAAATTTTCTACAGAAATATACAGTCTGTTCCAAACGGTTAAGCGGAACTAAATGGGAATTTAGTTCTTTTAGGTTGTCACGAGAAGGGATCTTGCTTGGGTTATTTCATTTTTCACGTTGGAATGTCAAAATTTAAAATTCCAACAATGAAACCATGGAAACGAATGACATGTCAAAATTTAATATTTTTTTTAGATATTTTAATGACAAAAAAATAAATAAATGGGATATTTGTATTAAGAATGACACAAAAAATCAAAATATAAAGAAAATGACATTTTAAAATGATATTAACCTAAACCAAAAAATGTTTATTGTAAGTATGATTTACAAAGCTTAAACAAAACGACCGAAAAGCACGATTTAAACGATGAAAGTAACTAGATTGCAAAATCTAATTCCGCTTAACCGTTTGGAACAGACTGTAGGCTGACCATATTTTTTTACAGAAATACAGTATACTAAAAAAAACAAAAATCATCACTGTAGAATACAAGTGACTAGCAAAAAAGAGTATATTCGTTTTTTTTTTTTTTATATAAAAAGTAAAAGTATAGAGCAGTGTTTCTCAACCAGTGGTCCGCGGACCACTGGTGGTCCTCAGCAAAATTTTAGTGGTCCGCGAAAGGCTTATAAAATATTATTTTTTAGGTTTTTTGTTTATTTTTTGAGGTTTTTTGTTTATTTTTTGAGGTTTTTTGTTACTTTTTTTATGAACTTTTGTTTATTTTCTTTATATTTTATTAATTTTTCAGTGATTTTTTATTGCTAAGATATATGTATAGTTTACATATACAGTTTGTTTCACAGTACATTTATTTATAGGGGTCCGCGGTAAAAATTTAATAATTTACTGGTCCGCGGTAGAAAATTAAATGTTTTCTGGTCCGCGGTAAGTTTTCAGTTGAGAAACACTGGTATAGAGGACATTACTTAAAAAAGAGTACGTCTGGTCAGCCTACAGAAATATATATATATATTCTTTTAGTACAAAATATATTTTTAATATCTATTTCTATTCTTCCTCTTGTAAAGTTTTACGAAATTGAAAGTGTGCGATTCGCTTACTATTAGTTCGCTTACTTGTGTCTCATTTTGAGTTTGAGACCACTGGTCTAGACATTTTAAATGAATTTATATTACATTAGTATCGTTTTATAATTATCTATTTAGCTGCAGTTATTGATATAAATTAAAAATGCATTAAAAACTTCGAGAATGGTTTAAATGTTGACGTTGACAGATGTTGCCAATGGCAACGTGTGTACATATATGAGTGATGAGGTGACAGATGACAGTGAAACAAAGCAGTGTACTCACTAGACTTCGATGATCTCGCAGTTGAGCAGCAGTTTGTTGGGGCCGAGCTCTACGATGGCGACGGTCTGGTCGTTGTAATAGACCATGCGGAGGGAGTCGTTCCGGACCCGGATCCCGCTGTAGGGCTTGACTCGGCTGCCGTCGTCCTGCCGCCCCGTGAAGGCGGTGAACGTGGACAAGGACGGCAGCCCTAAGGACAGGGTTGGAGTTCCATGAGTTCCAAGGACACAAAAAACAAGAACCCCAACGTAAAACATAATGTCCGTCATCGCAATCTTATTTTATTTAAATTATTGACAGATGTCATTAATATATTCATTTGTCAAATAAAGTTTTTTTTTGTTTTATTTATATCATAACACAATTTTTTAGTGATGTGTGAGAATGGATGAAGAAAAATCAGAATAAAAACTTTTTTTAAAAGGTAAATAAATTTTTTGAGTGGCTTTTTATTGATGGAACATTATACGAATACACTGAACACTCCGCGTGTGCTTTCTCCTCGACGGTAGTCGCGCCACTAGTAAGTTCCCACCGCCGGTGGCACCAGTACCACTGCCAACTGCCAATGATGCCATGCTCTCTCTCCTATCGACCATGCTTCAGTTTTTGAGGGCGGCAAGGAAAGCGGCGCGACGGCAGAACGGCAGAACGGCACGGCTCACGAAACGCCAGTTCGCCGGATTACAGCATGCGGATGTACCGCCGCCAGGCTGCGTCCGCCTCCCTGATCGATACAATACTACAGTATAACACTCGGGCGAAAATGATCGTAACGCCATGTGACTCTTGACCATGCCTCACGTTCTTCCGCTTTATCTAACGGTGATTTGTGCACTGAGCATAGACAAAAACTAGCTCAACCAGAACAATAAACAAATAGACAACATAAACAAACATTTATGGACGCGACTGGGCAGTGTTGTATTATTTTGGTGCCCGAGGCAGATCATAATAACGATGCCCTCCTGAAAACATAACAAGTCATGAACAAAAACAAGGAAATAATACAAAATTTATGTGATGAGCAAAAAAGGAAACGTCATTCAAAATTTAAGTGACCAGTAAAAAGAATTACGCCTTTTTTCCCAATAAAGGTGAGGTACCCTCAGCACCTTCAGCAGGGTGACCAGACGTACTCTTTTTTAGAGTATTATACTCTTTTTTGAGTAATATTTTCTATACTCTAAAAAAAAAACCTAAATATACTCTTTTTTGCTGGTTACTTGTTTTTATCACTTCTATTTCGGAAGTGAGGACCTTTTTTTTTACTCATTACGTCTATTTTGGGAGTGATGACCTTTTTGTTTTTGCTCATTACATCTATTTTGGGAGTGAAGACCTTTTTACTTGCCCGACCTTAATATATAAGGGGCAAGTATTGTAATCGCGAAAATTTTCGATGTCGAGATTTTGACTGATGACCACGTTTCATGGTCCAGGGAATCCAAAAAACCTATTTTCGAAGTGCCGTCCGTATGTGTGTGTGTGTGTGTATACAAGATAACTCAAGAACGGTTCAACTTAGAGAATTCGTTCTGGTACTAAAAAATTCTCCTATTAAATGGGAAGA
This sequence comes from Liopterus haemorrhoidalis, assembly GCA_963971575.1. Classification (NCBI taxonomy): domain Eukaryota; kingdom Metazoa; phylum Arthropoda; class Insecta; order Coleoptera; family Dytiscidae; genus Liopterus; species Liopterus haemorrhoidalis. The sequence continues at coordinate 233,113 of OZ020613.1, forward strand.
ACCATATTGTTTTTTATGAAGATCGGTTGACTAGAAATGGGAAATGGGAGTTTACTCGTGTCGATTTTAAGATTTTTGCGAATATTTAGCAACAGAAAAATATTTCGAAAAAATTTATTGAACAAAAGTTACTATAAATGCAATAACTAATAACTTTTATTTGAGACGTTTTTTGATAAAACGAAAAATTTCGAAAAATTTTTGAAAAATTATTTAAAATTTTTCCTCAGTCTCAATTTTTTTATACTTATATGTAACGTTTCCATGGTCATGATAATTAATTCATAACTAGTAAACCAAACCTTGGACAAAAATTTGTATAGAACATAATTTGATGTATTTTTGAAGATTTATCTAAATATTTAAAAAAAAAAAAAATTTAAATTAATTTTTTTTCTCCATTCGCCACTGGTTTTAGAGTATTATACTCTTTTTTGAGTAATATTTTGTATACTTTTACTTTTTATAAAAAAAAAACCCTAAATATACTCTTTTTTGCAGGTTACTTGTTTTTATCACTTCTATTTCGGAAGTGAGGACTTTTTTTTTCTTTTGCTCATTACGTCTATTTTGGGAGTGAGGACCTTTTTTTTGCTCATTACGTCTATTTTGGGAGTAAGGACCTTTTTGTTTTTGCTCATTACATCTATTTTGGGAGTGAAGACCTTTTTTTTGCTAGTATTTTTGAGTTGTTTTTTGCTCATCACTTATATTTTGGGAGTGTAACCTTTTTTCCTAGTATACTCTTTTTCTGTAAAAAAAATCTGGTCAGCCTACCCTAGCAAGTGCACAACCACCACTTTTTCTTAGTGCAAGATTCAGAAACCATGTTTTTTTTGGAATGTATATAATGTTCAACGTGGCAAAGGCGCCCCTTTAAAACATGTAATTTGAATATTGGGGGGAGGGAAGAAACCCGTGAGTATCCGAAACCGAGTAAAACAGTTTTTTTTTTTCTTGTGTCCAATTCCGCCAAGATCGAATTCTGACAACATTAATAAATGCTTCTATCAAATAATTTGTTTTTGATAAATATCGGATATTTTTGAAATATTTGAACAAAATATGATGTGTCTGTTTACAAATATATTTTCAATTCGTTTTCTATATTTTACTCATATGATATACCCCATAAAACTGCCATAAATTCCGATGTAAAAACGACGAGAAAATTCGATCAATAAAATAAAAGCAAATAAAAAGGCATTCTATGCGAGCCTGTATTGGAAATGGATGAAAAGCAGAGACTTGGCTAAAATATGTTAATATCGGAGCCATTTTGTTGTTTACAGTAGTCTTTACTTTTGTTGGTGAGAGTGTGGAGTAAAAGGAGGAGGAGGAGGATTGTGTTAAGGCTGAGGAATGGGTCTGTGGTTCAACGCACGATTAAACGTCCTTGCTAACCAACTTTTTAGCTCAATAGTTACGTTTATGACTGTCGTTAAACTGTCAGCATTACTTCTCCGTTACGCTGTTCGCTTCACTCTCATATTTCATTCTTTGGTTAACATTATTATTAGGGGTGCCAGACTTTTGGAAGAATTTGGCGTTTAGTGAGCAACATCAACCTTTTTTCTGGATTGAACTTTTGTCCTTTTCTCCTTTTATTAATATGCTCTTTGGCCTTCCTCTTTTACACTCAGTTTGACACCCAGTTACAATCTCTGCAGTTTAATTCCTTTCCAGATCCTTTTATTTTGAACTTCGTCCAGACTTAACACTCTAATTTATCATGGTACAAATTGGTCGATACTCACCTTCTAGATTCAGTTTTAATCCAGATGAGTTAAGTGTGAATAGGAGTGTCCTTGGTTAAATTACTTTATTGTTATAAATATGTAACAAGTTGAATGGGGGGTCACTGAACCATAAAATCACTTTCATGTCACAGATGTATTATATGGAAAAGACCCGCTCACGACATCATAAAATGCCATTCATGCAATCAATGCCTCACCGAATCTTTAACATGAAAAACCATCATGCGATCAAGTCCACAATATTTAACTTGGAAAATCCTTCAAAAACTTGGAATAATCCTGTACAAAAACAAACTGGAATAGCGTGAGATTAATCGACAAAAAATGTTAAACTTTTTTCACATATTCATTCACATTTAGCACGTGTTTCCCGAGCACACTACAGAATTTTAATAGCCACGGATAAAATTATACTAAACCAGAGTTTGATGAAAGGTTCAGGGATTTAAAGTTACGTTTGAACTACTCCCTTAACGGTACTTATAACCCCTGCCCTACAGATTACAAGTTTCTTATTCAAAACTAACAATCTATGTTATATATATATATATAGTGTCCTTCCAGAAGTTTTTTGCGTACTTCACGGGGACCTAGAAAGCTGAAATTTGGCAGGAGGTTTCTTGGGAGCATTCTTAAGATGGGAAAAATCCTAAACCTAGAAAATTCAAAAAGGGGGCGAGCCAGCGACCCCAACAAAATCCCATGATATCTTAACACGTTGACTGCCACGGCAATTTTCAGGATTCTGCTCTAAAAAGCCAATTTAATTTAATCATATAATATTATTAAAAACTCTAATTATAGTATATAGTAATCATCAAAAAGCATACAGAATGTGTTTTTTTAAAAAAAAAGGTCTTACGAATTATCTCGTAGTTGGCTTTTTGATTATATTTTCTGTTCATTTATTTATAAATTTTCTGTTCATGTAAGCCAACCTTGATTTTTTGTTCTCTTCCCAGTAGCCATCTATCCATATTTACACTGATATACTACGAGCTTAATCGTAGCTGCACGAATATGTTAAGTAAACAAAGTACGAGATAACTCGTAGTCGGCGTCCTAGCCAAGAACACAAACTACGAGTTATCTCGTAGTTGGCAGTCAACGTGTTAATGGGACAAAAAGTTTGTTCGATTGCGTTGAAATTCAATATCTGGGCGTATTCAAGACTCATAAATACGACCCTGTTATTAGTTTTCCGAAATTTTGATTATCTACTCCGAAATCGGTACCTGAATGATAGCTTAAAATTTCAAAATCGATTTTTACTTTTGCTGGAGTGTTTTCTACTGACGGACACAACCCGGTTTTTAGAGTTTCTTATGACTATCTGCCTGCACCAGTGGTTTTCAACCAGGGTTTTGCCACACACTGCCGTAGATTTATGAAAGGCGAATTAATACGGCTGTCATACAGAGAAATTAGAGTAGGACGCCTTGCATTTTTCATATTTTACATTAAAGTTCCGTCATCTAAAAAAGGTTAAGAACCACTGGTATATTATATAAAAATACGAGTGGAGTATCAAATGAAAGCTATTGACACATAGATTAACAAAATTTTAAATTTCAAACAATTATTTTTACGTAATTTTTGCCAAAATGTGTCTATTAAAAAAATAGACATCTAAAAAACGAATGAACAAAACAAAAAAAAGCATTCGACAGTGCGAATTGAAAGAAATGACCCAAAGACAGTACGACAAGTTGAAGTGATGGCCAAAAAACGGAGACTGAATTTAAGTAATGATCAAAAAAACAGTAGGGCGAATTATAGTTATCACACAAAAAAAAAAAAACGTATTCATAGGGGAGGGTGTGTGGAACCTCCTAAAGCAAATGACAATTACTGCTGACCGTTGTGGCTGTAAGCTTTCATCAATAAATTCAAATTTTCAGTAAAATAATAAATTTCGAATAATTTAAAACGAGATAAAACATGGAATGTTTTTTGCAGCAACTAAAAACTAAATAAATTACCTGATAAATGTTTAATTCCAACCATAATATTTTATTTACAAATAAATTGCAGTGCAGTGAAATTAAATATTTTTTGCATCCGGTTTGACAAGTACAAATAACACACAAATGTTTCATTAATATAACATTTGATCTCGCGTTGAAAAGGAAAAATATTTGAGGGTCAGCAGGCGAAGCGAGGGCCGAGCCAGGCCGAGCGGAGCGGGGCACAGCTTGTATTTGCATATTTCAGAGCGCTGAATACGGCCGTCATGTATGAAAGATATAAATCTGTCAGGCTGTATGCTAAGTGGTAAGAGATGTTTTAGTTTTCACATTGTTACAGCGGGATTTCTTGTAAAATATTATCCAGATAAATAAAATTCTCAAAATGTATACTATAGGCAAACTTGTGGCCGCAAGAGTTAAATGATTTATACATACTGTTTGACTGCTAAGCATAGGTATGGGCTATATGTCAAATAATTTCTGTAAAAAATATTTATACAAATTACAGATTCTGCTTAGCCGTCTTAAAATCAATTATGTGGACAGTGGCGGTACTAGCTCTTAAAATCGCGGGGGCAAAACATTTTGAGTAAAATTTGGGGGGGGGGGGCAGGAAATATTTTTTTATCGTTTACATATGAAAATACAAGTAATGACCTAAAAAAAAGGTCCTCACTTCAAAAATATATTTTTTTCTAGGGGGGCCGACTGGGGGCCTGAGCAACTTTTAGTTGGGTCCGAGCCTTCCCCCCCCCCCGCTAGCGCCGCCACTGTATGTGGACGTTGCATTTTATTTCTCTGACAATTTTATTTTATTTTGTGACTTTTTAACCTAGGTATGTAAAAATCTTAATTTGTGGTTTATCGTATTATTATTTTATTTATTTATTTTCATTTTTAATATTACTATACTTTTAACATTTAGTTGTAGTTTGATATTGATTATATTTTGTAAAATTTACTTCATTAACTTCCCAGCAAACATTTTTATACGGGCCAGTACTGGTAAAGCACATACTCCCCGGCATTGAAAGTAATGGGCCAGTACCCCGGTGTCCCCGTGGCCGTTACTGGCCCATTGATGTATCAGTTGCCGGCCCAGCAACGGTAAAGTGCAAAATAATCGCATTAGTTGCAAGATTTATTTCTGATGGTTTTAAGTAAAAAGTATGAGTGAAGAAGAGTGCTTATAAAATGCTGGTAAAGTACTTCGTATAGGCGGAATGCGAAATACAAATGTGAAGTACATTATTAATACTGGCGTTGCACTTACTTTTGGTGCCAGTAATTTACCAGCATAAAAGCAGTTAGCCGGCATTCGGCCGTTAGTTGAATGTTTGCTGGGTTTATATTGGGGAAAAAAAAAAACAAACTGTATCATAAATTATAGCTACATTTTTTATTCTAGCTCTGATGAAGATTTAAAAATAAATCGAAACGTTAGCAAAGTTAAAATATTATTTTAATTTTTATTTCTGACCAGTCCGAATTTCATTACTTCCTCATCTTAAGAAATTTAATTTTTTTTGTTGTCTTTTCTGGTGTTGTCGAAATCTGTAAACAAAGTAAAAACCGCCACTGCTGTCTAATGTCTCTTAGTATTTTATTAATTATTTATTAACTTTTTAGAGACAAAAAATAATAATATACATTTAAAAATCCGGTGAAATGTAATCACAAAAATAAATCCATTGAATATAAAATAGTATAGAATTTTTTGAAACTGTTAAATCCGTTAAACCGTTGAGAAAAGAAAAGTAAATGTACCTAGTAGGGTTGATATTGGCGGTGAAATATAGAAGCCTCCATGGGATGCGACGGTAAACGGGTGCAATGCAGAGAAAATAACGATTTTTATCAATGTTTTACTTCTTACACGAGTTATCTTCATACATTAGTGAGACATATATCGAAGGGAAGGACAACGGATTCGAATAAGTATTGACGCAAACTATGATAGGCCGGTAAGACGCCTCTCATCGCTTATTTATTAATATCGATTTGAAACTGCACAGGGTTGGCTTTGGGGGTCAAGTGTATCAAGGCAACAAATTACTAATTATCGACTTGCTCATACCGAATTATCATGTACCAGAGCAATGGGGGGGGGGGGAGATCTCAGGGTTTACTGAAATCTGGTCACCCTGATCATAAGCCCGATGAACTCCGATCCGTTTCACTTCGATCACAGCTTACAATGTTGCAAACGGCCAACCAAATCCCTGAAACTATACAACGGTGAGCTGGTTCATTCAAATTTGATGATCCGGTTCACTGCGGTCAGTTGGTTCGTTCATGAACGACTTAACTCTCTACAGTGATTGTTTTATTAATTGTCTTCAACACCCCAGCAATACCTAAGGGCCACTCTATTGTGACTCTCCTTGTTTTATTAATATATATGTCGGAGAATATCATTATTTTATCAGAATACGTAAGTGCAAAGGCAGCAGCCTTGGTACTAGCAGAACCAAGATCAGCCGATCAGCAAAAACAGGGCGATAATAGAACAGTGTGTGTTGTAGGAGTGTGTTATAGCTGAGCGATCGGTCTGGATCATTGGGATTGATCATTGTGTCTGTTATAATATCTGTTTTAATTATGAACTTTGTTTTATGTCATAAATGTGTTTTAATAATGTTTGATTATTTGTGTGAGTGATAATTGTTATTTTACCACATTTGAGACGAAATATATATATTTTTTTTTATTAATTGTTATTGTTAATATTTAATCGTTGGTAATATTTTATAACACACGTCACTCGCACGGCAAAAAATAATATAAATCAATTTATATTTCCTGCATAATAAATAGAAATGATTATCGTAACCTTGTGCCAACTCGATAAATGACATTAATTTTTGTGCTTGCTTAACCGACCGTTTACGAGATTTTTTACAAAAGTAAAAAATTAATTGTCATTCAGTTTTTAATATTTACATTATTTAATACTAATTATAATTTTTAAAAAAATATTTTTTCATTAAATACATATTTGTTTATATTTATTAAAATGCTAATTATTGAAGAATATTGATAACACTGGTCAACACAATTTTTGCTGACTTACATCTAAGACTTGTTTCTTACTAATTTGTTGCTGCTGAACTCAAATATCACATCAGTTTTTGCGTATCACATCAGATTTTTGCTCTACAACAAATACATATTTTCGGACAAATAATGCTTCTATCGTTTAATTTTAGACGTCGATACTGTAATTGGAACAAATTTGGCGAATAATAAGGACTAAATAATTAGAAAATATTCTTAAAATTTTATTTATAGTGAAGTAAAGAAAATGAGAACAGTTTTAATTACATTTGAATGGATTGGAGTGTTAAAATAAAAATACAAAATAATTTAAGGATTAAATGGTCGTTTGTAAGATCTTCTGGAGAGCACCATTCCCGATAAGTCTCTTAATTTTTTATCAGATTATGTTTTTGGAAAAAAAAGCATTTTTTGTGATTCTTGGCTAATATTGTACACAAGTTATAGCTTTAGTAGAACGTGTATGCTGGTGTAGTGGTTTTTGACGCTGGTTTTTCACCCAAGTAACTCGATCCGAAAGGGATCGAACCCTGCGAGAAGAGAAAATATTATTTTTTGTTTTTTTTTTTTAATTTTTATATTGTTTAAATTATTTTTTCAAAATTCTAGTTATATTTTGGCAAATGTTGAATTTAATTTTTAAAAGCGTAAATTTAATAACCAGTGGAAATTGTTTAAATTATAATTTAATTCTGTTTCAATGTACACGAAATCAGAGGGGCGGAACTTATAACAACCAATGGAAGCCATAGGCGCAATTTTTAAAATTCTTAATAAAACTTGCTATATAAAAATAAAATACTGCACATATTTAGAAACCTAAATAATGGTATTAGGCGTTCGAATTAAAATTAACAAAAAAAATATTTTAATATAAAATTTGTTTTCGCATCCCAAATAATCATCATTCATTTACTAAATACCTGCAAAACCCTGAAATGTGTGAAAATTCACACTTCACATCAATTTTTTTTTGTTTTAGGATACTATGTCCCAGCCGATAGTGGAGGGTACACCGATTTTCCCGTTCGTGTTCCCGATACCAGAGCCGATAGCCTGTTCGTTCTATATAAGCGCTTGTTTCCCGCCGCCCGAGAGCTTCGATGGGATCAGTCACGAGCTGTGCCCGAGGACGCTGCCCTTCGACAAGCTGAGCGCGGCGCTCGACGGTCTGAGCACGAGGGGCGGCCGCTGGCTGCTCGCCACCCCCTGCGGCATCGTCGCCAGCTTCACCCGACACGATGACGCCGAGCGCCTCTTCTCGGAGGTCGAGCTCGCCAAGGTGCTCGATGGACCGGTGCAGGTCGCCATGCTTCCGATGGCCCTCTCCAAGGTCACTCAGGTAACATACTAGCTCAGGCATACCTTACATACCTACATCATACACAATACATTCATACAATTAATTTATTTTTTAATGCAACATGTACTATTTTGTTGGTGGCTGGTTAGAAGTACTAGAATTGACGCGCAAGAAAACGACAATTTTGATCGTGAAGTAAACATGGAATGACATTTGTATGGAGGTTAAGTCATATGGTAGTAGAACAGTCTAAATAATAAATGCAGAATAAGAATACTTTATATTTGAAGCAAATATTCTAGAACGTAATGTTTTAAAATGAGTAATTGAATTGTACATACATTTTAAGTTTAGATTTAACAATACTATATTAAAATCATATAGGTATATATTTATTTTAGGACACAAAATGAGAAAATACGTAAAAGTAAAAATTATTTTGAAGCAGTAATACCAAAATTTAATTCTTATACATTCAAAAACCAAATGAAGACAACTTCATTCAAATATTACTCTTCATTCCCACCACACTTATTCATTCCAGTCGTCCGGCCTCGAGTCATCGCTTGAGTAGAATGAATAGAATGAGAATACAGTCGCAACAAAACGCGTATTCTGATTAAACCGAAACCAGAATTGGCACAACAAAACGCACCCATTATCATGGATAACAGTTTTTGACAGCAATATAAATTGTGTTCATTTTCATTTGCAACATAGAAAAAAACATATTTACTAGCAAAATCAAAATATTTTATTGAAAATACAAATAAAATAATAATAATAATAATAAATAAATAACTAATGAAAAATTATAATAAATTTTCAAAAGTTTCTCCGTTTACTTGCATACAAAATGTTAAGCGATCATAAAAATGATTCAAAACATTGAGCAATTGCTCTTGAGGTATATTGTTGGACGCTTGAACATTTTTGTCTTGCAGCTCAGCAACACCCCTAAGTTCTCCATTATATACTTTGGCCTTTAAATATCCCCAATATGAAAAATCATTGGGTGCCAAATCCGGAGATCTCGCTGGCCAATTCATCGACCCTCCTCTTCCAATCCAGCTATTTGGGAAAGTTCTATGTAAATATTCTTTAACTATTCTAGAATAATGGACTTGTGTGCCATCATGTTGAAACCATACTTCTCCATTAATATACAGGTTTCGCAACGCAGGTAATATTTGGTTTTGCAAAAGGACTAGATATTTTGCGGCATCAAGGTTACCGTCCATAAAAAATGGCCCTATAATATTGGTTCCTATTATCCCTACCCAAACATTTAATTTTTGCGGCCTTTGAGTTCGGGAGGAATGAAACAAATGTAAATTTTCTCGACTCCAGTACCTAAAATTTTATCTGTGCACTTCACCATTTAGAGTAAACGTTGCTTCGTCAGTAAATAAAATTAAGTATAAAGCATTAAAGCATTGTTGGTTCGGAATTAATTTTTTTAATCATTTCAAAACAAAAATCCCTATGTACTGCTGCGTTTCTAACAATTCTTGATGATTTTAAAATTTGTATGATCGAAACTTTTCTTTTTTTAAGAAGTTAAAAACAGATCCAATACTGACACCAATTTAAAGTATTTTGATTGTTTTCTTCCACTTGTAATAATATTTCCAACTGCTTCTCTTCTGTAATCATGTGGGATGTTGTTCTTTTTTTATTATGTTTTGACTTAAGACATCCTTTGCGATGAAATTTATTAACTAGTCTTGAAATTGTAGAGGGATTTGGTATTGGCCGATCTGGATAAGTTGCACTAAATACAGCAGAAACTTCTCTTAAACTCATTTGGGAGTTATACCAAGTTACCATCATTATTTTTTCTTCATCTGTATACAAGTTGATTATTTTTAAATCAGCAATGAGCAAAAGTATACACACTAATTGTCTATGTTGCAAATGAAAATGAACACGATTTATATTGCTGTCAAAAACTATATCCATGGTAATGATATAATACATGTTGCATTAAAAAATAAATTCACTGTATAAAAGAGTCGTGTTTAAATTGGTACAAACTCGATATCGCTATTTATTTATATTGGCGCACGACTAATCATGTTTATACTTAAGTAAAATGTTGCAATAGTAGATTTAAAAAGGCTCGCACCCCCTCAACTTTAAAAAAACTGTTTTTAAAGGACACATTTTTTTAAATTTAACGTGAATTTTGAGTTCTGAGCTCCCCCCCAAGGCAAGGTTTTTGACTTTTGAACTTCACTATGAAAAATAGCGGGTGCAAAGCCTGAGATATTGGTTGGAGGGCGCGTTTTTGTGTAACTTGCGAGCAGTGTTGTAATGTATCTAGGTATTTGTACCTAGATACAGTAACTAGATACTGTGCAAGTATCTAGTTACTGTATCTAGGTACATTTTAAAATATGTATCTGTATCTGTATCTAGATATTTAAATCAGTATCTAAGTATCTGTATTTCAGGTACTTTTTTCAGATACTTTCCTATTTTGTCTTTTTCAAGGTCTTTTTACAAAATATGTCCTTACGATTTTTCAAGTTGGTAATACATTTAGCATCATTCTGATATTTGAATTTTTAGTTTAAATTAACCAATCAACGACCAGTAAACTCTTTCTTGCTTGGTGGGAGTAAAAACATGCTTCAGCCATTTTCAAAGCTGGAAATACAATTACATTTTATTAAAATTTTATAGATAAAAATGAATTAAATAAATAAATTATAAGTTTGAGAATTATGATAAAATACAAGTTCTATATGTAATTAATTAAATTTTGGAAAACATTCTTTTATTTTTTTATTTTTTTTATTTTTTATTTAAAAAAAAAGGAATCAGCTCTGAATAAATTTAGAAAAATAATAAATAAAAAAAAATTAAATAATTTTATTAACAACGGTTAAGTAAAACATCCATTAAGTAATTATCTAATCTAAGAATAAGAATTAATTTTATAAATGTGAATTAAATAAAGAAAAATATAATAAATAAAATTGATGTTTTATTTTTGTCATCCTAAATACTCATTTAATAATCAGTAATTTATTAGCGAACAAAAAATGTTCGAGATATCCGCTGAAATTGGAATAAAAAAGCGATTTTTTTAAAGATTACATAGGTATATAGTTAGTTAATATTTCTGACACACAGCTTCAAAGGCTATTTGTGTTTATTTTAAGAGTAATAATAGTGCCTAACTTATTTTTTATTGTGAACAAATATATTCCTTGCTCTAGTTATTTCTTTTTTTTTGTGGTGTTTTCATTTTTCTGAAAGTATCTTAAAAGTATCTTGAAGTATCTAGATACATTGTAATAAAAAATGTATCTGTATCTAGATACTTTTTAAAATTTGTATCTGTATCTGCATCTAGATACATTTTTCCTCAAGTATCTGTATCTGTATCTAGATATATTTTCAAATGTATCTATTACAACACTGCTTGCGAGTACCTGTTTAATAAAATTACGAGTGTTTTGTAAATATATCAAGTATAACATAAAGGTATAAGTAATTGAGAGCAGGTAATGTAATAACAGGAGTGTGGCTATAATTCAGTTTGGTTGTACGGCCTCCGCAACCAATATTACATTAGAGGTATGCGTGGCACATAAACTAGACGAGTTATGTTACAAAGGACTGCAAATTGTTAGTTCTCTCCCGGAATACATACACATGCAAATTAAAACAACAAATTCAAAACAGAACTCTCTTCATAAATATTACTAAAAATTTATAGTTTAATGAAAAAAAATGAATTTAAAATTTATTATTTATTAAAAAAAGGGTGAATTTTCACAATTTTCAGTGTTTTATAGGTATTTAGTAAGTAATGACAAATTGTGGATGCATATTAAAAAACATAAATTTCGGTAACTTTTGAAGGAATAAGAGACGTCCTTCCATGTAGCGACTTACAATGCGTACTTGATGGATCAAGACCCAGCTATAGGTCCCCAGTTCTCAAATCAGTCAGATAAATCTTGTAAGCACGGTGTTGCAAAAAAATCGATAACTTTCGAAATAATTATTGGTTCAAAAATTCCTATTGTACTACTACAGTTCGCTCATTAATGTGCATTACACAAATTTTTTTCAGATTTTTAAATTAACCCCCTAGGTTATAGGGTGTAGGAAAAAAGTTTTTAACACATTTTAAATAACGAAGATTTAGAAAAGGCCACGATGAGAAACATGCCTATAACCCCAATTAATCAGTTACTAGTAACTCTAAGATATTTTGCATCAGGTTTCACATTGATCTGATCAGTTTTTTTACTCTCTATTGTACATACGTATTCTTCTAATATATGAAGTAATAAACTGCACGCTTTACTCGTGAAGATCTTACGTTTTTGCCTTTTTTCCATTTTGTAAATTCAGATGACAAGTGACATTGACAGCAATATTTTTAAATTTTTTTTTGCAATATTTTTTTTGACATAAAATAGTAAAAAAATTAAAAACGTCCCTAGTAATTTTGTATTATGATCTTTACATAATTAATCATTTGCATTATGGACGTAATGAAATGTTTCATTAAAATTTGTTCATTATTTTTATGAATAGCAATAGAAATATTATGATCTTTAAATATATTATGTTCATTACAAAATGTACGATTATGGACTGTTTTATGAATACGGCCCTAAGTGTCCCCATTTAAAATTAAAAAAAAAATGCATATCGTGTTTTGAAATTCACTAGTCAAAAAAATGTTTTCTCTCTAATTTAACCAATCTCGTAGCTATTATAGTTCTCGAGATGTCAATGGTGGACAAATTAAAATTACCTTTCAATAATTAAATTAAAATCCCAGCATGATGGTATATGTTTGTGAAGGATTGCGGACTGAAGAGTTTATTATGTAGTTGGTGGGCGCGCGTTGACGGTGAGATGCCGTACGCCGTTTGAGGTTTGACGTAGGTAGAATGTAGATGAATGAGTAATGTGTGAGTGGTGTGCAGTAGACATCTATAGTGCACCCCGGAGCCCAGAGCCTGGTGGTGAGAGACGTGCCGTGGTCGCTGCCCGTCCAGGACATCCGCACGGCCATCAACCTGCTCGGCATCGCGACCGGAGAGATGGAGAGGTGCCGGCAACACATCAGGGTCGAGGTGAGACACTTCAGGCATCATTCAAACTCCTTCCGTAGTATTAGCTTCAGAGAGAGGCACTCAACACCTTCTCTCCTTTGTTACTTCTCACTGACAACTTAACAATTCGATGTAACATAAAGCTTTGCTTTATTAATTATGCTATACCCCAGCGGTTCTTAAACTGTGGTCGGCGGACCCCTGGGGGTCCGCGAAACAATATTGACATTAACTTTACATCCCCCAACTTTTCGCTTTTATTCAAATAACTTATTTAATAAAAATCCTACATGATCAAGACTTTTTGTATTTGTTATTATCTAACTAGTTTTTATTATTATTATTTTTGGACTTAGCTACTAAGGCCATTTATCCAGTAGATGCATTTTTTATTATTGAAAAATCCATGCCATAACCGGGATTCGAACCCGAGCCATCGCTACACTAACCACTACGCCATGGTGACCGGCATCTAACTAGTTATTGACATAACTAAACAATAATTAGTAAAAATTTAATTATTTTTATCCAATTCCAAATTATCTACAGCAAATATATTTCAATAAGGTCTGTTTTGACTCATATTTGACCAAGAAATGTTTGTATGAGTTTAACGTATTATAATTTTTATTTTAAATTCTTTTTACCACTATTTTATTCATTTTATGTTTTTTATCTTATATGCTAATAAAAATGTTTATCTCTATAAATGCGCAAGACCATTTATGAAAATAACCAGCGATACATTTTTACCAATATTTATTATAACGTAGTGCCTGTGAGATTAATTGAGCCAGAAATTAAGTCTCAAGAACAACGTAAAATGCCTAGGGCTGGAATGGGGTCCGCAAAAAAAAGTTGTTCAAGAGGAAGTCCTCGGACTACATAAGTTTAAGAACCCCTGCCGTAAGCAATCAGAGCAACCATTTTCTAACTATTTGGTTATAGTTTAGGGTGACCATTTTCTTAAGAAGGCAATGCGGGACGGAGCAAAAAAAAATGTCCTTATCTCCCAAATCCAAGTGAAGAGCAAAAAAAAGGTCTTCACCTCCCAAATCCAAGTGAAGAGCAAAAAAAAGGTCTTCACCTCCCAAATCCAAGTGAAGAGCAAAAAAAAGGTCTTCACCTCCCAAATCCAAGTGAAGAGCAAAAAAAGGTCCTCACCTTCCAAATCCAAAATGCGGGACTTTTGCGGGACGAATGGTCACCCTATTATAGTTAACTAAGCTTTCGGAAACCGGCCCTATAAGTTTAGCTTATATAATACATCTATATTAATATATATGACTGTTTTTTTTTTTTTTTTTTTAATTGATATTATCTTTTCTTGTCATTTATTATAATTTGCAGATAACAAATGCAATGCACGCAGAGATATTGATAAATGAGGGGCTGGACTTCTTCGGTGTGGCTCGATTCCCGGTGTCGCTGGACAGGGGGACGCACGGCCAGAACGACTACCATCCGTCGAGCTGTGCGGCCGATGCGGATATCCTGCAGTGCTACCGCTGCCAGGGCTTCTGGCATGTTGCGGCCAACTGCAGGTATATTATATATAACTGCAAGGATATTATATTCGTACCTAACGATTGGCCAGCCAGCAGCCATTCATTCATCTGTCCAAATCTCTCAGCACTGCGCCAGGCATTTATAGCTGGGATGCATGGATAAGCTCATTTCGCGACCGCCATGTATTTTATTTACTTGCTTGTTTTTATGCAAATAAATCTAAACAAATATATAGAGGACTGGAAAGTTGAGCAGGTAACATTCAAAAATATAATATAATAAATACGATAATTGGGTTAATGTTCCGTATAAGTCCACCACACATAACTCGTCAGACAGAACGTGTATGCTAGTTGGAATGAGATTTGGTCTTGACGAAGCGCCGCCCCTTTCTTTCAAAACATAACATTTACGATTCACTTTATCTTTTCCAATATTTCTATTCAAAACTGAAATCTGAGGTATTTGATAGTTATCCGTTCCGAAATACAAGCAATTATTTAATAAGTGTTTACATTTAGCTTCTATTAACGTTTTTAAAGAAAAACTTGAATGATAAAATTTCAGTATTGATACGCTTTAAGTCACATTTAATTGGTTTAAATTAGATTTATAATATACATATTTTGAAGAATTTTAACATTATTAAAAGAGAGGATCCTCAAATATATTCCGACTACCAGTTTTATGTCTGAAATAGAACATTCCGTTTTTATATGCAAACAATCAATGATAAAACTAATAAGGTTAGGATTAGTTACCAAAAATTTTAGACAGAAACAACTTAAACTTGCTAGACGTATATAAACAGGTACTCATAAGGAATTTTTACCTGTTTCCAATGAGATTTATAGGATACTTATTTTGAAAAACATTAACTTCATAAAGAGTTCCAAAATTATCAGTTACATATATTCGAACGTTGCTTGTGTTAAAAACCGTATTTTTCTGCCAACTACAGATGCATGAATGATTACTGTTGACTCCCCACTCTTACGACCATGCCTTCTCGTTTCTAACGTTATAATATAATTCATTCTAAGCATACAAGCCTAGTTGCGGTGGACTAATACGGAACATTAACCGATACTTATGTGTACAGCCAAGTATCGAGATCATGCATGTAAGCTCCACCTACCATTATACGTCATAATTCGACCTGTTGTTTGAATTATTTATATTTAATGCGAAACACTATGGTAAAAGGTTGGGCAGCACTCAAATAGATTGTACTATTTAATCCTGTGCCGATATAGTTTAGTCGGATTGTTGTTGGAGTGTTATTTGATTGCAGACACCTGCCGCGGTGCGTCCGCTGCGGCGAGCCTCACGGCGTCGAGTTCTGCCTGAGGCTGCGCAGCAACCCGATGTGCTGCAACTGCTCGGGGCCGCACCACGCCGCCTACAAGCAGTGCCCGGTGCGCAAGCAGATGTCGCAGGCCTGCCCGGTCGCCTTCACGCTCTCCAAGAAGCGCCCCGCGGAGAGGCTGACCACGACGCCGTCCAATTCCACTTTGCATAAATCAAATTGCCTACTATGATTGTGTGAGATGTCTGACAAATTTTCGTATTTTTTCCTTTTCTTGTGAACTGTATTTATTATTTTATTTTTTTTTTAAATAAATTGTTTGAGTAATTCTGAAATTTGGATATATTAAAATTTGTAAAGGCTTGTCATACAATTTAATATATGTGCAATAGCCCAGCGATCTATGACCGACTAGAACAGGCTCATTTCCATTATTTGTTACAAATAGAACTATTAAGTTTTCAAAAATAAAAGTGGTGAGCTCTGTGACGTTTATACAAACTAATGCAGTCGGTATAATAAGTAACTTTAAATATTATGTTGGTAAATTAAATATTTATAAATTTTATTTGTGTATAGACTATAGATGTCAGTAACTGTTGAACTATGAGTGGAAATATATATATATATATATATATATATAGATTTTGGATTTTGAATTTTGAATTTTGGATTTTGGATTTTGGATTTTGGATTTTGGATTTTGGATTTGGGATTTTGGATTTTGAATTTTGGTTTTTGGATTTTGGATTTTGGATTTTGGATTTTGGATTTTGGATTTTGGATTTTGGATTTTGGATTTTGGATTTTGGATTTTGGATTTTGGATTTTGGATTTTGGATTTTGAATTTTGGATTTTGGATTTTGAATTTTGGATTTTGGATTTTGGATTTTGGATTTTGAATTTTGGATTTTGGATTTTGGATTTTGGATTTTGGATTTTGAATTTTGGATTTTGGATTTTGGATTTTGGATTTTGGATTTTGCATTTCGGATTTTGGATTTTGGATTTTGGATTTTGAATTTTGATTTTTGAATTTTGGATTTTGGATTTTGAATTTTGTTTTTTGAATTTTGAATTTTGAATTTTGAATTTTGAATTTTGGATTTTGGATTTTGGATTTTGGATTTTGGATTTTGGATTTTGGATTTTGGATTTTGGATTTTGAATTTTGGATTTTGGATTTTGGATTTTGGATTTTGGATTTTGGATTTTGAATTTTGGATTTTGGATTTTGGATTTTGGATTTTGAATTTTGGATTTTGGATTTTGGATTTTGAATTTTGGATTTTGGATTTTGGATTTTGGATTTTGGATTTTGGATTTTGGATTTTGATTTTTGAATTTTGGATTTTGGATTTTGAATTTTGATTTTTGAATTTTGTATTTTGAATTTTGAATTTTGGATTTTGGATTTTGGATTTTGAATTTTGAATTTTGGATTTTGGATTTTGGATTTTGAATTTTGAATTTTGATTTTTGAATTTTGGATTTTGGATTTTGGATTTTGGATTTTGGATTTTGGATTTTGAATTTTGATTTTTGAATTTTGATTTTTGAATTTTGAATTTTGAATTTTGGATTTTGGATTTTGGATTTTGGATTTTGGATTTTGGATTTTGAATTTTGAATTTTGGATTTTGGATTTTGGATTTTGGATTTTGGATTTTGGATTTTGGATTTTGGATTTTGGATTTTGGATTTTGGATTTTGAATTTTGGATTTTGGATTTTGGATTTTGGATTTTGGATTTTGGATTTTGCATTTGGGATTTTGAATTTTGAATTTTGGATTTTGGATTTTGAATTTTGAATTTTGGATTTTGGATTTTGGATTTTGGATTTTGGATTTTGGATTTTGGATTTGGGATTTTGGATTTTGAATTTTGGATTTTGGATTTTGGATTTTGGATTTTGGATTTTGGATTTTGGATTTTGGATTTTGGATTTTGGATATATATATTTATATATATATATATATATATATATATATATATATATATATATATATATATATATATATATATAATACCCTTTTCACACTAGAACTTTATATATATAGTCGAGTGAACATAAAGTTCACCGATGTTTAAGATCGGTATGCTTTCACACTTGATGTTTAAATCTCTGGTGCTGTCATCAGCTACAGTAATTTTGTCCTTAAGTTACCGTCATGAAATTACCAGTTTTGAACTGTCTGCGTAGACGCACATTTTGAATTATTATAAACAAATATGGATATTTCATTTCATTCTACAATAAAGACACTACAATAAAGAATATATTACACCTGTATTAACATGTAAGTCGATACATTTTATCTCAATTATTGTAGCTCTGTATTTTATTAAACACATTATTAAAATAAATAATTTTATTATAACAATAAGTATAAACTTCTTATAACGTCGATATAATACAGTATTCTTGTTTATGATAATATAAAATGTTGACAGCACAAATTCAAGGAGTATTTTTTTATAATAGAAATTAAGTTGGCAATGCGGACGAAGTTTAAGACGTAGATCTCTGTCTTAAACATCGCTTGTATTTAGACGAGGCCATACGGTTTCACATTAGCGCTTAAAGATACATTCACTTTAACATCCGTTCTTAAAGTTCTAGTGTGAAAAGGGTATAAGTACAGTAATACCCCGTTACTCGACTCTCACTTGACAGTGAGAGTCGACGGAGCATCGCTATCCGACGCGTGATCGAATACCGATCACGTGATACATATTTTAGTAAACAAAGCAAAATGAACGTATGGCCAGCAGTTCGCGCCCAGATATCTTGACGACAACAACTCAGATTTAGTGCAGCTATGAACTATTTGTTTTTTGCTAAATTAAGTGATTTATATTTATAATTATGGGTACAAAGGATAGAAATGCAAGCATAGCTAAAAGGAAAACATATACATATATGTATTTCCTTATATGTACATATGATTCCCTTTATTTCTTATGGAGAAATTCGACTCGCCACTCGACGTAATCGCTACTCGACGCTTTTTCAGAACGAATTAACATCGAGTGGCGGGGTATTACTGTACATATAAGTCATGTGAAACATATTGCATAATATTAATTTTATTTTGAATAGAAATAATTACAACATTGCAGTATTTATAGTTTTGTAAACCAAATACCAATTACTTAAAACTTATATTTATCATATTAACAATAACAATATAAAGGTGATTGTTCCAGAGATCAGGAACAAGCTGTGATGGCGTGGACGGTGTGTTGATCGAGTGATTTAAGGGCATTTGTCTGCAGTGATGCACTGGTTATTGTTGCGCACATAGCCCTGCTTGCAGAAGCATCCCTGGACGCAGTTGGCCGTGCAGATCTTTGGTGTCGCATCGCATGTCGCGGGGCATGCCGACCCACAGCTGTTGTACTCCTCATTCTCACCGCACTGCGCTGCAAATATCGTCAAATTATAATTACAATTTTGATTATATGCTATTTGAACAGAGACGCAACGAGTACTTTTAGCGCTTATGGCGAGTAAAGAAAACTGTGCCGTAATTGAAGTAGAAGTCATTACTTTTAAAATGTATCAGGATCTTTGACTAATTTACAAATTTAAGGCCCGGTCTTTCCACCTTCAGTTAAAGTCCCAGGTAACTATCTGACAGATAAGGTTATTTGTAACTTCATCTGCTGAATAAATGTCAATACCAGTCAGTGAATCCAATACGTCAGTCTCATTATCCGTTAGATAACTATCCGATAGATACATTTGTATAGAAAGAAGGGATGACATTTACTCAGCAGATGAAGTTACAAATAACCTTATCTCTCAGATAGTTACCTGGAACTTTATCTGAAGGTGGAAAGACCGGGCCTAAACAATTTAAAATAACTTAAATCAATTTCAATTAAGATTAATATACCCTTAAATTATTGCACAAGTTTTATTTTTCATATTGTAAACAATTAAGAATCAATATTTATCAACGGCCTAATAAATTTGGAACTTATCTAGACCAGTGTTTCTCAACAAGTGGTCCGCAGAAAAATTTTAGTGGTCCGCGAAAGTTTTTGTATGTCTTTTTAGCGTTTTATTTTATTTTTTTTACTTTTTATGCACATTTTTTATGTAAATAAATTATATTTTCTGCAAATAAAATCTAAATAACTAAAATATATTATAAAAAAAAATTGGTATGCAAGTAAAACAGTTTTTGTTGTTTTCTGGCAAACTATGTCTACAGTCTGTTCCAAACGGTTAAGCGGAACTAGATTTTGCAATCTAGTTACTTTCATCGTTTAAATCGTGCCTTTCGGCCGTTTTGTTTAAGCTTTGTAAATCATACTTACAATAAACATTTTTTGGTTAAGGTTAATATCATTTTATAATGTCATTTTCTTTATATTTTGATTTTTTGTGTCATTCTTAATACAAATTTCCCATTTATTTATTTTTTTGTCATTAAAATATCTAAAAAAAATATTTAATTTTGACATATGTCATTCGTTTCCATGGTTTCATTGTTGGAATTTTAAATTTTGACATCCCAACGTGAAAAATGAAATAACCCAAGCAAGGTCCCTTCTCGTGACAACCTAAAAGATCTAAATTCCCATTTAGTTCCGCTTAACCGTTTGGAACAGACTGTATGTCACTCAGGATATATTGCACGCGCGTATTCGATATATAACACAGCCCAAAAAAATTTCAGTTATTAGCACAGCACGATCAGTGCATGAAGTGTTCGGTTGTTTCACTGTGTGCGGGATAATGGTGGATAAATATGGATATTAGTGCGTCAATCAAATTAAACGCTCTAAAACATATAATTTGCTTAGATTTAAACTTTAAAAATTCGTATCTCTTGTTCATTTTTGAATGCATCGCTAACTTTGTTAAAATGCGTCCTAAATATTATTTTTTCATGCTGTTATCTTATAACTTTTTTTATAATCTTATCTTATACAAATGTCGCACTGTTATATTAAGAAATATATGTGGTAATAATATATTATTATTTTGGGTGCTATTTTATAAAACAAACTTACGTGAATGTCTCTAATATTTGTTTATTGCGACAAATCAGCCCCCTTAACTTATGATTAAAGACTAATAAGGTAAAGAGTAATTTCTTTCAAATTAAGACAGTTATCGGCCGTTTATTGTTTTACAGAAAAAGCCTTTATTCTAATATTTAGTTTTTACTTACGAACTGCGAGGGAAACTGCGACCAACAAAAGAACCCCAAATACAACGAACAAATTTTTATTCATTTTGTTGTTTATTTATGTTTGTGAAGGTAAAAGTATTAGCAGCAGTTGTCAGATAATGTACGAGCGCGATATTGAAATGCCCGCTTATATATCTACTCTTATCCTCCCTACCCACAATTATTAACATTACGTAAATTATGCAAGTTAATTAGTCAAATTAGTCAAAATAAATATTATAGGATATTTAGATAAATAAGTGACCTCTGGACAACCTTCGACAGAGGCGTTACTTTTTTCACTGTGTCAATAAGATCACTTAATCAGGGCCGGGGCGACGGCAGTGTTTTTTGTGTTTGTCTACTTTACATGTAAAGATTGCGTAGACAATGTAATCTATGTCGACTATGTAGACAACAAGAGTAGGGTTAGATCGTGAAATCTGTAATCTTATTGGTTGAATTCATATTTTTTGAATAAAATTATTCGTCTTTGAAATCGGGCATTAAATGTGGAAATCTGTAATAAGTTAATTGTATCAATTACAATAATTATATTTATTTATTTATCAGTAAATAAAGAAACGTGTACGTTTATATTATTTTCATTTTACTATCATAATCCATTCAACAATTAATTTAATAAACTTTCGATTTATAACACGAGGAAGATAATTGTTTACAAAAAGTATTCTCTGAAATCTGACCTCGCAATTTGAGCGACCCCGTTTGATTTTGATCCATCTTCTTTTTGTTTCATTATTTCGATCCATCTTAATTTTTTGATCATCTTTTCGCTACGGCTTTTCTTTTGTCTTCTTTTTGATGCGTCTTCCTTTTTTTGTAATCTTTTTGATCCGTCTTCCATTTTCTTTCTTATCATCTTTTGAATCCGTCTTTTTTTTGTATATAAGGGAGGTATTGTGATCATACCGATTTTGACATTTCGAAATTTCGATGGATCTCCACGAATTGAGGTCCCTACATAACGTTTTGACTATTTTTAGAATTATGTCTGCCGGTCTGTCTGTCTGTCGGTCCGTGTACACGAGCAAAGCAAATTCGGCTAAAAGGATTTTTATGAAACTTCATATTTAAGCTTTTGACATCCATGGCACGAGTTGATCAATTTTTGGTAAAAATCGGTTTACTCGTGTCGATTTTAAGATTTTTGCGAATATTTAGCAACAAAAATATTTCGAAAAAATTTATTTAACAAAGTTGCTATAAAAGCAATAACTTACAACTTTTAGTTGAGACATTTTTAGATAAAGCAGCATAAATTAAACAAGTACTTTGTGACGGCGGTCGGTCTTGTGGTGGCCACAGCTGATTTTTTGATTTAATAACTTTAGTCCCTCTTCCGGTTTGCCTTCCTTGTGTTAAACCGGCCCCTCCCCTATACTCCGCCACTGTCACGGGGCAGTGGGATTTCCCCGCTAATAAGCCATGCTGAATTGGAATTATAATTGCAAAACAAATAAATATATTTATAGAAGCAATAACTTAAACATATATTTTTATTTACCCATCTATTTAACATTAAAGCAGGTTTAGACAAAATATATTTGAAGATTTGTTAGAATAAATTTGTTTATTTTAAAAGAAAAATAAAATTAATGTATATGTAGATTAGCATTTTTTACCGACCGCCAACATATATAAGGGAGGTATTGTGATCATACCGATTTTGAAATTTCGAGATATCGCTGCCAATAACAATGCCAGGATACCCGCAAACAAGTGCGAGGACTGAAAATTGCCCCGAGATATAAATAACAGAGTGACTCACGTAATGACTGAAGTGCTTAATTACTGAAAATTACCTAAAATAACAATATAAGTAGTAGCTAGTTTTTAAGTGAACAGTTAATCATTATGCATAAATATATCATCGTAATATAAGCTATTATAGTTAACAATGCTGTGAATAATATTTTACTTATGTTCATCCAGCAAATTAATAATAATTATAATAATAAAACTAGCAGATTGCAAAACAAATACAACATATCATATGATAGCCGAAACATCTTACAACGTATGAGGTCTGAGTAAGTTGTGGAAAAGAAAGACAGCAATATAAGACATGTTCGAGATAATCTAACAAGAATAAAAACTGTTTCTTACTGTCATTTTTGACAATTTTGTTGGTTTAATCATTTAGATCAATTAACAGAAGAATCAGAATCTGTATTGATAAAGGTGGTGGACACATGTCCAATGTTGTTTAGTTTATTATTTTATTTATTTGAGGTGTCCATTTGTCTTACTAGTTTAAAAAATAAATAAAACAAGAATTATTTTTAAGAAAAACTAACTGCTTACACCAAAATTTAACTTTGCTCGCTAGCTCTGTACTGTCAATAGTTCATGTAAGTAGTTTAAACATTTCAAATTTATTCAGAGGCATAATGATTTTTTTTTTTTTTTCTCGCGACAAATATATTTTCTTTATCACTTGTTATATTATCTTTACCAAGACATCTATCGATTTGTTTTGTAACAACTTGAACAAAAGTTCCCTAATTTATCAAAAGATGTCTCAAGACATCTAGCGTTTAGATTTGTAAATACCTGACTACAAGTTTCTAACAAAAGATGTCTCAAGACATCTAGCGTTTAGATTTGTAATTACCTGACTACAAGTTTCTAACAAAAGATGTCTCAAGACATCTAGCGTTTAGATTTGTAATTACCTGACTACAAGTTTCTATCAAAAGATGTCCCAAGACATCTAGCGTTTAGATTTGTAATTACCTGACTACAAGTTTCTATCAAAAGATGTCTCAAGACATCTAGCGTTTAGATTTGTAATTACCTGACTACAAGTTTCTATCAAAAGATGTCTCAAGACATCTAGCGTTTAGATTTGTAATTACCTGACTACAAGTTTCTATCAAAAGATGTCTCAAGACATCTAGCGTTTAGATTTGTAATTACTTGACTACAAGTTTCTGTCAATAGATGTATCAAGACTTCTAGCGTTTAGATTTGTAACTACCTGACTACAAGTTTCTATCAAAAGATGTCTCGAGACGTCTAGCGTTTAGATTTGTAATTACTTGACTACAAGTTTCTATCAAAAGATGTCTCAAGACATCTAGCGTTTAGATTTGTAATTACTTGACTACAAGTTTCTGTCAATAGATGTATCAAGACATCTACCGTTTAGATTTGTAATTACCTGACTAAAAGGTAGGTATTGAGAACTGACACGCTCGGATACGCAGTCTGGTGGTCAAATATTGTACTACGCGACTGTAGTACTGTTTGAAATTATTATATATGTTCTGGTGTTGATTTTTTGTTAGAACGTCGATAGATACATTTTCATACAATAAAAATGTACTGTGCTTAAATTAACCTGTTCCCTGTTAGCATATTGACAGCTGAATACTAGACAATTCAGCCATTTTGCCATGAATTACAGCGCCGCCAACGGTAATGTCACTTCTCAATTGCATTATTTAAAAAGTAAAATAGTATACCTACATTTAAAAAATATAGAAATATAGTCTAAAATAAACATCTAAATTATTATTTTAAAACGCTTGACCATAAAATTAAAAAAAGACAGTCCATTATGGCTTTTTGCCTTCCGGTTCTGAAGAAATAGCATTTAAACTGTAGGGTTCCGCAGATATAAGAAGGTTGAAGACCATTGATCTATAGGTAACAATACAAATTATATATACGGCAGTAGTTCAGGATTAGTCGTAAAATCAAAGTTCTATACAGTTAGTGCCACAATTATACGTTGAATCTATTAAGAAGCGATTCTAATAACGAAAAATCGAAAATATGTATTGAATTTTTTTATTAGTTTGAAATATGAAAATATACTACACTATAAAATTTTATACAAAATAAATATATCACAACTTAATATTAGCTTCTTTAATAACATTATCATAGTGGGGTTTAATGAAGCTTTTTACTCTGTTCGTCCATTCCTTTAGTTTGGGTCGTCCTTCTTCAGGATTATATCCAGCTATTTCTGTAACAAAACCATCCACTTTATACAAAAATATATTAAAAAAGTGATAAAAATTATACTTGTCTGATCTATATCGTTAATGCAAAATAAATCGGCAATGCTTATATTCTCTCCAGCCAGAAATCGGTTCTCCTCAAGCCATATTTCTTCCAGTTTATCCATACAACCAATCATCCTGTCTCTAAACGGTTCTACTTTATCTGGATTTGCAGCTTGACCACTCATTAACGGTTTTAAGTACTGAAATCAAAATTGTACACAAAAAATTGATGTGAAATGTGGATTTTCAGTAAGTGATAAATTGTGGGTAAAAAATCTTTTTTTCAAAAACTAATATGTTCAAAAATTCTTTGTTCATTCTATTCAAGTTTCCATTAATGAACATTATTCATTTTTTCAGATTTTTAAATGAGTTCTTCTTAACAAAACCCTAAAAAGTAGTTTGCAGCATTCAAAAATTAAATACTTAGGACTTGCAAGGATTTTTGTTTTCGTTATGAATGTAAAAAGAAATTATAAATATATTTTTTGATCATGTTAAATTGTTTTTTTTTCTGGTGCCTCAATCTTGTGCAAACCAGAATTGAGGATTATTCTTCTAAAATAAAATGTTACCTGTTTTTCAAAAAATATATTACATAAAAAACTAGTGTTATGATGTTGCCACGACAGATATTCATCGACCATTGCTTGTTGCGTACTATTTTTAGGATACCAGTGATCTTCGAATGGAAAATGTTTTAATAAATATCGTAGTATTGGAACACTTTGCATTATTTTAAAACCATCATGCTCCAAAACAGGTACTTCTTTCAATATTGACACCTGTTGATATTCTTTCGTCAAATGCTGACCTAAAAATTAGAAATAAAATAGAAAAATAAACTGACATGGTATTAAAATTAAATTACCTTTTAACGTATCAATTTTTTGCTGTTCGAAAGGCTGATTTATAATTTTTAAAAACATGTACACACTCCTCGAAGAAGGTGACAATAAATCACAATACAACTTTAGTGACATGATGCTAAATTAGTCTACTTGTGACTGAACATTTAATGTACAAATAAATATTAAATAATGCTGATAAAAGTAAATTTTACTTAAAGTAGGACTTTAATCATAAACACTTAGGTTATCCATTGCAGTACGTACAAAAATTTATAAATTGTCCTTAGTAGGCTGACCAGACGCACTCTTTTTTAAGTAATATCCTCTACTCTTACTTTTTATAAAAGAACTCTCAATATACTATTTTTTGCTCGTCACTTGTATTTCTAAGAGTGAGGACCTTTTTTTTAGCATACTCTATTTCTGTAAAAAAATCTGGTCAGCCTAGTCATTAGTACTCAATTTAATATGTTAAATTACATTATTAGATAATTTTAACAAACACAAATAAATCTACATATTGTTCTAAATCATTATATTTAATTAAATTATCTAAATAACAAGTTTTACATAAATTTTACTAAAGGTCCCATTCAAAAATCGACTTGACCCGCTACTGAACGCATATCAGACCCATTTTTTTGAATAAACAGTTGCAAGAAAGAAACGATTGTCAGTGAAACGCACAGATTACCAAGAGGAGATGCGAAACCTACATGTTATTTTCTGTGCTTTTGTGGCAAAGTGGCGCCTCTTTTTTTGGTGAAACGAATGGCACTGATACAGTACAAATCAAATAAAATGTGATACAGTCTGTTCCAAACGGTTAGGCGGAACTAAATAGGAATTTCGTTCTTTTAGGTTGTCACGGCGCCTCTTTTTTTGGTGAAACGAATGGCACTGATACAGTACAAATCAAATAAAAATGTGATACAGTCTGTTCCAAACGGTTAGGCGGAACTAAATAGGAATTTCGTTCTTTTAGGTTGTCACGAGAAGGGACCTTACTTGGGTTATTTCATTTTTCACGTTCGAATGTCAAAATTTAAAATTCCAACAATGAAACCATGGAAACGAATGACACGAATCAAAATTTAATTATTTTTTTACGTATTTTAATGACAAAAAAATAAATAAATGGGATATTTGTATTAAGAATGACACAAAAAAAAAAGAAATTAAAGAAAATGACATTTTAAAATGATATTAGGTGTGTTCGATTTACACATTTGCAGTTACTGTTTACTGCCGCGTGAAAAAAATCTGTTCGTTTGGTGGCAGTAACTGCAAATCTGTTTAATTTGTCGTAATTTACTGCCAGTTTATGACGCTACTACGAAAAAGTTACAGCTGTTTCTCTTGCGGATTATTTGTTACGGCTGTTAACGCTTTAACGCGGCAGTAAACAGTAACTGCAAATGTGCAAATCGAACACACCTATTAACCTTAACCAAAAAATGTTTATTGTAAGTATGATTTACAAAGCTTAAACAAAACGGCCAAAAAGCATGATTTAAACGATGAAAGTAACTAGATTGCAAAATCTAGTTCCGCTTAAGCGTTTGGAACAGACTTTAGTTTAACAGTCACTGACATCTATAGGATAGAGGTCTATACACAAATAAAATTTATAAAAATTTAATTTACCAACATAATTTGTAAAATTTCTTATTATACCGGCTGCATTAGTTTGTATAAATGTCACAGAGTGCACCACTTTATTTATTTTTAATGCAAATGTCATTCCATGTTTACTTCACGATTAAAATTGTCGTTTTCTTGGGCATCAATTCTAGTACTTCTAATCAGCCTCCAACAAAACGCACCCAATAGTTCGAATCTCTTTAATATTAAATTGTAGAAAAAAGTAAATTGCGGTCTAGTTCTATTTTGAAAATAAATAAGAAATGATATGAAAAAGTAAACGTAAAAAGTAGTAATGTCAATAAAGAATCTAAGTGGCCATGGTTAGAAATGACGTATAAAACGTCATTGGTCTGTCTGTTTTCTATTGTTGTCTCATTGTAGATCAGCTGTTAAGATACATCTCTGAATTATCGTATTTATCTCATTGCATCATAATAAACATTCCAGTATCGTTCAAATGGCTGTATTGTGATTCAATGTTGTGAAAAAAATATATCAAAAATGGATGACTACATTGTGAGAACACCACCAAATTTATACAATTTAAGTATTTCATCTATAATTAATGATGTGAAATGGTGTGAGTTTATAAAAAAAGAATTTAGGAGTTTACCTGACAATGTTTTGTTTGATTTATACGCAAAGGTAAGTTTTATTTAACTTTTTAAATTAATACATTGTTAATTTGTTACATTATCAACAGATGTTCGAAGACAAGCATTTTGAACTCCTGAGTTTGGAGTTTAGTGACTTGGATGTGTTTGTTCGAATGATTAAAGTGTCAAGAAAAAGAGCGCAGCTACTCCAAACATTTCAAACGCTTATAGATAACGGTTGTAAAATTTCACAAAATTTAATTCAGGAATATACGAATAAATGTAAATCGGAGAAGAGTCTTTCTGTCATTGATTTAGGGCTTCGGATAGGAGGGTTTTTCAGTGAAATAGGCTTGTTTAGTGACAGTAATACCATTTTAAAATTAGTTGAAAATTTATGTAAAGAGGGTGAACAAAATCCACATACATGGAGAAGAATGTTAGATTGTTATCATAAGTAAGTTTTATTCCAGTTTTATTGAGCATACAATAATTATTGATTTGAATATAGGTTATTACATGTGCAAGCCATATATTGTATGTTTACTGAAGCGTCGAAAACATTCAAATTGGCAAACGATACCATAGACTTATTAAAATCGTGTGATGAAGTACCTAACCTCGCTGCCCTTTACACAGAATTCTCTTTACTGTTTTTCATTCGAAGTGAATACGATAAGGTAAATATTTATTTTAATATTTGCTTAATTTTAAGTATTCTATACATGTACCTTTTAACCTCGCTCAGTAGAAATTTAGTAAACATACCTCATACTTTAGTAATAAGCTAGCTTTGTTTCAAGAGCTAAGCTAATCTTAAAAATTATTGGAAAAATTTATTCAATAATGTGTATTAGTTTGCAGTAATAATTTTACTATACTCATTACATTTTTTTGTTGAGTTATTAGTACTTTTAATTTTGTAGTAATCATTACACATAACTATTTATCCAAAATGTTACAATAATTATTTTATTTATTTGAAATATTAATGCATTGTTCCCAATTTAAATCCTGGATTTTTTTGCGGGTTATTTTTGCTGAATGAGGACTTAAGAAAATAATTTTCAGTTAAATAAATTTGTACGTTTTTCGTTTAGTTTCCGATTTAGTGTCTCTAATTGTTGAAACTAAATGAAGGAAATTATTCCATATCCACCGTATTCACCCGATCTAGCTAATTTAAATCGCAACATGCACTCGGAGATAACTAATTCGTTAAAACCAGCATTAGTCTGTGGACCGATGGTTAAGAAACACTGGTCTATAGACCCAAGGAACAGTTACTCATATTTTCCGCATACAAAGTGTTAATATTTTTTAAATACATTACTTTGCATTTCGACTGATGACATATTTTTATTAAAAACTAATATAAAACATAGTTTTATGTGGGTTTAACAAGGCGCTCCTCTATTGATAAATATGAAAAAATGTTTGAAACTTTTTTAAAAGAACAATACAAACAAATGAAAGCATTTGATTTCTATAACTTTTACTAAATGTGTAAAATTTGAATTTATAATTTAATAGCATATTGAACATGTCAATATTTGTTATTGAGTTATAAATAGTTTTACTGCTTATCACCATATTTTTATAAAATTTATTTTTATATTTATTTAGTTATTAGAATATATTTTTACCGACCGCCAACATATATAAGGGAGGTATTGTGATCATACCAATTTTGACATTTCGAGATTTCGATGGATCTCTACGAATTGAGGTCCCTACATAACGTCTGTCTGTCTGTCTGTCTGTCTGTCTGTACGTCCGTCTGTCTGTGTACACGTGCAGAGCAAATTCGGCTAAAAGAATTTTTATGAAACTTCATATTTAAGTTTTGACATCAATGGCACGAGTTGATCAACTTTTGGTAAAAATCGGTTGACTAGAAATGGAAGTTTACTCGTGTCGATTTAGAGATTTTTGCGAATATTTAACAAAAATATTTCGAAAAAATGTATTTAAGTTGCTATAAAAGCAATAACTAACAACTTTTATCTGAGACATTTTTTGATAAAACGAAAATATTTTGAAATTTTTTCTATTTTTTCATACTTATATGTAACGTTTCCATGGTCATGATAAATAATATATCTGTTAGAAAATATTAGGCCAAGTTATTTCTACTCTGCTGCTAGAATGTATTTTATACAATTACTTTGTGATGGCGGTCAGTCCTGTGGTGGTCATAGCTGTTTTTTTTTTCATACTTATATGTAACGTTTCCATGGTCATGATAAATAATATCTCTGTTAAAAAATATTAGGGCAAGTTATTTCTACTCTGCTGCTAGAATGTATTTTATACAAGTACTTTGTAATTGCGGTCGGTCCTGTGGTGGCCATAGCTGATTTTTGTGTGATGTAATTCTATGACTTGTTCATATCTTTGAATTCAGAATAAAATACTCTTTCGAATAAGCAAAAAACAGTTCCCATTTAAAATTGTACAACATATTTTATGAACCACTGGTCAAAACAAAAAATTGTTGAGCTCATTAACGTACTCTTAAAAAAATGGCAATCGTTATCTAGTTTAAACAACCTTGTAGTTCTTATAGTTTTCGAGATAGCATGGATAAATTAAAATGAACATCCTGTATATTTGATTGAAAATACGATTTAAGCGAAGCCGTCAAAATGTAAATTGTAATTTTAGGCGTACAAATGGAGCATAGAAGCGATGAAGCAGCTTACACCAAATCTACCTGCCAGGTGAGAGACTTTATGACTTGTCATTAAGTGGTTAGCACATAACTTTCCAATTACTGTTTTATCTTTTATTTCAATTTACTCAATTTACTTATTTAATATCTTATAATTTGGGTTAATTTTATAGTTACCTTGTTAAGAATGCCCATAAAAACTCAAGCAGTGCTGTTGTAAAAAGCAATTACAGTTTGGTGCTATTTTAAATAATTAGTTTATCGTTATCGCTAAATTTCACAATTATATTGCAGATTTGTCGATTTTTTTAAACATTTTGTTGCTTAAAGCTGTATCACAACCAGAGCTGGGTAAATTACTTATAAAAATTAATTAAAATACTTTTGAAATAATTACTGCTTGGAAAAAATAATTCAATTACCAATTACTACTGTGATAGGGGATAGGCATTTAAATTTTTTTTTATTATATTCCTCTTGTTGCATATAAACATAAAAAACAGTTTTGCATTTGAAGGCTTAAAAAAATCATAAATGTATGTAGCGCGCGAAAACGACGTGTGACGTCATACCCTACATAAGTGTACTGCGTACAGCCTACCCAGTGTACAGCGTACAGCCTAGACAGTCTGTCGTGAACTTATTTGCTTGTATAACTTTTATAGATTGTGTAAAGTTAGAGTGATTTTAATTAAAATAAAGTTTAATTCTATAAAAACAATTTATACATGTTTACCGAATTAAATTTTATATTAAAATATATAGCCTATATTGCAGTATTTCAATTATGCCTCTAACGTTTTGTAACTTCATGTAAACAATGTAGTAAAATTCTGACATCTAAATTACATAAATATTTACATTTTACAGAGTTGCATTGTTTACATAAAGTTATAGAATACATAAATGGTTAACTTACAAGTCTGTTTTGATACCACGTATTTCTTCAGCACTGTAGCATTCATTATTTTTCATATATTCCATGAGCATAAAAGCATCAATGTTGGGTAAATTATCACTCTGAGCCCAAACAAAATCTTTATCTGCCATTTTAATAATAAATGCGGGAAAAATTGTTTAAAAACAAATAGAAAACTCTCGAACAATACAATATACACACGTAAAGATTATGTTGTAGTCTGGGGTTTGACGTCATGCTCAGTCGTATTTACTCGGCAACCTTCGCGCTGTGGTCGGCTTATTTCAAATTTACAATATTTTAATTAAAAAATTTAGCTGTAATATTAATTAAAATGTGATTTTAGTTTTGTTAGGTGACATAACTAACATTAACATATTAGACCGGGAGCTCATGACAGTTTTTGGTCTCCGATTTCATACAGCATGCCTTTTGGAGGAGAGAATATTTACCCTGTGACAACAAAAAAGGGATGGTACTAAACCACTGCACGCTTTCCGGTCATAGGGAAAATTGCATTTCCACTTAAACATAAAATTTTTGTGCTTTTCTCTGATTTAATATTGCTTGCCCTTTTGTCAAAAGAAAGTTATAACAAATTTAAAGTCTTTTAAATATATGCATGCGATTCGGAGGGTCCCAAAGGGATCAAACGGTCATGGGTTCTTGTAATAAAACAATATGATTTTCCGCGTTTTCATACAGCATGCCTATAATTAAAAGACTTTAAATTTGTTATAACTTTCTTTTGACAAAAGGGCAAGCAATATTAAATCAGAGAAAAACACAAAAATTTTGTGCAAGTGGAAATGCAATTTTCCCTATAACCGGAAAGCGTGCAGGGGTTTAGTACCATCCTTTTTTTGTTGTCACAGGGTAAATATTCTCTCCTCCAAAAGGCATGCTGTATGAAATCGGAGACCAAAAACTGTCATGAGCTCCCGGTCTATTGGGTAAATTATCACTCTGAGCCCTAACAAAATCTTTATCTGCCATTTTAATAATAAATGCGTGAAAAATTGTTTAAAAACAAATACAAAACTCTCGAACAATACAATATACACACATAAAGATTATGTTGTAGTCTGGGCTGTCTGGGGTTTGACGTCATGCTCAATCGTATTTACTCGGCAACCTTCGCGCTGTGGTCGGCTTATTTCAAATTTACAATATTTTAATTAAAAAATTTAGCTGTAATATTAATTAAAATGTGATTTTTGTTTTGTTAGGTGACATAACTAACATTAACATATCAAAAAAATTTAGTTTTAAGGAAATGTAAATTTTATGCGTATCCCCTAATACATCCTTTAAAAATCATCTTGTACTTATACCCTTTTCACACTAGATCTTTAAGATCGGATGTTAAAGTGAATGTATCTTTAAACGCTAATGTGAAACCGTATAGCCTCGTCTAAATACAAGCGATGTTTAAGACAGAGATCTGCGTCTTAAACTTCGTCCGTATTGCCAACTTAATTTCTATTATAAAAAAATACTCCTTGAATTTCTTCTGTCAACATTTTATATTATAAACAAGAATACTGTATTATATCGACGTTATAAGAAGTTTATACTTATTGTTATAATAAAATTATTTATTTTAATAATGTGTTTAATAAAATACAGAGCTACAATAATTGAGATAAAATGTAACGACTTACATGTTAATACAGGTGTAATATAGTCTTTATTGTAGTGCCTTTATTGTAGAATGAAATGAAATATCCTTAATTGTTTATAATAATTCAAAATGTGCGTCTGCGCAGACAGTTCAAAACTGGTAATTTCATGAGGGTAACTTAAGGACAAAATTACTGTAGCTGATGACAGCACCAGAGATTTAAACATCAAGTGTGAAAGCATACCGATCTTAAACATCGGTGAACTTTAAGTTCACTCGTCTTAAAGATCTAGTGTGAAAAGGGTATTACTTTGTAATTGGAAAGTTATAGACGGTGATTGTGATTTGTGAAGGAGTTGTTAATGTTGTGTTGTTCAGGGTTGTCCTGGACGTCCTGCGACTGGCGTCGAAAGCCTGCGTGATAAAGCGTCAGTTCAAGAAGGCCGGGCTGCTGATAATGCAGGCGGTCTGCCTGGCGAATGAGTTCTGTTCGCCGGACACTCATCCATGTTACGCAGACACCTTGATGGACTACGGTTTTTACCTTTTGAATTTCGATTCGATAGCTCTAAGTGTACAGATTTATTACGAAGCCCTGGAGTACAGGAAAGGGATATTCGGTGAGAACAATATCCACACTGCAGTCGCACATGAAGATTTAGCTTATGCCCTTTATGTTCACGAGTATAGTTCAGGGAACTTTACCAAAGCTAGGTAAATATATTTTATATTTGTTGGTCACGGTGTTTTGGTTTAAGCGGATATAAACGAGAGTTTTTGTTGGGATTACGTTATTCTGTGTAAGACAAGAATAAAATAAAACAGAGCTGGTAGGTTAGTAAAGTTTATTGAACAAAGTGAAAAGAATAGTTGTTACTAATACAAAATCTGAATAGTGACCGAATTCTTAATATTCAGTTCTAGTACATCTTAAGAACTAATAAAAAATATGGACCCCAGATGTCGGCTTAACTTAAAAGGAATTAATAATAATAATAATAATAATCGCCAGGGTTTGGGATGCAGTCGTGTGTATTTTGCTCCACTAGTCTCTAGTATGACGCGGCTCAAAAGGTTGCTGAAGTTTAAGATTAGTGGACGCTTGTCAAGACCTGACAAACCCCATAATAATAATAATAATAATAATAACATAACAAAAATATTAATTAATATTTCCAACAGTTTTGTTTTTAAGTTATCACGATAATCGAGCTTGCCTAGATTATTTAATGTTTCGAAATCTATACTCTATTTTTTTTAAGAACGAAGTAGATGGCGCTGCTGTTTCACACTGTATTAAATTAAATTTTATAATTTAAAATTAAATACATTTTGCGATAAAAATTTGATGTTTTTAAAAAAGTTATAATTTAAATGCATAAAATTGCTATTATTCTTAATTTCTAAATAAATTGTAAAATATAGATAAATGAACAGTTCAATAATTCTATTTTCTTATTTACAAATAATTTAAAATTTAATTAAAATATATTATTTGTACAAACCTGTCACATATAAAAAATAATATAACAATTGAAAATGTAATTAAAATTTATTATTTATAAAGTCTGTTCCAAACGGTTAGGCGGAACTAGATTTTGCAATCTAGTTACTTTCATCGTTTAAATCATGCTTTTCGGCCGTTTTGTTTAAGCTTTGTAAATCATACTTGCAACAAATATTTTTTGGTTAAGGTTAATATCATTTTAAAATGTCATTTTCTTTATATTTTGATTTTTTGTGTCATTCTTAATACAAATATCCCATTTATTTATTTTTTTGTCATTAAAATACGTAAGAAAAATAATTTAATTTTGACATATGTCATTCGTTTCCATGGTTTCATTGTTGGAATTTTAAATTTTGACATTCCAACGTGAAAAATGAAATAACCCAAGCAAGGTCCCTTTTCGTGACAACCTAAAAGAACGAAATTCCCATTTAGTTCCGCCTAACCGTTTGAAACAGACTGTACAAAACTTATAAAAAATAATTAAGAAAAATATATAAAATAATATTGGAAATCAGTCCGAATCATCAATGGATTCTTCTTCACTTCAAGTTTATATTTAATCGACACTATAACACAACACAAATTATTAATATGGCGCTCGTTGACAGCAAATAATATGACAGTTGACAGCAAAACAACTGTTGTGTTTGGTACCAGAGGCGTACGTACATTAATTCATTTTCAGACGACTTCATTTTAAAATATTTCTCTTAATATATATATATATATTCTAAATTAATTTAAAATCTATTCACTGGCTTTTATATTCTAATATTATTTAAACATATACCTCCGTTTTACTTATTAGAAATAACAGGTAGTAATATATTCACTGTAAACTTAGTTTGTACGCCTATGTTTACAAATTTGGATTAAAATAACAGAGACAAATAGAATTAGTTGAGAAAACTATTTTTCTACAGTGTAAACTTTTTCACATTCTTACCCAATTAAAAACAAGATCGAAATAGCTCCTATCTTGCCCACACTCCATTCTTTAAAAAAATGAAGTATATGTGCAAATTATTGCATACTCAAATATTTTTATACAAAAAATGGAATAGTAAAAATGGATTTTTTTATTAGAGGATTTTCGTAAAACTGTATATTTTAATTTAATGTGAGTTGTTAAACGAAAGGTGTTAAATGTGCCCAGGAAATGATGTTACATATCCACGAAACCGTGAAATGTGTGAAAATTAATTAAGAAACATGTTTTAATAAATTGCTAATGTTTGAATATTTGCAGGTATCATTCTGAGAGAGCGATTACTATTTTAAATAACCTGGTACCAAAGTATCATCTTTTACTCGCTTCCGCACAACGAGTCAAAGCGTTAATTTTAGAAGAAATTGCACTGGACTTCGTAAACAATCAACAGGAGACTGCTTCTCGTAAGTTATTCACATCTTTTATTACAACTCTCTAACTATTTTTCCTACAGTTTGCAGCACTGCGCTTAGAAAATCTTTCCGCGGGCTGAAGCATCTTTTATATGCCTTAAAACTTTTTAGTTTTTAACTAGTGTTTCCTTTTATTTTTATTTTTTTTAATAAAGTAATAGTATTAATGCGTAGACCACAGTTCGTAATTTTGCACGTTTTTGTGAAGATTTTTTAAATATATAGGGGGGGGGGGGAGATTTTGATAAAATAACCGTAAATAATACAAATCTATTATTGTTTATTTATGTAGAGGGTTGGGGTTATATATTAATTTAATTTTGTTTAAAATTTGATTTTTATTAATAAGAGTTAGAAAAATTAATTTTTTTGGTTTATTAATAGAAAATTGATGTGAAGTGTGAATTTTCACACATTTCAGGGTTTCGCAGGTATATAATAAGTGAAGGCGGTATGCTGAGTGTGTAGGACAAATTTTGCTTTGTAGTAATCACGGCAAAATTAACGATATTTTTAAAATAATTTATCGTCTGTTAATCTAAGAGCTTAAAGAAAAAATATGTTAATATATTTTTTTGTTAATTTTAATTCGAATACCTAATACCATTATTCAGGTTTCTTAATATGTGCAGTATCTTTTTTTTTATATATATAGCAAGATTCCTCTGCCAGGGAGCGAACCCTAGAATTCTGGGTAGCTAGTGAGCATGCTAACCATTAGACCATGATACGTCTTCTAGCCTAATGTGTTACATAACTATAACTTTTGTAAATCGTCAACAAAAAAACAAAAAATGCGTTATTTTCTGAAAACATAATCTGAACAAAAATTCTTGTTGTACTATTCCGGTTCACACCAATGTACATTAATTAGAATTTTTTCAGATTTTTAGTTTAAACCATCTGGGCTACAGGGTGTGGGACAAATTTTTTTAAACGCAGTTTTAGCAAAAATCGCATCAAAATAATTTATTTTGCAAAAATAAAATTTTGATCGTTAATTCACGAAGGGCTTACATTTGATACTCAGAATTTAATATATATTTTTTTTTCGATGAGCAGATATTTGTTTATATTTTTAGGGGGATATGTTTTTTTATATGCTTTAGTATTTTTTCTATGTGCGGGTTAAAGAGTTTTATAAGCATGCCAAATTTCAACTCTCTAGGTTTAGCCGTTTGGCTACAATTTTTACCGAACAGACAGACACATGACAAAATGACGGTATAAGGGTTTTTTGGTCATACCTACAAAACCCTAAGAGGGTGATTTTTATTTTCACTTACTTAATTTAAAATTAAATAAGGATATCATTTTTTCTATCATGGGGGGGGGTCCGGACCTGAGGACCGCTCTCTTGTGTGCTCCCCTGAATTTTGTAGTAACTTTTTGTATTAAATTTATACAGTTGGTAATGTAAAATTTTTCGAAAAAATTGAAAAATAAATTGGTGTAAATTTTTTCATTTAATTTCCAAGGTTGTCAATAAATTGGTCAATTAATTGATTTTAAAAAAATGATCAATTTAGTGTGTAAGCGAGTTTAGTTATGTGTAAGAAATTTGTGGGGATTTGGGGATTGTTGTGGCTCCCTTTAAACTGTAATTAGCATTTCTAATTGCAGTTTTATTACAAACAGTTTTCACAAATCGTAATGACAAACAATAGGTTGATTGTTTTTGTTTTGGTCGTTATTTATTCAACATTATGCGCTCATCAGTATTCTGTTTACATTTAACGTGCCAGTGTTGTAGAATACCTTTTAAACGAAGTCCTTCAGAGGCGAGTAAGGCTTTGTCGTGGAAGCGTTCACAACAGACTTCAAATAAATTAAACTCAATTAAATCTATTATTCATTCATGTCCAGACGGATACTTTTATGGATCAATATAACTTAATTAAAACTAATATTGTGTTATTGATATGGTCTCTGTTTACATTTTTAGAGTTTTGTTAGTATGGACATATATATATATATACAGTGAATTTATTCTTTTATGCAACATGTACTATGTCATTACCATGGATACAGTTTTTGACAGCAATATAAATCATGTTCATTTTCATTTGCAACATAGAAAAAACCATATTTACTAGCAAAATCAAAATATTTTATTGAAAATACAAATTTTAAAAAAATAATAATAATAAATAAATAAATAATTAATAAAAACTTATAATAAATGTTCAAAAGTTTCTCCGTTTACTTGCATACAAAATGTTAAGCGATCATAAAAATGATTCAAAACATTCATCAATTGCTCTTGAGGTATATTGTTGGATGCTTGAACAATTTTGTCTTGCAGTTCAGCAACATCCCTAAGTTCTCCATTATATACTTTGGCCTTTAAATATCCCCAATAAAAAAAATCATTGGGTGCCAAATCCGGAGATCACGCTGGCCAATTCATCGACCCTCCTCTTCCAATCCAGCTATTTGGAAAAGTTCTATGTAAATATTCTTTAACTATTCTAGAATAATGGACTTGTGCGCAATCATGTTGAAACCATACTTGTCCAGTAATATTCAGGTTTCGCAATGCAGGTAAAATTTGGTTTTGCAAAAGGGCTAGATATTTTGCGACATTAAGGTTACCGTCAATAAAAAAAGGCCCTATAATATTGGTTCCTATTATCCCTGCCCAAACATTTAATTTTTGCGGATTTTGAGTTCGGGAGGAATGAAACAAATGTAAATTTTCTCGACTCCAGTACCTAAAATTTTGTCTGTGCACTTTACCATTTAGAGTAAACATTGCTTCGTCTGTAAATAAAATTCTTTGAAGCATTGTTGGGTTGGAATTAATTTTTTGCTTTTTTACGT
Source organism: Liopterus haemorrhoidalis (assembly GCA_963971575.1). NCBI lineage: Eukaryota > Metazoa > Arthropoda > Insecta > Coleoptera > Dytiscidae > Liopterus > Liopterus haemorrhoidalis. The sequence continues at coordinate 272,390 of OZ020613.1, forward strand.
ACTGCTGCGTCCCTTTCTAACAATTCTTGATGATTTTGAAATTTGTATGATCGAAACTTTTCTTTTTTTAAGAAGTTAAAAACAGATCCAGTACTGACACCAACGGTTTGTGCAATTGATCTTAAAGTATTTTGATTGTTTTCTTCCACTTGTAATAATATTTCCAACTGCTTCTCTTCTGTAATCATGTGGGATGTTGTTCTTTTTTTTATTATGTTTTGACTTAAGACATCCTTCGCGATGAAATTTATTAACTAGTCTTGAAATTGTAGAGGGATTTGGTATTGGCCGATCTGTATAAGTTGCACTAAATACAGCAAAAACTTCTCTTAAACTCATTTGGGAATTATACCAAGTTACCATCATTATTTTTTCTTCATCTGTATACATGTTGATTAATTTTTAAATCAGTAATGAGCGAAAGTATACACACTAATTGTCTATGTTGCAAATGAAAATGAACACGATTTATATTGCTGTCAAAAACTGTATCCATGGTAATGACATAGTACATGTTGCATTAAAAAATATATTCACTGTATCAAATTTATGTGTAATTTTTGCTTGTTTAGCCAACAATGTCTAAAACACAATGTCACTAATACTAATTATTAAATTTACAAATTGAATTATGTATTAAGAGTACTGCCCAAAAAAATATAATGGACAATGAATCATTACTGAACTAATAACAGATATTATCATGTATTATGTGTACAGTACAGTACAGTACCTGCTTGCTTTATGTTTGTGTTACAGTTCAAAGATTTGACATTGAAATTTTGTTGTATAGTAACCATTTATATCTGAACTATTTTCTTAATTGCAATGAATAGTTTACAGTAATTTGTAAATTTAGATTCTCTAAATAAGATTTTAAATATTTTTAAGTTTGGGATATATCAGCGCCAGCGCCAGCGTCAGCGCCTACTTAGTTCCGTTTGGCAAATAATCATTCCATACACATTTAATTGTTAAATAGACACAGATAAATCATAGATAACAGTAACAAACTACACATCAATATTTACCATTTGCATATACGTGTATATATGTATGTCTGTTTGACTAATCTAATTTATAAGTTAAATATTATTTATTTTTGGGATGGGAACTCGGTTTCAATGAATCAGAACTGTTGTTCTATCATTGTTTAAATAACGATTGAGTGACGTCATTTACTCTTATCTGTCATTCATTGTTACCCATTTCATTAGTCCCTGTCCCCCTCTTTCCTCGTCTCTTGATGTCATGAATAAGTTAGACCAGTGTTTCCCAAACTTTTAATATTCGTGGACCGTTTTGATCATTGACTTTACGGGCGAAAGTCTAAAATTAAGTGTGTAGAGCAGAAATTATAATTATAATGAATTTTTTAGCGATTAAATCAGTTTTTTATGCGAGTTATGCTTAACTCGCGTCAAAACAACATACAAAAACATATTTTTTAACTTGAGTTAGCGATAATTTGACTTAAATTTTTATGGTCTATTTCAAAGTAGAAAAATGTGTGTAAGAAGATAGGAGCTGTTTGTCCTTGCTTCGGATTGGTTTAGATCGTCATCCCTATTACACTGTTAAAATATTGTTTTCAGTCCAAATTGACAGATGTTCAGAGTCGTACATTAGAAATATATATTATTTATATTATTTAATTATTTTCATATATTCTATTATTATTTACATATTTAGACTTTTATTTATATTTTTGGCGTAGATTTTATGGAGAAAATTCTCCATGTAATTTGTTTTTACGCAGTTATATATTTTTTAGGTTATCTGACATATAAATATTTTTTGACACTTGACAATTAACAGATCAAGATAGAGGACTAATGTGAGGCCAAAAGACAGCCCGGCTGATTGTGCCCAAAGAAAAAGTTATTGATATAATTTTTAGACCTTCATATATACATATATTTTTATTTACAATAATTATTTAAATAAGACACTTTAGCTGTGAAGATATATTGTTTGTTTTATTGCTTTATTTAAACTCTCTTAGCCAAATCTTTCTTTTTATATATAGTACATAATTTTTAAAATTAATATTTTTTTAACTTTTTCAAATTTCCCATTAAACTGACTATGTCGTATAAATAACGTAAGTGTATTATCTGCCTTGTTTATTTCAACATCTTATTAACCTTTTTTATATTAAAAAAAAAATCACTTGCTAACCCAGTTAGTACGCCCATGCCCTAGTTGTAACTTATTTTAAATTTTGCGCTATAGGGGAAGTATTTTAAGATCGCAGCGCTAATTCGGCAAACTTGGAACCTTCAAAATAGACATTCGTTACATATAAACAACGTGAATTTTACTTATGGAAAATGTTTACTGGTGGTTTTTGTAATTTTGCTACAATATTAATACTTGTTTTTATGCAATTATATTTTTATGCAAACATTTTTTATAAAAAAAAGCACGACACAATGTCTATTTCTGTAGTTCCTTCAATCCCACCAGATGTCATATCGCTTAGCAATTTTTCCCTATACTGTATTTATCCAGTGTAAATCGTACTCGGTTCGCAGCGCTATCTACTTTTTTTTAATTTGAAATAGACTATAGATTTTCAACCGTTCATTTACAAAATCTTGTTATATTTTGAAGGAAAATTTATTTTATTTTAAAATTTTCGTAATATAGTACAATATGTAGTAAAAACATATAGTTTAGATAACATAGAAAATTATTTAATTTCCTTCGTTATCAGTGATTGTTAATTTGTTTTGAATACATTGTTGTAAATTAGGACGAATCGTTCTTCAGTGAAGGTCTGAATCTATTTGGACGTTTGTTTGAATTTTGAGTATAATTTGTGTTAATAGCTGGAGGCTTGCGTAACTGTGATAGCCGAGTAATTAAACAATCTATATTTTTAGACGAGTCAAATTACTTAATTGCTTTATTAGCCGTATCGCTAGAAAACATCTGCCTATTATATTTATGAAAATATTTGTATGTTTTACCGAATTTCTCGACCCTTGGTACACCGATATATATTTTTGATAATTATATAGATTTTTTATACCATATGCTCTTTTTACCGACCGCCAACATATATGTATAAGGGAGGTATAAGCTGTTCACTTTTGTAAGAACACACTAGATCTAGTTATTTTGGTTACTTTTATGGTGTGTTACTGACTTTAAATGACAATTAAAAATATTCCTTACGCTGTAAAACCGACTTTAGGTTGATAAGGTTATGATCATTATAATTAAGATATCATTTTTCATTATGACATATGTCAAATGGATCGACATTTTAAAATAGTGACATTTTTTAATACCAACATGACATACAGCTTCAAAGGTGCAAACTATTGAAAACAAAATTCCCTCTTAGTTTATTCTTACAAAAGTGAACAGCATATATTGTGATCATACCGATTTTGACATTTCGAAATTTCGATGATTCCCCACGAATTGAAGTCCCTACAAAACGTTTTGACTATTCAGCATGATGTCTGTCGGTCTGTCTGTCCGTCCGTCTGTCTGTGTACACGTGCAGAACAAATTCGGCTAAAAGGATTTTTATGAAACTTCATATTTAAGCTTTTCATATCAATGGCACGAGTTGATCAACTTTTGGTAAAAATCGGTTGACTAGAAATGGGAGTTTACTCGTGTCGATTTTAAGATTTTTGCGAATATTTAGCAACAGAAAAATATTTCGAAAAAAATTATGAAATAAAAGTTGCTATAAATGCAATAACTAATAACTTCTTTTTTTTAAATATTTATTGGTACATCGACAACTAGGTCATTAGTACCTAGCTCTGTTAATATAACACAAATACAATAATATATAGTAGTAAAACATTGCTTAATAAAATATTAATATAATACAATAATGTAATGCAAAATGAGGTAGATTTTAACTATATTCGTTCTTCCATGTTTATATCTGTTAGAAATTTTAACACTTTATCTGTTTCACTGATGTTATTTTTAAGGGCTTTTTCAATCGAGTTGGGTATGTTACAGAGAATCGAACTGCCAACCACACAATCCAGACTGTCTTTACCAGTCCAAACTGCTGCGATTTAAAGCGCTCGGTCACTCCGTCGGCAAAATGGTACTAATTTACGTAAATGTAAAATAATTGCCAGCCTATTAAGAGAAGCCATTAACGTCGTAATTAATAATGTAAATCAGAAAAACAAGGCCACCTTTGTTGACATTCGCGCTTATAATCAATCTTAACAAAAATGTGTTTACTAATGTGTCTTCAAAACTAAATATAAATACAATAAAACCAAATCTAACGATATCTCCTTCAATTCTATTTCTATACAGTTTGTTTTTTAATATATATACCGATTTAATCAGTGTGCTAATTTTAAATAGTGGGTAATCCAAAAATTAATCAGCTGTGGCCACCACAGGACCGACAGCCATCATAAAGTACTTGTATAAAATACATTCTAGCAGCAGAGTAGAAATAACTTGGCCTAATATTTTCTAACAGAGATATTATTTATCATGACCATGGAAACGTTACATGTAAGGCGAGGTTATGCAATTTTCAAAATCTTAATGAACATTGCTATATAAAAAAAAAAATACTACACATATTTAGAAACCTAAATAATGGTATTAGCCATTTGAATTAAAATTAACAAAAACTCTATCTCTTATCGTTTTTGAGATATGATTGTTTGGAAAATTAAAGTTGGCATTTCCATATTTAAAAAAAATGATAATAGTATTAAAAAAAGAATAAATAAAATAATGTAAACCTATGTTTGTTAATAATAATAATAATAGTTTATTTATTTAGCTAATGCTAGTAAGATCCATATTAACAAACATAAACATATAAACATTATAATAAACATTCAAATCAAATTTAATCCTTATTTTGTCAATTTAAACCATTATTCTTATATTAAATATCGATTTTTCGTAATTTAGTGCTTTAAAATTTTAATAACATATTTGAATTAATTGTTTGGGACCTTAAAAATAAGTATGTCGTAAAATTAGGTTCCAAACTTGTTGCAAATTGGTTTGTAATGTTTTCTACAATAATTTCAAAACTGTATTATTTTAATATCAGCCCACCTACGAAACAAATATTTTTAATATCAGCCATGCCTACGAAATCCTGTAAACTATGAAAATTCACAGTTTATATATTTTTTCAGATAAACAGGTTTCGTCGCATAAATGTTTACGTAATTCCTGCTAATGATATAAAAATAAAATTTCCTTATCAACTTATTTAAGAGGATTAATTATTTTTTTAATCCCATACTAATTCATTTGTGGTTAACAAAACATCAAGATAACATTAAAATGTCATTTTTATAAATACTAAGTTATTTTTTGTACGTATTTTAACATTGAATATATTGGGTCTCGTGAAAGTGTAGTTATTTTTGGAAATTTGGGTATTAAATCAAATACTATATCTCAAAAATGGTAAGAAATAGAGACCTAAGGTTTAAATCTTTAAAAAATTTAGTTTTACGCTGTTTTTTCTGTAATATTTGGTCCGTAATGACCTAAAACTAATTGGTAAAATTTTGATTTTATTTTGTAAATTTCAAAAATTTATATCTCATAAAAGGTAAGAAATAGAGCCTTGAGGTTTGAATTTTTGGAATTCTCACACCTTGTTTTATCTAGAAATATATAATGTTTGGTCCGTAATGACCTAAAACTATTAGGGAAAATTTTGATTTTTTTTTGGAATTTAAAAAAAATCGTATCTCATAAAAGGTAAGAAATAGAGACTTGGGGTTTGAATTTTTGGAATTCTCACACCTTGTTTTGTCTAGAAAAATATAATGCTTGGTCCGTAATGACCTAAAACTATATGGGAAAATTTTGATTTTTTTTAGAATTTTAAAAAATTCATATCTTATAAAAGGTAAGAAATAGAGACTTGAGGTTTGAATTTTTGGAATTCTCACACCTTGTTTTGTCTAGAAAAATATAATGTTTGGTCCGTAATGACCTAAAACTATATGGGAAAATTTTGATTTTTTTTGGAATTTAAAAAAATTCATATCTCATAAAAGGTAAGAAATAGAGACTTGAGGTTTGAATTTTTGGAATTCTCACACCTTGTTTTGTCTAGAAAAATATAATGTTTGGTCCGTAATGACCTAAAACTATATGGGAAAATTTTGATTTTTTTTAGAATTTTAAAAATTCATATCTCATAAAAGGTAAGGAATAGAGACTTGAGGTTTGAATTTTTGGAATTCTCACACCTTGTTTTGTCTAGAAAAATATAATGTTTGGTCCGTAATGACCTAAAACTATAAGGGAAAATTGGATTTTTTTTTTGGAATTTAAAAAAATTCATATCTCATAAAAGGTAAGAAATAGAGACTTGAGGTTTGAATTTTTGGAGTTCTCACACCTTGTTTTGTCTAGAAAAAATTAATGTTTGGTCCGTAATGACCTAAAACTATAAGGGAAAATTGGATTTTTTTTTTGGAATTTAAAAAAATTCATATCTCATAAAAGGTAAGAAATAGAGACTTGAGGTTTGAATTTTTGGAATTCTCACACCTTGTTTTGTCTAGAAAAAATTAATGTTTGGTCCGTAATGACCTAAAACTATTAGGGAAAATTTTGATTGTAATGGAATTTAAAAAAATCTGATGTCAAAAATGGTAAGAGATAGAGACTTGAGGTTTGAATTTTTGGAATTCTCACATCTTATTTTGTCTAGAAAAAATTAATGTTTGGTCCGTAATTACATAAAACTATTAGGGAAAAATGTTTCCAAATTTTTCACTTTTTTTTCCGTTTTATCAAAAAATGTCTCAAAGTTGTCAGTTATTGCTTTTATAGCAACTTTTGTTCAATAATTTTTTTCGAAATATTTTTCTGTTGTGAAATATTCACAAAAATCTTAAAATCGACACGAGTAAACTCCCATTTTTAGTCAACCGATTTTTACCAAAAGTTGATCAACTCGTGCCATTGATGGCAGAAGCTTAAATATGAAGTTTCATAAAAATCCTTTCAGCCGAATTTGTTCTGCACGTGTACACAGACGGACGGACGGACAGACAGACAGACAGACGGACGGACAGACAGACCGACAGACATCATGCTAAAAATAGTCAAAACGTTATGTAGGGACCTCAATTCGTGGAGATCCATCGAAATCTCGAAACGTCAAAATCGGTATGATCACAATACCTCCTTTATATATGTTGGCGGTCGGAATAAAGGTTGGGAAATTAAAAAAAAATAGGTAGGGGCGAAACAAAATTTTTCTTTTGTTTAAAATTTTATTTGTATTTTTTTTTTTTATAAATGTGACAAGTAATTAGTTAAGTGAGAAACCTTGACTAAAAGTGAGAGATATTTTGGGAGAGAGGAAGATTGATTGTATATGGAGGATTAATGATTGATTAATGATTTGTTTGCAGAATCTCAACTTTTGAATGAATCTGAGAAATTACATTTAACCGCATTAACACTCGCCCATTCTGCGTTCGGCGAGAAGAATGTCCAGACGGCCAAACACTATGGTAACCTAGGAAGACTGTACCAGAGTATGCGTAAATACAAGGTAAATATTAATATAGTCGGATTGCTGATAGGTGACTGTTACATGTATGTATCAAGTAGTGAATTCATATAATAAGTTGTGATTTTTTTAAACTCACAATTTTCACAAATTATGTAAATTATGCCATAAAAAAAATTGTCACAATCTCAAAATATATTAAAACTAATATATTTCGGCTTATTAGGCCATCTTCAGAAGACTGAATGTACAAGAAAAAAAAAAATTATGTTAAAAAATATTTTATTTTTATCATAAGTCATTCGTTTCCATATTTACACTGTAGGATTTTTAAATTTTCATATACCAAACGTGAAAAATAAAATAACCCAAGTAAGGTCCCTTCTCGTGACAACCTAAATGAACGAAATTCCCATTTAGTTCCACCTAAACGTTTGGAATAGCCTATATTATGTTATAATTATTAAAATGTTTATATTAACGTAGCTTGAAAGTATTGTAGACCGGGAGCTCATGACAGTTTTTGGTCTCCGATTTCATACAGCATGCCTTTTGGAGGAGAGAATATTTACCCTATGACAACAAAAAAGGGATGGTACTAAACCCCTGCACGCTTTCCGGTCATAGGCAAAATTGCATTTCCACTTAAACACAAAATTTTTTTTATATTGCATGCCCTTTTGTCAAAAGAAAGTTATAACAAATTTAAGGTCTTTTAAATATATGCATGCGATTCGGAGGGTCCCAAAGGGCTCAAACGGTCATGTGATCTTGTAATAAAAAAATATGATTTTCCGCGTTTTCATAAGGCATGCCTATAATTAAAAGACTTTAAATTTGTTATAACTTTCTTTTGACAAAAGGGAAAGCAATATTAAATCAGAGAAAAACACAAAAATTTTGTGCAAGTGGAAATGCAATTTTCCCTATGACCGGAAAGCGTGCAGGGGTTTAGTACCATCCCTTTTTTGTTGTCACAGGGTAAATATTCTCTCCTCCAAAAGGCATGCTGTATGAAATCGGAGACCAAAAACTGTCATGAGCTCCCGGTCTATTGAAACTGTACTGAATTGTTAACGATGTATTGTTTTTGTAGGATGCGGAAAGAATGCATCTTCGTGCGATAGCTATAAAAGAAGAACTGTTGGGGAGAGAAGACTACGAAGTGGGTCTGTCGATAGGTCACTTAGCCTCTTTATACAATTACCACATGAATCAGCATCGGAAAGCTGAGAAACTCTATCACCGTTCAATTGCAATTAGTTTAAAATTATTCGGAAAGACTTACTCGGGCCTGGAGTACGATTATAGAGGGTTGTTACATGTGTACACCGAATTAAAAGATACTGACAAGATGTTAGAATTTTATTATACTCTTAGTGACTGGAAGGAATTAAGGGAGAAGTATAATCATAAAGAGGTAGATCCTACGAATATACTTGAAAGGCCAAAATCTATCGCAGAGATTACTCAGAACTTTTTTGATATGATCTGATAATTTAGGATATCGCTCAAAACATAGACTATTTTAGTATTTAACTGTGAGAAGTTTCACTCAACTAGTCATTTAAAAGTGCTTAATACAGCAAATATACAAATATCTCAAATAAAACCAACGGAATTCTGCAACGTTCTACATTGCAAATTAGACTACGGCATTTTTATTTTTTAACAATATTTTACACATTTACATTTACTTTACGTAATACCCCTATAGTTTCTGACAGGGCTTCGAACCGTTATTTTTTTCGTTTCGATTTCCATTCCGGTTCAATTAAAAAAAAAATATATCGGTTCGGTTCCGGTTTTCGTTCTGACAAAAATAACGGTTTTTTTCGGTTTTCGGTTCAGTTCCGAGTGATAAATTTTTAAATGCTTCTATTTGTAATAGAAATTTATTTTCTAGTATAATTTAGTAGAACATTTTATTCCTTATTTTGTAATAATCATACCAAGGCCGCTGCCAGGGGGGGATTCTTGGCGTTCACCCCCCCCCCCCTACAGAAATAATAGAAGAGCATTTAATTACTTTTCAGTTAAAAAAATTACGATTTTTTTTCTGCCCATCAGTTTAAAAAATAATCTTAAATAAAATGTATTTTATATTCACTCACATAAACATTATCTGAACCGAAATAAACCGATTTTTTTTTTCGGTTCAGTTCCGGTTTTCGTTCCGACAAAAATAACGGTTTTTTTCGGTTTTCGGTTCAGTTCCGGTTCGAAGCCCTGGTATCTGATACAAAACTAACATTCTGAAATTAAATTAGAAACAATCTATACAAATTTAGAGCGAATTGTGGAGAAAAATAACCTTAATAACAGGAATTTTTTTCAGAGTCATGGAGTTTTTTTTTCCCGTGCGTTGTTTAATTGGCTTACTATGCTTGATGCGCCCGCATTTCGTAATTTAATAAATCGAATTTAATAATTTTTAATATGCAGGGGCGTAGCCAGAATTTTGTTTTGGGGTTTTAATTTTTTTTTGAAATGTTCATTTTTATAAAATAAAAGTAAATACCACGTCGCTCAATAAGTCTCCGGTCTAAGAAAAACAATTTTTTTTTTAGAAATTCGACTTTATACATTAACATACTCTCTTAGAGTGATTTTTTTCCAACGCTCCTAAATTTAAAAAAATTATAATTAATTAATTTAAATTCAATACCAATCTGTAATAGTTGATTTGCCTGGTGCAGAGTCTTTATAACGCTTATCAAGCCACTGTTTGGCTTCAACAGTATTTTTTCCCATCAAAAAACAATGTTTAATCAACACACGAAATTCTTTTTTATCCATTCTTTTGAAAATTACAAAATTGGAGTCACTAAAACCACTGTAACCTCTAAACTAATTGTCAGAATGTCATGAAATTTTCACACGTATCGTTTGAAGGTTGGTACTATCCAGAAATCATATGGGTCTGTCAACAGTGTTGCCATATATATGTCAGATTGGAGACTTATTGAGTTAAGTGTTATAACAGATTTTAATGAAATTAAATTTTATACAAAATAATAAATTAAAAGTATAATTTTCTGAAAATTTAATAAATGATAAAAGGTTTGTCTCAATCTCTTTTTTTTTCACGTTTGTACAATCTATAATAATACTTAAGATTTTTTCGGGGGGGGGGGGGGGTTCTACGCCTTGTTAATATGCAGCCACAATTTCTTGTTACTTATTAAATACTTACAAAACCCTGAAATGTGTGAAAATTCATATTTTAAATATTTTTTTTTTAATTTATTTTATAATAACTTTCAATATTATTACATTTATTGGCTTTATTTTTACTCGGTATAGAATTAAAGACAATAATAAGAATGCATTTTATTTGAGTTAAAACCAGTATTATTTTTTTGTTTTTATTTTATACAGTATTTATAAGTCTGTTTCTTTAATTTAAGTGGAACTAAATTTTGAAATCTAGTAACTATTAACGATTGAATGGGGCTTTTGACCATTTTGTTTAGTCCCATTCAGTCGTTGAAAAGAGAGCGCGTGTTATGAAAATAAAAACCACGTTTAGTTCCGATTAACATTGGGAACAGACTATATATTATAAAACATCGGTCTAGGACAACTCGTTGTGGTTGACTCGCCTCAGTTGACTCGCCGCGGTCGACTCGCCTCAGTTGACTCGCCGCGGTCGTCTATCCAGGATAACTCGCCGCCTGGTCAACTCGTCGCGCGTGCAAGATATGGCGGTGGTTGTTTGTTTCTAGTATTTTGCAACTAAAAAACAGTTTTCCGTATAATGTAATTTTATTAGAAGTTACACATTTTAAAGAAAAATACAATGAATTTCAACATACTTTATTACGAAATCTAAAAAACTACAAAAACAAATAATATTGTCAGATAATTCCATAAATGCTTATGGCTATTATTTTCTATATATATTTATAGGTTCGCACCAGTGGCGCACATGGGAAGGGAAAATTAGTCATTCACAAAACAATTTATTAATAACATACATTTGCTATTGCTTATGCGGCTATTTTTTGCTTACCAATGAAATAATGTAAAAAAATGGCGTTAAAAATAGTATTTTCTGATAATAAATACACTGGAAATTGTCAATGTCAGGTAATTGTCAATGTCAAAATTTAATGTCTACGTTTATGATCAAATGCGTCATGTACAGCTACGAATGAAATTACTAACACATTGAAACGCCCATCAATCATTAATGAACGCTCAGTATAAACAATTACCAATAGTAGTAACAACCCGGTGAATTGGCTCGGCGGCGAGTTGGCCCGGCGACGAGTTGGCCCATTCCGAAAAAAAACATAAGTCTAATTTACAATGTAGAATATATTAAATTTACATATAGAAGCATTTTGCAAATTGAAAAAGCATGTGTTTTATTTAACAGTGTAATGCACAAATATGTTTGTTTCAGACTACAGGGAGGCTTTTAAACGTTTTAATAGTGTTCCAAATATTCACTCACTTCTTTTTAGAGAATGTTTCTGTTTAAAATTACTACTACTTCATAACTGACGGATTTATATGGAATGTTCAGGGGAAAAAGAATCATATTTATTTAATAGTATTTTCCACATCGTTTCAATATTTCAAAATTCCACTCAGTTATAATTTTAATAGACCATATTAGTAACTACGTCACAAAATGGGATTCAGTGCTGTCGCCTCGCGGTTGGATTCCTTTTATTTGAATTTAGCATATTGGTTTTTTGTTAAATTTTATTTTGGAAATATAAATTAAGTTTTCAAAGTAAGAAAACCCTTCACATCAAAACTACAAGTCAATATTTATTTATTAAAATTGTTATTTTATACATTATAATTTAATATGTCATTATTTTTGCAGAACAATATTTAATTTTGAAAATTTTACGTTAATAATCGTTATTATGGCAAGTAACATAGTAATAAGTGTGTATGCCATATCTAAATGGTTTGAAGGAACAATATGTTTTTTTTTTTTTTTTTTTAAATTATAGTGCTTCAACTGTGATGTCATTACCACTTCTTAATTCTTTGTTTTTATTTTATCCATTATTGTTTTTCATCTGTCAAAAAACGAAATAATTTGCAATTAAGAATGTAGCTGTAATGGTTACAATTTAGAGCAAAACAATACACCATTATGCATTCTAAAACAAAATATGAATGATTATTTAGTTTTAATTAAATAAATACTAAAGATATTTCGATTTTCATATTATTTAAAAACGTAGCCTTTATATCTTCGAATCCTTATTTATATATTTATAAAATCATTATTCTATAATATAAAGTATCTGGACTGTATACAGGGTGTTTGTTTGAAACGGGGCACCCCGAAAATCTCCTTTATTTGTAAAGACACAAAAAATCTTCAGAACAAAAGTTAAACTAGACAAAAAGGCCCATCTAAAGGTTACTATAACAATTCTGAGGCACTTCCGGTTTCACCGGAAATGATGTCAGCTTTTGATCTAGCTTGGGGAATCGATAATTTTATATTTTTTTCCTAAAAGTACATTAATTAGCTTTACAATGACACCAGAAAGTCATATTTTTATGTTAATCATTTGAAAATGGCGACTTTATTTACAAAATAATAATAAGTTTTACAAAGTTGAACGTAGCAAGCTTTGAAAACAATAAAAAAAGAAACAAAATATCTCTAAAATAAACTATTTGACTATTTAGAAAAAAAAAAACTATTACTTTTTACAATTATTTTACAAAAAAAAAAAAAATTACAAATGTTCGATCAAACTACCATTATTGTCCACACACTAGTTATAACAGTTTATTTTGATGGGCCTTTTTGTCTAGTTTAACTTTTGTTCTGAAGATTTTTTGTATCTTTATAAATAAAGGAGATTTTCGGGGTGCCCCGTTTCAAACAAACATCCTGTATATTAGTATATATATAGTCAGAAACCTCTTCTACCATTCGGTGTAGAGGTTGTTCTTCTCAGTCTAATTCTTTTATGAAGTTGTGCCACTCTGTCTTATTGTGAGCCTTATTTTCTGCTTCTTTCCATGTCAGTCTTTTTTTATCTAGGATTTGTGACACATATATTAGTATATACTTATCAAAAATACATATTTTTTGCTCCAAAATTGAAGATATTCATAAAATTAAGGTAACAAAAGTAATGTGACATGTATTTTAAACCAGTCAAAAACTTCCAAAGGACTCAGCTCTCAGATGGCAGCACATGTATGTGATGACACGCTAATATGGTCTATTATACATTTTTCTCAATCACTTATACTGCTTTTTATCTGAGTCCCACATTTGGTAAATGATATTAAAGAAATAAATACTATTTTATGTTTATTATGAAATTAGATAGTATTTAATAATTGGATGCTCTTTTATTGATTTTATTTATAAACTAACTGAAATTGAAACGCATTCATTGAGAATGAATTTAGCGAAATTTGCTAAGGTGCTTGTACTTTGAGATGAATATGATTCTTGTTTTCCCCTTCTTGTTGTTTTGTAATTTGAAGTGTAATATTTTTAAACAATTTTATGAAAATACTGCCAGGAGTAGTTCGCAGTTTGTCTGCATCTATCATTTAGTCGGTTGTATTCATTGAAATGAATTACATTTCTGATGACTGAAAACTTTTATTACATTTATTTTATTTTATTTTATGTTTTATATTCTGATCTCTCATTTTCTCTCATTACAACTTGTAACAGTATATTTAATGTTTTCAATAACTATATTTTTATAAATTTATCATCATCTAGTGTTAATATTTCATTTTTTACAGTGCTTTGGAATGGTTTCATATACAGGGTGGTTCAAGTTAAAGTCACTGGATTGTACAAAGTAGCGCAAGCCTTTGAAGAAGCCGACAGACCCCAGGGTTTGATTGGCAACATTGCTTCCCCTATTAAGCAAATTAAAGCAGCAATTTTTACGTTCTTAAGTTTGCGTCTGCGCTGTCACATCTCTCTTTCTCGCTCTCATTTAATAACCTTCTTTGTCAGCGGTTTGAATATTTAAGGTTAAGTTTCATTTAAATTTATATATTATATCCATTTTATTTAATAAAAATTAAAAAAAATAATTGAAAATGTACCACAATTTTGTTATAGTGCATCTTTGATTAAAAAAATCGTGATTACAATGTTTTAAATAAAAATTTTGGTAGTACTAGTTTCTTATTTTTTTACTGTTGGAATCAGTGAAAATCATTTGTGTTGGCGACATTTTTAGCCCCAGTATGGCCGCCGTTGCGCTACCTTGTATAATCTAGTGACTTTAGTTCAACACATTATCCAATCGATTTTTTTAAGGTTTTGTAGGTATGACCAAAAAATCCTAATAACGTCACTCATGTGTCTGTCTGTCTGTAGTTGGCTTTTCCTGAACAAAATAATTAAATGCTTCAATCAATCTGTAAAAGTAACTAGAATTGAAAATCTAGTTCCGCCTAATCGTTTGGAATAGACTTTATATTATACCGTATATCTTCAATATTAAAAAATCAGCTGTTGCCACCACAGGACCGACCGCCATCATAAAGTACTTGTATAAAATACATTCTAGCAGCAGAGTAGAAATAACTTGGCTTAATATTTTCTAACAGAGATATTATTTATCATGACCATGGAAACGTTACATATAAGTATGAAAAAAGATACTTAGAAAAAAAAATCAATTTTTTTTCTTTTTATCGAAAAATGTCTTAAATAAAAGTTGTTAGTTATTGCTTTTATAGCAACTTTTGTCAATACATTTTTTCGAAATTTTTTTCTGTTGTTAAATATTCGCAAAAATCGACACAAGTAAACTCTCATTTCTAGTCAACCGATTTTTACCAAAAGTTGATCAACTCGTGTCATTGATGTCAAAAGCTTAAATATGTAGCTTTATAAAAATCCATTTAATCGAATTTGCTCTGCACGTGTACACAGACGGACAGACAGACAGACATCATGCTAAAAATAGTCAAAACGTTATGTGGAGACCTCAATTCGTGGAGATCCATCGAAATCTCGAAATGTCAAAATCGGTATGATCACAATACCTCCTTTATTGAGAACTGACAATAACTGAAGTGATGCCTAGCGGAATATTTTGGAACTTAACGGAATAGGATTTTGTTGTATGTGGCTCATTTAATTGCATTGTTTGTATGTGTTAAAGTGAAGAAAACTTTAATAAAATGTCTTTAAAATCGCAACAGAAAATTAACTGCAATGTGAATTGTTGTGTATCAAATGGCAAATGTCAAAAATATCCTATTCCAATCGCCATTTTGTAAGCGACAACAGCGCCTCTATAGGTAATATCACTTCTCAATATATGTTGGCGGTCGGTAAAAATGTTGTACATTGGGTAAATTAACTTGATCCAACCTGTATTTCTTTTTACCAAAAATATTTATTAACATTAATTTCAAAACATTTTTTTATTATAGCCCTTTAGTGTATTTTAGTTATAAAGTGTGCGACATAAGATGTTTGATGTATTTTTACTTTAATAAGATATAGGTACCGAGTTTGAATGTCGGCTAAGCCAGATTCGGTCACCGTGCAAATTATAGATCTGGACAGTGGCAGTACGGTAGAGACGAGCACTACGATTTTGTGTCCACTATGTGATGTTAATGGACCAGTCATATTATGGTGGGTGTACACAGCGAACGACAGCGTTAAACAATAGATTTACGTGAATATTTAGTTGGTTCTGTTCGAAATTAATTGATTAATTAATTGACAAAAAAAATAGATCAATTTATTTTGAAAATAGAACAAGTTCTATTTTTCATCAATTTTTCAACAATTTTTTAGGGATATCTAGATATATTTTTATCTGTTAAGATATTGCCAACTGTTAAGTTGTAGCATAACCTCCAAATATATAGTTTGTGTTTCGTTTTCAAATGTGACAGTCCTGGAACGTTCTAATTTACCATCATCTAGGTTATTTCTTTTGTTTTTGTTCACAGCTCTTAACTTTGTGAAGATTTTTTCAATATTTTCATTCTGATAACAACATGTTTTACAGTTGGTAAATAAATTGATGTGTGTAAAGTGATGCTTTTGTTTCCAAGGTTACCAATAAATTTTTCAATTAATTGACATAAAAACTTGATCAATTTATTGATCGATAAATTGAACTGTGTGAAACCAACTCAAGTCAGCTTATGACGCACACTATAAACTGAAGTAATGCACATTGTCGACCTGGCTATTCTGTAAGCTTTATTCCAGCTTTACATTCTCTCAGCTTCATTGTAATTTTTCCATTTTATGAAATTATTACATGCAATTTGTTTTTTACAAAATTATTCCAGTAATCGTTTATTTAATAAATATGTTAATTGTCAAAGATTTTACTTGTCAATAATTGTCATTATTACTAAACCAATTATAAAGAAAATCATAATGTATGCAAACCGCATTAGAGTGCGCGGATATCCCACTTCTAATATTGTTACACCACTTGTTGTAATATGACAATAAAGTCCTGTTATTTGGAGCGTTGCGTTGTTGACCTTGTAGAGCTGGGATGAAAGTTGACATTGCTAGTTTTTAAAGTGGTATTTTGCGAACATGTGTATTTATGTCATTAGAAATTCTTTTCATGATTGTAACTGTAGGTAATATTGAATTTATTCTGTACATTTCCAGTTATTTTTAAGCTTTGGTTATTGATATTAGTTGTAATTATGTTTTATTTTGCGGAGACAAGTTGTTTCGTAGTTAGTATAGTTTATAAGATAGAAACTGTTGGAGAAATATATTATGTAGATAACAAATGTATATTTGTGCTGATAATTACGGATTATAAAATATATGTAACCTTTATATTAAAAATTTGAGAGTTGATATTTGTGCGTGTGTTATTAATTGTATGCGTGGGGCCCGGTTTAAGAATAATGATGGGCCCCGGCCGAAAAATAATTCTATAGGTCTGTTCGTTTGTCTGCTTAGATCACATTAGAGCAAGTCTAGTAACATTTTAGGCGTTCATTAGTGTAAGAATAGTTGATATAATGGTGTTCGTTGGTCCAGAGCAACTTACGCTAGAGCACGTCAAGCAAGCTAAACTTGCTCGGTCTCAAGAGTTGGAGCAAGTAGAGTAGAACAAGAAATATAACCTCTAACTAAACAAGCTTTTTGACAAGTGTTATTAAAACCATACCAAATACTTATCATTAAACGTTTTTATGTAATATTCTAAATAATTATTACATTTTAAATGTTACATGGCGCTGCTACATTTTAAATGTTTCTAGAAAAATAGTTCAAAGTTTCCTCAATAGATAGCGCTAAATTATTATTTTTTTAAATAGTTCAAACTTTTCTCAATAGTATGCGCTAATTTTAAAAATTAGTTTAGCTTTTTCTCAATAGACAGTGCTAATTTTCAATTAGTTCAGTTTTTCGTAAATAGATGGCAATAATTTAGAAAATTTTAAATTAGTTCAGCTTTTTCTCAATAGACAGCGCTAAAATTCAATTTTTTTTAATTAGTTTGGCTTTTACTCAATAGATAACGCTAAATTTAAATTAGTTTAGCTTTTTGTCAATAGATGGCGTTAATTTTCAAAATTTTGATCTAGTCCAGCTTTTAGTCAATAGATGGCGCTAATTGTCAAAAATTTAAATAGTTCAGTTTTTTCTCCATAGATGGTGCTAATTTTCAAATTAGTTCAGCTTTTCGTCATTAGATGGCGCTAATTTTCAAAATTTTAAATTTGTTCAGCTTTTCTCAATAGAAGGCGCTGATTTTAGTAAAATTTTAAATTAGTTCAGCTTTTTGTCAATAGTCAACGAATAATATGTCAAAAATAATTTTTGTTAAATATATTTTAAATACAAAAAAATAAATAAATGGGATATTTGTATTAGAATGAGACAAAAAACATCAAAATATAAAGAAAGTAACATTTTAAAATGATATTAACCTTAACCAAAAAATATTTATTGGAAGTATGATTTAAAAGGCTTAAGCAAAACGGCAAAAAAAGCGAGTGC
The DNA here is from genome assembly GCA_963971575.1 of Liopterus haemorrhoidalis. Taxonomy (NCBI): domain Eukaryota; kingdom Metazoa; phylum Arthropoda; class Insecta; order Coleoptera; family Dytiscidae; genus Liopterus; species Liopterus haemorrhoidalis. Next base: position 290,878 of record OZ020613.1, read on the forward strand.
GCGGCAGGTTTAAAAATATCGAGCTGGGAATTTCAGGGTAAAATAACAAATAGTTTAAACATAAGTCATAGTTATTGCTTATTGGTATAATTTGTATATAGAATATTAATAAAATATTTATAAACTGACACATATAATGCACATAATAATAAAATATAAACTTATAACAAGCAAAAATGACACAATTCATTACTACAACATATTTTGCACATAGTAAAGCCAATTCAACCTAAAATGCATCTGATTAAATAAGAGGATCCTGCATTCTACACGTAAGGGGATGACTTAAATATATAAAACCGAATTAAAGGTATGGTCTTAGCAAATATTTTTGTTCGATTTTGATCAACTGAAATTGGATGTCTTCATTGGATGTGAAATAATTCATAGAGTAACGAATTCAAAAAATAAATCAACGAATAATCTATGGTCTTTACACATATTTTTTCTTTTATTGAACAAATAATGGTTTAAATGGACGAAACAAAGATAAAATTTAATTTGAATGAGAGTTTATTAACAAAAAGTTAAAATTATTTTATTTATTCTTGAATTTTGTGTCACAAATCACATTTTGAATATTACCTGCTCATTTAAAGACCATAGGTTATTCATAGATTGTTTTTTTTTTTACTATTTATGAGTTTTATTACAGATGCAATTTTCTTACGTAATAAATGCAACATCATCTTAAGGACATGGTAAAATCAGCTCCATGTAACATTGAAAAGGCTTCAATAATTCGTTTGTTTGTACAGAAAATACTTTCTGTTAATTATATTAGTGATTTGCTAAAATATATAAAAATGTATCCATTTTGTACATACAAACTTACTAGTGCATAATTACTGTACGACATAGAATATATTATATTTGTTGAGGCTGATAGAAATCTCTCTCTTGATTCGAAGATGTAGGAACGGACTGGTGCCTGTCCATGTCCTCGTAGCTGTCAGTCTGTCGAGGAGCACTGAACATATTCGCAACATTCTCCAGGGGACCCAGACTACCATTACGTTCTTGTAGAATACGGTACAGCAAAATAGTAGTGAATGGACGCAGAACAAGATTCATAATTGCCATCGCAGCACTGAAATGATCTCCTGAACCTAGAAAAATATGCATTTGCATATTAAGACATCCGCATAAATAAAAATCAGTGGTTTTGTTTTTTCGTTTGTTTACTTCTATATCTGTCATAATTACCTGAGTGAGAATCAGGAAATCGAAGAGCGAGTAAAATCACATCGAAAATAATTGCAGTCGAATTGATAAGTACACCCTAAAACAATGAATCAATAACTAATGGCGGGTTGCTAACGTAAGAGTATTTTCTAACTCGAGTTAAAATCATTGGTTTTTGTATGCTACAACATACAAAAACAAATGATTTTAACTTGATTTAGCAACCGGCCATAAGAGTATTGCACAATATTTGTAATGCTTACTAATTGTATGGGTTCTCCGGAGTCATTTGCATGTAATCCCCATAATAATGTAAGAGCTAACACAGCATTATAAAATAAATAAGATTGTGGACACCATCTTCCAATAGTTACCCACACGACTAGTATAAAATGTAGGTAAAAAATAATCTAAAACATATTAAATTTCTATAAATTGTAATTTGATATTACAAAGAATTTCTTACCTTAAGGCGAAAATTGGCTATTTCAGCCATTTTACTCTAAAATTTGGTTACAGTATTAACGTATCACTCATGTACTAAAAAATATAAAAATTATGGGCTATAATCATAGTTTTTTTATAAAAACAATCAAATTATCATCCCACTTGTAATGTCATTCAAAATGTGCGTTCTTATAATAAACAAAATACGTCATGTAACATGAGTTGTCTGAACTGCTGTCAATTTGACAGATGTTGCAGTGTGGTTATATTTCAGATATGTGAACAATTATTTACAGTAGAATTGAATAAAAATGAGTAACGCGCCACAAGACACGAATATTGAGGAGAAATACGAAGGATGTGGCCAAGAGGGACCGATTAGATGTATATTTTTATGTGAATTTCATCCAGTCGCTGGACCTAAAATCACATGCCAAGTTAGTTAACACAGCTTTAATAATTTATTTAAATACAGTCATAAAGAGAGTGTTGATTAGATATGGAGAAAACCTTTACAATGTTCATTCTTGTATCCGATTAATAAGATTAAAACTGGCTTTAGTATTTTGATGTATCTCAAAATAGTAAAAAACATTTATGATACTGTTTTCATCAGTATTTGGTACCCAATACTTTTGAGAGCACAGTACATTATATTGATTAAAAATAAAAGTATCTTTTCAACAGTATTAAACCGAACTATAAAATACAGGTGTAACTTTTCTTTGCAGGTGCCAGATAATTATATTTCCAAAGATGTATTCGACACAGTCAGTGTGTACATTATACCGAAGGCCCAGCTGCAGAGAAGTACATTAACAGTGTATGTTTATTGAATATTTTACATAACGGATGATATTTTCATTGAGGAAATGATCAGTACACTTTTAGGTTCGAAGATATTAGGATTCCCTGTAAGGATAGATGATAAGAAATATCCTAGGAATGCATTTCACTTCAATATTTGTTTTGTGTGCGATGCCTGGGCACGGACAGTTCATTATGAGCCTGTTGTCACAAAACTTTCAGATTACTTGGTAAGTTATAGTATTTACTGATTTTTAGGGTTTTGTACAAATAAACACATCGAGGGTATATAAACAAATATATATTTAACGAAAAAATTAATGTATTTTTTTAAATTTTGAGTGGGGTATCAAATATAATTTTTTTTTATTGAAATATCAATCTTTTTATAGAATTCTCGTCAAAAATGTATTTTAAAATTCTCGCTCCCCACTTTATTTCCCACAGGGGTTCTAAACATCTGAAAATAATTCTCAATAATATACACGGATGGAAACGGGAAAAGTTTACAGAAATTTTTTTTGTCGTTGAAAAATTATTTTTGTAAAATTTATTGTGTAGTATCAAAACAAAGCTCTTAAGACGTAGATTAAGGAACAAAAAGTAGTTTTTTTTAACTTTTTTTTTATTTTAATAAGATATGTCCTAAAAGTTTGCTGAAAAACTTTTAATACGAATTTAAAAATCTGAAAAAATCCTGAGTAATGCACAATAACATAAACCGAAATAGTACAACAGAAATTTTTGATCTGATAATTATTTTGAAGGTTATTAAATTTTTCACACCGTTCTTACAATACTTATTTAACTGACTGGAAAACTGGATTACATTAGCTGGGTCTTGAAGCGAGCGCAGTTGAAGTACGCTTGTAAGTTACTTGTAAGATCTTCACAAAGTTACAAGCTGTGAACAAAAACAAAAGAAATAGTCTAGATGATGGTAAATTGGAATGTTCAATGTTATGTCACATTTGAAAATGAAACACAAAATATATATTTAGAGGTTATGCTACAACTAAACAGTTGGTAATATCTTGGCAATAACTTAATATGTACCTACAATTTGTTATCACTTATTAAATACCTACAAAATCCTGAAATTCGTGAAAATTCACACTTTACATAATTTTTTTCAAAGAATCTGCTTTGTGTGAAATCTGGCATCGCATTTTAATTCATTAATTTCTAATTAATATTTTGATTTTTTTTTTTATGAAAAAAGAGGTACTTCAACTACTAGGTCATTAGTATTGACATCTGACACTACCGATAGAGGCGCTACTGCATTTTACATCATGGCTGACTTTGGTAGGATATTTTTGACAGGTTCAATGGTATCCTCATGTGATATTTATTGAAACACACGGGAACACACTCTAAAATGGTCTTTAACTGTCTTTCCACTTCTAAGAACATATTCCCATGCTTGTCTTCTATCCATAACTACACGTGCACCACCACGTAAATTCAAAAACACGTTTTTTTTTGCTACGTTTCGGAACACGATGAAAACTTAGGTCTCTATCACGACCTACTTTTGCATTGCAAAGATAAACAGTACAATTCACGTTGAATTTAATTTTTTCTTGCAATTTTAAAGACATTTTTTTAAAAACTTGCTATGAAAACAACAGTAAACAAACTCGACTATCCTACAACCGTCAGTTTCTCAAAATCTCACTAGAGGCGCTTCAGTTATTGTCAGTTGACAATCCCGGTACTTTGTACACAATTTGAATGAATGTTTCTGTTTAATTTAGATGGCTATGGAAATGGAGAATAGTTTCCTCTCGCAGAGCCCGGACAGCAACAACAAGGAGAGCGATAAGTACGCGAGGCTTGCCGTGATGCTGAGGCAGGTGATGCAGGACCTGAACAACCACAACATGTGCACTCTGACCGAGGGCACGACGACCACACACCTGAAGGTGGTGCGAGTCTGTGCAGACCCATTGCCTGTCCTCGACCATCAGGTCCCCATCTTTCTGCCGGAACATAAGGAATTCATTGACGATCAATGGGATTTAACTACACATCAGGTATAGAGATGGGTCGTTCATGAACGACCCGAACCGGCTCACTGAGTCGGCTCGGTACACTGACCGAAGTGACACGGTTCACCAAATTCAAATGAGCCGGCTCACGGCTTAGCAAAGGAACTGCTTGATGCACAGTGCCGCATTACGTATGTCACTGCGAGTGTAAATGTTTGCGCGCGCATCAATATACCTACGTCATATTGCTATATGATATGACACTGTGAAAAACACAATTCAGCTAGCGTTTTTCGCTCTTATTAATGCTGAAACTTGCAGGGTCGGTTTGCGTGCTGCTTGTAAAATGTATTTTAATTATTTTTTTTAATACAAAATAAAGAGTATAAAATTGTAAGAGAAAGTAAATTGTTCATTTCTCAATAAACAGACTTCTTTAAAAAACAGAATTTAAAATAAAAAATTATTTACAAAAATGTTTTGCGTTTTTTTCAGGTTTATCCGTACATAGACGGTTTTAACCATGTTGCTAAAATAGCTGCAGAAGCGGACGTAGAGAATAATTTAGTGAAAGCGTGTATCCAGAATTTAGTTTATTACGGCGTCGTGGCGCTCGTTCCTATATTCCAGTACTGCAGCGTCTATACGGCGACACCGAAACTCAAGTTACTGGCAAGCAATAAACAACTGCAACAGAGATGCGTAGAATACATCTCCAAAACTAGTAAGTATTATTATTATTTTATTTATTTATCTATTTTATTCTTATACATATAATTAAAACAAACACTCGTACAATATTTAAATATTTATACTTTTAATGACATAAACAAAAATAAATATAATTTTGTACACAATTATTAACTTTTACCGACTAATCTATTGATCATTTTGTGTAGGAAAAGTCCACTTTAATACATAGAAAATGAATTATTTTTTTACAATAATTAAAATATGTTTTTATTGTTTTAAGCTAGGCAGCCAGCAGCGCTAAGGGACATATTTCGTATGTATTCAAGTATGACTTATGGAACTACAATAAAAGATTTATGCATTCGCCTAAATCCACATAGTTTACATATCAATGAAAGAAAATTAGTTCAATTCGGAATACTAGAGGGTCTTATTAGGAGAGTTTATAAGGTATAATGGACATTTTTAAATATATTATACTTGCTTACAAGTGGAGTATCCAGCGATACGCTGGGAAGCTACAGCAGTGCCTTTTTTTAGCATTTTCCATGAAACTCAAACTGTGATAAAATTTATAGTTTCTTAAGTTTAAGTGATAAGACGATAAATTATTTTTACAATATTGATTTTGACGTGATTATTAGAACATGCAAACCTTGAAATATGTGAAAATTCAGCTTGTTTATTTATTTATTTTAGTTTCCGATATATTTGGGTGATACAACAGATATAGATGAATCTGTGTCACATTTCTCAGATCTTCAAAGAAGTTTCTCAGGCATATGGTGCCTGGATGAAGTATGCTGTGCTACGGGAATAAATGCACAACAATTGGAAGACCAACTAGAACGAGATCCAAATGCTGTATTATTATGGAAATAAATATTTTAAGAAAACATACCCTATTTTTACTTTATCTTTTAATAAAATCATTTATCAGTTTATAAATATTATAAATTCTATCTGTTTAAAATAAAAAATTGTTATTTGAACTTTGATTTATAGGTAGATAATGCCAGTGATAAGACCTGTTACATATTCCTAAATTTAGGTAAAAAATGTAGTTACACATGATTTGTATGTATTTTATGGAAGTTTATTTCATAATAGAATAAAAATAAATAGTTAACTTGCAGTTTTTACAAGGTAATAATAGAAATATTTAACATAACCTATCAATTTTTTAAATCAATATTTTTTATCTTTCAACTTAACATTAATGGTACAAAGATCATGTTTTGTTGTTTATATTTGTATCAAATTTTTTTTTTAGGTCTATAATATATATAGTAATAATGAAAATCTTTTCCAGCTTATATTTTAAAAGCATAATGATTGCCAAAACTGGACTACTTGTTATCTCAAATCCTAAACATATAAGTAAAATACTGCCTACTATACAAAAACAAGTGAAAAATACTTTATATATTCATTTAACATCTGCATTAAAACCTTTCGGATTAACCCGTCCGGAGTTTATAGGCTGTATTCCGACATATAGTCAAACGATACGAGTAATATATTGTGAAGTAAGTTAATGCTTTATTATATTACCTATTTAAAATTTATTTGTTACTGTCATTCTTTTTATTTTGTTGTTGCCATGTAACTGACTATTGATCATTTGATTTTCGGCCTCATTTACACAATTCCTCCATTTTTATCCGTAAATATCATAATATCCTTAAATATCAGGGAAGCTAACACACTAGAGTTAGTAACTCTTATATTTAACTACAAGTTGGAAATATCAAGTCCTTTGCTCCAATTTGATGACTCAATCAGAATTACGCCTACACCTTTTTTTAATCTAATATAGTAATTTTGTTGTTTTACATTTTTAGGCCGTGAGACATTGTAAAGATTTAGATGTACGAGTATTACTTTCCGGATTAAAATACTCATCAGTAAATAGAATAAATACATTGAGTCCTGTAGAGGTTGTCATATTTGATAAATTACACGAAAAATCTGATATTGATTCATTTTTAAAAACATGTGTCAGCAACATTAATGAGCAATGTTCAGTAATAACACTGGAAGAGAATGAGAGTGAGGAGGAGAGTAACGTGAACAGCGGTGAAGATCCCGCTAAGATGTACAAGCACGTAGTTCTCGGAGGCACCTTCGACCGACTTCATATCGGACACAAAATGCTACTTACAGAAGCTATTATAAGATCAGTGGACAAAGTTACTATTGGTGTTACAGACACAAATATGCTTTATGGTAAGTAAATATATTTATATTTTCTACGTTATCTTATAATTAAATCTATCTCGAAAACAGTAAAAGATAAAGACCTGCGGTTTGATTTTTTACAATTCTCATTGTTTTTTTACCTTGTAAAAAAATTGGGGCCTTACGAGTCGTGCTCATTTTTTATTTAAATCGTTTTGAAATAGGTGAATTTTATAAAAATTTTGATTTTCGCCTGACTGTATCTTAAAAACTATGATACATTGGGACCTGCGGTTGGAATTTTTATAATCCTGATGTCCTAAATGGCCTTAATTCATATTTAAAAAAAAAAAAAATTTTTTTTGAAAAATGTTGATTTTTTTAAATTTTTTTAAAAATTAAACAAAAACATTTATCTTGAAAACGGTAAAAGATAGAGATCTGCGGTTTAAATTTTTGAAACCCTTGTGCCTGATTTAGTCTAGAAAAAAAAATAAGGCCTTAAACACACAATTTTTTAAATTTATTTCACTGGTTAAGCTAAACCCTTGAAAATGGCTGAAAATCAAAAAAATCATAAGGGGTACCCCTTACGATTTTTTCGATTTTTGGCCATTTTCAAAGGTTTTGTTTGACGATTCGTATTTATAGTAAAAATTGTGTTATTAAGGACCCAATTTTTTTCAAGACTAAACAATATACTAAGATTTCAAAAACTCAAACCGCAGTTCTTTATCTTTCACAGTTTTCAAGATAGATTTTTTTGAAATTTTGAAAAAAATTCAAAAATTTCGAAAAAAAAAATTGTTTGGGATTTGCTTCAAAATGAGTCCTAAGGCCTTTTAGAATCTCAAGATTCCAAAAATTGCAACTGCAGGTTCCTATTTGATGTAGATTTTGAGATACGGTCTTTGGAAAATGAAATATTTACAAATTTTCAAAACTACACAGATCTAAAGGGCGTTAACAAAGGACCCTATTTTTTATTTAGGTAGAAAAAAGTCTGTAGATTTCAAAAATTCAAATTAACGGAAAAGGATTTTGTTGGATGTGGCTCATTTAATTGCATTGTTTGTATGTGTAAAAGTGAAGAAAACTTTAATAAAAGGTCTTTAAAATCGCAACAGGAAATTAACTGCAATGTGAATTCTTGTGTATCAAATGGCAAATGTCAAAATATCCTATTCCAATCGCCATTTTGTAAGCGAAAACAGCGCCTCTATAGGTAATGTCACTTCTCAATACCGTCTATTGTTCTACGTCACGTGGGATACATACAGTGTCATTTAAGTAACCAATTATAATCCCCACTCTAACCTGTCATTTACCCTATTGCGCAGACTCGCGTACGCCATTTTGAATGAGTCATACACGATTATTTAATGCAATGCGAAACCTTTTATACATTATGATCTAGTTATCCATACCATAATGACGTAACTAGGTTTCATATTTTGTTTTGTTCCATTGTTTTTATTATTTACAAAAAGATGGCTGAGTGTTTTGTTTATTTTATAAAACAAATTTCCTAGCAACGGGAAACCAATAAAAAAATATACATTTCTAATGTTTGGAACATATTTTGTGCTAATTTGATGTGATTATTGACAAAAAAAAAAACATTCATATACATACATTTATACATATAAATAGATAAAAACTCGTGTTATGTATATAGTTTAAAAGTTAAAAGTGTTCGCAATTCGTTGATAAGATAAGTGATAAAGTTTCGTGCAACTTCGCCGAACTTTCGTTCAACTTCCGTTGGGACGTTTCTTCTTCTTCTTACAGAGACTAAAATAATATTTGAACCAAAAAAGTAACCTGAAAAATGGAAATGAAGATTTTATAAATAAAAAGTTAAAACTGGCGCTTAAATTTGACAATTTGTTTTATTGAAAGCGGTAAATTTAAATGTGCTACAAATTTACAAATATAAATCAGCTGATTAAAAAGTTAGACGACATTTTATAATAGTGATAAACAGTAAAATAGTAATAATAAAAGACATTTAAGAAGAAATTGTGAAAACATGTTGCCATTTAGTAAAGTGTGTTCGAATAATATCAATAAAACCAAGATATCAGAAGAAATGGTATTGCTGTCATCCTGCTCACTGACAGCCAACCAAATCGGTGTAGACATGGAGTCGGTTATGAAAAAATTTGGTTGGCATCTATTTGGTGGAGAACAAATACCTTACATACTTCGTTCAGGAAAAAAGTACTTAGCAGTTCGGATAGTGCAAAAACAGCTTAATAATTTTTTCAGTTTGCTACACCCTGAAATTTATTCTTTTATCCAAATCAAAGCACAGCATATTACACCGGCAGAATGTCGGTTACTAAATGAGATAAACAACATTCACAGTAACAGACAGTACGGTGAAACTCAATTTACAATAAATGATCTTATTATACCACTCGTTGATGCCGAAGAATATTATAACTATTTAAAAACATGTTACTCAAAACTTTATGACGGAGTTGTTTGTAATACGACGTGTGGTTTTATTAATATCGATGAATCGGTGATACCATACACAGTTCAGAACGGTGAAAAATATTGTCCGGAATTTTATTTTTACAACTTAGATCCTCTGTTAGAAAAGGTGGTGAAAATAGAAGGCTGGCCATTTTGTTATCTTAAATTTTGTTTTAGAATTCAGGCAATTCGAAGTGATTTACATCCTCCTAATTATTGTATGGCAGTAAGTATGAATGATCTCAAAAGTTTTTTACCTAAAACTACAAATATACTAGAATGCTGGCCATTTACTGCACCGCGGACAGAATTTCTACTAACTAATAAGAATTCTAATGAATTTATTGAATGGGTAACACCTTTTTCACCTACGATACAAGATCCGAAAAGTACACCTGTTGAAGTTCGAGGAAAACAGAATAAACTAAATAAAATACTTTGTCAACCCGTGTTAAAAGATTTCAATGCGATAAATGGACAAACTGTGTATAAAACAACCAATGTATATAAATCACCGCAACCTGTTCCGAATAAGCCTGTTGGAGTAAACAATCTTCATTTAACTAACATAAAACATTACGCTTCATCAAACGGTGATTCAGTGTCGAAACCAGTGCACACACAAACTGTTACGAATGTTCAGCAACATAATTCCCGATATTATTCAATCCCAAAAAATATACCACCGTTAATAACAATTTCTGTACATCAACAGCCGATTGCTAGTGAAGGTCGAAATGTAGTTTCTTACACGCACAACGCTAGAAAACAAGTAAATAGTCTCGAAATGAAACAAAATAATCATCAGAATCCAAACTTGGCACAATCTTTGAACCAAGAAAATGGATTGATAATGAACGAAGCATATAAAATATATATCATAGATTTGGAGGGAAAACATATAACTTGTATTAATGAAAAACCTTTTGTTGGTGATAAAACTAATTTACTTTGTGCACTAGTCGAAGTGACTGAAAAATATTTTAATTCAATTCCATTATTAGACGCGAAGAGGATATTGAATATTTTAGATATAAAGCAATACCAAGCTGTTAACCAGCAAAAGGAACTGTTTAAAATAGTGTTTTTGGGTGCTACAGTTGATAATACACTTATTAAAGTACATGATATTATAAAATTCATGAAACAAATACGATATATGTCTTCACAAAATGAACAACAAAATAAGAGAATTAAGTTCTCATGAAAATGTAAAATAATTATTGTAAAATAGAGCTATTTAAGACAGTATTTCCCAATTAACGGTACCCGCGAACCCCTTTTTTTATCAAAACAATATATAGGCTATTCCACACATTTAGGCGCAATTAGATTTTGAAATCTAGTAATTTTTTATCTATTAATTCGGAGTTTTGGTCATTTTGTCTAAGCTTTGTAAATCATACTCGCATTGCAAATTCTAGATTAAATTGATTGTCATTATAAAATGTCCTTTTCATTTCATTTTAATTTTTTGTCATCCATAATAAATATTTCCCATTTATTTATTTTTTTGTCTTCAAAATATGGAAAAATGTATTAGAATATTTGACATATGTCATTCGTTTCCATGGTTTCACTGTTGGAATTTAAAATTTTCGCATACTAAAGCCTGGAACAGAATGCACAGCGCGCTACGCCGTCAGCGCGCCGTCATTTGCGACGGCGTTGCGTTAGCGCCGTTGAATTTTCGCCTGCACACAAAGCAATCATTTTTAACGCCGTCAAAGTGTCACGTGACAACCTATATCTGTGTTTATACGTGCGCTTTCTTTTATTAAAATTATAATGGATGATGAAGACTTGTGTGTGATGTTATTTATGTTGTATGCAAGTTATTTATACATACAAACACTTTACCATTCAGTAAAAACTGAGGTTAGGTGTTCTACGTCAACGTTCAACGGCGTCAAAAGTTGGAAGTTGACGAACATTCAGTATCAACGGCGTTGGAACGCCGTTAGGACGTTACATATTCTGTGCACTTGCGTACGACAGCTTGATTTTAACTTTCCTCTGACAGATAGCGCCGTCCAAACGCCGTCAACGCGCCGTAGAACTCGTTGCATTCTGTTCCCCACTTAAACCTGAAACATAAAACAACCCAAGCAAAGCCCCTTTTCGTGACAACCTAAAAGACCGACATTTTGGAATAGCTTGTACAATTTCAAAGATGCAAACTATTGAAATCAAAATTTACCCTTAGTCTGTTTTTACAAAATTAAACAGCATATACCCCACTTTGGGAAATACTGAATTAAGAAATGTTTTTTATGTGAAATATTTTAGATGGTTGAATGAAGTATAATCCATTCACGATATTTCCTCATCTGAGTAGGTTATAATATTTTTTTGTTAAGTTGGTTATTAAAAAATTTAATTCAACTAAATATATTGGCAGCATTGCCGAATGAATATTTCCCACAGAATATCACATGAATGATATTTTGGAATTGGAATTATTTTAATTTAAGGCGCCAGCCTTACATGGCCTACACAAATGAGGAAACATCGTGATTGGATCATTTTTATAATTGTTCCTGAACTCTTAATTGTTAAACTTATATTTTTGTAAACTATTATTTTAAATTAGTTAATATTTGTAAAAATAAATTATATATTATTTATTTAAATGTTTTTATTTATGCAATTGAACGCGCACGGGCGGGTTTTTAGTCCTGTAATTTGATAAATATTTTCTATACCAAATAATTTGACATAGTCAAGGTTTAAACCCATATCCATACCCTTGTTAGCGGTCAACGGCAATAACAAATGCTTTAGCGCTTGCGGTGACAGGCTTGCTTTCATTTGATACCCCACTCATTTTTTTTCATGGTAAATACATATACAGGGTGTTTGTTTGAAACGGGGCACCCCGAAAATTTCCTTTATTTGTAAAGATACAAAAAATCTTCAGAACAAAAGTTAAACTAGACAAAAAGGCCCATCTAAAGGTTACTATAAGAATTCTGAGGCACTTCCGGTTTCACCGGAAATGATGTCAACTTTTGATCTAGCATAGGGAATCGATAATTTTATATTTTTTTCCTAAAAGTACATTAAATTAGTTTTACAATGACACCAGAAAGTCATATTTTTATGTTAATCCTTTGAAAATGGCGACCATTTATTTACAAAATAATAATCAACATAAGTTTTACAAAGTTGAACGTAGCAAGTTTTGAAAACGCTAGAAACATGTGTGCCTATTTAAATGGCCAATACCCAGATAAATGGACTGGAACACATTCACTTAATCCCTGGCCTGCACGATCGCTGGATCTCACACCATTGAATTTTTTCGTTTGGGGGTATTTAAAAGATAGAGTGTATCGGACAACACCAACGACGATAGAAGATTTAGAAGAAAGGGTTAGAAGTGCATTCCGGGATATCCAAGAGTGTGCTCTTATAAGGGCGATGGAAGAGTTTTTATTAAGAATGAGAAAATGTGTGGACAATAATGGTGGTTTGATCGAACATTTATATTATTTTTTTTTGTTGTAAAATAATTTTAAAAAGTAATAGTTTTTTTTTCTAAATAGTCAAATAGTTTATTTTAGAGATATTTTGTTTCTTTTTTTATTGTTTTCAAAGCTTGCTACGTTCAACTTTGTAAAACTTATGTTGATTATTATTTTGTAAATAAATGGTCGCCATTTTGAAATGGTTAGCATAAAATATGATTTTTTGGTGTCATTGTAAAGCTAATTTAATGTACTTTTAGGAAAAAAATATAAAATTATCGATTCCCTATGCTAGATCAAAAGTTGACATCATTTCCGGTGAAACCGGAAGTGCCTCAGAATTCTTATAGTAACCTTTAGATGGGCCTTTTTGTCTAGTTTAACTTTTGTTCTGAAGATTTTTTGTATCTTTACAAATAAAGGAGATTTTCGGGGTGCCCCGTTTCAAACAAACACCCTGTATATAGGCGCGCACGATCAAAAAGCACGTGGTTTTTACATGTTTTTGTCAAAATTGAAGCCTCCCTCCTAAATGAGCGTGTCTGGTCTTTTTTTTTTAGACTTTCGTAGTCTTAGAAATTTATATTGAAGTCGGTATCGGCAGTGTGGACGTTTTTACTAATTTCAACTTCACACAGTCCTGATTAATTAAAATCAGTGATGTCATAATATATTTTTAATTTGTTTTTTTAGTTTGTTATTTTAATGGCTGATATAGTTTATGTATCAATAATTCTTTGTTGTTATTGTTTTTGTTTGTGAGAATCAATATATTTTAGTACAACATAAATTTTGTATTTTATTTAATTTAATTTAATTTAAAGCTATCATAAATTCATATAATTTATACCTACCTACACGTGTACCATATATGAGACGTACCAGAATGTTACAAAAATAATAATAATCTGATGAACGGTAGTGTGAGTCAAATTCAACTCTTCCCCTATCATTCTGACTGTCAACCGACGATCTGAACGACTCTCTTCCTTCTAAAAATGCCTTAAACCACCGAAAAAACCTGGATCCTTGACAAAACACTCTTTCTGTAGACCTGCTGAAGTTTTGCAAAAAATTCCGCACTGTGCTCAAGTCTGAATCAAAACCTGATAGCACACCGTTGCTGTTTAATGTTCCGCACGATCCTAAGAAATGGATTATGTATATTTGAATCATTGTATTCTTGTTAACTTAAAATGTTTGTAGGTAAAACCCTTTGGGAAATGATAGAACCTTGCGAAACTCGAATGGACAGTGTAAAAATATTTGTGAACGAAGTATGTCCGGAACTAACGTACGACATCGTGCCAATTCAAGATCCATTTGGTCCAACAAAAACTGGAAAAGACATGGGAATGATTGTCGTCAGTGCGGAAACAGTGAAAGGGGGACTCAAAGTAAACGAGATAAGAAATGAAAACGGCCTAGAAAACTTGGATATATTTACTGTAGAACTCCTAGACTGCCCCGATAGGCTTGAAGATGAGGAGGAGAAAATAAGTTCCAGTACACACAGGATGAGACTACTTGGAACACTTATTAAACCAATTGAAAATAAACAAACTGATGATATGCCTTATATAATTGGACTGACAGGCGGTATTGCCAGTGGGAAATCGTCTGTTTGCAAGAGGTTGTCTAATCTTGGGGCAGCGCATATTGATTGTGATAAAGTGGCGCATGAATTATATCAAGTCGGGAAGCCTTGCCATTCCGCCATTGTAGAAGCATTTGGAGAACAGGTTGTTGGAGAAAATGGAGAGATTAATAGGAAAGTTTTAGGAGGAATTGTATTTCATAATAAGGTAAATAATTAAATTAAATATATCACTAGCTGGGGTACCCTGTACATTTCTGCTGTATGTGATAAGTGAGATATTTCAATAGGGGATAGGCATGATTTTTTTTTATTTTTTATTATATTCCTCTTGTTGCGTGTAAACATAAAAAAACAGTTTTGCATTTTTTTTTAATTTGAAGGCTTGAAAAAATCATAAATGTATGTAGCGCGCGAAAACCACGTGTGACGTCATACCCTACATAAGTGTACTGCGTACAGCCTACCCAGTGTACAGCGTACAGCCTACACAGTCTGTCGTGAACTTATTTGCTTGTATAAATTTTATAGATTGTGTAAAGAGTGATTTTATTTAAAATAAAGTTTAATTCTATAAAAACATTTTATACATGTTTACCGAATTAAATTTTATATTAAAATATATAACCTATATTGCAGTATTCCAATTATGCCTCTAACGTTTTGTAACTTCATGTAAACAATGTAGTAAAATTCTGACATCTAAATTACATAAATATTTATATTTTACAGAGTTGCAGCATTTGTTTACATAAAGTTATAGAATACATAAATGGTTTATTTACAAGTTTGTTTTGAAACCACGTATTTCTTCAGCACTGTAGCATTCATTATTTTTCATATATTCCATGAGCATAAAAGCATCAATGTTGGGTAAATTATCACTCTGAGCCCAAACAAAATCTTTATCTGCCATTTTAATAATAAATGCGTGAAAAATTGTTTGTCAAAACAAAAATCTCGAACAATACAATATACACACGTAGAGATTATGTTGTAGTCTGGGGTTTGACGTCATGCTCAGTCGTATTTACTCGGCAAACTTCGCGCTGTGGTCGGCTTATTTCAAATTTACAATATTTTAATTAAAAAATTTGGCTGTAATGTTAATTAAAATGTGATTTTTGTTTTGTTAGGTGACATAACTAACATAAACATATCAAAAAATGTAGTTTTAAGGAAATATAAATTTTATGCGTATAGTCGGATTGCTGATAGGTGACTGTTACATGTATGTATCAAGTAATGCATTCATATAATAATCTAGTTACCATTTTTCAGCAATTTTAAAAATGTTTTTTGTTTTTTGTCTTAACTGTCAGTGTTTGGTAATAAATATTAATTAAAATATGGCTTGCGGCCAATTCACAAACTTTAATTTTAAATCTGCTGGAATAAACAACAAATTATAATCCAAAATTTACGTATGAGTATAAATTTTTCCTTATTTATAATAATCACCTTAAAATTAATAATTTTGTTTGTTTGAGTACTGCTGTGAATTTATTTTCGTGCTCTAATAGTAAAGATATCTACGAATTATGCAGTTTCTTTCTAATGATTTGTTTTTTATTAAAATAATTTGGAAGGTTAGTTGTCAACTTGCGTCACTATACGTTACTATGGGTATGCAAATAATTATAATGTAATAGACAGAGAAAGCATATAGTATTGAATATCGATACTTGTAGCAACGAACAGTCACTTATCAGCAATCCGATTATATCCCCTTTTGGAAACACTATAATTTTTGTGTTTCAGGAAGAGATGTTGAAACTAAACTCCCTGGTTTGGCCGCTAATTGCCATCGATGTAAGACGTCGCATTACTGAACTTTACCAAAACGGTTTCAAGATAATTGTAGTGGAAGCAGCGGTACTGCAGCAGGCCGGCTGGAGTTCGATATGTAACGAGGTGTGGGCGACCGTCATCCCGCAGGAAGAGGCCGTTCGCCGTGTCCAGGAGAGGAACGGCCTGAGCGAGGAAGACGCGCAGGCCCGTGTAACTGCGCAGGCGCCCAATACGGAGCACCTCAAGAAGGCCAATGTGGTCCTCTGCACTTTCTGGTCCTACGATTATACTCAGCGGATGGTTGAGAGAGCCTGGGAGTTACTCAGTCAGAGGATACATTAAGATTAGTTTTGATATTTTCTGACATTTTATAACAGTTGTATATTTTGTTTTCATATTTTGAGAGTTTTTATTTGTAAGTTCTTACATGTAAGAATATATTTTTAAATCAGTGTTTTTATTTATTTCCAATTTAATTAGGAAAATCTTGGTCATTTCTTTGATCAGCCTTCTTTTTTTTTGTCACCAATTCAATCAGTCTTTTTTTATCATCATTTCTAACAGTCTTTTTTTGTTATTACTTCGATTGTCTTTCTTTTTTTTTTGACTTCGATCCATCTTGTTTTTTTTTTGTAATATCTTCAACTCTTCATCATTTTTATTTTCTTTTTGTTGACAGTTTAATCCATCTTCCAGGTTTCCTTTTATTTTGTAATCACTCAGACCCGTCTTCCTTTCGTTTAAATCACACCAATCTGTATTCCTTCTTTTTTCTCATCTCTTCAATTCGTCGTCTTTTTCTTGTTATCACTTCTACCTGACTTTTTCTTGTCATTACCTCGCTCTGACTTCTTTTTACCGACCGCCAACATATATAAGGGAGGTATTGTGATCATACCGATTTTGACATTTCGAGATTTCGATGGATCTCCACGAATTGAGGTCCCTACATAACGTTTTCACTATTTTTAGCATGATGTCTGTCGGTCTGTCTGTCCGTCTGTCTGTGTACACGCGCAGAGCAAATTCGGCTGAAAGAATTTTTATGAAACTTCATATTTAATCTTCTGACATCAATGACACGAGTTGGTCAGCTTTTGGTAAAAATCGGTGGACTAGAAATGAGAGTTTACTCGTGTCGATATTAAGATTTTTGCGAATATTTAGCAGAAAAATATTTCGAAAAAAATTATTTAACAAAAGTTGCTATAAAAGCAATAACTTTTATTTGAGACATTTTTTTATATTAATTTATTTCCCTACAATAACTGGTAGCTATAGTGCGTTCAAAGGTGAGTTTGCAGTATAGCTCTTATGGCAAATAGGAGCGGTGTTGCCAAATGTTGTAAAAGTGTCAAATGTGTCAATTATAATAATATGAAAAATGCGTATGATTTACAAAAATCAACTCTTATAAAACTCAAAATAACACTCAACAAAAACAAATGGCCATTTGTAGAATACTGCGTCTTCACAGATCAGCGCGTTTTAGAGCTGGCAACGTCGGCAAGCAAGAAAAGGATAGCGTCATTGTGTAAACCCATTATACCCTTTTCACACTAGATCTTTAAGATCGGATGTTAAAGTGAATGTATCTTTAAACGCTAATGTGAAACCGTATGGCCTCGTCTAAATACAAGCGATGTTTAAGACAGAGATCTGCGTCTTAAACATCGTCCGCATTGCCTACTTAATTTCTATTATAAAAAAATACTCCTTGAATTTGTGCTGTCAACATTTTATATTATCATAAACAAGAATACTGTATTATATCGACGTTATAAGAAGTTTATACTTATTGTTATAATAAAATTATTTATTTTAATAATGTGTTTAATAAAATACAGAGCTACAATAATTGAGATAAAATGTATCGACTTATATGTTAATACAGGTGTAATACGGAGTGATTATTTAATGGCGAGACGACGTCACTGGAAGTTTTAATAATTTGCCGTTTCATACACATCGTAGCAGGCGATTATGCACTCATGCGCATAATCTTTTTTTCTTCATAATCAAATTTTCTTCAAGGTTATTATAGTCATAGTATTCTGCTAGGAGGCACGTAAAATTCGGTGACGTCGTCTCGCCATTAAATAATCACTCTGTATATTCTTTATTGTTGTGTCTTCCTTGTAGAATGAAATGAAATATCCATATTTGTTTATAATAATTCAAAATGTGCGTCTGCGCAGACAGTTCAAAACTGGTAATTTCATGACGGTACCTTAAGGCCAAAATTACTGTAGCTGATGACAGCACCGGAGATTTAAACATCAAGTGTGAAAGCATACCGATCTTAAACATCGGTGAACTTTAAGTTCACTCGTCTTAAAGATCTAGTGTGAAAAGGGTATTAGAGAGTATGAAAAAGAATCAGAGATGGGCGTCTACGCGTAAACTTGAATTTTTTACGTCTACGTGTAAATTTACCGTAGACAGCGTAGAGAAGTGTAGACTGTGTAGACAGGTAGAATCTGGCGTAGAATAATGAAAAATGAGGTTATGTAACGTTTAAAAAATAAAATACCGCCAGTTTTAAGTAGAAGAAGAAGTCAAATTTAATATTTTTGACAGCTTCCTGATCCTTCCTGATTAAAACAACTGCTAACTTTTAATTTTAATTTTACTTTTGTAGTTCATACAGACAGAAACCAAGTAATTTATGTTGTCCATAACAACATACGATTTGTGAGATAACATTTTTGGAAACAATATATGTAATTAGTACTACATAAAATTGAAATAAACATAAACATTAAAGTAAATTTAAACTATTACCATTCTATTATTTCAAATATTACATTTAAACGTACTGCGCATGTACAGTTTACATTCTACATTCGACACGTAAACAAAGGCATATTCTACTTGACATGTTTACGCGTAAAATCTACATTAGTCTACATCATGTATTCTACGCGCCCATCACTGAAAAGAATACTCCGTATGTCCTATACTGCAAACTCACCTTTGAACGCACTATATAAAAGTTGCAAGCCCCTACATTTGTAGAGCACGAGCCGGCACTGCGGTGTCGTTAAGAACGGTAGGTAGGTATATGAAATAAGGGTCTGAGGTGTTTTATAGCATCTAAATATATATATGTGCATGTATGGGTGCGTGATATTTGTGTAAACAAACAGTGGACGGATATCAGCTATAATATGATTTATAGCGACATCTTTATGAGCACCCTGCTACATTTCTTAAAATATAGTCAGTCAGTTCATTGTATTTATAAATAATAATATTATTTATGAAATCATAAATTCGTTGTAAAATACAGATCTCACGTAAAGTTGATTAAAAAATTGAAGTGAAGTGTGAATTTTCACACATTTCAGGGTTTCGCAGGTATATAATAAGTGAAGGCGGTATGCTGAGTGTGTAGGACAAATTTTACTTTGTAGTAATCACGGCAAAATGAACGATATTTTTAAAATAATTTATCGTCTGTTAATCATATAATAAGACTGGTTATTAAATTTATGCTCTTAAAAATTAAATACAACATTTGTCAAAATATAACTAGAATTTTGACAAAATAATTTCAACAATATAAAAATGCAAAAAAAAAAAACAAAAAATAAAATTCACTCCGTACTCGAACTCGAAACCCTTCGTTTCCAGCGCATTTTAGCTTACAATACCAGTGCTCTAACCCATTACGCTATCGCACGCCTTGCATGTGAGTGTCTTACATTGGTATAACTTTTGTACTTTATGAACCAAAAACCACAAAAAATGCGTTATTCTCTGAAAACATAATCTGATCAAAAATTCCTGTTGTACTATTTCGGTTCGCACCAATATACATTACTTAGAATTTTTTTAGTTTAAACCATCTGGGCTACAGGGTGTGGGACAAAATTTTTTTGCACAATTTTGGCAAAAATCGCATCAAAATAATTTATTTTGCAAAAATAAAAATTTGACCGTTAATCCACGTACTAAGGGCTTTCATTTGATACCCTACTCAGAATTTAAAAAAAATATTTTTGTTTTCGATGAGCACATATTTGTTTATATTTTTAGGGGGGTATGTTTTTTAGATGTTTTAGTATTTTTCCTATGTGCGGGTCAAAGAGTTGTATAAGCATGCCAAATTTCAACTCTCTAGGTTTAGCCGTTTGGCTACAATTTTTACCGAACAGACAGACGACAAAATGACGGCATAAGGGTTTTTTGGTCATACCTACAAAACCCTAAAAATTGAAGTGAAGTGTGAATTTTCACACATTTCAGGGTTATGTAGGTATTTAATAGGTGTAAACAGTTTTTTTGATAATCTCTCTTATTCGTTATTTGAGAATTAAGAACTTCCATTTAATATTTTTTTAACAAAATTTAAATAATTTGCCAAAAATCCCAGCGTTTTTTTCTGCATTTGCCTCGTATTCAAGTCTTCATTAGATTAATAAGAAATATTTTACAGTGTAGAGCACTGGTGCTCCGCGAATAATTTCAAAACTGTATTACTGTGATAAATCATATTTTGAATGTTATCTTCTCAAATATTTTTAATATCAGCCCTGCCTATGAAATCCTGTAAACTATGAAAATTCACAGTTTATATATTTATCAGATAAACATGTTTCGTCGCATAAATGTTTACGTAATTCCTGCTAATGATATAAAAATAAAATTTCCCTATCAACTTATTTAAGAGGATTAATTATTTTTTTAATCCCATACTAATTCATTTGTGGATAACAAAACATCGAGATAACATTAAAATGTCTTTTTTATAAATTCTAAGTTATTTTTTGTACGTATTTTAACATTGAATATATTGGGTCTCGTGAAAGTGTAGTTATTTTTGGAAATTTGGGTATTAAATCAAAAACTATATCCCAAAAATGGTAAGAAATAGAGACCTAAGGTTTAAATCTTTAAAAAATTTAGTTTTACGATGTTTTTTCTCTAATATTTGGTCCGTAATGACCTAAAACTAATTGGTAAAATTTTGATTTTATTTTGTAAATTTCAAAAATTCATATCTCAAAAATGGTGAGAGGTAGAGACTTGAGGTTTGAATTTTTGGAATTCTTACACCTTGTTTTGTCTAGAAAAAAATAATGTTTGGTCCGTTATGACCTAAAACTATTAGGGAAAATTTTGATTTTTTTTTTGGAATTTTAAAAAATTCATATCTCATAAAAGGTAAGAAATAGAGACTTGAGGTTTGAATTTTTGGAATTCTCACACCTTGTTTTGTCTAGAAAAAAATAATGTTTGGTCCGTAATGACCTAAAACTATTGAAAATTTTGATTTTTTTGTAATTTTAAAAATTCATATCTCAAAAAAGGTAAGAAATAGAGACTTGAGGTTTGAATTTTTGGAATTCTCACACCTTGTTTTGTCTAGAAAAAATTAATGTTTGGTCCGTAATGACCTAAAACTATTAGGGAAAAATTTGTTTTTTTTTAGAATTTTAAAAAATTCATATCTCGTAAAAGGTAAGAAATAGAGGCTTGAGGTTTGAATTTTTGGAATTCTTACACCTTGTTTTGTCTAGAAAAATATAATGTTTGGTCCGTAATGACCTAAAACTATTAGGGAAAATTTTGATTTTAATGGAATTTAAAAAAAATCTTATCTCAAAAAAGGTAAGAGATAGAGACTTGAGGTTTGATTATTTGGAATTCTCACACCTTGTTTTGTCTAGAAAAAAATAATGTTTGGTCCGTTATGACCTAAAACTATTAGGGAAAATTTTGATTTTTTTTTGGAATTTAAAAAAATTAATATCTCATAAAAGGTAAGAAATAGAGACTTGAGGTTTGAATTTTTGGAATTCTCACACCTTGTTTTGTCTAGAAAAAAATAATGTTTGGTCCGTAATGACCTAAAACTATTGAAAATTTTGATTTTTTTGTAATTTTAAAAATTCATATCTCAAAAAAGGTAAGAAATAGAGACTTGAGGTTTGAATTTTTGGAATTCTCGCACCTTGTTTTGTCTAGAAAAAAATAATATTTGGTCCGTTATGACCTAAAACTATTAGGGAAAAATTTGTTTTTTTTTTTTGGAATTTTAAAAAATTCATATCTCGTAAAAGGTAAGAAATAGAGGCTTGAGGTTTGAATTTTTGGAATTCTCACACCTTGTTTTGTCTAGAAAAATATAATGTTTGGTCCGTAATGACCTAAAACTATTAGGGAAAATTTTGATTTTAATGGAATTTAAAAAAAATCTTATCTCAAAAAAGGTAAGAGATAGAGACTTGAGGTTTGAATTTTTGGAATTCTCACACCTTATTTTGTCTAGAAAAAATTAATGTTTGGTCCGTAATGACCTAAAACTATTAGGGAAAATTTTGATTTTTTTTTCGGAATTTTAAAAAATTCATATCTCGTAAAAGGTAAGAAATAGAGACTTGAGGTTTGAATTTTTGGAATTCTCACACCTTGTTTTGTCTAGAAAAATATAATGTCTGGTCCGTAATGACCTAAAACTATTAGGGAAAATTTTGATTTTAATGGAATTTAAAAAAAAATCTTATCTCAAAAAAGGTAAGAAATAGAGACTTGAGGTTTAAATTTTTGGAATTCTCACACCTTGTTTTGTCTAGAAAAAATTAATGTTTGGTCCGTAATGACCTAAAACTATTAGGGAAAATTTTGATTTTAATGGAATTTAAAAAAAAATCTTATCTCAAAAAAGGTAAGAGATAGAGACTTGAGGTTTGAATTTTTGGAATTCTCACACCTTGTTTTGTCTAGAAAAAAATAATGTTTGGTCCGTTATGACCTAAAACTATTAGGGAAAATTTTGATTTTAATGGAATTTAAAAAAAAATCTTATCTCAAAAAAGGTAAGAGATAGAGACTTGAGGTTTGAATTTTTGGAATTCTCACACCTTGTTTTGTCTAGAAAAATATAATGTTTGGTCCGTTATGACCTAAAACTATTAGGGAAAATTTTGATTTTAATGGAATTTAAAAAAAAATCTTATCTCAAAAAAGGTAAGAGATAGAGACTTGAGGTTTGAATTTTTGGAATTCTCACACCTTGTTTTGTCTAGAAAAATATAATGTTTGGTCCGTAATGACCTAAAACTATTAGGGAAAATTTTGATTTTAATGGAATTTAAAAAAAATCTTATCTCAAAAAAGGTAAGAGATAGAGACTTGAGGTTTAAATTTTTGGAATTCTCACATCTTATTTTGTCTAGAAAAAATTAATGTTTGGTCCGTAATGACCTAAAACTATTAGGGAATTTTTTTTATAAATTTGCCAGGTTATTGTACTTATTTAACCAATTTTCTGAAGTAAAATGTTTAGTGTCATAATAAAAGTCATTATAGCAGTCAATTCATTTTCATAATGACTCTGTTATGAATGCAAAATAGAAAAAAGTCTATTATCTTTGTTTACAAACACATAGTAATTTCAGGCTTCATTTCAAGTTTTAATCATTCTAATGTATTCTTAACCTTTCCCTCTCCAATTTGTCGTAGCCCTTATCATAATCATATTTTTGTTCTGTTTTATCGATTGCGATAAAATGTACTGACGTGGCTGTGTACCACGGGCTCTCGTCATCCTTGCTTCACAATTACAACTCCGGGAAGAGATTCGTACATTGCAACAAGATTAAACAGGAAATGCCAGCCAGTTCTCTATCGGATATTTAACACGGTGACAGTTTAATTCGCGGCTTCTAACGCCTCTCTCAAATACTTTATAATTCATTATGTACTTTTTAAGTTATTTATTGATGGACAATTATAGACACTCTGTGAGAATGGTAGTTCTAAAAAATGTTCTCAACAAAATTAATTTACGCTTGCAAAGATGCGCTCTGTTAAGGTAGATATATTTTTTATATCTGTATTTTTATCAAGAAAAAGGGAATTTATATTTAGTTATGAATATTTAAATGAATAAATAAAAGATCTGTCATTTTTTCCCTGTAATTTTTACCGACCGTCAACATACCGGGTGAATTATTTAAGGAGCAACATACATGTTTCACATATAATGTTAATGAAGTGAGTTATTTCATTTGCAACATAGCAAATTATGAAAGCAAGCTCATATCCATGGCAACAGATATGCAATGGTGATTTGATATAATAGTTATTTGACATGATTAAGTTCCTAGACGGCTAAAAAATAGTAAATTAGAAACAATAAATGAATTTTTTCCAACAAAACATCCAAATAAAAATAATAATGTTTAGTAGCTAAGTTCAAAAAATAATTTGAATTTGAATTTGAATTTTATTGGATAAATATTTTGTCTTTTCTATGGATATGATAAGCATTTGTTTTATGGCTATGTTGCTTTTGAAATAACTCACTTCTTTTACATTGGATGTGAAACATGTATGTTGCTCCTTAAATAATTCACCCGGTATATAAGGGAGGTATTGTGATCATACCGATTTTGACATTTCGATGGATCTCCACGAATTGAGGTCCCTACATAACGTTTTGACTATTTTTAGCATGATGTCTGTTGGTCTGTCTGTCTGTCTGTCTGTCTGTCTGTCCGTCTGTCCGTCCGTCTGTCTGTGAACTCGTGCAGAGCAAATTCGGCTAAAAGGATTTTTATGAAACTTCACTTTTGACATCAATGGCACGAGTTGATCAACTATTGGTAAAGAAACAGAAAAATATTTCGAAAAAATGTATAAAAGTTGATACAAAAGCAATAACTAACAGCTTTTATTTGAGTTATTTTTTGATAAAACGAAAAAAAGTATCTATTTTTTCATACTTATATGTAACGTTTCCATGGTCATGATAAATAATATCTCTATTAGAAAATAGTAGGCCAAGTTATTTCTACTCTGCTGCTAGAATGTATTTTATACAAGTACTTTGTGATGGCGGTCGATCCTGTGATGGCCACAGCTGATTTTTTTCAGTAGTTTTTCTATATGTATTTCTTTTGATACCACGCAACAAATTTAAAGAAATAATAATTATTTTTTCAACAACACAAAAAAATCAATATTTTTCTAAAAACTAATCTGATCAAAAATTTTTCTCGTCAGTGAACCAGCCCAGAGGCGTGCGCAAGGGTGGGGGGATTAAGGGGATAAATACCCTCCCGAAAATTCGAAAAGATCTAATATTATAATTACCACATTTCAAAATTGCGCGCCTTTTATAATACGTATAAATTCCAATATTGTGAAAAATCCCCCCTGAAATATATTTCTTCGTACGCCACTGAATCAGCCCCTTCCTTTACTGGGAAGCTGATTTGCACACTTAATTTGTTGCCAAAAACGCATTAAATGCAATATTCAGATGATCATTTGATAAATTTTTTTTAGAACAGAAATAGGCATGGTTTTTATTATACCGCAAACAATTGAAAACTAAATATGATTTGTTATATAGTAAATAAATCCATTGTTGATTTAAATTGTTGATTAAATATCATTTATATTTTAAAATTTTAATAAACCCATCAATTATTTAATTTATTGCTTATTAAATAACATTTTTATAATTATTATATGGTATATTAAAACACATACTAAACATTTTCAGGACCAACTGCCAGTTTTTTTTTTTTTTTTTTATCTTAAATAAACGGTATACATTATACATACCTGTTGGACCGAAATTCTTTTTTAATTTTCTTTCTGGACCCTGGTACTGAAAAAGTGTTGAAAAATTGTCCACGGAATATTTTTTATTTGCTGAATACATTATTTGCCAGTCAAATAACTTAACTCATTAATAACCAAACATACTGTGTAACATTTTAAGTAACTTTTAGTTTTCTGTAACAAAATTTAAGTATAAAAAAACATTTTATAAAAATGTACTTGAGAACACTGCTATTACGATTTTATTAATATTTTTATTTGCCATTAGAAATAAATGATTAATTGTTGAATAATAAAATTGGTGATAAGAGGGAGTTGGTGCCATTCTGTACCGCCATGTTGCCACTCCTTAAACTATTATAAGAATTATTCATAAACAATTTATATTAATAAAATTAAAGGCTGTATCTGATTGTTTATTTTTTGGCCGCATATTTGATTTCTACGCGTTTCAGCTTATAAAATACGTACGCCGCGGAAATTAATAAAATTATTAAAAAGAACCGATGACACGGTATTGTGGTGGAAAGAATGAAAATCCATGTTATTCATTTTAAGTAAAAAGAAAATTTATTTCGGCACCAGCTATTAACGTGAAAGACTTTTTTCAGAGGCTGGAAATAGTTATGAAGAAAAAGAAGTACAATGCTTCCAAAAATGCCGAACAATTACTTTTCATACCTCATAATTTAACAAAACTTAATATGAATTATTAAATTTGCAATAATTAAAATATTAAGATATTCTATGTAAATATGTTTCAGCCGAATATTCGTGCATTTTTAAAAATTAGGTACTTATAATTGAAGTATTTCTAATTGAAATACTTTAATTATGAGTCAACAAATTCAGCCATGATATTTTTTTTTTAATTATTGACGCATGTGCAGTATTTTTGGCAGTGGCAGTTAAATTTTTAAGCCCAATTTACATTTTATAATGCCATATTTATAGTTCATATTTGTAACAAATCACAGATTAATCAAACTGATTGTTATCAGTTTGATTATTGTTATGTTTACATAGATTAAACCAATAAACGATTCGAAGTATAAAAGGCGCGAAGTGCAAACATTTTTATTTGCGTGTGAAGCTTTTACAAATCCTTTTTGCCAGTCTTGTTCCAACCACTGATGTGCGAGCTTGTCTCAAGAAGTGGTTCAGGTGCAGTGGTGTAATAAAACCTTACTCCCAACTTAATACCTGATATTTATCGTTTATCGTGCTTACAGCTTTGTTTTATGATGTGTTAGTGAGAGAAATGACGTTTATTAGCTTTCAGGTTGAATATTGAAGCCATTGAAGGCATTCATAAATATGGATAACAGCTCAAAAAGGTAAAAATTTGAATTTAAAACACGAACACGGTTAATATTCACAACATTTATTATTAAATTTAAATAAATATTACTCTTTTAATGGAATATATCATCTAAATTCGATACACAAGTGTTATGGTGTTCTAATTGTTCCCTAATAAAAAAGTTGCCAACAATAAATAGTATTCAAAGTTAACAGAAGTATTGTTAGTTTATATTTTCTTAATTTTTTTCCTTTTGTTGCTTTTGAAATTAGATTTAAACTCGGAAAAAGTAGATTTTATAAACGTTTAAAAATTTTTTATTAAAATTTAAAAATCTTAATAGAAAATGATTTAAAATTTTTCACTTCTAAATTTCAAGTGACGACCTAAAAAAAAGGTCCTCATCTCTATTTTTAAATAGATATATTTACCAAAGACGATGGTGATAAAATTATCTAGTGTGTTTGTGTAGTAAAAGGGTAGTAAAAGGGGAGACATGAAAGGAAATTTAGAAAAAACTACTTTTTTTACTGGGCGGCACTTCTAGTAAAGGGTGGGGGGCGCCAAAAAGGACATTTAGAAAAAAACTACTTTTTTAAAACACAGACTTTAACTATTATTTATTATTGTAACAATGCGCATGCCCACTTAAAACGCGCAACAATAATTCAAAAGCGTTATACTAGGCTGCCTAGGTACTTATTGCCACTGCTTCTGATTGTTTGCTTCTTAACGTCTTAAAACACGGCTACCTAATAATAATTTCTATCAATATTATTATTAAAAAATTGTGACAATTCACAATTTATGGAAACCTTTTAGTTGATTAGTGCTTTTTTACAGGGGTTATTATTTATTATGGAATGATTTTGGCGTTTATAACGTATGTATTAATTTTTTATTTAATTTTAAATCAAAATCATCCATGTAATTATCATAAACACAATTTTCGTAGTACACTTTTTTATTACTCTTAAAAAAACAAATCATATTTAGGGCCGGTTTCTGAAAGTTTCGCCGAGTTAAATCGTTTGGTTAAACTCTTTCGTTTGTATGTAAATTCGGCATTTTCATGGCATCGTTTATGGTATTTAGGATATGAATTGTTTTTTTAAAGAGTAATAAAAAGTGTAATAAAAAAAAGTGTACTACGAAAATTGTTTTTTTCTCAGAAAAGTTGCCAATAAAATGAATTGTAATAAAATTGGACACACGTTTTGGAAATAAGTTTCTCAATTGTAAAATTTTGATCAGATTATTTTTTGAAAAATATTTATTTTTTTGAATTGTTGGAAAAAATGTATTGTTGATTATCTAATGAAAACTCTTGAAGCGTAGATTGAAGATCGAAAAATAATTTTTAAAATATTTTATTTTGAAGCTATTTGCCCAAAAATGGGGGATTTTGTCCAAATCCCCTTTATTTTAGAAGGGTTGGTCAAAAACTAGATTTAAGTTAGGCTAAATCAAGTTTTAACGTATTTTACATGTATAAAGTGCGAACTAGACTGTTTTAGTGGCGACATAGAGTGGTAAAAAATAGGTGCTTTATATTTAATCCTAACTGTTTTTAAAAATATAATAAATGTTTGTTTTTTAATCTCTTTTCACCAGTTAATTGTTTGTGTATAAAATCTTAAACCAGCTTCTTTGAAAAATAGAGCGAGGAACAAAATATGTTTGAATTTTTTTTGGTAAAACGCGTCAATATAATGTTACAAAAAATAAATTTTGTTCATTATTATTTCCCTTTTCATTTGTTAATTATTTTTCTTATGTCAAAGATCTGTATACAGGGTATTGAATTAAGGGCATTAATCATAAAAGGTTCAGGTTCAGGTTTCAGGACTTTGAAATATAATGGTTCGGTTCAGATTCATGAAAAATATAGGTTTTTTCAGTTCGGGTTCGGGTTCAGCTTCAGGTCCCTGCTAGTTTTAACCCCAAATCGCTATCTATCCACGTCACTGCCAAAACTATAGCATTCGGGGCAGTGGCCCGCCCCCCCCCCCCCTTAGAAGGAAGGAAATTAAAAAAAACACACAAACATACTAGAGAATTTTAAAAATAGAGATGAGGACCTTTTTAGGATTTTGTAGGTATGAGCAAAAAACCCTTATACCGTCATTTTGTCGTCTGTCTGTCTGACTGTCTGTCTGTTCGGTAAAAATTGTAGCCAAACGGCTAAACCTAGAGAGTTGAAATTTGGCATGCTTATACAACTCTTTGACCCGCACATAGGAAAAATACTAAAACATCTAAAAATCATACCCCCCTAAAAATATAAACAAATATGTGCTCATCGAAAACAAAAATATTTTTTTTTAATTCTGAGTATGGTATCAAATGAAAGCCCTTAGTACGTGGATTAACGATCAAATTTTTATTTTTGCAAAATAAATTATTATGAAGCGATTTTTGCCAAAAGTGTGCAAAAAAAAAATTGTCCCACACCCTGTAGCCCAGATGGTTTAAACTAAAAATCTAAAAAAAATCTAAGTAATGTATATTGGTGTGAACCGAAATAGTAAACAGGAATTTTTGATCAGATCATGTTTTCGGAAAATAACGCATTTTTTGTGTTTTTAACTAAAATATGTTAACTATTTAATACGTTGTGTAACATACCAGATCAGTAGCTCTCGTGGCTTGGTTGGATTTGTCGTACGCTTGATAATATAACTTAACTTGCAAACCAGGGTTCGAATCCTGTTGGTTTTATTTTTTGTCTTTTTTTTGCATTTTTATTTTGTTTAAATTATTTTGTTAAAATTCTAGTTATATTTGGTAAATGCTGCATTTAATTTTTAAAAGCGTAAATTTAATAACCAGTGGATAGTGTTGAAATTATAATTTAATTCTATATTTGAAGGTATCAGAGGGCGGGGCTTATGATTTAAGCAACCAATGGAAGCCATAGGTGCAATTTTCAAAATCTTAATGAACTTTGCTATATAAAAAAAATACTGCATATATTTAGAAACTTAAATAATGGTATTAGGCATTCGAATTAAAATTCATAAAAAAATATTTTGACATAAAATTTGTTTTGGCATCCCAAATAATCATCGTTCAGTTACTAAATACCTGCAAAACCCAGAAATGTGTGAAAATTCACACTTCACATCAATTTTTTTTTTAGGTCGTCACTTGTATTTTAGAAGTGAGGACCTTTTTTTTAGGTGATGACCTAAAAATTTTCATAATTTAAATAATTTTGTCTTCCGCCCCCCCCCCAACAGAAATTCCTGGGTGCGCCACTGATTCGGGGCTTCTGTTTAGTTGGTCTTTTTAATTTATTAAACACCCATGAAAGCTAACTTGTATGAAAATCACACTTCATTATTTTTGAATATTCATATCGATACACATGTATAAAAAAGGAAAATAATCATTTAACGACTGTTATTTTACGAGGAATGATTTATACGTCCCTTGTTCAAAAATAATCGTTCACAACACAAACTTCATTGTGCGCTGATATATTTTTGAAACCTGTTTATACAAGTGGCACGTTTTCAGCTTCTTTTTGTTTAATATCCATGTCAAAATAAATAAGGCAATAAAGAGGGTTACGAGCTAATACGAAGTAAAAATAAATAAATTAAACTCAGAATTATATTCCCGCCATTTCACGTGGAAACGTGTATTTTGCCGCCAACTTAGTCCTTGCTTCATAGACCGGGAGCTCATGACAGTTTTTGGTCTCCGATTTCATACAGCATGCCTTTTGGAGGAGAGAATATTTACCCTATGACAACAAAAAAGGGATGGTACTAAACCCGTGCACGCTTTCCGGTCATAGGGAAAATTGCATTTCCACTTAAACACAAAATTTTTGTGCTTTTCTCTGATTTAATATTGCTTGCCCTTTTGTCAAAAGAAAGTTATAACAAATTTAAAGTCTTTTAAATATATACATGTGATTCGGAGGGTCCCAAAGGGCTCAAACGGTCATGTGATCTTGTAATAAAAAAATATGATTTTCCGCGTTTTCATACAGCATGCCTAAAATTAAAAGACTTTAAATTTGTTATAACTTTCTTTTGACAAAAGGGCAAGCAATATTAAATCAGAGAAAAACACAAAAATTTTGTGTTTAAGTGGAAATGCAATTTTCCCTATGACCGGAAAGCGTGCACGGGTTTAGTACCATCCCTTTTTTGTTGTCACAGGGTAAATATTCTCTCCTCCAAAAGGCATGCTGTATGAAATCGGAGACCAAAAACTGTCATGAGCTCCCGGTCTATCACAAATACCACGTCGCTCAATAAGTTTCTGGTCTAACTAATAAAAACAATTATTTTTTTATAAACTCGACTTTATTCATCAACATACTCTCCTTCAAGAGTGATACATTCATTCCAACACTCCTCTAACTTTTCGATGCCTTCTTTGTAGAACGATTTGTCTTTGCCCTCAAAATAGGCCTCGGTTTCGGCAATCACTTCTTCATTTCAGTCAAATTTCTTTCCCTGGAGCATCTTTTTGAGGTCTGCAAAAAGCCAGTAGTCGCTGGGGGCCAGATCTGGAGAGTACGGTTGGTGAGGAAGGAATTCGAAGCGTAATTAATTCAATTTAACCATCGTTTTCATCGACTTGTGACACGGGGCGTTGTCTTGGTGAAAGAGCACTGTTTTCTTTTGCATTTGAAGCCGTTTTTTCTTGATTACTACACTCAATCGATCCAATAATGCCATGTAGTGTTCGCTATTGATAGTTTTACCTTTCTCAGGATAGTCGATAAACAAAATACCGCGTCCCAAAATACGGATGCCATAACCTTGCCAGTTGAGTTTTTGGTCGCTTTGGACGACTTTCACCGATTGCTGTCCACTCAGCTGACGATCTTTTTGATTCAGGTGTATGGTAGTTGATCCATGTTTCATCCATTGTCACATACCGACGCAAGAAATCCTTTTTTTTTCGCTTGAACAGCTCCAAACAGTGCTCTGAATCGTCGACACGTTATTTTTTTTGGTCCGGTGTAAGCGAACGCGGCACCCACTTCGAAAACAATTTACGCATGCTCAAAGTTTCGTGTAAAATTGTAAACACACTACCTTCTGATATCTTTAAGGTGTCAGCTATCTCACACAACTTCATTTTACGGTCTTTCAAAACTATTTTGTGGACTTTTTTATGTTTTCCGGAATAAGTACCGTTTTTGGGCGACCAGAGCGTTCAGCATCATGGGTGGTTGTACGACCGTGTTTAAATTCAGCATACCAATTAGTAATAGTTGATTTGCCTGGTGCAGAGTCTCTATAACGCTTATCAAGCCACTGTTTGGCTTCAACAGTATTTTTTCCCATCAAAAAACATTGTTTAATCAACACACGAAATTCTTTTTTATCCATTCTTTTGAAAATTACAAAACTGGGGTCACTAAAACTACTGTAACCTCTAAACTAATTGTCAGAATGTCATGCAAAATTGTCAGAATGTCTATGCATATTTTTCTTTCAATAATTTTATTTTATAAACTCTTGGACAAAACTATAAATTACATATAACCAAAAAATATAAACTTTTAAGAAAAAATAATAATAAATTCCAAAATAAAATAATAAATAGGTACATACAATTTAATTCAATGCAAAAATGCGTCAAGTGTAGTCTGTCTTTTGTTTTTGTAACATTTCATTTCTACAAAATCAGCACAGGTATTCAGTGCGGATGTAGGGCTCCCTTCATTTCCTTCCTGCATAAAATAACGCTGTAATATTAAATTCTTTGTACATTTTCTTGAGAATATGTGTAACATAATATGTACTGTGATCTTAACTGTCCCAATTAAGCGGAATGTTGTCCCAATTACACATGTAAATTTACTGTTGGTTCCTTGGTTTAGTTTCTGTTCTTTGAGATTTGTCCCAAATAAGCGGCTGCCCCAATTAAGCGATGGCCCAATTAAGCGGAATCGTCTGTATAACTTTAAATTCAGCATACCAATCAGTAATAGTTGATTTGCCTGGTGCAGAGTCTCTATAACGCTTATCAAGCCACTGTTTCGCTTCATTGGTATTTTTTCCCATCAAAAAACAATGTTTAATCAACACACGATATTATTTTTTATCCATTATTTTGAAAATTACAAAACTGGAGTCACTAAAACCACTGTAACCTCTAAACTAATTGTCAGAATGTCATAGAATTTTCACACGTATCGTTTGAAGGCTGGTACTATCCAGAATTCATATGGGTCTGTCAACAGTGTTGCCATATATATGTCAGACCAGAGATTTATTGAGTGAAGTGTTACATAAAAAAAAGTTTCCCTCTTAGTTACTTATTATAAATGGTTTAGTATCATATTGGAGCTTATTATAACACTCAATTCAGTTCCATAACGACTCTCTCAAGAATGCAAAAAAAATGTTTATCAATAACATTCCAAGTAATCAGTTCTCAACCTAATGCAGCCATTATATTGTTTATTAAACGTACAATTATTAACGTTGCTTTAAGATTCTATGAAATTATTTGTATTTTATGCGTGGCTCTGAATTGGTGCGATAACGAAAGGTGATAAGGCTCCTATATTAGGAGCACAATCTCGCCAATTAAATCTTAACTACAACATATTTAAGTACTAACCACAAGTAGAAGGGGAGGTATTGAGAAGTGACATTACCGGTGGCGACGCTGTGCTCCAAGCCAATAGGGGAAACTTTTTAAGAATGCAGCGCCATATGCGGCAAAGCTGGAACACTCGAAAGTGACATTTTACTGTTACTCGTGTATTTGTCTACATGGTAACAATGAACACAAGTTGTATTTTTCCTGTTTTCCGAGCTTTTTTTTAATTTAAAGGGAATCTACGATTTAAGGATTCCTCACACCAAAGCGGCGCGGTAGCGATACGACTAGCGATCAGGTCTCCTCACACTAACGCGGTGGGAGTGGCGGTAGCGGTAGCGATCAGTTAGTGAATCACGGTATATAGTTGTATGATAATATTGATTGCGAGAATACAGTAGAATAATTAATTGTATGTAGAGGAAAAATAATAATCTACTTACAGTCTGTTTCAAACGGTTAGGCGGAACTAAATGGGAATTTCGTTCTTTTAGGTTGTCACGAGAAGGGACCTTGCTTGGGTTAATTCATTTTTCACGTTGGAATGTAAAAATTTAAACTTCCACCGATTAAACCATGGAAACGAATGACATATGTCAAACTTAAATTAATTTTCTTACATATTTTAATCACAAAAAATAAATAAATGGGATATTTGTATTAAGAATGACACAAAAAATCAAAATATAAAGAAAATGACATTTTAAAATGATATTAACCTTAACCAAAAAATGTTTGTTGCAAGTATGATTTACAAAGCTTAAACAAAACGGCTGAAAAGCATTATTTAAACGATGAAAGTAACTAGATTGCAAAATCTAGTTCCGCCTAACCGTTTGGAACAGACTTTACTATCAATTTCCAAAACTTTTCCTATTTCGTTCCACACTTTATTTGTTATCCTAATATTCTTGTAATCAGGATGTGCTAAGTCATACAAAATTAAATGATCCTTTACTGATCTATGATTTTTTCTGTTAAATTATCTATGTTTGACATTATTTTCTTAAATATATTCACTCTGTGGTATATAAACAATGAATATCGCGCGGCCTAACGCAACTTGTCGAGTTCGGCCGCCAGTGTTTGGTGATCGCTAGACTGAACGCTGCATTCGGTGGCGTTCTCAGATAGCTGAACGCTTGTATGTGCGTGGTCTCATTGTATTGTATAGGTTGCGTTAGGCCGCTACCGCGGCCGCTTTGGTGTGTGGAATCCTTTACAAGATATGTAATAATATACTATTCTAAAGAAATTTCAAGGAAATTTTTAGTTTTTCATTGTATTTTTAATTCTTTTTGTCTGTCTGTCAATATAATAACAACAAAAATATGGTAAATATATTAGTAAAAATTAATATCTCTGCCTGAAAAAGTAGAAGGGCCTTTTAATATATCAACTGATGATGTAGGCAAATTTTGGGTGGGATAAATGCTGTTTTTCAGTTTTTTTTTGGTCCATAAAAACCTACGATCCATTTTCTCTCTGCCTCCAAACGTCGTTTCAATTGATATTTTTTTCGATCTAGGTAAATTATGGAATGTTTAAGAAGGATTCTTCCTTATGCATTGCGGCACACAACAAAATTGATTGTTTTTTCCATGATTCACAAAAATAAAACACAAACAACAAAAAAACACATATTTCTCCATTGAACAAAACAAAACAATGTCACTTTCGTATCTTCCGTAAATTGCCACCAGATGTCAGGGCGCTTAGGAAGTTTCCCCTATATGGCTGTCGTGTCTAGTATTCAGCTGTCAATATGCTAACAGCGAACAGGTTAATTTAAGCACAGTATATTTTTATTTTATGAAAATGCGATTAAAAATTTGCGAAATTTTTTAATTTTTAAGCGGTACACATTTATCGAGGTGTATAACAGAAGGTGGTCATCAAATTACAGTATTAAAAGTTTAATTTCAGTAGATTTATTGTAGTATATTTATATATATATATGTATGTATGTATGTATGTATGTATGTATGTATGTATGTATGTATATGTATGTGTATATGTGTATATATATATATATATATATATATATATATATATATATATATATATATATATATATATATATATGTGTGTATATATATGTATATATACTGTATTCTTCATTTGTAATGTTTTATATGTAATTATCTATTATTATCAATTTTATATTTATCTAACTTTGTAACATTGACTATGCAAGCTCATTATAAATGTACTTGTTCAATAAATGAATATGAATATGAATATGAATATTGTAGATGTAAATAAGCTTGTATGCATTATTGGAACTGACTCATAAATGTTTACAACTCTGAAAACATATCTTGATAATAGTAGCGAATCGCATCGTTCTCCCACGCTATAATCTCAGCAGCGTCACAATCAAATGTTTATTTGGCGTTTATGTTATTATGTCTGAAGATAAAATTGTTATGTACGAAAATAAGATACCTGCTCTTATCTACAACCATCAAATATTAAATGCATTATGTAATCCAATTTACATAACGCTGCTCATATTACACACCGTGGATTATGAATAGTCAGCGAAATTTGTTATTATTCGAACTACCCAAGTTAGATCGATTGGAAGATAGAGATTACCACGTCGCTCAATAGGTCTCCGGTCCAGAGCCGCAGTAAGGAAAACTTGCGCTAGGGGCAGAGCCGTGTTTTGGCGCCCGTAGCAAATAGAAACAAGGTTCTCACCTCTCAAAATCCAACTGACGAGCAAAAAAAAGGTCCTCACCTTTACAATGGTCCCGTCAGCGCCCTTTTCCTTAGTGCGCCCAGGGCCGTCACCCCCTCCGCCCCCCCCTTACTGCGGCTCTGCTGCGGTCTAACTAAGAAAACCATTTTTTAGGGTTTTGTAGGTATGACCAAAAAACCCTTATACCGTCATTTTGTCGTCTGTCTGTCTGTCTGTCTGTCTGTCTGTCTGTCTGTTCGGAAAAAATTGTAGTTAAACGGCCAAACCTAGAGAGTTGAAATTTGGCATGCTTATACAACTCTTTGACCCGTACATAGGAAAAATACTAAAACATCTAAAAAATATAGCCCCCTAAAAATATAAACAAATATATGCTCATCGAAAAATATATTTTTTTACAATTCTGTGTAGGGTATCAAATGAAAGCCCTAGGTACGTGGATTAACGATCAAAATTTTATTTTTGCAAAATAAATTATCTTGAGGCGATTTTTGCCAAAATTGTGCAAAAAAAATTTTGTCCCACACCCTGAAGCCCAGATGGTTTAAACTAAAAATCTGAAAAAATTCTCAGTAATGTACATTGGTGTGAACCGGAATAGTACAACAGGAATTTTTGATCAGATTATGTTTTCGGAAAATAACGCATTTTTTGTGTTTTTAAGTAAAATATGTAATATATTTAATACACTATTTAACATAGTAAACGTGTGATCCTGTATAGCACAATGGTAGCGTTGTTGCTTAGTGAGTTGAAACTACGTTGTAATAAAGTGTTCGAATCCCGTCAATTTTTATTTTTTCAGTTTTTTTTTTGCATTTTTATTTTGTTTAAATTATTTTGTCAAAATTCTAGTTATATTTAGGTAAATGTTGCATTTAATTTTTAAAAGCGTAAATTTAATAACTAGTGGGAAGTGTTGAAATTATAATTTAATTCTATATTTGAAGGTATCAGAGGGCGAGGCTTATGATTTAAGCAACCAATGGAAGCCATAGGCGCAATTTTCAAAATCTTAATGAACCTTGCTATATAAAAAAATACTGCACATATTTAGAAACTTAAATAATGGTATTAGGCATTCGAATTAAAATTCATAAAAAAATATTTTGACATAAAATTTGTTTTGGCATCCCAAATAATCAACACACAGTTAATAAATACCTGCGAAACCCTGAAATGTGTGAAAATTCACACTTCACATCAATTTTTTTAGAAATATAATTCGACTTTATTCATCAACATACTCTCCTTCAAGAGTGATACATTCATTCCAACTAAAATTAAAAACATAAAATTAATTAATTTAAATTCAGCTTACCAATCATTAATAGTTGATTTGCCTGGTGCAGAGTCTCTATAACGCTTATCGAGCCACTGTTTGGCTTCAATAGTATTTTCTTCCCATCAAAAAACAATGTTTAATCAACACACGAAATTCTTTTTTATCCATTCTTTTGAAAATTACAAAACTGGAGTAACTAAAACCACTGTAACCAGTTTAGAGGTTACATAGGGATAATTGTCAGAATGTCATGAAATTTTCACACGTATCGTTTGAAGGTTGGTACTATCCAGAAAACATATGGGTCTGTCAACAGTGTTGCCATATATATGTCAGGCCGGAGAATTATTGAGTGAATTGTTAGATCGAAGGACTGTTAGATCGACTGGAAGGCAAAAAACTGGCAAATAATCAAATATGATTTGCTGCCTTTATTGCATTTATTTCAGTCGACCTAACAAATTCCGTTCCCTGACTTATGAAATATCATATTCCACATAATGTAATAAAGAAAAATATTTTTTTTGACAGTTTGTTTTACTTTTTGGTCATGGTACATAAATAACTGTTATTTACAGCTTAAACATCTTCCATAATGAAAGATATTAAAAAAGAAGAAGTACTGAAAAAAATCTATTCTCATTCCAACTCGATACCATCAATATCTGAAACAAATATGTCAAACAAACCAGAAGATTCGCGAAAGGAAGTTGATCCAGGATTCATCCGTCCACCAGGTAACAAACTTACTCTCTTTCTCTGGAGGTATAAGTAAAACAAATAAAAAGATGAAATTCACACTGACCAACCTAGTAAATAAAAAGCCAAAGGTTATGTAATCTCATAAATCTTAAATCCTTTAAAGTAGGTGATATTTTCCTATTTTCCCACTATACATTATATATTATTTTGTATCGTCTCTTATTGGTATTGTATTTTTTGGTTCACGGTTTTAGAATAATTTGTAAATCATGTTTTCAGATGATTATTATTTATTTTTTGCCGACACCTCATCAGATGACGACGCAAAAGGTAAAATATTTCGCAAAAATATACTTACAAAACTGTAGGCAGTTGTCTAATTATTATTTTCTTTTGCATGAACTACTAAAATTTAACTTAACCAGTAGATTATAATAATTATTATACAGGTGTATCAAGTGTTCGTTTTATAAGTTTTCATGGGGCGGTGTTTCTCTGAGTGTGGTCCGCGGGCTACATATGGTGATTTACTACAACATTATTAGTTACCAGGTGATATTTTTCAGTAAACATGTCGAATTAAGCATAATTTCCATTATAAAAGGATTGAACCGGTTACGGGTCATATTAAAATGTGCCTCATTACAACCTAATCTTCGAAATTGTCGTCGAAAATCAATTAAAGCAAGAAAAATGCATGCGTATTTAATTATAATTCATCAATAATTTTTTAATTTGTCGTACTTCCAGGCCATTTCGAGAAAAGTGTAATGCTTACATTTTTCGCTCTTGAATTGTTCTTCACTTCGACTAACGAATGTTTGCACACGGGCGGCTGACAGGTAGCGGACCTGAACTACCAGCTAGTGACAGTATAAGTTGAAACTTTGAAAAACACTTCGCGAATACACTTTTTTTTCAACAAGTACGTTTTCGACCTGTGAGATAAAAAATATTGTGGCCACCTCAGGACCGACCGCCATCACAAAGTACTTGTATAAAATAAAATTTCGAAAAATATTTCAAAATTTTTTCGTATTATCAAAAAATGTATTATCAATAAAAGTTGTTAGTTACTGCATTTATAGCAACTTTTGTTAAATAATTTTTTTCGAAATATTTTTCTGTTGCTAAATAATCGCAAAAATCTTAATATTGACACGAGTACTCCCATTTCTAGTCAACCGATTTATAACAAAAGTTGATCAACTCGTGCCATTGATGTCAAAAGCTTAAATATGAAGTTTCATAAAAATCCTTTTAGCCGAATTTGCTCTGCACATGTACACAGACAGACGGACGGCCAGACAGACAGACGGACGGACGGACAAACGGACGGACAGACAGACCGAGAGACATCATGCTAAAAATAGTCAAAACGTTATATAAGGACCTCAATTCGTGGAGATCCATCGAAATCTCGAAATGTCAAAATCGGTATGATCACAATACCTCCCTTATTGCTGTTGGCCGTCGGTAAAAATGTCAATAAATAGATTTCCGGAATGGAACCCGGAAATCAAATAAAAATAGTTTTTTATTTAAATTAAAATGAACACTTGGTATATACATATGCGTAGCTAAATTTGGCAGTAGACTGTATATGGGTATGGCAGTGTAGAATTTAACGATATTAAATTGTGCTTTGCTATTGAAGTATTTTGAACACCATGTTTTACGTATTAAAAAATACAGTAATAAAACTATTTTTTAATCCATTAAGTCGGTTGATTGAAATATGTGACGGTTTTTATTGAAAACATATTAAATTGCAATATCTATTACATTAAAAGGTAGGAGCAGAATATCTGAGGGGCAGTTATCAATAAACAAACACAGATATAGGATCACTGGAACACTTTACGTTATAACCGAGTAGTGAGTGATAGTGAGTGAGTTAGTACCAGACAGCAATGGAGTCGGGTAGGTTATTTAGAACTAGCTGGAGTACCCGTGCTTCCTACGGTTTTTCTAATGTATATTTTGTTGTAAATAGTGTTTCTTATCGAAAAAAAAATTATAATTCTCATTTTTTAGGGTTTTATAGATATGACCAAAAAACCCTTATACCGGCATTTTGTCGTCTGTCTGTCTGCCTGTCTGTCTGTCTGTCAAAAATTTCAACCTCAGGTCTTATATAGATTTTAAGATACGGTCTTTCGAAAATGAAATATTTACAAATTTTCAAAATTACACGAATCAAAAAGGTGTTAGCAAAGGTTGAATCAGCGTAAATTTTGAGTTATTTTTTAGACATCGAGCATGGTGTGTTTTTTTGCTCTTCACTTAGATTTTGGGAGATGAGAACCTTTTTTTTGCTCTTCACTTGGATTTGGGAGGTGAAGACCTTTTTTTTGCTCTTCACTTAGATTTTGGGAGATGAGCACTTTTTTTTTGCTCTTCACTTGGATTTGGGAGATGAGCACTTTTTTTTTGCTCTTCACTTGGATTTGGGAGATGAGCACTTTTTTTTTGCTCTTCACTTGGATTTGGGAGATGAGCACTTTTTTTTTTGCTCTTCACTTGGATTTGGGAGATGAGCACTTTTTTTTTGCTCTTCACTTGGATTTGGGAGATGAGCACTTTTTTTTTGCTCTTCACTTGGATTTGGGAGATGAGCACTTTTTTTTTTGCTCTTCACTTGGATTTGGGAGATGAGCACTTTT
This sequence comes from Liopterus haemorrhoidalis, assembly GCA_963971575.1. Lineage (NCBI taxonomy): Eukaryota > Metazoa > Arthropoda > Insecta > Coleoptera > Dytiscidae > Liopterus > Liopterus haemorrhoidalis. The sequence goes on from OZ020613.1 coordinate 332,354, forward strand.
TTTTTGCTCTTCACTTGGATTTTGGGAGATTAGGACCTTTTTTTTGCTCTTCACTTGGATTTTGGGAGGTGAGGACCTTTTTTTTGCTCTTCACTTGGATTTGGGAGGTGAGGACCTTTTTTTTGCTCTTCACTTGGATTTGGGAGGTGAGGACCTTTTTTTTTGCTCTTCACTTGGATTTTGGGAGATGAGGACCTTTTTTTTGCTCTTCATTTGGATTTGGGAGGTGAGGACCTTTTTTTGCTCTTCACTTGGATTTGGGAGATGAGCACTTTTTTTTTGCTCTTCACTTGGATTTGGGAGGTGAGGACCTTTTTTTTTGCTCTTCACTTGGATTTGGGAGGTGAGGACCTTTTTTTTTGCTCTTCACTTGGATTTTGGGAGATGAGGACCTTTTTTTTGCTCTTCATTTGGATTTGGGAGGTGAGGACCTTTTTTTGCTCTTCACTTGGATTTGGGAGATGAGGACCTTTTTTTTGCTCTTCATTTGGATTTGGGAGGTGAGGACCTTTTTTTGCTCTTCACTTGGATTTGGGAGATGAGGACCTTTTTTTTGCTCTTCATTTGGATTTGGGAGGTGAGGACCTTTTTTTGCTCTTCACTTGGATTTGGGAGATGAGGACCTTTTTTTTGCTCCGTCCCGCATTGCCTTCTTAAGAAACTGGTCACCCTAATCAAGCACCCAACTAAGAATTATGTGCCCTTATTCCGGGAAAGTTTGCGGCCCCCTTTTATAAAGATTTTGATTAATAGACATTTGAGATTATTGTTTTTCCACGTGTATCAAGAGTGTGAGAGAATGCGAGCTAAACGGTAATAAAACTATTCTGTAATAAATAAGTAATAATTTAATAATAAAATTGTTGATATCATAATTTCCTTCGTACCATTCGGTACCATCGAGATAAGGCATGTGAGAAGTGCGATAAGAAACTTTTATAAACAATTTTATTACCAATATATTTATAAGAAATATTACCTCTTGTTTTTTAATAAAGTTAGAAATTATTGTGAGAACAACAGCAAAATGTTCGGCTGGTGCTCGCCTGGTAAGAAACTAAACAGATAAATAATAAGCGGTTCCTTTTTGTGCCACAATAACATTCTTTTTAGCCCTGGTCTTTCCACCTTCATGTAAACCTTTAAGTTTTACTGGAACTTATCTGCTGAATAAATGTCAATACCGATCAGTGAATTCAATACGTCAGTCTCCTCTAGATAACTATCTGATAGATAAATTTATGTTGAAAGACGGGATTATATTTATCCAACAGTATCACATTATCTTATCTGTCAGATAGTTACTTTGAGGTTCACCTCAAGGTGGAAAAACTGGGCCTTAAAGTTTCTTAATTGTATCCTAAAAATTCTTATACCGTCAATCATATTTGTTTTTATTTTTGTTTGTTTTGATTGTGTTCGGTAAAAATCAGTTCCGAGAATCGAAAATATTCTTTCGGGTACACCTATCCGGTTCCGTTTTTCGGGTAAAACTGAGTTCCTATTTTTCGATTAACCCGGTTTCCGGATACCAGATTTTAGAAACTCTGTTCCGTTTACTCGATTTCGGATACCCGGTTCTGATGGTCCGTCTTTATTTATTTATTATTTTCGGTTTCTTTTGTCGAATCCCGATTTTGGATTTTCGGATCCGATCGTCGATCCGTCTTTTTTTCCGTCTTTTTTCGATTTTATTGTTTTCACGGTTTACTTCTTTCGGGGGATTTCCCGTTTCGATTACCCGATTTTCGATACCACGTTTTCGATCGTCGATCCGTCCTTTTTTTTGGTTTATTTCTTTTTATTCCTTATTTTGTAATAATCATACCAAGGCCGCTGCCACGGGGGGGGGTCTGGGCTTTCACCCTCCCCCCGAAATAATAAAAGCGGATTTTTTTTTACTCATCAGTTTAAAAAAATACGATTTTTTCTACTCATCAGTTTAAAAAAGAATTTTAAATAAAATGTACAGTCTGTTCCAAACGCTTAAGCGGAACTAGATTTTGCAATCTAGTTACTTTCATCGTTTAAATCGTGCCTTTCGGACGTTTTGTTTAAGCTTTGTAAATCATACTTACAATAAACATTTTTTGGTTAAGGTTAATATCATTTTAAAAGGTCATTTTCTTTATATTTTGATTTTTTGTGTCATTCTTAATACAAATTTCCCATTTATTTATTTTTTTGTCATTAAAATATCTAAAAAAAATATTTAATTTTGACAAAAGTCATTCGTTTCCATGGTTTCATTGTTGGAATTTTATAAATTTTGACATCCCAACGTGAAAAATGAAATAACCCAAGCAAGGTCCCTTCTCGTGACAACCTAAAAGAAATAAATTCCCATTTAGTTCCGCTTAACCGTTTGGAACAGACTGTATTTGTATTAGAAATGTATTTTCTACTATAATTTAGAAGAACATTTTATTCCTTATTTTGTAATAATCGTACCAAGGCCGCTGCCAGGGGGGGAGGGTTTCTGTGCATTCACCCCCCCCCCCCCCATCGACATAATAGAAGCGGATTTTTTTTTACTCATCAGTTTAAAAAAATACGATTTTTTCTGCTCTTCAGTTTAAAAAAGAATACTAAATAAAATGTATTTTATATTTTGATTTACTCTCATAAACATTATCTGAACCGAAATAAACCGATATTTTTTTCGGTTCAGCTCCGGTTTCCTACAAAAATAACGTTTTTTTTGTTTTTCGGTTCAGTTCCAGTTCGAAGCCCTGGTTTTGTATATATTTGTATTTTGCTTTAACCAGCCTTAGCCTTCATTTAGAAGTACCATTTCAGGCATGCCATAGTACCGTAGCAATTTGAAGAAGCATAACGACATTATATTAATTTATTTTTAATTATATTTTAATTTATTTAATTATATTCTCTTTAGATTCGGATGGGTCTGAATGGTTACCACCAAAGAAACAAAGAAGGAGGAAGTACGTAACTAGAAGATGCACTCGCAGCAGTATTAAAGTGAAGAAGCAGCCGAAGGAGAGGAAGAATCCCATCAGGAAATGCCAGTCTCAGTTTAAACACGAGGACATTAAAATCTTCAGTCCTAGTAAAGACGTCAGCTGGAGGGTCAGGCCAACATTACATCTCAAAAAAATTCTAGCAGAACATGGCAAGAATTTCGAAGGTATATTTTATTGTTAACTAAATTTTTACTTCTCCCAGTTCTTCATTATTTTAATTCTGTATACCAAAGGTCTCGGGTTCGAATTCCGGTCAGTATATGGATATATATGTGTTCATCCTTATCAAGCTCCGAAGCAAAATCTATTACGAAGTTTTTCTATTACTTTTATAACTTGTTTGTGAAAATTCGATGCGTGAGGAACCACGAGCATCGAATTTTCTCTTCCAACCGAGTCACAGACCCTACTTTCTCCACGACCACCAAAAAGAAAAAAAAAATTAACAAATAATTATTTTAACAAACATTTTATCTTAACAAATAATTTATGTTACATAACAAATTAATCAATTAATTAAACTATTTTTTTATTTATTTATTATTTGTTTAATTTTAATTTAATTTGCCGCACATCGGCCACTATTTTAGGTTAGGAAGTTATGTTGCATTTATTTAATGTAAACGTTGCATATGTCTTAATGTAACCCTACAAAACAAAAGACAACAAGCATGGAATGGTTATTCCATAACCAGTGATGGAATGAAATACACGCAAAATGCATAAGAAGATAAGTGCTTTAGAATAACATTCCAACTCTTGTGTTAGAATATTAATTTTCTGTAGTCAAAATTGGTTTTAGAATTGGTAAATTCTATAGTGGTCGTGGAGAAAAACATTTCTAGATAAAATAATTCATTTTTAGGGTTTTGTAGGTATGACCAAAAAACCCATATACCGTCATTTTGTCGTCTGTCTGTCTGTCTGTCTGTCTGTCTGTCTGTTCGGTAAAAATTGTAGCCAAACGGCTAAACCTAGAGAGTTGAAATTTGGCATGCTTATATAACTCTTTGACCCGCACATAGGAAAAATACTAAAACATCTAAAAAACATATCCCCCTAAAAATATAAACAAATATGTGCTCATCGAAAATAAAAATATTTTTTTATAATTCTGAGTAGGATATCAAATGAAAGCCCTTGGTACGTGGATTAACGACCAAATTTTTATTTTTGCAAAATAAATTATTTTGAAACGATTTTTGCCAAAATTGTGCAAAAAAAAATTTGTCCCACACCCTGTAGCCCAGATGGTTTAAACTAAAAATCTGAAAAAATTCTAAGTAATGTACGTTGGTGTGAACCGGAATAGTACAACAGGAATTTTTGATCAGATTATGTTTTTGGAAAAAAACGCATTTTTTGTGTTTTTTGGCTAATAATGTACACAAGTTATAGCTTTGTAACACGCTCGAATGGAAGGCTTATCTTGGTGTAGTGGTACTTGCTCTGGCTTTTTCACCGAACTGACTTACTTGTCAGTTCGATCCCCACGAGAAGAGACAATATTTTTTTTTGCTTTTTTTTGCGTTTTTATGTTTAAATTATTTTTTCAAAATTCTAGTTATATTTTGGCAAATATTGCATTTAATTTTTAAAAGCGTAAATTTAATAACCAGTAGAAATTGTTGAAATTATAATTAAATTCTGTTTCAATGTACACCAAATCAGAGGGGCGGAACTTATAACAATCAATGAAAGCCATAGGCGCAATTTTCAAAATCTTAAAGAACCTTGCTATATATATATATATATGATAAAAAAAATACTGCACATATTTAGAAACCTAAATAATGGTACTAGGCGTTCGAATTAAAATTAACAAAAAAAAAAAAAAAAAATGTAATATAAAATTTGTTTTGGCATCCCAAATAATCATCATTCAGTTACTAAATACCTGCAAAACCCTGAAATGTGTGAAAATTCACACTTCACATCAATTTTTTTTTTTTCTATTCAAAGTGAAATGTAAGGGACTTATTGGATAGGAAGTAATAGTCAATTTTTAAATAATTTGAAACGTGATATATTTGATTTTTAATAAATTCGTTATAATTTATTTATGTTTTTTTTTTTTCCAGATCTGGCTAAACCAAATTTCGGCCGTGTGAAGAGAAAACCCGTCTTTAAACGTCGTCGATCTTCCGCAACAAGTACTTCTAATGATGAGGTAAGACGACACATTTTTTATTTTAATAAAAATTCTAATGTTTTGTTAAAACTATTTTTTAAGAAACCGCCTATAACTACTTGTAAAACCTGTTTTTTGATTTAGACGGAACTAGATTTTCAAATCTAGTAACTTTTACCGATTCATTGAAGTTTTTGATCATTTTGTTTAGGAAAACTCAACTTCAGTATATATATATATAAAAAAAAAAATAGCTAAAGGCTATTTCCAAACGTTTAGGCGAAACTAGATTTACAATTCTAGTTACTTTTACAGATTAACTGAGGCTTTTGATTATTTTGTCTAGCAAAAGCCTACTTCAAACCATAAAAGGAGAACTTATGACAACTTACAAAAATTAAAATTCTACTTAATTCCGCCTAAATGTTTGGAATAGCCTATAGTGACAACTTAAGAAAATTAAAATTCCATTTAGTTCCGCTTAAAGGTTTGAAATAGCCTATATAGGCTATCCCAAACGACTAGGCGGAACTAGATTTTTCAATCTAGTTACTTTCATCGTTTGAATCGTGCTTTTTGGCCGTTTTGTTTAAGCTCTGTAAATCATACTTACAATAAACATTTTTTGGTTAAGGTTAATATCATTTTGAAATGTCGTTTTCTTTATATTTTGATTTTTTGTGTAATTCTTAATACAAATTTCCCATTTTTTTGTCATAAAATATGTAAAAACCAGTGGCGTAGGGAGACCTCCGCTAGACTTGCCCTCCCATAAAAAAAATAATAATAAAAAAAAATAGATATATATATTTTTTTAATTTAAAAGAAGATTTAGGTAAATCTTCAAAAATACATCAAATTATGTCCTATACAAATTTTTGTCCAAGGTTTGGTTTACTAGTTACGAATTTTTTTAAATTTAAAGTTTAATAACTTCCGTTTCCGGTTTCGGATTTTAATAAAAAACAATAGGGTTCTTCCCAATTATTAGGAGAATTTTTAGTACCAGAAAGAACTCTTTAAGTTAAACCGTTTTTGAGTTATCGTGTATACACACACACACACAAACACACACACACATACGGACGGCACTTCGAAAATAGGTTTTTTGGATTCCCTGGACCATGAAACGTGGTCATCAGTCAAAATCTCGACATCGAAAATTTTCGTGATTACAATACTTGCCCCTTTTATATTAAGGTCGGGCAAGTAAAAATTATTTTATTTTTGACATATGTCTTTCGTTTCCATGGTTTCATTGTTGGAATTTTAAATTTTGACATTCTAACGTGAAAAATGAAATAACTCAAGCACGATCCCTTCTCGTGACAACCTAAAAGAACGAAATTCCCATTTAGTTCCGCCTAACCGTTTGGCATAGTCTGTATATGCTGTTCACTTTTGTAAAATCAAACTAAGAAAAATTTTAATTTCAATAGTTTGCACCTTTGAAATTGTATGACAATTTGAAGTTGGTATTAAAAAATGATAAAAATGTTACTTTCTTAAAATGTCATTCAATTTGACATATGTCATAATGAAAATGATATCTACATTATAATGATTATAACCAACAAATCTGAAGTCTGCTACAGTCTGTTCCAAACGGTTAGCCGGAACTAAGTGGGAATTTAGTTCTTTTAGGTTGTTACGAGAAGGGACCTTGCTTGGGTTATTTCATTTTTCACGTTGGAATGTCAAAATTTAAAATTCCAACAATGAAATCATGGAAACGAGTGACATATGTCAAAATTAAATATTTTTTTTATATATTTTAATGACAAAAACATAAATAAATGGGAAATTTGTATTAAGAATGACACAAAAAATCAAAATATAAAGAAAATGACATTTTAAAATTATATTAACCTTAACCAAAAAATGTTTATTGTAAGTATGATTTACAAAGCTTAAACAAAACGGCTGAAAAGCACGATTTTAACGATGAAAGTAACTAGATTGCAAAATCTAGTTCCGCTTAACCCTTTGGAACAGACTGTACATTATAATGATTATAACCAACAAATCTGAAGTCTGCTATACAACATAAGGTTTTTTTAAATGATATTTAAAGTAAGTACTACACTACAAAAGTATCCAAAATAACCAAATCTGGTTTGTCCTTAGAAAATTGAACGAAAAATGTATATTGCGTTTTGGATTGTTTATTGTGTAATAACAAAACATACATATATTTTAATTTTTATGTCTATGATATATTTTATTAAATAATATATGTGTAATAAAATTAGTTGATATGAGAGATATACACCTTCGAGATAAAGCACGCGCAATCTCTAATAAAAACAATTTGTAAACAATTTTATTACATTTTATTACAAAAAAATATATTTAAATATTGGTCGATTTATGGAGGCTGTAATCTGAGCTCGACCCGCAGAACCATCGGTTGCAACAATTAGTTGGTGTAAATAAGGCTGCGTGCTCTCCTAGAACTTCATATTTGGACTTTCTTCTAATTTAGTGTAAGTTTAATTTCACTATTAATATTGCTATTTTAAATACGTTATTTTGGATATCGCATTATTTTAGATATGACATTATTATGAAGTTTCTTATTACTTCCTGTTCTTATCTATATAAATAAAATTGTAGGCTGTATCTGATTTCTATGTTTTGCCCTCATATTTGGTTTCTACCTGTTTCGTTTCTAGATAAAGTTAATTTTTGTCCGAGATTCGTGCAAAACCAGCTGAGTATGTTTTAACGTAATTTTGGTATTTGAGCTGGATTATATCAAATATTACAAGTGCTAGGTTTTTGCCTTTTTCCCCTAGCAACCAAAATTTGTTAGTATTATCTAAACTATATAGATGTTAATACAATATTAAATTATAATTTTAAGTATGCATATTGTTTTATAGGTATATGTAAATAAGAAATTGTCTTTTGTTTTTAAATTTTTTACTGTAAATGCATTGGCAAATAAATTCATTTTATTATAATATCAAATATTTCCTAGTATTTAAAATATTTTCGTAGTATTTCCAATAATTCCCTATTATTTCAAATACATCTTTAGTATATATTTCAAATATTTCCTAGTATTTCAAATATTTTCTTAGTATTTCCATTAATTCCCTGTTATTTCAAATATTTTTCTATTATTTCAAATATTTCTCTAGTCTTTAAAATATTTTCTAATGTTTCAAATAATTTCCTATTATTTCAAATATTTCCCTAGTACATATTTCAAATATTTCCTAGTATTACAAATATTTCTCTAGTCTTTAAAATATTTTCTAATGTTTCAAATAATTCCTAGTTATTTAAAATATTTCCCTAGTACATATTTAAAATATTTCCTAGTATTTAAAATATTTTCTTAGTATTTCCAATAATTCCCTATTATTTCAAATATTTTTCTATTATTTCAAATATTTCTCTAGGCTTTAAAATATTTTCTAATGTTTCAAATAATTTCCTATTATTTCAAATATTTCCCTAGTACATAATTCAAATATTTCCTAGTATTTAAAATATTTTCTTAGTATTTCCAATAATTCCCTACTATTGCAAATATTTTTCTAGTATTTTAAATATTTCCCTAGTACATATTTCAAATATTTCCTAGTATTTAAAAAAATTTCTTAGTATTTCCATTAATTCCCTATTATTTCAAATATTTTTCTAGTATTTTAAATATTTCCCTAGTACATATTTCAAATATTTCCTAGTATTTAAAAAAATTTCTTAGTATTTCCATTAATTCCCTATTATTTCAAATATTTTTCTAGTATTTCAAATATTTCTCTAGTCTTTAAAATATTTTCTAATATTTCAAATAATTCCCTATTATTTCAAATATTTCCTAGTATTTAAAAGATTTTCGTGATGATCATCACTTCTCGTGATCGCTGAAGACGGAAACAGATTGTTGAGCAATTTCCGAAACGTCCGAATTTATTTTATATACTCATGAAGTATTATATCTTTTTGATACTAATACTCATTATATTGTACAATTCTAGCCTAGTACTATCAGCAATGGCAAACGTCCAAAATAACGGTGTCCGCAATAATATTGGACCATTGCAATATAATTTCAAATATAATATTAAACATCAAAGACAAAACATTATGAAGGAATTTATGTATAATGTTACAATTATCAAACTGAGAAATATAATATTCAGTTTTAATTGGACACTTTAATTATGTTGTTTTTCGTGGTACACATATAAGGAGTAGGTATATTATTACAACATTAGTAATAATATAATAGTACCTTTTTACCAAGAAAAATAGGTATCGTATTTGGAGCGATAAAATTTGTTTAGTCTAAAACATAAATATTTCTGTATTTCTCAAAGCGAAGTGACGTCATTATTGGTATCTTTATCCTCCGCGCCACCAAATAAGAAAGATATTGTACTAAATATAGCGAAATATACCGCAATTTCCGATATCAATTCGGGTAAAAATCAGGGCTTCGAACCGGAACTGAACCGAAAACCGAAAAAAACCGTTATTTTTGTCGGAACGAAAACCAGAGCTGAACCGAAAAAAAATATCGGTTTATTTCGGTTCAGATAGGATGGGAGTGAACCAAAATAAAAAATACATTTTATTTAAGATTATTTTTTAAATTGATGAGCAGAAAAAAATCGTAATCTTTTTTAACTGATAAGTAAAAAAAATCCGCATCTTTTATTTTGGGGGAGGGGTAGAAAATAAATTTCTAATACAAATAAAAGCATTTAAAAATTTATCACTCGGAACTGAACCGAAAACCGAAAAAAAAGACGTTATTTTTGCCGGAACGAAACCCGGAACCGAACTGATATTTTTTCAATAAAACCGAAACGAAAAAAACGGTTCGAAGCCATGGGAAAAATCATTACATAAAAAATGTATTACATTAGGCTGTGAAATTCATCTCCATAATAAGTGATTTTTTTTTCTTTTGTATGATTTGATTTGAAAGAGCCATCTACGGCCCGTTTAAAAATTTAATATTTTTAAAAGAGTTGCGCCTTGAGTTGACATTTTTAAAAATGTCACCTCAAGGCGCTGTCTATCGTCGTTTGAGCGTAAATAGCCATCGTTGCTGTTCGCCAAAAATTGTAACTAACTAATTATTTCGTCGTTTGATCCAAAAGTAGTATCAGGGATGCAACTAGAAATTTAACAAGGGGGGGGGTGCAACTAAAATAAAGTGAAAAAATCTTGTTTTATTACGTTACTAAAAATTCATTCATTACTATTTAAATTCACACACGTAGAAACTTGGTTTACTTTTACACATATAAACATATTTCAATTATTAAAAAATCAGCTGTGGCCACCACAGGACCGACCGCCATCACAGAGTACTTGTATAAAATACATTCTAGCAGCAGAGTAGAAATAACTTGGCCTAATATTTTCTAACAGAGATATTATTTATCATAACCATGGAAACGTTACATATAAGTATGAAAAAATAATAATTTTCTAGTTTATCAAAAGTATTATCAAAAAATATCTCAAATAAAAGTTGTTAGTTATTGCTTTTATAGCAACTTTTGTTAAATAATTTTTTTCGAAATATTTTTCTGTTATGAAATATTCGCAAAAATCTTAAAATCGACACGAGTAAACTCCCATTTCTAGTCAACCGATTTTTACCAAAAGTTGATCAACTCGTGCCATTGATGTCAAAACCTTAAATATGAAGTTTCATAAAAATCCTTTCAGCCGAATTTGCTCTGCACATGTACACAGACAGACGGAAAGACAGACATCATGCTAAAAATAGTCAAAACGTTATGTAGGGAGCTCAATTCGTGGAGATCCATCGAAATGTCAAAATCGGTATGATCACAATACCTCCCTTATATATGTTGGCGGTCGGTAAAAACAGATATTAGCAGAAGGTCCAATTGAACCCCCCCCCCCCCAATTGCGCCACTTAGTTGTTTACTAGATTACATGTACAAACAAAAGATTCAGAATATTTTTATTGCAAAAAAATGTACTAAAATTCGAATATAAAATAAAAACATATAAATTACATAAAATTTATTGTTTTATTAATTGCGTTACATATTATTATTTATGTTTTATTTTATTAGGCAATATAATTATTGGTTTTACCATTTATTTTTTATAAGGGCGATATATCAAACAACTTGTGTGGTACGGCCCAGATTTATTTAATTATCAATTATCAACAATAATTGTTTAATTGGTGCCATCTTCTAAATACTGTCATATCAAATTCCATTACACAATCGAAAATCTTCAATGTCAATATTGTAAAAAAATGAGATATCACTTATTTATCAGCCGTATATTTGTTTGCTTTATCAGTTTCTCTGATAAAATACGTTTAGTTACTTATTTCGCCCTTTAAGTTGCACTCGAAATCTGGAATCAGATTTGTTTTATTTTTCTTTAAATTAAGAATACGCGTGTTATTCGGTTTTTATTATTATTTCACGTTTATGGTATTTGCAACTGAGGCAATTAGCCAGGACAATTCTAATTATTCTTAATGAAAATTCCATGCCTGAACGGGATTTGAACCCGAGACTTTAGCAACGCAAGGCACGTGTGTTACCACTACGCTACGCCGGTCGGCTGTTATTCGGTTATCGAGTGTGTTTAAGTGATGTGTTTTAAAATGACAGTTTTCTAAATATGGAACATTTGACCATTGTGCGCAGATATCTAAAAACAGGATAATTAATGGTGAGTTACTAAGAATTTTCACTTTGGGGTCTCTTATGGTATAGAACATACCATATTAGTTTTGAAAATCGCAATAAAATAATAAAAGTTTTACCCTTTTCACACTAGAACCTTAAGATCGGAAGTTAAAGTGAATGTGTCGTTAAACGCTAATGTGAAAACGTATGACCTCGTCTAAATACAAGCGAAGTTGAAGACAAAGATCTGCGTCTTAAACATCGTCCGCATTGCCAACTTAATTTCTATTATAAAAAAATACTCTTTGAATTTGTGCTGTCAACATTTTGTATTATCATAAACAAGAATACTGTATTATATCGACGTTATAACAAGTTTATACTTATTGTTAGAATAACATTATTTATTTTAATAATGTGTTTAATAAAATACAGAGCTACAATATTTGAGATAAAATGTATCGACTTACATGTTAATACAGGTGTAATATATTCTTTATTGTAGTGTCTTTATTGTAGAATGAAATGAAATATCCATATATATTTTTTTCCTTTTATTTGTTGGCTTTAGCTCCTTTGGCTATTAGCCATGTATAAAAACAGAGATTACAATATTTTAAAAATTACATTTATAATTTGATATTTTCTGCTTTAATATAGTTATAAATAATTTCATAAATGTCTAGAGAATTAGTAGCAAGAAGCGTTTGAATATTGGTAGGTAAGGATATTTTTTTGACAACTAAATTTTGTAAGAATAAGTTTCGATTACGAAAATGAATTGGGCATTCAAAAATATCCATATTTGTTTATAATAATTCAAAATGTGCGTCACGTTTTGGCCAACTGTTTTTGAGTAAATCGGAAAAAAAGTACCTAAAATTGACTATATCGGAAAATAGTACCTAAAATTGACTATAACTCAAAAACTAAGGCCTCTTGATTTTTTTAAATATTTTTTTATTAATCCTCACCCCAAAATTACCTAACGGCCATATTTTGACTGTATTAGGAAAACTTTTTTTTTTCAAAAAAATGAACAAAAAAAATATGAACATGTATTTCAAAAACTAAAAGAGATAGGGACCTGCGGTTGGAATTTTTGAAGTTTTAAGGTCCGATATATGGTAAAGGCACATTTTAAAACATATTTTAAACAAAAAAAAATTTTGAAAAATTTTGAAATTTTTGTAATAAAATTTAATTTTTCAAAAAATTATATCTCAATAACGGTAAAAGATAGGGACCTCTGGTTTAAATTTTTGAGTTCCTCAAGTCCATTTTAGTCGAAAACAATTGGGGCCTTAATAACCAAACTTATACAAAAGCATGTATCATTAAACAAAACCCTTAAAAATGGCAAAAAATCGAAAAATCGTATAGAAAGATAAGAAAACTCGAATTTTTACAAAAAAAAATATTTCGGATTCTGCTCAAAATTGATACACTTTGGGCCGTAGATCACAAAAATAAGGTTCATTTTGGATTTTGGCCAACTGTTTTTGAGTAAATCGGAAAAAAGTACCTAAAATTGACTATAACTCAAAAACGAAGGCCTTTTGATTTTTGTTATATTTGTAGTCTTTTATGGGGCGCCTATGATAAGAACGGATATGCTACTACTTCACAGGTAGTACAATATTATTGGTATCATTAAACGTGTATGATAAGTTATCTATTAAACTAACAAACCGAGGTGTGTAATGGGATAAATGTATTCGTCACTTAACAATATCAAAGAATGTTTGATAAGAGTTTGATAAGCGTCAGTAATAAGGTGTTGTTTGAGCCGGTGTACAGTGTACAGTGACGTAACTACAACGCCTTGGGTTCTAGGGCTAAAAAAATTGGTGCACTTTCTTTATTTTTAGATAAAAATTAACTCGACTGATTTAAAAAAAAAATATTCGAATAGAATTACAATTCGATATTGTCCCCCTCAAAATAACTTCCTTGGGAAGCCACACAGCGCTGGAGATGTTTCTTCCAATCCTCATAGCAGTGCTGAAACTCGGATACTGGAATAGCTTTCAGCTGGTTGATTACGGACACTTGAATGTTTTCGAGTGTCCCAAAATGACGTCCCTTGTGGTGATTTTTCAATCTTGGGAAGAAGAAAAATTCACAAGGACTCAAGTCAGGTGAATAAGGAGGCTGAGGAGCCACAGGAATGTTTTTACTGGCTAAAAACTCGTTATTGAAATGACTGTGAAATTACTGTGTGACAGGCGCATTGTCTCATCCCCAATTCATTGGTCAAAATCTGATGAAAGGTAGTGTGAGTCAAATTCAACTCTTCCCCGATCATTCTGAATGTCAAACGACGATCTGAACGCACAATATCCCGGATTCTGTCGACATTTTCATGGGTTCTTGAAGATGAAGGCCTTCCACTGCGTGATTCATCTTCAATCAACTATCTTCCTTCTGAAAATGATATCTTATTATAATTAAGTGATGGTAAAATAGATGGGATTCATAAAAAATCGAATAATTACTGAAGGGGTACAAGGTCAAAAAAGTTTGGGAACCTCTGGTTTATGCGAATGAGTCTTTTTATGTTATTGTAATTTCTGTTATTTCTATATATCGACGTTTCTGTACATCGAGTTTTTCTTATGGAACCATTATCTTCGATATATGAAGGTTATATTCTGTAGCAAAAAGAATAATTGTGCCCGAACCTTAATAATAATGCTTTTATTAATTACTATTTTTATTCCAGAACGAAGAGAATACACGTGTAGTTTCCCCATCATTAGAAGAAAACGAAAGCAGTGAAGATCCAAACCTGTCAGAATCTGATAGTGACGGCCTCAGTGTAAGTAGCCATTCCACAGCATCATTGGAATCAGAAGCTTATAAGGTGTTGTCATTTAACCAATCACGCGTATCGACACACACAGAGGAGATTCCATCATCTGTATACTTGCCATCTGTAAAGATTATATCAGACCCAGCCCTTTTGGCAGCAGAAAATTGTCTAACAAACAGCGAACCACGTTCAACAACTGCAGCGCCTTCGGTATCCCAAAAGAGTACCACTGAAAACACAGTGCCTTCGTTACCCCAAAAGAGTACCACTGAAAACACAGTGCCTTCGTTACCCCAAAAGAGTACCACTGAAAACACTGCAGTGCCTTCGATACCCCAGAAGAGTACCATTGAAAACACTACAGTGCCTTCGTTACCCCAGAAGAGTACCATTGAAAACACTACAGTGCCTTCGTTACCCCAGAAGAGTACCACTGAAAACGCTGCATTGCCTTCGTTACCCCAGAAGAGTACCACTGAAAACGCTGCATTTCCTTCGTTACCCCAGAAGAGTACCACTGAAAACGCTGCATTGCCTTCGTTACCCCAGAAGAGTACCATTGAAAACGCTGCATTGCCTTGGTTGCCCCAGAAGAGTACCACTGAAAACGCTGCACTACCTTCGTTGCCTCAGAAGAGTACCACTGAAAACGCTGCACTGCCTTCTTTACCTCAAAAGAGCACCACAGAAAACATTGCAATGTCTTCTTTATTTCAAAAGAGCATCGCTGAAAACAGTACAGTTCCTAAAGGCACCGGTAATAGTGCGTTTTCAACAGCGAGCGAGAGCGAGAATACGCAAAATTTAATTACAAATATAGCTAGAATAGTAGAGAATTTGGATACATCAACCCAAAATAATTCGGCAAAAGTAATAATAAATCCTATTAACAATATGGATCGAGTTTTATCCGTTGATAAAATTACTGTAGATCCAGATGTAAATATTTCATACGGAAAATTTGGTGTTATCTATACCCACCCAACAAATTCAGTTACTTCAGAAAAAAGAATAGAAATTTTACCACCATGTTTAGCTCAACTTGCTGCGATAGAATCCAGGATTGCAGACAATGTAAACAAACCACCAGTCCAACCAGTACCTGCACAAATCCCTAAAAAGAGAGCATATCGCAGAAAATCAAGTACCAGTGTAAGATCTCCAGCACAAAATATAGTAGATTCATCCCAGAATATCACTGCTGTTCAAAATTATCAAGAACTCGTAATCGCCCCACAATTAGGTGTACCTCCAAACAATAATCCTTATGTATACAATCGGTTGAAGAGAAATCCACCTCCCCCTTACGGCTCTGCAGTATGCCCCAACAGGTCCCCTCACCAACGAAATGATATCGAAACTGAAGACTGTGTCCATCGATTGTGTTCATGTCGTATATGTAACCATTGTCGTTATTCACCTCATACAACAACAATTTCTCCTCCAGCACCAACAGAGACACCTCCACAAAATTGCAAAATTCACCAAGAATTTAATCCTGCTTATGTTACAATTCCGAATCGCCCAAATGTGCTTGAAGAAAGACAAGCCAAGTTTGTAAATCGATCAAATACGTATTCTGCCCCCCAGTGTTATCCAAACACACAACCATCGAATCCGTTTCTTAATCAAACCAAACTCCGTTTGGCAAATGAAGCTTATGCTCAAATTAGAGAAAAACAAGGTCAACCACTGCAGTCTTCCGTATATGTACCTAAAATAAATCTAGAACAAGATAATATTTTGAACGTACGAAAAATGTTTCAGCATCCAGTTGTAAATCAAATTTCACAAAGTATACCCGCAATACAAGTCAATTTATCTGCACCAATTGTACAAAATAACATTCCAGTGACGCAATGTAGTAGGGTACAATATCCAACAAATCAGAATATTACATTCGAGCCACAAGCCTACACAAATGTACCTAATATAGCCACTTATCTATTGGCTCATTCAGGTCAACAATTTCCGCAAGTACAAATTCGACCACCAGCAGCTGAATATCTAGAAACGCCGGTTTATGATTTACCGTATATTAGTAGATTAAAAGACATTTTGCAACGCCCAGAACCCCAACAACCTCAACCAGTGAGAGTCCCTCAACCAAAAAATCTAGACGTTGTACCAAAAGACTCTGATGAAAATTTTCAGTCTGGGAAAAGTATAAATTGTATAAATATTAAAGATTTGCCTTCAGGATTCATATATAGTCAAGTACCAAGAAGATTACTAAGAAAAAGAGGAAGCATATTGGATTTTGATAGGCCACACATACTTAAAGAAGAAAAACGAAACGTGATTATTGGTTTAGCATATATTCGTACAGGTCCTGAAGACACTCCAGAACTAGTATATATAATAGAAGTTGAAAAATCAATACCTGAGGAAGATGTTTTCAATTCATCAGTTATACCTTATGCAAGTACTTTTTCTATAGATCGTATATTAGATGACAAAAAAAATAAATCAATTCTTGAATCTCCGAAAGGCAATTTAACAAATACATCGGTTGTGGAGTCACCAATAACACACCATGCTTTTGACAAAACACAAATTACAAAACCATTGGCTAGTTCAACACCAACATCACCGTTAGATATGAGGTATACCCAAACGACACCACCTAAGATTATAGGAACGCTCTTAAAAACAACAGACTTGTCGCAAGCAAATAATAAAACAAGTGATGTTAGTGGAAACGAAGGAATACGTATAAATGATGTTAAAACAACCAGCTGTGACACTATTCCACCGTTAACACACTTACAGAAAATGGCAAAAGTTGCTTATCCCGTTGAAGTGCGACAACCTAATAAAAACAAACAAACTATTGTTGGTGTAAGCCCAGATCCATTATCAACAGTTGATAATATGCAAATTCAGAATAGCATTACACCAATATTTACAAAAAAGACTCATTCTTTATTAAGTAAATCAACAATAACATCTTCTGAAAATGCGTTAACACCAGAAAATTTACAAGACTATCCACCAGATCCTCCAACGATTTTAAAAGCTGCAGTTTCGAATCCTACCTCAGATACAGCCGCAACACTGCTGCCAACTGTCCCGGTAGATGTCCCAGTATGTTCAACTGTAACAAATAAACAAAATGTGATTACATGTTCAGTGACATTACCATCAACTACAACAGAGGTAGCGAATAATGAAAGTAAATTAATAGTAAGTCAAGCTGTTTCATCCCCAGTGACAACAACGAATGTATGTAAACTAGTAACAAGCTCTGTTACTGTACAATCGACAAAACCAGCAAAAATTGCCCGGAGAAAGAGAAGAATGCCATCTAAATGGTTAATTCCAAAAGATCTTCCTGATTCCCCAGCTTCTCCTGAACCATCTACAAGTCTGAATAATCCAATGGAGGATGCACTGAATTTTCCACGATTCAATACATCGTCACTTTCAAATTCGAGTACTTTATCAGCTACGGATTCAAGAAATGAAATTCGATCTCCTTCACCAATTCCTGGTACTTCTTCCGGAATTACATCACCATCTCACGACTCTAGATCTCAGTCAAATTATTCAAATGAAATATTATCACCTGACGAATCAGGTGATGAATTTTTCCCTGATATATTAGATTGTTATAAGCTAACACCAATGGAAACGTATACTAGTCATGCTCGTTTGTTTGAAAAACATTTCGAAATAATAAGGAAGCATCGAAATCCTGAACTTGAAATAGAAGAAGCTGTACAAGAACGAGCTGAAAATATGTTAAAAGCTAAACTCAAAAGAAATGGAGTAGATAATGTTACTAATATGTATCAACAGGTCTCTACAACACCACCAGTAAATATATTTAACTTCAATAATAATCTTTGCATCAATACACAAAT
Source organism: Liopterus haemorrhoidalis (assembly GCA_963971575.1). Taxonomy (NCBI): domain Eukaryota; kingdom Metazoa; phylum Arthropoda; class Insecta; order Coleoptera; family Dytiscidae; genus Liopterus; species Liopterus haemorrhoidalis. Next base: position 350,803 of record OZ020613.1, read on the forward strand.
GAATGAGCTTTGTTCGAGTAATGTCGTAGCACGTGCAATTGATAGTTATAATAGAAATCGAGATGGAAATTCGGACACAGATTGGAGTGGAGTTGTGGGAAACAATAATTCGACAAATGGCAATGCTACAAACAATACATCTACGGAAAATAACACAAGAACTAGAACAAGGAACAGAAGAAGAAATAGAAACGATGAGGCGAGAGATAATTCTGTTCGAAGTAGACGTAGCTCTACTGACACTTCTTCTGATGATGTCGTGGAAGTAAATCCGTCTGAAAATGACACTTACGATGATGATGACGTATGCCGTTATAGTGTCATTGTAAAAAATACTGACATAAAGAAAAACAAATCCGCATCAGGACGCCAAAAAGCGTCTAAAAACCATAGAAATGATGAAATTAAATCAAATAAAATGGTGAACACTGAAAATAACACTCAAAACAATAAAGTAGATTCAACTCGTACTATTCCTAACAAAACAAAATATGGATCTTCTGCAAGAAATAAAACACACTCGAGTGAAGAAAATTTACAAAAATCAAATCCAACAAATACGATTGTTAATACTTATCGTAAAATTGGTCAAACAGCTCAAACAATCGCAAATTCAATATCTGAACTTACCGACCTAACCAATATTATAGGAAATGTTAGTCAGGTCTACTCAGTCAACTCAGTGAAACCCAGTCAAAATTTATTTTACAAGAGTTTTTCTCCTCTGAATTTAAATAATGAAAAACCAAATTCCGGAAATATTTTGGAAGTGGAAGAACAATCACACGATGAACCAGATTCGGGACTTCTCTTACAAGCAGAAGAACAGTCAAATAAACCAGATGAATGTATTATTTCGGAAGTAGAACAACCAAAAACCAAACAAGATTCAGGAATTATTGTGGTAAAAGAGAAACTAAAGAACAAACCAGTTGTATCTTTAGCAAATAGTTCCAATTCTGATCAAAATGTAATACCTAAAGGAGTCGACCCTGTGGAACAGCAACGCCCAAAACCATTAGATAGTGAAATCGCAAATTGCAGTTCCAATTCCAGCCAAAAATTGAACAAAACCAATGCAATTAACACAACAACAAATGTCTATCAAACTGCGTCTGATGCTAGTCAGCGGCCCGATGAAGATGACAAATCTCTAAAACAAACAAATGAAGGAGTAAAGCTTGGTATTAATAAGTTGAAGTTTAAGAAAAAGGATTCAAAAATAAACGTAAGAAGAAAGGGTATAACTGAATGTATAAAAAATTTAGAATCATGCGAAGACTCGAATAATATCGCAACGTTAATGACTGTAAATGATCTAAGAGGAAAACAATCTAATAAACCAAGTACAAAAGACAGTTTATCAAACATGATTCAAGAAATTGTCCAGATTGTCCACATTGATAATCCAGAATTATGCCGAGCTATTTTGAACGTCATTAATAAAATAGATAAAAGAAAATTGAATAAATTAAAATTCTTAGGATTCGAACTGACTGATATTTTAATAGCTAAAATTACAGTAGAACTCTCCAACGTTTTTGTAAGAGGAATGTTAGCCTGTAAAAAATTATCATTAGATCTACCTGAAAGCTATATTTCACACAAGGTAGACGACATTCTTACCAAGATTAGGAATCATTTTACCAAGAAAAACATAATTGATATTCAACCGTTAACTGAAACCAAAGAAAAGAAATTAGTAGAAAATGAAATAGTTTCTACTAAAACCGTGCCAAGTTCAAATACAACTGATGATACGGACATTGATACCGATTCAGAAAATTTATTAACGATAGACGTGAATATCGGAATAAAACACATTTTAGTAATTATACTTAATGCAATAAACAATAAAAACAATACTAACACAGAAGAAAGTGATGCTTCTACATCAAGCACACGTGATCGTCAACAGATTGATGTAGAAATTGATGTTTCTATATCAAACAAACGTGATCGTCAACAAAATAATAAAGAAAGTGACGCTTCTACATCATACACCAGTAAATGTCAACAGAATAATAAAGAAATTGATGTTTCTACATTAAACAAACGTGATCTGCAGAATAATGAAAAAAGTGATGCTTCTACTGCTTCTACATCAAACACACGTAATCGTCAACAGAATAATGAAGAAAGTGATGTTTCTACATCAAACAAACGTGATCTTTTACAGAATAAAGAAAAAAGTGATGCTTCTACAGCAAGCACACTTAATCGTCAACAGAATAATGAAGAAAGTGATGCTTCTACATCATACACACGTAATCGTCAACAGAATAATGGAGAAATGAATGCTTGTAATGAAAAAAGGGATGCTTCTACATCAAACTCACTTGATCGTCAAAAGAATAATAAAGAAATTAATGTTTCTACATCAAACACATGTGATCTACTACAGAATAATGAAGAAAGTGATGCTTCTACATCATACACACATAATCGTCAACAGAATAGTGAAGAAAGTGATGTTTCTACATCAAACAAACGTGATATTTTACAGAATAAAGAAAAAAGTGATGCTTCTACAGCAAGCACACTTAATCGTCAACAGAAAAATAAAGAAAGTGATGCTTCTACATCAAACACACTTAATCGTCAAAAGAATAATGAACAAATGAATGCTTGTAATGAAAAAAGGGATGCTTCTACATCAAACTCACTTGATCGTCAAAAGAATAATGAAGAAATTAATGTTTCTACATCAAACACATGTGATCTACTACAGAATAATGAAGAAAGTGATGCTTCTACATCATACACACGTAATCGTCAACAGAAAAATGAAGAAAGTGATGCTTCTACATCAAACAAACGTGATCTTCTACAGAATAATGAAAAAAGTGATGCTTTTACATCAAACACACTTAATCGTCAACAGAATAATGAAGAAATTGATGCTTCTACATCAAACACACGTAATCGTCAACAGAATAATAAAGAAAGTGATGTTTCTACATCAAACAAACGTGATCTTCTGCAGAATAATGAAGAAATTGATGCTTCTACTTCAAACACCCGAGATTTTCTACAGAATACTGAAGAAATTAATGCTTCTACATCAAACACACGTAATCGTCAACAGAATAATAAAGAAAGTGATGTTTCTACATCAAACAAACGTGATCTTCTGCAGAATAATGAAGAAATTAATGCTTCTACTTCAAACACCCGAGATTTTCTACAGAATACTGAAGAAATTAATGCTTCTACATCAAACACACGTAATCGTCAACAGAATAATAAAGAAAGTAATGTTTCAAAATCAAAAACACGCGATCTTCTACAAAATAATGAAGAAATTGCTGCTTCTACAGCAAACACATGTAATCGTCAACAGAATAATGAAGACATTGATGCTTCTACATCAAACACCCGTGATCTACAGCAGAATAATGAAGAAAGTGATGCTTCTACTTCAAACACACTTAATTGTCAACAGAATAATAAAGACAGGGATGTTTCAAGATCAAAAACACGCGAATTTCTACAAAATAATGACGGAATTGATGCTTCTACAGCAAACACACGTAATCGTCAACAGAATAATGAAGACATTGATGCTTCTACATCAAACACAAGTAGTCGTCTACAGGATAATAAAGAAAGTGATATTTCAACATCAAACAAACGTGATCTTCTTCAGAATAATGAAGAAATTAATGCTTCTACATCAAACACACGTAATCGTCAACAGAATAATGAAGAAAGTGATGTTTCTACATCAAACAAACGTGATCTTTTACAGAATAAAGAAAAAAGTGATGCTGCTACATCAAACACACTTAATCGTCAACAGAATAATGAAGAAAGTGATGCTTCTACATCAAACAAACGTGATCTTCTACAGAAAAATGAAGAAAGTGATGTTTCTACATCAAACAAACGTGATCTTTTACAGAATAAAGAAAAAAGTGATGCTGCTACATCAAACACACTTAATCGTCAACAGAATAATGAAGAAAGTGATGCTTCTACATCAAACAAACGTGATCTTCTACAGAAAAATGAAGAAAGTGATGTTTCTACATCAAACAAACGTGATCTTTTACAGAATAAAGAAAAAAGTGATGCTGCTACATCAAACACACTTAATCGTCAACAGAATAATGAAGAAAGTGATGCTTCTACATCAAACAAACGTGATCTTCTACAGAAAAATGAAGAAAGTGATGTTTCTACATCAAACAAACGTGATCTTTTACAGAATAAAGAAAAAAGTGATGCTGCTACATCAAACACACTTAATCGTCAACAGAATAATGAAGAAAGTGATGCTTCTACATCAAACAAACGTGATCTTCTACAGAAAAATGAAGAAAGTGATGTTTCTACATCAAACAAACGTGATCTTTTACAGAATAAAGAAAAAAGTGATGCTGCTACATCAAACACACGTAATCGTCAACAGAATAATGAAGAAAGTGATGTTTCTACATCAAACAAACGTGATTTTCTACAGAATAAAGAAAAAAGTGATGCTTCTACAGTAAGCACAATTAATCGTCAACAGAATAATGAAGAGAGTGATGCTTCTACATCAAACACACTTAATCGTCAACGGAAAAATGAAGAAATTGATGTTTCTATATCGAACAAACGTGATTTTCTACAGAATAAAGAAAAAAGTGATGCTTCTACAGTAAGCACACTTAATCGTCAACAGAATAATGAAGAAAGTGATGCTTCTACATCAAACAATCGTGATCTTCTACAGAAAAATGAAAAAAGTGATGCTTCTACATCAAACAAACGTGATTTTCTACAGAATAAAGAAAAAAGTGATGCTTCTACAGTAAGCACACTTAATCGTCAACAGAATAATGAAGAAAGTGATGCTTCTACATCAAACACACTTAATCGTCAACGGAAAAATGAAGAAATTGATGCTTCTATATCGAACACGCGTGATCGTCAACAAAATAATAAAGAAAGTGATACTTCTGCATCAAAAACACGTAATATTCAACAGAATAATGGAGAAATGAATGCTTCTAATGAAAAAAGGGATGCTTCTACATCAAACTCATTTGATCTTCAAAAGAATAATGAAGAAAGTGATGTTTCTACATCAAACACACGTAATCTTTTACAGAATAATGAAGATATTGCTGCTTCTACAGCAAACACACGTAATCGTCAAAAGAATAATGAAGAAATTGATGTTTCTACATCAAACTCACTTGATCGTCAAAAGAATAATGAAGAAATTAATGTTTCTACATCAAACACACGTAATCGTCAACAGAATAAAGAAGAAAGTGATGCTTCTACATCAAACACACTTAATCGTCAACAGAATAAAGAAGAAAGTGATGCTTCTACATCAAACAAACGTGACCTTCTACAGAATAATGAAGAAATTAATGCTTCTACATCAAACACACGTAATTGTCAACAGAATAAAGAAGAAAGTGATACTTCTACATCAAACACACTTAATCGTCAACGGAAAAATGAAGAAAGTGATGCTTCTACATCAAACAAACGTGATCTTCTACAGAATAATGAAGAAATTAATGCTTCTACATCAAACACACGTAATCGTCAACAGAATAATAAAGAAAGTGATGTTTCAACATCAAACAAACGTGATCTTCTACAGAGTAATGAAAAAAGTGATGCTTCTACTTCAAACATACTTAATCGTCAGCAGAATAATGAAGAAAGTGATGCTTCTATATCATACACTAGTAATCGTAGACAGAATAATGAAGATAGTGATGTTTCTACATCAAACAAACGTGGTCTTGAACAAAATAATGAAGAAATTGATGCTTCTACAGCAAACACACGTAATCGTCAAAAGAATAATGAAGACATTGATGCTTCTACATCAAACACATGTGATCTGCAACAGAATAATGAAAAAATTAATGCTTCTACTTCAAGCACACTGAATCATCAACAGAATAATGAAGAAAAGAAACAGAATAATGATGTTTCTACATCAAACGCAAGTAACCTTCTACAGAATAAAGAAGAAATTGCTGCTTCTACAAAAAGTACACGTAATCGTCAACAGAATAATGAAGAAATTGATGTTTCTACATCAAACTCACTTGATCGTCAAAAGAATACTGAAGAAAGTAATGTTTCTACATCAAACACACGTAATCTTCTACAGAATAATGAAGAAATGAATGCTTCTTCATCAATAACACGTGATCTTCAACAAAATAATGAAGAAATTGATGTTTCTACATCAAAAACATGTGATCTACAGAATAATGAAGAAATTAATGCTTCTACATCAAACACCCGTGATCGTCAACAGAATAATGAAGCAATAGAAGAAGCAGCAGTGGAGACCGTTACTCAAAGTATCACTATAGCCAAAATTACGAATTTAGAATCAACAGACATGGCTGAAACAAACTGTACAAGCGGTATAACACAACATAATACTGCTTTAGTTAACGAAGCAAATTCAAAGAACCAGTCTGAAAGTATGCCTTGTACTTCATCCACTGATACATCCATTAGTATCACAGAACGGAAAGAAATTGATAAAGATGTCGCAGTAAATACAAACGATCAAACGGAGATTAAAAGAGAATTTGAAAATAACTTGGATATTTCCTATAGTCCTTTCGAAATTGTAGATGATGAATTACTTCACTTTTCTATAGAAAACCCTGATAACTATAAAACAGAAAGTCAGAATAAAATTGATATAGATAGCAAAGAAAACATTTTACCAGGATCTAGTGGAAGCCAGATTGATTCTAAAAAAGAGTTAAATAAAATTATTACAGTAAAACCCGAAATAATTGAAATTAGTGACAATGAAGAGAACGAAGAAACACAACTCGAACAACAAACTTCTTCTGAAGCTAAAGATAATAACAATATTGTCAAAACATTTTTCATGGATCATATAAATAAAATATTGAAATCAAATAAAACGAAAAACAATGAAGATAAAAAAACAAAATCGTTTGTAAATAAACTATTTAATGGACCAAATAAGAAAACAACAATCGAAATAGAAAATTCAGATATTGTCGAATTACTAAAACAATACGTCAAAGACGAAACTAGTTCATCAATTTCTGATGAGGCAAGTACATCCCAGAATTCACCTCATAATGTAAGCGATAACCAAACGTTAACAGATTCAATTGATGTTATAGCTACTACTAGTAATCAAATCAAAGCTAAAGAAATAAAAAAGGAACTACTAGAAATGACTAGTGATATTCCTTACTCAAGCAAAACTTATAGAAATTTGTGTGAAATTATAATTAGTGATTCGGATTCAGAAACAGAAACAGAAAATGAAACAGGCGACAGTTTAGATATTAGTAAGAGAACTAATGTAACAAAACTTGATAAAAATAAAAGAACCACAGAAGTTAAACCTGTTGACGAAATAGGTAGTGAAGATAAAGTGCTACTCACTGATCCACAAACTTCAGAAGGCGATAAATCCAAATCTGATAAAGATGGCAACAAACCTGTTGATAGCAATAGTACCACCACTGAAATTAAAAATCAACCAAAGCCTTGTAGGCCTTTAGAAGAAGACACACTAGCTGCAGAAGCTCTATTATTTTTATCACAATCACAAGACCATAACCGGGCAAATACTGCAAACGATATTAGTAATTCTGGTACAGAAATTTTGACTCAAGATATTATTTCACAGCAAAATTTCATGGATGAATCGTGTGAAAATCGGAAGATTGAAAATATCTCCAGAGATTCAGGTATTGTTTTAAATATTCCAGAAAATTTAGATTCAATTTTAATTGATGAACATCCACAAATTGTTCCTGACATTGTAACAAAGAAAACCAGTGAACTAAAAGGTGAAATAAATCCCAAAAAAAGAAGAGCTGAAGAAGACAATGAAATAACCCGTTGCATTACCAAAAAATTGAAAGGTTTTACATATAACGAAGAACTGGATATATTAGAAGAAAGTTCCGACGAATGTCTAGATGATATAAATAACAATTCACGAGTACAGTCAAAAATTAAACAAGATATTATAGTTATTGATGAAATTGATGTTGAACCAGCATTTGATAAATATGGCGTAGAATTAATTTACAGACATATTCCAGTTATTAAAAGGAGATATAAACATACTTGTAAAACTGATTCTGGAGATAAAGAATGTCCAAAATGTGCTGATTATATTAATAAGTTTATAGACAAAAATAAATTAGAAGGGAAATGCATAATCAATCAAAGTATTTCAGGGAAGAGAAAAGAAATTTCTAGAAGTACTGATACACCGATTGCAATATTAAATCTTACAGAAGACTCAGATGACGATAGTCTTGACAGTTTTGTTGAAACTGTCTGCAAAAAAGCAAAGATGAACACAGGTAATATTAAAGAATCTGTTAATTATATAAATAATACTAGTAAGAATGATTATTTCAGAAAACAACAAGTTCAAGAAATAGTTATGGAATCAAGCAGTTCTAAGAAAAATACCCCTGAAATTAATAACAAAGACATACACCATACAGACAAATTTAACATGACAAAGAAAACAATTAAAGACGAACAATATCGAATTAATTTATCGGACGAATCAATACGTAAATTTGCAAAAATAACTGGATGTTCTGAAACTAAATTGACTGCTGCTGAGTACGTTAATGAAGTACATAGATTAAAGAAATATTTAAAAGACAACAAAAATAACACCTTAGAAAAATTATCTAATTTTTATTTTTTTATTACATGTTTATTAATTGAGGATAATATAGAACCTATGAGTTTTATATCTTTTATCAAACTTTTAAGAAGTGGAAAATTTGAATCTTTTAAAAAATTAATTAAAAATAGACAGGAAAAGAAATCAGAATCGTCCTTTGAATCAAGTAGACAGGATTCTAGTCCCAAACCCTCTACTTCACGAGGCTCCTCATAAAAATTGTCCTTTATAAACAGGACTAATGCGAACACAGGCATTTATTTTCAATTATAACTTAAAGGTTATTTCAAACCTTTAGGCGGAACTATATTTTGCAATCTAGTTTCATTCGAGCTTTTGTGTATTAGTTAAGCTTTGTAAATCAGTGTTTCCCAACCGTCAGCCCGCGAGATTTTTTTGCCGGTCCACGAAATTTGGGCGGAAATGTCTACGCAATAAATTTATTTACTAAAAAAACTTTCATTTTACTATACAACTGCTCGCTTAATAAGTTATAACTTAATTTTGAGATGAAAAACTCCGTCCTTAATCTGTTAACTGAAGTAATAATTTGTTTCTTTTTTCACTAATTACACTGGTCGACACAATTTTTGCTGACTTACATCTAAGACTTGTTTCTTACTAATTTGGTGCTGCTGAACTCAAATATCAGTTTTTGCGTATCACATCAGATTTTTGCTCTACAACAAATACATATTTTTGGACAAATAATGCTTCTATCGTTTAATTTTAGACGTCGATACTGTAATTGGTACAAATTTGGCGAAAAATAAGGACTAAATAATTAGAATATATTCATAAAATTTTATTTATAGTGAAAGAAAGAAAATAACAGTTTTAATTACATTTTAATGCATTGGAGTGTTGAAATAAAAATACAAAATAATTTAAGGATTAAATGATCGTTTGTAAGATCTTCTGGAGTGCACCATTCCCGATAAGTCTCTTTTAATACTCCAACAGTAGTCAGCCGTCATGTGAGTATCCCAACTTCCTTGATAACGTCTCTCCATCTCTTTTAAATCCTGATGGAAACGTTCACCCTGTTCATCACTAACATCTCCAAGATTGACAGGAAATTTGTCAAGACGCTCAGACGCAAGACGCAAGAAAAATTCACGCTCATGTTGCACTCCAGATGATGATAATTTTCAATCAAATATATTGGACAGCAAGAACGAAGTTGAAATTAAAGTAGACGTATATCAGAACGTGAAAAGGTGAAAAGTCAAAATACGATAGAACAAAAATTTGACGTGATAGGCAGAAACTGTTAACATTTTTGAAATCAGCACCCCAAAATTAGTTAAAAACAAGTATCAGATCTAAGTCAACAAAAAAAAGTTTAAATTTGTTGACCAGTGTTATATTTGATTTTATATTTAATATTTTTTTACACACAACGGATTTGGCATACAAATTCATAATTAAATACAAATCAAAAAATATTTTTAATCAAATTGTTTGAACAAAAAAAAATAAATAAATAAATAATAATCCGGCGTTTTTCATTGATAAATTAGTATTTTTTTTTAAATAATTTATTTTTATATGAACCCAAAAAAATATCACAGGGGCTTATGCAGCATTGGGACGGTTCTGATTGGAAGTAGATGATCTTTGTTTACAATGTTTTTAATTTTTGTTAGCTTTACATAATACAGAAGGGTCTCGACTTACGTCGCATCGAATTTACGTACGCAATTTCAAAACAAATCATTGTACTGTACATGTACATTATTATACTCAAACAGACCCAAACAGATGTCGCACATGTCGATGAACATCCAGCCCAAGAAAAAAAAAAACTGAAGTAAAGGTATGAAATAAAATATACATATATGGGCTACCCTTGGACTCGCGTAACATGGCTTGAGACTTAACACATGAGCCCGTTTAGCGAACGTAACTGTTGAGAATAATCACTCAACCTGTTTACTTGGTGATTACAGTCGACTATTGCAAGTTATCTAAACGAACATCAAGTGAAATAACTGCTAATTTTGCCACATAATAAATCGGTAAGCTGCTTATAGTAAACTTAAAGATAGCAGGCTTGTTTTACATAGTCAACAGTTCGTTAAACGCGACCATTATAAGAGGCACGATGTACTGTTAAGGAAGCGTTCACTGGGATGTACTGCAGACACAGCTGACAACGCGCTAATCGTATGTTTTTCTGCCAGTGCATCCACTGAGCTGCAGTAAACGCACTGCAGACAGAAAAACTGTGTTTTGTTTACATTCTTATCAACTTTGCAAATGCTACAACGCTAAAGAATAAATGCGTGTGTGACGTTAGAGCCTCAACAGTACACGTGTAAATATTTTTCGTTGAAAATGCTGGCCGCAATTGCAGGTATGCGATGCTTGTAGTGCGGACTGGTATTCGCATTTAAAACTAAGTAAGAATTTTGTGTTGTTTGCGGTGCGGTCTAGTGGACGCTTACCTTTAGAGGAATTCCTCTGATATATTGTTTATTAATGATTATTTTTTAATCTTAAGGTTGTATATTATTTTTGACAACAATGTCGCAATTGTCTCACTGATACAGTGAGTTTATGTATTATATATACGCTTTATAGAAATTGATTAGCCTGTCAATTTAGTAAAAATAAAGTTAGTGTAGTACGAATTACTTTTTAGTACAAACACAAGAACATGTCGGTAAGGAGGGCGAGGTGACCGCGGAAACTGCTTCGGGTGCAGTTAAATCAAAATTGATTTGTTCCTACATATTGAATTTATAGTTTCGTGTAGAGGACGTCTGACTGAATTCTTGCTTAGGGCGCAAAATTCTCTTGCGCTATCTTGATCTCTATTGTGATCTCTCTTGTTCTTTCTTGCGATCTCTTTTGCTCTCTCTCCCTTTTGCGCCGTCTCTCTGTTACGCCGTGTCTCTCTTACGGCGTCTCTCTCTTACGCTGGATATTACCCGCCCGCTTTCTCTCTTCTCTCTCTATCTTTTTCTCCCCTTTTCTCTCTCTCTCTCCATCTCTTACCTTACTCCCACCTCTCCTTCGTCATCTCTAATTTCGAATCCAAAAGTTTCTCTTCGAGGGGTAACTACGTACATGAGCCCTTGTATTATAGCAGGTATTACCTAGCACGTATTATAACAGGTATTATCTAGAACGTATTATAACAGGTATTATAACTAAAAAAAAATTCCAGTGGGGGGAGTTTTTTGCCACTTAGGAGGTATTTTTGCCATCGAAGGGGTATTTTTGCCACTTAGGAGGTATTTTTGTCACCGAGGGGGGATTTTTGTCACGGAGGGGGCGATTTTTGTCACCCAGGGGGGATTTTTGCCATCGAAGGGGTTGTTTTGCTACCGAGGGGGGATTTTTGTCACGGAGGGGGCGATTTTTGTCACCGAGGGGGGATTTTTGCCATCGTGGGGGTATTTTTGCCACCGAGGGGTGATTTTTACCATCGAGCAGGTATTTTTGTCACCGAGGGAGGATTTTTGCCACCGAGGGGGGATTTTTGTCACGGAGGGGGCGATTTTTGTCACCGAGGGGGGATTTTTGCCATCGAAGGGGTATTTTTGCCACCTAGGGGGGATTTTTGTCACCGAGGGGGAATTTTTATCATCGAGGGGGTATTTTTGTCATCGTGGGGGCATTTTTGCCACCGAGGGGGGATTTTTGTCACCGAGGGGGTATTTTTACCATCGAAGGGATATTTTTTGCCACCGAGGGGGGATTTTTACCATCCAAGGGAGATTTTTGCTTTCGAGGGGGGATTTTTGCCACTTAGGAGGTATTTTTGCCGCAGAGAGGGGGATTTTTGTCACCCAGGGGGGGATTTTTACCATCGACAGGGTATTTTTACCACCGAGGGGGGATTTATACCACCTGGAATTGGAATTCAATACTGATCATCTCGTTCTCTGTTTGAAACGTGCCTAAATTTTTAAAACAAAAAATGAGAAAAAAAGTGAAAATGGGCATGTTTGTTGTGCATTCAAAAAGAATATTCCTAGTCCCAGTATTATTATTATTATTATTATTAATAATACTCAGTTCTTATTATTATAAATAGTACTTGCAATAATATTATTAATAATTTCCGTCCTCAACCAAGTATTATTATTATTAAATGTCGACTGTAAAAGTAATTCGTACTTTTTGTAAATATCTTAATAATTAATAGTCATATCAGCAGTGCCGTGGCAAGGGGTGGACGAGCGGTATTCCCGCCAGGGCCGTACTTATATTTTTTGGAGTTCGAGATACTGAATCGAGATAATGCCCTTACTAATGCATTGATACGTATAGGTGGGGCACCAAAAATTTTCTCAAGAGTTCTTAAGTACTACCCCGCAACAGGCGCCAAAACAATGCGTCGCGATTTGTATTATTAGTAATTGTAAAAAGGTATAGAATTACTAAAAAGCGACGTTCAAACAGGTGTTAAGTTGACTTGTTACGGTACTGCATACATAACATGTATATACAATTATTTGACTTACAGGGTTTATTAAGTATTTACGTTATAGGATGAGTAAGAACCGTCTGTATAAGTCTATTCCAAATGTTTGAACGGAACTAGATAGAATTTTTATTTTCTCAAGTTCACTTTTTAATGATTGAATTTTTTGTTAAACAAAATTGTCAAAAACCTCAGTCATTAAAACTTAATTTCAAAATCTAGTTCCGCTTAAACTGAAGAAACAGACCACAAATCCAAAATATATTATTTTGTTAAATTAAAACACGCGGTTTTAATTTGTAACAATATTTTGGAAACAATGCAAGACGTTTTAATATAATTATCTTTAATTTTAAGTTTTGTCGAACCCGCATTGAGTTTTTATGATAATTGTGGGAACATATTTTATTATTAAATAATCTTTGTAGTACAATAGTTAATCTTGATTTAGTGAACGCCATAGTTTCAATCTTTTTTCATATTAATATTTAATTCAGGATTACTCAAATATACCTTAATTTAAGATAACTCTTGAAAGTAAATAGATTTAAAATAGTTTTTTTATTTTAATGTAAACGTACCATTTTTTAAAAATGATTAAAGTTACGTAAAAATTACTTATTCCACGACTATATAGATATACCTTCATTACAGGCGTGTCAGTGATTAGTAAATGTAACACGTTTCCCACTACTTTTTATTACACACCGCTGACCTGTTACGTAATGAGCTCATTACGTAACAGGTTGAGCTCATTACATAACAGGCTCAAGCAGCAATGGTCGACCGTTGCTAGGCAACGTAATAAATAGGTTCAAAGCATATGTCAAATTAGTTTGTAAAGGAAACCGGATTAATATTAAATACAGTTAAAATTTTCGAATTATGCAAGTATATTTTTAATAGAGTTGGTCTTGGTCATTGGGTCGACGCAAGTATTGTTATTTTAACTGAATTTACATTCCGTATAACAACGTACATGGTCGTTGCTAAGCAACATAATAAATAGGTTGAAAGCAACTGTCAAATTATTGTCAGTTTCTAAAGCAGGGGAGGGCAAATCTTTTATACAGGATAAAAATTTTACCGAGGGCCAAAAAAAAATTTTTTTCTAATTTTAAATATTGTTTTTGTTATTTTATAAATTTTAAAAGCTATATTTTTAAACCAAAACGTGTATCTATTATGCAATTTAAAGAAACAAATTGAAAAGAAACTTGGAATGAATATTTGAAAAAATATTGGACAGGCAGTAATATTTTTGCAGGACACAATAATTTATAAAATGCTTCGCGGGCCGCCATTTGCCCAGGCCTGTTCTAAAGAAAGGGATAAAAATTAAATAAGTAATAGTCGTGGAAAAAGCATAGTATGAAACTTGTATAGAATAGTCATTCCATGCTTGTTGCATAATATACTATTTTGTAATTGATTAGAAAAAGAAAATTTTAACAACTGCTTTCTAAAGAATAAAAATATGAAAAAAGTTTGAAAGATATAGAAACCATTGTGTTCTTATGTGCCACTGCACATAGAAAAAGTAGTATTAGCAATCTACTTAGAATAGCTTTATATAAATATTAGAATGATATTAACTCTAAATGTGATATTTGAATATTATGTTGGTGTCTTTAGATGTACTATGAAATATTTTTATATATGAAAAAAATAGTGTAAAATAAACTAGATCGAAGATCATAAAGTTTACTTTATCACAAGGCTGCACGAGCCGGCTTCATTCTGTTTCATTTTAGTTTTAAAAATATTTGTATCTGTTAAGTTAATTTCAGCCATTGTATCCGGTGTGAATTAAGTGATTTTGTATTAAATAATTATCCATCAACTTCTTTCTTTTATGTTCCACTCTCTATTAATTTTTTAGGGTACGTTAGGAGACGTGATAAATTCCAGTAATGCGTAATGCGATACGCGTGCGTCAGTTTAAACTATAGGGAATTAAATTTAAAAACTCAACGCCACGGCGATCAATAACGGTAAAAGATAAGGTACCTAAAATTGACTATAACTCAAAAACTAAGGCCTCTTGATTTTTTTAAATATTTTTTTATTAATCCTCACCCCAAAATTACCTAACGGCCATATTTTGGACTGTATTAGGAAAACTTTTTTTTTTTCAAAGAAAAAAAATATATATATGTATATATATTTCAAAAACTAAAACAGATAGCGGTTGGAATTTATGAAGTTCTAAGGTCTGAAATATGGTAAAGGCACATTTTAAAACACATCCTAAACAAAAAAAAATTTTGTAAAATTTTGAAATTTTTGTAATAAAATTTAATTTTTCAAAAAATTATATCTCAATAACGGTAAAAGATAGGGACCTCTGGTTTAAATTTTTGAGTTCCTCATGTCTATTTTAGTCTAGAAAAAAATTGGGGCCTTAATAACCAAACTTATACAAAAAGCATGTATCATTAAACAAAACCCTTGAAAATGGCAAAAAATCGAAAAAAACGTAAGGGGTACCCCTTTGAAAAAAATCGCGAATTTTTACAAAAAAAAATATTTCGGATTTTGCTCAAAATTGATACACTTTGGGCCGTAGATCACAAAAATAAGGTTCATTTTGGATTTTGGCCAACTGTTTTTGATTAAAACGGAAAAAAGTACCTAAAATTGACTATAACCATAAGAGTAAGTAATAACAGCATATATAACTATAAAAAATATGATAGATTTCAAAATCTAGTTCAGCCTAAAAGTTTAGAATAGCCTATAGTTCCGCCTAAACCATAGAAATGACCTATACTTGGCATGTTTGAATATTGGCAACACTGTCTCGTACGAACATTAACCTTTATTTATATTTATATACTAATGTTGTCAACATTGCTTACACAATTTAACCTTAAAAGTCGATGTATCATTTTTGCTGTCTCTTATATTTTCAAATAAATGATAAAAGAAAACATACAAAAAAACAAATTTTTTAAAATATACATAAGTTAGTGATAATTATTATCAAATAGTTTTATTTAAAACATGTGCAATAGATATTTTTAAAGTGATAAATAATTATTCAAAATGAGTACACAAGAAATGAATGGTAAATATTTGTATATTATCCTTAAAATAAATAAAAAATTAAATATTTATTATTTTAGGAAGTAACTTTATACCTGCTAGTCAGAGACCGGATGGTACTTGGCGTAAACCAAGACGGGTTAAAGAAGGCTATGTTCCGCAAGAAGAGGTGCCTTTGTATGAGAGTAAAGGAAAACAAGCGATGAATCGTAAGCCTTTGACCGCTGCTTCTTCAGACGTAGCTAAAGGACAAACAGCTCATAGTACAATACCGGGATTATTTATACAAGAAGATAAGAATAAAAAGAAGGAGAAGAAAGTTAAACCTGGTAATTATTTTATTTCAGTTACCTTATTTAATTTACAATTTATAGGCTATTCGTAACGTTTAAGCGGAACTAAATGGAATTTTAATTTTAACTTGTCACGAGTTCACTTTTAAGAGATTGAAGAGGAGTTTTGCTAAACAAAATTATCAAAAATCTTATTTAAACGATATAAATCACTAGTTTTTACTATCTAGTTCCGTTTGAACCAAAGAAACTGTATGTTACATGAAATATTACTGAGATATTGATTTTATTATACAATAAAATCGTAGTAAAATATTAATTAAATATTCAAGAATTGATGAATTAATAAAAGACATGAAATGTGCGCAAATATTACTTTATATTTATGTAAACTGATTTGCAGATAATTTTTATGTAGTATTATCTTGTGTTTCAAAAGACAAAAGGGTAAAACTTTACTTAACAATCTGAATCTCCATTTTTTTTATTAGTAATAATTTTACAATTGTTTTAGCTGTTGTTGAAGAAGTAAGGAAAACAATGTCCCAGGTGAAAATAACAGAGCCACCCGCTCCACAACCAGACCCAGCGAAACGATTAAAAAATCTTCGTAAACGACTTCGAGAAATAGAGACTTTAGAACAAAAAATTAAATCGGGTGAAATTAAAAATCCAGAAAAGGAACAAATTGAAAAGGTATCTCGTAAAAGCGAAGTATTGGATGAAATCAAAAGTTTAGAAAACTGTATATAATATATTTTGTCGTACAAATATATACATCGCAGCCTAAAAATTTCAGAACACTTAAAAAGGAGGCTCAATAGTATAATAATAAAATTTAAGGCTATATCTTTTTTTTTTTATTTATTCGGACTCATATTTGGTTTCTACACGTTTCAGATGATTATAAGACAATATCCACAAAAAAATCATTATTGTCTGTCTGTCTGTCCGAGATTTACGCAAAATAGGCTGGACATAATTTGGTATAATGGTAGAGTAAAACCAGGATTGGAACATAGGCTATAAGGCATCTCAAAATTTTTATTCTATGGGGAAAGCCAAAAAATTACGAAGGAACCTTCGTCAGATGGCACCACAGTATTTGACGTTACACTAATAGGGGAATCTTTTTAAGATCGCAGCATCATATGCGGTAAAGCTGGAACACTCGAAAGTGACATTAAACTGTTACTCGTGTATTTGTTTACACGGTGAAAATGAAGTTGTATTTTTCCTGTTTTGCGAGCATTTTTTTAATTTAAAGGTAATCTACGATTTACAAGATATGTAATAATATACTATTCTAAAGAAATTTCCAGGAAATTTTTAGTTTTTCATTGTATTTTTAATTATTTTTGTCTGTGTCAATATAATAACAACAAAAATATGGTAAATATATTAGTAAAAATTATTATCTCTGCCTGAAAAAGTAGAAGGGCCTTTTAATATATCAACTGATGATTTAGACAAATTTTGGGTGGGATAAATGCTTTTTTTCAGTCTTTTTTTGGACGTAAAAAATCACTTTCCATAAAATGCAACGAGCAAACATGCATGCATGGGCTTGGATTTTTGCCCATATTCAGTTTTTGGGTCCATAAAAACCTACGACCCACTTTCTCTCTGCCTCCAAACGTCGTTTCAATTGATATTTTTTTCGATTTAAGTAAATTATGGAATGTTTAAGAATGATTCTTGCTTATTCACGATTTACATTGCGGCACACAACAAAATTGATTGTTTTTCTTCCATGATCCACAAACATAAAACACAAACAACTAAAAAACACGTATTTCTCTATCAACCCGTAGTTGACCAAAATATACACATCCAACCAAGTGGGGTGTAGTATACCCCAGGCTTTTCTCATTTAATATCAATTAAAATAAGGTAAAATTTATACAGTTAAATGCTGTCAAGCCTATAGAACAATATTACAAAAAAAAAAAAATTTTCAAAGTAATTATTTAATGTTTTTTTAATAATTTTTTCAATAAAAGTCAAAATCACGCCAATTTCTTTCCTAAATTGCATCATACTTCAAGTTGCGTCTCGTGTTGACTGACAACATTGCATCTCTCGTTCACACCAACTCTCACACACTAGCTCTCTGATTGGTCTATGTATTTTGGTGGGGGAGACAATTTCTTTCTCATTTCTCAAGCAACGCTTGAATTTTGAACGTTTATTTATTTATAATTCGTTCGAAATGCGCTGTTACCAAATATAATTGAGACATATTTTTTGTAAATGGTGTTTTTGATTTTTTTGTCGATTAAAAATTAAATTATTGTTAAATATTAACTAATTCATAAGTATTGTCAATAGATACATCATTTCCACTATTAATATACTGGGGTGTGACACACCCCATTTGGTCAAGCTTGGGTTAAACAAAACAAAACAATGTCACTTTAATATCTTTCGCAAATTGCCACCAGATGTCAGGGCGCTTAGGAAATTTCTCCTATTAAAAACTATAAAGTAAAAACTTGCATGTTTTTTTTTCAGTATGTTTGAAGTGTTCTGAAATTTTTATTCTGCATTGTGCTCATGGTTCATAAATCTTTTTTACTAAAAAAATTCAATCGTGTTGTTAGTTTCTAGGTGTATCCTGTTTTTATGAATAAGCCTGTACACATTTTAAGAAGCAATATTCGTGTTGTGGATGATTTTTAAACAAAGTTTAAGAAGGAGTGACCGTATTTTATTCAAAACTAATTTCTATTTTAAAAACGTTCTGACTTTCTATAAAAAAACACTGTTTTCATAAAGTATGTATACAAAAATCGTAATAGATAAATGTTAGTCAACAAATATATAATTCTTTTATTTATTTTATTTCAATATTATGTTAATCTTTGAGTTTACAGTGTGTTTCAATAGTAAATAACAGGTTACCAACTCCTAGAAAGGCGTTTAATACCCTTTTCACACTAGAACTTTAAGACGAGTGAACTTAAAGTTCACCGATGTTTAACATCGGTATGCTTTCACACTTGATGTTTAAATCTCCGGTGCTGTCATCAGCTACAGTAATTTTGTCCTTAAGTTACCGTCATGAAATTACCAGTTTTGAACTGTCTGCGCAGACGCACATTTTGAATTATTATAAACAATTAAGGATATTTCATTTCATTCTACAATAAAGGCACTACAATAAAGAATATATTACACCTGTATTAACATGTAAGTCGATACATTTTATCTCAATTATTGTAGCTCTGTATTTTATTAAACACATTATTAAAATAAATAATTTTATTATAACAATAAGTATAAACTTCTTATAACGTTGATATAATACAGTATTCTTGTTTATGATAATATAAAATGTTGACAGCACAAATTCAAAGAGTATTTTTTATAATAGAAATTATGTTGGTAATGCGGACGATGTTTAAGACGCAGATCTCTGTCTTAAACATCGCTTGTATTTAGACGAGGCCAAACGGTTTCACATTAGCGTTTAAAGACACATTCACTTTAACATCCGATCTTCTAGTGTGAAAAGGGTATAAGGACAGAGAAGGTAAGTTTTCCTTGTAAAAAAACTAATAAATAAAAAGGCACCCGGGAACCAATACTGAATTAAAATATTTACCAAACAAAGTACGAGCAGTTCTTTTTTTATTGTTTTCAAAGCTTGCTACGTTCAACTTTGTAAAACTTATGTTGATTATTATTTTGGAAATAAATGGTCGCCATTTTGAAATGGTTAACATAAAAATATGGCTTTTTGGTGTCATTGTAAAGCTAATTTAATGTACTTTTAGGAAAAAAATATAAAATTATCGATTCCCTATGCTAGATCAAAAGTTGACATCATTTCCGGTGAAACAGGAAGTACCTCAGAATTGTTATAGTAACCTTTAGATGGGCCTTTTTGTCTAGTTTAACTTTTGTTCTGAAGATTTTTTGTATCTTTACAAATACAGGAGATTTTCAGGGTGCCCCGTTTCAAACAAACACCCTGTATATATATATGTATAAAAAAAAAAAAAAATACTGCACATATTTAGAAACCTAAATAATGGTATTAAGAATTCGAATTAAAATTAACAAAAAAAATATTTTAACATAAAATTTGTTTTGGTATCCCAAATAATCATCATTTACTTACTAAATACCTGCGAAACCATGAAATGTGTGAAAATTCAAACTTCACATCAATTTTTTCCATTTTGTGGTTTCTTTCATATTCAGCAATGTACTTTTATTCCTATAATTCAACAAAACATGAAAATTTGGAGAATAAGAAATTGTTCATATGTATTCCTTTTTGTTTATTATTATTTTTTTAATTAAGTCTAGTTTCCATAAACAAGTATCATATAATATCAGAATATATAGACATTTATTTTAAATTTACCAAAGGCTACATTTTTTCTGAGGATTCATCGATGAGCCTACTGGACAATTAAATGCTTTATTAAATTCCTCGCTATTAGTTAGTGTTCCCAATACTCTGATTCTTGTTGGAGTATGTTCTCCTTCCATCACATCAGAAATTAGCTGCTCTAAACTGGAAGCCTCACACCATTGCTAAAAATATATGACATTAGACAACATTTCAACAATAAACACATATTATAATTGTTTTATTTCATTGAAAAAAACGCATCAATAACAATTTTTTAGAACGTTTTATTTATTTTTACCGACCGCCAACATATATAAGGGAGGTATTGTGATCATACCGATTTTGACATTTCGAGATTTCGATGGATCTCCACGAATTAAGGTCCCTACATAACGTTTTGACTATTTTTGGCATGATGTCTGTCGGTCTGTCTGTCCGTCCGTCTGTCTGTCTGTCTGTCCGTCCGTCCGTCTGTCTGTCTGTCTGTCCGTCCGTCTGTCTGTCTGTGTACACGTGCAGACCAAATTCGGCTGAAAGGATTTTTATGAAACTTCATATTTAAGCTTCTGCCATCAATGGCACGAGTTGATCAACTTTTGGTAAAAAACGGTTGACTAAAAATGGGAGTTTACTCGTGTCGATTTTAAGATTTTTGTGAATATTTCACAACACAAAAATATTTCGAAAAAATTTATTGAACAAAAGTTGCTATAAAAGCAATAACTAATAATTTTTATTTGAGACGTTTTATAATAAAACGAAATTTTTTGAATAATTTCAGTAAAATTTTTCGAAATTTTTTTATAAGTCCCAATATTTTCATATTTATATGTAACGTTTTCATGGTCATGATAAATAATACTACTATCTCTGTTAGAAAATATTAGGCCAAGTTATTTCTACTCTGCTGCTAGAATGTATTTTATATAAGTACTTTAAGATGGCGGTCGGTCCTGTGGTGGCCACAGTTGATTTTTTATAACATGAAAACATGCGTGGCCGCATCGTATCATTTTACATTTACTTACATTTGCATAACTTATGAAGAAATATTGATCTGTTGTATAATTTTCTAAGCCTGGCAGTTTTAGTTGATCTAAATGTGTATTTTTTAAGTCTATATATGCTTCATATGCCAGTTGGAGTCCTATTAAATCTGCAATATTTTCATCTTGGGTTTGTTCACCATTAATCTATAATAGGATATTTTTGTGAATTAAAACATATCAAGTCTGGAAAAAACTTCGTGGCGTTTTTGCCGATAGACGGCGTCAATTGCAAATAACTCAGGAAACACAGATCGCAGCGACACCACTAAGCGCTCGTTGGAAAGGTGACAGTTCGAGCGTTACTTTGAGTGTCCAAACATCAAAATTTGTGCAGTGGTTGGAAAGTTGTTTGCGTTTGGAAATGGAGAAAAGTAATGAAAAATTGCGCTATATTTTGCAATATTATTACGACAAACGGAAGAATGCTGCGCAGGCTTCTGAAAAAAATTGTGCTGTATACGGTGAAGTTACTTTATCAAAATCTGCTGCGCGGAAATAATTCGCTCGTTTTCGTTCTGGTAATTTTAATGTGAAAGATGACTCACTCTCTGGTCGTCCAATTAGTGAAAAAGCTGGTGAAATTCTTGAAAAAGTCCAGCAAGATATATCAACAGTGTCGATATTGGTACGGAGCTAGGCATTGACCACAAAACTGTTTGGAACCATTTACGGAAAGTTGGCTACAAAAAGAAGCTCGATATATGGGTTCCTCATGAGTTGAGCGCGAAATACATGATGGACCGAATTAACATCTGCGATGCGCTGCTGAAACGCAAATCGAGCCATTTCTGAAACGTGTCATAACCGGTGATGAAAAATGGATCACGTACGACAATCGGAAGCGTAAAAGATCGTGGACAAGGGATGGTGAGCCGTCACAAGCGTTCGCGAAGCGAGGATTGATGCCGAACAAGGTGATGGTGTGTGTGTGGTGGGACTGGAAGGGAATCGTCCACCATGAGCTACTTCCATTTGGTCAGACGATTGATTCTCTTACTGTGGACAACTAGAGAGATTACGCCAGGCAAATGAAAGAGAACGCCCCGAATTGAATAATAGGAAAGGTGTTGTTTTTCATCATGACAACGCAAGACCACACACTTCTTTGATGACCCGTCAAAAATTGCGAGATCTTGGTTGGGTAATTTTGTTGCATCCACCATATAGTTCAGACATAGCACCCTCTGACTATCACCTATTCCGATCTCTGCAGAATTCTCTCAATGGAATTAAGCTGGTTTCAAAAGAAGCCTGTGAAAACCACTTGGTTCAGTTTTTCAACCAGAAACCACAGAAGTTCTTCACCGATGGCATCATGGCTTTACCCGAAAAATGGCGAAACGTTGTCGATAATAATGCAGCATATTTGGTTTAAATAAATTCATTTTCACAACAAAACCAATTGAATTTTACTAAAAAAACGCGACGAGCTTCTTCCTTTTTAAAAACCGGTTATATACTATCCTTTTTTTGAAATTGACTGAATTGAATGTTGAATAAGTATCATATTCTTACCGAAATTTTTCTTTCCACTTCATTCTCCATAATATCAAATGTGTATTTACTAAAATGCTCATGAAAGCACTTAATATTTTCGTGGTATTGAGCCAAAGATTCTTTTGACCACCATTGTATTAAATTTCCATTTTTATCTGCCTGACGACCTGTATTATCAAAAGCATGACTGAATTCATGGCCTATTATGGTACCTATAGCTCCATAATTTAAAACACTGAAAAGTTTTTTAATAATAATATTAGTGCAGATATCTTGATGTTAAAACCAGTGATGGGATTCACCCGGTTCGCTCGAACCGTTTGTTAAGAAATTTTAAGTTCGGCGAACCGCTTGTTAAAATACTTTAGATACAGGGAGTGACCATAGCCGTCAGTTCAGCAGAAGCTGAAAGAGGCTTTAGCCTTATGAATAATATATGCACAGAAAAACGAAACAGACTGATCGTTTCAAATATAAGTAATATAACGGTTATTAATTTGAATGGTTTACCTTTAATAGATTGGGATCCAGTACCGATATAAGTCGGATTGCTGATAGGTGACTGTTCGTTGCTACAAGTATCGATATACAATACTATATGCTTTCTCTGTCTATATCATTATAATTATATGCATACCCATAGTAACGTATAGTGACGCAAGTTGACAACTAACCTTCCAAATTATTTGAATAAAAAACAAAGCATTAGAAAGAAACGGCATGATTCGTAGATATCTTTACTAATTAGAGCACGAAAATAAATTCACAGCAGTACTCAAACAAACAAAATTATTAATTTTAAGGTAATAATTATAAATAAGGAAAAACTTATACTCATACGTAAATTTTGGATTATAATTTGTTGTTTAATTAAATTAAATTTTTATGTTTCCCCTAAGTACAAAGTAATAAAATATTAAGTAAAAATATATTTATTTATATAATACATTGCTACTAGTTGTATTTAAATGATTTTTATTTTAAAAAAATTAGTGACTGTAATGCATGATATCGTCGTCATCTGAACTATCGCTGTCATTTCTTGTATTTATTATTATTGGATTAATATCATCAACAATCCTTTCCCTTTCCCACCATTCATTTATTAAATTTTTTTTTAACAGATTTTACCCAAGTTTCACAACTAATTTGATCACAGGCTACTTGCCACAATTTCAAAACTTCGTTATCACTATATCCGTTTTGCCCAATATGCCTTATCATAATAATTTTTTGTTATACCCCAAATTAGTTTAATGGGGTTAAACTGGCAGTGATAAGGAGGTAATCTTAGTACTTCATGACCATACGTTTGTGCCAATGTATCAATAAAATAAACTGGTTCAGATTTTAATTTCCTTCGTTTTCTCGTGATATTGTTAGTGAGAAGTTCAGATTTATTACATGTTATAATTCTACGAATTGTTGATTCCAAAATCTTTAAGGCAGCTGCTACTCTTTGATGGACACAAGATAGAGAAATAAGTGGTCCATTGTTCTCTTTTTCGAAATTAGAATATTCCAGCAGATTTAAAATTAAAGTTTGTGAATTTAATAATTGGCCGCAAGATCTATTAATTAATATTATTAACAGACACTGACAGCTAAGGCAAATAAGAAAAATTTTGTGAAATTTTTAAACTAATACCCCTGCTAACCGGTTGTTGAGCAAATTGAATCCCATCACTGATTAAAACTAATTAAGATTCTACTTACTCTAATCTTTTACTGCCATAAAAGGGATATTGAAGAATTCCGCTTGGAAAAACTAAAAAAAATAAAATGAATAGAAAAACATGGCAAACAAGAATTTTATTCTATTTGACTTACTTATTACATTTTTTAATACATTATAATAGGCATTGACATCAGTAGGTAAACCAGACCATCTGAAACAATATTGAAATATCAGAAAAATAATAATATCGAGCAAAATTTATAATTACCTTTCATTGATTACTGATGCATTGAATTTAGACAATTCTTTCTCTTTATTAAATTGCTGGCATGAAATTATATTCAGCAAATGATATTTTGTAATCTCCACCTAATATACAATATTTAAATTTATTTTTTGTATCTATAGTGCGTTCAAAAGTGAGTGCAGTATAGCTCTTATGGCAAATGGGAGCGGTGTTGCCAAATGTTGTAAAAGTGTCAAATGTGTCAATTATAATAATATGAAAAACTCGTATGATTTACAAAAATCAACTCTTATAAAACTCAAAATAACACTCAACAAAAACAAATGGCCAGTTGTAGAATACTGCGTCTTCACAGATCAGCGCGTTTTAGAGCTGGCAACGTCGACAAGCAAGAAAAGGATAGTGTCATTGTGTAAACCCATTAGAGAGTATGAAAAAGAACTACTCCATATGCCCTGTACTGCAAACTAACCTTTGAACGCACTATAGAGTCAGAGCCGCAGTAAGGAAAACTTGCGCTAGGGGCAGAGCCGTGTTTTGGCGCCCTTGGCAAATAAAAACAAGGTTCTCACCTCTCAAAATTTAGGTGATGAGCAAAAAAAAGGTCCTCACCTTCAAAAACCCAAGTGACGAGAAAAAAAAAAAAAAAAAGGTCCTCGCATTCGCTATGGCGCCCCTTAGTCAAGCCCGTCAGCGCCCAGGGCCGTCGCTTTCTCTCCCCCCTCCCCTTTTTGCGGCTCTGTCTAGAGTTGTCTCTATATTTCGGGATTTGAGATAAAAAAAAAACAATTATCAACAAAAGTGGCTTTATTGTTTTTCAAAATAATCTCCATGAAGATTTCTCCGGACCCACTAGACCCCCCCCCCGTGTACGCCCCTGATTAGAATACTTACTCCTTTATATAATTCTTTTAGATATGTAACATTATTTAACCAATCAGGATATCCGACTAAAACTCCAATTGCTTTCGCTTTGTCTAATGCTTTTATTTTGGTTTCCTCGTCCAGCCATTTTAAAGAATTTAGTTTATGCAGCAAAACAGATTTGATATTTTCCATCATATTTTCTACCTATCAGAAAATGAAAGTATAATTCAAAATATGTATTGCATATTTCAGAACATATATATATATTCTAAAATTGTAAGAAAATTACATACTTCTTTTTTATTATCTAAATTAAAATATTGTTGAACATACTGATGAGCTACTGCCAATCCTAAATTTTTATTTACCATAGCGATACAATATTGCTTCCTAAAAATAATAATAAATTAGTAAAATTTACATGCTAATTCAGATTTATTTCTTAGACATGCGCAACAGTATAATTATTGAACAAAAGTTGCTATAAATTTCTACTAATAACTTTTATTTGAGACGTTTTTTGACAAAACGAAAAATTTCTCAATTTTTTCATACTTAGAAATAGAAAATATTACTTCAAGTTATTTCTACTCTGCTGCTAGAATGTAGTTTATACAAGCACTTTATGATGGCGGTCGGTCCTGTGGTGGCCACAGCTGATTTTTTTTTATATAGCAAGGTTCATTAAGATTTTGAAAATTGCGCCTATGGCTTCCATTGGTTGTTTTAAGTCATATGCTCCGCTCCTCTGGTTTCGTATAAATGACACATAGAATGAAAATATAATTAAAAAAAAATAAAAATGAAAAAAAAAAACACTAGTTTGCTGCGTAGCAAATGAGCAAACTAACCATTAGACCAGGATACGCTTTCTAGTATAGTGTGTTACATAACTATAACTTTTGTACATTGTCAACAAAAAAAATACAAAAAATGCGTTATTTTCCGAAAACATAATCTGATCAAATACCTGTTGTACTATTCCGGTTCACACCAATGTACATTACTTAGAATTTTGTCAGATTTTTAGTTTAAACCATCTGGGCTATAGGGTGTGGGACAAATTCTTTTTTGCACAATTTTGGCAAAAATCGCATCAAAATAATTTATTTTGCAAAAATAAAAGTTTAATCGTTAATCCACATACTAAGGGCTTTCATTTGATACCTTACTCAGAATTTCAAAATATATATTTTTTTCGATGAGCACATATTTGTATATATTTTTATGTGGATATGTTTTTTAGATGTTTTAGTATTTTTCCTATGGGCGGGTCAAAGAGTTTTATAAGCATACCAAATTTCAACTCTCTAAGTTTAGCCGTTTGGTTACAATTTTTACCGAACAGACATACAGACGACAAAATGACGGTATAAGGGTTTTTTGGTTATACCCAGTGATGGCATCCTACCGGTTCGGAGCGGTTCGCGCGAACCGTTTCTTAAAATTATTGAAACCTTAGAGAACCGGTTGTTAGAATTATTAAAAATAAATGAATTACTCTGACTTCCGTTTTGAATCGTGCGCCGTGCCCTGCAGTGTTGCAAATGTAATATTTATTTGATAGATTATTAATAATACGCTCTTAAATTTTTTTGCTTATATTTAATAAATGGAAGTAAGTGATTTGTTTTCATTCTTAAAAATACAGAATAGGTTCCTAGATATCACATGACTTTATAGAACCGTTTCCTGAAAATTTAGGATGTCATCACTGAGTATAGCTACAAAACCCTAAAAATGACCTTTGTAATTACCTCCAGATACTTATAATTTCCAAGTAAAACAGTTTAATATTTTTTTATCAGCCTTTAAAATATAATTGCAAGACATTTTTTTGTCGGTGAGTATAATAACTAAATTTAAGTTTAAATTACCTCGGTATATCTTCCTGAGTGCCATGCAAAATTTGATCCATTGCAAATGCAAATTTCCGTAAATTTTTTGAGCTGTCTTTAGTGTATTGTTTTAGTATACTCCATCCGAAATAATTAGCTATAATATAAAATACATATTGAAATAGACAAGAAAATTAGACAAATAAAAATAGACAAATTTTGTTGAATATTGTGGTATTTGATAATAAAAAACATATTGCTGCTTATGACTTACCTATTATTTTTGTAGGAGTTCTATTAATTAAATTTATAAGTCTTACCAAGTAACTTAAATCTTTCACCACCACAGAATCATTAGTACCTATAGTTATATTCATATTTTTAAATAATTCCCCCAGTACATCAGTCCATATTATCTAAAATCCATTATTTAATATATTGTCTTACAATATAAATATTGTACAAGAAGCGCTCACTTAACGTACATACGGCGTTCCCAATTTGTACGTTAACCGAACCGGTAAGAAATCAGTGTTCTTCAACCCGTAAGTCCAGAACTGGACTCTAGAACCTGTAAGTCGGGGTCAGTATGTGTCATCTTTATATGACTGAAAGCACGTTAAACGGATGTACGTTCAGCGAGCGCTTCCTGAATACTTACTCTTGAATCTCCATTTTGTCTTGGTATAAAATCTGTTAAAAACTGCAAATGATCAATAGATATTTTCTTATACAAACGCGCCAAGTTATTAACATTTTCATTCCATGTCATAATATTTACTAATTTTGTTTCAAATTTAACTATTTCGAAAGCATCACGTTTAACATCTTTGATAGACAGTTGAGTATTGTTCTGAATATGAGAAAGCTCCAAAGCACTGTTTATTATAAATAATTCATATTCTTTTAAATGTCTTTCATACGATGGTGGGTCGGATAAAACAGCTTTTGGAAACAAAAATGATGGATGATCGATCTAGAAATTAAAAAACAAACACACAGTTATAAGTAATATCTGTCTCATTTTGTAATACTTAACTAACAGGGAAAGTTCATTTTTTATACATTTATAATATTATCATAGTATTGGTTCACACGGATACGCCAAAGTCTGTTTACACCACAACAGTCACCAAAGTAACCAGATCTAGTTTCGTATTACAAATTGAGACGGATTATATTATTTACGTAGAATACATAAGTGTTGTTTTGTGACAGTTTCGTTTTGTGACAGTTTCGTTTTGTGACAGTTTCGTTTTGTGACAACTAATACTTACATAAAGAATATGCCTAGAAGTATCATATAAATCTAGAGATACGTGAAAATTGAACAAAGGATGAACATTTAAATATGAATTCATTTTTGCAACTTGAATTAACCACATTTCTGATAAAATCCAGTCCTTATGTATTATTGGCCATCCTCCAAAAGTATTTAATAAAGTATTCAAAATCTCTAAACTTTCGGATTCTTCATTTTCTAGAAATGAAAAATAACTTTATAAAAACAAAGCATAAACACCACTCTGTTATATTTCTTAGAAATATCCTTTCATTTAAAATAACGCATATTAAAAATCTTCAAAAAATGCTTTTAAAATATGCAGTGAGTTCAATAATTCGCGAGCGTTACATAACGGTAAACAATGAGTTTATAAATATTAAAACTGTATTCCAATTCACAATTGAAAGTCCCCAAGATTATTAAAGTATAAGCCCCCCCCCCATGAAGGAAGAAAATTAAAATAAAAACACACAAACACACTAGAAAATTTTAAAAGTAGAGATGAAGACTTTTTTTTTAGGTCGTCACTTGTATTTTAGAAGTGAGGACCTTTCTTTTAAGTTATCACTTTATATTTTCATAATTTAAATAATTTTGGCTCCCCCCCCCTAATAAATAAAGGTCTTATTTCACTTGTTATCACCGGATTTATTAAATTTTTGTGTATTTCCTCGATATAAAATTTTATTACTCCAGAACTATGTTGAATTAAGAAATGAAATTTTGACAGTAAATAGTTGGAACCCTACTGAATGTCCTCTAAAAATTTAATTTCTTAATTCTAAAAGGATTTGGAAATAATCATTTTTAAGTATATTTCCATATATCCCAATTCGCTGTTTAGTTGAAGATTCTGCCGTTGTAGCTCGTAGCGCTGTGTTGCAACAATGGCCAAGCAGTTGACATCTAGTGTTTTGCGGTACATTTTTATTGAAAAAACTAGTATAAAGTTGCCATCGAATTCAAAAAACATTAAAAACAATTAAATTAACACCTTAAGAATTTTTTTAGATAATTATTTCATCCTAGTCGAGTGTTTGTGAAAAATATGAGTGTAACAAAATAGCGGCTCACAGTAAGCAGAATTTCGCATTTTAGAAAATTAATATTTCAACTCTGGAGCTGATGAAGAAATTTTGAAGGTATACACGTCTTATTTAAGAATTTTTTTACCCCTTGACACTATTTTGTTGATGTATTTTGTTTATTTTTTTGTTTTTTGTAACAATTTTTTTACGTGTAAGAGAGAGATGGAGGCCTTCTTCCATGTATTGGAGAGAGACAGCATAATATTGGTAAAAATATTTTATTTGTTCAAATAAAGGTTTTCAGGCTACTATGTTTGTAAGTGGGTATAATTATTATAAAATATCATACATTTATAATTTTTATGCCCAATTTCACTTGAAATTTCTGGTTTTATTAATTTTTTGTGTATTCCCTCCATATAGAATTTTATTACTCCAGAACTATGGTAAATTAAGAAAAGAAATTTTTATAGTAAATAGACAAAACTCTACTGAGTGCCCTCTAAAAATTTTATTTCTTAATTCTAAAAGATTTTTGAAATATTTATTTTCAAACATTTTTGTATATACCCCAATTCGTTGTTTAGTTCGCGGCCCGCCGTTGTGGCGTTAGTGTCGCAACAATGGCCAAGCAGTTGACATCTCGCCTTTCGCTCTACAGTTTTTAATGAAAAAACTAGTAAAAAGTTAACATCGAATTTAAAAAATAATAAAAACGTTTAAATTAACACCTGTAGAAACTTTTTGGGTAATTATTTCACCTTAGTCGAGTGTTTGTCAAAAAATATGAGTATAACAAAATAGCGTCTCTGAGCAAGTAGAATTTCGCGTTTTAAAATTAATATTTCAACTCTGGAGGTGATTTAAGAAATTTAAAATGTGTACACGTTTCAGTTAAGGCCTTTTTTAACTGCTGAGCGAGTTTGGTTTCTGGATTTTGTAATTTTTTGTAGTTTTTATAGGTCCGGGGTTGCTGTGTGTAGGAGAGAGATGGAACGAGCTCTGGAGACATATGTTAGAGAGAGACGAAAACATTTTCAGAAAAATGGTAATATTTTTAAATAAAGACTAAAAAATATGTATGTATTGTGTAAAATTGTGCTTTTGGGGGATTGTTGGGGAAAATATTTTTATTTGTTTGTAAATTTATTCTTGTAATATATTTAATGGTAAGTAAGCAATGTGTTGGAGAGAGATATAGCTAGCCCAGCTGCCGTGTGTTAGAAAGAGACAGCATCTACAAATGTTTTTTTTTTTTGTAAAAATTAAAAAAGCGATTAGGTTTGTATCACTAAAAAGGAACTTTTGGGAATTGTTGGGATGTTTTTTTTTGCTTTTACTATTAAAAGTTAGTCCTAGGTTGCTGTGTGTAAAAGAAAGATGAGAGACAACAACAATTTAAAAAAATGTGTTTTTTCAATAAATGTTTAAAAATTATTTGAATGTGTCTTTAAAAAGAAACTTTTGGGTCTAATTGGGATGGGATTTTCTCCTGAAACTTATTGTCTAGGGATGTTGTGTGTAGAAGAGAGATGGAGATATACCAGTTACAATGGTTAAGCGAGAGATGACAACAATTTTAAAATAACTATACAACTATAAAGGAAATGAAAGTCAATAGCCCTGTTCGTAGAGCCATTTCTAACTGTATATTATCGATAGAAGCAAGCGCAGTTATTTTAACGCATTTCTGTAAATTCTGCGCTTGCGTTTGACGATAATAAACCGTTGAAAATGACTACGAACCGAGCCAGTGGCGCAGTTAAGTATCACATAACGCTCTGGAATGAATGATCTCACTGTATAATAATTGTACCTGCATTTATACATGCTTGATACATATTTTTAGCATCATTCAATGGTAAAAAATCATTATTTTCTGATTTATCTGTCAGTATTTCTTCAATGTTATCTTCAACTTTCTTCATAATAGGCTCCCATTGTCCCCAAACTGGCTCTGTATTTGGTCTGTTATTTTTTGCCAACCAGCCTCCACAAGCAAATTCATAGAAATCCTCACATGGATCCATCGACTTATTTAAAGATGATAATAAGTATTGGGCTTTAAAAGAAACAGGTCTTAATAAAACTCATTATTTTCGATCGCCAACAAGTTTTGATTATTACAATATTTTGTTTTTGTTAGTTTATTTACTACAGATCTTATATACAGGTGGTGAAGTGACTTGTCGGCCATAGCGATTTAACATGTAAAATAATATAATGCCATTTCCTACTTCCCTAATTGTATTACAGAAAAAGTGTAAGAGATAACATTTATTTAGAATTAAAAACTCTACATGTTAGGTAAAACTATCTTCCAACAACGTCTGAGGAAATTTAAAAATTATAAATTTTATAAAGCATTCTTTATCAAGTAGTCATGCTTTATAAACAAATGTATATGAAAGACTAGTAATTGAAATAATAAATTCCATTTATCATAAATATACAGTCTGTTCCAAACGGTTAAGCGGAACTAAATGGGAATTTAGTTCTTTTAGGTTGGCACGAGAAGGGACCTTGCTTGGGATATTTCATTTTTCACGTTGGGATGTCAAAATTTAAAATTCCAACAATGAAACCATGGAAACGAATGACATATGTCAAAATTAACTATTTTTTTTAGATATTTTATTGACAAAAAAATAAATAAATGGGAAATTTGTATTAAGAATGACACAAAAAATGAAAATATAAAGAAAATGATATTTTAAAATGATATTAACCTTAACCAAAAAATGTTTATTGTAAGTATGATTTACAAAGCTTAAACAAAACGGCCGAAAGGCACGATTTAAACGATGAAAGTAACTAGATTGCCAAATCTAGTTCCGCTTAAGCGTTTGGAACAGACTGTAGTAATTTTATTAATAAATAAATAATTATATTTTTTTAACATAAATATATTTTATAGCAATTGTTCAAATACGCCATTCACTGCTAAGCAGAAACCAAGTCTGTCGTAAAATCTATCGCCAAATTACTTATTGGGACATTTAATGATAAGAATAAGATATAGATTATTAAGGCCCGGTTTTTCCACCTTCAGATAAAGTTCTAGGTAACTATCTGACAGATAAGGTTATTTGTAACTTCATCTGCTGAGTAAATGTCATCCCTTCTTTCTATACAAATGCATCTATCGGATAGTTATCTAATGGATAATGAGACTGACGTATTGGATTCACTAACATTGACTGGTATTGACATTTATTCAGCAGATGAAGTTACAAATAACCTTATCTGTCAGATAGTTACCTGGGACTTTATCTGAAGGTGGAAAGACCGGGCCTAAGTATTTTATATTTATTAAGTATTAGTTTATTAAGATAGTTTAAAAAATCAGCTGTGGCCACCACAGGACTGATCGCCATCACAAAATACTTGCATAAAATACATTCTAGCAGCAGAGTACAAATAACTTGGCCTAATATTTTCTAACAGAGATATTATTTATCATGACCATGGACACGTTACATATAAGTATGAAAAAAATAGATATTTAGAAAAATTTCGAAAATGTTTTCAATATTTAGTAACTTTTGTTAAATATTTTTTTTCGAAATATTTTTCTGTTATGAAATATTCGCAAAAATCTTAAAATCTACTCGAGTAAACTCCCATTTTTAGTCAACCGATTTTTACCAAAAGTTGATCAACTCGTGCCATTGATGTCAAAAGCTTAAATATGAAGTTTCATAAAAATCCTTTTAGCCGAATTTGCTCTGCACGTGTACACAGACAGACGGACGGACAGACACACAGACAGACGGACAGACCAGACCGACAGACATCATGCTAAAAATAGTGAAAACGTTATATATTTTTTTGTTTCAAAATCTGGTTACAAGTAAATTAGGACATCAGGACTTCAAAAATTTCAACCGCAGGTCTTTATTGCATTTCGTTTTTGAGATATATCCATGCGAAGATGAATATTTCTATAAATCACGCCATATTAAAATTTGTCATAATTTTAAAATACACAAAACGAGTAAGGCCTCTAATTTTTTCTAGACTTAATAAACTACGAGGAATCCAAAAATTCTAGCGTTAGCTTGTTTTTTCTAACCGTTTTTGAGTTGTGATTTTTTTAAACTCACAATTTTCACAAATTATGCCATAAAAAAAAATTCTCACAATCTTAAAACGCATTAAACGATTAAAGCCCCAATTTTTTCCTAGACTGAACAAACTACAAAGTATCCAAAAATTTGAACTGCTGGTCGCTATCTCTAACCATTTTGGAGTTGTGATTTTTTTTTAATTTAACAATTTTCACAAATTATGTAAATTATGCCATAAAAAAAATTGTCATAATCTCAAAACGCATTAAACGATTAAAGCCCCATTTTTTTTCTAGACTATATAAACTACAAAGAATCCAAAAATTTCAACTGCTGGTCGCTATCTCTAACCATTTTGGAGTTGTGATTTTTTTTTAATTTAACAATTTTCACAAATTATGTAAATTATGCCATAAAAAAAATTGTCATAATCTCAAAACGCATTAAACGATTAAAGCCCCAATTTTTTTCTTAACTATATAAACTACAAAGAATCCAAAAATTTCAACTGCTGGTCGCTATCTCTAACCATTTTGGAGTTGTGATTTTTTTTAATTTAACAATTTTCACAAATTATGTAAATTATGCCATAAAAAAAATTGTCATAATCTCAAAACGCATTAAACGATTAAAGCCCCAATTTTTTTCTTGACTATATAAACTACAAAGAATCCAAAAATTTCAACTGCTGGTCGCTATCTCTAACCATTTTGGAGTTGTGATTTTTTTTTAATTTAACAATTTTCACAAATTATGTAAATTATGCCATAAAAAAAATTGTCACAATCTCAAAACGCATTAAACGATTAAAGTCCCAATTTTTTTCTACGCTAAATAAACTACAAAGAATCCAAAAATTATTAATTAAAAGAAATAAAAGAGTACTTACCATCCTTGTGACAATGTTCAGTAGTACAAGTATCAGAATTAAATAAAAAAGGTATTTCATCATGAATAAAATTGTATATTTTAAAAGTATAAATACTTTCAAGCATACAAAGTATAAAAATTATTAATCTACAATTTAATATTTGATTAGTCATACAATAATTTAATATGTAAGTAAATATAACAGACCGTGCTATAAACATGGTTATACGTAATTTACCACACTCGTTACTGAGCTATCAATATAATATAATATGTATATATAAGTTTATTAACCCGAACAGGATGATGATACGACTATCACAATCGAAACAGATAAAGAAAGGAAGTGAAGTGACCTGCTTAAATAATTCAATCTGTATTTTATACCATTATAACAGGGTATACAAACTAACTATTCTATTAACATTTCATCCGATCTTCATTCCCACCGACTGCGTCTGGCTTTCTTGTTAGCCGCAGCTGCCAACGGAGCAATGATACCAGCCTGCGGAATACCTGAGTCTGAATTTTCTGATGATGCCGTAAACTGCAAATAAAAGGAAATCAAAAAATTAAACACATTGGGATATAAATCTTTTACTAAATCTTAGTAGCACTATTAAGCAGACCCTGCGCTAGTTCTTTTGGCGCCCGGGGCAAATCCACCAAACTGCGCCCTTTTGTTACAATATCCAGTGGCGTACCGAAAAGGAGGGGGATGTACTCGGGGGCTAATACCATTATTTAGGTTTCTAAATATGTGCAGTATTCTTTTTATATAGCAAGGTTCATTAAGATTTTGAAAATTGCCCTATGGCTTCCATTGGTTGTTTTAAGTCATAACACCGCCCCTCTGATTTCGTGTATTCAATTTCAATAATTTTCACTGGTTATTAAATTTAAAAATTAAATGCAACATTTGCCCAAATACATATAATTAGAATTTTGAAAAAATAATTTAAACAAAATAAAATGCAATAAAAATAAAAAAGTCTCTAAACCGGTAGCGAACCCTAGTATGCAAATTAGAACGCGAACATGCTAACCATTACACTATCAAAGCACGCTGGTTTACTGTGTTACATAAGTTATTAAATATTTTACATGGTCAAGTAAAAAACACAAAAAATGTGTTATTTTAGTTAAAAACACAAAAAATGCGTTATTTTCCGAAAACATAATCTGATCAAAAATTCCTGTTGTACTATTTCGGTTCACACCAATGTACATTACTTAGATTTTTTTCAGATTTTTAGTTAAACCATCTGGGCTACAGGGTGTATGATAAAAATTTTTTGCACAACTTTGGCAAAAAAAGCGGAAAAATAATTTATTTTGCAAAAATAAAATTTTGATCGTTAATCCACGTACTAAGGGCTTTCATTTGATACCCTACTCAATATTTAAATTTTTTTTTTTTTTCGATGAGCAGGTAAATGTATTGAAAAATGACAAATCTCCCTAACCTAGAATATTCAATGTATGACTTAAAATAGCTCAAACAAAATTATCAAAAGCCCTTAAGCCCTGATTCAATCACTAAAAGTTTGATTTAATAAAGGTCTTCCCTTTTTTAAAACCAAACTAAGAGAATTTTCTTTTTGACAGTTTGCACCTATGAAATTGTATATCATGTTGGTATTTAAAAATGTCACTTTATTAGTATGTTAAACCATGACATATATCAATATTAAAACAACAAAACATGTGTGACCCTAAGAAACCGACATAATTAAATTTCCCATGGCCAGCTGCAAGTTTATTTTTAATTTTGAAGCTTTACCTGTGTTTGATATTGTGTTTTAAATGCCGCTTTCATCGCCGAAAGTCTGTCAGTCGCTGGTCCAGACTTGGCCTTTGGTATACCGGCCAGAGTACTTCCGATATTCTGCGCCACATCGTTACTAGAGGAATAAGAAGACCGGCCAGGTCTCTCCTTGAAACCAAGTCCACAACCTCCAACATTTATACTCTTTCCTTTCCCGCCCTTGAACCGGGATTTTCTAAACCAGGCGCTCTGCATGGCCAAGTCCATCAGGTATTGCGGGACTTCTTGGTTAGCACCTTCCAGATTTCTCACCAGGTGGCCAGCAAATTCCTTGTCTCTGTCCGTTATAAGAGTGTAAGCCGTACCTACAAATAACACAATAATTAATTACAAAATTCTATACAGGGTGTTTGTTTGAAACGGGGCACCCCGAAAATCTCCTTTATTTGTAAAGATACAAAAAATCTTCAGAACAAAAGTTAAACTAGACAAAAAGGCCCATCTAAAGGTTACTATAAGAATTCTGAGGCACTTCCGGTTTCACCGGAAATGATGTCAACTTTTAATCTAGCATAGGGAATCGACAATTTTATATTTTTTTCCTAAAAGTACATTAAATTAGCTTTACAATGACACCAAAAAGTCATATTTTTATGTTAACCATTTCAAAATGGCGACCATTTATTTACAAAATAATAATCAACATAAGTTTTACAAAGATGAACGTAGCAAGCTTTGAAAACAATACAAAAAGAAACAAAATATCTCTAAAATAAAAAGTCTCCAAAACACAGACGAGCCAAAACACGTGAAAGCAAAGCAACTGTCAAAAAAACATTCAAAATGTCTATTAAAATAAATAATTTTATTATAACAATAAGTATAAACTTCTTATAACGTCGATATAATACAGTATTCTTGTTTACGATAATATAAAATGTTGACAGCACAAATTCAAGGAGTATTTTTTTATAATAGAAATTATGTTGGCAATGCGGGCGATGTTTAAGACGCAGATCTCTGTCTTAAACATCGCTTGTATTTAGACGAGGCCATACGGTTTCACATTAGCGTTTAAAGATACATTCACTTTAACATCCGATCTTAAAGTTCTAGTGTGAAAAGGGTATAAGATCTTTAATTTATTTTGCTATGGTGTCCTTACCTTTTTCTCCAGCACGTCCAGTTCTACCAATCCTATGTGTATGTGTGTCAATATCCCTAGCAATGTCATAATTCACCACAGTCCTTATGTGTGGAATATCCAAACCACGGGCAGCGACATCAGTCGCAACTAAAATACTTATTTCATTTTTCTTAAACTGCGTTATTACTTTGTTCCTTTCAATTTGATCCATGTCTCCATGTAACAATAATACTTGAAATTCTTTAACCAATAAACTATTAGCTACTTGTTCGGCATCCAATTTTTTAGTCACAAATATAAGTACACTCCCTGCTGATAAGAATTCAACAAGACATCTTGTTAACCAGGAGAACTTATCGTTCGGATTCGCCATTTTGAGTACGATTTGAGTGACATCCATATTTGCTTCTCCCAGTTCTCCTTGTACAATACGAACTGGATCACTTAAAATATCACGCGCTAGTTTTTCTACTTTTTTTTTAAATGTTGCACTAAAGAGTAATGTCTGTCTGTCTGGTCGAATGTGATTGCAAATAGACCGTACTTGTGGTTCTGTAATAAAACATTTTTATTAATAAAGACAAAATTATCATTTAAATAATAGGGGATATAAGCTGTTCACTTTTGTAAGAACAAACTAAGAGGGAATTTTGTTTTCAATAGTTTGCACCTTTGAAGCTGTACAGTCTGTTCCAAACGGTTAGGCGGAACTAAATGGGAATTTAGTTCTTTTAGGTTGTCACGAGAAGGGACCTTGCTTGGGTTATTTCATTTTTCACGTTGGGATGTCAAAATTTAAAATTCCAACAATGAAACCATGGAAACGAATGACATATGTCAAAATTAAATATTTTTTTTTTATATTTTATTGACAAAAAAATAAATAAATGGGAAATTTGTATTAAGAATGACACAAAAAATCTAAATATAAAGAAAATGACATTTTAAAATGATATTAACCTTAACCAAAAAATGTTTATTGTAAGTATGATTTTCAAAGCTTAAACAAAACGGCCGAAAGGCACGATTTACACGATGAAAGTAACTAGATTGCAAAATCTAGTTCCGCTTAACCGTTTGGAACAGACTGTAAGCTGTTCACTTTTGTAAAAACAAACTAAGAGGGAATTTTGGTTTCAATAGTTTGCACCTTTGAAGCTGTATGTCATGTTGGTATTAAAAAATGTCACTGCGTACAGCCTACCCAGTCTACAGCGTACAGCCTACACCAGTGTTTCTCAACAGGTGGTCCGTGGACCACCAGTGGTCCCCAGAAAAATTTTACTGGTCCGCGAAAATGTTTAAAAAATAAATTATGCACATTTTTTATGTAAATAATTTATATTTTGTTTATTTTCTGTAAACTATCTGTGATTTTCTACAAATAAGATAAATGTATTTAGTAGCACATTAAATGTATTTGTTTTCTTCAAAAAAAATTAATCAACCATTATTATTAGTGGTCCGCATTAGAAAATTATATATTATACTGGTCCGCGATGCGTTTTTGTTTGAGAAACACTGGCATACACAGTCTGTCGTGAACTTATTTGCTTGTATAACTTTTATAGATTGTGTAAAGTTAGAGTGATTTTAATTAAAATAAAGTTTAATTCTATAAAAACATTTTATACATGTTTACCGAATTAAATTTTATATTAAAATATATAACCTATATTGCAGTATTTCAATTATGCCTCTAACGTTTCGTAACTTCATGCAAACAATGTAGTAAAATTCTGACATCTAAATTACATAAATAGTTACATTTTACAGAATTGCAGCGTTTATGGTTTACATAAAGTTATAGAATACATAAATGGTTTTTACAAGTCTGTTTTGACACGTATTTCTTCAGCACTGTAGCATTCATTATTTTTCATATATTCCATGAGCATAAAAGCATCAATGTTGGGTAAATTATCACTCTGAGCCCTAACAAAATCTTTATCTGCCATTTTAATAATAAATGAGTGAAAAATTGTTTAAAAACAAATACTCTCGAACAATACAATAAACACACGTAAAGATTATGTAGTCTGAGCTGTCTGGGGTTTGACGTCATGCTCAAATTTACTCGGCAACCTTCGCGCTGTGGTCGGCTTATTTCAAATTTACAATATTTTAATTAAAAAATTTGGCTGTAATATTAATTAAAATGTGATTTTTGTTTTGTTAAGTGACATAACTAACATTAACATGTCAAAAAAATTTAGTTTTAAGGAAATTTTATGCGTATCCCCTATTAGTATGGTAACCAATAATTAAAATAAAGAAAGTGAAATGTTTCTAAATTAGTAGTCCTCAGGATAAATATATGCTACGCCCGATTTTAATAGGCGTGACTCAAATCTTCGGAACATTCGAATATGACCTTGAGTGGACATGTTTAGATAATCAAAGTATACTTACCAAAACCCATATTAAACATTCTATCAGCTTCGTCAAGTACTAAAAAAGTAACTCTTTGTAAATTCGTTGCTTTAATCTTGACCAAATCAATAATTCTTCCAGGTGTAGCAACAACAATCTCAGCACCTGCTTCTAAAGCTTTCGATTGTTCCCACTTGGAACCGCCACCATAGGCACAAACCACCTGTATATTGTACACCTTCCCAAACCTTCTAGCTTCATTATATATCTGCTGAGACAGCTCTCTCGTCGGGGCTAATATCAGACCAATCGGACCATCACCAGGTTGCAGTTCTCTTTGATCCATAATATGAACTAACATTGGCCAGATGAATGCGGCTGTTTTACCGCTACCAGTTTTAGCGATACCGATTAAATCTCTGCCTGACAATGCTACTGGCACGGCTTGGGCTTGGATTGGTGTTGGGGAGGTGTATTCAGATTTTATTATTGATTTAAGTAAAGGTTCGTCAAATGATAAATGTCCAAAACTTGAAACTGGATGTGGAGGCGATGGACCTGTAACCTATTAAATCAATTGTTAAAGTACAAACGATATACACATAAATAAAGATTTCTTTTGTAGTTTTTGAGGATATTTATATTATTTACTAATTACACAGGGCTGCGAAAAAAATAAAATGTCCGCTGCTTTTGATTTTAAGGGGTGATTTAGGTAGAATAGCGAAACCTGATATCATATACAGTCTGTTCCAAACGGTTAGGCGGAACTAAATGGGAATTTAGTTCTTTTAGGTTGTCACGAGAAGGGACCTTGCTTGGGTTATTTCATTTTTCACGCTAGAATGTCAAAATTTAAAATTCCAACAATGAAACCATGGAAATGAATGACATGTCAAAATTAAATTATTTTTTTCACATATTTAATGACAAAAAAATAAATAAATGGGAAAATTGTATAAGCTGTTCACTTTTGTAAGAACAAACTAAGAGGGAATTTTGTTTTCAATAGTTTGCACCTTTGAAGCTGTGTGTCATGTTGGTATTAAAAAATGTCACTTTTTTAAAATGTCGATCCATTTGACATATGTCATAATGAAAAATGATATATTAATTATAATGATCATAACCTTATCAACCTAAAGTCGGTTTTACAGAGTAAGGAATATTTTTAATTGACATTTAAAGTCAGTAACACACCATAAAAGTAACCAAAATAACCAGATCTAGTGTGTTCTTACAAAAGTGAACCGCTTATATTAAGAATGACACAAAAAATCAAAATATAAAGAAAATGACATTTTAAAATGATATTAACCTTAACCAAAAAATGTTTATTGTAAGTATGATTTACAAAGCTTAAACAAAACGGCCGAAAGGCACGATTTAAACGATGAAAGTAACTAGATTGCAAAATCTAGTTCCGCCTAACCATTTGGAACAGACTGTAGACTAATATTGCTCTTTACTCTTTTATTTTACTAAAATATACTTTTTGAAGTCATATTTAGTTTGTGTTCGATAGTCATTTTGAAGATTTACAAATATTAAAAGTGTTTATTTAATATAGGGACATTTGTGTTGGTATCCCTGAATAAAACAATGTTTACATTTGTCATTTGTCTGTTGTGTTTTGATACTGACTTGTGTTCAAATATCTAACTTATAGTAATTTCTAAAAACACATTTTATTTAGTTTATTGTTTATTTAACAGTTTTGTGTTTAGTTATATATTTTCTTATTTGATTTCATGTATACTGCATAGTTTTTAGGTTATATTCAATTTATTTTTATTTTCTTTTCTTTGATTATATTTTTGGATCACATCAGTCCTTTGTAGGACTATTTAGCCTATTAGAATAGTTTATTTGTTTCTATTCTGTTCTTATTCTTATATTTTCATTTCATTACGATACAAGTGACAGCGTACAAATATTATATTCGTTAAATAAATGAATGTAAACGTACTAAACCTGACGTCACATTTTTTTGTGACGTTTCAAGTGACGCAACTGCACTGTTTCGCCGATTTCCCTAAATAAGATAAATATGTGAACAAAAGGCAAATGTAAACAAACTAAAATTTAGCGATACCAATATAAATGTCCAACAACTACTTTTAATAAAGCATTATTAAATACCTTTATTCCAAGCGTATTTCTTAGTTCAGCTAATCTTTCTTTGGTAAGAGAAGAAATTTCTTCATGAACAGTATAGAAATTTTTCTCGAAAGGTAAATAATTAATTTCCGAATGATCAATAGGTGGTAATGGATCAATAATCTTTTTAGTATTCTTCACAATAGGGTTTCCATCTTCATCATATTCAATTTCAACATCAGATCCATCATCGTGAATTCCAGCATTTGGATTTTCTTCCATAAACCTGTAAAATAGAATTTTATTTAATACGACTGATAACGGACGGATTTAGAAACAATACATGTTCATGGCATCATTTACGGTAAAATTGGCATGTCTCTCAGGGTCCCCAGTTATTTTCATCGAACAGTTGTTTAACGCACTGTCCACAGAAAGCAAATACCTTGAAAGACAGGACGCAGAGGTAAAGATGAAGGTTTGTCAAGAGGCATGCCAGTTATTAAATTATAAAACCACTATTTACCTGTAGTACGATTCTTCAACATCTTCCTCTTCGATATCATCACGAATTCCAC
Organism: Liopterus haemorrhoidalis; assembly: GCA_963971575.1. Taxonomy (NCBI): domain Eukaryota; kingdom Metazoa; phylum Arthropoda; class Insecta; order Coleoptera; family Dytiscidae; genus Liopterus; species Liopterus haemorrhoidalis. The sequence goes on from OZ020613.1 coordinate 394,023, forward strand.
CAGGCACTGAAGTTGGTGGAGCGATACTTTCAGTTCTAACTTGTTGTTCAATACCTGCCATAAATGCATCTAACGGATCTTCATCCGAGTCCTCATTTTTCTCCGGTTCAGGAGGAGCACTTGTAGGACTTCCCGGCGCAGGAATATACGCCAATGCAGGAGTATTTGACATTCCTTATATTAAACAATTAATTAAATACATGTTTTGTGAGATTACATGCGACTGGTTATGTTGAGTGAAGAATTTTATTGTACGTACCATCATCGTCATCTTCATCAAAATATTCCTCTTCGGTCTTAGCTCTCTTGCGAGGCATTCCCCATTGCGCAGCCAATGCATTTTGACTTATGGCATTCATTGTTGAATAGCCTTGTTTTGAAACCCCTGTTGACGGTGGTGGAGGAATAGCATTGTTGACTCTTTTAGGTTTTGCTGGTAATTGAAAACCAGAAAATCCGAAACTCTTCTTTGAACTCATTTTTTATATATTTGTAAAATTAACAGTTTATTTCATTTCTAATTATATACACTAAAATCAATTTAATAATCTATTAGGATATATAATTTGTTTGTACTTATGTTAAATTATGATGTATTTGAAGGTTATAAATAGTAAGATGACAACTCCAACAAGGTTAGTTTGTTTGACGTAAAGATGACGCTACTGAACGCCATTGCTAGCAATGGTGGGATATTTTAATTTGATAAATATATAACAATTTATAATCACTATTTATATGATTATAATTAGAGCCCTGCAAATCCGCGGATATCCGCAACTTTTCTGCGGATGCGGATAAATTATCATTTAAACCATGCGGATGCGGATTAAATGTCATATCCGCAATATCCACGTGAACATTAAATCTTCGGTTACTTTCCGAGAAACAAGCAATTGTGTTCTGACTACGCAGTCCTTGGTTATTTTAGGTTGTCTGTATATAAATGATATTTTGTAGCATTCAATCTCACTTTATGTTATTTTTATTAAGAAAATTGTCCATGATCAAGACTGAGTTAAGACAATCAACTTAACTTTCTTTTTATTATTGAATATATTATAGAAAATAATATTTTGGACAAAAGTTTCCTGGTACACTTTCGACGTAATTCTTCCTACCTCTGCTCTAATTCTGGCTTTTAAATCTGATAAAGGTTTTTTTTTCACATAAAACTGATTAGTAAGTTTTATTTAAATACCAAAATTTACCTACATAATTTTTATTATGTAACCTGCCAATTTTTTTATACTACCCGAAATAAAAAGTCTTGCAGATCCCAAAAATTTGAAAAATGACACATGTTGCTATTTGAAAAAGTTGCAACGCCTAACTCATGCGCGAAATGGCGTAAGAGAATTACTTGATCCTAAAAATATGAAGCACCTTCTATCAAGTAACTTTTCTGATTTTTTTTAAAATTCAATATTAAAAAAAGCAGCACGCCACTTACTCCCTACGAAAAAGAACGCTTAGGCCCCCCAAAATTGTTATCTCTCTCTAGATTTAAACAAGTTATTAGCGCATCTAGGCCTTAAAACTTTTGGGGTATCTTAGGTTAGGTTAGTAATAAATGAGCTGGTAAATCCAAAAATTTTCAGTAGCGTTTTAGAGCAGAGATTACATAAACAGGCGAAATATGTTAGTTCTTTCCAAACTGACAGCAAAACCTGTAGTGCGGATTTGATATTTACAAAAGCTGCGGATGCGGATACAGAAAAGCTAATCCGCGCAGGGCTCTAATTATAATCTAAATATCTACAAAATATAGGAAGGATGCCAAATTTCAACTTTCTATGTTCAGCCGTTACAATTTCTACCGTACAGACAGACACATGTGTGACGTTATAAGGGTTTTTCGTTGGTCATATATACAAAACCCTAAAAAGTTAATTATTAGACAAGTATATAATTTAACATCACTTTTATTTAAAAGCTTATAACAAAAAATACAATATTTTCAAGCATATTATTCATTTAGCTTACAATATTTTATTACTATCTGCATTTTTAAATGCATTTTTTGATTTAAATATATGTACTGTATTATCAGCGCCCCCTGATAACATATACTTGGGATTCGACCAATCACAGCATAACACTTGTCTTTCGTGTCCCGATAAATCATATAATGGCGCCTTCGGACTGAAAAATAAAAAATTAATTAGAATTTAAAGGAAATAAAATATAGGACATACCTTCTGGTGTCCCACAGTTTCACTTGATGATCATGTCCTCCTGATATGAACAGATGCTCATCTGTTTTTGACCATCGAGCGCTCTGTACCCATTTACTGTGTGATGTGAATGTGGTTTTCACAATGGAACCCTCTGCAGAAAAACCATGCATATTTAGTTTGTAATATACGGACATTTATATTGGTATCGCTAAATTTTAATTTGTTTACATTTGCCTTGTGTTCACATATTTATCTTATTTAGGGAAACCGGCGAAACAGTGCAGTTGAGTCACTTGAAACGTCACAAAAAAATGTGACGTCAGGTTTAGTACGTTTACATTCATTTATTTAACGAATGTAATATTTGTACGCTGTCACTTGTATCAAAATGAAATGAAAATATAAGAATAAGAACAGAATAGAAACAAATAAACTATTCTAATAGGCTAAATAGTCCTACAAAGTACTGATGTGATCCAAAAATATGATCAAAGAAAAGAAAATAAAAATAAGTTGAATATAACCTAAAAACTATGCAGTACATACAAAATCAAATAAGAAAATATATAACTAAACACAAAACTGCTAAATAAACAACAAATTAAATAAAAAAGGTTTTTAGAAATTACTATAAGTTAGATATTTGAACACAAGTCAGTATCAAAACACAACAGACGTATTATTAAATGACAAATGTAAACATCGTTTTATTAGGGATACCAATACAAATGTCCCTATATTACATAAACACTTTTCAAAAGACACTTCAAAAGGTATGTTTTAGTAATATAAAAGAGTAAAGAGCAATATTAGTCTATGATTCACATGCAAAAAAAAATCGATTTAGTTATTTTTTCGCCACTAAGTTTGTCATTGAAGTTATGACGCAAAATGACGAACTGCGCTGTTTCAGCGACTGAGCTATAGTATTTTTTTTACCGACCGCCAACATATATAAGGGAGGTATTGTGATTATACCGATTTTGACATTTCGAGATTTCGATGGATCTCCACGAATTGAGGTCCCTACATAACGTTTTGACTATTTTTAGCATGATGTCTGTCGGTCTGTCTGTCCGTCCGTCTGTCTGTGTACACGTGCAGATCAAATTCGGCTAAAAGGATTTTTATAAAACTTCATATTTAAGCTTTTGACATCAATGGCACGATTTGATCAACTTTTGGTAAAAATCGGTTGACTAAAAATGGGAGTTTACTCGTGTCGATTTTAAGATTTTTTGGAATATTTCACAACAGAAAAATATTTCGAAAAAAATTATTTAACAAAAGTTGCTATAAAAGTAATAACTAACAACTTTTATTTGAGATATTTTTTGATAAAACGAAACATTTTTGAAATATATTTTTAAATTTTTTCCATCTATTTTTTCATACTTATATGTAACGTTTCTATGGTCATGATAAATAATATCTCTGTTAGAAAATATTATGCCAAATTATTTCTACTCTGCTGCTAGAATGTATTTTATACAAGTCCTTTGTGATGGCGGTCGGTCCTGTGGTGGCCACAGCTGATTTTTGTAAGTTGCCATTAGCTATTTTTATACATTGAAGTTGGCTTTTCCTGAACAAAATGATCAAAAGCTTCAACCAATCTATACAAATTACTAAATTTGAAAATCTAGTTCTTTTACATTCGAATGATCCTTTAACTTTCTCGACTAGGCTTTAACATTCGAATGATCCTTTTTAGACAAATATAAATTACAAAATATACAATCATGTTTATTTACCTGACGATCTGGGATCGTAAAGTCTAACATGTCGGTCTGCCGATGACGTTATAATCATTTTATTAAGTTCTGACCAGTCCGCATAGAAAAACGATTTATTTCCTACAATTTCTGAGCGAATTCCACATAATTCAACATCCCAAAATTTAACTGTGTGATCCATTGACGCTGTGCATACGGTGTCATTTGTTGTCCACACCGCTGAAGTTATTGATTCTTTATGTCCTTTTAATGTGTACAACGGTGTCTAAAAATTAATATGAAAACAATATTTTTAAGTATTTGTACTTATAAAATAATTAAATATAACTTGTAAATTTTAATCTTACCCTGACTTTGGAATGATCTGCTCTCATTCTTTTACTAATTGGTTCTCCTTCACTGACATCATCAAGAGCTAAAAACATTAAGTATTATAGTACAGACGATTCCGCTGAATTGGGCCACCGCTTAATTGGGGCAGCCGCTTATTTGGGCCAAATCTCAAAGAACAGAAACCAAACCAAGGAACCAACAGTAAATTTACATGTTTAATTGGGACAACATTCCGCTTAATTGGCACAGTAAATTTAAGATCACAGTACATATTATGTTACACATATTCTCAAGAAAATGTACAAAGAATTTAATATTACAGAGTAATTTTATGCAGGAAGGAAATGAAGGGAGCCCTACATCCGCACTGAATACCTGTGCTGATTTTGTAGAAGTGAAATGTTACAAAAACAAAAGACAAACTACACTTGACGCATTTCTGCATTGAATTAAATTGTATGTACCTACAGTCTGTTCCAAACGGTTAAGCGGAACTAAATGGGAATTTAGTTCTTTTAGGTTGTCACGAGAAGGGATCTTGTTTGGGTTATTTAATTTTTCATGTTGTGATGTCAAAATTTAAAATTCCAACAATGAAACCATGGGAACGAATGACATATGTCAAAATTAAATATTTTTTTAGATATTTTAATGACAAAAAAATAAATAAATGGGAAATTTGTATTAAGAATGACACAAAAAATCAAAATACAAAGAAAATTACTTTTTAAAATGATATTAACCTTAACCAAAAAATGTTTATTGTAAGTATGATTTACAAAGCTTAAACAAAACGGCCGAAAGGCACGATTTAAACGATGAAAGTAACTAGATTGCAAAATCTAGTTCCGCTTAACCGTTTGGAACAGACTGTATTTATTATTTTATTTTGGAATTTATTATTATTTTTTCTTAAAAGTTTATATTTTTTGGTTATATGTAATTTATAGTTTTGTCCAAGAGTTTATAAAGTAAAATTATTGAAAGAAAAATATGCATTGTTTAATTTTATGTGAAATTCGCTTAATTGGGGCAGCCGCTTAATTGGGCCAAAATGCCTAAGTCCCGATGTGTCCCAATTAAGCGGAATCGTCTGTATTTCCAAAATGAAATGGACACTCTTGTTGACAAACTTAACAATGCAGTAATGGGTTTATGGTAGTGAACGGACAAAATTAGGGTGATTTCGCATCAACGAAGTAATCTGATTGGTTGTTTGTTGAGTTGCGACTTTCAGCTGTGAATTGTAATACAGTTTTGATATTTTTACTCATTGTTTACTGTTATGCAACGTTCAGGAATGAATGCTCCCACTGTACTTACATGCAGCCCAGATCTTCAACATGGTGTCCCAGCTGCCAGTGGCCAATTTTTCTTTGTTGGGGCTGATACTGATGCAGTCGAGCCCTCTCTCGTGACCTCTGCACACTTGCCTGCATTCCGCCCTGTTACTCACTATGTCCCAGTGCCATATCATGGCTGTCTGATCATGAGATGCACTTAAACATAAATTACATTTTATAAGTTCACTTTAGTAAGAACAAACTAAGAGGAAATTTTTATTTCAGTAGTTTGCACCTTTGAAGCTGTATGTCATGTTGGTATTAAAAAATGTCACTTTTTTAAAATGTCGATACATTTGACATATGTCATAATGAAAAATGATATAAAATAGAAAAATATTTGCAACAATAAGGAAATATTTAAAATACTAGTAAATATTTGAAATATGTACTAGGAAAATACTTGAAATAATAAGGAAATATTTGAAATAATAGGAAATATTTGAAATATTATGAAATATTTAATATACAGTCTGTTCCAAACGGTTAAGCGGAACTAAATGGGAATTTAGTTCTTTTAAGTTGTCACGAGAAGGGACCTTGCTTGGGTTATTTCATTTTTCACGTTGGGATGTCAAAATTTAAAATTCCAACAATGAAACCATGGAAACGAATGACATATGTCAACATTAAATATTTTTTTTTTTATATTTTAATGACAAAAAAATAAATAAATGGGAAATTTGTATTAAGAATGACACAAAAAATCAAAACATAAAGAAAATGACATTTTAAAATGATATTAACCTTAACCAAAAAATGTTTATTGTAAGTATGATTTACAAAGCTTAAACAAAACGGCCGAAAGGCACGATTTAAACGATGAAAGTAACTAGATTGCAAAATCTAGTTCCGCTTAACCGTTTGGAACAGACTGTATTTGGAAATATTTGATATAGGTACTAGGGACATATTTGAAATACTAGGAAATATTTGAAATACAAGGAAAATATTTGCAATACTAGGGAAATATTTGAAATATTGCGAAATATTTTAAATAATACGAAATACTTAAAATATATGGAGTTATTTGAAATATTAGGAAAATATTTTAAATATTAAGAAATATTTGAAATACTAGGAAAATATCTGAAACACTACGGAAATATTTAAAATATTTGAAATAATAGGGAAATATTTAAAATACTTAAAATAAGGAAATATTCGAAATATTTACTAAGGAAATATTTGTAATACTCGGAAATAATTTGAAATACTCGGAAATAATTTGAAATACTAGGAAATATTTGAAATACAAGGAAAATATTTGAAATACTAGGGAAATATTTGAAATATTGGGAAATATTTGAAGTATTACGAAATAGTTAAAATATATGGAGTTTTTTGAAATATTAGGAAAATATTTTAAATATTAAGAAATATTTGAAATACTAGGAAAATATCTGAAACACTACGGAAATATTTAAAATATTTGAAATAATAGGGAAATATTTAAAATACTTAAAATAAGGAAATATTCGAAATATTTACTAAGGAAATATTTGTAATACTCGGAAATAATTTGAAATACTCGGAAATAATTTGAAATACTAGGAAATATTTGAAATACAAGGAAAATATTTGAAATACTAGGGAAATATTTGAAATATTGGGAAATATTTGAAGTATTACGAAATAGTTAAAATATATGGAGTTTTTTGAAATATTAGGAAAATATTTGAAATATTGTGAAATATTTGAAATAATAGGAAAATATTTTAAATAATAGGGAAATATTTTAAAATAGTAGTGAAATATTTGAAATATGTAGTAGAGAAATATTTGAAATACTAGGAAATATTTGAAATACTAGGAAATATTTGAAATACTAGGAAAATATTTAAAACACTAAGGAAATATTTAAAATACTTGATATATTAGGAAATATTTTAAATGTTAGGATTATTTGAAATACTAAGAAAATATTTGAGATACTAGGGAAATATTTAAAATACTTAAAGTAATAAGGAAATATTCGAAATATTTACTAAAAAAATATTTGTAATACTCGAAAAAAAAATTAAATACTAGGGAAATATTTGATGTACTTCTAAAGTATTTCAAATATTGTAAGTATAAATACTGACATTTTCAGACAGCAAATATCACCTACAAATACTACGGAAAAAGTATTTGCAAATTCAAACACCAAGAACATTTTTTAAAAAGTATTTGAAATATTTCAAATAGCAGAAAGTAATTGAAATACTTTATTTTAAATATTTCCAGTTCAGTTGGGGTACAAATAAGTTATATTCTTAAGGGTATTTGACTAATGCCTAAAATAGGTAGGTTATTTTAATTTTTTATCTTAGCAACCGATGGCCACTAACCAGTATATCGTTATTTTTTTTATTTTGGATAAATGAGTAATTATTATAACAAACATCCATGCCATGACCGGGTTTCGAACTCAGGCCCCCATGTTTAGCAGTTAAACACACTAACTATACCATAGTAAACAGCTAAATAAGTAGATTTTTTAAATAATTTGCCTTACGTAGACAACTTGATGTTTATTTTGACTTACCTAACAAATGAAGCGCTTGTATCATCTACATGTATCCAAGCAACAGATTTTACGATTGCAGTATGGTCTTGTATCGCAAGTTTATGTCTCCCTTTTGCCGTCCATATATTTACAGTATTATCATAACAGCCAGTCAAAATCCTACAAAAATATCAGTTTGAAAATCCTCAAAAATATATTTTTCGTTACGGAAACTGAGGTTAAATTTACCATTTTTCAGTTCCGTGTACTGCTGAAACCCAATCATCATGCATTAAACAATCCTGTGGTTCTGGTGTAGGATGTTTTTCAACATATTCAACATCTACTGTTACTTCACTAGATACAGATCTTTCTTGTAAATGTTCTAATAATGGTACTCGTAAAAATTCTCCGCAAACTAAAAAGTCAAATTCAACCTGCTTCCATTCTTCTGATTTATTTTCTTGTATTAATTCATGAATAAGTGTGTTAAGGGTTTTATTTTCTATGTTAGATGGTACTGAAAAAGGTACATCGGGAACAGCATATCTAAAAAATTCATTTATTTAATATCACTGTATGTATGTATTAATTTTCAATAATTCTTACTGTTCTTGTTTTGTTATGAATCTAATTTGTAACTGTCCTTCTGTTGAACTACCAGCTTCTTCCATTTTATTTATAATTTATAAAACTGTTTACTCGATTTGAGAAACACAAAGTTTTTAACCTAAAAATAATGCACGTGTAAAATTTAGGAAATGTCAAAAAATAAGAAGAGGTTTTGAAATTTAAAATTATATTTATTTAAATTTATAACAAATTATTATTTTTGAAAAATCTTTTTTTTTATCGGATTTTTGCCAAAAATATTTCAAAAAACTTTTGTCCCCCACCCTATCTCTCAGAGGGGTTGATTTTCTGAAAAAAATCTCCACAATGAACATTGATGGGAACCGGAATAGTTCAACAGGAATTATTGATCAGGTTAATTTTTCGAAAAAAAACTCTTAAGACATAGATTAAGGAACGAAAAGTAGTTTTTTAAAATTCGTTTTTTTAACACGATTTTAGCCAAAAAAGTGCCAACATATATTAAGGGAGGTATTGTGACCATACCGATTTTGACATTTCGAGATTTCGATGGATCTCTACGAATTGAGGTCCCTACATAACGTTTGGACTATTTTTAGCATGATGTCTGTCTGTGTACCCGTGCAGAGCAAATTCGGCTAAAAGGATTTTTATGAAACTAAATATTTAAGCTCTTGACATCAATGGCACGAATTGATCAACTTTTGGTAAAAATCGGTTGACTAGAAATGGGAGTTTACTCGTGTCGATTTTAAGATTTTTGCGAATATTTCATAACAGAAAAATATTTCGAAAAAAATTATTTAACAAAAGTTGCTATAAAAGCAATAACAACTTATTTCAGACATTTTTTGATAAAACGAAAAAATATAATATAACATTTATTTAATTTTTTGTAATAGGGCCCCCGTTAGGCTTTTTTTTTGTATAGATATATAAACTTTGTCTCTCATATAAGGAGCAGAAACTAATTCTATCTCCATGTATAAAATTTTATCAAAATTTGCCCATAAACATTAAAAATATTGTAATTTAAAAAAAATTGGACCCCCATTTAGGCCTATTTTGTACAGATACATGAATTTTGAACACCTACATACCAGGAGACACTAATTATAATATTCTGTGTCAAATCCCATCGAAATCGGTCCATAAATAAGCGAGTTATGGCCGTGCTCTATTTTTGGTCAAAACTGGAGCAAATTTTTTTACCAACTTGCGAATTTGATGTTTTTAACTATACAGTCAAAAGCCTCATGCACTTCTAATTCTAAAACTGTAAGTATTTTCAAAATCCGTTCATAAATAAGCGAGCTAAAATCATTTGAACTAGTTTCCATTAATCCGCTCTAATTATTTGGTCTAATTCAGTAATTAGTTCAGATATTTGGTTTAGTTTAGGTGTATTCCCGGGTTAGCAGCACTTGCCATACATTTCTGAATCAAATCAAAATATAAATATACGTCATTAGGATTACAATGTAATTTACTGGAAAAACGTATGTTTTAATTGTCATTTATGCAGATAAAATTTGATCAAGGACTTTTTAATTAGGCCTTTTGATTGGCCCTAGGTACGTGTCGCCAACTGACGCTAATTATCCCAAGATGGTTACCTATTTTTGTCTAATGATGACATTTGATATTTTTTAAGGAAATTAAATTGAAAATTTGTACTGAAAAGTTGTAAAAAGGTAAGAAATATTTTAAAATTTAATTAGAATTTATTATTTATATTTCACAACAGAAAAATATTTCGAAAAAAATTATTTAACAAAAGTTGCTATAAAAGCAATAGCTACAGTCTGTTCCAAACGGTTAAGCGGAACTAAATGGGAATTTAGTTCTTTTAGGTTGTCACGAGAAGGGACCTTGCTTGGGATATTTCATTTTTCACGTTGGGATGTCAAAATTTAAAATTCCAACAATGAAACCATGGAAACGAATGACTTATGTCAAAATTAAATATTTTTTTTAGATATTTTAATGACAAAAAAATAAGTAAATGGGAAATTTGTATTAAGAATGACACAAAAAATCAAAATATAAAGAAAATGACATTTTAAAATGATATTAACCTTAACCAAAAAATGTTTATTGTAAGTATGATTTACAAAGCTTAAACAAAACGGCCGAAAAGCACGATTTAAACGATGAAAGTAACTAGATTGCAAAATCTAGTTCCGCTTAACTGTTTGGAACAGACTGTAATAACTTTTATTTGAGACATTTTTTGATAAAACGAAAAAAAATTGAAAAAAAGATTTAAATTTTCATATTTATATGTAACGTTTCCATGGTCATGATAAATAATATCTCTGTTAGAAAATATTAGGCCAAGTTATTTCTACTCTGCTGCTAGAATATATTTTATACAAGTACTTTGTGATGGCGGTCGGTCCTGTGGTGGCAACAGCTGATTTTTTAAGTAATGTATAACATATTTCCAGACGGAAGAAGTATAAATGAAATATTTCACAAAAAATATAAATAAATTGCTTTAAAACACAACGAAATACTTTATATTCTAAAAATATTTATTTTTTTTCCAAATAATATTAATATAATATTATATTTATTATCACTAAAACTTCATAAATTTAAATTTCACAATATATCTACAGTAAAATACTAATCTATTCGAGCAAAAGGCAGTGAACTTTTTACTATTACCTATACTTCCTTAACATACAACAAATAATGAACATATTTTTTAAAAAATGTTAGTTATATTTCAAAAATATAAAATAAATATCTACAGCTGCCTATGTACAAATGAAATTATAAAATTTTATATACAAGTATAATGATTAATATTAATATACGGGATTTAAATTATTTTAAAATGGCAATCAATGAATAACTGACTCTCGATTATCAACAATTTTACCAATCTATAATGAAACTTGAAAGAAATAGATGAATAAATATAAAAATATGATATAAAAATAAATAACAAATAATGAATTGTTATATTAAAATGTAAAATGATAACGGAGAGCCAATTAGTTTACAATAAAATAAGCAGTTATATTCTTATTAATAAAACTATGTACACATAAGTACATTCTTAAAACAGCTATTTCTCGAATACCTTCAACAAATTAAAACACAGATAAAGCCTTGTTCTTATTACTTAAAATTTCATTCTTAAAATTCACCTAATTCAAATTTAATAGTTAAAAATGATGGTTAACAGTAACATTTTAACTAGGAATTAAAATTTTAATAGTTAAAAATGATGGTTAACAGTAACATTTTAACTAAGAGTTAAAATTTTAATAGTTAAAAATGATGGTTAACAATAACATTTTAACTAGGAGTTAAAATTTTAATAGTTAAAAATGATGGTTAACAGTAACATTTTAACTAGTAGTTAAAATTTTAATAGTTAAAAATGATGGTTAATAGTAACATTTTAACTAGGAGTTAAAATTTTAATCTTGTACCGGATCACATAAAAGTCAGATCCGCGGATTTGAATACGGATCTTGGTAATATAATTAAAACCCCTTGTTATTTCATGTGGATGTTCAGTAAGTTTGCAAATATTTGACAGTTTTCTTGTGTAGAATAAATCATCAGTTCTCTTTCTATAAAATTTCTAGAGAAATGTAGATATTAAGTATTCAAATAAATGTTTTAAGTTCATCTTATTTTCTCTGTGAGTATAACCTGGCACCAACATTATAACCTCTGAAAATATTCATTAATAATCGAGAAATATCTGTATATGTAAGCAAATCGTTTTTAGTAACGAAATTATTTTTTGTAAAAACCGAAAATGAGAACAAAATTTTACATATAGGGATATAAATTTACCATCGTCCGCAAAACGAATGCAATTGGGTTTACTCCGAGCGTTAAATCGAATAAGTTTTAGTGTACATAATTTGCGAACAAGGGAACCCACTGATCGGAAATAAAAATGTAACTCAATTAGAATTGTACCTCGAAAAATGGTTCAGAAGTACAGTGTTTTCTCAAACGACTAATTTAAGAAATTATAGTCTGTTCCAAACGGTTAGGCGGAACTAAATGGGAATTTAGTTCTTTTAGGTTGTCACGAGAAGGGACCTTGCTTGGGTTATTTCATTTTTCACGTTGGGATGTCAAAATTTAAAATTCCAACAATGAAACCATGGAAACGAATGACATATGTCAAAATTAAATATTTTTTTTAGATATTTTAATGACAAAAAAATAAATAAATGGGAAATTTGTATTAAGAATGACACAAAAAATCAAAATATAAAGAAAATGACATTTTAAAATGATATTAACCTTAACCAAAAAATGTTTATTGTAAGTATGATTTACAAAGCTTAAACAAAACGGCCAAAAGGCACGATTTAAACGATGAAAGTAACTAGATTGCTAAATCTAGTTCCGCTTAACCGTTTGGAACAGACTGTATTATTACCAAGATATTATTTATTTTTTCGGTAAAGACAAAAAATATTACTAAAAACGAGTTGCTTTTAAAATACTATCTTTAAATTGTACGCATCACAATTTAATAATTACTATAACAAGTTTTTAAAAGATAACGTTTTTATAATGTTCACTAAATTCATTTTTTTAACGAAAAAAGCACCAAATATTCACTGTATAAAAAGTCCACTACTAAGTTTATTAAGGCAAGTTTTTATAGTCAGTCAGTCACTGGTATTAAGGCGTACTTGTTTCACTTATATTAATTTTATGTGCCACCTAAGAAAGGCGAGTCCTCTCGTGAATGTTTCTCCAAGTTACCCGAGAGCGTTGGGTCCAGCCTTTGTCGTTTGAAGAATCCTAACTTCCACAGTATTAGAATTAGAAGAATTAGGAGTAATAGACCGGCTATTGCTGCTACAATTATGATCCATAGTGGAGCTGGTTCTGCCTCTTGTTCTAACAAGTCTGGGTATGCTAATGTTTCAGCCTGAAATAAACAAAATATACCTTAGTAAAATCGGATTAAAAAAAAATTTGGTCAAAATTTTGAAATATAAAGAACTCAAAAACTAGAAAAGTTTGATTTTTTAAAATATTTTTTTCATAATCCGCATACCAAAATTAGCTTAAAACTATATTTTGGCTAAAATCGGAGTAAAAAAAAATTTGGTTAAAATTTTGAAATATAAAGAACTCAAAAACTAGAAAAGCTTGTTTTTTTTAAATATTTTTTTCATAATCCGCACCCCAAAATTAGCTTAAAACTATATTTTGGCTAAATTCGGAGTAAAAAAAATTTGGTCAAAATTTTGAAATATAAAGAACTCAAAAACTAGAAAAGCTTGATTTTTTTAAATATTTTTTTCATAATCCGCACCCCAAAATTAGCTTAAAACTATATTTTGGCTAAATTCGGAGTAAAAAAAATTTTGGTTAAAATTTTGAAATATAAAAAACTCAAAAACTAGAAAGGCTTGTTTTTTTAAAATATTTTTTTCATAATCCGCACCCCAAAATTAGCTTAAAACTATATTTTGGCTAAATTCGGAGTAAAAAAAATTTTGGTCAAAATTTTGAAATGTAAAAAACTCAAAAACTAGAAAGGCTTGTTTTTTTAAAATATTTTTTTCATAATCCGCACCCCAAAATTAGCTTAAAACTATATTTTGGCAAAAATCGGAGTAAAAAAATTTTTTTGGTGAAATTTTAGTTTTTCATATTTTTTATTGAAATTTCAAAAAATTCTAACTTGAGAACAATAAAATATAAAGAACTGTACGATAAATTATTTTAAAAATATCGTTCATTTTGCCGTGATTACTACAAAACAAAATTTGTCCTACACACTCAGCATGCCGCCTTCACTTATTATATACCTGCGAAACCCTGCAATGTGTGAAAATTCACACTTCACATTAATTTTTTTATTTTTTCGACCCCATACCTGTTTCAGATAATTATAAGACAATATCCGAAAAAATAAACAATTTTTGCCTGTCTCTGTAAATATATCAGTCTGTCTATACATCTATCTATCTGTCTGTCTGTCTGTCTGTCTGTCTATGTAAAATTCATGCAAAAACGGCTATATTTGTGCGTAATTTGGTATGATGTTTTAATTTATTAACTGTATTCCAGTTAGTAAATTCATAAATTGACTTACAATTGCTTCATCATTTGCTTCGTTTTGCTCTATTGAATATTCTGGAGGTATGTAGATTCTGGCCCTGGACACTATTCGGACCCAGTCTATTCTAGGATAATCCTCTACTAATGTTGAATTCCATAGCCTCGATTTGATAAAAATAGTTGCTTCTCCATTTTTCTCCAAGTTTTTGATTACACAGTAAAACTTCAGACATTTTGCTGTTCCATTTTGACAATTCTGTAAATATACAAAACTCTTGTTATTTTCATTTTACAAACTTAAATACTTTAATAGTTAAGCATAATACCCTTTTCACACTACTACTTTAAGACGAGTGAACTTAAAGTTCACCGATGTTTAACATCGGTATGCTTTCACACTTGATGTTTAAATCTCTGGTGCTGTCATCAGCTACAGCAATTTTTTCCTTAAGTTACCGTCATGAAATTACCAGTTTTGAACTGTCTGCGCAGACGCACATTTTGAATTATTATAAACAGATATGGATATTTCATTTCATTCTACAATAAAGACACTACAATAAAGAATATATTACACCTGTATTAACATGTAAGTCGATACATTTTATCTCAATTATTGTAGCTCTGTATTTTATTAAACACATTATTAAAATAAATAATTTTATTATAACAATAAATATAAACTTCTTATAACGTCGATATAATACAGTATTATTGTTTATGATAATATAAAATGTTGACAGCACAAATTCAAGCAGTATTTTTTTATAATAGAAATTAAATTGGCAATGCGGGCGATGTTTAAGACGCAGATCTCTGTCTTAAACATCGCTTGTATTTAGACGAGGCCATACGGTTTCACATTAGCGTTTAAAGATACATTCACTTTAACATCCGATCTTAAAGTTCTAGTGTGAAAAGGGTATAAGAGTTATTAACTCTAGGGTCCAGTTTCTGAGAGCTTAGTTAAATAAAGTTAAAAAATATAACATCTTTATTAAGTCAATCTAATTTAATAATAATATTTCATGTTACCATGTTAACAACTTCTCGTTTATGTCCATCTCTGTCTATATGTTGTTCTGGTCTTATCACCATTTCAGTGTCCCTCTTTCTTCTGCTAGTTGTTGTTGTTGTATTGTACGATGGTTCTGGTTCCGACTGAATCATATCTTTGTCATTTAATACATCTTGAGTACCAGGTCTTACTGTTAACGCTAATGGATTTACCATTTCAGAAGACATTTTACAAATTTCTCCACCTGAAATTAAAATATAAATGAAATTAATAAATAATAATATTGATCCTCAAAATATAGATTAGCAATTATCACTATTGGTGCAACACAAAAAAAATTAACTTGTTTAGTTTACTGTCTAGAACAACTAATAGGGGAAACTTTTTAAAATCGCAGCGCCATATGCGACAAAGCTGGAACACTCGAAAGTGACATTAAACTGTTACTTGTGTATTTGTTTACATGGTGAAAATGAACACGAGTTGTATTTTTCCTGTTTTCCGAGCTTTTTTTTAATTTAAAGGTAATCTACGATTTACAAGATATGTAATAATATACTATTCTAAAGAAGTTTTTAGTTCTTCATTGTATTTTTAATTCTTTTTGACTGTCTGTCAATATGATAACAACAAAAATATGGTAAATATATTAGTAAAAATTAATATCTCTGCCTGAAAAAGTAGAAGGGCCTTTTAATATATCAACTGATGATTTAGGCAAATTTTGAGTGGGATAAATGATTTTTTTCAGTCTTTTCTTGGACGTAAAAAATTACTTTCCATAAAATGCAACGAGCAAACATGCATGCATGGGCTTGGATTTTTGCCCATTTTAAGTTTTTGGGTCCATAAAAACCTACGATCCACTTTCTCTCTGCCTCCAAACGTCGTTTCAATTGATATTTTTTTCGATTTAGGTAAATTATGGAATGTTTAAGAAGGATTCTTCCTTATTCACGATTTACATTGCGGCACACAACAAAACCGATTGTTTTTTTTTCCATGATTCACAAAAATAAAACACGAACAACAAAAAAACACGTATTTCTCCATTGAACAAAACAGAACAATGTCACTTTCGTATCTTCCGCAAATTGCCACCAGATGTCAGGGCGCTTAGGAAGTTTCCCCTATACAAAATGAAGCATATATGTATATTATCAAATTGACAGCATACGTGCTGCTCCCAGTGGTTGCCTGGCAAACTATTATGTAGTTGTTAACCGAAACTCAAACATAGGTCAGGCTGGAGATCTGTGAGAGACTTCTGAATCGATTCTGGCAAGAAGGGAAGAATTTTTTGAGACGCATCGTCACATATTATGAGACGTGGGTCCATCAGTACATTCCGAAGTCAAAAATGGCGAGTAAGGAGTGGGAAAAAAAGGATGAAGCCTTCCCAGTGAAGACCAAAACCCGTCTCTATGCTGGAAAAGTTCTCGCGACTTTTTTTTTTACTACAAAGGATTTTTACTCATTTATTTTCTTCACGATCGACGTACGGAGAATACGGATTACTATCCAAATTATCTTTTCTCTGGAGTGTAAAAGTTCAAAGAGTAAAGCCACCATGCACAGTTGTTTTTTGATATTTTTATTAACTTT
Organism: Liopterus haemorrhoidalis; assembly: GCA_963971575.1. Taxonomy (NCBI): domain Eukaryota; kingdom Metazoa; phylum Arthropoda; class Insecta; order Coleoptera; family Dytiscidae; genus Liopterus; species Liopterus haemorrhoidalis. The sequence goes on from OZ020613.1 coordinate 411,389, forward strand.
AGCACCATTGGTGTTATAACTTACCTTCAATAACTGGTCGTTCTTCTAAATAAAGCAACCATTTTCCTTGTGGTTTGTTATTAGCGACTTGGTAAGGCCAGTCAACATGCACTTCAAGATATTCTATTTTCCACGGCCCATTATTAACTACTTGGTATTTATGGACAACTCGAGAACCGATATCATCAAAATGTTTCATAGCTGATTCACCTTTGATTTCACCTCCATACAATACATTTGAAGTTGCAGACCTTAACAAAATACCAAAGGATTTAAACCAATTTTTATAATTTTATAATTGTTTAATATATTTCTTACCCTGTTATTTCTACTTCAGCATGTTTCACAACGAATGCAGTCAACGCAGCTGTTGTTCTATCGGAGAGTTCTTTGGACGTTGAATTAACATGAATATGGAATTTTAATTTTCCTTCTGATTTGCCTAAATGTTTTGGTTCAAATCTTAAGATGGCATGGGCGCGAGTATCTTTCTTGAACGGATTTCCAAGACTACATACCACAATTGTTTCATTGCGATAATTACAAATAATGTGACTCTGCAAAATAAATATAAATTAATACCAACAGGTAATAAAAACCCACAATAATAACATATTCATTTATTTAGCAGTAAAGCTGCATTAACAGCTCTAAAATTAGTTGATGTTTAATGTTCCAAACCGATCCTGAGTTGAATTTTTGTAATTTAAACCAAAGAACCTATCTGTGTCGATTGATAAATTTACTTTTTTATAGGTTAATCCACGACATGGCTTCGAGGAAAAAAACATGTTTCTTATTAATATAATATAATTAGTACCCACTCGTAAAATAAAAATACACTTAAGCACTAAAAAATATCACTCAGGTAAGATGGTGGTTCATTTTCCTCTCTCCGCGTTACCAGAAAAATTAAGATTTAACTGACGGTGAATAAAATTTGAACGTTTGATGGTATATATTTGATTGTTTTAATGGGAACTTACCGATTTAGCTGCAGCTATATAACTTAAACTTGCAGGATGCTGGATGTACAATTGTGTTTCATAGGCGGGTTCTTGATAATTTGTGACATTGATTTCCAGTTTAACCTCATCTTCTTCACCCAGCATTAAAATATACTCGTCTTTTCCATCTGTAAAATTAAACACATAAATCAACAAAATTTTTCAAAATAATAACTGTACATACATATGTACCAAAAGAAAATTAAAATATCTCAGAGCATTTTGTGAAATTTTGTAATTTGTGAATTTATGGTAAATGGTAAAATTAGATATTTTCATAATATACAGAGTGGTGAACTGAGCAGTTGGCCATAGCGATTTACCATATAAAATAATAAATATGCTACTTCCTGCTTCCCTAATTGTTTTAGAGAAAAAGTGCAAGAGATTAAATTAATTTAGAATTTAAAACTCTACATGATAGATTAGTAAACTATCTTTCAACTACCGAGGAAACTTAAAAATTAAAGGTTAATTTGAAATTGGGTATTCCCAGATTTTCACAGCAATCTAAATATGCTAATAAAAAAAAATTAGTTTGAAAATTTTTAATAAAAACTATCAGTCACCTTAATGCCTCTAATCAAATATAATAAAAAACATTTTAAATTCATTGATGTCATAATAAGTACAAGGTCAAATTAAATTAATCTGTGATTTTAGGTTAAGATCTCATTTGAACAACTGATGCCTGTCATCTGACAAATGTATTTAAAAAGCAATATTTTGATTTTCAGTATTTTAATTTTATTAATTTACATTGAAAATTCATCCAGTACAATGTCAAAAACTTTTCTATATTTTGGATATGGAAGTAATTTATTAGCAAAAAGAATACATATAAATAGTCCAAGTGCTGTAAGAAAAGGTTATGGAAAATTGCAAGTAAGTTAAAAATAACTTAGTATCATTTAAAATAAATTTGTAAATATAGAAATATTTCAGGGTTATCGATTAGATTTTAATTTATTTTCGAAACGATGGAAAGGTGCTTCCGCTACGATTGTACCATGTAAAAATTGTACTGTTTGGGGTGCGATTTGGGAAATTGATTCGTCTACGTTAAATGACTTAGATAGGTAAGTATCTCGATAAGATATTACACAATTATTTTTGTAGCCAATTTTAAGGCTAATGGTTTCAAATATATTAAATAAAAAATTCAATTGAATTAAATATATTTTAATAGTAACTTAATTTTTGTTTGTATTATTTTTAGGGTTTTGTAGGTATGACCACCAAAAAAACATTCTCATGTGTCTATAGTTATATTTCAAAAACAATTATCAATTTTTTTTATAGGCAAGAAGGTGTAGCTGAAAATATCTACTTCCCATTTGAAGCCGATATTGAAGTACCGGGTGGAAAATTTGTGAAATGTCGAATATATCAACAAGTTCAAACACCTCCTTCGTTAAAAGAAGGTGAAACTCTGCCAGCGGACAGGCAGCCATCAGCTGTTTATTTAAATACAATTATCCAGGGTGCTGCCGAATCGAACTTGCCGGAAGAATACCAAAAGTATTTAAAAGCAATTCCACATAATGGCTATGAAGGTGATGTTAATTTAAATATAAATCTTGAAGAAAAATAAAATTTAAAATAAGTTGACGATGAAATTAAAATGTTTTGTAAATTTGTATATGTTAGAGAAATTTTAAAGTATCTATCCAATAGGTAGTTTTTGTTGAAATAATTTATAAAAGTGCTTGTATTAGTGTATTAATTTTCAATAAAATTACATATACAATTATCTATGGTCTATTTCAAAGTAGAAAAATGTGTGTAAGAAGATAGGAGCTGTTTGTCTTTGCTTCGGATTGGTTTAGATTGTCATCCCTATTACACTGTTAAAATATTGTTTTTAGTCCAAATTGACAGATGTTCAGTGTCGTACATTGGAAATATATATAATCCGTCTCAATTTGTAATACGAAACTAGATCTGGTTACTTTGGTGACTGTTGTGGTGTAAACAGACTTTGGCGTATCCGTGTGAACCAATACTATGACAATATTATAAATGTATTGTCAATATAAAACATAAAAAATGAACTTTCACTGTTAGTTCCGTATTACAAAATGGAAGTGGTTTATATAAATTTGACGCTTTATTCTCTTTTGTATACTACCCCACTGAATTTAAATGGAATGAGTGCAAAACTTACCTGGCTGTAGTTGGAGTTTCGCATCCAAGACCAACATACTTTCGCATATATCATTTGCTCCACAGTCTTTTTGGAAAGTAGCCGCAAATATTTTTTCAGATTCTTGTTTGTTTAAAATTGCTTTTAATATATTTGTGTGTTCAACTCGTTTATCTTCACTCAAAGTATAATTGAGACGGAACTAAAATCGCAAAAACAAAATTATATAGTTAGTAATTTTATGATACAAGTGTGGAATACTTAAGAATCGAGATTAATTTAATTTTATTACTATTTTTTATCGCAATTAAATCCTAAAGAAAATATGAATATTGATAGTTGCTTCTATTTCCTTTTTTAGTGACACTAAAATATAAAAACTTGGTGAATTACAACGGCTAAAGCCGCATTCAGAGCTCTTAAATCAATAGCTTACGCACTGTAGATTATAGACTGTTCACTGTCACCATCAGTGACACCGTAGTTATCGAATGCCTTTACATAACCTAACATAATGTCATCATTAACAAATCTTGCTCAAAATTACAAAGACGGACAGTAAATATGATCAATTTAGGTAATTAGGTAGTTAAAATCTAACACAACAGAATTATAAGAACGATAATACATATAAAATATTTTACGAAGCTAAATAATTGGTCTCAAAATTCACAGATGGCGGACTATTCGTAACATATTAATTTCTAACTTGATATGAACGGTATATGCAACGTTAAAAAGAATGCATAGAAACATAAGTTACAGCAAACAAAGCACAGTCTACAACCTCTTAATTTAAAGAGCTCTGAATGCGGCTTAAGGGGTCAACTTCTCTGTTGCATAAGAACTTTTGCTTTCGTGTCATGACTATCAAAGTATCAATTGCAGATTTCTCTAACATAATGCGAGAATAATAGTGGAAGAAATTATAATATTCTTACCTTAATAGCTGATAAAATATCTCTAGTATTTTCTTTCAAATACACCGTTTCTTCTTGGCAATATTTATGTTTATTTACAATCAGTGGAATCTTACGGTTTATAACATTATGCCTTTGGCCATTTCCACTTTTGAAATATACTCTTGAAAATTTACGTTCACCACTAAAAGTCTCCGCTTCAATTCTGTACAGCAGATTCTGGTCAGTTATTTTAATGTTTTTAATTTGTGGTTTTAATGTACAACAGGCTTTAAAGGTGAAACTGGAAAAAAAAAATTAAACAGTTCAGAAAAATTATAAAATAATGAGAAAGGAATTTATCTATACATCTCTATATACAGGGTGTTTGTTTGAAACGGGGCACCCCGAAAATCTCCTTTATTTGTAAAGATACAAAAAATCTTCAGAACAAAAGTTAAACTAGACAAAAAGGCCCATCTAAAGGTTACTATAAGAATTCTGAGGCACTTCCGGTTTCACCGGAAATGATGTCAACTTTTGATCTAGCATAGGGAATCGATAATTTTATATTTTTTTCCTAAAAGTACATTAAATTAGCTTTACAATGACACCAAAAAGTCATATTTTTATGTTAACCATTTTAAAATGGCGACCATTTATTTATAAAATAATAATCAACATAAGTTTTACAAAGTTGAACGTAGCAAGCTTTGAAAACAATAAAAAAATTTGTTTTAAAATCTGGACAGTAGTTCCAAAGGCTTTAGACAAGGTAATTTTGTTTGAGGATGCTGTTACTTACCATGTGCTGTTAGATTTCGGATCAGCATAACATCTTTGTTTACTGGGATCAATATTTTTCAAGCCATCTCCAGTGATTTCTGTGTCAATGTCGATAATTTGTCTTCCAAGGTACATAACTGCTGTGTCTGTTTCATATGCTCCAACAAGTAAATCTGGATATCCATTGTTATCCATATCCAAGCCACCACTCAAAGAATATCCTAGTGTTTTAATTCCTGATTTTAATGGACGTAAAATCTAAAATTAAAAAAAATTATCACACTTGGTAATTTTCAAAAAAGAAACATAATTGTAACAAATAAACAATAGGGGATACGCATAAAATTTGTATTACCTTAAAACTACATTATTTTGATATGTTAATGTTAGTTATGTCACCTAACAAAACAAAATTCCATTTTAATTAATATTATAGCCAAATTTTTTAATTAAAATATTGTAAATTTGAAATAAGCCGACCACGCCGCGAATGTTGCCGAGTAAAAACGACTGAGTATGACGTCAAACGATAGGGGTTTCACGTCACAGATACAGCTACAACATAATCTTTACGTGTGTATATTGTATTGTTCCAGAGTTTTGTATTTGTTTTTAAACAATTTTTCACGCATTTATTATTAAAATGGCAGATAAAGATTTTGTTAGGGCTCAGAGTGATAATTTACCCAACATTGATGCATTTATGCACACAACATAAAGTTTACTTTTTTCTGAAATATCGGTTTTATTTCGCCTCATAGCTTTCAGCCACAAATTTCGCCTTTTCTGTTGTTTTTCCCCATCAGGTAATGATATAAATTGTTTTTTTTGGATTTCTAGTTGAACTAATTGTGCACATCGGTACTGAACAATATTTTCGATAATGTTTCGAAGTACTGGGGCCTGGATCTTCCATATTTTATATATTTTAATATAACATTTAATTCGGTAAACATGTATAAATTGTTTTTATAGAATTAAACTTTATTTTAATTAAAATCACTCTAACTTTACATAACCTATAAAAATTATACAAACAAATAAGTTCACAACAGACTATGTACGCTGGGTAAGTTAGTAGTGTACTGCGTCACTTAGAAGGGGTAAGACGTCACACGTCGTTTTCGCGCGCTACATACATTTATGATTTTTTTAAGCCTTCAAATTAAAAAAAAAAATTAAAAACTGTTTTTTATGTTTATATGCAACAAGAGGAATATAATAAAAAATTTAAAAAAAATCATGCCTATCCCCTATGTAAAAGTATGTATATATTTTTATTTACGACCATCAAATAAAAATGTATTATCGTACATATATAATTAGCACGTGTGTGGTATGTTATCTAGGTAACATATTTTCCTAAGGTCACATGTTAATCCTATAATCCTATTGATAAACGAAATTTTTTATGATAAACAAGTTAAAACTACTCAGCTAGAATATTTTTTTTGCAATAATTGGACGCTTTTTACATAAAAATTAATGAAATATTGTTTAAAAATAGTGTAAATAATTATAAGTTAGTATTAAAATAGTGTTAATTTAGTGTTTTGTGTTAAAACAGTATGCAGAGGTTTTTAAAGACTTCGTTCTAAATCTTTCAAAGTGAGTACATTATTTTTTAGTTTCAATATTGTAACACTAGGCCAATGGTTCTTAAACTGTGGTCCCTGGACCCCTGGGGGTCCGCGAAACAATTTTGAAATTAACTTTACATCCCCCAACATTTCGCTTTTATTCAAATAACTCATTTAATAAAAATCTTACATGTTCAAGACTTTTTGTATTTGTTGTTATCTAATTAGTTATTGACATAACTAAACAATAATTAGTAAAAATTTAATTATTTTTATTCAACTGCAAATTATTGACAGAAAACATATTATAATAAGATCTATTTTGACCAATATTTGACCAAGAAATGTTTGTATGAGTTTAACGTATTATAATTTGTAACGTTTTTTATTCTTTTTACTACTATTTTTATTAATTTTTTGTTTTTTATTCTATATGCTAATAAAAATGTTCCTCTATAAATGCACAAGACCATTTATTAGAATAACCAGCGATACATTTTTACCAATATTTATTATAACGTAGTGCCTATGAGATGAGCCAGAAATTAAGTCTCAAGAACGACGTAAAAGGCCTAGGGTTGGGCTGGGGTTCGCAAAAAAAAAAAATGTTCAAGAGGGGGTCCTCGGACTACATAAGTTTAAGAACCCCTGCACTAGGCTGTTTAACCCGTTAACAAATACGGGCTTTTAACAAAAAAAAAAGTTTTTGACTGTATTCGTTTGGTTCTGTACCGTCCTTTCTGCATCTATTCTTTTAATATTACTTTCTTTACATAGTGAGTCATGTTGTTTATCGAAAATACCTGACATGGTGGTATATTTTTTGGTTAATTATACGAAATTAAGATACGTTAAAAAATAAAATCAAATACATATACAAACAATTGAAATTTTTATGTTATAAAAATAGTCATAGGAATTATGACTTAAAACAACCAATGGAAGCCATAGGCGCAATTTTCAAAATCTTAATGAACCTTGCTATATATATATATATATATATAAATACTGCACATATTTAGACGCCTAAATAATGGTATTAAGCATTCGAATTAAAATTGACAAAAAAGTATTTTAACATAAAATTTGTTTTGGCATCCTAAATAATCATCATTCCCTTACTAAATACCTGCGAAACCCTGAAATGTGAGAAAATTTACACTTCACATCAATTTTTTAGTTATTAGCTGCTTTCCTTTTACAAGTTAAAATGCTTGGCTAAGCTAAGAAGTTAGTCAAATGTCTTAGCAAGAGAAAGGGGGGAGGAAAAAACTTAGTTTATCTTAGCCTGTGTCTTATAAATGGAACGCTCTTACAACTTAGATTAACTTAGCTTAGCTTAGATTTCTTAAGTAAAGTGGTAAAAGGAAAGCGCCTACTAATATTAATAAATTTGTACCTGTGATGGTTCGGTAATTAAACCATTCTTTGATCCTAAATAGATGTAGACTGCACCATTTCCTTCATAGGGCGCTCCAATAGCAATGTCATCAAATCCATCTTTATTGGTATCTCCTATACTCGAAATGGCAAAGCCGAAGCGAGTTTCTAGTTTCCCCGTAAGCTTTGTTGTTGGCTGACAATTGTATTTGCAGGTTACCATGTCTGTATAGATGTAAACTGCACCACCCTCTTTGCGGCTAAAATAAAACGGGGCTCCAACGATTAGATCAGCTCGCCTTTAAAAGAAAAACTATATAACTATTCATGGAACTGATTAAATAATTATTTCTAAGAAATAAGTTAAAAACATTCATATTAATCGGAAAATATATTCGTTTAGTAATTATTATTGGCATCTGACACTACCGATAGAGGCGCCACTGCATTTTACATCATGGCTGACGGATATTTTTGACAGGTTCAATGGTATCTACATGTGATATTTATTGAAATTAATTTATTATTCAATATGAGGGTTGCGTTAAATGAAATTTTCCGTTTTCTCAGTGCCCAAGTAACCTCTAGGGTTATAATTGAAGGTAATAAGGCTTTTTTGCCACGTTTCGGAACACGATGAAAACTTAGGTCTCTATCACGACCTACTTTTGCATTGCAAAGATAAACACAGATAAATTTCAAAAATTCATATCTCAAAAATGGTAAGAGGTAGAGACTTAAGGTTTGAATTTTTGGAATTCTCACACCTTGTTTTGTCTAGAAAAAATTAATGTTTGGTCCGTAATGACCTAAAACTATTGAAAATTTTGATTTTTTTGTAATTTTAAAAATTCATATCTCAAAAAAGGTAAGAAATAGAGACTTGAGGTTTGAATTTTTGAAATTCTCACACCTTGTTTTGTCTATAAAAATATAATGTTTGGTCCGTAATGACCTAAAACTATTAGGGAAAATTTTGAAACTTTTTGTAATTTTAAAAATTCATATCTCAAAAAAGGTAAGACATAGAGATTTGAGGTTTAAATTTTTGGAATTCTCACACCTTGTTTTGTCTAGAAAAATATAATGTTTGGTCCGTAATGACCTAAAACTATTAGGGAAAATTTAATTTTTTTTGGAATTCAAAAAAAAAGGGAAAATGTAGTATAGTGGATGACTACATTTTTTTTTCTCTAATATCTCTAATAAGGTATTTTTCGATGGCCGTGGCCTAAGAACCAGTGCTTCTCAAACAATCCCTTATCATTTACGTTACAGCAAAAAAAAAAAAACACATTACAAAAACGGTAAAAGTAACCAGCTGCTTATACTACGCCCTGAGTTTGCACTTTTGCTCTGTTTGTACTGTTTCCATGTTTCAATTCACTTTAAAATTCAATTTATTTTTAGGTGGTTTAGAAAAAAAATAAATAAAATGTTATCAATAATAACCTAAGATAGTGCTTTTAAGGTGAATCACTGTCCCTGGCCCTGCACAGAACAGTATGCGTATTATAGGCAGCTAAATTTACCTTTACCACTAAAACCGTACCAAGTACTGGTACTCCAGCTAGTAATATTATATTATCTTTTAATTATAATCTTTATTTATTATTTGTTTTTGTTTGAAAAGTCTCCTTTCTCAAATATCCCCACCAGATTCGTCCATCATACTACATTTTAGCCTAAAAAAATTAATGTTTGGTCCGTAATGACCTAAAACTATTAGGGAAAAATTTGATTTTAATGGAATTTAAAAAAAAATCTTATCTCAAAAAAGGTAAGAGATAGATTTTTTTTTCGTTTTATCAAAAAATGTCTCAAATAAAAGTTGTTAGTTGTTGAAAGTGATTATTTTCTTTCTCATTCATTTTCAAAGCCTTAAAAATTGTTATATTATAAATACAATTATTACAATAATTAGGTATTTTTGAACATTTTAACACTTACTTGCAAACAAATTATTAAAAAATAAAATAATGTTTAAAGAAATGCTTGCTCATATAACTCTTTGACCCACATATACGTAAATTACTTAGGGGGAAAAAAAAACACATCCCGAGATTAAAATTAACAAATAGGTATTTAATAAAAGAATAAATATATTTTTAAAAATTTGAGTGGCATGTCAAATGATACCTCTTAGCACGTGGATCAATAAACACTTGGGATTCTGCGAATCGCATGCCTATAATTTTTAAAACTTTAAATTTGTTTTAACTTTCTTTTGATATAAGGGCAAGCATTATTAAATCATAGAAAAACACAAAATTTTGTGAAAGTGGAAATGCAATTTTCCATATAACCGGAAAGCGTGCAACGGTTTAGTACCCTCCTTTCTTTGTTGTCACAGGGTAAATATTCTCTCCTCCAAAAGACATGCTGTAGGAAATCGGAGACCATAAACTGTCATGAGCTCTCGGTCTATGAATGATTTAATAACTTACTTGTCGCCATTGACATCTGCTGATGCAATTTCGTATCCAAAACTGGAGGCGAATTGTTCCCCATTAAGCCTCAGTCTAACTTGTAATGTGGGTTGAATATCTTTCTTGGAAAATAAGAGCACTTGCCCAGAACCGTTTGATCTGGGAGCCCCAGCTGCGTACATCATTTCTTTCCCAAAGAAATTACCCCCAGTAACACTCATTCCTGGAACAAAAAAATCATATTAATCGTACATATATAATAGGGGATACGCATAAAATTTAAATTTCCTTAAAACTACATTTTTAGGGTTTTGTAGGTATGACCAAAAAACCCTTATACCGTCATTTTGTCGTCTGTCTGTCTGTCTGTCTGTCTGTCTGTCTGTCTGTCTGTCTGTCTGTCTGTTCGGTTAAAATTGTAGCCAAACGGCTAAACCTAGAGAGTTGAAATTTGGCATGCTTATACAACTCTTTGACCCGCACATAGGAAAAATACTAAAACATCTAAAAAACATACCCCCCTAAAAATATAAACAAATATGTGCTCATCGAAAACAAAAATATTTTTTTTAAATTCTAAATAGGGTATCAAATGAAAGCCCTTAGTACGTGGATTAACGATCAAATTTATATTTTTGGAAAATAAATTATTTTGATGCGATTTTTGCCAAAATTGTGCAAAAAATTTTTGTCCCACACCCTGTAGCCCAGATGGTTTAAACTAAAAATCTAAAAAAATTCCAAGTAATGTATATTGGTGTGAACCGAAATAGTACAACAGGAATTTTTGATCAGATTATGTTTTCGGAAAATAACGCATTTTTTGTGGTTTTTGGTTCACAAAGTACAAAAGTTATACCAATGTAAGACACTCACATGCAAGGCGTCCGATGGCGCAACGGGTTAGAGCGCTGGTGTCGGAAGCTAAAATTCTCTGGAAAACGAAGGGTTTCGAGTTCGAGTACGGACGGAGTGAGTTTTATTTTTTCTGTTTTTTTTTTGCATTTTTATTATGTAGAAATTATTTTGTCAAAATTCTAGTTATATTTTGACAAATGTTGTATTTAATTTTTAAGAGCGTAAATTTAATAACCAGTCTTATTATATGATTAACAGACGATAAATTATTTTAAAAATATCGTTCATTTTGCTGTGATTACTATAAAGTAAAATTTGTCCTACACACTCAGCATACCGCCTTCACTTATTATATACCTGCGAAACCCTGAAATGTGTGAATATTCACACTTCACATCAATTTTTTGATATATTAATGTTAGTTATGTCACCTAACAAAACAAAAATCACATTTTAATTAATATTAAAGCCAAATTTTTTAATTAAAATATTGTAAATTTGAAATAAGCCGACCACAGCGCGAAGGTTGCCGAGTAAATACGACTGAGCATGACGTCAAACCCCAGACAGCCCAGACTACAACATAATCTTTACTAGGGTGACCATTCGTCCCGCATTAAGATGCGTCCCGCAAAAGTCCCGCATTTTAACATTTTGTCCCGCATTTTGGATTTGGGAGGTGAGGACCTTTTTTTTGCTCTTCACTTGGATTTTGGAAGGTGAAGACATTTTTTTTTGCTCTTCACTTGGATATTGGGAGATGAGGACATTTTTTTTTTGCTCCATCCCGTATTGCCGTCTTAAGAAAATGGTCACCCTAATCTTTATGTGTGTATATTTTATTGTTCGAGAGTTTTGTATTTGTTTTTAAACAATTTTTCACGCATTTATTATTAAAATGGCAGATAAAGATTTTGTTTGGGCTCAGAGTGACAATTTACCCAACATTGATGCATTTATACTCATGGAATATATGAAAAATAATGAATGCTACAGTGCTGAAGAAATACGTGGTGTCAAAACAGACTTGTAATAACCATTTATGTATTCTATAACTTTATGTAAACAAACGCTGCAACTCTGTAAAATGTAAATATTTATGTAATTTAGATGTCAGAATTTTACTACATTGTTTACATAAAGTTACAAAACGTTAGAAGCATAATTGAAATACTGCAATATAGGTTATATATTTTAATAATATCGGTTTTATTTCGCCTCATAGCTTTCAGCCACAAATTCCGCTTTTTCTGTTGTTTTTCGCCATCAGGTAATGATATAAATTGTTTTTTTGGATTTCTATTTGAACTATTTGTGCACATCGGTACTAAACAATATTTTCGACTATGTTTCGAAGTACTGGGGCCTGGATCTTCCATATTTTATATATTTTAATATAAAATTTAATTCGGTAAACATGTATAAATTGTTCTTATAGAATTAAACTTTATTTTAATTAAAATCATTCTAACTTTACACAATCTATAAAAGCTATACAAGCAAATAAGTTCACGACAGACTGTGTAGGCTGTACGCTATACACTGGGTAGGCTGTACGTAGTACACTTATGTAGGGTATGACGTCACACGTGGTTTTCGCGCGCTGTATACATTTATGATTTTTTTAAGTCTTCAAATTAAAAAATAAATGCAAAACTGTTTTTTATGTTTATATGCAACAAAAGGAATATAATAAAAAATAAAATAAAAATCATGCCTTTTCCCTATTCGACTGTGTTAAGTTAAAAAAAAAAATATAGAATAAAACTAAAAAAAAAAAAAAATATAGAAAATTTTTTTTGTTGCGGATATGATACATAAATGGAGCTTTATTTATTTATAATGTTATCAAATGAGGGCGTATAAATTAATTTATCGGCGATAAGATAATTTATCTTATCTCCCACCAATAAATTAGTATTGATAAATGTACCTAGATAACTGTATTTGTCGACTGGTATTGGTTCTGGATCACTCAATGGTCCCATATACATAGTCTTATCTCTGCTGAGGAAGTCCCCGTCGACTTGGTGAACGAATAGCGTTCCCCTCCAGGTGAATGGCCCGGGAGCCCCGAATATCGCTGTCCCATCCGGCAATAAGGCCCCGCTCGTTCCCGCCTGACAATAACCGAACTGCTGATGTTCTCTGCAACACAAATATATTTTATAACAGATAAACTTTTATACATTTGACTTATGTTAATTTTAACTAAAGATTGTTTCAATTAGATAATAATAGTTTAGAATCAAAGGCGAACTGGCCAGATAAGTTTTTGATGAAACAACCAAGATGCTGTAATACAAACTGAAGAGCGGAATGAAAAAGCCTACCCGATACCCGCTAAAGCGGTAATCTACTTAAGATGTCACATGTAAAGTAAAGATGCTCTCTTTTAAAGCGATTATTAAGTGTTTCCGGGACCACTGCTGACTGCTGACAGAACCCAACTCAATTAAATAGTGTTCAAAACTTTAATTGACAGTTTAACAGCCGTACACAAATTAATTAAGACGTTAAAATATTTTAAAACCACCAGGCAACATTACAGACCGTTTAATATTGATAAATAGCAAATAACAGGTTTGGTAATATCCCATAAAATATTTTACTAAAAACTGATCTACGAGGTCTGTTCAAAAAGTATCGCGAATTTTGAATTTCCGCGGGTTACGTATATTCGATTTTCGATTTTTTTGTGGCGTTATGTTGGTACTCATGTCTCTCACTTACACCCTTTTCACAATAGATCTTTAAGACGAGTGAACTTAAAGTTCACCGATGTTTAAGATCGGTATGCTTTCACACTTGATGTTTAAATCTCTGGTGCTGTCATCAGCTACAGTAATTTTGTCCTTAAGTTACCGTCATGAAATTACCAGTTTTGAACTGCCTGCGCAGACGCACATTTTGAATTATTATAAACAAATAAAGATATTTCATTTCATTCTACAATAAAGACGCTACAATAAAGAATATATTACACCTGTATTAACATGTAAGTCGATACATTTTATCTCAATTATTGTATCTCTGTATTTTATTAAACACATTATTAAAATAAATAATTTTATTATAACAATAAGTATAAACTTCTTATAACGTCGATATAATACAGTATTCTTGTTTATGATAAAATAAAATGTTGACAGCACAAATTCAAGGAGTATTTTTTTATAATAGAAATTAAGTTGGCAATGCGTACGAAGTTTAAGACGCAGATCTCTGTCTTAAACATCGGTCGTGTTTAGACGAGGCCGTACGGTTTCACATTAGCGTTTAAAGATACATTCACTTTAACATCCGATCTTAAAGATCTACTGATTACCTGATTATCTGTACTGTAGGGTGACCATTTTCTTAAGAAGGCAATGCGGGACGGAGCCAAAAAAAAGGTCCTCATCTCCCAAATCCAAGTGAAGAGCAAAAAAAGGTCCTCGTCTCCCAAAATCCAAGTGAAGAGCAAAAAAAAAGGTCCTCATCTCCCAAATCCAAGTGAAGAGCAAAAAAAGGTCCTCGTCTCCCAAAATCCAAGTGAAGACCAAAAAAAAAGGTCCTCACCTCCCAAATCCAAATGCGAGACAATGCGGGACAAAATGTAAAAATGCGGGACGCATCTTAAGAGCGTAATGTACCTAGGTTATGCGCAACGGAAACGTGCATTTGGAAGGGCCAAAGAATTTGAACCAAATGATGTCGGATCAATTTGATTTTTTTTTTAATTTGAAGATAAAGATTGGCCCCGTTGGATTTCAGAGTTAAAATTTGGTTTTATTTTTAATTTTCAGTTTTACAATTTCCTAAACTTTGTGTAACTTCACATCACTGTTACTCCGTAAATCAATAACAATTGCAAATTCCATAGCTGAAATCCTATAGATTGTACTTTTATCTTTAAAATGAGCCCTTGTTTATGAAAATTAATTAATATTTAGCACCAATTCTTTGACCCACACCGAAACACTATTTATATGAAATACTGGCATTTACAAGCATCGAGAGATGTATCCATCTGGTAGCGTGGTTTTAAACTAATCTAGTCATAGTAGAGGGAGTCTTAAGCTCCGCCTTAATTTTCTACACATATCTTTGTATTTGGTGTTTAATTAGTAAGACATAAACTGTTGACTATGCTTATTCAATAATTTTCTATTGTTTTATAAAAATTGGTAACTGAAGATCTTTGGAATAAAACAGTTTGTGATGTCAAATTTACGTGTTTTATTTTAGACTTTGCTCTTTCCGTGGTAGAATACAAATTCATATTGACCGGTTTTTTTTTATTTCATCCCTAAAGGGTGATAAGGGGTGAAATGTGAATTCAAAGATTCCTTAATATCTCTTAGGACCAATAAGATATCGAATTGGTTTTTGCTTACAAAGATAACCCGTACAAATACCGAAAAATTTATTTCAGAATTTTGCCCTAATCAACCCCTAAAGGGGTGAATCTATAATTGGGGCGAATTATACATCCTGTCGTATTTCCTGTGTTTGTCGGGTATTAACATTCCTTTTTGGCACTTAGGTGTCTTTTTAAGATATTTCGAAATAGTTTTGCCTGTTTCTTTAAATTTCACCCCTAAAGAGTGAAAAGGGATGAAATGCGATTTCAAGGATTCCTAATATCTCTTAGGACCAATAAGATATTGACTTGGTTTTTGCTTACAAAGACTACCCATGAAAATTCCGAAGAATGTGTTTCAGGATTTTATCCTAATCAACCCCTAAAGGGGTGATTCTACAATCGGCGTGAATTATACATCCCGTCGTATTTCCTGTGTTTGTTTGGTTGCAACAATCCTTTTTGACACATAGGTGTCTTTTTAAAATATCTCGAAATGATTTTGACAGTTTTTTAAAATTTCAGCCCTTAAGGGTGAAAAGAGGTGAAATGTGATTTCAAGATTCCGTAATACTTCTTAGGACTAATAAGATATTGACTTGGTTTTTGCTTACAAAGACTACCTATGCAAATTCCGAAAAACGTGTTTCAGGATTTTATCCTAATCAACCCCTAAAGGGGTGATTCTACAATCGGGGTGAATTATACATCCCGTCGTATTTCCTGTGTTCGTTTATTTGTAACATTACTTTTTGGCACATAGGTGCCTTTTTAAAATGACTCGAAATAGTTTTGACAGATTTTTAAAATTTCACCCCTAAAGGTTGAAAAGGGGTGAATTGTGGTTTCAAGGATTCCTTAATATCTCTTAGGACCTATAAGATATCGACTTGCATTTTGCTTACAAAGATTAGCCATACAAATGCCGAAAAAGTTATTTCAGGATTTTGTCCTAATCAACCCCTAAAGGGGTGGATCTACAGTCGGTGTGAATTATACATTCCGCCGTATTTCCTGTATTTGTTGAGTTATAAAATTACTTTTTGACACATATGTGTCTTTTTAAAATATCTCGAAATGATACTGGCAGTTTTTGTAAATTATATCGCTTAAGGGTGAAAAGGGGTGAAATGTGAATTCAGGCATTTCTTAATATCTCTTGGGACCAATGAGATATCGACTTGCTTTTTACTTATAAAGACTACCCATACAATTGTCGAAAAACTTATTTCAGGATTTTGTCCTAATCAACCCCTAAAGGGGTGGATCTACAGTCGGTGTGAATTATACATTCCGCCGTATTTCCTGTATTTGTTGAGTTATAAAATTACTTTTTGACACATATGTGTCTTTTTAAAATATCTCGAAATGATACTGGCAGTTTTTGTAAATTATATCGCTTAAGGGTGAAAAGGGGTGAAATGTGAATTCAGGCATTTCTTAATATCTCTTGGGACCAATGAGATATCGACTTGCTTTTTACTTATAAAGACTACCCATACAATTGTCGAAAAACTTATTTCAGGATTTTGTCCTAATCAACCCCTAAAGGGGTGAATTTACAATTGGGGCGAATTATACATCCCGTTGTATTTTCTGTGTTTGTTGAGTTATAAAATTGCTTTTTGGCACATATGTGTATTTTTAAAATATCTCGAAATGTTATTGACAGTTTTTTAAAATTACATCCATTAAGGATGAAAAGGGGTGAAATGCGAATTCAGGGATTCCTTAATATTAGGACCAATGAGATATCGACTTGATTTTTGCTTACAAAGATTACCCATACAAATGCCGAAAAAGTTATTTCAGGATTTTGTCCTAATCAACCCCTAAAGGGGTGAATCTACAGTTGGGGCAAATTATACATCCCGTTGTATTTCCTGTGTTTGTTGAGTTATAAAATTACTTTTCGGCACATGTGTCTTTTTAAAATATCTAGAAATGGTATTGACAGTTTTTTAAAATTGCATACCTTAAGGGTGAAATATGAATTCAGGGATTCCTTAATATCTCTTGGGACCAATGAGATATCGACTACAATTGTCAATACAATTGTCGAAAAACTTATTTCAGGATTTTGTCCTAATCAACCCCTAAAGGGGTGAATTTACAATTGGGGCGAATTATACATCCCGTTGTATTTTCTGTGTTTGTTGAGATATAAAATTACTTTTTGGCACATATGTGTATTTTTAAAATATCTCGAAATGTTATTGACAGTTTTTTAAAATTGCATCCATTAAGGGTGAAAAGGGGTGAAATGTGAATTCAGGGATTCCTTAATATTAGGACCAATGAGATATCGACTTGATTTTTGCTTACAATTACAATTGCCGAAAAACTTGTTTTAAGATTTTGTCCTAATCAATCCCTAAAGGGGTGAATCTACAAATGGGGCGAATTATACATCCCGTTGTATTTCCTGTGTTTGTTGAGATATAAAATTACTTGCTATTTACTTATAAAGATTACCCATGCAAGTACCGAAAAACGTATATCAGAATTTTATCCTAGCCCTATTAACCCCTAAAGGGCTGAATCTACAATTAATTTTTATTTTACTAATTATTTTTTGAATTTCTTATTTATCTCTCCTACTATAATTTTAGGGGTGCTTAATAAATTTCTGACACGCCAAGAGGTAAGTCAAAATAATGTTGAGAACCACCGGTCTACAATGATGGTCAGAGGCGAAGCAGGGGGGGGGGAATTGGAGAGAAACTTCTACACACATATTATTATTATTATTACATTAATGATTATTAACCCAGGCTTGACCAAATGGGGTGTGTCACACCCCAGTATATTAATAGTGGAAATGATGTATCTATTGACAATATTTATGAATTAGTTAATATTTAACAATTATTTAATTTTTAATCGACAAAAAAATCAAAAACACCATTACAAAAAAATGTGTCTAAATTATATTTGGCAACAGCGCATTTCGAACGAATTATAAATAAATAAACGTTCAAAATTCAAGCGTTGCTTGAGAAATGAGAAAGAAATTGTCTCCCCCACCAAAATACATAGACCAATCAGAGAGCTAGTGTGTGAGAGTTGGTTTGAACGTGAGATGCAATGTTGTCAGTCAACTCGAGACACTACTTGAAGTATGATGCAATTTAGGAAAGAAATTGCGTGATTTTGACTTTTATTGAAAAAATTATTAAAAAAGCATTAAATAATTACTTTGAAAAAAAAATTTTTTTTTTGTAATATTGTTCTATAGGCTTGACAGCATCTAACTGTATTTTACCTTATTTTAATTGATATTAAATGAGAAAAGCCTGGGGTATACTACACCCCACTTGGTTGGATGTGTATATTTTGGTCAACTACGGGTTAACATAATTTTTTGATGATAAAAAAAAATATTATTTCTACAAATTTATCTGTAAAATCAGAATTGGTAATAAATATTAATCACTTTTCACATACAAGGGCTTATTTTAAAGATAAAATTACTATATAGACTGGTCCAGTGTTAACATTTGTAATTTTTATTCATTTACTGAGTAACAGTGATGTGAAGTTAAAAAAAAAGTTCAGCACTGTAAAATTGAAAATCAAAAATAAATCAAAATTTTTCTTTCATATCTAGAAGTTTTAAAAAAAAACTCAAATTGATTTGAACATATTTAGTCTATATTTTACGGTTCCGAAAAATCCTGGGTTGTTTTATAAATATGTGCACTTTTCCCTCTCCCTGTAAGCTACTTCGAGGTGGGAGAATTTGTTACCACACCTCCTGTGACGTATTAAGTCTCCTGGCCACCGCACCCCGCGGGCAAACTTTGACTTTTGAGTTCGCTACATTATCACCTTAATGCGGGACGAATGGTCACCCTACTGTACTGTGACGTTTGAACTCCCCAGTCATGGACTATAAAATTTCAAAAGTATAAATTGTGTATAAATATACTTACAGTTTAGTTGGTCTGCCTTTGCAAGGTTCATAGACATTGTCATATTCGAGTTCGTTGGTCAAGGTGTAACAGAGTCCTTGCCCGAAGCGGGACTGTATTCCTGTAAGGATGTATCTGTGGGCGCACACTAGGACCATTCCTTCCGGTCCCTGGCTTCTGACGGTCACTCCCATCCACTGGTCCTCCTTGATCTCATCCGAGGCAGGCGGGTACAGGTCTAGAGAATCTTCAGCTGTATCATAAATAAATGTTTAGTACATATGTCATTCTAATATACCAGGATTCTTTTCCTTTAAAAAAATCTTACTAGATTATTTCAAAAACTTAACTCAACAAAACTATAGTAGTAGTATTCTGTTAAATTAATTAGGCTTTTCTACCGGACTTTTTTTATGAAAGGTTTTGTTCGGGTTTTTTGCAATATCCACCCAGACCCCACTTTTTTCTTATCACTGCCAAAAAATGGTTACAATAATCAAGTTATAAATATTGTTAAATTATACCATGGTCTATTTCAAATTAGAAAAAAGTAGATAGCGCTGCGAATCGAGTATGATTTAAACTGGACAGATACAGTATAGCGGGAAATTTAAAATAAGTTACAACTAGGGCATGGGCATAGTAAAAGGGTTAGCAAGTGATTTAAAAAAAATATATAAGAATGGGATTGGTTAATAAGATATTGACATGAACAAGGCAGATAATACACTTACGTTATTTATACGACATAAATTCAGTTTAATGGGAAATTTGAAAAAGTTAAAAAAATATTAATTTTAAAAAATTATATACTATATATAAAAATGATTTGGCTAAAAGCGTTAACTGCGTAAAAACAAATTACCTGGAGAATTTTCTCAATAAAATCTACGCCAAGAATATAAATAAAAGTCTAAATATGTAAATAATAACAAAATATACGAAAAAAATTAAATAATATAAATAATATATATTGCCAATGTACGACACTGAACATCTGTCAACTTGGACTAAAAACAATATTTTAACAGTGTAATAGGGATGACTTTCTAACCAATCCGAAGCAAGGCCAAACAGCTCCTATCTTCTTACACACATTTTTCTAAGGTGACATAGAGCAGTGTTTCTCAACAGGTGGTCCGTAGAAAGATTTTGGTGGTCCGCGAAAATTATTTAAAAATGTGTTTTTTGCAGTTTTTTGTTATTTTTTACGCACATTTTTTATGTAAATAATGTATATTTTGTTTATTTTCCGTAAACTTTTTGTGTTTTTCTACAAATAAAATAAATGTGTTTACTATATTTTAAAATTGTGGTTTTACGCTGATTTGAGTATTGAGTATTAAGTCGGTTTCAATAAACTTCTGGAAAATAAGCGAAAATATATATGAAAACAATTTAAACCTAAAAAAAGTCTTCACTTCTAAATTTCAAGTGGAAGACCTAAAAAAAAGGTCTTCAATATAATATGAATATAGTGAACTTGTGAAGATGAAAAATAATTGAATTGAACTTAAATAATAACTAATTTAAAATTAAATGTCCAGTGACAATGACAATGACAATGACAATGATAATGAGTGTGAAATGATTGACATGGACATACATAAGTTACATAATGAGGCAAACATATCTGTCTGTATATGTTATGTGTTACAAAAACATGAACAGTATATTTTGAAAGAAAAAGAATCCTGTATTTTTGCATAATGCCTTATAAAAATGATGAAAACATTGCAAGAAATGCATAACAAATCCTTTTTCCATGAGCATGCATATTTCTTTAAAAAAAATACCTGTTGATATTGCACCTTTGAAATTTGCTTATGAATACATTATTTATAATTATGATATCATCAAATACAAAAAAAACAGTTTGTTTTGATGATTATGTAGAAAATAAAACTGTATTGCCCTGTCATATTTAAGGTGTTAAATAATTATTGTAAATATTTAACTAATATTTATTATTTTTATAAAATAATATTAATGCAAGTACCAATTGGAATTCTTTAATAACTATACAGGGTGTTTGTTTGAAACGGGGCACCCCGAAAATCTCCTTTATTTGTAAATATACAAAAAATCTTCAGAACAAAAGTTAAACTAGACAAAAAGGCCCATCTAAAGGTTACTAAGAATTCTGAGGCACTTCCGGTTTCACCGGAAATGATGTCAACTTTTGATCTAGCATAGGGAATCGATAATTTTATATTTTTTTCCTAAAAGTACATTAAATTAGCTTTACAATGACACCAAAAAATCATATTTTTATGTTAACCATTTCAAAATGGCGACCATTTATTTACAAAATAATAATCAACATAAGTTTTACAAAGTTGAACGTAGCAAGCTTTGAAAACAATAAAAAAAAACAAAATATCTCTAAAATAAACTATTTGACTATTTAGAGAAAAAAAACTATTACTTTTTACAATTATTTTACAAAACAAAAAAAAAATACAAATGTTCGATCAAACCACCATTATTGTCCCCACATTTTCTCATTCTTAATAAAAACTCTTCCATCGCCCTTATAAGAGTACACTATTGTTTTCAAAGCTTGCTACGTTCAACTTTGTAAAACTTATGTTGATTATTATTTTGTAAATAAATGGTCGCCATTTTGAAATGGTTAACATAAAAATATGATTTTTTGGTGTCATTGTAAAGCTAACTTAATGTACTTTTAGGAAAAAAATATAAAATTATCGATTCCCTATGCTAGATCAAAAGTTGACATCATTTCCGGTGAAACCGGAAGTGCCTCAGAATTCTTATAGTAACCTTTAGATGGGCCTTTTTGTCTAGTTTAACTTTTGTTCTGAAGATTTTTTGTATCTTTGCAAATAAAGGAGATTTTCGGGGTGCCCCGTTTCAAACAAACACCCTGTATATTATATTATTAAAATGGAACATTACACAATTGAAAAATATGCAGACAAACATATTATACTTTTTTAACAAAATTGGAACAAAATTTTAGATTATTACGTACACGTACTTTGATATTCTATTATTGAACAACAATTAAAATATTTTTTTCTCTATGGCAACTACACAACTTCTGGATTAATATGAAAAAAAAAGTCAGTGGTTTTCAAAATTTGATCTTTTTGTTTGTTTATTTTTGTACGAAATTCACATTTTAAAGAAAATTGCCAAAGGTAAAATCGATTGCATTCTACGTCACCTGTCTTTTAAATTGTGCCGGACATTTACCTAACACCCTGTATAATTACATAATATAATTTCCATAACTATTGATGACGGCTTCCCAACGTTGTACTAATTTTTCGATACCTTCTCTTTAGAAGTTTTCTGGGTTTCACTTAAAATAACTGTCATTTTCTACATCGGTGATATTTCGAAATTTTTTATATCTGAGTGTATGTTCCATAGACCTAAATAGGCGCAGTCGGTAGGCGCGAGATCGGGTGAATACGGTGGATATGGAATAATTTCCCAGTTTAAATCCTAAATTTTTTCGCGGATATTTTTTAGCATTGTCATGATGAACAATATTCTTTTACAGTTAAATAAATTTGGACGTTTTTTATTTAATTTCTGATTTAGTCTCTCTAATTGTTGAAACACTGCTGAAACTTTAAAAACAACACACATATATATATATAATAATAGCAGTTCTTTTTGACGTAAGCAAATTTCAAAAGCACAAAAGCAAAAATGCAAAAAACCAACACAGTGTAACAATACTTAACACTAAAATATGTACAGTATCTATAAATATAGATAATAAATGCAGTATATTCATAGCAGAATAAAAATAACCATCACAGCAAAACGTAACACTGTGCAGAAAAAAGAAAACAATGCAAATATAATACACTCTCACTCAAAAATATATTACCTATCAAATATTCGAATATTATCATGATAATTAAATAAATCTTTATTCGTCGTGGTCTCTTAGGTTACTCCGTTAATAATATTAAATATTATTGATTAATTTATTAATTGTTAAAAGTAATTGAAATTTATTTATTGAACGTAAATATTATAAATTAATAAAGCAACATTTAATTATTGTTATATTAGATCAGTGTCTCCCAAACTGTGTCGTGTGACTTGTGTGCCGTAAAATGCATTTCTCAGGAGTTGATACCAAAGGCTAGTGCATCCGTTGCCAACTGGGTTGGCAAAAAAATAATTACCTTAATGTGGAACTTGCTCGATAGCTCAAACTTCTTTCTCTAGCCATACGCCTTACTTCATCCAATTCAAATTGAATCAACTCTTCGCCCATTATTAAAAACTGGACAAATAATGAGTATTATTCCAAATTATTTATTCATTAACTTTTTAAGATAGGAAAACGATTCATTTTCACTCAGTACATTACCTTTATAATGTTAAAACCAGGACTTCGAACTGTTATTTTTTTCGTTTCAGTTTTTGTTCTGGTTTTCGTTTCGGCAAAAATAACGGTTTTTTTCGGTTTTCGGTTCAGTTCCGAATGATAAATTTTTAAATGCTTTTATTTGTATTAGAAATTTATTTTCTACTATTATTTAGAAGAACATTTTATTTCTTATTTTGTAATAATCATACCAAGGCTGCTGCCAGGGGAGGGGAGGGTTCTGGGCGTTCACCTCCCCCCCAAATAATAGAAGCGGAATTTGTATTTACTTATCAGTTAAAAAAAGGATTTTTTTCTGCTCATCAGTTTAAAAAAAAATCTTAAATAAAATGTATTTTATATTTTGGTTCACTCCCATAAACATTATCTGAACCGAAATAAACCGATTTTTTTTCGGTTCAGCTCTGGTTTTCGTTCCGACAAAAATACCGTTTTTTTTCGGTTTTCGGTTCTGTTCCGGTTCGAAGCCCTGGTTACAACTAAAAATGATTTGATACGTTAAAAAAATTTATTAATAAATTAAAATTTTTTTGGAATTATTTTGGTGTGTCGTGAAAAACAAATCTCTCCCCTAGTGTGCCGCGAAATAAAAAGTTTGGTAGACACTGCATTAGATGAACGATGCAAATACGTCAAAATGATACTAAAAAAAATTGAAATAGATAATTCGAAATGTAGATAATGACTCGAAATTCGGACGTAACTGCATCGTTAAGTAATTATTTTCTAATTAGTTATATTTATATTTAGTATTATTTCTGTTAAATGTTTTGTTATAAGTTACCGACAAAGGATTGGTATTAGAATTCTCTTTTGGATTTTTTATCAACAAATTTTTCATTTCATTTTCCATATTTCATAAATAATCTTGATATTAATCTTAATATTTATTTCTTAAGAAGATCTTACTATCTTCGTAATTAGCTATTTTGTTTACATTATATATACATATATATATATATATATATATATATATATATATATATATATATATATATATATATATATATATAATATATAATGGTGGTAGTGGTTTTAAGTTTTAAACCATCTTCCACCAGGCACTGCACTTTAAGCTTACCACAAAGTAACATGTCATACACCAATACCTGATAGGAAAAATATGCACTGCCGCATCCCAGACTTTGGAGATGTGCGGCAGCGGCTAGTGCACTAGGCCGTGCGTTTTCAAAGTGTGCAGATAACCAAGCAAACATGTTTTTTGCACTCTAAAAACCAACGAGCTGGAAATCTGCAGACATGTATCATTTAAGATCCTCCCCAAAGACGCCTTCGACCCGTATAGGTCTCCCATGATCAGAATCACAAGTGTAATTCTGTGTTCCAGGTATATTTATCGTTTCATGACGATATTGTGAGTTGGCCTATTTTAAAATCTACTAAATCATATTTTTACTGTAGTTTCTATAGCAGCGTCATCATCTAAATGTTAATAGCGTATAAAATGTCAATAATAAAATAATTCATTTTTACCGAAGTGACCTGAATGTCATATTTTTATGTGTGACCTATTTTCAAAAGAATATCAACATAATTTACAATGTATAGTTATAAAAGATTTTGACGTATTGTGCAAGCAATTCTATATTTTAATGTGGTGTGAAATTATTAAGCATTGTCATCAAATGATTTATTTCGTTATTGTCGTTATGAGGGCAGTGACTAAGAACTTTGGCGCCCGGAACAATAATCTTCTGGTAATAAAAAAACAAAACCATTTGGTAAATCTTAACCAGATGCAGTACTATCTCCAATCAGGTAGTAAACAATGCAGTATCAATAACAACTGCTGATCGTTCATAATTTTTTGAATGGTTCATTTGGTTTGTTTGTAAAAGCAACAGTAAGGACTTCACAAATATATCTGATGGCATTGATTGCACAGTTACAATGTTGCTGTTTCATATAAATAACCAGTCCCCCCCCCGGCCGTTTTCCTGCTCATCCCAGAGAGCATTGACTCGCCATCTGTTGATCTGTTGAGAGACGTAAACATCTTCGATGTTACTTATGTTGTAATGTTTATATATAAATGTATGTCGAGTACCAAGGATTCCAGGAGATTTCTCATTCGTGGATTTAATATATGTTTGTTTTTATAGTCTGTATGTGTCAACATGGCTTTCATGTATTTATATTGTTTATTTTAATGATTTTTTGGTTATTTCTGTGTGATGAAGATATGTTTATAATATCTTCATATTGGTCTATCCTAGATGATAACTTTATATATTTATCTTTTTCCCACACCCTTTTTGTCTTTTTTTTCGGCATTGTCAGTCGGGTAAGTTCTCTATACTGTTCATTCAAGTATATTTTTACCGACCGTCAACATATATAAGGGAGGTATTGTGATCATACCAATTTTGACATTTCGAGATTTCGATGGATCTCTACGAATTGAGGTCCCTACATAATGTTTTGATTATTTTTAGCATGATATTTGTCGGTCTGTCTGTCTGTCTGTCTATCCGTCCGTCGTTCTGTCTGCGTGTGTACACGTGCAGAGCAAATTCGGGTAAAGGATTTTTATGAAACTTCATATTTAAGCTTTGGACATTAATGGCACGAGTTGATCACCATACCAGGTGTGTAAATTACCTGGACTGATTTAAATATATATATATATATATTCAATATTGACTCCCTCAAAATAACTTCTTTGGGAAGCTACACAGCGCTGGAGACGGTTCTTCCAAATCTCATAGCAGTGCTGGAACTCGGATACTGGAATAGTTTTCACCTGGTCAGTTACGGACGTTTGAATGTTTTCGAGTGTCCCAAAATGACGTCCCTTGAGGTGATTTTTCAATCTTGGGAAGAGAAAAGAGTCACAAGGACTCAAGTCAGGCGAATAAGGAGGCTAAGGAGCCTCATGAATGTTTTTACTGGCCAAAAACTCGTTTATTGAAATACTGTGTGACAAGGCGCATTGTTTCATCCCCAATTCATTGGTCAAAATCTGATGAACGGTAGTGTGAGTCAAATTCAACTCTTCCCCGATCATTCTGAATGTCAACGATCTGAACGTACAAGACCCTGGATTCTGTCGACATTTTCATCGGTTCTTGAAGATGAAAATAGTTTTGACCGTTTGAAGTTACGTGAAATAGCTGACACCTTAAACATATCAGAAGGTAGTGTGTTTACAATTTTACACGAAAATTTGAGCATGCGTAAATTGTTTTCGAAATGGGTGCCGCGTTCGCTTACACCAGACCAAAAACAACAACGCGTCGACGATTCAGAGCGCTGTTTGGAGCTGTTCAAGCGAGATAAAAAGGATATTTTCTGTCGGTATGTGACAATGGATGAAACATGAATCCACTACTACACACCTAAATCAAAAAGATCGTCAGCTGAGTGGACAGCGAAAGTCGTCCAAAGCGACCAAAAACTCAAAAGTCAGCTGGTAAGGTTATGGCATCCGTATTTTGGGACGCGCATGGTATTTTGTTTATCGACTATCTTGAGAACTATCAATAGCGAATACTACATGGCATTATTGGATCGATTGAGTGTAGTAATCAAGAAAAAATGGCTTCACATGCAAAAGAAAATAGGGCTCTTTCACCAAGACAACGCCCCGTGTCACAAGTCGATGAAAACGATGGTTAAATTGAATGGATTACGCTTCGGATTGCTTCCTCACCCACCGTACTCTCCAGATCTGGTCCACAGCGACTACTGGCTTTTTGCAGACCTCAAAAAGATGCTCCAGGGAAAGAAATTTGACTGAAATGAAGAAGTGATTGCCGAAACCCAGGCCTATTTTGAGGGCAAAGACAAATCGTTCTACAAAGAAGGCATCGAAAAGTTAGAGGAGCGTTGGAATGAATGTATCACTCTTGAAGGAGAGTATGTTGATGAATAAAGTCGAATTTCTAAAAAAAAAAGTTTTTCTTAGTTAGACCAGAGATTTATTGAGCGACGTATATATCCGTTGCGCTAAAAACCAAGTTAATCTCATGTGTCAAATTGTTTTTAGCATCTTTTTTTCTTCAGCAAAAACTGAAACGTTTCATGTTAACAGATTTGACTGACACAAACTGATTAAATAAAATAGGCGTTGATGCCATAATGCCAAGCACATACTCCATGACAGACAGCCACTATACATAAGCGATCCGAACTATATGTAAAGCGTAACTGTTCAAAGTCAAGAAATTGAACACGACTATCTGTGGTTGTAATTCTATCCATGTTAATGGTGATCATCTTACCAACCTTCTCTAAACAAATGCCCTGTGGTTTTCAAGTTTAGTAAATAGTTTCATTGTAAAAATCAACTTGTGTTAATAGTAATGCATTAGAAGATTAAATTGTTTGCCTCTGTTTTCTTCCGGGTTTTATGTTTGTTGTGATCTTCAGTTTACTTGACACTGTTTACGTTTTATTGGGGAGAAATTAAATTTACTTAAAGAACTTTCAACTTGAATGATTTTTATTCTAAGAAAAACAACTTTAATTTATACAAGCTTATTTTTTTTTCATAATGTTTAATAAATCAGCTGTGGCCACCACAGCACCGACCACCATTATAAAGTACTTGTATAAAATACATTCTAGCAGCAGAGTAGAAATAACTTTGCATAATATTTTCTAACAGAGATATTATTTATCATTACTATGAAAACGTTACATATAAGTATGAAAAAATTGAGACTTGGAAAAAATTTCGAAAAATTTTACAGAAATTATTCGAAATATTTCGTTTTATCAAAAAACGTCTCTTAAAAAAGTTATTAATTATTGCTTTTATAGCAACTTTTGTTTAATACATTTTTTTCGATATATTTTTCTCTTGTGAAATATTCGCAAAAATCTTAAAATCGACACGAGTAAACTCCCATTTTTAATCAACCGATTTTTACCAAAAGTTGATCAACTTGTGCCATTGATGGCAGAAGCTTAAATAGGAAGTTTCATAAAAATCCTTTCAGCCGAATTTGCTCTGCACGTTTACACAGACAGACGAACGGACAGACAGACCGACAGACATCATGCTAAAAATAGTCAAAACGTTCTGTAGGGACCTCAATTCGCGGAGATCCATCGAAATCTCGAAAAGTCAAAATCGGTATGATCACAATACCTCCCTTATATATGTTGGCGGTCGGTAAAAAGGAACTTGGATAATTTTAATAGTGAAATCTAATTTAATGGAAATTTCATGATCGAAGGTAGACAAAAAGTTTTCCAAACTGTTTCATTCATTTATTTCTTGAATTTTACTTATATTTTTAAACACTTATACTTTTCTTATTCTAACTCTGTCTCATTCAGTTTAGCACAATTACTGTATTTTTTATGGTGATTGTTTCACTAAAATTAATTTTTTTATCTTTGTGATTGTGCAAACTGTGTTTTAAACAAAATTTTAAGCAAACTGTGTTTCAAACAATTTCGCTATCTCAAAATTTTCCTTTTATGTCGGTAACTATTTAATAATCAAGAATATACTTTTGATTTGCATTAAAATTTTTATAGTACAATTTTTTTTATATATTTTTGAATATATTTATATATTCGACATAGTATTTCGAATATTTTCTTTCGAATATTATTATTTTAGTAATCAAAATCAAACAAATCCGTGTTAAAATTCATGTAAAATAAAATAAAAATTCTTACCTTTGTGAGTGATATATTATAAAATATACATGCAAGCTTATAAACATGGCACATGCAAAAAGAATAAATAAAAAATAGTAAATAGCACCAAACCGAAACAAGAATCCATCATGCCATTAGATATTAGGCCACCATTTTGAGAAGCACGGTTTTAACCGTGCCCTTTATCTGCCGTGGAGACCACCACTTACACATATACTGCCCGCCTTCCACTGGACACAGCGAACAACCCCAGAAAAACAAAAACATAGTTGTACAAAACATAATAACAACGATAACGGACGATCCCAAGGGTCAGTTTTAGGGCTCATATTCTTCATATCATTTTGGCAATTTCAGACCAGTGTTTCTCAACCTTTTCTGGCATGCCCCCCCCCCAAATAACGTAAATATTGTCTGCGCCCCCCTATATACATACAGGGTGTTTGTTTGAAACGGGGCACCCCGTAAATCTCATTTGTTTGTAAAGATACAAAAAATCTTCAGAACAAAAGTTAAACTAGACAAAAAGGCCCATCTAAAGGTTACTATAAGAATTCTGAGGCACTTCCGGTTTCACCGGAAATGATGTCAACTTTTGATCTAGCATAGGGAATCGATAATTTTATATTTTTTTCCTAAAAGTACATTAAATTAGCTTTACAATGACACCAAAAAGTTATACTTTTATGTTAACCATTTCAAAATGGCGACCATTTATTTACAAAATAATAATCAACATAAGTTTTACAAAGTTGAAGGTAGCAAGCTTTGAAAACAATAAGATGGAAGAGTTTTTATTAAGAATGAGAAAATGTGTGGACAATAATGGTGGTTTGATCGAACGTTTGTAATTTTTTTTTTTTGTAAAATAATTGTAAGAAGTAATAGTTTTTTTTTCTAAATACTCAAATAGTTTATTTTAGAGATATTTTGTTTCTTTTTTTATTGTTTTCAAAGCTTGCTACGTTCAATTTTGTAAAACTTATGTTGATTATTATTTTGCAAATAAATGGTCGCCATTTTCAAATGGTTAACATAAAAATATGATTTTTTGGTGTCATTGTAAAGATAATTTAATGTAATTTTAGGATAAAAATATACAATTATCGATTCCCTATGCTAGATCAAAAGTTGACATCATTTCCGGTGAAACCGGAAGTGCCTCAGAATTCTTATAGTAACCTTTAGATGGGCCTTTTTGTCTAGTTTAACTTTTGTTCTAAAGATTTTTTGTATCTTTACAAATAAAGGAGATTTTCGGGGTGCCCCGTTTCAAACAAACACCCTGTATATATATATATATATATATATATAGAGAGAGAGAGAGAGAGAGAGAGAGAGAGGGAGGGAGGGAGGGAGGGAGGAATCACAAGGTGTATCAAGATAGAGGAAACACGATGTTTTTCGAAAAGACGATCTGTTAGCAAGCTGGGGAAAAGCTTGGTCACCCAAGTTTACCCAAATAATTGGATGGTAGTATTTAAATTTTCCGAAATAATCCGGAAGTACAGGATATCATGGACGACTTCGATGTTTTATTTAGGAACATATGGCGTGTTGGGTATATTGAATAAAGCTTTTGAAAAGAAAAAACTTTTACATAAACATGTTTTTAATATCTGTTATGGTTACCTATAATGGCTTGCAAGCATTTTTATTTAGAGGTGTTCAAAGTTGCTTTCCATTTTGAACACTTTCGCATCCTTACCCTTTAGTTAACAGTAGCTCGGAGCATAACAAAAAATATTACACGTTCAGTCGTACCTTCTTGAAAGTACTTGAAGTACCTCCAACGCGAACAGTTTAAATAAGTATAATTTATTTTATTTATGTTTAAAAGGTATATTTTAATAAATATAAATGTCAATATTGAGAGTTTTTCTATTATAATTTCATGCTTCGATCTTGTATGACTTCGTGGCCCCCCGACGAAGCTTTCACGGCCCCCCGGTTGAGCGTTGATTGACCGTTTTACCCTAAATCCACTGAAACTCAGGAAGATAATTGAAAGAAATCTCAGTTCAAATATTTTAATATTTCCCCTATTTTTATAAATAAAGTAGGAAGGTATCGTTAGAAACTATGGCGGAACATAATTTAGTTGTCAAAATTTAGTCTTCGTGTCAATGTATTTTAGAATTAATAGTGAAAGAGATAAATGAGAAATTATATCTTTACGAGACTACTAATAAATCTCTTCGCCCCAATTCTAGTTAAGATATTTCTGGAACACTAAAATTTAACTTTTTGAGTGAAATTTTTTAATAAAATTATCTGCAAAAAGTTAAAAACGATACTATAATTATAATTTATTGTATAAGTATTGACATTTTGTTATTTTCAACTTATAAAAAAGTTTTTGAAGATATGTAATCTTGGAGAAAACTTTTAAG
The DNA here is from genome assembly GCA_963971575.1 of Liopterus haemorrhoidalis. NCBI lineage: Eukaryota > Metazoa > Arthropoda > Insecta > Coleoptera > Dytiscidae > Liopterus > Liopterus haemorrhoidalis. Next base: position 443,144 of record OZ020613.1, read on the forward strand.
AAACGTTGAAACTTACAAACTACAAAAGATGGTTTGGGAAAACTTTCTAGATCGTTTATTTAAAATAGGACGTAAGTTCTGATAGCAACTAACATCTATTAGTTTGAAGTTTCCGTTTTTTTCTTCCTTATTTATTTTTCTTTTGAGTTTTGATCTTTTCTATATTCTATTGCAAACGATTAAGCCAAACGAATTGGAATTTTTATTTTTGTTTTTAACTTATTCAGACCAATTCTGTAACTCAGTTACTATGATAATTGTAACTAAATTTTCCTCTATGAGCAAGGTCAGTTACTATCATGAATGAAAGGCATTATATTTTTTATAACATTTTATCTTGTAGTAACGTTACTACACAGTAATTTTTTACAGAATTGATCTGAATGTTTGAAGTGGGATTTTGTTTAATAAAATAATCAAAATCTTCATTTCAACATTAATTAAGTTATTAATTTTCAAAATATAGTTCGGCTTAAATCGCATACTATAGAAAAATGGTGGGGGGAGGATTAGTTGGTATAAAACAAAATAAAAATATGTATATGGATCACGGATAAACATGCATAAAAAAAAAAAATAATAATAAAACAATTAAATTTTGGAATATTTGGCACCATACCCTAGTTTTTTCTATAACTTGGTGTTCCGCAAGGATCATACTTTGGCCCTCTCCTCTCCTTAATGTTCATCAATGATATTAATACCATTATAACCATCATGCATTTACTTTTTGTTAATGCTCTTAGGATTTTTAAAATTATTTTCTCTATTAAAGATTGCTTATTCTCTAAAATGACCTTTAGAGCAGTGAGAAACCATTTTTTTCTTGTGAGAGGGCTGTGAAGTCAATTTTTTTTAGGGGGGGTTCAGAAAGATATTTTTTAGCTATGAGGATCACTTTTAATAAGAAAAATGTTTCCCTTAAAAACATATTTTTTGAATGATTTGATTACTTTATTAGTCGGACTGAGTAAAAGGAAATAAAATATTGACCGATCAATATATCATTTAAAAAAATAATAATAAAACAATTTTGGAATATTTGGCACAAAAATATACGCCGGGGATCAAAAGTGATATAGTCAGATTTCACCGGCGTTTCCAGATTTACCGGCGACCGGACGGGTCGGTCGCCGCCATTCCGAAAGTCGCCCGGCCTGGAAACACTGTTATTTTTTTGGCGACTTGTATACCTTTCTCTGTTACTTCAGGTGTTTCACAAGGATCAAACCTTGAACCTCTTCTCTGCTTAATGTTAATGATAACATCATTGTTTGCCGCAATAACTTGCGAGAATTAATTTTTGCTAATGATCTCAAGATTTTTCAAACGATTTCTTCTATTAAAGATTGCCATATTCTCCAAAATGACCTTGTGAGTATGTACGCACCAAAAAAATTTTTGGGAGAGGGCTGTGAAATAAAATATTTTTCTTAGGGGGACTCTGAAGCTATTTCTTTTTCTTGAGGTGTTCAATTATACGAAAAATGTGCCTCTTAAAAACGTTTTCTTTCAATGATTTGATTGCTTTATTAATGGTAATGGACAAATATACAGAGCAATCAAGAAATCTTGTCCGTTATGCGACACTTGACAGAAACATTTAGTTATCAAACTTATTTCCAAGGACATGTACACATAGGCGTACATTCTATTTTTATTACCTTATACGAATTGATTATTAAATGAACACTATTTTTCTCTACACGCCAATGAGTTGACAACAGGTATTAAGTTAGGAACACATATTTTCGTTGATTCTCGAGTGAGTTCGGACGAAGTAATCTGATTGGTTCTTTGTTAAATTGGGATTTTCAGCTGTGGATTAAAACACAGTTTTGATATTTTTAAACTCATTGTTTACTGTTACGTAGCTGACAAGAAATTTTGATCGCACGGTATATATTTAGACCATTAACGACTATTATACATCATCAAAAAACGTTATTAAATTTTGGAATATTTGGCAAAGTACCTCACTTTGCTGTTCAGGTGTTCCGCAAGGATCAAACTTTGGACCTCTTCTCTCCATAGTAGTGTTTAATGAAAAACTAACATTTGATATACATTTGGATCAGTTATATTAATCAGATCCTACATGTAAAGATGCCAATTATTATCAAAATTGGATTAAAAAATAAATAAAATAAATTAATAAACTCTCTAATTATGTAGAATGTTATTCAAATTATATATATCTTTAATCTTATTAATAATCCTAAAAGATATATGCCAAAATAAATTCAATTAATATAAAATTAATTAAAAATTGTTGCACCTAAAACTGACCCAGAACGATGAACCCAAAAAAAAAAAAAAAAAACAAAATGATTTAAAATGAAAGTCGATTTCTAGAACAAAATAACTTTTGAAGTATTCTAAATATAAACATTCTAGAGTAAAGTGGAATGCACAACTCGTTGGATGTTTAATATATTTCAGTTTTTGTTTTGAACCTGTCAACAAAACTCTTCAAGTTGACTTAAAAAAAAATTGTGTTAAATTATTTGGGTAGAAATTAATAGTGCTTTGACAACCTAAATATAAGTATAATATTCATTTTTTAAATATTACATCTGGTGTTTTTAACGGTGTTATATTACACCACATTACTTTTATAAATATTTTTATAATAAAAATATATTTGCTCTAATGAAAGTTTTTTTCTGTAAATATATTTTATAGAACAAAGACACAGAAAGCAAGGTTAAAGTTGGTTTTATACAGTTCAATTTATTGATCAATTTTTTTGTCAATTAATTGAACAATTTATCGTTGGCGGTTCTGTCACATTTGAAAACTAAACACATAACCTATAAATATCTTGGTTATGCACAACTAAACAGTTGGCAATAAACACATAAAAATATACAGTCTGTTCCAAACGGTTAAGCGGAACTAAATGGGAATTTAGTTCTTTTAGGTTGTCACGAGAAGGGACCTTGCTTGGGTTATTTCATTTTTCACGTTGGGATGTCAAAATTTAAAATTCCAATAATGAAACCATGGAAACGAATGACCTATGTCAAAATTAAATATTTTTTTTAGATATTTTAATGACAAAAAAATAAATAAATTTGTATTAAGAATGACACAAAAAATCAAAATATAAAGAAAATGACATTTTAAAATGATATTAACCTTAACCAAAAAATGTTTATTGTAAGTATGATTTACAAAGCTTAAACAAAACGGCCGAAAGGCACGATTTAAACGATGAAAGTAACTAGATTGCAAAATCTAGTTCCGCTTAACCGTTTGGAACAGACTGTACCTAGAATTCCCTAAAAATTTATGAAAAATAGAACTTATTCTATTTTCAAAATAAATCGATCAATTTTTTGTGAGTAATTCTAAAGTGTTAAATTAATATAAAGACATGAGTAATAGGGGAAACTTTTTAAGATCGCAGCGCCATATGCGGCAAAATCTGGAACACTCGAGAGTGATATTTGTTTATGTGCTGAAAATGAACACGAGTCGTATTTTACCAGGACTTCGAACATTTTTTTCGGTTCGGTTTTCGTTCCGGTTCAATTGAAAAAAAAAAAATTAGTTCGGTTCCGGTTTTCGTTCCGGCAAAAAACGTTTTTTTTCGGTTTTCGGTTCAGTTCCGAGTGATAAATTTTTAAATGCTTTTTTTGTGGATATTAGAAATTTATTTTTTACTATAATTTAGAAGAACATTTTATTCCTTATTTTGTAATAATCATACCAAGGGGGGGGGGGAGTTCTGGGCGTTCACCCTCCTCCCCCCGAAATAATAGAAGTTGATTTTTTTCTGCTCATCAGTTTAAAAAATAATCTTAAATAAAATGTATTTTATATTTTGGTTCACTCCCATAAACATTATCTGAACCGCAATAAACCGATATTTTTTTTTTCGGTTCAGCTCCGGTTTTCTTTCCGACAAAAATAACAGTTTTTTTCGGTTTTCGGTTCAGTTCCGGTTCGAAGCCCTGTATTTTACGAACTTTATTGGGTTTTTTAGTTTTTTTATTTATTTTTTTTTTATTTAAAAGTAATCTATGATTTATAAGATATGTAATAATATACAATTCTAAAAAAATTCAAGGAAATGTTTAGTTATTTATTGTATTTTTAATTCATTTTAACTGTTTGTCAATATGATATCAACAAAAATATGGTAAATATATTAATAAAATATAAAAATCTCTGCCTGAAAAAGTGGAATGGCCTTTTAATATATCAACTGATGATTTAGGCAAATTTTGGGTGGGGTAATTTAACTTTGTCAGTTTTCTTGGACGTAAATTCATAAAATGCAACGAGCAAACGCATTGGGATTTTTGTCCATTTTTAATTTTTGTATCCCTAGAGATCTACGATCCACTTTGTCTCTATCTCCAAATGTCTTTTCAATTGATATTGTTTCCGATTTAGGAAAATAATGGAATTTTAAAATTGCATTTTTCTTTATCCACGATTTACATTGCGGCACACAACAAAATGATTTTGTTGCCATGATTCATAAAAATAAAACACAAACAACAAAAAAACACGTATTTCTCCATTGAACAAAACAAAATAATGTCACTTTGGTATCTTCCGAAAATCGCCACCAGATGTTATGCGCTTAGGAAGTTTCCCCTATTTTTTTCTCGGTCTACAACGATTTTTTTTTTAAATTACACGTTAATTGCCTTTTGATATGAATGTTTTGAGTAAATTTCTTAGGCCCGATCTTTCCACCTTCAGATAAAGTTCCAGGTAACTATCTGACAGATAAGGTTATTTGTAACTTCATCTGCTGAATAAATGTCAATACCAGTCAGTGAATTCAATACGTCAGTCTCATTATCCGTTATAACTATCTGATAGATACATTTGTATAGAAAGAAGGGATGACATTTACTCAGCAGATGAAGTTAAAAATAACCTTATCTGTCAGATAGTTACCTGGAACTTTATCTGAAGGTGGAAAGACCGGGCCTTAAAAAAATAAATCTGACTATACTCATTACATAATAATGTCCCGGATAATTATATGCCTTTCGGGATAAAAAATCCACCGGCAACAAAGTGAGTGGTCGTCTCGCTTTTCCTTTTCTTCCAACCTTATCTGAAGATACCTTACTAATCAAAATATTTGATTACACCAGTGTTATTAAGGTTGTTAAATTCAATTAGTTATCTACCCAAATAACTGCAACTAAACCAGTAGTAAATAACTGAAATAATAATATTAAACATCTTTACAACTAATCTAAGTAGGTAACTCTTACAGACTAACTACAAACCCGATACCATGTGTTATTTCTATGAATTATTTGAACTATGAATTAATTGTTACGTTAATAATTGTAGCGGGAGGTTAGTAACAGCACTGATACTGAAATGGTACCTATTTAGATGATGATAGACAATGATTAAAATAACAGTTATGGTTGTTAAATAATGTGTTATTATCACAGTATGTTATGAAAATAATAACTATGTTATTTTGAAGTTTTGTTTTATTTATGTTCACCTTTTTGCTTGTTAGTAATTACGTTTAATATGGATAAGTTAATTGCTTTGATTACCAGTTTTTTCATAAAATTTCACATAAAGGCCCAGTCTTTCTACCTTGAGGTGAACCTCTAGGTAACTATCTGACAGATAAAGTTATGTGATACAGTCTGTTCCAAACGGTTAAGCGGAACTAGATTTTGCAATCTAGTTACTTTCATCGCTTAAATCGTGCTTTTCGGTCGTTTTGTTTAAGCTTTGTAAATCATACTTAAAATTAACATTTTTTGGTTAAGGTTAATATCATTTTAAAATGTCATTTTCTTTATATTTTGATATTTTGTGAATTCTTAATACAAATTTCCCATTTATTTATTTTTTTGTCATTAAAATTTGTAAAAAAAAATAATTTAATTTTGACATGTCATTCGTTTCTATAGTTTCATTGTTGGAATTTTAAATTTTGACATTCCAACGTGAAAAATGAAATAACCCCAGCAAGGTCCCTTCTCGTGACAACCTAAAAGAACGAAAATCCCATTTAGTTCCGCTTAACCGTTTGGAACAGACTGTACTTTCTGTGCTGAATAAATGTCTTTCAATACAAATTTATCGGATAATTCACTAACGGATAATGAGACGTATTGACATTGATTCAGAAACTTATGTCAGATAGTTATCTAGATCAGTGTTTCTCAACAGGTGGTCCGCGGACCACCAGCGGTCCCCAAAAAAAAAAAAAATATTGTCAGTGCAAGATTTCTTTTATTGAGTATGCGTATTTTTAATGATTTTATTTATTTATTGTCTAATTTATTGTTTTTAATATATAGTCTAGTCATTTAGATGGAGCGTTAGGAGCAAATACCCCTTGTTGCTGTGGGCCAAACATTTTAACTAACTACAGTCTGTTCCAAACGGTTAGGCGGAACTAAATGGGAATTTTGTTCTTTTAGGTTGTCACGAGAAGGGACCTTGTTAGGGTTATTTCATTTTTCACGTTGGAATGTCAAAATTTAAAATTCCAACAATGAAACCATGGAAACGAAGTATATATGTCAAAATTAAATTATTTTTTTTATATATTTTTATGACAAAAATATAAATAATTGGGAAATTTGTATAAGAATGACACAAAAAATTAACATATATAGAAAATGACATTTTCAAATGATGAAAAAAATCACCAAAAAATGTTTATTGTAAGTATGATTTACAAAGTTTAAACAAAACGGCCGAAAAGCACGATTTAAACGATGAAAGTAACTAGATTGCAAAATCTAGTTCCGCTTAACCGTTTGGAACAGACTGTAACAAAAAAAAATTTAGTGGTCCGCAAAAGTTTTTATATGTATTTTTCGAGGTTTTTTTAAATTTTTTACGCATATTTTTTTTTTGTAAATAATTTATATTTTGTTAATTTTCCGTTATTTTCTACAAATAAAATAAATGTATTTAGTAGCACATTAAATATATTTGTTTTCTTGCAAAAAATGAACCAACAATTATTATTATTGGTCCGCGTTAGAAAATTATATATTATACTGGTCCGCGGTGCGTTTTTGGTTGAGAAACACTGATCTAGAGGTTTACCTAAAGGTGGAAAAACCGAGCCTTAATCGTGTTATGCGGTGGAATGATAATTTTTTTGACATTTGTAGGTTATACTGAAAGAATTTATTTAGTGCTTTAAAGCGCAAAGTAATAGTCATCGGTAAATATAAATTTTACGTTGTTTTCGCCTACTTTGTATTCTGTTTGTAGGATAATACGAAGGCGGATTGATATATTAGGTCGTCAAGGATGAAATTTGTAGAAAGGCAAAGTTGGTTGATAACAAATATAAGAAATTATTTTATTCATCAGACAAAATTCGAGGTCGGATAACCTACCCAGCAAACATTCAACCATCGGCCGAATGCAGGCAAACTGCTTCTTCTGTTGGTAAATTGCTGGCACTAAAAGTTTGTGCAAAGCCAGTATTAATAATGTACTTCACATTTGTATTTCGCACTCCTCCTATACGAAGTACTTTACCAGCATTTTATGAGCACTCCTTATTTTTGTTAAAATATTACATTTTTGTGTCACCATCGTTGAATAAATTTATTCAACGAATAAAGTTGACAATATCGCATCATTCTATTGACAGCAAAGTTAATTTCTTCATTAATAGTTTAAAACCGATGCGATATTGTCAACTTTATTTGTTAAATAAATTTATTCAACGATGGTGAAATGGCCAAATGAGTATTTATTTTGCACCTAACCATTAATTTATTTTAATACTGGATAAATATAAGGTAAATATACATATGTTACATTTGAAATACTAGAGAGTGATAATATAAGCACTGGTCCGTAAGAAATAAATCTTGCAACTAATGCGATTATTTTGCACTTTACCGCTGCCGGCAATTGATAAACCAGTGGGCCAGCTAACAGCCACGGGGACACCGGGGTACTGGCCCATTACTTTCAATGCCGGGGAGTATGTGCTTCAATAGTACTGGCCCGTATAAAAATGTTTGCTGGGTACGGTACATGTTTGTATGTATTAGTACGTTTGTCGTAGCTATACCTGAACAATAAACTAAATTGATTGACAAACTGCATTTGTATTTATCTTACTATTTTGCCAATGTGTGTGAGAGAAACACATCAGTACATTAATTATTATTTCAGTCATATTACCTTGACTGGACATAGATAATCAAAGATTAACCGAATTTTGGTTTCTACACGCCCAGGTTGCGCCCCAGCCTGTCAATGAGAATAACCAAAGCCCAAGTTGCAAATGAGATGATTGTGAAAATAAATTAAACAATTGTACATTTAATTATACAAATTTTGTTAATAGCAGCTGGCATTTCTTTAAATTTTCCACCAATTTTTGCAACAATTTAACATTTCCACATAAACGTAAAGTCTTTCACAAGCATGTAAAAGCAAAAAAAAAATCCAAAAACATCAAGGTATCAGGTTTATAGTAACAAATTTATATTTTGTACATCAAATCTAATAATAAAATCACTTTAAAATCTCTATTTTAAAATTTCAAAAAACTATTTCTATAAATTCCATATTCTATTAAAAAATATATTAAATAAGCCATAAATACAACTCCGTAGCACTAAATTTCTAATTCTTCTAACCACATTTACAAACTGAATTTAAAATTTACAATGTATTATTTGTTTTTGTAAAATGTGATTTGTTTATAATGTTCTGTTTGAATGAAATGAATTAAGTTTTAATTGTTTTATTGATGATTGTTATTTTTTGTAACTTACATCGTTTGCCATCTGTTGGTACTTGTATGCAGTCATATTCATTATTGAATGAGGTTGAACATTTGTACAATGCTCCTGATCGTTCCGTTCCTGGTTGAAGGTTTCTTCCTAGTGGAGCTCCCACTAAGATCCTAGAAAAGAAAATATAAATAAGAAATAGTTAAGCAAGCGACAGGGTATCGCTACATGATGAAGTAGAAATAAAAAGCTGGGGTACTATCCTACTTCTGATGTTATTTCGCAAATAGAAAAATGTAAATGAAGAGGTTATTGATTTTAAAGTGTTGACAAACTTGTGCAGGTTGTGCGTAAGGTTTTCTCTTAAGTGCAGAACAGAATGCAACCAGTTCGAAGGCGCGTTGACGGCGTTTAGAAGGCGCTATCTGTCAATGCAAAGTTAAAATAAAGCTGTTGTACGCAAGTGCACAGAATGAGCAACGTCTGAACGACGTTCTACGCCATTGACATTGAATGTTCGTCAACTTTCTACTTTTGACGCCGTTGAACGTTGACGTAGAACACCTAAGCTCAGTTTTTACTGAATGGTAATGTGTTTGTATGTATAAATAACTTGCATACAACATAAATAACATCACACACAAGTCTTCATCATCCATTATAATTTTAATAAAAGAAAGCGCACGTATAAACACAGATATAGGTTGTCATTTGCCACTTTGACGGCGTTAAAAATTATTGCATTGTGTACAGGCGAAAATTCAACGCCGTTCTCAGCGGCGCAAATGCAACGCCGTCGCAAATGACGCCGTGTTGACGGCGTAGCGCGATGTGCATTCTTTTCCAGGCTTTAGTGCGATTGTTTGAATATCGCTGTTGTTTATCGCGTCTGTTTTTCATTTTCTAATTTTATCTGTGCCTAATATTTTGATGAATTTTTATGAAGATCTTATACATCCACCGTAGAAGACCTTATAAATCCACCGAATAATTCCAGTACCTGGGCTCTTTTATATTCTTCCGGATCGTGTATTTGGAAGAACTAAAAGCGAGCTGTAAAATCGCGATGCTATCCTACTTCTGATGTTATTACGCAAATTGAAAATTATAAATGAAGAGTTTATTGATCCTTTTTTGTTCATGCTCCACTCCTAGCGTGCTTTTGTTTGCAAACCAGAAAAATTTAACAGAATTTTGAATGCAGTTATATAAAAATTGGCATTTTGGTTCAGTCGTTGTCTTTCAGATTACTGAGCCGACTCAGCAAAACGAGTCTCTGAGACACAGCTGCGCTCGTTGTACTCCAAACCAGTGTTTCTCAGCAGGTGGTCCCCAGAAAAATTTTAGCGGTCCGCGAAAGTTTTTGTTTTTGCAGTTTTTTTTTTAAATTTTTATGCACATTTTTTATGTAAATAATTTATATTTTGATTATTTTCTGTAAACTTTCTGCGATTTTCTACAAATAAAAAAAAATATATTTAGTAGCACAATAAATATACTGGTTTTCTTGCAAAAAATGAACTAACAATTATTATTAGTGGTCCGCGTTAGAAAATTATATTTTATACGGGTCCGCGGTGCGTTTTTGGTTGAGAAACACTGCTCCAAACAACTCGTGTCACAATACTTCGTCTTATAAAAGTCGTATAATAATATACATTTATTCCGTAGTTGGTTTAAAAAAACATAGATGTCACAACATTCGTTACACATTAATTTTCAGACCTATGAACGCTGTCATTAAACGTTAAAACTGTCTACTAAATTTATCCACAACGTATAATGCATAGTGTACTAATTTTAGAGCTGTGAACAAAACTTTACACATAAAATGATACAGGACAATTCATTTCTTCTGCTGCAAACTGATTATGTTTAGCATAACTACGATTTGTACACCAAATGAACAACAATTCACCTTTTTAACTATCTTTTAAGAAATGAATGAAACAGTAAATTCTTTCTGATTTTCTTTTACGAAATTATTTTTAAGAAGCACATATTTCAAAAAAATTGTGCATTATACATCAAATGATAACATAAATCATATAAAACGCTAGACAAAAATACTCTTCAAGTGCGAAATGCAGACAGCGTAAAATTACTGCAGTAAAACTGTGATTTGTTTTCTGTCGCAAAAATAAATATATCACACATATATGTAAAATTGGATAGAAAACCATTAAGAGATGAAATATTTGAGTAAATAGCGAATATCCGATTTGGAAGTCGACACGACACCACCACCCCATCGTTAATAATTCGACAGTTGTATTCGGATTCAATTGGTAAGGATCGTTATGGCTTGTTCGATTGTCCACCCTCTGGAGATATATTGTTTCGGATCGGTGACACCCCAGATCTCTAGATAAAGCTACATCATGCGGTATTAAAACAATTGGTTTTATAGTCCTGAAACACGTGTCTAGTTTCAAGCCGAAGTTTTTAGTACCACTATCAAGAGGCTGATGAATCAAGAATTGGGGGTTTATTCTGTATATCTTTTCGACATATCTTTTAACAGTGTCCTATCGAAAAGGGATAAGATGAAAGTGGGTACAGGAAGGAGAGCGGTTAAGCACGAAAGTTAGAATAGAAACAGACAAAAGAATAGTGAGCCAGAGAGGAACAGAAAGGAAGATGGTACGCATGGGGGGAGATGAGAAAGGAGTATTAGTGGAAATGCGGAGTGGATGCGACAGAGGTGGAAAGGAGAAGAAAAGAAGGGATAAGCGTGATTGAGGAGTTGTGGAGGAGGGATAAGGAAGTGGGGGAGCAAAAAAGGACAGTCAGAATAGACAAATCAAGGAGCGCAGGGAGATATAAGGAGGTCAGAACTATAGGGGTACCAAGCTACTTGAAGAGAGAAAAAGGTCAGGAGGGAGGATTAGGAGGATTGCAAGGCTAAGATGCGAGAGGAAATAGATATTGGAGGAGACATAAGATGTGCAGGATGTGCGTGGAGGAGGAAGAAGATATAGAGCACCTCGCGAAGAGGTGTAGAGAGATGACAGTATGGTCAGGGAGCACATTAGACCTGTTTCACGAAGATGGAAGGGGGGGAGGTGGGCGAGGGAATTAGAGGCAAGAAGGATTGAGATTGGAGAAGGATAACAGGAAGAGGTAAAGGAAAGAAGGAGGAGACCCGGTGGGAAGCAGAAGGGGAGAATTGGAAGGAAGGAAGGGGGATGATGTTACCTGGAAATGGGGAGAAAAAAGGGGAGAACGAAGGAGGGGTGAAGAAATGGTTGGAAGGGAAGAGAATGGAATAAAATAAATTCAAGATGGGCGAAAGAACTGGAAGCAAGAAGGAAGGAGATCGCAGAGGGAAACCAGAATGAGAATAGGAAGAAAGAGAGGGACACTGGAACAAGAAGAAAGAAAATGAGATAAAAATATTGTAAATTGTATTGTTTTGTACGTTAATAATTTTTGATTGTTTTATTTCTATTTGTTTTTTTTCTATTAGTCCGCCATCTGTGAATTTTGAAACCAACTATTTAGCTTCGTAAAATATTTTATATGCATTATCGTTCTTATAATTCTGTTGTCTTAGATTTTAACTACCTAATTACCTAAATTGATCATATTTACTGTCCGTCTTTGTTATTTTGAACAAGATTTGTTAATGATGACATTATGTTAGGTTATGTAAAGGCATTCGATAACTACGGTGTCACTGATAGAATGCAATAGCCAATGTGTTTATATGTTTGTCTCATTAAGGCCCGGTTTTTCCACCTTCAGATAAAGTTCCAGGTAACTATCTGACAGATAAGGTTATTTGTAACTTCATCTGCTGAGTAAATGTCATCCCTTCTTTTTATACAAATGTATCTATCAGATAGTTATCTAACGGATAATGAGACTGACGTATTGGATTCACTGACTGGTATTGACATTTATTCAGCAGATGAAGTTACAAATAACCTCATCTGTCAGATAGTTACCTGGAACTTTATCTGAAGGTGGAAAGACCGGGCCTAAAACATCTCACTAGTTATAAGTTTAGAAAATTATGCACAATCCACAACAAACAGTGTATTAAATTTGGAGGACTGAACGATTTCACGTCTTATTATATGACAAACTTGCTGGTGACAGTGAACAGTCCATAAGCTACAGTGCAGAAGCTATTGGTTAACGAGCTCTGAATGCGGCTTTAACATTAAGGTCCATAAAAAACAAATTTAAACGGTCAAACATTTTCAAAAATCGTGATCTTCTTCGTCGATCAATGAAAATTTAATATTATTTCTTATTTTTTTATTAATTTGAAGTATAAAATTCCTATTGCCAATTTTTACAATCGATAATAGTGAATGGTGTGTTTTAAAAGTTGCAATAAAAAAAGCTGTACGACATTTCAGCACGTAGATAAGTGGCTCACAATTTATTCCTGTAAGAAACTATTGAATGAAGCACATTACAAGATGAAAAATAATAATAAACGAAACGAATAAATTCTTTTGAATGAAACTAAAATAATACCTCAACGTTTCAACACAATACATGAATGGCTAGTGATTTAAATGAATTAATTCGAATTGATTCGAATTAATTTAAATAAATCGAAATGAAATGGAATCAAAGAAGAATAAATTTCAATTGAATTGAATGTACATGGATGATAGTGGATTAATTCGTATTTAGGTTTTCATTGAAAAATAAAACGGTAAATTGTACACAGCAAAAAATTCATAAGTGTATAGAACATATATTATTTACCGACCGCCAACATATATAAGGGAGGTATTGTGGTCATACCGATTTTGACATTTCGAGATTTCGATGGATCACGAATTGAGGTCCCTACATAACGTTTTGACTATTTTTAGCATGATGTCTGTCCGTCTGTCTGTCCGTCTGTCCGTCTGTCTGTCCGTCTGTCTGTCTGTCTGTCCGTCTGTCCGTCTGTCTGTGTACACGTGCAGAGCAAATTCGGCTGAAAGGATTTTTATGAAACTTCATATTTAAGCTTCTGCCATCAATGGCACGAGTTTATCAACTTTTGGTAAAAATCGATTGACTAAAAATGGGAGTTTACTCGTGTCGATTTTAAGATTTTTGCGAATATTTCACAACGGAAAAATATCTCGAAAAAATTAATTGAACAAAAGTTGCTATAATACACGGCCTCCTCTGTCAATTATTATTATTATTAATATTTTACAACTGCAATAAGTTTCTGAAAATCATTTAATACGTTATAAAAAGTTAATAGTTTTTACAAAATTTTGCAGCCATATATGGAATAAAATTTCAACTCGATATAAAAATTAAATTTTTGTTCTTATTTATCCCATCATTCATATTGTTAATCTATAAATTCCTTTGCTATCAATTTCATTTGTATAATAAAAATGTCATATATATACAGTTGACAGTTGAAATTAATATCGACATATTTAATTTACTAGCAAAATTTATAGCTACAAGTTAGTTGTTTAAAAAATCGTCCAATGGTCGAAGATAAACGATTTACAACGAATGGACACGAGTAATTGATATTCCTTCTTGTGTATGTTGACAGTTCCATATTAAATTGTACTCATTACATTAATTACAGAAAGTTAAGAATATCATGTGTGGATAAAATTACTCTGTAGTCTTGTTTCACTTTATAAGATTTTTTATTTTGTAATTATTTATTGAATTATAATTGTTATAATGGTGAGAAAATTGTTTAAGATTTTTTAGATTCCAAGATAATTTTACTGGAAATGTTGGAATTTATTAGAGAAACTTAATAGGTTTTATTTTTAAAAGTAGCCAAGTTACGAACCAATTAAATGTTTATGACAAAATACAGCAAAAAAGTCAGCTGTGGCCACCACAGGACCGACCGCCATCACAAAGTACTTGTATAAAATACATTCTAGCAGCAAAGTAGAAATAACTTGGCCTAATATTTTTTAACAGAGATATTATTTATCATGACCATAGAAACGTTACATATAAGTATGAAAAATAGAAAAAATTTCGAAAAAAATTTCAAAATTTTTTCGTTTTCTCAAAAAATATCTCAAATAAAAGTTGTTAGTTATTGCTTTTATAGCAACTTTTGTTAAATAATTTTTTTCGAAATATTTTTCTGTTATGAAATATTCGCTCTTAAAATCGATACGAGTAAATTCCCATTTTTTAGTCAACCGATTTTTACCAAAAGTTGATCAACTCGTGCCATTGATGGCAGAAGCTTAAATATGAAGTTTCATAAAAATCCTTTCAGCCGAATTTGCTCTTCACGTGTACACAGACAGACGGACAGACATCATACTAAAAATAGTCAAAACGTTATGTAGTGACGTACCACTTTGAAAAAAAATTGCGAATTTTTACAAAAAAAAAATATTTTGGATTCTGCTCAAAATTGATACACTTTGGGCCGTAGATCACAAAAATAAGGTTCATTTTGGATTTTGGACAACAGATTTTTGATTAATTTGGAAAAAAGTACCTAAATTGACTATATCGGAAAAAAGTACCTAAAATTGACTATAACTTAAAAACTAAGGCCTCTTGATTTTTTTAAATATTTTTTTATTAATCCTCACCCCAAAATTACCTATCGGCCATATTTAGGACTGTAATAGGAAAACTTTTTTTTTTTCAAAAAAATAAAATAAAAAAAATATGTATATATGTATATTTCAAAAACTAAAAGAGATAGGGACCTGCGGTTGGAATTTTTGAAGTTCTAAGGTCTGAAATATGGAAAAGGCACATTTTAAAACATGTCCTAAACAAAAAAATTTTTTGTAAAATTTTGAAATTTTTGTAATAAAATTTTATTTTTCAAAAAATTATATCTCAGTAACGGTAAAAGATAGGGACCTCTAGTTTATATTTTTGAGTTCCTCATGTCCATTTTAGTCTAGAAAAAAATTGGGGCCTTAATAACCAAAATTATACTAAAAGCATGTATCATTAAACAAAACCCTTGAAAATGGAAAAAATCGAAAAAAACGTAAGGGGTACCCATTTGAAAAAAATCGCGAATTTTTACAAAAAAAAATATTTCGGATTTTGCACAAAATTGATACACTTTGGGCCGTAGATCACAAAAATAAGGTTCATTTTGGATTTTGGCTAACTGTTTTTGAGTAAATCGAAAAAAAGTACCTAAAATTGACTATAACTCAAAAACTAAGGCCTCTTGATTTTTTTAAATATTTTTTTATTAATCCTCACCCCAAAATTAACGTAAACATTAACATAGCTTTAACAGAAATAAAGTTATTTTAGATCGTAACAAGCAAGCAATAAACTTGTACAGTCAACCATTTGCATATTTCTTTGAAAGGTGTTCTAAGTTTTAAAATGAATGTTTATGGTGCTTTTACGGACACCCAGTATAAACATAATATTAACATAAATTTCCTTGTGGTGTCAGACTTGGATTTTTTTTCTGCAATTAACGGTAAACGTAGTCATAACATCCCTATGACTCACGAAAACGTGCAAAGCATAATACGACATTGCCATCAATAGCAATCCATGTTGCATAGTTGCAGCTCGATTAAATCTCTAGTCAATATGCACAACATTGATAATGTTCTATTGCATATATGTTTATATGGATAACATATTGCCAGTGGTTCTCTAACTATCTGATGGGGAGCACCGATAGATTTTATTTAATACTAGCAAGAATATATATATATATATAAAATGTTTATAACAAAAAAAGCCTTTTTTGTTCAATCTATATTTTCAATTCAATGAAAATTTGGGGAGTTACGGAGAGACAACCTAAAACGACAATGTACATATATCATCCTTATCTTATGGAAATTTTCTCAAAGAAAAATTGTCCTGGCTAATTGCCACAGAAACAAAGGCCATTAAATTAAAAAAAAAAAAAAAAATCATATATGACGAAAAGAGTTTATAATAAGGATACAAATCTTTTATTTGTATGCTTTTTTAGGGTTTTGTAGGTATGACCAAAAAACCCTTATACCGTCATTTTGTCGTCTGTCTGTCTGTTTGTTCGGTAAAAACTGTAGCCCAACGGCTAAACCTAGAGAAATGAAATTTGGCATGCTTATACAACTCTTTGACCCGCACATAGGAAAAATACTAAAACATCTAAAAAACATATCCCCCTAAAAATATAAACAAATATCTGCTCATCGAATAAAAAAAAAAATAAAATAAAAAATATTTTTTAAAAATTCTGAGTAGGGTATCAAATGAAAGCTCTTAATACGTGGATTAACGATCAAAATTTTATTTTTGCAAAATAAATTGTTTAGACGCGATTTTTGCCAAAATTGTGCAAAATTCTTTTTGTCCCACACCTGTAGCCCAGATGGTTTAAACTAATTATTTGAAAAAATTTACATTTGTGTGAACCGGAATAGTACAACAGGAATTTTTGATCAGATTATATTTTCGGAAAATAACGCAATAACTTGTGTTTTTTGCTTGACCACGTAAAATATTTAATAACTTATCTAAGACAGTGAACCAGCACGCTTTGATAGTGTAATGGCTAGCATGCTCGCGTTCTAATTTGCAAACCAAGGTTCGATCCGCTCTCAAGGCATTTTTTTTTTTTTTGCATTTTTATTTTGTTTAAATTATTTTTTCAAAATTCTAGTTATATTTGGGCAAACGTCATTACCTCGGCAAACTCATAAACTAACAAAATCTTTTTGGATTTTTGATTTCAGATGATCCAGTGACGAGTTATGCTGGTCACCGCAAAATCTAATTTTTTTCCCGGAGTCTGAGAAGATTTGCCACAGCTGGCTCATTTCGCCATATTTTGCCTTCAAAATTTTTTTGTATCTTCTTCAAAACATACTTTATATATGTACTTAGTTTGAAAATGAATAAATTTAACCATAGATTTGAAAAAAATTCACAAAAATATGCTTAAAATGTGGTTATCTGACCCCCCCCCCTTAATAGGAATGACCGATCTAAATTGTTTTATACTACGAATAATAAAACCCAGCATTCTCCATGCTTTAGAAATTATATTGATTATATGAGCTTCAAATGATAATTATAAGACAAATCCTTTTTATTGAACTCAATGCTTATTTTCTGGAGAGTGGCTCCTTTAGCTAACCGATAATTCTCGCGTACCACACTTTGAGCAGCACTGCTCCACTGCATATATATATTTGCGCGAATAACCTATGTGGCAGGTGGAGCTGATTACATTTCTCTATATAAACAGATATGTTACATATTTACATATGTGTATAGCATGCATGGCGTGGCCTACTACCGTAGTGTATGGGACTGAGCCATGGTGTGGACAGATGGGCGGCTGCCACCATATTTTATGTAACATGATATGATTTATTTGTTTGAGGTAATATAACTAAAATGGGAATGGTAATGATGCAGATATTAATGGATTCTGTTTTCATTATTTATGATTGAACATTGAGCTGTAGTTATCAATATCCATTTGTAATGTAGATCTAATTTAAAACTTGCTTCTCTGTACAGATGTTGAAAATATACAAATAATTGATGTAAATAGCGAAATTTTATACGTTTCAGGATGTGAAACGAATTGTGAAATGCATTCACAACCATCAGAGAAACGAGTTGAGGTAGAACAAGAATAATTCTACCTATGCTTAAAGAAGCACGATACTAAGAGCTCAGATGCTGCGAAATAGAGCGAGTAAGATACATTAAAACACAAGCCGAATTTATGTGGAACATGGAACAAAACCTGAGCAGTTGGGCGCATACAGGTTAACTGATTTTTTTTTTTTTTTAATTAAATTGAATTTATACCATGTATAAATCTAGTGGTTTCATAATTTGAATATGGGTTCCATTTATTGCTCCAATAATAGATGGACACCCTGCCATATTATAAAAATTTCTCATTTCTTTTTCTTATAACAAATTTAATAAAATCAAAATAATTTTTTCGAAATATTTTTCAGTTGCTAAATATTCGCAAAAATCTTAAAATTGACACGAGTAAACTCCCATTTCTAGTCAACCGATTTTTATCAAAAATTGAACAACTCGTGCCATTGATGTCAAAAGCTTAAATATGCAGTTTCATAAAAATCTTTTTAGCCGAATTTGCTCTGCACGTGTACACAGACAGACGGACGGACGGACAGACAGACCGACAGACATCATGCTAAAAATAGTCAAAACGTTACGTAGGAAGCTCAATTCGTGGAGATCCATCGAAATCTCGAAATGTCAAAATCGGTATGATCACAATACCTCCCTTATATATGTTGGCGGTCGGTAAAAAGGAACTTGGATAATTTTAATAGTGCAATCTAATTTAATGCTGAAATTTCATGATCGAAGGCAGACAACAAGTTATCCAAACTGTTTCATTCATTTTTCTTGAATTTTACTTATACTTTTAAACACTTATACTTTTCTTATTCTAACTCTGTCTCATTCAGTTTAGCACAATTACTGTATTTTTAATGGTGATTGTTTCACTAAAATTAATTATTTTATCTTTGTGATTGTGCAAACTGTATGTTTCGTTTTCTCAAAATTTTCCTTTTATGTCGGTAACTATTTAATAATCAAGAATATACTTTTGATTTATGATATGTGGGTCAAAGAGTTGTATAAGAATGTCAAATTTAAATTTTTATGTTAAGGTGTTTGGCTACAAATTCTACCGTACAAACAGACAGACAGACACATGAGTGAGGTTATAAGAGTTTTTTGGTGGTCATACCTACAAAACCCTAAAAAAGACAAAACTGGAATTTTCAATAGATTTTCTTTAATATTTTTTAAGATCTATTTCATCTACTCCACGCGTTCACATATCGAAAAACAAGCCACATTTTATGGTTGTTCAGGAGTGAAATATCTTATTTCATTTTAAGCAACGTAAAATAAATCACATGCTTTTTCTTCTTTTGATTTATAACATTACATCATAGTTTAACCAAGCGCCTATTCATCATTTTTTCAGTTTCTTTTTATTCTGAACGCTGCGACGATTTAATATGTTTTATGTCAATTATTCCTACTTATAACTAATAATACAAGAATTTGTAACAGAAATAATGTTACAGTCAAGAAATCGTAAATCTTTATCTTCACATATTTATATTTAAACTTTTCTACAAATCCATTTTAAAATAATAAAAGAGATATTAAACATAATCTAGTTTTAAACACATTTAGTTTTGTGGAGCAACTAAATGTTTATTTGAAAGGATTTTTAAACGTTTTTAATCTTTATGGAGTTTGAAGCATATGTAAGCTTTGAACAGTTTTAAAAGATTTTGTGAAATTTAATACGGAAGATCCGTATTATGTTGACTGTCTGGTAACATAAAAGAATTCATTTTACGTTTAACTACACATCTGTCTTCGCCAAGCTGAAGAGGATGTAGTTTTAATTTTCATAAAATTGCCATTTCATATTTGATGTGGATGACTAGGTAATTTAAAATTATAAAATCTATTAAAACTCTCCCTTGGGGTAGGGGGTGTAGTTTTTATTGTGATATATACGAGGTGTGTAAATTAGTTATTTGTTCAGAGTAATTTTGTTGTCCGTCGCGATTTTTTTCGTGAAACAGTTTTTTCTAGTGTGTTCTAAAAATGAGTGACATTCATTTCGAACAACGGTGTGCTATCAGGTTTTGCTTCAGACTTGGACATAGTGCAACGGAAACTTTTGTAAAACTTCAGCAGGTCTACGGAGACAGTGTTTTGCCAAGGACCCAGGTTTTATGGTGGTTTAAGGCATTTTCAGAAGGAAGAGTATTGATTGAAGATGAATCACGCAGTGGAAGGCTTTCATCTTCAAGAACCGAAAATGTCGACAAAATCCGGGATCTTGTGCCTTCAGATCGTCGGTTGACAGTCAGAATCGGGAAAGAGTTGAATTTGACTCACACTACCGTTCATCAGATTTCAATGAATTGGGGATGAAACAATGCGCCTTATCACAAAGCAATTTCAATGAATTTTTGGCCAGAAAAAACATTCCTGTGGCTCCTCAGCCTCCTTATTTTCCTGACTTGAGTCCTTGTGAATTTTTCCTCTTCCCAAGATTGAAAAATCACCTCAAGGGACGTCATTTTGAGACACTGGAAAACATTCAAATGCCTGTAACCGACTAGCTGAAAGCTATTCCAGTATCCGAGTTCCAGCACTGTTATGAGGATTGGAAGAACCGTCTCCAGCGCTGTCTGGCTTCCCAAGGAAGTTATTTGAAGGGAAACAATATCGAATTGTAATTCTATGTGAATAAAAAATAAAATTAAAAATCAGTCTGGTTACTTAATTTACACACGTCGAATAGAAGAAAGATTGCTTAGTTTTTATTAAATAAGTATATGCTTGTTTCGTGCATGGGGGGGAGTTTCGGAATTGAGAACCACCCCATGTATTTGCACCTGCACCGAATTATAGGGCTAGTAAAAAAATTGTAAAAATAACTACCGTGTAAATGTTTTACTGATTATTTTGTAAATCCCATTTAACTTTCCTTCACACAAAGGTGAATAAAAAATCCACTAAATTAGCTTTCAATAACCAAACCCCCACTAAAAAAACAAGTGAAATTAGTCATAATTCGTCACTAAACACCATGACAGGCTAACAGTGTTCGACACGCGCTCCATCTGTAATTGGCTGTCACAGAGCATGGGGGTTAGTTTTGGAGTGACTCATTTGGGGCATACATATATGTCATAGGGTCAATCCCGTTGACCAGGACTCACACACGTCAATAATGACATGGTATAAGGGTAGATATGCATGATATGGGTTTTAAATCAACTTATCTTAATGCTATTTTTGTTTGAGAAGAGCATCCGGAGGATATGGATAGGATATGCAAGGAAATAGTTGCAATGCTTTGTCTGGGGATGAATTAATTTAGATGTAGTAGGGTCAGCATGACTTTGGTTTTACAGAGATTGATGAAGGTCAGTTATACTGATCCAGTAGCAATTACTATCAAGGACGAATCCAGTAATGATTGTTCGAGGGGATTTTTGTTAATCCCCGATGACTGTTCCAATTGTGTGACGTCTTTTTGCGTACCATGCTCTACTACATTCTATGTTTCTGAACAATGCTTACAGCTAATGAAATGTCCTCACAGAAAGTTAATGGCGAAATCTATATATTAAAATTGTTTAAATTAAGTAACCGGACTGTCAATAAAGCGTTTGATCTCGCCAAATTTGGAACGTGGAACATTGTAGACTCGCTAGAGTAATTTTGTCGCCTTTACCGATTTTTTTCGTTTTTTCTAGTGCGTTTTAAAAATGAGTGACATTTCGAGCAACGGTGTGCTATCAGGTTTTGCTTTAGACTTAGGCAAAGTACAATGGAAACTTTTGCAAAACTTTAGCAGGTCTACGGAAACAGTGTTTTGTAAAGGACCCAGGTTTTTTGGTGGCTTAAGGCATTTTCAGAAGGAAGAGAGTTGATTGAAGATGAATCACGCAGTGGAAGGCCTTCATATTCAAGAACCGAAAATGTCGACAGAATCCGGGATCTTGTGCGTTCAGATCGTCGGTTGACAGAATGATCGGGAAAGAGTTGTTTTGTAAAGGACCCAGGTTTTTTGGTGGTTTAAGGCATTTTTAGAAGGAAGAGAGTTGATTGAAGATGAATCACGCAACGGAAGGCCTTCATCTTCAAGAACCGAAAATGTCGACAAAATCCGGGAACTTGCGTTCAGATCATAGGTTGACAGTCTGATCGGGAAAGAGTTGAATTTGACTCACACTACCGTTCATCAGATTTTGACCAATGAATTGGGGATGAAACAATGCGCCTTGTCACACAGCAATTTCAATAAACGAGTTTTTGGCCAGTAAAAACATTCCTGTGTCTCCTCAGTCTCCTTATTCGCCTGACTTGAGTCCTTGTGACTTTTTCCTCTTTTCAAGATTGAAAAATCACCTCAAGGGACGTCATTTTGGGACATTCGAAAACATTCAAACGTCCGTAACCGACCATCTAAAAGGTATTCCAGTATCCGAGTTCCAGCACTGCTATGAGGATTGGAAGAACCGTCTCCAGCGCTGTGTGGCTTTCCAAGGAAGTTATTTTAAGGGAGACAATATTGAATTGTAATTCTA
This sequence comes from Liopterus haemorrhoidalis, assembly GCA_963971575.1. Lineage (NCBI taxonomy): Eukaryota > Metazoa > Arthropoda > Insecta > Coleoptera > Dytiscidae > Liopterus > Liopterus haemorrhoidalis. The sequence goes on from OZ020613.1 coordinate 465,948, forward strand.
TTCGAATAAAAATAAAAAATCAGTCCGGTTATTTAATTTAGACAGCTGGTATATATTGTGCAGTTATATAACAGTGGTTGATATGAAGCATATCGGCTTGCCGACTGTTGACTGTGGACTATCAATGTGCAGTCGATAAACCAGTGGTTCGATAGATTAAATGCAGCTTTGATGATTTATGTGTCTTACGCCCTCGTATAAGATTACCTTCAGTTCCTTGAACTCATTTTTACATCTTTTCATTGTCAATATATTCTTTCAAGACGTATTCTTATGGTGATAAGCTCCTGCTTACATAAATCATTAATGTTCAATTTGACTTGCAACAGATACAAATATGAGCTGAAAATATGTTGAAATACAGTGATGCTGAGAAATAAGAAATGTACAGCTCAATTCTGTAAAAAGTTACAATAGGGAAATCGGCGAAACAGTGCAGTTGCGGCACTTGAAACGTCACAAAAAAATGTGACGTCAGGTTTAGTACGTTTACATTCATTTAATTAACGAATGTAATATTTGTACGCTGTCACTTGTATCGAAATTAAATGAAAATATAAGAATAAGAACAGAATAGAAACAAATAAACTATTCTAATAGACAAAATAGTCCTACAAAGGTTTGATGATGTGATCCAAAAATATGATCAAAGAAAATAAAATAAAAATAAGTTGAATATAACCTAAAAACTATGCAGTACACACAAAATCAAATAAGAAAATACATAACTAAACACATAACTGCTAAACAAACAAACTAAATAAAAAAGGTTTTTATAAATTACTATAAGTTAGATATTTGAACACAAGTCAGTATCAAAACACAACAGACGTATTATTAAATGACAAATGTAAACATTGTTTTATTCAGGGATACCAATAATGTCCCTATATTAAATAAACACTTTTAAAATGTGTAAATCTTCAAAATGACTATCGAACACAAACTAAATATGACTTCAAAAGGTATGTTTTGGTAAAATAAAAGAGTAAAGAGCAATATTAGTCTATAATTCACATAAAAAAAAATCGATTTATGGCAGGTTGCTAACGTAAGAGTTTTCTCTAACTCGAGTTAAAATCATTTGTTTTTGTATGCTACAACATACAAAAACAAATGATTTTAACTCGAGTTAGGGATAATTCTTACGTTAGCAACCGGCCAACTAGTTATTTTTTCGCCACTAAGTTTGTCATTGAAGTTATGACGCAAAATGACGAACTGCGCTGTTTCAGCGACTGAGCTATATAATAGCCGTGTAGTAATGTTACTACAAGATAACTTTTATAGTGACTTTAATAGTAACTTTAACATTTTTCGTATTCTGTAATATCCAACTGTAGTGACTTCGCTATGAAAACCTTGGCTAGAGCCCTGTTTTTCCTTAGTACGTCACTGTTTATTTCTCTTCCTTGAATTTCTCATTAAAAATCATTAAAAATAAAAATAACAAATTATTCCATTTGGCTAAAACATCAATTAAAGAAATGATTTCCATTTTCCATCTGGTGGTTTTTTTCACAGGGTATAAATATTAAAGTTGTCGAGTGTCTAGAGTCTAGACACTCGGTCAGATCTGTGTATGGTGTATGGTGCAAAGTAAGAAAGATGACAGCAGATTGAATAATGCGTTCCGGTCGATTAGGTTCCGTAGTTGTGCCACCGAGGGAGTGCCCCTAGCGAGCGTGGGGTCACGAACCTGGTGCAGCCCACGTCACACCAAGTGTCATACCTTGTCGCGGGAATAACGCCCAACTCTGTCGGCGATGCCGTCAAAACAAAACTTAATCGATAGTGTGGATGGGGAAAAATCTTGTGACTTATGAGTTATAAGACGTTACGCCCGCACATTTCCTCCAGCGATACCTTTCTTAAATATCATAAAACGCTTTCTATACCGTCAAATAGATTAGTTGATTTTCTATTTTACTATTTGTTATTCTTGGAAATAATATTGAACTAAAACAAATCGATGTTTGCTACATTTTTGTTTTAATTTGCAAAAGACAAAATTTCCTAATTGTTCAGACCGAAACCCTCCTAAAAATTTTCAAATTAGTTTACATATTTTCCGGGGTTCTTATTTGTTTCGTGGCAATATATTATTTATCATAACCATGGAAACGTTACATATAAGTATGAAAAAATAGATACTTGGAAAAACATCGAAAAATTTTTCAAAATTTTTTCGTTTTATCAAAAAATATCTTAAATAAAAGTTGTTAGTTATTGCTTTTACAGCAACTTTTGTTAAATACATTTTTTCGAAATATTTTTCTGTTGTTAAATATTCGCAAAAATCCTAAAATCGACACGAGTAATCTCCCATTTCTAATAAACCGATTTTTACCAAAAGTTGATCAACTCGTGCCATTGATGTCAAAAGTTTAAATATGAAGTTTCATAAAAATCCTTTTAGCCGAATTGGCTCTGCACGTGTACACTGACAGACGGACAGACAGACAGACAGACAGACAGACGGACAGACAGACGAACAGACAGACCGACAGACATCATGCTAAAAATAGTCAAAACGTTATGTAGGGAGCTCAATTCGTGGAGATCCATCGAAATGTCAAAATCGGTATGATCACAATACCTCCCTTATATATGTTGGCGGTCGGTAAATATTTATTATACTTGTATGGACAAATAAAAATACACTGTCTTAGGAGTGATAAGTTGTTACGCCCTCACAGATCCCGAAGCTATACCATGATTGTACATGTCGTACTTTCTATGGCGAGAAATGTAATGCTTGTTTTCCTATGATTACCATTTGTTATTGAGTATTTTTACTACTTTTAATTTATCATGTAAAAGAGAACTAGGGAACAAGTCAGTTGTAGAAGAAAATAACAATTTGATTGATGGTTATAATGATCAGGAAGTTGATTCGTATGTTCATATGGCATGGTGTAGGTTGATTAGTGAAGTTGAGAGATGTTGAAGTGCATCGCGGAAGTATTTTGCAACATATGCCTATTTTTAGTGACCAACAAAAAGAAAAGTTTAGGATAAGATAACATTGACTGAGTTTTATTTTATTTTTTATTTTTCTTTTCTTTAAGAACTTTTAGTAGCTTTTTTTTGTACATCAAATTTATTCTTATAATCATGAAGATTTACTGATTTTTACTGATTTTTATGATTTACACGATTTATATTGCTGTCAAAAACTGTAGCCATGGTAATGACATAGTACATGCTGCAGTAAAAAATAAATTCACTGTATTAAATCTATTCAGTTACAATGTTTATTTAGCTGGCATACTTCTCTATACAAACAATTCGCAACAAAATGTGACAAAACTAATGTGCACTACAAGCCAAACCCACCAACGAAAATATATGCGCATATGACTCACCACTTGTCTAGCCAATATCATTCTATTAACTAGAGCTATAAAAGCAACTTCAACAACAGAATACTCTCTTTATAGAATTATTTTGAAAATATCTTCGAAAACAGCCCAAACCTTTCAGTTTAATATCCATTCCGAGTTTACTTTACCAATAAAATATTAATGTTTGTTTACACAGACGACTGAAAATCTATTTACTGCTAAATGAAGGGATGAGATATGTTGAATATGGGGAAGTTTCTTGTAGAGAATTTTTCAAAACAGAGGGTGATTAAGACGTCTACTTGGTAGGGTTGGCAAGACTGATAGAAACTCTTGCCAACTGGATCAGGGACAATGTACTATAATAAAAGCAATATAATGTACAAATAATAAATTCTACGAAGAACAACTATTGTTGAATATTTAATAATAGTTGAAATAAAAAACATTGCAAATTTTCACTATTTTTAGGCTTTTGTATGTACCAAAAAACCCTTATAGCAGTGTTTCTCAACCAAAAACCCACCACGGATCAGTATAATACATAATTTTCTAACGCGGGCCACTAATAATAATTGTTGGTTCATTTTTTGCAAGAAAACAAATATATTTAATGTGCTACTAGATAAATTTATTTTATTTGTAGAAAATCACAGAAAGTTTACAAAAAATAAACAAAACATATATTATTCACATAAAAAATGTGCATACAAAATTAAAAAAAAACTGCAAAAAACACATTTAAAAATTTTCGCGGACCAATAAAATTTTTCTGGGGACCACTGGTTTTGTCGTCTGTCTGTTCGGTAAAAATTGTAGCCAAACGGTTAAACATAGGGAGTTGAAATTTGGCATGCTTATACAACTCTTTGACCCGCACATAGGGAAAATACTAAAACATCTAAAAAACATAGCCCCCTAAAAATATAAACAAATATCTGCTCATCGATTTTTTTTTTTTTATTTCTGAGTAGGATATGAAAGCCCTTAGTACGTGGATTAACGATCAAAACTTTATTTTTGTAAAATAAATTATTTTGACGCCTTTTTTGCCAAAATAGTGCAAAAAAAATTGTCCCACACCCTGTAGCCCAGATGGTTTAAACAAAAAATCTGAAAAAATTCTAAGTAATGTACATTGGTGTGAACCGGAATAGTACAACAGAAATTTTTGATTAGATTGTTTTCGGAAAATAACGCATTTTTTGTGTTTTTTGGTTGACGATGTACAAAAGTTATAGTTATGTAACACACTATACTAGAAGGCGTATCCTGGTCTAATAGTTAGCTTGCTCGCTTACTACGCAGCAAACTAGGGTTCACTCCCGGGTAGAGGAGGCAATTTTATTTTTTTCATTTTTATTTTGTTGAAATTATTTTTTCAAAATTCTAGTTGAAAAATTATGCTATTAAAAAAAATGCATAAATTTGGTTCGTAATTGTAATAATAATTAAAATTTTAAAACAGCATGATAGTGCAATAACATTAGAAGTGGGATAACAAATTACTGTTGACGAAATTTTCATTATGTTTATAATTAAAAGTAACGTTATTTTGAGATAGGCAGATAATAAAGCTACTGTCATAAATAAAAACAGCCCTAAATGTGGCGACAGATGCAATTTTTATAATACCCAAGTTATTAAATGATCCTATCTACCATAATAGAAATATGAAAAGTCACTGTGAATCCCCTATTTTTATGAAATTACCGGGACATATGAAAATTGGTCTAATGCTATCTGACAATAATATATGATAATTTGGTTAAGTCACGGAAATGTGATATTAAGTAAAAAAATAGTATTTTATTTAATAAACATATAATGGAGGTTATATTTCATGAGAATGAAGTTTACCACCCAAGCCATAGAAGAGGGTTGTAATTAAGGCTTCTTAAATGGTCCCATTTTCCTGGGATCCCGTATGAAAATACATCCCGTTATCCCGGGATTTCAACCCGGGAATCTCGCTATTTTCGGAGAATAAATATTTAGTAATTAACGACGTGGTATCGGCATTACAGCCATTAAAAATTGGTATTGAGAGACTTCGTTGACGCGACGCAACACTACTTGAAGCAGAGGGTGTATTTATGTTTATTTTGGATGAGTTACGCAAAAACAATAATAGTTTTTCGTCTAAAATGCTGGAATCCAACAGAATTGTCGAACGATGGAATAATAATTTAGTTGGCTTACTAAAATACCTAAACAACTCATCAAATATATATAAATACGAATCGGAAGTAAATTCCATATTACTGCCGTCTAAATCAGTATTGCAAACTACAACTAAAAAGCTAATTGCTAAACTATTTGTTGCAAATGCGGATACTTGTAGTATGGAAGATTTAGATAGTAGTGGTGATGAGGCTAAAAATTCACTGATGGCAGAGCGAGAAATCACTTCTAAATTATCACTTAATCAGAAGTTGGATGTTGCTATTTCGAATGTGACACGAGTTGAGAATGCCGAAAGTTTTCTATATGACGTCAAAAACATCGCAAAAGAAATGAATATCTATGAAGCAACGGGAAAACGCACCAATAAATTATATGATGCACCATTCCACCGACATCGACTGAAATCTGAAAGAGCATTTTCTGCGGCGGGATTTGAAAATTGCAGGAAATGAGAAACTCTTGAAAAATTTGCGACAGTGGTACGGGAAATCCTCAATTGAACTATTTCGTGCTTCTGTCGATAAAACTCTAATAGCCAGAAGAATAAGAACAAATATTTAGTACGATCCTTGTGCTTTTTTGAGGCACAGAAATCAGGTTTAACTGATTGATGATCTTTCATTGAATGTATTCCTTGATTTTGAAATCCTATGAAAGAGTATGAAAACCCTAAAAAAATAATTTAGAAAGTCTATTTTAATTTTGAAAGATGAAGCAAAGAAGTAAAATAGTAATTTATTTGTTGCCATATATGTACAAGATATGTTCTTGTAGCATATTTTAAGTACACTCATTAAATTTAACGCTTTCGCAAATATAGACAGAATATTAACAATTTTATGTATAATGTAATTTGTCAGTAAAGTCATCTTTAGGTTTATCGCTATGATGTTTCCATTATGCAACTCAGTACTTAAGTAAATTAAATGCGAGTTAGATTATTTAATGGGTTATTGCTATGGCTTACCTGTATAACTCTATTTTATTAACGGTCAGGGGAAAACATATAAAATAGTCATTAAATTCACTCTCTAGACATAAAACGTGCAAGTCAATGCCCAGACCACAGTGGCGTACGTCTAACATTACAGAGGTTCGGTATTACGAGCAAAAGTTACAAAGAGATTTTTAAAATATTTCATACAGACTTAGATGACGACGTATCAATTAGATCTGAACATACCGCATTGCTAAAAAAATGGTACAATGAAGACATTGATACTGAAGAATTGGACGAGGAACTGTTGCAATTTATGTAAATTTGTAAAAGTCAAAATTTAAAGTTGCCATCTGATATGCTACAATTTATAAAGACCACAAAAATTGTATCAACATTTCCAAATATAAAAATCTTATTGCGCATATATTTAACTTTGCCTGTATCAAATGCATCTGGTGAAAAGTCGTTTTCAGTATTAAAACATGTAAAAAATTATTTACGAAACTCATTGAGCCAATTAAAATTAACTTCTTTAGCTGTACTATATATGGAACAAAATGCTTTGGACAATATCAATTATGATGAAATAATTGATAATTTTGCAGAATTAAAAGCGAGAAAAAAGGATTTTTGAATTTTCGTTTTTCTCTATTGATTCTATTGGAATAAAAACAAATCTATTTATTTTGTTGTATTGAAAATTCTTTTTACCGACCGTAAACATATATAAGGGAGGTATTGTGATCATACCAATTTTGATATTTCGAGATTTCGATGGATCTCCACGAATTGAGGTCCCTATATAACGTTTTGACTATTTTTAGCATGATGTCTGTCTGTTTGTCTGTCTGTCCGTCCGTCCGTCCGTCAGTCCGTCTGTCTGTCCGTCTGTCTATCCGTCTGTCTGTCCGTCTGTCTGTCCGTCTGTCTGTGTACACGTGCAGAGCAAATTCGGCTGAAAGGATTTTTATGAAACTTCATATTTAAGCTTCTGCCATCAATGGCACGAGTTGATCAACTTTTGATAAAAATCGGATGACTAAAAATGGGAGTTTACTCGTGTCGATTTTAAGATTTTTGTGAATATTTCACAACAGAAAAATATTTCGAAAAAAATTATTGAAAAGTTGCTATAAAAGCAATAACTAATAACTTTTATTTGAGACGTTCTTTGATAAAACCAAAAATTTCTGTAAAATTCTTAATTTTTTCATACTTACATGTAACGTTTCCATGGTCATGATAAATAATATCTCTGTTAGAAAATATTAGGCCAAGTTATTTCTACTCTGCTGCTAGAATGTATTTTATATAAGTACTTGATGGCGGTTGGTCCTGTGGTGGCCACAGCTGATTTTTTTAATAAAAAATTAACATATGCATTAGTTTTTTAACTACCCCAGGAACATTATTTATTTATTTATTTTTTTAATATCATTTGTTTTCTAATTTTTTGGAGATTATTTTTTTTCTATTCTCTTCTTGTGGGGGCCCGGCAGGGAAAAAATGTCTAGTGCCCCAAAATAGGTTAATCCGGCCCTGCTCGTACGTCACTGAAAGACAATCATAATAAGAATTTAATTTAAATAGATATACGTTAGGGAGTGTACCCATAACGTACCCCCACGTATTAACCCGCATTATCTAACTATTTATTGATTTTAAAAATTAGTTAAATATATTAGTTTGTAGTAATTGCCCGCATACAACATTTAAATAATGATACGAATCGGAATGTAATCGCCACCAATCGTACCAACTGATTTAGATTTATACTTGCGATGTTTAACTCTTGGTGGTCAGTTTTATCAAGATTTACTTCGCTATTTATTACCAAATAAGTAAATTAACATTATCCTTAATTGTTAGTTTCTAATTAGCAGATATTTAATGTTACTGGAATGGTCTGTAAAATATCTTGGATGAAAAAATATAGAATGCTTCTTTTATTTCCTACTAAAACATTTGCAGTAAATAACGTAAAGGATGGAAAAGGGTGTGTAGGCTATGGTTAGTTTTATTAGGGTTTTAAAGTTAATTAAATGAGATTTAATGATATAACCGTGGAGTACGAAGGTCTGGTACTCCATCTTATCAGACTTATAATTTGTTTAATTTTTAACGCAGACATTTATAGTAAAAACATCAAGATAAGTATAAAAGTTGCTAACAGTTTTACTTTTTTAGACTTTTATATAAATAAAATTAGTTATAAATCTGTTTTAATATGTTGTAAATGTATCAATATCCCCTAGAGCAGCGTTTCTCAACCGGGGGGCCGTGAAAGCTTCGTCGGGGGGGCGTGAAAGCTTCGTCGGGGGGGCGTGAAAGCTTCGTCGGGGGGCGTGAAAGCTTCGTCGGGGGGGCGTGAAAGCTTCGTCGGGGGGCGTGAAAGCTTCGTCGGGGGGGCGTGAAAGCTTCGTCGGGGGGGCGTGAAAGCTTCGTCGGGGGGCGTGAAAGCTTCGTCGGGGGGGCGTGAAAGCTTCGTCGGGGGGCGTGAAAGCTTCGTCGGGGGGGCGTGAAAGCTTCGTCGGGGGGGCGTGAAAGCTTCGTCGGGGGGGCGTGAAAGCTTCGTCGGGGGGGCGTGAAAGCTTCGTCGGGCGGGCGTGAAAGCTTCGTCGGGGGGGCGTGAAAGCTTCGTCGGGGGGCCGCGAAGTCATATAAAATCGAAGCATGAAATTATAATAGAAAAACGCTCAATTTTGCAAGATATATTCATAAATATATGACATTTATATTCATTAAAATATATCTTTTAAACTTAAATAAAATAAATTATACTTATTTTGACAACTAATTTAAACGGTTCGCGTTGGAGGTACTTCAAGTACTTTCAAGTAGGTACGACTTGAACTTGCAATATTTTTTGTTATGCTCCGTTTTCATCCCTTCCTCAGAATTATCATTCATAGCCCAAAAGTCATCCTATTATCACCTCTGTCCTCCCATTTTACCATATAGGCCGTGTCTCCAACGCTATAGCTTTGATATTTTAACAAATCCTCACTCAAAATTTGTAACTTTTTAGTATAGTTATACAAAGTAACAAAATATAAACTATTTTAGATCATGTAGTACCAAGTAACTTCCAAATTTAACGTTATCATCTTCAATAATAAAAAAATAGTGTATTGGGCCGGTAGTTCAATTTCAAACACCTGTATACTACTGATAAAATATTAATATATGTTTATTCTCATAAAGAATTATTTTAAGCAATTCTGTTCCTTATGTATTAATTGTTAATGACTATATTCCTTAATGAGCTTTATCAGGATTAGCCATCTTGATATGTAGTGATACGTGATTTTTGCAAATGGCGTCTTCATTTTTTTCTGACGTTTTTAGTTATTTTTAAGTGATAAAAGTGCAGAAAATACTTGAAATAGTGTGTTATAGTGTGGACTTTAGTGTTTGGACTACATGCAGACCAAAATTGGAGCGACTGGAAAGGTATTTGTAGAAATTTTTGTTTATTTTATAATGTAAGTCATTGTTATGTAGAATGTGCTTCTATAGACAATATAGAAACACATACATGCATACACTATCGGCTATAACTAGAGAAACAAAACTATTTTTTAAATCATTTTCATAAATCCCGATTATTGACTAAATGAATATTGAATTATATTGGTATAGCAACAACAATTTATAAGTTAGAACCTGCTCTTAAAAATATTTGTTGTACTGGTACAATAAATAAAATAATTAACTTTCTGCTGCAGCAGACCATCTGCGTATTTCTTTTGTAAGACTTAATAATAAAACAATTTTTTATGGTTATATTTTTTCCTTTGCCCTAGCTTCCGTTCTTGTCCCGGTTTAGAGTTTCATAATTATGGTAAGCCTATATATATATAAGGGGGCCGCAGACAATATTTAATGCCAGAAACAGACCCCATGCCAGAAAAGGCTGAGAAACACTGGTCTAGAGATTGAACATGAAATGTTTTAAAACACTTGACAACGTAACCCCAAAATAGCTGTGACGTTTCTCTGAATGAGCTGTTCTAATGCCGGCCAAATCCCTCCCAAGAGATTGGTGCTGGGGATTTTGATATGATGGTTGGTATTAAGCCGCCAGCCGACACGTACATTCAGGAATAGTTGAATAGCAGAACGCGCCCTACTGACCTATTTCTATATATTCCGTCCTGGAATTTACAGAAGATGCAATCAAATGTAAATAAGAATATTTAGAATGACTGGCGTAGCAAGTGGCTTAATTCATCTTGTTGGTTAAGTCTTATGTCAAACATACTCATGTAATATAAATACAGTATGGGAAAATGGTGTATTATCTGTCTCATTTTGTAATACGTAACTAACAGGGGAAGTTCATTTTTTATGTTGTATATTGACAATACATTTATAATATTATCATAGTATTGGTTCACACGGATACGCCAAAGTCTGTTTACACCACAACAGTTACCAAAGTAACCAGATCTAGTTTCGTGTTACAAATTGAGACGGATTATACCTTTTTATAATTTTACCGACCGCCAACATATATAAAGGAGGTATTGTGATCATACCGATTTTGACATTTCGAGATTTCGATGGATCTCCACGAATTAAGGTCCCTACATAACGTTTCGACTATTTTTAGCATGATGTCTGCCGGTCTGTCTGTCCGTCCGTCCGTCTGTCCGTCCGGCCGTCTGTCTGTCTGTGTACACGTGCAGAGCAAATTCGGCTAAAAGGATTTATATGAAAATATTTCAGCTTTTGACATCAATGGCACGAGTTGTTCAACTTTTGATAAAAATCAGTTGATTAGAAATGGAAGTTTACTCGTGTCAATTTTAAGATTTTTTCATCATCCCTAAGTTCTCCATTATATAGTTTGGCCTTTAAATATCCCCAATTAAAAAAAAATCATTGGGTGCCAAATCCGGAGATCTCGCTAGCCAATTCATCGACCCTCTGTTTCCAATCCAGCTATTTGGGAAAGTTCTATGTAAACATTCTTTAACTATTCTAGAATAATGGACTTGTGCGCCATCATAGCTAGATATTTTGCGGCATTAAGGTTACCGTCAATAAAAAATAGCCCTATAATATTGGTTCCTAATATCCCTGCCCAAACATTTAATTTTTGCGGCCTTTGAGTTCGAGAGGAAAGAAAAAATGTAAATTTCTCGACTCCAGTACCTAAAATTTTGTCTGTGCACTTCACCATTTAGAGTAAACGTTGCTTCGTCAGTAAATAAAATTCTTTGAAGCATTGTTGAGTCGGAATTAATTTTTTCAAACATTTCAAAACAAAAATCCATACTGCTGCGTCCCTTTCTAACAATTCTTGATGATTTTGAAATTTGTATTATCGAAACTTTTCTTTTTTTAAGAAGTTAAAAACAGATCCAATACTGACACCAACGGTTTGTGCAATTGATCTTAAAGTATTTTGATTGTTTTCTTCCACTTGTAATAATATTTCCAACTGCTTCTCTTCTGTAAGCACGTGGGATGTTGTTCTTTTTTATTATGTTTTGACTTAAGACATCCTTCACGATGAAATTTATTAACTAGTCTTGAAATTGTAGAGGGATTTGGTATTGGCCGATCTGGATAAGTTGCACTAAATACAGCAGAAACTTCTCTTAAACTCATTTGGGAGTTATACCAAGTTACCATCATTATTTTTTCTTCATCTGTATACATGTTGATTAATTTTTAAATCAGCAATGAGCAAAAGTATACACACTAATTGTCTATGTTGCAAATGAAAATGAACACAATTTATATTGCTGTCAAAAACTGTATCCATGGTAATGACATAGTACATGTTGCATTAAAAAATAAATTCACTGTATTTTCTTTCCCATGATTTTTTTGTGAAAATACAAATATCCTGCAATAACACAGCGTACCAAGGATTATATTATGCACTTATCAATAACTATTAAAAAACTATTATCGATAATCGTGTGAACAGCAAATATTTATAAAGAAATTCCCTTTTAAAAATACTCTCGCTGTTTACCTTATCGTAAACAAACAAATACCAATCCATCATCCACATCTCACACATTTTTTTCTTAATTCATATCACAAAATAAACGTATCTTCACTATTGCATCAGTCATTGTCAGGCATTCGATGACATTATTAATATTTTTATAAATTGATGTAAACAACCGTTTATCGATGCGGGTGAAATATGAAAGGTGCGGTTTTCTAGTGAATTTGAAGTGTAGAACGGAGTCCCCTTGGTAGTTGTCCGTACATTTGTCTTAAAGGGTGCGGTATAGGGGTAACCGTTTGACAGTTATATGGGTTTGCCTCCCCTGGTTTTAAACCACAAGCAGTGCATCAGTATTTTGCGGTTTGCAAATTGTTTTGAAAGCTTATGTTATTACTTATGCACTAGTGGACCCGCAAACACATCATTACCTTAATGTGGAACTTGCTCGACACCTCAGACTTCTTTCTCCAGCCATACGCTTTACTTCATCCAATTCAAATTGAATCAACTCTTCGCCCATTGTTAAAAACTGGACAATGAGTATTATTCCGAATTATTTATTCATTAACTTTCTAAGATGGGAGAACGATTCATTTTCACTCAGTGCATTATATTTATAATGTTAAAACTAAAAATTATTTGAGACGTAAAGTTTAAAATATATTTATTAAAATAAATTTTCCAATTTTTTATATAATATAAAAATACGCACACGGAAAAACGCAGACGGATTAATACGAACATGGAAAAAAGAGCACATGAAAAAATACACACACGGAAAAAAGCGCACACGGAAAAATACACACGGAAAAAAGCGTACTTACACTATATCTCAAATCAGTTTGAAATAAATCGTGAGAAACTATTAAACAGTAAAATTTAATTGTTTGCCCGCTTTAATATATTGCGTTCACATTTGTAAGGTCAAACCAGATCTGGTTATTTTGGTTACTTTTATAGTGTAGTATTGACTTTTAAATGTAAATTTGCCATTTGTGAAACCTACTTCAAATTAGTTAGTTATGATTAAAGTCATTGGATTGTACAAAGTAGCGCAAGCCTTTGAAGAAGCCGACAGACCCCAGGGTTTGATTGGCAACATTGCTTCCCCTATTAAGCATACTAAAGCAGCAATTTTTACGTTCTTAAGTTTGCGTCTGCGCTGTCACATTTCTCTTTCTCGCTCTAATTTAATAACCTCCTTTGTCAGCGGTTTGAAAATTTAAGGTTAAGTTTCATTTAAATTTATATATTATATCCATTTTATATAATAAAAATTAAAAAAATTATTGAAATTGTACCACAATTTTGTTATAGTGCATCTTTGATTAAAAAAATCGTGATTACAATGTATAAAATAAAAATTTTGGTAGTAGTAGTTTCTTATTTTTTTACTGTTGGAATCAGTGAAAATCATTTGTGTTGGCGACATTTTTAGCCCCAGTATGGCCGCCGTTGCGCTACTTTGTATAATCTAGTGACTTTAGTTATGATCATTATAACTAAGATATCATTTATCTTTATGACATGTCAAATGGAATGACATTTTAAGAAAGTGAAATTTTTTACCATGTTTTAATACCAACATGACATACAATTTCAAAGGTGCAAACTATTGAATGTATAAATTTGTAATTTTTACCGTAATAACGAATTTTAAATTTACACAAATAAGTTGTCACCTAGTGACGCTGATATGAATGACCAAACTCGGCAGGTAATTTTTGGTAAAAATGATTCATTCATAAAGAGTATTTATTTAAATTTAGATATAAATATTTTTTTCCAATTTTTCATTGAAACGGAGATATTTTTTTTCGGAATTTCGGGAATAAAATTTATTGGCAAAATGTGACCTTGAAAACAACACCTTATAATCTATAAGCAGTTCACTTTTGTAAGAACAAACTAAGAGGGAATTTTGTTTTCAATAGTTTGCACCTTTGGAGCTGTATGTCATGTTGGTATTAAAAAATGTCACTTTTTTAAAATGTCGATCCATTTGACATATGTCATAATGAAAAATGATATCTTAATTACGCTTTACTTCATCCAATTCAAATTGAATCAACTCTTCGCCCATTGTTAAAAACTGGACAATCAGTATTATTCCGAATTATTTATTCATTAACTTTTTAAGATGGGAAAACGATTCATTTTCACTCAGTGCATTATATTTATAATGTTAAAACTAAAAATTATTTGAGACGTAAAGTTTAAAATATATTTATTAAAATAAATTTATCCACTTATCCACCTAAAGTCAGTTTTACAGCGTAAGGAATATTTTTAATTGACATTTAAAGTCAGTAACACACCATAAAAGTAACCAAAATAACCAGATCTAGTTTGTTCTTACAAAAGTGAACAGCTTATATTTATCTCATTAATTTCCAAAATTACCTTTTTTTTCCCCAAAATCTCTGCTTAAAACACCAGTTTCCTGGACCACAATCCGATTAGAATTCAACACAAAAAAAGCAATAAAACTTTATATTTATAAAATATAATCTCTAAGAACTAAAAACCCATTGACTCATATTTCATATCAGCTTATTTTAACCCAAAGCCATCAACGTCATCGATATATCAAGAGACAAAAAATAAACTTGTAACTTTCTCAGCATCTCTGTTATTTTGGAATGCAGAGAATCCCTCGCTAGTGGTGGTGAGTTGGGACCCTCTCAATATATCAGCGAGGGGTGTATCTACGACCTCTTGTCGGCAGATTCATCCTCACTGTTGAAATGCCACTGTTGTTTACAAGGCTTTATGGAAATATCGATAGTTATATCCCTGAATTAATGGCGTCTTTTCAGAATTTTATTGATCAGGAACAGTTTATTTTTGGTGACAAAAATAATTGGAGGGATGTGTCATCACAAATAACACTTCACTCAATACGTCTCCGGTCTGACATATATATGGCAACACTGTTTACAGACCCATATGATTTCTGGATAGTACCAACCTTCAAATGATACGTGTGAAAATTTCATGACATTCCGACAATTAGTTTAGAGGTTACAGTTGTTTTAGTGACTCCAGTTTTGTAATTTTCAAAAGAATGGATAAAAAAGTATTTCGTGTGTTGATTAAACATTGTTTTTTGATGGGAAAAAATACTGTTGAAGCCAAACAGTGGCTTGATAAGCGTTATAGAGACTCTGCACCAGGCAAATCAACTATTACTGATGGTATGCTGAATTTAAATTAATTAATTCATTTTAATTTTTACCGACCGTCAACATATATAAGGGAGGTATTGTGATCATACCGATTTTGACATTTCGAGATTTCGATGGATCTCCACGAATTGAGGTCCC
The DNA here is from genome assembly GCA_963971575.1 of Liopterus haemorrhoidalis. Lineage (NCBI taxonomy): Eukaryota > Metazoa > Arthropoda > Insecta > Coleoptera > Dytiscidae > Liopterus > Liopterus haemorrhoidalis. The sequence continues at coordinate 481,722 of OZ020613.1, forward strand.
TACATAACGTTTTGACTATTTTTAGCATGATGTCTGTCGGTCTGTCTGTCTGTCTGTCTGTCCGTCTGTCTGTCTGTCTGTCTGTCTGTCTGTCTGTCTGTCCGTCTGTCCGTCAGTGTACACGTGCAGAGCAAATTCGGCTGAAAGGATTTTTTTGAAACTTCATATTTAAGCTTCTGCCATCAATGGCACGAGTTGATCAATTTTTGGTAAAAATCGGTTGACTAAAAATAGGAGTTTACTCGTGTCGATTTTAAGATTTTTGTGAATATTTCACAACAGAAAAATATTTCGAAAAAATTTATTGAACAAAAGTTGCTATAAAATCAATAATTAATAACTTTTATTTGAGACGTTTTTTGATAAAACGAAAAATTTCGAATAATTTTTGTAAAATTTTTCGAAATTTTTTCTAAGTCTCAATTTTTTCATACTTATATGTAACGTTTCCATGGTTATGATAAATAATATCTCTGTTAGAAAATATTAGGCCAAGTTATTTCTACTCTGCTGCTAGAATGTATTTTATAAAATTACTATATGATGGCGGTCGGTCCTGTGGTGGCCACAACTGATTTTTTTTTTGTAAAATAAAAAATGTGTAGTTTATGTTTTTATATTAGCAGCATTAAATCGTAGCCCAACACACGACACAAAACCTAAGCATAAAAAATATTTATAAAAAAATTATTGAACAAAAGTTGCTATAAAAGCAATAACTAATAACTTTGAGTATTTGGGGAATTACCGGGGGGGGGGAATTACATACCTATTCCACGGTATGTATATATAGATAGCAAATACCACCAAATAAGCTTCCATATTACCAACTACAACAAAACACAATAAATTCAATTAGCTTCAAAATGTTTTCTTATTTTCACCCATACATCTAATTGCAAAAAAAATGTTGTGGAGGATGCAATATCTAGATGTTTGTACGGACCATTACCGTTCATTTGCTGTAACACCTGGCCATGTTACCTACACATTTCATACCTGGCTCCAGGTAAACAGCTTTCTCACTTCGCACAATGCGATATTTAACATTGCAACGACAAAACCCAGAACCAATAACCAAGCCGCGTATTAGCTCCTATTGTTGCAATATCGAAACATAACAGATTATTTGGACACGCTTTTGCAATAACAAGTATAAGGATGGAAACTTTTTAAAATTATTTACTATTTTCTATTGTTGTTTCTTTCTTTTTGATTTATTAGTTAAGATGTTAAAGTTATTGTATATTTGGTCAATAAGGTAGAATGAGATGTAAGAAGTATCGAAAATTACCATCTCATCATTTTATGTTCATCATCATCATCAAGCCTTGACCATCATCGGGTTATTTTGGACTGCCTCTAAAAAGAACATAGGCTGTCAATAAAATTTCTCCATCTAACTCGTCTATCTGCCATAGGCTTCAAGTCGGTGATGTTATACAGTCTTTTGTCTTGGTTTTGAGAGCTCCATGCATTTCTAGCAGGGTTGAGGGACGCCAGGTGTTCTTGGGTCGCCCTCTGCGCCTACTGCCCTGAGGGTTGTATGCTAGTGCATAGCGACACACTTCGCTAGGAGCCCTGCGAAGAGTGTGCCCTAACTAACCATACTTTCTTCTTTTTATTTGCAAATTAATGTCCATTTGGCCAATTCTTTCCCCCAATTTTACGTGGCCAATTAATGCGAAGGATTCTTCGAAGACATCGATTTACAAATACTCGCACTCTTCTCTTGATAGCTTCTGTTACGAACCAAGTCTCGCAGTCGTACAGAAGAACTGACGTCATGCATGCATACGAAGAATTAAAGACTTTAAAAACTCAAAAAGACATCGAAATTAAGCTCTAATACAAGGGCTACCTCTTAAGCTTTTACAAAAAATAAGAAAGACAATTTTTTTTGGAACAAATTGTTTCATTGCTTTTCAAATAATTCGCCTTTAAGATTCATATACTTTTGCATGCATTCAAACCAATTATCGAAACATTTTTTCACTCTGAAGTTGGTAGCTCAAAAAAGGTTTTCGAAGGCTTCAACAGCTTGAGGTGATAAAAATCACTGTCCAGGAATTTTTTGTTTGACATTGGGGAACAAAAAAAGTCGTTAAAGGATAAATCAGGTGAATACGGCAATGAGACATTAATTCGATGTTTTTCTCCTTCAAATAATCAATTTTTGACGTGCTGTGTGCTTGCATTGCCATGTAGAATGATGCGACGTTTTTGGTTGTTTTTTCTGATTTTGTCGATGACTTCTGGCAAACAAATTGTATACCATTTAGTATTAATTGTTCTCCAATCCTCTAAAGGAATTGCTGCAACATATCCAGTACAACTGAAGAAACAATCATTTTTTTGGTGCTTCGTGAACAACTTTTGTGAGTTTCGGTTCATCTCAGAAGAAGCAAACAGTGGATTATTGCTTAGTTTCCGGTTCATACGAATAAATCCAAGTTTCTTCGCCTGTTGTATACGGATTTTGCAGTGCCTAGGATACAATTTTTTTAGTATTCCGTTACACCAATCAACACGAGCTTTTTTTGAGCTTCGGTCAAATTATGCGGAATCCATCGGGAACAGATCTTTTTCACAGCTAAATGTTCATGCTAAATCGAATGTATTGCAGTTTGCGATATGCCAAAGGATTTTATATTGCAATAAATAAATGTTAAAAATGTTATTCCTAAAATTAAAAAAAAAAAACAAAAAATACTATTGCGTGCATTCTAGCATGCATCTAGAGAAATATACAAACGAATTCACAAAATTTTTAAAAGCATTCCTTCTAAAATATTCAAAAGTATGAGGACATTTTCAAAATATTCGTAAATCCATTTGAGGTTTATACTCTAAAATAATGGATTTCTTTCTGGTCCCCTTAATAGATCCATATTTTTTGGAAATAACTGGCATCACCAACTGTATTTAAGATGTAAATCTAATAAAGAGTTTGAAAATCTTGTATTAGACTCCAATTAAATTTAATTTTCCTAAAATTAGTTGAAGTGTGGGTATTAATTTTATTAACCAATAAAATTATATATTTTTATTATTAATTAGGCAATAAATTATCCGTTATAAATAATATGTTAACAAGACAGAAATCAGGAGCTAGTTTGTTGTTTGATTAAAACATAATTTACATTAATTATTTTCTTGATACATTTATGGTGCAACGGCTTAAATCAAAAGAATCTCTTTAAGGAAGTCATTTATATTGCGAAAAATAACGAACTTTTTCATGTAATTACTACAAATTTATCATTTAAAATAAATGTAATTTTAACTTCAAAGGTGCAGTGTTTTTGCAATTCCATTTAGATTTTGTTTTATTTTATTTTTCCTTTAAGGATGTAATCGCAGTTGGACACCGAGTTTATTTTTAAACTAGCAGACCCGTTGCAAATAACGTTGGCAAACTGATCCAATAAAAATCAATATAAGCAGGAATCAATTATAAAAATTTGCATGATTCTGCGTATATTAACAAAACTAACACGTTTCTTGATTATACCTACGAAATGCTAAAAAGAAGGTCAGTCTCTGTCGTTTAAAAATTAGTATCAAGTCGGATACGGCTCGCGAGCCATATGTTGGACATTAATGGTATAGCTGCGAAACTTGCATTACATAACTTAATAGCTCGCAAAAAAATGTATCACGATTCTCGGCTGTTAATTTTTTTTTAAATTATATTTTTGTGGTGCAATTCTGTGACAAATCTGTAAGCTACAGACGATCGTATCTAAGGAGTTGTTTTATATGTTGTTATGAAGAGTTTCTTATAGATTTTGTCTGTAAGCTTATAGATTTGCCATAGAATTGCACCTGTTTCGTCTTGATTTTTTGTATTTGACATAGCAGCAGGCGTTGGCATTTTGTTTTTGTTTTGAAAACATAGAAATTAATTTTTTTGATAGTGAATCGGTATTACGTTATTCAGGTGTACAAAACCGCTGTTGCTCTATTTTCGACTATCGGAAATATAATTATTTATTGTGTCTGGTGTTCTTGTTCGACTGCATATGTTCATTTGGCATCTCAAGAATTCTTCAGCATCGGGGTACCCAGAGAATCATCTGTCCATCAGCACAAACGTTAATAACAAATGTCTGTTAAATAAACGCTGAGACACTGTAGTCAAACGTTCGTCGTGTAAAACGAAATTATACTATAGCTCCGTGTGGTGCGCTCGAAATTCCACACCAGCTAGCGGTTTGCCTAGAGCCATCCTATATATTTTAAAGTTCTATACCTCTAAAAAAAAAAAAACATCCAATATATTAGAATAGATTTAAAATTCCAGCGGTTGTTTGCTTAAGGAAACTACTTAATATCAACATTAACATGAACAGAAATAAAAGTTTGATGTGAAAATTATATGTTAAAACATTTCTATATGATCTATAACAAATCTAATAACATATAGTTTATGCAATTTCCTCATTTTAATGATGTAGAAATATCTTTTACATTAGATCTAGCATGTAAATTACATGAATTACATGCTCATACCGTCCACCAGTTACTAACATACTAATCCAGAGAGTGGAAGTCGCAATTACCGCCTTGTAATTGGCCATAGACTTAAACCCTAAAGCATGTCATTACTTTTATGTATAATTGTCGATAAGGCTACTTGAATCTTGTTACTTGTCAAATAAGGATTTGTTTATTATTTATTGCTGTAAACTGGACACTTAAATTCTAGATATTTGCTATTAAATTTGCGTAATTATTTATGTCTCATAAAATGTTTCATTTTTAACGTGGGTAGAAAAGAACATCAAAGCGGAATCCTTTGATATCAAATGATAAATTTTATTTCGAACCTTAAATAACCAAGAAAACCGTTTCAATAAGGTTTTCTTGGTTCTTGGTTATGTATTCGAAACCCAAAAAATAACTCATTTAAAAATTTGTATATTAAATAAAATATTTAAACTGAGTCAAATTACTGTCATTATTTGAATATAGTTCAAATGGCATTATTATCATGTAAGAATAGAAAATATTTACCAAATATATTTGATTGTACAACAATTCTTGGCGCCTATGACAGTGCCTAAAATATTTAGTAGTTAAAATTGCAGCTATTGCAATGTGTAAATGCATATAAAGATAAGAGTATAATTATTATTCATAATGTATTGGGTTGTTACATAAGTCCATTCGTTTCTTTTTTCACCTTTTATTTAATAAAATAAACATTCTAAAAAAAAACTTTTATTATCATATTTGTGGGCCCACAAACAAGAGAAATAACGAAAGATGATGCATTTGACAGTATGCTAAATGAAGCTGAAATAAGAGCTTTGAGACCTTTTAAAACAGTTATTTCAAATTTTCTTGGAAACGTGAGAGCTGAAAATTACAGAGATGTCTTTAAAAATTCATTTTTTGGACTCATTTCTTCCCAGAAGATCTGGGTGCAGTAATACCCTTTTCACACTAGATCTTTAAGATCGGATGTTAAAGTGAATGTATCTTTAAACGCTAATGTGAAACCGTACGGCCTCGTCTAAATACAAGCGATGTTTAAGACTGAGATCTGCGTCTTAAACTTCGTCCGCATTGCCAACTTAATTTCTATTATAAAAAAATACTCCTTGAATTTGTGCTGTCAACATTTTATATTATCATAAACAAGAATACTGTATTATATCGATGTTATAAGAAGTTTATACTTATTGTTATAATAAAATTATTTATTTTAATAATGTGTTTAATAAAATACAGAGCTACAATAATTGAGATAAAATGTATCGACTTACATGTTAATACAGGTGTAATATATTCTTTATTGTAGTGCCTTTATTGTAGAATGAAATGAAATATCCTTAATTGTTTATAATAATTCAAAATGTGCGTCTGCGCAGACAGTTCAAAACTGGTAATTTCATGACGGTAACTTAAGGACAAAATTACTGTAGCTGATGACAGCACCAGAGATTTAAACATCAAGTGTGAAAGCATACCGATCTTAAACATCGGTGAACTTTAAGTTCACTCGTCTTAAAGATCTAGTGTGAAAAGGGTATAAGTGATGAACATGGGAAACGATTCCACCAAGATATTTCCGCCATGGAAAAGCGATATCAGGGTAAATGGAATCCAAATTTGCTTCCTGATTAATGCTTGATATTAATAAGGTATGCATCAGAAACAAAATATCGACGTAAAACATCAAAAACAATATTTTATCGTTTGTCTATCGCTATATTTCGTTAGAAACCAACAATACCTCATAGCATAAAAATGCTGGGTGATAGTCATTTTCAGCTTTTAGGTCAAATATTATGTGGGATATAAAAATTTGTTTATGGAGACATTGTATTACCTCCCATTACTTATAAAATGGTTAAATATTTTTTATCACCCTTTAAAAGACAACATTAAGGCCCGGTCTTTCCACCTTCAGATAAAGTTCCAGGTAACTATCTGACAGATAAGGTTATTTGTAACTTCATCTGCTGAATAAATGTCAATACCAGTCAGTGAATCCAATACGTCAGTCTCATTATCCGTTAGATAACTATCCGATAGATACATTTGTATAGAAAGAAGGGATGACATTTATTCAGCAGATGAAGTTACAAATAACCTTATCTGTCGGATAGTTACCTGGAACTTTATCTGAAGGTGGAAAGACCGGGCCTTATAAGACAGTCCCATTTTCTTTTGTCGGCCAGCAAGTTTTTTACACGATTTTCCTTTAAGATTCTTATAGTTTTGTTCCATTTAATATGATTTAAATTTCCGAGAAAATCTAAATGTTTGTTATGGTGGTAGGTCATTGAAACCATGAATTAACCATATGTTTCCAATCGGAGATACCAACTGTATATATACAATGCTCAATAACAATATATCCCAGCAGCTGTTCCAGGACCTACTATGTTTTTACTGACCAGTCACATCACAAAACATTAATTTATGAAAGCACACAGCACACCGCTACTCATAAATTACAATCTATCCTTCTTTATAACATCTTACTTGAAATTAATATTCTTTAAATGAACAAGCCGTTAATGTTGATGTTGAATATGAATAATTTGTAGCCCCTCGTTATTGATTGACAATGGATTGGTTGAAATCAGATATGGAAACGTGACGGTTTTTGTACAATAAGTTTTAAAATTTTAACTGACGTACAAAGGTAATTCAATATTTTGTTTCCCCCTTTATTTAACGTATAGATTTTGACTGATAAACGTATTTATAAACATCTTTTGACTAAAGTCTATTTCAAATTAGATTAAAGTAGATAGCGCTGCGAACCGAGTATGATTTACACTGGACATATACAGTATAGCGGGAAATTTAAAATAAGTTACAACTAGGGCATAGGCGTACTGGGTTAGCAAGTGATTTTTTTTTTAAATATAAAAATAGTTAATAAGATATTGAAATAAACAAGGCAGATAATACACTTACGTTATTTATACGACATAAATTCAGTTTAATGGGAAATTTGAAAAGTTAAAAAAATATTAATTTTTAAAAATGATGTAATATGTATAAAAAGAGAGATTTGGCTAAAAAAGTTTAAATAAAGCAATAAAACAAACAATATATCTTTAGAGCTAAAGTTTCTTATTTAAATATTTATTGTAAATAAAAATTAAAAATATATGTATATATGAAGGTCTAAAAATTATATCAATAACTTCTTTTTTGGGCACAATCAGCTGGGCTATCTTTTGGCCTCACGTTAATCTCTATCTTGATCTGTTAATTGTCAAGTGTCAAAAAATATTTATATGTCAGATAACCTAAAAAATATACAACTGTATAAAAACAAATTACATGGAGAATTTTCTCCATAAAATCTAAGCCAAGAATATAAATAAAAGTTTAAATATGTAAATAATAACAAAATATACGAAAAAAGTAAAATAATATAAATAATATATATTTCCAATGTACGACACTGAATATCTGTCAACTTGGACTAAAAACAATATTTTAATAGTGTAATAGGGATGACGTTCTAAATCAGAAGCAAGGACAAACAGCTCCTATGTTGTTACACACATTTTTCTAAGGTGACATAAAGCATAGGTACTGAAAACATAAACATCGGCATTAAAATACGAGGATTACCTCTTATGTTTTTGCAAAGACCACTAGATGGCAATATTGAAATTTGTCATTACTATATACGTAATATTTGACATTTGTTATTGTGAAATCAGTGGCAGCTTATAAATTGACCGAGTAGTTTACTGAGCGTTAAAAAAAAACATGTTTGTGAAAAAATGGATATTACTCGTGAAGGTTTTCGTTGGATGATTTTTAACGATTTTAGTAAAGGCCTAACTCAAAAACAAGGCATAGATTCTCTTCGTTCAACTTTTGGTAATGAAGCACCATCAGAAAAGACTGTTTACAATTGATTTGCAGAATTTCGTCGTGGTCGTGCGTCCATCAGTGATGAATCTCATGAAGATCGACCAAAATCGGTTGTGATTCAAAAAACATCGATTCTGTGCGCAAAATAATTGAAGAAGATCGGCATGTGAGTTACCATGAGATAGAGGCATCCTTTTGCATATCGCAGACTGCAATACATTCGATTTTGCATGAGAAAAAGATCTGTTTTAACAACAGTGGAATCGTTGGACATCGCTGCTTTAATTAAATCCTTGTTTAAAATTATTACTAAGAACAAAAAATGTAAAATTATTAGTTATATATTTATTTTACAAATTGATTTATAATTCTCGAATAAACGTAGCTCCAGGAAACAATACGTTCAAAAATTAACCTTTAATTGAAATGCTTTTTTCAAGAACGTTTCATTGTAGTTTTAGCTGACAAGTGATTGATGTGTCTGTAGGCATAGAGCTTCGATAAAAAAAAATATAGTAATTGTATGCATGTTCAGTGTATTATTATCGTAATTTCGAATGTCAGATGAAACAACTTTTTTAGATGTTACCAAATTGAGTTAAACCAATTAAAGTATAAAGGTACTCGCTTATTAAGTTGGTATTTCTTTTGAAATCAAATTGTATGTTAGACAAAATTATATTGTTAAAGCATAAGGCATAAATAAAATTTTTGGGTGTTATGTTAGATACAGTTTCCTACACAAAGCCTAACGCACTGTAACCGTAATGGCATAATTTTGAGTTTTAAAATTTTCCAGTGTTATGAAATAAAAGAATGGAAGAATTGAGAAGAAGGGATAAGAAGACACAGGAATTTTAAGAGGGGTCTTCCTGTTCATTAGCATTACAAGTCTGAAGTAGCATTCTTTTAGCGAAATGAAAAATAAATAATATTATCTCCATATTTGAAAAAGTAAACATTATACCAGGTCTACAAGTATGAAATGCGGATTTTTTTCAAACTTGCCGCGCATACAGAGTGTATAGTTCAAAGTTTCAACACATATGGCGTTTTGTCAAGTTATCATTAGTGTCAAATGCGTATAGGTTATAATTTGAAAAGTAATCATATAGTTTTGTTTTACTGTGTTAAAAATGTCAAATTTTGTGCCAAATAAAGAGCATTCGCGGACAGTACTACTGTTTTGTTTTCATTTGAAAAAAACTGCTGCTGAATCTTACCGACTGCTTCGAGAAGCTTATGGTGAATATGCTCCATCGCAAGATACGTGTGAACGATGGTTTCGGCGTTTCAAAAGTGGTGACTTTGATCTTACAGACAAAGAACATGGAAAACCTCCAAAAAAATATGAAGATACAAAATTGGAAACATTGCTACAGGAAGACGATAGTCAATCACAAAAACAACTAGCAGAGCAGTTAGGCGTTAGTCAACAAGCTGTTTCCAATCGCCTACGAGAGATGGGTAAGATCCAGAAAGTCGGCAGATGGGTTCCACATGCATTGAATGAGAGGCAGATGGAAAAACGCAAAAACACTTGTGAAATTTTGCTTGCACGATACAAAAGAAAGTTTTTTTTACTGGCGATTACTGGCGATGAAAAATGGATTTTTTTTGAAAATCCCAAACGCAAAAAATGGGTGAACCCAGGCTCACATCAACTGCAAGACCGAATCGCTTTGGCAAAAAGACAATGCTCTGTACTTGGTGGGACCAAAACGGTGTGGTCTATTATGAATTGTTAAAACCTGGTGAAACAGTTAATATTCAACGCTACTAACAACCACTGATCGAATTGAACCATTCGCTGCTTATAAAACAACCAGAATACGAAAGAAGACAGCACAAGGTAATCTTCACGATAACGTTCCATCACATAAGGCAAAAGCAGTTTGCAACACATTGGAGGCACTCAAGTGGGAAGTGCTATCCCATGCCGCTTACTCACCAGACTTGGCCCCTTCAGATTACCACTTGTTCGCATCGATGCGTCACGCACTTGCCGAGCAGCACTTTTGTTCATATGAAAATGTGAAAGAATGGCTAGATGAATGGTTTGCGGGGAAAGGGGAAGAGTTCTACTGGCGAGGTATTCACAAATTGCCTGAAAGATGGGAAAAATGTATAACTTCTAATGGAGCATACTTTGAATAAATAAATTTTTACTGTTCTTTTGAGTTTATTGTGTTTTATTTTTAAAAAAACCGCATTTCATACTTGTAGATCTGGTAAACGTACTTAAATTTTTCATGAATCATTTAATTATTTTCCAAACCCGATGCAGACAGCAATGCTATCTGAGATCTGTTTTATAAACATAAGAACGGCCGATTCCAAAGACCATTAGGATTAAGGAGCATGAGATCATTATGTATATAGAAAGAAGCCAGATAAAATGGAGTCATATAAAGAAGTTGTGGTTAATCTCATGAATAATGCACTGGTCTAGAAAGTCAGGTGTCACTCTATAACACAGGTGAAATAACGACCTGTCGCTTATAAGAATACTTTGTTTATAACACTGGAATAAATGGCATAAACAAAACAAATCCGATAAGTTTGATCAGCTGGAATTTATCATAATGATTTAAGTAGTCGATACAAATTCACTTATGCCCGGTTGCAAGAATCAGGATCAAATGGCTTGATATCCTATCAACGTTGATTTGCATCAAATCGTGTATCAAACTATTGCAAGAATACGAATTACCTGTTGATCGCGGAACAAATCGCGCATTAAATTGATACCCGAAAATTCACCGATCAAGTCGAGATCAAGCCAAATTCCTACCGCCATTTTATGTTAAATATTTTGACGTATGACATAGATCTTGTTTTGAAACATTTTTACTATCATTTACCCTTTTTTTAATCATTTTTATACTGTAATATAAGCACAGCATATTTACTGGAGATATAGACAGGGTAATTTTTGTTTTAGTTAATAAAAAATAACACTGTTTTAGAATGTATTAATTATTAATATGTATAAATAATGTATAAGAAAATGTATAAAAAGTAAAATAATATGTAAGAAAATGTATAAAAAATAAAATAATGTAAAGAGAAGATCTAACTAAGTATAAAATAATGGTAGAAACTCATTTAATTTTAATTAAGCAACTAACAGGCAATACTAATCTAATACAAAATATGAAGAAAAAAACTAAATTATTGTAGTGTAACAAAACTAATGATAGTAAATAAATAAACTAATATATAACTAATAAACTAAAAAAAAATGCAAAATAAATAGTACAGACATAAACCTCATGATGGAACATGTAAATACACTCAAAAAGACTCCAAATTTTCTGATGTAAATGTACTTTAAATTAATTTGCAGTCATGTTTGGAACAGTACTCTCTGCATATTCAAACACTTACCAAAATATTTTCTGGTTTGGAAAATTCTTCTGAATTGTCGTCCTCATCAAATAAAATTTCTTTCATATTACTTAAAGGCATCCCAAAACCATTAGCATGTATATTATAATTTAATAAGAAATAAAAAATTGAAAATTGGATTAACCACAACTATACGAATGTGGTTAAATTGGTGTCATAACTGTTTAATAGTGTTATAATGAAACGTTTTTAGAACTCTGAAGAAATATCTTGATTCATTTTTTTTTTTCTACTTGTTATCTTTTTACTGATATTTCTTATACTACATGCGGTCATGAAAATTTTAAAATGACTAATTTGTAAACAAATTTCATAATAATAGTTTATTTATATAATTCGCTATCGAATTGAACATTCATTAAACCGTTTTAATTCATTAAAATTAATGTAATCTTTGTAAATAAAAAAAAAAAAAAAAAAAAATGCACTGATCTATTGACCTTGTTTTACTGGTTTATATATGTATTTTAAAATCAATTTTTACCGACCGCCAACATATATAAGGAAGGTATTGTGATCATACCGATTTTGACATTTCGAATTTCGATGGATCTCCACGAATTGAGGTCCCTACATAACGTTTTGACTATTTTTAGCATGATGTCTGTCGGTCTGTTTGTCCGTCTGTTCGTCTGTCCGTCTGTCTGTGTATACGTGCAGAGCAAATTCGTCTAAAAGGATTTTTACGAAACTTCATATGTAAGCTTTTGATATCAATGGCACGAGTTGATCAACTTTTAGTAAAAATCAGTTGACTAGAAATGGGAGTTTACTCGTGTCGATTTTAAGATTTTTGCAAATATTTAATTTTGTATAAAAAATTTATTTAACAAAAGTTGCTATATAGAAATAACTAACAACTTTTATTTGAGACATTTTTTGATAAAACGAAAAAATTTTGAAAAATTTTTCGAATTTTTTTCAAAGTATCTATTTTTCATACTTATATCTAACGTTTCCATGGTTATAATAAATAATATCTCTGCTAGAAAATATTAGGCCAAGTTATTTCTACTATGCTGCTAGAATGTTTTTTATACAAGTACTTTGTGATGGCGGTCCTGTGGTGGCCACTGCTGATTTTTTTAATTCTCATCATAAACAGGCAATTTATGCATTAAAACAAGTGAAATATAGTACTTTTAAATAATAAGTGTAGGTTATGTTTGTGTTATGATAAGTTCTTTTTAAATTGCTTCCCCCCCCCCCAATAAAAATTGATAATTTTCACTAAATTTTAATTACTATACATCTAACATAATCTATAGAAAATCTTAAAATTTTTAGAATATTCTCACACTTTAAAATAATTGCATATCAAATTCCATCATAATAAAAATTATAGAAGAATTCAAATAATCCAAAGAAAATATTTGTTAAGTCTAGACATTTATCTCAAACAAGATGCTACAATTATCAAGATACAAACTCCATCTACTGTAAAAACATATTACTACAAAATATTTAACAAATATGTCATCAATATCAAACTCAATTACTTTCAGAACATTCCTATTAATATCACAAATACTTTCTCAACAACTTACTAATAACAATCAAGAAATAGTTGAAATAAATCAATAATAAAAAGACCTAGTCTAAATTAAAATGTCTGTGGATAGGGGCAGTGCCTTCGACATTCTTACTAATTAAATAGTCAGCCTTATAAATCAAGTTTAATCTAAGTTGACAATCGTCCTACGGTGATATGATCTAAATTAACTTCTGACATGCCTCTCATATCAGCTTGATTGTGTTCCAGACAGTTTCATGGATGTCACTTTGATTGACAAGTTATACCCTTTTCACACTAGAACTTTAAGATCGGATGTTAAAGTGAATGTATCTTTAAATGCTAATGTGAAACCGTACGGCCTCGTATAAACACGACCGATGTTTAAGACAGAGATCTGCGTCTTAAACTTCGTACGCATTGCCAACTTAATTTCTATTATAAAAAAATACTCCTTGAATTTGTGCTGTCAACATTTTATATTATCATAAACAAGAATACTGTATTATATCGACGTTATAAGAAGTTTATACTTATTGTTATAATAAAATTATTTATTTTAATAATGTGTTTAATAAAATACAGAGCTACAATAATTGAGATAAAATGTATCGACTTACATGTTAATACAGGTGTAATATATTCTTTATTGTAGTGTCTTTATTGTAGAATGAAATGAAATATCCATAATTGTTTATAATAATTCAAAATGTGCGTCTGCGCAGACAGTTCAAAACTGGTAATTTCATGACGGTAACTTAAGGACAAAATTACTGTAGCTGATGACAGCACCGGAGATTTAAACATCAAGTGTGAAAGCATACCGATCTTAAACATCGGTGAACTTTAAGTTCACTCGTCTGAAAGATCTAGTGTGAAAAGGGTATTAGACCTTTTCTCGAACGCTCTAGACTTAAACAGAGTGATTCGGAGCACTCCGACCTTGCTTCCCGAACCCAGCTATTACACAGATGACTACAACCCTTCGGTGGTAAACTTCATCCTCCTGAAATATAACCTCCATTATATGCTTCTTAAATAAAATACTATTAATTATAAAAACTAATTTCTAATGTGGTAACTCTTAATAATACTTGTTCCTCTTGAGTAAGCGGCTGTTTTACAATATCCTTTAAAATGTCATTTATTAATGTCTTCATAATTAAAGAAAATGACAATTTTACATAAATCTTATAAAACCAAGGATAAATAATAAATAAATTATAACAATACCGCCTTATTATCTGACATTACACAAGCGGATAAAATATTACGTAAAAATTATCGTGAGTTGAAACTATTCAACTTCTTTGTCTTACATTGCTTGGAACGACATATGTTTCAGCAAAAAATATAATTATCATATTCACTTTTTGACCTACAGAGATGTGATAAAAATTTTCAATGATACAAATGTTGAGTAATGCGTAACCACAATTCTTCCTGTCCGCAAAAATGATATAAATTTCCTAGTTTATTATAAATTTTTTCTTCAAGCAGATTATAATGCTAACATTACATTGTTCAATACATTCGGTAGAAATGATACATTTTTTTACTAGTAACAAAATGTGAACATTTTTATACTAGTAAATAGTTCATATAGTTATCAACAGATGGCACTGATGGCAGCAGTCGCCATAAACAAAACATCTGTCAATTTACTATGTTTGTAGCGTGGTTTGTAGTGAATTCAAAAGTTAGTTACGTTATTAGTGAGTTACTTTATTATTATTTTGTGATCATTCTGTGATTAGTTACAAAATACACAATATAAAGATCAAAAATTAAAAAATGTCTCAACCAATTCAATGTACACCGCCGGAATTAGCAGCAATAGCATCTGAAACTATAAAGTCATAAGTATTTATGGTTGCAAATTTTTAATACCTACGCTTGAAGAAAAAATAGTATATGTCACTCGGAGTAGAACGCCTTTTTTGTGCTTGGCTCAACATTTAAGCTCAGCACAAAAAAGAGCGCGTTCTACTCCTAGTAACATAATATACTATTATCAGCTAGAATATTGATTTTATGCTCTTTTAATGTAATTAAAATTACATTCGTTCAATTTCTTCTTTTGCTGTTGAAATATTATCTTCTGTAAACTCCTGACAAAACTGTATCGGTCGGTTTATCTGACATATTTCTGATATATTTTTAATAGGATTTTTAAAATCCCTTGCTTGATCATCTTTAATGATCCGCCTATAGCGTGAAGGCAAGCGTGTAATCGAGATAACAAGTGGCAAAAATGGTTGAACACCTGTCTCACTTAAACCGTAGTTATACCGCAATAAATCATATTCTAACACACAAATATTCCTTTTAGGGTTCACAATTCAAAAAACTCTTTAATATATTCATTGCATCTCCTGTTACTATTGTATCATGAAAATTATAACGTGGATTGCTTCCAGTCCAGTAATTTTTCAGTTAGCTGCTAAACATAATTTTAAGCAGAAGAAATGTGGCATCTTGCGGAAGAAGAAGACGATTTGTCCAACGTATAACTCAACCTGCGAACCGTGGTATCGCTCATAATTAAACCTTAAATCCATCCTAATAATAAATACAACCAACTAGCGCACATGGAAAGTTCATATCCGAAACCACTCGCAAATTATGAACTCATTATGTGGGAGTCCTCAGACTGTAGGTATGTACAAAGTATGTACAACAGTTGAAATAATATAAATATTTTTTAAATTAAATGGCCAACCTGATAACAGGGTGTTAATCCAAACCACTCGGGAATCTGGACTTTCCGAAAACTTATAAACTTTTTAAATTTAGCAATTTTGTGTGAGAGACTTAAATTTCGAAGTAAAGTCAGCGGATCCACCATATCTCTATTTTCAGCAATGGAGATCAATTTTTATATATCGTTAAAAATTAGTATCTAGGCACTCCCAACTCATATATGGTTACAACGTTAATTTACTACTGATTGTAAACAAATTTATAAATGTCAGTTTCATTATACAGCATAATTAAATATTAAATAACCTTTTTATGAAAGACTTCCAAATATGTGCAACTTGTATTGATTTCGATTCACTTCAAATGTCACTCAGATAGCTAGAACGATATATCAGCTTTGGCCACTTGTTAAAAAACAACTGGAACGACATATTAAGTGTTGAAATAATAAAATATGCTCAGATAATGCTCTATATTTCAAGACATTTTATTTTCTGCATAACTGAAATGGAGATAGACAAATATTTTAATTTTTACGAAACCAAAAATTTATAAATAGGTCTATGAAAACCAGTGAATAAGAAGACTAAGGGCCGGTTTTTCCACCTTCAGATATAGTGGCTGGTAACGTTATCTGACGGATAAAAACAATAAAGCGTCTTTCCACTTTCAGATAAAGTTATTAATACGAATAAACTATGCTATCTGGCAGATAAGTTATTCGGTAGTCAAAGTAGCGAATAAGTAACAAATAAGTGCTGTCACTGTCAAAAAGTTGGAAATTAAATGATTTCTTGGAACAATAAATTGCAAAATGAACTTGAAAAAATAAATTTGTTTGAATTTTATTAATTGTAGAAATAATACCTTAACTCCAAAATAACAGTGCACCAGTCCACGGTGAGAAAAAATATGAAAAAAGTATCTCGTGCAATATCCAGCTTATGTCTGATTTCATTTGTATGCCTTGTACGGAAAATTAAATACACAAATTTCAACAAGTGTTTTACGAAATTGCCCGCTATCCACGAGTGGTTGCAGCCTGGGATGAAATGTTAGTGAAACTGCTTTCTTCTTTGAAAAAAACGCTGAAGTAAACGGTGTCGAGAAGGATATTTTATATTAAACGTTAGCCGGGATCCACGCCTTACAATACAATTTTTAATAATTCTAATATTCGCTTCGAATTTGAGCAATAAGATTATAATTGGTATAGTAGCAACTGCAGTATTACGCAACTTTAACGTTACAAGAGTTAATATGATGAACCACCCACAAAAGATCAGTACTGTGTCGGTGACGTACCTGCAGAAACTGATTACTCAGAAGAAATGAAAATGAAAGAATACTCCGTGATTTAATTTCTTATTTTCAAATTTATTATAACTTATTTTCTATTTACATCAATCATAATAAAATTAAATAAACGTAAAACAATTATTATTAATATCTACTATCTATTTCTCATTCCCCCATTTTTATTACATGCTTACGACATTAATAATTGCTAAAATCTTGTATAACGCATACATAAATTTAATATTGTTAATGACAATAACCAAAAAAAACGGCTCGACAGCTGTCAGTTTACCAATTTATTTATTTATTTCCATAGAGCAACAAAAAAAAATTCTTTCTCAACGCCTATTTCAGTTACACATTCAGTGTTACCAATCTGAGGATTCAATATGTCAGTCTCATTATCCGTCAGATCTATCTGATAGATAAATTTCAATTAAAAGACGGGATGACATTTATCCAACAGATAAAGTATCAGATAACTTTATCTATCAGATAGTTACCCAGAAGTTTATCAGAAAGTGGAAAGACACTGCCCTAAATGATTTTAGAACAGATTATCACCGCAACCAGATAATAAAATACATGAACACAACAGATTGTTGTGTACTTCATGACAGATCAAAATAAAAGATGCACCAAAGCTTCAGTTTCGCTTCGGTATTCGGCTGATTCGGCGTATTTTTTTAATATTCGGCTTGGTGTTCTTATGTTGGTATTTTAGTTGGTTCTTACCTTGGTGGTTTTAAGTCGAAGCAGTAGCAATATTCGGTATTGGTGTCAAATTAAAATAAAATCAAGTCTTATGTCTTATGACATAACAAAAGACGTACAATTGAACAGACAATAAAATCATTTAAATATTATTATTTAAATTATTATTGTCATGCGTCAACAAACCTATCATTGTAATTTATGCATAATGTACTTGCAATATTTTTAGTTGTACTCACGATTACTACAAATTACGTCAGACTATTCCATTGAAAATTACACCATACTTATTTTGAATCGTTCAATATTGAACTTATGCAGTTTTTTAATCATTAAAAATGAACTTTCACTTCCTGAATGCTCTGATAATTGAAGCTATTTGGTATTTTATATTTAAAACAATCGTTGATTAATAAATACATCAAGAAATACAAAAATTAAAATTTATTGTTATTGTTTGATCACAAGTAAGACCTCGCCTATACTAAACAACGATTTTAATGATTTATTTCTTGTATGATTTAAAATACTTTGAATAATTTTCATAATGATTCAAATATTTTATTTATTGTACAACGTTATTTGCACTGGTTTTCCACTTCCCTGTTTGTTTACCATTGCGTTCTGTGGAAAACCATTGTTTTCTAATGAATATTATTTGTGTTCTTGTATTATTATTTGTTAATTATATGTGAACCGTCAACTGGTTTATCCGAATTATACCTCGTTACTACTGGTGTAAATTTTTTTTTTGTCCCACACCTGTAGCCCAGATGGTTTAAACTAAAAATCTGAAAAAATTCTAAGTAATGTACATTTGTGTGAACCGGAAAAGTACCACAGGAATTTTTGATCAGATTATGTTTTCAGAAAATAACGCATTTTTTGTTTTTTTAACTAGAATATTTTAAATATTTAATTCGCTATGTAACACAGTAGATTAAGTAAGCGCTCGTAGCGTAGTGCGTTGTGTCGTTGCTTCGTAATTTGTAAACTAGAGTTCAATTCCTGTCAATTTTAATTTTTCTGTTTTTTTTTGCATTTTTATTTTGTTTAAATTATTTTGTCAAAATTCTAGTTATATTTTGGTAAATGTTGCATTTAATTTTTAAAAGCGTAAATTTAATAACCAGTGGGAAGTATTGAAATTATAATTTAATTCTATATTTGAATGTATACGAAATCAGAGAGCGGGGCTTATGATTTAAGCAACCAATGGAAGCCATAGGCGCAATTTTCAAAATCTTAATGAACCTTCCCAGCAAACATTTTTATACGGGCCAGTACTGGTAAAGCACATACTCCCCGGCATTGAAAGTAATGGGCCAGTACCCCGGTGTCCCCGTGGCCGTTACTGGCCCATTGATGTATCAGTTGCCGGCCCAGCAACGGTAAAGTGCAAAATAATCGCATTAGTTGCAAGATTTATTTCTGATGGTTTTAAGTAAAAAGTATGAGTGAAGAAGAGTGCTTATAAAATGCTGGTAAAGTACTTCGTATAGGCGGAATGCGAAATACAAATGTGAAGTACATTATTAATACTGGCGTTGCACTTACTTTTGGTGCCAGTAATTTACCAGCATAAAAGCAGTTTGCCAGCATTCGGCCGTTAGTTGAATGTTTGCTGGGTTGTTATATAAAAAAATACTGCACATATTTAGAAACTTAAATAATGGTATTAGGCATTCGGATTAAAATTTTTAAAAAAATATTTTGACATAAAATTTGTTTTGGCATCCAAAATAAACATCATTCTGTTACTAAATACCTGCAAAATGTGTGAAAATTCACACTTCACATCAATTTTTTATTAAGGTGAAAAGATTTCCGTGTTGAAATAATTTGGGAACTGCTACCCTATACTCAAACTCAAATGTTTAAAAGGAAAAGAGATTTAGAACCCCTGGTAAAATAAACTACATATGGAGTTGAGTGATCTACAAACGAGAGTGTTCTTTTTCCGCATTATCTCTAGCACTCCACTGAAAATAACTTAAGTGAGCTAACAAGTGAGAAGGGCGGAGTCCCATAGATAAACCCTTCTAAATTATTAATAAGTAGAAGGGTGCGCCAGTTGCGTGCCTGACACGTGAGCTATTTATGAACTAACTTGACTTCAACAAATTTAGGTGCGAGATGTTTATAACACTCATATATCACGAAAAAAATCTGTGTCACAGACACAGAATATTTATTTTAATATGTATAATGTGGGGTATATATTTTTATAATTATTTAAGATTGCATGTTTGTAAAAAATATATCATTTTACATTAGTTTATTTATTAAGGTGTGGAGAATAATCACCTCTGTCCTTTCATTTTACCATATAGGTAGGGCTGCCATACGTCCCGGTACACCGGGACATGTCCCGGTTTTTGTTTGTGTCCCAGTGTCCCGGTCCAAGAATCATTTGTCCCGGTCGATTTAAAATTTATGCATATTAAAAAATTATTTTCCGATAATATTGTACATATACATATATACATACTATATTTAAATTATATAACAGATTCGAGGTCCGAAATGTTCCGGAGTAATGCCGAGTACCATTCAGCTAGTCACTAGCTGACTGGTACTGACAGATGAGCGCAATTCGCTTTCTATTGACACCGCGAAAAGCATAATTCAATGTGTTTTAAATTATAAAATGTCATGCATTGAATTCTATAATTATATAAAAGGGAAAAAAGAACTGCTCCAAAAAACGAAAACATCGGAGAAGTATGATTGGGCAAAGAAGAGCGATGATAAAGAAGCCACCGAAGTCGGGGAAGGGGGAGAGTAAAGGCAAGAGAAGAATGGAATGTAAAGTTCTATTTGGTTTTATTAAATTGAATCGCCCATTAATTTATATTATATTATTTTAGATTTGATAAAGACGCATCCACAAAAAAAACATCAAATTTTTCCAGTCGAACTGAGTGTTCCAAAATGATTCACCATTGATCCCAACGTTTTGCTCTTGGAATACCTATTATCAATCTCTGCTTTAATTATTTTTTTTTGTCTTTAAAATTTTTTATTTTTTTAAAATATTGTGCAATTTTTTATAATAAAGGTATTATTGTCGATAAAAGTTTTTTTAAAGTTTTTTGGGGGGGGGGGGTGGTGGTGTTCGGTAGTCCGACAATTATGGCAGCCCTACATATAGGCCGTGTCTCCAACGCTATAGCTTTGAAATTTTAACAAATCCCCAATCAAAATGTATAACTATTTATATAAAGATACAAAGTAACAAAATATAAACTATTTTAGATCATGTAGTACCAAGTAACTTCCAAATTTAACGTTATACCTCATCTTCAATAATAAAAAACAGTGTATTGGGCCTGGTAGTTCAATTTCAACCACCTGTATACTATTGATAAAATATTAATATATGTGTATATTCTCATAAAGAATTATTTTAAGCAATTCTGTTCCTTATTTATTAATTGTTAATGACTATATTCCTTAATGAGCTTTATCATGATTAGCCATCTTGATATGTAGTGATACGTGATATTTGCAAGTGGCGTGTTCATTTTATTCTGACGTTTTTAGTTATTTTTAAGTGATAAAAGTGCAGAAAATACTTGAAATAGCGTGTTATAGTGTAGACTTTAGTGTTTGGACTACATACAGACCAAAATTGGAGCGACTGGAAAGGTATTTGTAGAAATTTTTGTTAATTTTATAATGTAAGTCATTGTTATGTAGAATGTGCTTCTATGGACAATATAGAAACATACATGCATACACTATCGGCTATAACTAGAGAAACAAAACTATTTTTTAAATTATTTTCATAAATCCCGATTATTGACTAAATGAATATTGAATTATATTGGTATAGCAACAACAATTTATAAGTTAGAACCTGCTCTTAAAAATATTTGTTGTACTGGTACAATAAATAAAATAATTAACTTTCTGCTGCAGCAGACCATCTGCATATTTCTTTTGTAAGACTTAATAATAAAACAATTTTTTGTGGTTACATTTTTTCCTTTGCTCCCGTTCTTGTCCCGGTTTAGAGTTTCATAATTATGGTAAGCCTATATATATATATAGGGGGGCCGCAGACAACATTTAAGTTATTTTGGGGGGTCCCATGCCAGAAAAGGTTGAGAAACACTGGTTTAATCTCCTCGGGCAACAAATTGATGAATTTTATACAATAATAATTTGAGCTATTTCTGGATTTGTTCATGCGAAGGTACTGAGAACGGATATCGTTTTTTGAGCGAGTAGTAAATTTGCTCAAATTCTTATGTATTAGCAAGAGGCAATTATAAATGAATAATGCTGGTAAGGTCATTATTTTGAGACTTGTAAAATAATCTCGACATTCGGCTCTGTAGGCAGCGCTGACGATAATTCTGACAGTTTTACGCTGAAGGCTAAAAATTCTGTCTGCGGACGGAGAATGTCCCCATATAAATATCCCATAATTTGGGATAAATGGGCTTTCAATACGACCTCTTTATAATTCTAAGGGCTTTTGGATTATAAAAATGCGGGTGATAGATGAGCTTACTCCCCAATGGACTATACCGTAAGACAAACGAGACTGGAACGCGGCAAAATAAAAAATACGTAAAGTTTCAAAAGAAACCGAAGTTTTGAGCCTGACAAAAGCGTAGTTTTTTTTTTGTAAAATAAAAAATGTGTATTTTATGTTTAATCAAATGTTTTTGTATTAGCAGCATTAAATCGTAGCCCAACATACGACACAAAACCTAAGCATAAAAGTAATATATGTTATTTAGTACCATATTACTTGTAATAATTTGATTATGCGGTATAATAATAAAGTAATGATTTAAGATAATTAGTATTTATTAGATATGTTCGTGCTCATAATAATTTATGCACTTTTATGTATTAATTAAAATTTATCTGCATAAATAATACAAGCATTTTAATTTGTTTATATCTGTATTTCTTTGAGAAAGTAGAGAGTAATATTGTACAATATTGGATTGGTCTACAATATTTGTAACATATTATACTTACATAATACGATCGAAAAGAAAGAGTCATATCTTGTTTAGTACAAAAATGGGCCTTACCTGGAACAAAAAAAAAGATAATTATTCGTAAAATAATGAAAAGAAAGAAGTAAAATTGCCAACCTACTTAACAATATAATATCTGACCCTTATTGTGCAACAAATAATAGATTTTCATTTTTCTCTCATTATATTTATAAGAGGTGAAAACGTTTTTAGACATTCCATCATTCGGTCTATCCTTTACAATCATCTAATTAGATTTCCATTATAGATAACACCTACCACCAAAATATTTAACTACCAACACATGTCCGAACAACACGATTTGAGGATGACGAATGAAATTTTCTATCTACAAATATAAACTAGAGAGCATTCGTTGGCATTTGTAATATCTATAGATTTTAGTCGCTGATAGTTGCTTCTTGGAAATCAATATCACAGAATTAATTGTGATGAAAGCAGGAAACGACAAAATATTTTGTAATATACATATTTTAATGGAGATTAAAATTCGCTGGTCCTATTATAAATTGTTAAAACTGTAAATAAACTGTAAGTACCTTATTAGAAACTTCATCTGCGAACAAAGCTAATATTATTCTTTCTTTATTTCCCTAGGCTTTGCGGCGTTTAAAATACGAGGGATGTTTCCTAAATTCTAGGAATTGTGCTATAATTAAATTATGCAGAACTTATAGGCAATGTTATTGGTGCCAGACAAGTCTTGACATGTTTATGCAACTATCTAGTGCAATATTGTTCAGTCTGATTTAGGTGTTCGAGTGATATAGACGCGTTTTCATAGCACTGTTTTTGTAACCATGGAAGACGCAGCAAAATCTCAAAGAGCAATAATTTTCTTTTTGTGGAAAGGTGTGAAAACATCAGAAATTATTCAACGTCTGCAAGGAGTATTGGGTGAGTCTGCAGAATCCAAAAGTACTGTTTATCGGTGGATCGATCGTTTTAAAACCGGTAAAACATCACTAGAAGATGATCCACACAGTGGGCGCCCAAGCACGTCGGTAAATGAAAGAAACATTACTGCCGTCGAAGACTTACTGAAAGAGGACTATTCGTCAAATTAGTGTGCGCCTAGGAATAGGTACACGACATCTTGCATGATTGTTTGGGCGTTAGCAAGGTTTCGCCGCGCTGGGTGCCAAGGCTGTTGGGACCAGAACAGAAACTCAATAGGAAAGTTCTTTGAGGACGGCTTAAAAAAATTAGTTTATCGTTGGGATAAATGTATTTAGTTAAATGGAGATTATGTGGAAAAACTACATTGTAATATTGACGAAAATTAACAAAATAATAAAAATTATAGCTAAATTCCCAGAACTTTGGAAACATTCCTCGTATTAATCATTATAAAATAAAATAAAAAATAAAACAACGTACAATATTTGACATTTGATGATTTTACAATATTTTTTAATTCATTTATTTGTTTTTCCTCCAGTGTCCTTATTTATATCTTTTCACTCACCGTGATTTGTCAATTCTGTCCGTTCTTTTCTACTCCTTTTCCTCCTTATTCTAACAAAGCTAATAACGTGTATCTAAATATTTTTTCGGATTATTTTATCTAGATAATCCCAACACTGGTTATGAGTTTAAAACTATTCCTAGAATAATGAATGTTATTAATACCTACCAAAACTCTATGATTAATTCTAAATGTATCTGCAATTAATAATGTACACAGTTTAGTTTTAAATATGAAGTCATCGTTATGGTCGGTAGGAAATAATGTGCTGCTGAATAATTTAATTAGAATGCCATGTCACTCACCGAACTTCCTATCAAGACAAGTGATTCATTCTTCTCTAGATCAATCTCCGTCCGAGAATTATGGTTGTGTCATGCAAACGTGCTTCAAATATCTCATCAAATTCCTAACATATTAAGGTAACGTTTAAGATGATGCAAGTAGCGTACCACGGATTACTGACGGAGCAAAATCCGGAACCAGCGTTGGGTGTGCGTTCGTTGTTTTGAATCCACGCCAACAGTTTCAGTACCGTCTGCACTCCATAACGCGTGTTTATACTGCTGAGATGTACGCTATTTTCAGGCCCTGTGTTTTGTTTCGTCAGAGCAAAGTCGGTCAAGTGTTTTCTTGCTGAGCTCTCTGAACAGTATCCAAGATCCAGATCCAGTGCATCCTCTTGTACTAAAGATCCGGTTGCTACTCCACAATCTGAATGCTCAGAATGTGAGGGTAGAGTTGTTTTGGATACCGGGACATGTTGATATTAAAGGCAACGAAGCGGCTGATGAAGCTGCAAAATCCGCCTACCACAGACCTATGATTGATGTCAGTTTCATATTTCCAGATGACGCAAGGAGTCATCTAAAACATCTGGTTTTAGACAGGTGGCAGCACGAGTGGAGCAGCATACGGAACGTTAAGTTGCGACAGATTAAGGGAGACGTTAAAACATGGGGTTCTTCCTGCAAGATTAACCGCAGGGAGGAAACCGACATCACACGCCTCCGTATAGGCCACTGTTGGTGGACCCATGGACACCTCCTTCAAGGTGAAGAGTCCCCTATCTGTGAGACGTGTAACACAGATTTGTGTTACACGTCTTATGGTCCGAAAAATACAATAACCCATCATTGAAATAATTTGAACTTTTTTATTGTGCAGCAATCATTTATTTTTCTGACATATAATATTTTTGATAAATTATTATTTTTCTCCCGAACATCGCCGGATAAGTCTGCTAGTAAAATAGTCAAAATTTAACTTAGCAGAGCCCTGCAGATTGGGGGGTACTGGTAATTTCCACTGGCTTCTCTTGTCTCTCGGCGCTCTTGTCTACGAGTACCAAAATATAAGAGACAGGCGTTGAAACAAAGTTCTGCTAAGCTGTAGTGGCCATATGTTTCTAAAATCTGATATTATCTTTCGGTTATAAATACAAATTAATCAAAAACTCATTAAATAATAAGAAGAACTGTCTTTTAATTAGGCAGTCAAATCTCTAGTAGAAATTTCCGTTCTCCAACATTCTTATCCATCTCCATAGAAGCCACTCATTCAAAACGATCCACTTTACTGTCATTCTTAACCGAGACCAATTAAAAGAGCGTTACTTTGTAGAAACATTTAATTAAGTTTTCTGTTTGTCCGATGCACTACCCTTGTTATCTATAAGTGGCTGTAACTGGATACAGACCTATATATATGTACATAATAGGCCAGAGATATTACACAGAAACTTGACACGTGTGTAGTACTATCACTCAAACACGTGGACTACAGAGGCGTACGTCAAATAATGCTTAGTTTACACCAGTGATTCTCAAAGTGGGAGATACCGCCCCCTGGGGGCGCTGGAATGAACCAGGGGGGCGATAGTAGCCTCGGGTGCATTTGAGAGGCATTGAAAATGATGAAGACTTGCTTACTTATTGTCAGCACTTGGATGCTCTCCATTCTGACAACCAACGATTTGAAGATAATTTTAAAATGAACATACCCGATTGGGTTTTGGATCCTTTTTCAAGTGCAAACATAGAAGACTCTCCAAAATTACAAGAAGAACTGATGGAAGTAACAACAAATTACGAATTGAAAATTAAAGACGGCTACCAACAGTTCTGGCTGCAAAAGCAGATTCCTACAACTTCTCCTGGGTTATGGGCTATAATAGTTGCCGGTTCATATGAATAAATCCAAGTTTCGCCATCTATAATGATGTTGTACACGGATTTTGCAGTGCCTAGGTTGAATTTTTCAGCATTCCCTTTCACCAATCAACACGAGCCTTTTTTGAGCTTCGGCCATGTTTCGTCACCTGTAACGATGTTGTATACGGATTTTACAGTGCCTAGGTTGAATTTTTTTAGCATTCCCTTACACCAATCAACACCACTAGGAAATATAATTTTGAAAACCCTCATTACGTCAAGTTCCTTGGAATCCACGTAGATCCTCATTTACGTTGGGACCAACACACGGAATTTCTTAGTAGAAAGCTTAGGGCCACTATCTACCTGATAAGGAGGTTGAAATACGAAGTATGTAAAGAGGTCGTATTGAAAGCCTATTTTTCATTATTTCAATCCCACCTAAATTATGGGATACTTATATGGGGACATTCTCCGTCCGCTGACAGAATTTTTTTTTAGCATTCCCTTACACCAATAGACACGAGCCTTTTTTGAGCTTCGGCCAAATTATACGGAATCCATCTGGAACATATCTTTTTCACAGCTAAATGTTCATGCTAAATCGAATGTATTACAGTTTGCGATATGCCAAAGAATGCCTCTATCTCACGGTAAGTCACCCGATCTTCTTCAATCATTTTGCGTACAGCATCGATGTTTTCTTGAATCACAACCGATTTTGGTCGGTCTTCACGAGATTCATCATTGACGGACGCACGACCACGACGAAATTCAGCAAACCAATTGTAAACAGTCTTTTCTGATGGTGCTTCATTACCAAAAACGAAGAGATTTTATGCATTGTTGTTGAGTTAGGCCTTTACTAAAATCGTAAAAAATTATCCAACGAAAACCTTCAGGAGTAATATCCATTTTTTTCAGAAACTTGTTTTTTTTAAACTTCTGTACGGCACTGTTGAAGTGTTATTGGTCTGCAGCATTAAGCTGTTTTGATATGTAGGTACATAAGTGAAGTGTGCAGGATATTAATAGAATATTGATACTGATGGATTTGGCGGAAATGTTTTAAGTGGGAGGGCTGATAGAATGTTTCAAGGTGATGCTATTTACGGACAGGGAAATTTGGTGTATGTTTTAAAAGTGTTATTAATATAGACTGGCATGTTTTCCCTCTTCTCTATTAGGACCTAATAAATATTAATATTTGATTAGATACAACATTTTAATATTGGAACATTAATATCCTTTTAAATAAGGTAATTGTATGCAATAGGAGTTCATGTGTACAAATTGATATATGTCATTTTGAAGTGTGAATATTTCCTACTAAAATTCAACTTTGCCATCCTTTTACACAAGTGCTTTTCTATACTGATTGCAAAAGTTCGTGCCCGTGTAATAATGACTGTATCCGTGATTTGGTGAATAGTACTCCACGGATTTCGACTGAAGAGATTGCTGAAAAGTTAAATATTGACAAAACGACAGCATTTCGCAATTTAAAAAAACTTGGCTATACTTCGAAACTCGATATATGGGTTCCGCACATTTTGACAGAACGGAACAAACTGAAACGTGTTTCCACTGCCGTTTCTGTCCTTGCCCGTCAAAATGAACCTTTTTTGGATCAAGTAATAACTGGAGATGAAAAATGGATTATGTATCACAATATAAAAAGAAAAAGAAGCTGGAAGCATGGGAGTGAACGAGCAGAATCTTTGGCAAAAGCTGAATTGTAAACAATGAAAGTGTTGTTATGTGTCTGGTGGGATTGCAGAGGAATACTTTATTTCGAGGTTTTGCCACGTGGAAGAAGTTCTTCTATTTGCGTGACCAAACCAGATTAGCTGTTTGATTTCGATTGTGCCAATTATATTTTGTTGTATTTTTGCTGTTTTTCTTATTGTTTCATTTCTTATTCTGTCCAGTTCAGGTTTTCTACAGCTCCTTCGCCAAAAATCCATTAAGAATTGAAATAAATACTAAAAAAACACAAGAAAACAGCGATCAAACCTCCAATACTTAAATGTGTCTTTAATAGTATCTTCTAATAAAAATGTCAACATTCATAAACAAGTTTATTAAATAAATAATTCAATTGTATAATATGCATTGCTGTAAGTGTCGTACAGTGTTCTCAACAAGCGTGAAATATTTTCATTTTATCCCATTGTCATAAAGATTTATTTATAATTGTATTCTAGCAAGACCAGAACACATATTAGTTTATAAGATCATTGTCCTACTAAAAAATTAAATTCGCCATGGACGATTTCGTTTGTTTTCAAATGAATATATTTTTCATAACGCATAAAACAGTATGTTATATATTCAGTAAAGTCAAACACAATTACATAGCACTGTTTTATAATACCTGGCATTACATTTTATGCTTAGTCATAAACTGCTGCATAAAATAAATGATTTACGGCCACTAACTTGGTCCTATTTGCGTGGGTTCAGTTTTCTTTTTTGACGTCCTCAACGGCTTGAGATACGGTAGTAAAATTTGAGATATTATATGTATCTGAATTCTTGAATATTTAAATAGGACAGATATTTTAGTAATGTCTTGGAGGAATTTTAAGATTTCCTGTTGGAAAGTAATGAGAGGAAATAAAGAAATATATATATATATATATATATATATACAGGGTGTTTGTTTGAAATGGGGCACCCGAAAATCTCCTTTATTTGTAAAGATACAAAAAATCTTCAGAACAAAAGTTAAACTAGCCAAAAAGGCCCATCTAAAGGTTACTATAAGAATTCTGAGGCACTTCCGGTTTCACCGCAAATGATGTCATGTTTTGATCTAGCATAGGGAATCGATAATTTTATATTTTTTTCCTAAAAGTACATTAAATTAGCTTTACAATGACACCAAAAAATCATATTTTTATGTTAACCATTTCAAAATGGCGACCATTTATTTACAAAATAATAATCAACATAAGTTTTACAAAGTTGAACGTAGCAAGCTTTGAAAACAATAAAAAAAGAAACAAAATATCTCTAAAATAAACATTACCATTAAAAAAATTGTCGTAGATGAAAACGCGTTCTTAAGTTATGATTTTTTTTTTTAATTTCACAATCTAAATATTATACCATAAAATAAAATGGTTGTATTTTCAAAACGCGTTAAACGATTAAAGCCCCAAATTTTTTCTAGTCTAAATAAACTACAAATAATCCAAAAATACCAACCAAAGGCTGCTATCCCTAACAGTTTTTGAGTTGTGCTTTTTTTAATTCACAATTTTCACAAACAATGTAAATTATGCCATTAAAAAAATTGTAATCTCAAAACGCTTTAAACAATTAATAAGATTTTAAATAAAACAGACGGTAATAATATTGTCCAAATTTGGCTATGGTCTAGATCAGTGTTTCTCAACCAAAAACGCACCGCGGACCAGTAAAATACATAATTTTCTAACGCGGACCACTAATAATAATTGTTGGTTCATTTTTTGCAAGAAAACAAATATATTTAATGTGCTACTAAATACATTTATTTTATTTGTAGAAAATCACAGAAAAGTTACAGAAAATTAACAAAATATAAATTATTTACATTAAAAATGTTATAAAAAATAACAAAATAACTGCAAAAACAATTACAAAAACTTTCGCGGACCACTAAAATTATTCTGCGGACCACCTGTTGAGAAACACTGGTCTAGATTCTAGATACTGACGGTCGAGAATAAAACAATCTGAATTCATCTTAAAAAAATAAACAGTTTAATGACGATCATCTGCTGCCACAAAAAAAGCACTACTGGAGGTTGCAAAAAGTTTACGTAAGCAAAAATCTCAGCTAGAGATTTGGAAATTATATTTATAACTACTAAAAACAAAACCTCCATGCCTAAACAGGATTCGAACCCGAGACCTTAGCAACGCAGGCTAAGTGTGTTACGCTACACCGACCAACTAATATTTTTTTACATTAAGGCCCGGTTTTTCCACCTTCAGATAAAGTACCAGGTAACTATCTGACAGATAAGGTTATTTGTAACTTCATCTGCTGAGTAAATGTCATCCCTTCTTTCTATACAAATGTATCTATCGGATAGTTATCTAACAGATAATGAGACTGACGTATTGGATTCACTGACTGGTATTGACATTTATTCAGCAGATGAAGTTACAAATAACCTTATCTGTCAGATAGTTACCTGGAACTTTATCTGAAGGTGGAAAGACCGGGCCTAACTGGTTTAATTATTTAAAAAATAATTGAAAAACGATTAATTTATATTGCTACTCATTTAAAAAATAATCGACAATCATTATTAATTTATTTTTTGTTTCCAAGCAAAAAAATAATCTTAAAACAAAAAATAAAATAAATAATATTTAAACAAATAAAAGGCGTGAAATCAGATCTCAAATAATTAGCAAAAAATAGTTAAAAAAGCTGACATATTTAACTTTAATTTTAAAATAATTAACAGCTTTTTTTCTCAAAGATGCCGCACACAATTTAAACAAAATATTTTTCATATACAAAAACATTAAAAACTAATTATCTAAAACAATTATCTCTGAAAATTAAGCCCTATTACCACTAGAGTTAATTTTATTCATTCTCAAATTAATTTTAATTAACAGAAACCCAACTAAAGCATCCATAGAAAACTACAGACCAAAAAAATATCTAAAAATTTAAAGAATTCCGTATTATGTATACGTTGAAAATGAACAAAGAAATAGAAAAAAGTCGGTAGCAATTTAAAATGCATGCTTCGCTCTATGTTCCACCAATTAAATGTGGGATATCTTCAAATATAGGAACATGACACTGGAATTTTCTGAATGCTTTAACTATAAACATAGAAATAATCAACATTTTTTTAACTACCACTGTTTAAATTGCTTGTGAACAAAGAAATTTTTTAGTTGAATTGATAGTCATAATAATTAACAGAATAACTTTGCTAATACCCTTTTCACACTAGATCTTTAAGATCGGATGTTAAAGTGAATGTATCTTTAAACGCTAATGTGAAACCGTATGGCCTCGTCTAAACACAACCGATGTTTAAGACAGAGATCTGCGTCTTAAACTTCGTCCGCATTGCCAAATTAATTTCTATTATAAAAAAATACTCCTTGACTTTGTGCTGTCAACATTTTATATTATCATAAACAAGAATACTGTATTATATCGACGTTATAAGAAGTTTATACTTATTGTTATAATAAAATTATTTATTTTAATAATGTGTTTAATAAAATACAGAGCTACAATAATTGAGATAAAATGTATCGACTTACATGTTAATACAGGTGTAATATATTCTTTATTGTAGTGCCTTTATTGTAGAATGAAATGAAATATCCTTAATTGTTTATAATAATTCAAAATGTGCGTCTGCGCAGCAGTGCCGCAACAACATAAATTGGCTGATTGCATCAGTAAGGGAACGTTTAAGACATTTACTTACGTTGTTTTCTTCACCAAAATGTTATTTAAGATATTTACTTTCCATATTTTATCGAGAATCCTTAAAATCTTATTGTTTTATTTTAATGCAAGTGGAAATAAAAAACATACCTTAATTCATAAAAATCACAAAATCACCAGTAAAGGAACACTTACTCCTAATAAAGGAACTATCTTATTATCAGTAAAGCAAAATACAAAAATATATGTTATAAAGTAATTTTTTAACAATAAATTTATAAAAAACATTCGTTGGTGTTATTTTTTGGTATAGTTTTAACGTTTTTCTTTGGTTTGGTTGAAATTGCAATATTAACAAATTATGTTAATAAACTCAAAAATCATGATAAACAACTAACATAAAAAGGGACAAAATATAAACTCTAGGTCAATGAAACACAAAATGAAAAACACCTAAAATGAAACACAAAAGGGCTAAAGAAATATTATATTACATAACTGAAAATCATATTAAATAAGAAAATATAGATCTAATGACAGAAAAAAAAAAATGGGATGTTTAAACAACAAATAATAAATATTTTAGTATTTTAATAATATATTATATAATCACTTTAACGAAATGAAAAATTAAATTAATTGAACTTTTCTGCCTTTTAACTGTGAGAATTCGTTAGTTAAGTCTTTATAATTTAATGACTGCGCTATAGTATTTTCTATTGATATTAAAGCTAAATTTGACAATGTATCTTGGCCCATTATAGAACGCAAATAATTTTTTATTAACTTTAATTTACTAAAATTGCGTTCATTCGAAGCAACAGTTACAGGGAGCGTTAAAAATATGCGCAGCGCAATGCCAATATTAGGGTACACATCTTTTGAATTGTAAGTGTGGATCACTTCTAATAATTGCATTGGAGTGGCAGTTGTACAGTCATCAATTAATGATCTTGCCTGTCATTTGAAACTTTCGATTTCAAATGAAAATTCGATTGGATCTAAATCTTTACAATATTTGGCAGCAAGATTTGTAGCATTTTTTAAAAATTCTTCTGTAGACATTATTGCAAGAGAATATCCTGTCAAGAAAGTAAAATCAGAACAAACGTCTCGAAATGATTCGTATCTCCAATTGATTTGAGATAATATAGTATCAATTACCATGTAACACTCTTTATCAAAATATCTTTGGATGTTGCTAGGTGCGTTTCGTCCTCTGCCTTTTCATCCAATACACAAGTTTTATGTACTATTCGAAATAATATAGTTTGAATTTACTTTTCTTAACTAACAAGTTTATAAAAAAAAAAAAAAATCTTTTATGAAATCAATTTTGTGTTGATTATAGTTTATTAATATATATTAAAAAAAAAAAAAAATGAATGGCAATTTGGCGCCCTTATTAGTCCGGCGCCTGGTGCGGCGGCACCTCTCGCACCACCCTTGTTGCGGCACTGCTGCGCAGACAGTTCAAAACTGGTAATTTCATGACGGTAACTTAAGGACAAAATTACTGTAGCTGATGACAGCACCAGAGATTTAAACATCAAGTGTGAAAGCATACCGATCTTAAACATCGGTGAACTTTAAGTTCACTCGTCTTAAAGATCTAGTGTGAAAAGGGTATAAGTCACAATCAGTTCCGTGGTTTTAAAAATACCTTATCAACTCAGGAGTCTTGTTCGGAATCAAAGGAATTTTTATTGCGACATATACATGTTAAACCGGGGTAGAAGTGAGTTATTGCTTCAACTATTTCTCTGTTGTTTAAAGATGAATAGGTTATGTTCTGTAGGTCTGTAATGTTAACATCACTGGACCAAGAGAGCATCGTTTAGTCGAGTGCCGGAGATTTGTGTGGTTTTTAAATGTTTTCCAAGAGTAATTAAAGCCTTAATAGGAAGCAATATTAAGTGCTGAAATTAGTTAAGAGTTTTTTAATGGACTTTCAAAATTAAACATCTCCAAAGGTGTAATCACTTTTTTAAAAGTAGAAATATATCTTCGTTTTTTAAATGTACACAGAAACTGTGGGAAATATAAATAACTAGTTTTGCTGGATTTTGAGTTTTGGTGGAATTCTTAATGATCTTAATGTTTGTTTATTACTTGGGATACATATAGCAAATATTATACCATGAGTTCAAAAAAAAACTACATAAGGGTTGGCTATTGAACATAAAAGTAATATTAATAGCAAGTTTTAGAAATAATTAACTGTTATCACTGTTGTTGTTGTCATAAGTTTATATCCAAAATTCAATTAAACTACAATTATAATGGTTTTTACAATAGAACACAAAAAATTATGATTGAATCATATATTTCAAAAACTAAAAAACATAGGGACCTGCGGTTGGAATTTTTGAAGTTCTAAGGTCTGAAATATGGTAAAGGCACATTTTAAAACATATCCTAAACAAAAAAAAAAATTGTAAAAATTTTGAAATTTCTGTAATAAAATAAAATTTTTCAAAAAATTATATCTCAGTAACGGTAAAAGATAGGGACCTCTGGTTTAAATTTTTGAGTTCTTCATGTCCATTTTAGTCTAGAAAAAAATTGGGGCCTTAATAACCAAACTTATACAAAAAGCATGTTTCATTAAACAAAACCCTTTAAAATGGCAATAAATCGAAAAATTCGTAAGGGGTACCCCTTTAAAAAAAATCGCGAATTTTTACAAAAAAAAATATTTCGGATTTTGCTCAAAATTGATACACTTTGGGCCGTAGATCACAAAAATAAGGTTCATTTTGGATTTTGGCGAACTGTTTTTGAGTAAATCGGAAAAAAGTACCTAAAATTGATTATAACTCAAAAACTAAGGCTTCTTGATTTTTTAAAATATTTTTTTAATAATCCTCACCCCAAAATTACCTAACGGCCATATTTTGGACTGTATTAGGAAAACTTTTTTTTTTCAAAAAAAATAAATTAAAAAAATATGTATATATATTTCAAAAACTAAAAAAGATAGGGACCTGCGGTTGGAATTTTTGAAGTTCTAAGGTCTGAAGTATGGAAAAGGCACATTTAAAAACATATCCTAAACAAAAAAATTTTTTGTAAAATTTTGAAATGTTTGTAATAAAATTTAATTTTTCAAAAAATTATATCTCAATAACGGTAAAAGATAGGGACCTCTGGTTTAAATTTTTGAGTTCCTCATGTCTATTTTAGTCTAGAAAAAAATTGGGGCAAACTTATACAAAAAGCATGAACATTAAACAAAACCCTTAAAAATGGCAAAATATCGAAAAAATCGTAAGGAGTACCTCGGATTTTGCTCAAAATTGATACACTTTGGGCCGTAGATCACAAAAATAAGGTTCATTTTGGATTTTGGCCAACAGTTTTTGAGTAAATCGGAAAAAAGTAATGACATAAAATAGAACGTATTTTTTTAAATTTTAACATTTTATTTTATTAATTTATATCTTAATTATCCAAAAAGTTCTGCTAATTAAAAATAAAATATTCGTGAAATTCTCAGAAATAAATTGATCATATCTTGCACATAATTTATATAAATAACAACATTCATAATAACTTAAAATTAGCTAGTTTATTTTTACTTTCTCTCTTGTAAACGCACCGAAAAATTCGTTGAAAAGTGAGTTAAGTTCATTTGATTAATTTAAAGTTATAATATCACATGAGTTAGTCAGTGTGAGATATTGAAGCCAGACTCGATAACGGTCTTAAAGAATGACCAGAGTATAAATTAATGATGTCATTAACGGCATGACGTCATCAGCCTCCCGGCTTGTTTTGATTTGTAGATGTTTTCTTAAAACTCACGATCGTTTCTCATGTGTTAGGTCATCTTCTAGAAATGAGGATTTTCGTATGAGTAAAATAAATTTGATTAAATACTAAAGCAACAATATTTGTGGGCGTTTTTTTCTTGATTTTCGTGGTTTTCACAGGCTTATTTTGAAACCAGCTTAATTCCATTGAGAGAATTCTGCAGAGATCGGAATAGGTGATAGTCAGAGGGTGCTATGTCTGGACCATACGGTGGATGCAACAAAATTTCCCAACCAAGCTCTCACAATTTTTGACGGGTCACCAAAGAAGTGTGTGGTCTTGCGTTGTTATGATGAAAGACAACACCTTTCCTATTATAAAATTCGGGGCGTTCTCTTTCAATTGCCTGGCGTAATCTCTCTAGTTGTCCACAGTAAGAGAATCAATCGTCTGACCAACTGGAAGTAGCTCATGGTGGACGATTCTCTTCCAGTCCCACCACACACACAGCATCACCTTGTTCGACGTCAATCCTTGCTTCGTGAACCCTTGTGACGGCTCACCATCCCTTCACAATCTTTTACGCTTCTGATTGTCGTACGTGCTTCATTTTTCATCACCGGTTATGACACGTTTCAGAAATGGCTCGATTTCATTGCGTTTCAGCAGCGCATCGATGTTAATTTGGTCTATCATGTTTTTCGCGCTCAACTCATGAGAAACCCATATATCGAGCTTCTTTTTGTAGCCAGCTTTCCGTAAATGGTTCAAAACAGTTTAGTGGTCAATGCCTAGCTCCATACCAATATCGACACTGCTGATATATCTTGCTGGACTTTTTCAAGAATTTCATCAGCTTTTCACTGATTGGACAACCAGAGAGTGAGTCATCTTTCACATTAAAATTACCAGAACGAAAGCGAGCGAACCATTTCGCAGCAGATTTTGATAAAGTACCTTCACCGTACACAGCACAATTTTTTTCACAAGCCTGCGCAGCGTTCTTCCCTTTTTCGTAATAATATTGCAAAATATAGCGCAATCATTACTTTTCTCCATTTTCAAACGCAAACAACTTTCCACTCACTGCACAAATTTTGATGTTTAGACACTTCAAGTAACGCTCAAACTGTCACCTTTCCAACGAGCGCTTAGTGGTGTCGCTGCGATCTGTGTTTTCTGAGTTATTTGCAATTGGCGCTGTCTATCGGCAAAAACGCCACAAACTTTTCCCAAGAGAAAAAGAAGAGAAGATTATTATTATTTTTTGTATTTTGAGAACTGACAATAACTGAAGTGATGCCTAGCGGAATATTTTGGAACTTAACGGAATTTTGTTGGATGTGGCTCATTTAATTGCATTGTTTGTATGTGTTAAAGTGAAGAAAACTTTAATAAAATGCCTTTAAAATCGCAACAGAAAATTAACTGCAATGTGAATTGTTGTGTATCAAATGGCAAATGTCATAAATATCCTATTCCAATCGCCATTTTGTAAGCGACAACAGCGCCTCTATAGGTAATGTTTATTCTCAAAAAGGCTACCATGTTTCCGAGCCTTGGTTTTTATTATAATGGTGACACAAAATGAAAATCAAAATTCCCTACACCCACGAATATAATTGAAATAAAAAGTAAAGAGCAAAAAACACATAACCAACAATAACATTTCAAATTAAGTAATAAAATAAATGTAAATAACACTTAAGTATGTTAATTTAATCCTAATCC
Source organism: Liopterus haemorrhoidalis (assembly GCA_963971575.1). Lineage (NCBI taxonomy): Eukaryota > Metazoa > Arthropoda > Insecta > Coleoptera > Dytiscidae > Liopterus > Liopterus haemorrhoidalis. The sequence continues at coordinate 519,274 of OZ020613.1, forward strand.
TGCCGCTACATACAGCTGTAACGATGTCACAACTGCGTCAACTAAGATGACAGTTGATAAAATTTCGTAACTTCTCGCACTGTGGAATGCTGAGAGACTTGAAATATAACCTCAAAACAATATATTTATGCTTACATTTTCATGTTAGATAAAGAAGCGACGAAACTTACATGACAGGATATTTTAGTACGTGTGCATTTTATATGCATGTCTCGATTATCTCAGATTATATTCCTACTAATCCAGTACGTGTTTTGGGATTTACTAAACACTATAATGTATTCCAGTCTACAACAAGTATGTGTGGAATTGTTAAATACTACGTTTGGAAAAAATATCTATTTTACAGAAATAGCAATTGGCTGTTTTGCCATCAAGGGAGTAAAATATTTAACGATTGAGTCACTGTTATAAATAATTTTGCTTATATTATGATGCCCATGTGGTGTTATACGATCATTATATTTCTAAATTTACTAATCAGAGAAAACACATGTCTGAGTTTAGATTTAAAATAACAAATTTGCGTTGTACATCATTAAAAGAAACACAGAAAGCCGAAAGAACGAACAAATATAAGAAACTTCAACAAACACGAACAAGTCATAATTCAGTCACTATAGTCGGATTGCTGATAGATGACTGGTAACGGGTGTTTTTTTTAGAGGTATAGAACTTTAAATTGCAATAAAACAACGATGGATTATTCGATTGACATGAATTTTTTTTTATTCGAAAGATAATCTTGTGGCATTAAATTAAATCATACCAACAAGACGGCGCAACATGTCACACAGCTCGTGCCACAATCGATTTATTGAAAGACACGTTTGGTGACCGCCTAATTTCACGTTTTGGACCTGTGAATTGGCCTCCAAGATCTTGTGATTTAACACCGCTGGACTACTTTCTGTGGGGCTATGTAAAGTCATTGGTCTATGCGGATAAGCCACAAACGCTTGACCATTTGGAAGACAACATTCGCCGTGTTATTGCCGATATACGGCCACAAATGTTGGAAAAAGTCATCGAAAATTGGACGTCCAGATTGGACTACATCCGAGCCAGCCGTGGCGGTCATATGCCAGAAATCATATTTAAAATGTAATGCCACAAGATTATCTTTCGAATAAAAAAAAATTCATGTCAATCGAATAATCCATCGTTGTTTTATTGCAATTTAAAGTTCTATACCTCTAAAAAAAACACCCATTACATGTATGTATCAAGTAATGCATTTATATAATAATCTAGTTACCATTTTTCAGCGATTTTAAAAATGTTTTTTGTTATTTCTCTGAGCTGTCAGTATCTGTTAATAATATTAATTAATAAAGCTTGCGGCCAATTATTAAATTCACATACTTTAATCTTAAATCTGGTGGAATATTTTTATTCCGAAAAAGAGAACAATGGGCCACTTATTTCTCTATCTTGTGTCCATCAAAGAGTGCCCTGAAGGTTTCGGAATCAACAATTCGTAGAATTATAAAATGTAATAAATTTGAACTTCTCACTAACAAAATCACGAGAAAACGAAGGAAATTAAAATCTGAACCAGTTTATTTTATTGATACATTGGCACAAACGTATGGTCAGGAAGTACTAAGATTACCTCCTTATCTGTGCCAGTTTAACCCCATTGAACTAATTTGGGGTATAACAAAAAATTATTATGATAGACATATTGGTCAAAACGGATATAGTGATAACGAAGTTTTGAAAATGTGGCAAGTAGTCTGTGATCAAATTAGTTGTAAAACTTGGGCAAAATCTGTTAAAAAAATTTAATAAATGAATGGTGGAAAATGGAAAGGATTGTTGATGATATTAATCCAATAATAATAAATACAAGAAATGACAGCGATAGTTCAGATGACGACGATACCATGCATTACAGTGACTAATTTTTAAAAAATAAAAATACAACATTTAAATTACAACTTTTAGCAAAATATTATATGAATAAATATATTTTTACTTAATATTTTATTACTTTGTACTTAGGGGAAACATAAAAATTTAATTTAATTAAACAACAAATTATAATTCAAAATTTACGTATGCTGTGAATTTATTTTCGCGCTCTAATTAGTAAAGATATCTACAAATCATGCCGTTTCTTTCTAATGCTTTGTTTTTTATTAAAATACTTTGGAAGGTTAGTTGTCAACTTGCGTCATTATACGTTACTATGGGTATGCAAATAATTATAATGATATAGACAGAGAAAGCATACAGTATTGTATATCGATACTTGTAGCAACGAACAGTCACCTATCAGCAATCCGACTATATATAGTAAATTTTGTAGAAAAGATTCCGTTTTTGAATTCACCCCGTGACAATATCATTTCATATGATATCAGTCCATCATAATTAAATTCCTGCAACATCAAACTTTTCTTATTTACCTTCTCGCGATCTATTGATCTATCAAGTCATCATCTAATTAAAGAACATGATACAAAAGCATAATCCACAATCATCAAAACAACAGACCGTTATGAAATGAGTCTCTTCCTGCAATTAATTCCATACACACATATTACGTACTACAACTTCCTGCGGAGCGTGCGCTGATACCTTCCCTCTGACACGGACTGAATGTGCCCAATCCACATCAACATCCAGTTCCAGTTCCAGTACTGATATCATTCAGTATGTAGGTGAATGACAGGAAACGATCTTCATTCCGTACGCGGAAAACACGATCTCTGTAAATGACGTTAAAAACATACGATTTTCACCACAGGGTCGGCCTAACAAACCATTTAGTTGGAGGATTTTTGTGAAGATGATTTTTGGTTATCCAGTATTATTTTTTGTTGACCCGTATGATTGTAGGAGACTAGTCTGTTTAGGCCCGGTATTTCGAATCATAGATAAAATTGACTATCTATGGGATAAGTTGTTATCAAGGGAATAAACGATTTTTTGCGTATTTCCAATTATTTATCTATAGAGTAACTAAGTTATCTATAGCAGGGCTTCTTAAAATTTTTCATATAGCGACCCCCTTCAAGCCTAGGAAATTTTAAACGACCCACCATGTAATGAAATTAATATTGACCGTAGATATAGGTGTAATATCGCGAAATTGTAGAATCTACCTTGTAGATTCTAAAAAATTATTTATTATTACCCAAAAGTAGCAGATCTTTGCGACCCCCCTTCAGTAATATCGCGACCCCCCGGGGGGTCGGGACCCACAGTTTAAGAAGCCCTGATCTATAGGATAAATTATTTACAACGTGTAGGTATAAGCTGTTCACTTTTGTAAGAACACACTAGATCTGGTTATTTTGGTTACTTTTAGCGTGTGTTACTGACTTTAAATGTCAATTAAAAATATTCCTTACGCTGTAAAACCGACTTTAGGTTGATAAGGTTATGATCATTATAATTAAGATATCATTTTTCATTATGACATATGTCAAATGGATCGACATTTTAAAAAAGTGACATTTTTTAATACCAACATGACATACAGCTTCGAAGGTGCAAACTATTGAAAACAAAATTCCCTCTTAGTTTGTTCTTACAAAAGTGAACTGCTTTTTCACAACAGAAAAATATTTCGAAAAAATTTTTTGAACAAAAGTTGCTATAAAAGCAATAACTAATAACTTTATTTGAGACGTTTTTTGATAAAACGAAAAATTTTGAATAATTTCTGTAAAAACTTTTCCATATTTATATGTAACGTTTCCATGGTCATGATAAATAATATCTCTGTTAGAAAATATTAGGCCAAATTATTTCTACTCTGCTGCTAGAATGTAATTTATATAAGTACTTTATGATGGCGGTCGGTCCTGTGGTGCCACAGCTGATTTTTTCATACTTATATGTAACGTTTCCATGGTCATGATAAATAATATCTCTGTTAGAAAATATTAGGCTAAGTTATTTCTACTCTGCTGCTAGAATGTATTTTATACAATTACTTTATGATGGCGGTCGGTCCTGTGGTGGCCACAGCTGGTTTTTTTAATTTGAAATAAACCATAGATTATTATTTCTAACATCAACCTGTCAAATTTTATTTTCCAGACTGTCGCAATTGTGTAATTCTTTTATTTGCAGTTTATTTATTTCCCTATTTTACAGTGAATAAATTATATTTTCTAGCTATTTAAAATATGTCACTATTAATCAAAAACATTCAGCAAACTCATTTTTTTTTTTGAATCAATAACTTACATCCGCAATCCAACCCTGATCTGGTTTTGTACTTTACGTTAAAAACCCGCAGCAAGTCTTGTCTTTGACATCAAGTCAACTGCTGTCGAATGGTTAGGAAGGGAATCAAAACAAAAACCAACAGAAGATCGACATTTTTATCTGGCAGATGTTTGTGTTGACTACTGCTTTTATTCATTAATTTGCTTGTTTGTTTAAGTTAAGTGGGATTTGGTTTAAGTCATTTTATAGGCAGGACGTTTAAAGACAGTTTAGAATTTAGGTCATATTTGAATTTGTTGGCTTTTATTTTGTATATTAATCACGGAAATAATAAAGAACACTTGTTTACAGTCAGCTGGTGTTTGTTTACTGCGGTCAATTTAATTTTAAGCTAATTTTGGGGTGAGGATTATGAAAAAAATATTTTAAAAATTCATGCTTTCCTAGTTTTTACGTTACAGTCGATTTGGGTCAGTTTTTTACCTATAATTCCAAAATTTTTGCCCAATGGACCAAATTTTGTTGATCTATGACAAAATATACATACTTATACCAATTTTCAATAAAATCGAACACAAAAAATATTTTCTTAAAAAACGATTTTTAGCCATTTTCAAGGGTTTTTGATTACTGCCCATACAAAACTTAATAATTGGTTTATTAAAGCCCAAATTTTTTCTTAGGGTAAACAATATAGGTAAATTTAAAAAATTCAAGCCACAAATTTTTATCCCTAAACATTTTTTAGTTAGAATTTATAATAACTTTCAAAAAAAAAATTTTAAAATCAAAATTTTTTTTTTCAAAATCTAGCTAGAAGTTAATTAGGACCTCAAGATTTCAAAAATTTCAACCGCAGGTCTTAATCGCATTTTATTTTTGAGATATGTCCATTCTAAGATGAAATTTTTTATAAAACACGCCATATAAAAATTTGTCATAATTTTAAAATACGCAAAACGAATAAGGCCTCAAATTTTTTCTAGATTAAATAAACTATGAGGAATCCAAAAATTCTAACCGCTAGGTCGCTAACCGTTTTTAAGTTGTGTTTTTTTCGTAATTCACAATTTGCACAAATAATGTAAATTATGTAATTAAAAATAATTGTACTAATCTCAAAACGAGTTAAACGATTAAAGTCCCAAACATTTTTTTAGACTAAATAAACTATGAAGATTCCAAAAATTCTTACCGGAGCTCGCTGTCTCTAACCGTTTTTGAGTTGTGCTTTTTTTATTCACAATTCGATTTTTGGCCATTTTCAAGGGTTTTGGATTACTGTCCATATAAAACTTAATAATATCTTTATTAAAGCCCATTTTTTTTTAGAATAAACAATGTAGGATAATTTTAAAAATTCAAACCGCAGATTTATATCCTTAACCATTTTTTTGTTAGAATTTATCAAATTTTCAAAAAAAAAAAAAAAAATTAAAAATCTTTTTTTTAATTTTAATTTAAGAAAATGGTTACAAGTCAATTAGAACCTCAAGTTTTTCCTCTTTTATCGCATTTCATTTTTGAGATACGTCCATGCGAAGAAAATTTCTTTAAATCACGCCATATTAAAATTTGTCATAACAGATATTTTATTAATATACATTTACAAATCTGCACATAATTGGTTGTAGTAAAAGTGTAGTGAATAATAATAATAATCGAATTAAAAGCTGATTTATAAAATAGTTAGTGTGTCGTTTAATATTCTTTCCGTAACAACATAATAAGCAATGTCGAAGTGGTTGATATTTCTACATCAAGGAATACAATAGTAGCCCATACTCCTACTAAAAATCTCCGTGTCCTTTTAAGAAACTTAAGCCTTAAGTGACTTCTATAATCTTACTGAATGACTTAATGCCACTTGAACTTTGTTGAATTTAAAAATGACGCATTAAAAAAAATGATGTCACGGTCACCAGTGTAAAGGGACTGTAGAACACCCACTTAGCTCCTAATTACAGTACATTAATACTTCATATAATTATTATAAACAACATTAGCCATGCACATAATTAAAATGCGTAGCTTCAGAAAAGTTCTGCGAATCGTGTGTTGCATTTTGCAAAATGCAATTACATTGCTAGCACCCTAAGTGCAGTAGCTGATAAAAATGCAAATAACAATCACCCCAGCTTGTTTACTAATTCATTATTTTAATCAAGGTTTTGATGGTTTAATTTGTTAATCAATGGACAGAACTTTTTATTTATTTTTTAAATTTATTTATAGTTTATAATGGGTGTTTTTTTTTAGAGGTATAGAACTTTAAATTGCAATAAAACAACGATGGATTATTCGATTGACATGATTTTTTTTTTATTCGAAAGATAATCTTGTGGCATTACATTTTAAATATGATTTCTGGCATATGACCGCCACGATGATGGCATCGGATGTAGTCCAATCTGGACGTCCAATTTTCGATGACTTTTTCCAACATTTGTGGCCGTATATCGGCAATAACACGGCGAATGTTGTCTTCCAAATGGTCAAGCGTTTGTGGCTTATCCGCATAGACCAATGACTTTACATAGGGGGCTGTGGGGACAGAAAGTAGTCCAGCGGTGTTATTCACAAGATCTTGGAGGCCAATTCACAGGTCCAAAACGTGAAATTAGGCGGTCACCAAACGTGTCTTTCAATAAATCGATTGTGGCACGAGCTGTGTGACATGTTGCGCCGTCTTGTTGGTATGATTTAATGTAATGCCACAAGATTATCTTTCGAATAAAAAAAAATTCATGTCAATCGAATAATCCATCGTTGTTTTATTGCAATTTAAAGTTCTATACCTCTAAAAAAAACACCCGTTATAAACCATGTTCATCAACAGCGTCGTCGTCGTCGTCGTTGTCATCGTCGTCGTCGTCGTCGTCGTCATCGTCGTCGTCACCATTACCATCATCACCATCATAAGACCTTGTCCATCATCGGGTGATTTTGATACGAGATAATAAAAACAGCACAGGCTGTCAATAAAATGTTTCCATCTAACTCTTCTATCTGCCACTGGGTTCAAGACAGTTCGGATAACACGGAAAAACTTTGGTGCAACCTGGGATTAATTACAACAAACTGAAGACTACTAGTGCAGATTACGGGTTGAAAATAAATTGCAACAGAACTAAAATTATGATCGTTGATCGTGCAAACGAGTCTATGGGAAAATCCCATAGAATTGCCGATTGGGAAGTTGTTGACAGTATGATATATTTAGGCTCTCTTATCCATATTTCAGGTACATGTGAATATGAAATACGCCGTCGCATCCAGTTGGCGTTGCAATAAGTAACCTGACAAAGATATGGAAAGATAAAAATATATCTCGTCAAACCAAATACTGGTTACCTCCTTAGTCTTATCTGTTTTTTATTACGCCTCTGAAACATGGGTTATCAGAGCAGCAGATAGGCGTCGCATAAATAATAATAATAATAATATTTATTAATCCTTTAAATACAGGACAGCATGTAGGATATGTCAGTACATGAGTTTACAATTTTACACAGATCTTGATCAGTAATACAAGTTATGCAATTAATAAAACAACAAAATCATATATTAAATTACCCAAAATTAATGATCCCCATTGGCATGACAACACCAGTCCTTACAAATTTTCAAAAATTCATTCGAGTATACACAATGCTCTATAAGAAATACCTTAATCTTCCTCTTAAATACAGCAAACTGCGTTTCATTTCTGACATGAAATGGCAGTGAATTAAATAATTTAATACCAACAGTTTTTGGTGATTTTTTTGTCAGTTCCAGCATGTTTGCTGGAGTTCTGAAACAATCTTTTCCTCTGGTGTTATATGAATGCTGGTTCAAATGGCGAGAAAAGTATATTTGATTTTTAAATGCATAGACCAGCAACTCTAAGATGTAAATACCAGGAACTGTTAATAATTTGTATTTTACAAAAAGAGGTCTGCATGATTCAGTGCGTCTTTTGTTTGCTATACAACGTATTATTTTTTTCTGGGAAATAAACGCATTTGAAATGTTGTGTTGGCGCCGCATGTTACGAATACCATAGACAGATAAGCGTACTAATATATCAGTTCTTAGAGAAATCAATCCTACAGAGCGTCTTTCAAGTCTAACCTCTGCACGAATACTGAAATTCTTTTGGCATATAACCCGCCAAAATAATTTGGAAAAACTTATCGTACAAGGGAAACCAGATGGAAAGCGCCGCCGCGGTAGATCGCCTACTCGATGGACCGACCTTGTATCCGATCTCACAGGAACGAATCTTGTGACAGCTTTTCACACTAGATCTTTAAGATCGGATGTTAAAGTGAATGTATCTTTAAACGCTAATGTGAAACCGTATGGCCTCGTCTAAATACAAGCGATGTTTAAGACAGAGATCTGCGTCTTAAACATCATCCGCATTGCCAACTTAATTTCTATTATAAAAAAATACTCCTTGAATTTGTGCTGTCAACATTTTATATTATCATAAACAAGAATACTGTATTATATCGACGTTATAAGAAGTTTATACTTATTGTTATAATAAAATTATTTATTTTAATAATGTGTTTATAAAATACAGAGCTACAATAATTGAGATAAAATGTATCGACTTACATGTTAATACAGGTGTAATATATTCTTTATTGTAGTGTCTTTATTGTAGAATGAAATGAAATATCCATAGCTGTTTATAATAATTCAAAATGTGCGTCTGCGCAGACAGTTCAAAACTGGTAATTTAATGACGGTAACTTAAGGACAAAATTACTGTAGCTGATGACAGCACCAGAGATTTAAACATCAAGTGTGAAAGCATACCGATCTTAAACATCGGTGAACTTTAAGTTCACTCGTCTTAAAGATCTAGTGTGAAAACGGTATTAGGGATGCTGAAGATCGAGTGACTTGGCGACGGCTAGTCCGAAGAATATTAAATGAAGATAACACATAAACATGTGATCACTACACATCGTTCACGATGTTAGATTAAGAAGAAGAGGGGTTAATTAATAATTGCCAAATGATTTTGGTCTCGGATAATTCGGACCTCGGATAATCGCGACTCAGATAACCACGACTTTATTGTACTTGATTCACTTGTCTAATCAAATTTAAATAACTTTTATAATATTGGGTTTGGAGCCATATAGCCCTCATAATTTATTAAAAAATACATGTTCTACAGCCAATGTTTTTCCAATTTAATATTGTTTAACTCATGTTTGTCTTACAGCAGTTTAGTAGCTATTAACTCAAAAAAATAAAGAAGACAAATATTAGTTATATTATTGAAGTGGAATTTTGCTTGGCATGAATTTTGTAACCCAATACCCATTGAAATTTTAAAGATAAACTATGTAATTCTACATAACCTATTTGTTTATCTATTTTTCTATCCACCCACCGACATATTCGTATGTAATAGCATAACTTGTTCAAGGTCGTATTTTTAATGGAACAGTAGCAGAAGCACTATCAAACAGCTAACGCCAGTGTCACTATAAAAACTGTATGTCGAGTTTACGTACATCCTGGGCTGGAAACATGATACGCGTGTACTTAGCGGCGTTTCGGCGCTGCCACCATCACGGAATTAACGTCTGTCCTACCGGCTTTTGTGCAACAGGATCCACCAAACAATGGATTATTGACTTGGAGGAAGTTTAAACGTTACATTTGTTATTTTTCTGCCTACATGTGCTCTCAATACTATATAGGTAGCTAAGACATAAAACACAAAACACACTTGGTTAAAGTTCCACAAAATTAATTTATTAAATATCTTAATATATATATTTCGGCTTATTATGCCATCATCAGAAGAATGAGATACAGAGAGTTTTGACATTATTTATAATTATAACTAAATGTTACCGGTACATAAACTATTTACTAATAACAGAGAGCGGATTAGGGAATACCATTGACCAACGTCTTTAGTATCGGCGATTCTAACAGATCTAGTTGCTCATTTATGAGTTTATACCCTTTCTTAAGTGCATATTTAATTTCGAAAGCTTTTAAGAAATACATAGGTTTACCGCATTTGTTTTCCAGATGTAGGATGCTTAAATTGTCCTCTTCACAATGATGATTGTTATCTAACAAATGTTTAGGTAAATTTGATGACTCTGGTTTATTTAATTTCCACGCTCTCAAATCGCTAGATTATTAAAACAAAACAACATTAAAGCCGGTTTTGCTCTACAACAAATACATATTTTCGGCCAAATAATGCTTCTATCGTTTAATTTTAGACGTTGATACTGTAATTGGTACAAATTTGGCGAACAATAAGGACTAAATAATTAGAAAATATTCTAAAATTTTTATTTATAGTGAAAGAAAAAAATGAGAACAGTTTTAATTACATTTTAATGCATTTGAGTGTTAAAATAAAAATACAAAATAATTTAAGGATTAAATGGTCGTTTGTAAGATCTTCTGGAGTGCACCATTCCCGATAAGTCTCTTTTAATACTCCAACAGTAGTCAGCCATCATGTGAGTATCCCACCTTCCTTGATAACGTCTCTCCATCTCTTTTAAATCCTGATGGAAACGTTCACCCTGTTCATCACTAACATCTCCAAGATTGACAAGAAATTTGTCATGATGACTGTTTGAAAAATGAAGTTTCACGTTCATGTTGCACCCCAGAATGATAATTTTCAATCAAATTTTCAACGACCTCATAGACACATAGTTTTCGGATTTTTTATTCCCAAGAAAATTTTTGATGAGCGCCACGAAAGACTGCCATGCATTCTTCTCCATATCATCCATATGTACAGTGAAATGTGGATCATTCGCTAATTTTCTAATTTGTGGTCCGTCAAAAATGCCAGCTTTTAGCTTCTCATTACTGAGACTTTGAAATGTTTCAGATATATATTTGAAACAGTCACCATCTTTGTTCAACGCTTTTACAAACTGCTTCATTAGACCCAGTTTAATATGAAGAGGGGGGAAAATGATTTTTCTTCTTTGTAAAAAGGTCTATAACAAGTACCTGCCTGTAAGGCGTTCCTACGAAATATATTGGACAACAAGAACGAAGTTTGAAATTAAAGTAGACGTATATCAGAACGTGAAAAGGTGAAAAAAGTCAAAATACGATAGAACAAAAATTTGACGTGATAGGCAGAAACTGTTAACATTTTTGACATCAGCACCCCAAAATTAGTTAAAAACAAGTATCAGATCTAAGTCAGCAATAAAAAGTTTAAATTTGTTAACCAGTGTTATCCGTTAGATAACTATCTGATAGATAAATTTGTATTGAAAGACGGGATGACATTTATTCAGCACAGAAAGTATCATATAAGATTATTTGTCAGTTAGTTATCTAGAGGTTCACCTCAAGGTGGAAAACCCAGGCCTAAATAATGTGAATAAATTTCATAAAATACAAATAAACAAACATTATAATATCTCAAACAAACATTTGAGTCAGTGATATTCATTACCGGTTTTTAAATATGTTTGAAGTTCACATGACTTGTTTTGAGCAGAATAATTGAAGCTCGGTGTTTGACCTCTGTATTTGGAGGACAAGAGTGTTGAGTGCCTAAACAAATGCATCGCCCGTGACCTGCGGCAAGCGATGCGTGTCAGCACGCGTTCATTAGCCCATAACGTCATGCAATGAATTAAACAGTCCGAATGACGAGCTGTCTAATGACCTGCATTTTATGTCACGCGTCCGTGTCTTCTGTAACCGTAAGTAATTGGTAAATGATGCTAACTGTATCCTGTCATTAGCTAATATTTTATTTATGTTAAAGAAACCTATGATACCTATTTGCGTACACAAAAAGTTATTTATGTATCAAGTTATGTATAGTCCGTACAAAATTAGTTTTGAAGATCGCAATAAAAGTTAGGGAACTGATTACAATAGAAGTCAATGTTGATTCCCGTCATGAAGGACGTAGCCAGGATAGTTTACCCTATATAAAATATAATTTAGGTTGTTAGAAGTTTTCTTCTGGTAATGAAAATTTATAACTTTACCGGACTTTTATTATTTAATATACTACAAAAGACCTAGAACGCTGTTATTTTCTACCCAAGCCATGTAATAAATGTCGTACCGACCAATTTAGAATATTTTGTTATTTTTGCCCCCCCCCAAGCTGAAATCCTGGCTACGTCCCTGGTTGATTCCATGGTACAAGGTGATAAGAACCACTCGTGTTATTGATTAATCATATTGCATCGTGATATTTTTCGAATTTTGTTCCACAATTCTTTGATTTTATCGATTCTGTGCTTGTTTTATAATTGATAATTTGAAGAATTGGGGCGACTTTTCTTGATTGATATTCTGCTTCTATCTGTTCCTTTCCCCTTGTCCTATGGAAACATTTTTAAATTAAACGCAAAAAAAATCGATTTAGTTGTTTTTTCGCCACTAAGTTTGTCATTGAAGTTATGACGCAAAATGACGAACTGCGCTGTTTCAGCGACTGAGCTATAGTATTTTTTTTACCGACCGACAACATATATAAGGGAGGTATTATGATCATACCGATTTTGACATTTCGAGATTTCGATGGATCTCCACAAATTGAGATCCCTACATAACGTTTTGACTATTTTTAGCATGATGTCTGTCGGTCTGTCTGTCCGTCCGTCTGTCCGTCGGTCCATCCGTCCGTCTGTCTGTGCACACGTGCAGAACAAATTCGGCTGAAAGGATTTTTATGAAACTTCATATTTAAGCTTCTGCCATCAATGGCACGAGTTGATCAACTTTTGGTAAAAATCGGTTGACTAGAAATTGAAGTTTACTCGTATCGATTTTAAGATTTTTGCGAATATTTCACAACAGAAATTTCGAAAAAATTTATTGAACAAAAGTTACTATAAAGGCAATAACTAATAACTTTTATTTGAGACGTTCAATTTTTTCATACTTATATGTAACGTTTCCATGGTCATGATAAATAATATCTCTGTTAGAAAATATTAGGCCAAGTTATTTCTACTCTGCTGCTAGAATGTATTTTATATAAGTAATTTACGATGGCGCTCGGTCCTGTGGTGGCCACAGCTGATTTTTTTGTCATTAAAATATGTAAAAAAAGTATTTTATTTTTGACATATGTTATTCGCTTACATTGTTTAATATTGAGTTTTACCTTTTTTAACTTTTATTTGAGACATTTTTTGATAAAACGGAAAAAAAATTGAAAAAAATTGTAAATGCCTACGAAACCCTAGACATTTCTTTATATAGTTATATTCTTAGAGAATAAATTTGCAAAATATTGTTGATATCAGTCAAAGGATATAGGAGTGTCTAGAGTTTCTTGTTTATGCTTAAGAAATCCTAGAGATTTCTATATGCTATTTAATCTGCAGATATTTAGAAAATAAATCTGCAAAATATTTTTCATATCGATCAGACGATATAGGAGTGTCTAGAGTTTTTTGTTTATGCCTACGAAATCCTACTCATTTCTATATGTAGTTATATTCGCAGCTTCTTAGAGAATAAATCTTCAAAATACCAGTCAATCAAAAGACCGGGTGTCTCCAGTTAGCCAATCACGAGAACCTTAAGAAAAAATGACGTCACAATGTTACCAAGATCACATACACACACAGGGCCGTCTTAAGAAATTTGGCGCCCGTGGGCTACTAAAAATAATGCGCCCCTCTCCGTAAGAAAATTCACAGAATAGCAAACGCTAGGGTGACCATTTTCCTAAGAAGGCAATGCGGGACGGAGCAAAAAAAATGTCCTCATCTCCCAAATCCAAAATGCGGGACAAAATGTTAAAATGCGGGACGAATGGTCACCCTAGCAAACGGGGAAACAAAAATTGCCACCCCAAAAGGCTTGCGCCCTGGGGCTATAGCCCATTTAGCCCTGTGGTTAAGGCGGCCCTGTACACATACTTGTATTTACGAAACCCAAATTGTAAAATAAAGACCGGGAGCTCATGACATTTTTGGTCTCCGATTTCATACAGCATATCTTTTGGAGAGAATATTTACCCTGTGACAACAAAAAAGGCATGGTACTAAACCCCTGCATGCTTTCCGGTCATAGAGAAAATTGCATTTCCACTTGCACAAAATTTTTGTGTTTTTCTCTGATTTAATATTGCTTGCCCTTTTGTCAAAAGAAAGTTATAACAAATGTAAAGTCTTTTAATTATAGGCATGCTGTATGAAAACGCGGAAAAACATATTTTTTTATTACAAGATCACATGACCGTTTGAGCCCTTTGGGACCCTCCGAATCGCATGCATATATTTAAAAGACTTTAAATTTGTTATAACTTTCTTTTGACAAAAGGTCAAGCAATATTAAATCAGAGAAAATCACAAAATTTTTGTGTAAAAGTGGAAATGCAATTTTCCCTATGACCGGAAAGCGTGCAGGGGTTTAGTACCATCCCTTTTTTGTTGTCACAGGGTAAATATTCTCTCCTCCAAAAGGCATGCTGTATGAAATCTGAGACCAAAAACTGTCATGAGCTCCCGGTCTAATAGATAAAGCAGACGCATAAACACAACCAACCAAATTTATTAAAAATCGGCAATTACATTTGTTTGTTCGTGTTTATTATAAAATGCCTACACCCTACATTAACATGGACGAACACCGGACGACTGAATCACCCTGCGTACAGGTGTGGTACTTGCTCACAATGTAGATATAATTATGGGAAATTTAATTGAGTTACTTGTTTGTGTTTAGCATAATAGAAAGGATGGTTATGGAGAATAATAATAGAAAATAAATAATACAGCATGCATTTAAAACAAGAACCGCAGATGATTTAACCTCTTCTTATGACTTTATTTGTACAAGAATCTTTATTTCTTGCTTTAAGTCCAATTATGAAGATCTTGTGAGTTTTTAACAGGGATGAAAAACTGTTCTATATTTCATACCATATGTATGAAGCAGTTTTTTGTTCTTTGGCGCCATGAACTTGTCTTTACTTTTATTTTACTTCTGAAGATCATTTTCCAACAAAAAACTGTCAGCCTGTTTATTACGGACATTCCATACTTAAAATATACACAGAACATTTATTTATTATTATGAATGTTTATAAAATATTAAACAGTATTTTATTTAACAAGCATATAATGCAAACTATGTTTTTCGAGGGTGAAGTTTACTACCCTAGTTATAGGCGAGGATTTTAGTCATCCAAGATTTATTCTTGGGGTTGTTTCAGGGTTAAAACGCAAATAAATTTAATTTGCGTTTTTCTCTATTATATTTATCTTATTGCTACCATCTGAAAAAAAATTGTCTTGCGAAGGCCAATTTACTGTGAAAATATAAGGTAAAACATTCAAAAATTACAACTCGCCAAAGAAATATTAATTTTTTGCTAAGAGAAAATTACTATTGGAAGTATAATCCAATAGTAATTTTCATCCCTTTCTGAGATCTCAAAATTATCATTGATAGCCTAAAAGTCATTCTATTATCACCTCTGTCCTCCCATTTTACCATATAGGCCGTGTCTCCAACGTTATAGCTCTAATTTTAATAAATCCTCAATCAAAATGTATAACTATTTATATAAAGATACAAAGTAACAAAATATAAACTATTTTAGATCATGTAGTACCAAGTAACTTCCAAATTTAACGTTATACCTCACCTCCAATAATAAAAAAATAGTGTATTGGGCCCGGTAGTTCAATTTCAACCACCTGTATACTATTGATAAAATATTAATATATGTGTTTATACATAAAGAATTATTTTAAACAATTCTGTTTCTTATTTATTAATTGTTAATGACTATATTCCTTAATGAGCTTTATCAGGATTAGCCATCGTGATATGTAGTGATACGTGATTTTTGCAAGTGGCGTCTTCATTTTTTTCTGACGTTTTTAGTTATTTTTAAGTAATAAAAGTGCAGAAAATACTTGAAATAGTGTGTTATAGTGTGGACTTTAGTGTTTGGACTACATGCAGACCAAAATTGGAGCGACTGGAAAGGTTTTTGTAGAAATTTTTGTTAATTTTGTAATGTAAGTCATTGTTATGTAGAATGTGCTTCTATGGACAATATAGAAACACATACATGCATACACTATCGGCTATAACTAGAGAAACAAAACTATTTTTTAAATGATTTTCATAAATCCCGATTATTGACTAAATGAATATTGAATTATATTGGTATAGCAACAACAATTTATAAATTAGAACCTGCTCTTAAAAATATTTGTTGTGCTAGTACAATAAATAAAATAATTAACTTTCTGCTGCAGCAGACCATATTTAAGTTATTTTGGGGGGTCCCATGCCAGAAAAGGTTGAGAAACACTGGACTATGTAATAACCATAAATTAAACTTATTTTTTTATTTAGATTTTATTACTAGTGTTATAAACCTTTTTCATAGCTTAAGATTAACCACTAAACATTCTTTATTGATAGAAAAGCCTCGTTCTACAAAATTTCCGTGGGGCAACATAAACAAAATCTTAAAGAAAAACTGCAATTCCTGCGTTGCACACTTATTTAGTAAAGGTACATAAAGTAAGTCTAACCTGTTTTTATTTTTATTTTTTTCGTTTTGTAACTATTCACAGCATTTACAACAGTCTCATTTTTTATAAATTTTAGAAAATCTTCATTTACTTTGTCCGCTAAAAAATGTGTTATTCTTCCAGCCTTGAATAGACATTTTAATGCGATTTCTAATCAGGATTTAATTATTCGTATATATTTCGTATTATATTTCGTATTCAATTGAAAAATTACAAGTGAGAGCACAAAAATTCAGACATTTTCAAGAAATTCCCTGACATTTCCCTGACGTTTCCAGGTTTTCCCTGGTTTGATTTCCAGGTTTGATAGATAAGGTATGATTATTTTGCAGCCATAACAAAGAATAATTACCCAAATAATCGTAAAGCGTCTAATTTAGAAACGTTGCAAAAAGGCATACGAAATAAGAAGCGTATAATAAGAGAATAATTCGTTGAGCAGGGAGTAATTTCATGCTTGTTACGGCAGAGCGAGCAGTGCATCAACTATGTATGTGCAGGTGGATAAGTGGACATGGAAATTGAATGTATCCTTTAAAGGAAATGTTGAAATTATGATTGGAAACCCCCGAGCATTCCTACAATTTATAAATATTGAATATGTTATACCGGGTCATCCAGTTATCCAACGTACTGTTATTTACTTGTTTCTTTTTATAACCGTTATACAGATACTAAAGGAGATGTGTAATTTATATCGCTCTTAACACATAAATCATTTCAAATTTAAGGTAAAATAGAGTTCGTTTAAATAACACAGTTCAACTGTATAGCAATCAGATCAATTCTGTAACGTTAAAAAGTTACTATAACGTTACTACAACTTTTATAGTAACTTTAATAGAAACTTTAACATTTTTCGTATTCTTTAATATCCAACTGTAGTGACGTCGCTATGAAAGTTACATCTTAGTGACAGTTAATGAGAAAAGAATGAAGTTAGTTACAGAAGCGCAACACGCATGCGCATTGGTGGTATACAGATGACAGTTGAGGTTAAAAATGTCAAAATATTGTATTGCTTACATTATTTTGTTGTTATATAATATATATTATGGTATATACATTTATAAAATATAAAACAAACAAAATGAGTGAAGAAATTAAAAAAAAAAAAAACGGAATGCAAAGACAAATTCTCGACAATAGAACCAGTGGCGCAGGCGGTGTGGATTTGGGAGTTAGAACCTCCCATGAAGCTGGATTTTTTATTACTTGGATGCATTTTCCTTGTTTTTTCATTACTTCCATACGTCTCATTTTATAACCCTCCCCCCTCATGAAACTATTTTTGCGTCACTGAATAGAATTTTTTTAAAAACAAAAACTATTTTTTGTAATAATTTAAAAAAAGACTCATATTAAAAATGAGGAATTGGAAAAGACTTTTTGATCTTTAATATATTTCATCTCCTGCAATATAAACAGTTATACCCTTTTCACACTAGAACTTTAAGACGAGTGAACTTAAAGTTCACCGATGTTTAACATCTGTATGCTTTCACATTTGATGTTTAAATCTCCGGTGCTGTCATCAGCTACAGTAATTTTGTCCTTAAGTTACCGTCATGAAATTACCAGTTTTGAACTGTCTGCGCAGACGCACATTTTAAATTATTATAAACAAATAAGGATATTTCATTTCATTCTACAATAAAGGCACTACAATAAAGAATATATTACACCTGTATTAACATGTAAGTCGATACATTTTATCTCAATTATTTTAGCTCTGTATTTTATTAAACACATTATTAAAATAAATAATTTTATTATAACAATAAGTATAAACTTCTTATAACGTCGATATAATACAGTATTCTTGTTTATGATAATATAAAATGTTGACAGCACAAATTCAAGGAGTATTTTTTTATAATAGAAATTAAGTTGGCAGTACGAAGTTTAAGACGCAGATCTCTGTCTTAAACATCGGTCGTGTTTAGACGAGGCCGTACGGTTTCACATTAGCGTTTAAAGATACATTCACTTTAACATCCGATCTTAAAGATCTAGTGTGAAAAGGGTATTAGTTTGCTTAATAGGGGAAGCAATGTTGACAATCAAACCCTGGGGTCTGTCGGCTTCTTCAAAGGCTTGCGCTACTTTGTATAATCCAGTGACTTTAGTAGTAACTTTTATCTTACGGAATATGAAATACCCCAAAGTTACTATGATAGACCTTGCTCATAGTGACAAATTTAGTTACGCTCATAGTAACTGAGTTACAAAATTGGTCTGAAATTTTAAAAGAATTATTAAGAATTTAGAAAACCATTTTATTTCCTTAATCCAGTCACGAATTATGCCTAATAAAATACTACAAATTTCCATAAAAGGATATCCTTGTTTGAAAACGGTGTTCATGAAGTTCACTTTTTACAATCCTGAAGCAACAGGTCCATAATTTAAGAAAACGTGACGATACAACCAAATTTATCTCGAGGTTAATATTTAGTTTCTTTTATTTTAAACACTGCCACTTTTTATCTAAATCTACATCTGAGAATTCTCAGACCACTGCTCAGCAGATATTTTACAATCAAGATTATCTTTCGCAAGATTCAAATTCCTTAGCCAACTCATTCATTAGATCTCTTCTGCTCATTTAACACTTGTTTCTGTTTAGTTTCTTTTTCCCCAGGTTAATAATATGTAAATAATAGTTTATATGAATTATGCTTGTAATATGCATATTTAAATTGATATTACATTTTATTTGAAAATTACTGGTTGTCAAATTGGTTTCTTGATATGGTGAACGATAATTACAAGTATTTAAATTAATGTTACGTATTATATTTATAAAACATATAAAGTAGGCTACAAAAAAGAAGTATACGATATTATTAAAAGATTTATTTTTCACTTCGCTGTTATTTGCTGACATACCAGGTCTACAAGTATGAAATGCGGATTTTTTTCAAACTTGCCGCGCAAACGTAGTGTATAGTTCAAAGTTTCAACACATATGGCGTTTTGTTATCATTAAGTGTCAAATGCGTATAGGTTATAATTTGAAAAGTGATCATATAGTTTTGTTTTACTGTGTTAAAAATGTCAAATTTTGTGCCAAATAAAGAGCATTCGCTGACAGTACTACTGTTTTATTTTCATTTGAAAAAAACTGCTGCTGAATCATACCGACTGCTTCGAGAAGCTTGAGGTGAATATGCTCCATCGCAAGATACGTGTGAACGATGGTTTCGGCGTTTCAAAAGTGGTGACTTTGATCTTACAGACAAAGAACATGGAACACCTCCAAAAAAATATGAATATACAAAATTGGAAACATTGCTACAGGAAGACGATAGTCAATCACCAAAATCACTAGCAGAGCAGTTAGGCGTTAGTCAACAATCGGTTTCCAATCGCCTACGAGAGATGGGTAAGATCCAGAAAGTCGGCAGATGGGTTCCACATGCATTGAATGAGAGGCAGATGGAAAAACGCAAAAACACTTGTGAAATTTTGCTTGCACGATACAAAAGAAAGTCTTTTTTGCATCGTATCATTACTGGCGATGAAAAATGGATTTATTTTGAAAATCCCAAACGCAAAAAATTATGGGTGAACCCAGGCTCACCATCCACATCAACTGCAAGACCGAATCGCTTTGGCAAAAAGACAATGCTCTGTACTTGGTGGGACCAAAAGGGTGTGGTCTATTATGAATTGTTAAAACCTGGTGAAACAGTTAATACCCAACGCTACCAACAACAACTGATTGAATTGAACCATTCGCTGCTCATAAAACGACCAGAATACGAAAGAAGGCAGCACAAGGTAATATTCTTCACGGTAACGCTCCATCACATAAGGCAAAAGCAGTTTGCAACACATTGGAGGCACTCAAGTGGGAAGTGCTACCCCATGCCGCTTATCCACCAGACTTGGCACTTTCAGATTATCACTTGTTCGCATCGATGGGTCACGCACTTGCCGAGCAGCACTTTTGTTCATATGAAAATGTGAAAGAATGGCTAGATGAATGGTTTGCAGGGAAAGGGGAAAAGTTCTACTGGCGAGATATTCAGAAAAATTGCCTGAAAGATGGGAAAAATGTATAACTTCTAATGGAGCATACTTTGGATAAATAAATTTTTACTGTTCTTTTGAGTTTAATGTGTTTTATTTAAAAAAAAAATCCGCATTTCATACTTGTAGACCTGGTATTTAAACGATTCGGCTTACTTCGATCACAGCCCACAATCGTCCAACCGAATATATGTAAACCATGAGACGGTTCAATAAAATTTAGTGAACTGGCTCACTTCGAACAGTAAACCTTTTGTATTTGTGAACGGAAACTAGTTTTTCATATCTAAAAAAATATATTTCACAAAAAATAGAGGAAAAAGGAGTGACAGTGAGTCAAAATTTATACCAATATTTATCATTGTTTTGTAAAAAGATCGAAGATACCATAATAACCAATACAACAAAAAATAAATAAATGTTATATCCTGTCAAAATGATGAAATATTTTCGATTACTCATGACACTTTTTACAAAGAATAATTTTAGCAAAAGTTAGAAAACTGCTCTAAAAATATGCAAATATTTTTATAATTCGACAATAACTCCACTATTTGTTCCACTCTGTTTTCGTAAAAAGATGCACAAAAATACATGATAATATTTTTTTGCCATTTTTTTGCAAAAAATCTCATACACATTTTTGATGTTAAGTAAATAATAAGTGAGATATTTCAAGATTTTAGTTTTATGGTGTCCCTCCGTGCTCCCCAAATTCATATTATAAACAATTTTTAGTATATTTTTACCGACCGCCAACATATATAAGGGAGGTATTGTGATCATACCGATTTTGACATTTCGAGATTTCGATGGATCTCCACGAATTGAGGTCCCTACATAACGTTTTGACTATTTTTAGCAAGATGTCTGTCGGTCTGTCCGTCCGTCTGTCTATGTACACGTGCAGAGCATATTTGGTTAAAACGATTTTTCTAGCAGCAGAGTAGAAATAACTTGGCCTAATATTTTCTAACAGAGAGTTTTGTGGCGTTATGTTGGTACTCATGTCTCTCACTTATGCCGACAAGTTCAGCCATTTTGAATGTTCAGTTAATTTTTGACAGTTGCTTTGCTTGCACGTGTTTTGGCTCGTCTTCGATTTTTGCCTATACCAAAAAATGGATCAAAGAATCTGTATCAAATATTGTGTGAAAAACAAAATTAAGTGCGCGGACGCATTCTGAATGTTGACTGTGGCATATGGTGAAGCTACCTTGGACCGAAGCAACGTTTATCGGTGGTACAAAATGTTCTCAGAGGACCGAGAAGATGTGAACGACGAAGAGCGTGCCGGACGTCCGAGCACGTCAACAACAAACGAAAACATTGATGAAGTGAAGAAAATAGTATTGGCCAATCGTCGAATCACCGTTAGAGAAGTTGCTGAGGACCTAAACATATCGAATAGCTCGTGCCATTCGATTTTTACCAATGATTTGGGCATGAGACGGGTCGCCGCGAAAACATATCGTTGATTG
Source organism: Liopterus haemorrhoidalis (assembly GCA_963971575.1). Classification (NCBI taxonomy): domain Eukaryota; kingdom Metazoa; phylum Arthropoda; class Insecta; order Coleoptera; family Dytiscidae; genus Liopterus; species Liopterus haemorrhoidalis. The sequence goes on from OZ020613.1 coordinate 541,520, forward strand.
TGCGCGAATTATTGGCCAAAAACAACACACTAATAATGCCGCAGCCACCGTATTCCCCAGATCTGGCCCCCTGTAACTTTTTCTTGTTCCCGAAACTGAAGAGGCCCATGAAAGGACGACGCTACGCTACGAGTGAGGAGATAAAGACGGCATCGAAGGAGGAGCTGAACAAGATCACAAAAAATGATTTTTTCAAGTGCTTTGAGGATTGGAAAAAACGTTGGCACAAGTGTATAATATCTGGTGGGGATTACTTTGAAGGGGACAAAATAGATATTCATGAATAAATAAATAATTTTTGAAAAAACACAAAATTCGCGATAGTTTTTGAACAGACCTCGTACATATGTTGGCGGTCGGTAAAAATACTGGTCTAGTCATTGAATAGACATATTGAACCATAACTGCCAAACAAATTAATACAAGTGCAATTATGTATCCAACATTAGTAACAGAAACAATAAGCAATAATACCCAGGTGATATTTTTAATAAGCAATTTTCAAAGCGAGAACCGAGCCCTTTCAAACAAACAAAGCAATTACAAAAGGTCCAATGGCATCATGTACTGCATTTAAAACAAATTGTTCCAGCAGTAAAGGTCGTTTTTCTCTCGTTGAAACAAAACATCGATAGCAACGGGGAAACAATAGACATATTAAAATAATACGTAGGAAGAACAAAAGAGTTATGGAGTAGACAGGGTGTCGTGGGGGTTAAAAACAATAATAATCATAGGCGGTGGACACATAGGGTGAAAAATTCATCTACCAATGCATTATGCATACATTCATTTATTATGATGTCAGAGAATGAACGAGTGTGTAGGATGATTTCTATAACATTCATAATTTTAATGTTCGATGGTGTAAGACAATAAGATTAATGTATAATATGCTGCTGTCAAAAAAATTACGATAAGAATATATTAAATACTTAATGTATAAACCTGTTGTTTCCAACGTCATCAGGCTGCTAACTAACTTATGTTTAGGACGTCAACTAAAAGAATGAAATAGCTTTATGCAACGCGCGACTGGTAGAGTTGCAATTTTTTCTTAAAATTTGACATTTCATTTTTTATCTATTTGCAAATTTTAAAGTTTATCAGTATTATGGCATCAAGAATAAAATTTAGTGATATTCCGCTTATTCTTCAAAAGCTTTCAGATGAAGAAAATGGTGGCGATTTGGATGTTTTTGAAAGTGACGGTGATTTAAGTGACGAAAATATAAAACCAGACGATTATTGCAAGCTGAGCAAGATCACGCTGAGCAATAAGCACATTCTTCTTTGAACGAACCAGCAAAGAAAAAAGGAAAATGTTGTCTCTGCGGGAGAAAAAAGAACTCATCAGCCACCATGAAGTGTGACCAGTATTATCGTTTCATTTGCAAAAACATGCAAAAAAACAAACGGCTTGTTTGACATGTATAGAAGAAAAATTAATGGATTTTGCTACCTCGAATAATATTCTTTTAGTTTTTAGTTGTTTCTTTTTACCTTTAAAAATTTGTGCAATAAAAGTGTGCTTTTTCAGTTAAAGTACTTAATTTTGTGCTTAATCTCCAGTCTTATGTAAAAGGTATTGATGTTTTTTGATAAATAAATCAAGTAAAAATAATATATTTATCAAAAAATATCTTAACATTGGTGAAAAATATAATTAAACGATAAAAAATATGGGGCCATGTTCATAATCTTTTACTAAATATTGCGATTAAGCGTTACTTGTTAAAATAAGCAAGTAGGATACTATCGTTAGTAGTGTTCATAATCACAATACTAAGATATTTTAACTAATATCGATGTAAATTTGACAACGTTGCTGTTGGCATTAGAAAGAGATAGACATATGCACTGTTCAACATGTTAAAAGAGATGGAAGGCGTGTTACTAGCTTGTATTATCGGTTATCTTACAATTTGCATCACAAATAACCTGTGAAAAAATATAATAAATTATCTTATTGTCATACATTTTGGAACTAAATTTACCTGTACATTTAATGAATGGAAGCCTTTACGACATACATATGCATCACGATAAGGTCCACCTGGGTTTTTGATTTTTATGTGCGTCCCATCAATAGCACCAACTATATTAGGCATTTGAGCAATGTCATAAAATTTTCGTTTTACAGTTTCTAGTTCTGCAGGAAATAATATAAATTGTGGTCGTTTTCTGGCTAAGGCAAAACTAACACATTTTATAATTCGCGAGACAGTTGGTCTGCTGACTCCATGTAAATCAGCTACAATAAGCATTGTTATGTTAAAAGAATTCTGAATAAAAACATAATGGTAACTAATTATATCTTGTTGATATGAACCATATATGAAAATAACGTAAAGCAATACATATTTGGAGTTGAGTAGAAAAACTTCCACCTTTAGAAGATACCGGTTTTATATTGTCATGTAAAATTTCAATTAATGTTCGAACTCTGTCTTTTGAAAATCTATAATTTTTTTGAAATCTTCTTCACTTAATATTTTGAATACATTTTTTCTTTTACTATAAAATTTTCTTGGCAATTGTGCCCGTAATTCACGAATTTCACGAACATCACGCAAATCTCTCATATACATGATTAAAGTCAATCAGTATTATGAACACAATTGTTATTTTAATGTATTTAATACAGCCTCTCCGCACTTCTAAATCTGTACTACTAAATTACAATTTACTAAGCACTACTAATAATAATTCTGCATTATGAACACTCATTTTTAGTAACGCTTAGTATACTTGTCTTAGTAGTGCTACTAAGATTTAGTAAAACATTATGAACATGGCCCATGATTTTTAAGGATGTTGTAAAAAGTACAACGCGCGACTGCTTGGGTGCCTTTTAAGGGCGCGACTGCCGAAAGGTTAAATACACTTTTTCTAAATATTTTTCTGTTAAATATTCGCAAGAATCTTCAGACACGAGTAAACTCCCATTTCTAGTCAACCGATTTTTACCGAAAGATGTTCAACTCGGCACGTCAATGGCACATTGATGTCAAAAGCTTAAATATGAAGTTTCATAAAAATCCTTTTAGCCGAATTTGCTCTGCATGTGTACACAGACAGACGGATGGACAGACAGACAGACGGACAGACAGACGGACGGACAGACGGACAGATGGACAGACGGACGGATGGACAGGCAGACCGACAGACATCATGCTAAAAATAGTCAAAACGCCATGGAGGGACCTCAGTTCGTGGAGATCTATCAAAATCTCGAAATGTCAAAATCGGTATGATCACAATACCTCCCTTATATATGTTGGCGGTCGGTAAAAACAAGTGAAATTGTTTATACAGCTCTGTACATAATATGAATACCACACCCATAATTTAACAAATTACACTGTCTAGATTTTATTATAAATGAATAAATAACAGAGAGTTTGATTGACTGACACTCAGGTAACTTGAATTAATTATATGAAGCTGGCCAGGTACATTTATATATCTATCTACATGCGTGTGAGCAACGCCTACAAGTTAAACCGATTATACTTCTCTAGGATTGAATTTCATATCGGATTAAAATGAACTCATGAGTATGTGATATAGTAGGTACTCTTGCAGAGACCAACTACCAGCCACTACAACAACCTCGTGAGGATATGCGGTGTTTAATACGTAATAGCGTGTAATCACAGAGAAATTATTACCGATATTTTAAATTCAGTTTATACTGAATTGATATCAATTATTTTATTGTATAATTTAATGGAGCATAAATATATATTTGAATATTTTTATATTTAAATATATACATTTTAGCCCACACAAGAAGTTATGCATCAGTTATATACAATTTTCATGAGAGCAAGTTTGAACCATATAAAAAATTGATGTGAAGTGTGAATTTTCACATATTTTAGGGTTTTGTAGGAGGAGTGGTCCAAGAATGAAGACAAAGGACAGTGGACAAAAAGGCTCATCCCCAACATACCAGAGTGTCCTGCAAGTTCAGGAACATAGACTACTATGTCCCGCAAGCCCTGACAGCCCATGGGTCTTTTAAGTCCTTCACCCTGAGGATTGGGAAGGACCAGGACGACGACTGTACCTACTGCGGCGCAGTCGACACAACCGAACATACACTATTCATATGAGATGGACTGCAGAAAGATTGCGAGCGTCCATGATAACAGGAAAAACCTGACACCTGACAACATGGTCCAGGTTATGCGGCACTCCAGGGAAAACTGGGAAACGATGCGGCAGATGCTGTCAGCCATTATGAAGAGGAAGGAGACGAGCGAGAAAGACAGAATAGGGAAACAGATAGGTTGAGCTAGTCTGTTCCCTACAACATGAAAATCACTTCAGACAGACGAGCGAGAAAGACAGAATAGGGGAATGTGAGGAAAGGTTGAGCTAGCCTGTTCCCTACAAGATGAAAATCACCACATATAGTTCCTTGGTGGGAAAAAAGAGACAAGCAGGGTTTTTAGTCGGTAGGCCAAATGAAGGAGATTCCGACTCTACCAGATTGGTGCCTATAAAAGATTTTGCCTGAAAAAAAAAAAAAATTTAGCTATTTAATCGAGCAAACATTATGTAAGAAGCCAACATAATGCTGGATGCATAGAAATACAAGAGTTACCTTTTATGTTTTCACAAACGACCACTAGATGGCAATATTGAATTGCGTCATTAACATATTCGTAAAATTTGACATTTGTTATTGTGAAATCAGTGGCAGCTTATAAATTAACCGAATAGTTTGCTGACAGAGAGCGTTTAAAAAAAACGTTTGTGAAAAAATGGATATTACTCGTGAAGGTTTTCGGTGGATGATTTTTTACGATTTTAGTAAAGGCCTAACTCAACAACAATGCATAGATTCGCTTCGTTCAACTTTTGGTAATGCAGCACCATCAGTAAAGACTGTTTACAATTGGTTTGCAGAATTTCGTCGTGGTCGTGCGTCCGTCAGTGATGAATCTCGTGAAGGTCGACCAAAATCGGTTGTGATTAAAAAAAAAATCGATGCTGTGCGCAAAATGATTGAAGAAGATTGACATGTGACTTACCGTGAGATAGAGGCATACTTTGGCATATCGCAGACTGCAATACATTCGATTTTGCATGAACATTTAACTGTGAAAAAGATATGTTCCAGATGGATTTCGCATAATTTGATTGAAGCTCAAAAAAAGACGTGTTGATTGGTGTAAGGAAATGCTAAAAAAAATCAACCTAGGCACTGCAAAATCTGTATACAACGTCGTTAAAAGTGACGAAACTTGGATTTATTCATATGAACCGGAAATTAAGCAACAATCCACTGTTTGGGTTTTCCTAGATGAAACCCACAAAAGTTGCTCGTTCACAAAAAAATGATCGCTTGTTTCTTCGGTTGTACTGGACATGTTGCAACCATTCCTTTAAAGGATCGGAGAACAGTTAATGCTGAATTGTATACAACAATTTGTTTGTCAGAAGTTATCGAGAAAATCAGGAAAACCAACCAAAAACGACGCATCGTTCTTCATCATAATGCAAGCTCCCACACAGCAAGTCAAACAAATGATTATTTGAAGGAGAAAAACATCGAATTAATGTCTCATTGCCCGTATTCACCTGATTTATCCCCTAAAGACTTTTTTGTTCCATAATGTCAAATAAAAAATGCGTGGACAGCGATTTACAAGCTGCTGAAATCTTCGAAAACTATGTTTTTGAGATACCAACTTCAGAGTGAAAAAAATGTTTCGAGAATTGGTTTGAACGCATACAAAAGTGTATAAATCTTAAAGGCGAATCTTAAACAATTTGTTCCAAAAAAATGTTTCTTTCTTAGTTTTTGTAAAAACTTTAAAGGTAGCCCTCATACATATTGGGTATAACTATTTTCTTTTGTTTCCATAAAGTAATTGGTTGTTTACTTTACATGGTTTAATTTTGATTTTGAGAAAGACTTCATCCAACTATGTCAGTATATTAATTAAATATACTTGTAAGAGAATTAAGCTTGTTGTTGTGTCCATTTCACTTCTAGGAACAAACTGTTGTCTGCTTGAATGCAGCCTACAAATTATCTTTTGAATTTCTTCTTGAAGAGATCACAGTTATGAATACAGAATACCTAATACCACCATATGAAATACCGCATTGTTTAAACATGAAATTTATTAACACACATACAATCTTCTTTCATTAATGAACAAACCCATAACTAATGAGTGTTTAAGATAAAAAAGAAATCTTCAAAAAGAATGGAATGTTTCTAAACAAACATCCATGTTTGAATATCTTTGGGCGACAGGCTTGATCTACGTACTGTTGTCAAACACATGTGACTGCTTTCATTTGCTATAGAACAATACGTAGCTACTTGTTCACATCTAAAACGAAAACACGTGTATATATAACAAACTTTTATATCTGTTCCACTCGACGCCCATCACTTTAATTTATTAAGTTCGATTGATTTATTTATAAATTCACGTGTTTTGAGACAGAGGAGGTCTCAGCTGAAAATAAAAACAGTTCAATGACTGATTTAAAAGTATTTAAATTTAGTGATCATAATATTTATTAGGCGACGAATTAAACTATTAAAAAAGTTCAACAACTATATAATAATATATACAAAATTCTTTTTATGTGGATTCCCTCACACTGTGGAATTAAAGGGAATGAAATGGACGACACAGCAGCTAAATAGGCAATAGAAACTCCAGAAACATTTACAAGGACTTCATAAAATTCATAAGAAGAAAAATTCAAGTCTGGCACACATACTGGGAAAACACCAACACGAAATTAAGTATAATTAAGGACGACGTAACCAAATGGCCAACAAGAGAAGATAGAAGAGAACGGTTCCATGACAACTGGGGCCGTAGGACAATTCGGACCTTTCACAATTGGGGCTTTTCACAACTGAGGCCATTAACAACTGGGGCGATACACAATTCGGACCGTTCACAATTGCTCATAATTGCTGAATTTCGGCTACAATTTCCAGATATTGCTTTCCTTGAAGGAGATTTTTACAGCGCATTTAAAGGATGTGTTAATTTATTCCAAGATACAGGGAGCATTACTCATAGAGATAGAACTGGAAGGCCAAGAGTTCGTACTCAAAATACAGTTGATGTTCGTCAATATATGAACGAGCAACCCACTACATCACTACGTACACTGTCGCAAGAGACAGGTTTATCATTAGGAACTTGCTATACTATTATCAGTAAAGATTGAAAGCTATTCCCATACAAAATTCTTGCTTTACATGAGTTGCTGCAATCACAATAAGCGATTTGTGTATTGCCACTGGTTCCAACAAAATTTAATTAATAATGATGATTTGTTAAATTTAACGTTTTTTTCTGACGAAGCCTGGTTCACCCTTTCGAGGTATATTAATTCACAAAATATGAGGTTATGGAGTGTTCAAAATCCTCATACTTTTCGTGAAACTCCTCTTCACCCGTTAAAAGTTGGTGTTTGGATTGCTGTGTCTCGAAGACGTATTATCGGAACCATATTTTTCCACGAAACTGTTACTGCTCAGATATACCGGAATATTGTACGTGGATTTATTAATCCGCTTCATGAAGATGAGCTCCAGCAAGGCTACTTCCAATAGGATGGCGCGACTTCACACACCGCTCAAGAGACCTTCGTGAATTTTTTGACGATCGAATAATTAGTTTACGTTCAAATCCAGAATTTCCACCTAGATCACCAGACTTGACTATTTTAGATTATTTTATATTCCCTTATCTGAAAAATAATGTATACAAGACTCCTATTAACAATATCGAGGAACTGCAAAACAGAATTACCGAATAGTGTGCCAATATAACTCCTCAAATTCTTATAAATACTTTTAATAGTATGAAAAGACGTGTAAATTTGTGTCTAAAAACCTACAAACCATGAAATGTGTGAAAATTCACACTTCACATCAATTTTTTAAACTTTCTCTTAAAATATACTTCAAAGTAAAACCAACTGTATATAAATTGCGGCGAAAGCCTTTTGAAGTTTTAGACCAGTTGGATCTTGCCAAAATATTAGATCTAAATCTTTTAGTTTCATACCATGTGATAACATCTCTACTCACCAGGCATACCAACTGTGAAATATATAACATTAGCGCCATATGTTACCAATAAAAAAATCTCTAACACGTTTAAAATGCAAAGTGATTTTTTACAGGTTATCTATTAGCTTGCTTAGTTAGTAGGAGCTGGTTAGAAAGTGAAGCTGTTACGCGAAATATGATTACCTCACAAAGATTTAAAAAAAAAAAAAATCTTTAAGGCAGCTGCTACTCTTTGACGGACACAAGATAGAGAAATAAGTGGTCCATTGTTCTCTTTTTCGGATTTAAAATATTCCAGCAGATTTAAAATTAAAGTTTTTAAATTTAATAATTGGCCGCAAGATCTATTAATTAATATTATTAACAGACACTGACAGCTAAGACAAATAACAAAAAACATTTTTAAAATCGCTGAAAAATGGTAACTAGATTATTATATAAATGCATTACTTGATACATACATGTAACAGTCACCTATCAGCAATCCGACTGTTGTCAACTGACAATAACTGAAGTGCCTCTAGTGAGATTTTGAGAAACTGACGGTTGTAGGATAGTCGAGTTTGTGACAAGCATGGGAATATGTTCTTAGAAGTGGAAAGACAGTTAAAGACCATTTTAGAGTGTGTTCCCGTGTGTTTCAATAAATATCACATGAAGATACCATTGAACCTGTCAAAAATATCCTACCAAAGTCAGCCATGATGTGAATGCAGTAGCGCCTCTATCGGTAGTGTCAGATGCCAATATTGAAAATTTTAACCAAACTAAGACGGAACTTTTATACTTACGAATTTTTTTCTGTGTACGACTTAAATTCCGGTATTTTTGGTTAACTTTGCATAAGTAGAAAAAGTACCTTACTTGTATTTTTTGACTGTAACAGATTAACGAAGCAGTTGTGCTGAATCCACTTACCTAAAACAAAAGAACACTATTAGAATACTGCATAAGTAACGGGCACATTAGCATAGACATAAGACATAAATAAGTTCTATTTGCCAAGACAGTTTCATAGGTTAATACGCAATATTCAAACATCTTCATTTGTATGTGCATACGGAAACAGAAAACATTTGCACGTAAAGATTGCGTCACTGATAGAAACAGTTTTGATAAAGTTGGTCACGTACTTAAACTCACGGATTCAATTTCTGTTAGCTGTCGTATAACTAATTTCAATAGATATTACCGACGGTCGTGATTGGATTCGTATTAAAATGTTATTTAATTATATGACTTTATAAAATTACTTTACTGTTTGGTATTCAGAGTGCACCTGCCACCGCAGATATGACACTTGATAAGGAAGATGTGAGATAAATAACTTGATTATCAATTGTTTAGATGACTTTATTGGATGAATTTATTTAGTTAATTGCTTAAAAATAAGTAAGAAGAAAAACTGAATTTAAAATTTCATTTATACTTAAAAATTGCATTAACTAGCTAAATATATCTGCATATATTTATTACAGACCGCCAACATATATAATACCCTTTTCACACTAGATCTTTAAGATCGGATGTTTAAGTGAATGTATCTTTAAACGCTAATGTGAAACCGTACGGCCTCGTCTAAACACGACCGATGTTTAAGACAGAGATCTGCGTCTTAAACTTCGCCCGCATTGCCAACTTAATTTCTATTATGAAAACATACTCCTTGAATTTGTGCTGTCAACATTTTATATTATCATAAACAAGAATACTGTATTATATGGACGTTATAAGAAGTTTATACTTATTGTTATAATAAAATTATTTATTTTAATAATGTGTTTAATAAAATACAGAGCTACAATAATTGAGATAAAATGTATCGACTTACATGTTAATACAGGTGTAATATATTCTTTATTGTAGTGCCTTTATTGTAGAATGAAATGAAATATCCTTAATTGTTTATAATAATTCAAAATGTGCGTCTGCGCAGATGGTTCAAAACTGGTAATTTAATGACGGTAACTTAAGGACAAAATTACTGTAGCTGATGACAGCACCAAAGATTTAAACATCAAGTGTGAAAGCATACCGATGTTAAACATCGGTGAACTTTAAGTTCACTCGTCTTAAAGATCTAGTGTGAAAAGGGTATAAGGGAGGTATTGTGATCATACCAATTTTGACATTTCGAGATTTCGATGGATCTCCACGAAATGAGGTCCCACATAACTTTTTACTATTTTTAGCATGATGTTTGTCGGTCTGTCTGTCCGTCTGTCCGTCCGTCTGTCTGTCTGTGTACACGTGCAGAGCAAATTCGGTTGAAAGGATTTTTATAAAACTTCATATTTAAGCTTCTGCTATCAATGGCACGAGTTGATCAACTTTTGGTAAAAATCGGTTGACTAAAAATGGGAGTTTACGCGTATCGAATTTAAAATTATTGCGAATATTTCACAACAGAAAAAATTTATTTAACAAAAGTTGCCACAAAAGCAATAACGAACAACTTTTATTAGAGACATTTTTGATAAAATGAAAAAAATTTTGACTATTTTTTTATGATCTCTGTCTATCTGTCTGTCTGTCTGTGTGTGTACACGTGCAGAACAAATTCGGCTAAAAGGATTTTTATGAAACTTCATATTTAGGCTTTAGACATCAATGGCACGATTTGATCAACTTTTGGTAAAAATCGGTTAATTAGAAATGGGAGTTTACTCGTGTCGATTTTAAGGTTTTTGCGATGTATAAGGGAGGTATTGTGATCATACCGATTTTGACATTTCGAGATTTCGATGGATCTCGACAAATTGAGGTCCCGACATACCGTTTTGAGTATTTTTAGCATGACGTCTGTTGGTCTGTCTGGCCGTCTGTCCGTCCGTCCGTCTGTCTGTCTGTCCGTCCGTCCGTCCGTCTGTCTGTGTACACGTGCAGAGCAAATTCGGCTGAAAGGATTTTTATGAAACTTCATATTTAAGCTTCTGCCATCAATGGCACGAGTTGATCAACTTTTGGTAAAAATCGGTTGACTAAAAATGGGATTTTACTCGTGTCGATTTTTTGCGAATATTTAACAGAAAAATATTTCGAAAAAATGTATTTAACAAAAATTGCTATAAAAGCAATAATTAACAACTTTTATTTGAGACATTTTTTGAAAATTTTTTCATACTTATATGTAACGTTTCCATGGTCAGGATAAATAATATCTCTGTTAGAAAATATTAGGCCAAGTTATTTCTACTCTGCTGCTAAAATGTATTTTATACAAGTACTTTAAGATGGCGGTCGGTCCTGTGGTGGCCACAGCTGATTTTTTTTAGTTCTGGACAATATTTGTATCCCTTTCTATTCTTAATTACTGCTTATCAGTTCGCAAACATTTAATAATATGGTTAACATATATTTTCTACCATATATATACTATAAACAACATAATCATGTAGGAACATTCCATTTTGATTTTATCGCAGACCTGTAAGCAAATATTTATAGCAAATACACAAGTGTACGCAAATATAAATAATATTAAATAAATAAATTATGTATTTATCAGATAGATATTATTCCTGTTCCAACATTTATAAGATAACCAACGTTAATTAAATCATTTACTAACAAACATAAAATTATCTAGTACAGAGCTATTATTTTAAATCAATAAAAATTATTAATTAATAAATAAATTTAAAAATCATCCAGGAAATTGTAAACATGTTAATGGTAATAAAAATTAATTATTTGATTTAATTAATTAATAATATCTTTGAAATTATTTTGCAATATTAATGCAGACACCTTTATTTTGGACGTTTGCCATTGCTGATAGTACCAGGCTAGAATAGTACAATATAATGAGTATTAGTATCAAAAAGATATAATACAAGGTGTCTCAAAAGAAATTTTATATTTAGTGGATCGATTAAAAAAAAAGTAAGCCGTATATAGAAAAAATGTTTATTAATTATTAAAATACACTTTTTGGGGATTTATTTCTTAAAAATAGTATCGTCTAAATGTAGACCCTCGCGTTCTCGGCACTCATTTAATCGAACAGTAAAATTACTTATGACGTCTCGGCAGGTGGACTCAGGGATGACTGCCATTTCGTGACGGATATTTTCTTTCAAATGCGCCAGTGAAATCGGTTTATTGGCGTAAACTTTAGATTTAAGATAACCCCATAGGAAAAAGTCCATAGGGGTTAAATCTGGACTGCGTGGAGGCCAATTTATGTCACCTCTCCGGGAGATCAATTTGCCTGAGAAAATTTCACGAACACGTGGCAGAAACATATTGGACGTGTGTGAAGTTGCTCCGTCCTGTTGGAACCATGTTCTTTGGTTATATCCAGGAAAGTTTTGCAGTTCAGGTACCAAGAAGTTGTCTAACATCTCCACATAACGCTCTGAATTCACTGTAACTGCACGCCCCCTTTCGTCTTCAAAAAAGTAAGGGCCGATAATTCCTCGCGCCGACATCGCAGCCCATACGCTCTCTTTAGGCGAATGTAGGGGTTTCTGATGTTTGCGTTTCGGATTCGTTGCACTCCAGTAGCGGCAGTTCTGCTTTTTTACGTGGCCATTAAGATGAAAATGAGCTTCATCCGAAAACAAAATGTTGGTAAACGTTGAAAATCGCTCAATCACCTGATTTACGAAATTAAGCCTCTGACTGGCATTTTGGGGCTTTAATTCTTGCACCAATTGAATTTTGTAGGGATGCAGCTTTAGGTCTTTGTGCATAATGCGATGTAATGATGATCAATGCACATTTAAAGCACTTGCGCGCTTCCGAATTGAAAGGTACGGGTCGTCACGAACAGACTGATTAACATTCTCCATGTTTTCTACCGTTCTTGATGACCTAGGTCGCCCGGATTTTGATTTATCCAGCGTTGTACCAGTCTCTTAAAACTTTTTAACCCAATGTGGAATGAGAGGAATGCTTGGCGCATCATTTAAGTGGCGAAAACCTCGAATACTGCAGAATTTTCTACGCGCTACAGTCGCCGAATCACCGTTTTTGTAAAACTCTCGCACGCATAACGCGCGGTCTGCTCCCGAGAAATGCTCCATAGCGACTGAATTCCCAAGAGCCAGGCTACCGATTGACATAACCCCCGCGCCCCTCGGATACGTTGCGTTCACGCAGTAAGCTAAATAAATATAAAATTTCTTTTGAGACACCTGGTACTTCAAGAGTAATATAAAAAATAAATTCGGACGTTTCGGAAACTGCTCAACAATCTGTTTCCGTTTTCTCATCACTTCTCGTGATCGCGATTATGTCTACATATACTCTACATATATCTTAGTAATAAAAAATCACTGAAAAATGAACAAAATACACAGAAAATGAACAAAAAAATCATAAAAAATGAGCAAAAAATCTCAAAAATAATAATTTATAATCCTTTCGCGGACCACTAAAATTTTGCTAAGGACCACCAGTGGTCCGCGGACCACCGGTTGAGAAACACTGGTTTACATTGTATTTTCAAAAATTTTCGAACCAATTGAAGAATATAATAGAATTGTCTGAGAAATACCAAACACAAATCCCAAGAAAACATACATTAGAAACAATAAGCAAACATAACATTGGATAAAGTTGTACGTGCCATCGACTTCTAACACTTGTGCATGTGTTACCGCTGCTGCTGTTGGCCGGGAACAAAGACACAAAGGTGTCAGGAATGTTACCTGTTGTCTACAGCAACACGAGTACCGAGAGTATTGTATACCAGACCAGCATCGACATCAACACCAACAACCATCGCTCAACCGCAACAAACACAAATGAAACTTCTTTGCGGTAAAACATATAATGGTTTAACGAAAATGATTTAAATTTTCTAACGATTGAATATGTGGTAAAGCCAATTTTCGTGTTATATAGATACAGCACGTTTCTGTAAATTATTAACTTAGTAACTACTGATCGGAACTTCTGTTCCTTTGGTGTAACTACTAACATCAAATTGAAAACGTGAAAACGGTATCAGATAAGCACTTAAATTAATTTTGAACATAAAACAGTGCACTGGCGTGTTCAGGATTGGGGCACTGGGGGCTAGGGATGGGAAAAAAACATCGATGTATCGAAAACATCGATGTTTTTACCATCGATGGTCAGCTGGCGATAGTATCGATAAAACATCGATGTCTACTACCGATATCGATGTTTAAACTTTGAAATTCAGAAACTACCGCTAGAGGCGCTGGAATCTTAAAAATTTAATTTTTATTAAAATTAATACCCAAAATATAAGCGCTATCTATTGTGATATAACAATACTAATAGTGTTAGTTCTTAATCTGCTTAGCAGTTAGCAGAATACGAAAAAATAAGAAGAAAATTTTTGCAAACAATGCGAACGACCAATGACGCCAACACACTTTTTCTTTTTGAGTCTTGTTGACACTTTCCCAATTGTTATTCCTCAAATCCCAGGATTTTTGTAAGTTCCCAGCAAACATTCAACTAACGGCCGAATGCTGGCAAACTGATTTTATGCTGGTAAATTACTGGCACCAAAATTAAGTGCAACGCCAGTATTAATAATGTACTTCACATTTGTATTTCGCATTCCGCCTATACGAAGTACTTTACCAGCATTTTATAAGCACTCTTCTTCACTCATACTTTTTACTTAAAACCATCAGAAATAAATCTTGCAACTAATGCGATTATTTTGCACTTTACCGTTGCTGGGCCAGCAACTGATACATCAATGGGCCAGTAACGGCCCCGGGGACACCGGGGTACTGGCCCATTACTTTCAATGCCGGGGAGTATGTGCTTTACCAGTACTGGCCCGTATAAAAATGTTTGCTGGGTTGTCATTAACTATTTTTTTATATATTGAAGTTGACTTTTCCTGAACAAAATGATCAAAAGCTTCAATTAATCGGTAAAAGTAACTAGAATTGAAAATCTAGTTCAGCCTAAACCAAAGGAACATACTTTATTTCAACTTAAAAAAGTATAAAAATAATTGTGTATGACAGTGTTATTTTTATGTCAAATAATATAAAATTAACATTAAGATTACTATATTAGTATTGTAATAAAATCCAATATTTCATTTTATAAATGTAAAAATAATAAGGTCTGTTCCTGTGGTTTAGGCGAAACTAGATTTTCAATTCTAGTTACTTTTACCGATTGATTGAAGCTTTTGATCATTTTTTTCAGGAAAAGTCAACTTCAATATATAAAAAAATATCTAATGACAAAAAAAATATATGAAAATTGCGGTTAGTTCCGCCTAATCGTTTGGAATAGACTGTAGGTACAAATTAGGATTATTATATTGGGTATAATAATGTTTTTTTTTTTTTTTAATTTTTAATGGCCTTTGCTACTGTGGCAATTAGCCAGGACAATTTTTGTTTTTGAGAAAATTTCCATGCCATAACCGGGATTTGAACCCGAGCCCCCATGGTTGGTAGTCAAATGAGCTGACCACTACGCCATAGCGACCGGCTATAATAATGTTAATATGAAATTAATTACTATTAAAAAGGAATATTTCTATTTCAAAATCTAATAAATGCTTTTTGTGTATTATGTGGTACTTTCTTCGTATTTTATCTTTACATTATTAAATAAAACATATATAATCTAAATAAATAGCTTTTTTTAATATTAATAAAATATCGATGTTTTTCCTTCGATGTTTTTCCAACATCGATAGTAAGCGCTGATGTTAAACATCGATGTTTTGACTTCGATGTACAACCCTACTGAGGGCACGTGATCCCCTTAAAAGCCAGTAAACTGAAAATTTAAAATAATCATACTGTAAAATCACGACGTTGTACGAGGATTGCTTTTTATATTCCGGGATTTTAGATCAAAAACAATTATTTATCAACTAAAGTGGCTTTATTGTTTTTCAAAATTCCAAGGTTCCAAATCCCTAATTAATTTTGATCGTAATGTTATTGTTTAAATTTCTGTCTTGTTAAGTATGTTAATTTTATAATTGAACTTATTGATTAGGCTAATTTTGTTCTGATTCTGGTTCTTAAACATATACCTACAAAGATATTTTACTGTCAAGCCCGGCTATGCTTAGTTAATTATGTAAATTTAGTAATTGAGTTGATTAGGCCTATTTGATTCAATAGACAATCGTTTCTCTTTGATTTTTGTAGCTTTAATTTGGGACTAATTTGACTTTATCACGGTGCTTTTATAATAAACTACAAGCTGTACTAGCATAGAAAAGAAACTGGTTTCATCATTATATTTATCGATTATTAAATATCGATATATTTTTAGTTTTAACAGTTTTGAAGGTAAAACGCGGTGATGGCTTTTGATTTGGTTTGCAGATTTGCTCAATACCTCCCCAAATATATATATATTATTTTATTTTTTGTAATAATATTCAGTACAATGTGTTCGTTATATTAATAAAGTTGGTTCATAACTGTTAATAAATATAAATTTAACTAGTCATACACACACTTTCTAAATGAAGTAAATGTAAAAAAGAATGGCAAGAGTAATAAAGCACTGGTTGTAATGAGGGCTGGAGTATCTGTCTAGAGCAGCGTTTCTCAACCGGGGGGCCGTGAAAGCTTCGTCGGGGGGCCGCGAAGTCATATAAAATCGAAGCATGAAATTATAATAGAAAAACGCTCAATTTTGCAAGATATATTCATAAATATATGACATTTATATTCATTAAAATATACCTTTTAAACTTAAATAAAATAAATTATACTTATCTTGACAACTAATTTAAACTAATTAAAACGGTTCGCGTTGGAGGTACTTCAAGTACTTTCAAGTAGGTACGACTTGAACTTGCAATATTTTTTGCTATGCTCCGAGCTACTGTTAGCTAAAGAGTAAGGATGCGAAAGTGTTCAAAATGGAAAGCATTAGCCCTCCAAATGAACCCGTAAATAAAAAAATTAACCTGTATAAAATTCTCGAGAGATAACTCCATTATACTTCCAATAGTAATTTTCATCCCTTTCTGAGATCTCAGAATTATCATTGACAGCCCAAAAGTCATTCTATTATCACCTCTGTCCTCCCATTACCATATAGGCCGTGTCTCCAACGCTATAGCTCTGAAATTTTAATAAATCCTCACTCAAAATGTATAACTATTTATATAAAGATACAAAGTAACAAAATATAAACTATTTTAGATCATGTAGTACCAAGTAACTTCCAAATTTAACGTTATACCTCATCTTCAATAATAAAAAATGTATTGGGCCCGGTAGTTCAATTTCAACCACCTGTATACTATTGATAAAATATTAATATATGTGTTTATTCTCATAAAGAATTATTTTAAGCAATTCTGTTCCTTATGTATTAATTGTTAATGACTATATTCCTTAATGAGCTTTATCATGATAAGCCATCTTGATATGTAGTGATACGTGATGTTTGCAAATGGCGTCTTCATTTTATTCTGACGTTTTTAGTTATTTTTAAGTGATAAAAGTGCAGAAAATACTTGAAATAGTGTGTTATAGTGTAGACTTTAGTGTTTGGACTCTATGCAAACCAAAATTGGAGCGACTGGAAAGGTATTTGTAGAAATTTTTGTTAATTTTATAATGTAAGTCATTGTTATGTAGAATGTGCTTCTATAGACAATATAGAAACACATACATGCATATACTATCGGCTATAACTAGAGAAACAAAACTATTTTTTAAATCATTTTCATAAATACCGATTATTGACTAAATGAATATTGAATTATATTGGTATAGCAACAACAATTTATAAGTTAGAACCTGCTCTTAAAAATATTTGTTGTACTGGTACAATAAATAAAATAATTAACTTTCTGCTGCAGCAGACCATCTGCATATTTCTTTTGTAAGACTTAATAATAAAACCATTTTTTGTGGTTAAATTTTTTCCTTTGCCCTAGCTCTCGTTCTTGTCCCGACAATATATATATATATATATATATATATATATATATATATATCAGGAAAGGTATCCTGATAGAGCTCAGCCGAGAAGGCAGTATTTTGCCAAATTAGTGAACAAATTAAGTCAGCGAGGTTCTTTCGAAATTCAAAAACGACGTCCAGAAAGAGCAAAGTTTGCTACGTTCAACTTTGTAAAACTTATGTTGATTATTATTTTGCAAATAAATGGTCGCTATTTTGAAATGGTTAACATAAAAATATGACTTTTTGTTGTCATTGTAAAGCTAAATTAATGTACTTTTAGGAAAAAAATATAAAATTATCGATTCCCTATGTTAGATCAAAAGTTGACATCATTTCCGGTGAAACCGGAAGTGCCTCAGAATTCTTATAGTAACCTTTAGATGGGCCTTTTTGTCTAGTTTAACTTTTGTTCTGAAGATTTTTTGTATCTTTACAAATAGAGGAGATTTTCGGGGTGCCCCGTTTCAAACAAACACTCTGTATGTATGTATATATATATATATATATATATATATATATATATATATATATATATATATATATTGTCGGGACAAGAACGAGAGCTAGGGCAAAGGAAAAAATTTAACCACAAAAAATGGTTTTATTATTAAGTCTTACAAAAGAAATATGCAGATGGTCTACTGCAGCAGAAAGTTAATTATTTTATTTATTGTACCTACCAGTACAACAAATATTTTTAAGAGCAGGTTCTAACTTATAATTATATATATATATATATATTTCGTCTCAAATGTGGTAAAATAACAATTATCACTCACACAAATAATCAAACATTATTAAAACACATTTATGACATAAAACAAAGTTCATAATTAAAACAGATATTATAACAGACACGTAGCAATCCCAATGATCCAGTCCGATCGCTCAGCTATAACCCACTCATACAACACACACTGCTCTTATCGCCCAATTTCTGCTGATCGGCTGATATTGGTTTTGCTAGCACCAAGGCTGCTGCCTTTGCACTTACGTATCCTGATAAAATTATATTATTCTCCGACATATATATATATATATATATATATAGGGGACCGCAGACAATATTTAAGTTATTTTGGGGGGTCCCATGCCAGAAAAGGTTGAGAAACACTGGTCTAGAGTACCTACTGTCGAGTTGAGTTAACTGAGAAGTGAAGTGAAGTGAAGTGAAGTGAGAGCATTATAAATGAAATATGCAGAGAATAATAAACATATCTGTGTTACATATAACAAATGATTGTTGGTTGTTAGGTACACAATGCTACCTAGCAGCGCTCTCACGCCCACATGCGGCCAAAGCCATATGTACATGACTTACACACACACGGCAACCGGCGACGCCCCCGCACAATTACCTGTTCAAGCACTGGGCTCGAGCTCAGCTCGCTCAGCATTCTCTACGATCTCACCGATCTGATGTAAAACCGTACGATTCTTCTCTAACGCGTGTATTAACTAGGGCGTGTATTAACTCTTAAACGGTCCCGTTTTTCCGGGATCCCGCATTAAAAAATACATCCCGTTATCCCGGGATTTCAACCCGAGAATCCCGTTTTTTTTTTTTTCGGAGAAGAAATATTTAGTAATTAACGACGTGGTAACGGCATTACAGCCATTAAAAATTAGAAGCAGAGGGAGTATTTGTGTTTATTTTGGATGAGTTACGCAAAAACAATAATAGTTTTTCGTCTAAAATGCTGGAATCCAACAGAGAATTGTCCAACGAAGGAATAATAATTTAGTTGGCTTACTAAAATACCTAAACAACTCATCAAATTATAACACTACCTACGAATCGGAAGTAAATTCTATATTACTACTACCGTCTAAATCAGTATTGCAAGCTACAGCTAAAAAGTTATTTGGTAAACTTTTTGTTGGAAATGCGGATGCTTGTAGTATGGAAGATGTAGATAGTAGTGGTGATGAGGCTAAAAATTCACTGATGGCAGAGCGAGAAATCACGTCTGAATTATCACTTCATCAGAAGTTGGATGTTGCTATTTCGAATGTGACACGAGTTGAGAATGCCGAAGGTTTTCTATATTACGTCAAAAACATAACAAAAGACAGGAATATCTATGAAGCAAAGGGAAAATGCACCAATAACTTAGAAAAATTATATGATGCATTAATGACCATTCCACAACGATTGAATCTGAAAGAGCCTTTTCTGCGGCAGGTCTTTTCGTCACAAAAATTCGGCTAACAAACTACATATAGGTATAATGTATGTATGTTTTGCAGTATTTTTTAGCGTTTTTGTTTATTATCTTGGATGTCTTGCGTATTAAAGACCAATAGTAATCTGCTACCATGGTGGGATTCCAACGTCCTTGATATCGTTTTTCTATTCTTGAAATGTCCTGATGAAACCTTTCTCCGTACTCGTCGCTAACGTCACCCAAATTAGGCGGAAAAAAATCTAAATGCGAATGTAAGAAATTGATCTTGATTCCCTATGCTAGATAAAAAGTTGAAACCATTTCCGCTGAAACCGGAAGTGATGCAGAATTCTTATTATAGTCCTTAAGTGGGCCTTTTTGTCTAGTTTAACTTTTCTTCTGATTTTTTTTTTTGTATCTCTTAAAATAAAGGAGTTATTCGAGGTGCGGCATCTCAACAAACACTCTGTATAACCTATGTTCGAATCTTGGTTTTACTACAGAATCACATCAAATTACTTGAAAATATGTCCAGCCGTTTTTGCGTGAATCTCCGACAAACAGACAGAGAGACAGTAAGGATTTTGTTTGATGATATGGTCTTATAATTGTCTGTAACGTGTAGAAACCAAATATGAGGCCGAATAATTAAAAAAGCAGATATTACCTCCAATTTTATTAATATAGATATGAGTTTTATAACAATTCAACCAATAATACATCATTATTTTTCTTCAGTATTTTAGGACTGCATCCGGAACGCTAATCGATTTACATTTTTATTTTTTATCTCTTCTAAAGAAATCTACAATCTGTTCTATCTCATTCTTATTTCTGGGTTGAAGCAAAAATACGTAAGAACATTTGTTCCTAGTAAATACTTTTATTTGGCCCATTTAACAGGCATGTACTGGCTTTAAATTATAGCCAGTATGTTCAGTGTAAACATAGCTTTTGCCTTTGTACTATAAATGAAGAAGTAAATTTGTTTATTGTTTGATAATCGTAATTGCTTTTGTTATCGTCTCGAGTTATATATAGCTGACTTAAGTTAACGGAGAACAATGTGTAGTTATATGCACTGTTTTTAAAACATTTATTAATCTCTGGATTGATTTAGAGTTTGCAATGGGTGTAATATTTAAAAATTACCCATTATAGGGATTTGCAGCTAAGCACCCTACCATCTGGTGAGCGTTTCATGAACTTGTGTACATCAGATAACATTTCGTTTTGTGTATTGGTTTTGTATGAAGTTTGTTTTTAAAGTTTTATTATAATCATTGAAAAATGTATAATACATATTGTTGTGTGCCTATGTGCAATTCATTGAAAAGAAGAAACCCGGAAATATCGTTTCATTTGTTTCCATTAATATCAGACACCGTACGGTTCGAAACAAAATTGGGAAAGCAAGAGGTTAGGAATCGACGCGATGTTTAGATAAACAATTTAAAAATTGGAAAAAAAGTGAGCCCTTATATCAAAGTTTGCTCATTACATTTTAATGATAGTGACTACAAAAATATTATCAATTTTGTATTTATTATCGCATATCTTGAAAATTCCTGTTATTGTGTGTGGGTTTGTAATGCACAAGTCTCTAGGCATAATGCATAAATCTTTATGAACTCTCTGTTTTTTTCAGTGACTCCACACAATATTATATGCCCAGCATTGTAGATTTCTACCCCTTGGTAAACAACACGGGAATTATTATTTCCCCCAATATAGTTAAAATAATCGACAATGGAAAACCGCCATAACTTAAAACCAGATCACAAAATGTAGTATTTTAGATGTTTACAAGTGTTGTCACTTCACAAAATCAGAAAATCCCAAACAATTATTTATTTTTTGTCGTTTTTTGATACACTTTTCGCTATTATTTACTAGTAAATGTCAAGTGGTATCTGATTTAAAATGGTTTCAAAAAAATCCGCGTTGCGCTACGATCTTAAAATTTTTCCCCTGTAGTGACAACGCAAACTTTCAGAATCCCACTGATTATTTTTAAGATCAAAAACTAATATTTTAAAGTTTAAGTAGGACATTAAACAATCGATTAGTTGCTTATTTATTATCAATGAGACAATTAAGTCACCCAGATACAATAATAGTCTGAATGAAGCAGATGAAAGATTACATTTGGCTGACCCATTTCTATAATAATTCGAACCAGATGCTGCATAACCAACAGCATTATAAATAAACCGTGACGGTAATATAATTTCTCGTTCTGTTCGGATGGTGTTATCTGCTCTGCAGAGCAGTGAGCCAATGCAGCATAGTTAATAACGGCCTACAGCAGTGGTGATATCGACTAACGTTGTCCTATCTTCAGCTCATGTCTGGTTTGCTAACGGGGCTCGATGCCCTATTTGGAAAGAGCGATGGTTCTGATTGACCTTTCTCTCTAACCTTATACGGCGCTTCGTCACTCATACCACCAATTCTATCCATGTAAGAAAATCATATAACACTACATACTTGATCCATACAGACAACTCTTACACGACACTTCATTCAAAAGGACAATCAAATCTTTTTTTAGATTGCAATATTTGACAGAAGGAAGTAGAGAGAAGAAAACAGTGATTTAAATGTGAAAATGAGGAGAGAGACAATTTTTGGATGAAAGAGGAAGAAAGAATTTGTAGATTGTGTAGGGAATGCAAAGAGATAATCGAACATTTGTTGGAAGAATGTGGAGAAATAAGAAAACCGGAAACGAGAAAGGAAATTTTGGGGGAAACAGAAAGAGGGTATGAATTGATGAAAGAAATGAAAAACAGAAGAGAGGAAATTAAGGAGTTAAAGACAGCGATAAATATCAGCTGTGGCCACCACAGGACCAACCGCCATCATAAAGTACTTGTATAAAATACATTCTAGCAGCAGAGTAGAAATAACTTGGCCTAATATTTTCTAACAGAGATATTATTTATCATAACCATGGAAACGTTACATATAATATGAAAAAATAGATAATTAGAAAACATTTCGAAACATTTTTGAAAAATTTTTCGTTTTATCCGAATTTGCTCTGCACGTGTACATAGACAGACAGACGGACGGACGGACGAACGGACAGACGGACAGACATTATTTAGGTTTCTAAATATGTGCAGTATTTTTTTATATAGCAAGGTTCATTAAGAATTTAAAAAATTGCCATAACCACGCCCCTCTGATTTCGTGTATTCAATTTCAACAATATCTACTGGTTATTAAATTTAAGCTTTTAAGAATTAAATGCAACATTTGCCCAAATATAACTAGAATTTTGAAAAAATAATTTAAATAAAATAAAAATGCAAAAAAAAAAGAAAAAATAAAATTGCCTCGAGAGCAGAGCGAACTTTAGTTTGCAAATTAGAACGAGAGCATGCTAGCCATTACACTATCAAAGCATGCTGGTTCAGTGTATTACATAAGTTATTAAATATTTTACGTGGTTAAGCAAAAAAAAATCTTGTACTATTCCGGTTCACACAAATGTACATTACTTAGAATTTACTACAGGGTGTGGGACAAAAATTTTTTTTGCACAATTTTGGCACAATCGCGTCAAAATAATTTATTTTACAAAAATAAAATTTTGATCGTTAATTCACGCACTAAGGGCTTTCATTTTATACCCTACTCAGAATTTTAAAAAAATATATATTTTTTTCGATGAGCAGATATTTGTTTATATTTTTAGGGGGATATGTTTTTTAGATGTTTTAGTATTTTTCCTATGTGCGGGTCAAAGAGTTGTATAAGGATGCCAAATTTCAATTCTCTAGGTTTAGCCGTTTGGCTACAATTTTTACCGAACAGACAGACAGACAGACAGACACACAGACAGACAGACGACAAAATGACGGTATAACGGTTTTTGGTAATACCTACAAAACCCTAAAAATGAACTTTTCCTGTAAGTTACGTATCACAAAATGAGACAGATAATACCTACGAAATCGTGAAAACATTCAGATCAATTCTGTAAAAAACTGTGTAGTAACGTTACTACAAGATAAAATATTATAAAAAGTATAATGACTTTCATTCATGATAATAACTGACCTTGCTCATAGGGACACATTTAATTACTATGATCATAGCAACCGAGTTACAGAATTGGTCTGAATGACGTATAATGGCTGTCTCATTGGATAAACTACAGAAGCAGTGAATTACTTTCACGTAAGAGTTCACGCCTTTTTGATAGCAAGGTATTTATTGTTAGTTGTATGTAAATTATTGTATGGTAGGGGAATAGTGTCTCAGTTAATGGAGATCGTGTAAGATAGGTTAGGTTGGGCTCATTTAACGCCGGTACTGAGGAAGGTTAACGTGTTCTCTATCGCTATTTAGGGGACATTTCCAAATGATCCCATAAACAAATAGCAAATTCGAACATAAATATCTTGATTTAAAAATTGAACTTCTTGCATGCGATTTAACAGACTTGTTTTTATTTATATGATAAATATGTACTTACATAACTTATTTATGTGTGTGAAAACAGATTTATTGAATTCACTTACCTAAAACAAAATAACAAAATTAACATAATGCATAAGATACCAGTCAATTCATAAGTAATAAACTAAGTCTAATAGGGGATAGGCATGATTTTTTTTTTATTTTTTATTATATTCTTCTTGTTAAATATAAACATAAAAAACTGTTTTTTTTTTTTTTGTAATTTGAAGGCTTAAAAATATCATAAATGTATGTAGCGCGCGAAAACGACGTGTGACGTCATACCCCTTCTAACTGACGCATGACACTACTAGCTTACCGGCGTACATAGTCTGTTCTGAACTTATTTGTTTGTATAACTTTCATAGGTTATGTAAAGTTAGAGTGATTTTAGTTAAAATAAAGTTTAATTCTATAAAAACAATTTATACATGTTTACCGAATTAAATTTTATATTAAAATAGATAACTTATATTGCAGTATTTCAATTATGCCTCTAACGTTTTGTAACTTCATGTAAACAATGTAGTAAAATTCTGACATCTAAATTACATAAATATTTACATTTTACAGAGTTGCAGCGTTTGTTTACATAAAGTTATAGAATATAAAATAAAAATTACTTTGACACCACGTATTTCCTCAGCACTGTAGCATTCATTATTTTTCATATATTCCATGAGCATAAATGCATCAATGTTGGGTAAATTATCACTCTGAGCCCTAACAAAATCTTTATCTGCCATTTTAATAATAAATGCGTGAAAAATTGCTTAAAAACAAATACAAAACTCTCGAACAATACAATACACACACGTGTAAAGATTATGTTGTAGCTGTATCTGTGATGTGAAACCCCTATCGTTTGACGTCATACTCAGTCGTTTTACTCGGCAACCTTCGCTCCGTGGTCGGCTTATTTCAAATTTACAATATTTTAATTCAAAAATTTGGCTATAATATTAATTAAAATGTAATTTTTGTTTTGTTAGGTGACATAACTAACATTAACATATCAAAATAATGTAGTTTTAAGGAAATACAAATTTTATGCGTATCCCCTATTGTATCTAACTAGAAGCCATTTGGGTTTAATGATGCACCAGCCGCATTTATTTCTTTCTCTCATTTCTTCTCCTTTTATAGTTTTTCACAACTTCAGTCGACATTGTATCAAAAATTCTACACTAAAATATGCGTAAGTTGAAATTGTACTGCAATATTCACTTCTCAATAACCGGGGGGTAGTATATCATGACTAACTGCTAATCTAAAAGCACAACTTAAAAATATGAGCACTCAACCTATACTTAAATTATGATGATATCACAAATATGAATTTATAATGCATTATAAGTTAGGGCATTTATTAGATTTGATGGAGACGAGGTCATATTTAACGACTACAATTTGATGACAAAGTGAGAGTCATTTCCAGGTAACCGTCGGCAGTAATCTATTTGAATTTCAAGGTTTTTTGATTTACAGTTTTATATAAATTATCCGTCTATAAAAAGTTATGTCAGCAATAGAAGTTTAATTTTAGAAGATGTTGCAACCTGTAGATGCAATGTGTTTTGCTTTCTATTTAAAAGTATTGTCATTGAGCGAGGTTCAAATTGCTTCCTTATGCTCGGTTAAGTATGTTACTATTCTTAATTTAAACATACAGTGAATTTATTTTTTAATGCAAATGTCAATACTATGGATACAGTTTTTGACAGCAATATAAATCGTGTTCATTTTCATTTGCAACATAGAAAAAACCATATTTACTACCAAAATCAAAATATTTTATTGAAAATACAAATAAAAAATAAATAAATAAATAACTAATAAAAACTTATAACAAATGTTCAAAAGTTTCTCCGTTTACTTGCATACAAAATGTTAAGCGATCATAAAAATGATCCAAAACATTCAGCAATTGCTCTTGAGGTATATTGTTGGATGTTTGAAAATTTTGTCTTGCAGTTCAGCAACATCCCTAAGTTCTCCATTATATACTTTGGCCTTTAAATATCCCCAATAAAAAAAATCGTTGGGTGCCAAATCCGGAGATTTCGCTGGCCAATTCATCGACCCTCCTCTTCCAATCCAGCTATTTAACAAAGTTCTATGTAAATATTCTTTAACTATTCTAGAATAATGGACTTGTGCGCCATCATGTTGAAACCATACTTGTCCATTAATATTCAGGTTTCGCAACGCAGGTAATATTTGGTTTTACAAAAGAGCTAGATATTTTGCGGCATTAAGGTTACAGTCAATAAAAAAAGGCCTTATAATATTGGTTCCTATTATCCCTGCCCAAACAATAATTTTTGCGGCCTTTCGGGAGGAATGAAACAAATGTAAATTTTCTCGACTCCAGTACCTAAAATTTTGTCTGTGCACTTCACCATTTAGAGTAAACGTTGCTTTGTCTGTAAATAAAATTCTTTGAAGAATTGTTGGGTCAGAAATTTTTCAAACATTTTAAAACAAAAATCCACACGTACTGCTGCGTCCCTTTCTAACAATTCTTGATGGTTTTGAAATTTGTATGATCGAAACTTTTCTTTTTTTAAGAAGTTAAAAACAGATCCAATACTGACACCAACGATTTGTGCAATTTTAAAGTATTTTGATTGTTTTCTTCCACTTGTAATAATATTTCCAACTGCTTCTCTTCTGTAAGCACGTGGGATGTTGTTCTTTTTTTATTATGTTTTGCCTTAAGACATCCTTCACGATGAAATTTATTAGTCTTGAAACTGTAGAGGGATTTGATATTGGCCGATCTGGATAAGTTGCACTAAATACAGCAGAAACTTCTCTTACACTCATTTGGGAGTTATACCAAGTTACCATCATTATTTTTTCTTCATCTGTATACATGTTGATTAATTTTTAAATCAGAAATGACCAAAAGTATACACACTAATTGTATATGTTGCGAATGAAAATGAAAACGATTTATATTACTGTCAAAAACTGTATCCATGGTAATGACATAGTACATGTTGCATTAAAAAATACATTCACTGTATCTTCCAAGAATAGATTATTAATCCAGAGGTTACCTTTCCTTTACGAGGATTCTCATTATCAGGGAAATAATTATTAAAATTTTCAGCTAATTCTTTTAAATGTTGACTTATTGTTGAATACTTTCTGGTTGACATCAGCAGCAATCAAAACTTCTTCCAAAAGCGACTATTCTAAAGGGCTAGGCTTCTTCAGAAGTATGAAAAATAGCCGCGATGAGCGCTGTATTGGAGCTAATAAATATTAAATAAATCATGGTTCGGATAAAAATTAGCTTCTGCGTCGACTAAAAAAATGTGCTATATATTCGTGAATAGAAGTGTGCATCTGCATGATTCGGTCGAAATATTTAATGTATGTTTCTCGTTATAATCATTTAAAATATCGCAATATTTCCTTCCATAAACATACCAAAGTTATTTGGCTTAATCTAGATGGCATTGTATGAGTGGGTTTCAACTTAACATAATGTAAATAATGCTGAGAAGAGAACATGACTTGGTGAAATGACGAGGGAGGTGTAACATAACACAATTCGTTATGTTTATGTTGCATATTCCACTGTTCGCGCTGTGATTCACTCTGGAATGTAAAAAGTAAGTGAACAAGTGACTGAGGCGTGTCTCAAGAAGAATAAACTCTGTACCACTATAATAAAATAAAAATAAAATCAAAAGAAATAATTCAAAAGAACAAATAACTTATGCTGTCTGCGCGTGAAGGAAAAGTTGATTTGTTCGCCCACGGAAATATCTTCTCAAATCAGTGGTGTACAAGAAGTTTCGGATGCAGGATTTGTTGTAAAATATTAGGTCGTCAAGAATGAAATTTGTAGAAATGCAAAGTTGGTTGATAACTTACATAAGGAATTATTTTATTCATCAAAGTATGCACCCATATTGTCTATACACTTTTGCCATTTAAGCGCCAGGTTGTTCAGGACGATAGTATAAAACCCTGGCGGACGAGACTCAATGAATTCATGGAAAGCCAGTTTTACAGCATTGCGGAATTAAACTGTTTTCCTATTAAAAAGTTATCCAAATTTCAGAAGAAGTGGTAGTCAGTGGGTGCTAGGTCTGTTGAGTATGGAGGATGATGAAGAAGTTCCAACTCCAATTCCTGTAGTTTTGCCACATTTGTGCAGTGTGTGGTCTAGCGTTATCATGCAATAAGATAAAAGTCGATCTGTTGACCAATCTAGGCTGTTTTTCTTTAAGTTTTTGTATCATTTCGTCCAGTTGGTTGCAGTATATTTCTGCTGTGATCGATGAGCCAGATTTTTACCGACCGCCAACATATATAAGGGAGGTATTGTGATCATACCGATTTTAAAATTTCGATGGATCTCCACGAATTGAGGTCCCTACATAATGTTTTGACTATTTTTAGCATCATGTCTGTCGGTCTGTCTGTCTGTCTGTCTGTCTGTCTGTCTGTCTGTCCGTCCGTCCGTCTGTCTGTCTGTCTGTGTACAGGTGCAGAGCAAATTCGGCTAAAAGGATTTTTGTGAAACTTCATATTTAAAATTTTGAAGTCAATGGCACGAATTGATCAACTTGGTAAAAATCGGTTGACTAGAAATGGGTGTTTACTCGTGTCATTTTTAATAAATAACATTTTTATTTAATAAAAGTTGCTGTAGTAAAAGCAATAACTAACAACTTTTATTTGAGACATTCATTAATAAAACAAAAATGTTTTCTATTTTTTCATATTTATATGTAACGTTTCCATGGTCATGATAAATAATATCTCTGTTACAAAATATTAAGCCAAGATATTTCTACTCTGCTGCTAGAATGTATTTTATGCAAGTACTTTGTGATGGCGGTCGGACCTGTGGTGGCCACAGCTGTTTTTTTTTTTTTTTTTTTTGGTTTTTAAGTTCGCTGTACGAAATTTGGCGAACCAATTTGATATTGTCTGCTGCGTAGTAACACTAGAGCCAAATACACTATTAATATTTCGCGCGGTCTGCGATGCCGTAAGAACACTTCATAATAGTGCGAATTTCCGACCGTTCCATTTTCAACAAAATTAATTTTAAAAAAAAGTTTTTGATATTTTTTAGAGTATACAATGATTTCTTTAAGCAGGAGAGATGTATAACTTTCAAAAAAAAAAAAAAACAGAACGGTAAAATATTAAGCCAATGTCAAATAATAAGCTGTTAAAGTTGGCAATATTATTAACTAAATAAAAAAGAAACTGATAACTGGGAAGGCATTTTTAACACGTGGTTTATACGTATAAGGCATTGAACGTGATGAGAAGTACTTTGAAAAAGTTTAAAATGTAAATTCGTATCTCAAAACTTGAAGAAATAAGGTCATTTTTAAAGCGATGATGAGCCCCGTTGGGTGCACCTGAGTCAAATTACCCATTATGTTTGAATTGCACGCCACTGGCTTGTATTGCTAAGTCTCATAATACGTATACCGTACTTTTTAAACCGATGAAGTTACTAAAGCGTAAACTTTATGGTTCACCACGTTTTTATTTTTGTAAAAAAAGTACAGAAATGTCAAAACTTCGTTGAAAGAATCCAGCTATAACAATGCTTCGCGATATATTATTTTTTATGTAAGTGTATTTTGCAAGAATATTGACAGCATGATATATAATACTAAAGAATTTCAAGATTAATTTTAAACAAGAATGTATGTAGTGGCTTTAAGGAATGAAACATGACGGTGAAGTAATGCAGTGTTGCTGTTCTATGAAAAACAATAAAATTATATTACCAGTATGAAGTTTAATAACATGTTAGATTGAATTACATTCAGAGATTAACTTACTGAAAACTATTAGCTTCGAAACAGAGGTTATTGAATTTGTGGAATGCATGCCATTAGTTGGCACTTATAAACCGATAAAAATTGATTCACCACCAGTAAATCAAGCTATCAGGTGATTGCAAAGGTTCGTGCCCGTGTAATAATGACTGTATCCATGATTTGGTGAATAGTAATCCACGGATTTCGACTGAAGAGATTGCTGAGAAGTTAAATGTTGACAAATCGACAGCATTTCGTCATTTAAAAAAACTTGGTTATACTTCGAAACTCGATATATGGGTTCCGCACATTTTGACAGAACGGAACAAACTGAAAAGTGTTTCCACTGCCGTTTCTCTTCTTGCCCGTCAACAAAATGAACCTTTCTTGGATCGAGTAATAACTGGAGATGAAAAATGGATTATGTATCACAACATAAAAAGAAAAAGAAGCTGGAAGCATGGGAGTGAACGAGCAGAATCTTTGGCAAAATCTGAATTGCATCCAATGAAAGTGTTGTTATGTGTCAAAACAATAACTGCGGAGAAGTACTGTGAGCAACTCACCCAACTCAAGATAGTTCTAAAAAAATCCCTAGCTTCCAACTACATCTTACAAGTCAGTGAATATCAAGAGTTTAGAATTAAAACCAGAGACGTAAAAAAGTCAAAATTTTACTGCCAGCACCGAAGAAGAAAGAGAGATAAATGTTTGATAACATTAAATTTTTTTATAGAAAATTTTAATAACACTTTACGAACTCCCCCACGCAGCAATTTAACTGAATGACTTTATAAACACAGTTTTTACCTGCTATATTATTTTTTCTGATATAAAAAGGGTAAAATGTTTAAGACCACAAGGGTATAATTATAATGTAATTTAAAGAAAATTGCTAAAAATTTCACGCTTTTTATGGTTCATTACTTACAATGTGAGAAAAACGATTTTTGAACACCTGGCACTATTAAAATTCACAAGTAAATAAATATTACCTTATATTTATTTATAATTTAATTATTTGAAGGCACTTCTTGAAACATTTTAAAAAAGAAAATAAATTCAAGATATCCTTTGTTGAAGCCTTTTGTTCCCGATAGGAGAGTAGGAAGATTAGGAGAAAATTTTGCTCAAACACGAGAATTGGCTCAACTGCTCGAAGTCAATAAATCAACCAGTTCACGACGTTTACAATCCATGGGAAAGATCCAAAAAGAAGAGAGATGACTGCTAAATGAATTGACCGAAAATGCCATTGCTAATCATTTCAACTTCTTGTTTTTTTTTTGCTTGCAAGGCATAAAAAAAGAGTTTCTTGTGGCGTATCGTGACCAGAGATGAAAAATTGATCTATTTCGACAACCCGAAACGCAAGAAATCATGTTGATCTTGGTCAACCATCAACTGCGACACCAAAGCAAAATATCCACGGTCACAAAGCATTTTCTATTTGGTGGAATAAGGAGGGACAAAGACAAAGCAGGATTTTTTTGAAGAGTGACTTTTTTTCGTAAAATTGATGATAAAAAAGTTTTCCATTTGTAATTTCTTGGATCACGTTGTATAATTCTATCTTTGGCTTCTAAGTCAGAGCCAGGTGTTGTCTAATAACTTGTAAGCTACGACGATTGATGCCGAACGCTGGAGGCCCCAACTGGGGCAAAAGGAAGGTTTTGCTGGAAACAGTTTATTCAACTTTATTTGGTGCGGAATGCTGGGATATGGCAAGTACAAGTTATATGAGAAAGATCAACGCCAGGCTCGGCTTACCGCACTGTGTCGACTGCGACCCTGCAAGTGGTAACAAGAACCCTCCTTCTGCGACTCATTGCAGAGGAAAGGCGACAGATATATGACGCAAGAGGGGGATCTGAGGTGAGAAACGCTGCCAGAACAAATTCGGTGGAGAAATGGCAGAGTGGTCCAGGAATCAGAACAAAGGGCAGTGGACATAAAAGCTCATCCCCAACACACCAGAGTGGCCTGCAAGTTCAGGAACATAGACTACTATGTCACGCAAGCCCTGACAGCCCATGAGTCTTTTAAGTCCTTCACCATAAGGATTGGGAAGGACCAGGATGACGATTGTACCTACTGCGGCGCAGTCGACACAACCGAACATACACTATTCATATGCGATGGACTGCAGAAAGATTGCGAGCATACATGATAACAGGAGAAAACCTGACACCCGACAACATGGTCCAGGTTATGCGGCACTCCAGGGAAAACTGGGAAACGGTGCGACAGATGCTGTCAGCTATTATGAAGAGGAAGGTGACAGACGAGCGAGAAAGACAGAATAGGGGAATGTGAGGATAGGTTGAGCTAGCCTGTTCCCTCCAAGATGAAAATCACCACAGATAGTTCCTTGGTGGGAAAAAAGAGGCAAGCAGGGTTTTTAGTCGGTAGACCAATTGAATGAGATTTCGACACTACCAGATTGGTGTCTATAAAAGATTTTTTGAATAAAAAAGGTGTTGTCTAATTATCGTATCAATATTTCTAGAATTTTATAATAAACCCCTTCCTAAAGGCATCAACCCTAAAACAGTTTAATGGTAGTATTCACACGCGGTCGCGGCATATCTGTTTATTTATAGTGTAAACAGTGTGTTTGGAACCAGCATATACCTGTTCCCATGGTCGGTTCACACGCGTGCGATAAACGCTATAACGTTGTCACCGATAATTGCTTTGTAAATTCAAGTAACAGAGGACAGACAGACCGGCCGGCCGTTTATACAGTGGGCAGTGGGCGCAAAACTAACGTGTGGGCTTGTTATATTAATTTTTCTTATGCGACAAGGTGGGTTTGCAATGTGTATTGTACAGTTATTAACTGCAAGCTGCAGAAGGTGAGAAAATATCTTGGAAAAGGATTATGTGACTTGCGAGAATTTATAGTTATCTTTGAATAGTGTCTTGTAATACCAACAAGTTAGAATTATAGAGTATGAAAATAAATATTTATATGCAATTTGCAGTACGATAGTTCATGTCCCTGACCCAACATCTTGGAAATCTCTTATTGTAATACCAGATTTTCCCAGGATTCCGGAAAATGATAATGATTTAGTAAAAACAATGGATATACGAGGGATGATCAGAAAGTTTCTAGAGCAAACTAAAAGATGGAGTTGTGTATACATATTATTCATAGGGGAAACTTTTTAAGATCGCAGCGCCATAAGCGGAAAAATCTGGAACACTGGAGAATGACATTAAACTGTTACTTGTGTATTTGATTACGGTCTGCGATGGCGTAGTTCAACGTAAGAACTCATACTTCATGTAAGGTTATGGCTACCATCTTTTGGGATTCCCGAGGAAAAATCCGAATTTTATTGTTATTAGCGTAAAGTACAGACTTAGCAATTATTTATGAAATATGATGTCGACCAAATGCCCTCCACGACTCCGTTGACATGATACCATTCTTTTAGCGAAGTTTTCCGTAATCGTTTCCAATAAATGGGGTTCGATTTCAGAAATTGCACGTCCGATGTTTTCTTTTAGTTCTGAAATCGTAGCAGGCTTGTTGACATAGACCCTTTCCTTCAAATAGCCCCACAGAAAAAAGTCTAATGGAGTTATATCGCAAGACCTCGCTGGCCAATTGATGTCGCTCCTCTGAGAGACATGACCAGGAAATTTGGTTTGAAGTAAAGTGAGTGTTTCACGTACTGTGTGACATGTGTCTCCATCCTGTTGAAACCACATGTCATTTAAGTTCAAATCGTTGGTTTCATTGAAAAAAAAAGTTGTTTAGCATCTCCCGATACACTATTGACAGTAACAGCGTTACCAGCTTCCTCAAAAAAGTACGAGCCAATGATTCCTCCAGCCCATAATGCACACCAAACAGTGCATTTTTGTGGCATTGGTTTTTGTTGAATAGCATGTGGTTTTTCACTACCCCAGATGCAACAATTTTGGCGATTAACAAACCCATTCAAAAGAAAATGAGCTTCATCGCTCCTTTTTGCAAAAATCAGCATCAACTTCTGTCGCCTGTTTTCATAATAAACTTGCACGATATTTATGCGTTGCTGTTGTTGTGTTTAGATACCAACTGTAAAAATGCAGACTTCCAGCAATCACAGAACGAAAATGGCGCGTAATTCAAATCCTGGAGTCCAATTTGGATCACCCTTTACATTTTGCCCCAAAAAGTTGTTTTCTATCCCGTTTTAGAAACTTCACAATCATCCTTCGTATTTTATAAGGTCAGTATAGATGGAAGTCAGTATCTATCTAATTTATTACTATTATAATTCAATAAATAACTCAAAAATGGTTGAGAAAGTTCATTAAGTTAATTAAAAGGCAGTATATCATTGAACTAATTATTGATTTGGTGGTTTTTGTTAGTTAATGAAGATACATGAGACGTTGAGCGTGGAGAGTTGTGTTGGCCAGTTCCTTGGCTGTTGCTGATTACATTTAGTATGTTAATTGGTTTCACATGTCATTGTCTCCGTCATTAATGTTTATCAATGACACTGCAGCCCATGATTTATAGCTCATAGATTATTCTATCACTGCATGATTTAGGAATACTCATGATTAATAGTCTGCGCTTTCTATTTTTTAATAGTTATTTGTTTCGAGAAATGTTAGTTGCGAACAGGCGAGGTTTGAAAAGGAGAGATTACAAAATGGGCACAGATGTCACCAGGAACGTAGCCAGGATTTCAGGTTGGGGGGGGGGGGGGGGGGCAAAAATAACAAAATATTCTAAATTAGTCGGTACGACCTTAATTACATGGCTTGGGTAGAAAATAACAGTGACAAAGAACCAAATCTATATTGAAAAAAAAAAACACAATAACATGGAAGAGCCGCTAACAAATATATGCTATATTTAAGAAAAAAACGTAAAAATTGTTTATTTGTTTTAAAATAATCAAGTATTACAATAAATTAATACTACTATTTACTTATACATTTAGTTTGTGATACCTATTGTAGTTGCCAGTATATTACAATATAATATTTTTTTTAATGGGACGATTGCTCTTGTATAGTGTTCGAAAAGACTTCAATATTTGGTGAATATTCAGTAATCTTTAACTTAAGGCAGCATTCAAGTTTCAGGTCAGTAAGATTACTTCTTAACTGACTCTTTATTAATTTCATATGTGAAAAGATTTGCTTACAGTAATATGTGGATCCGAAAATTGTCAGTAGCCCAAAAGCATAATTTTTTAAAAGATTGAACGATTCTGGAAGACGGTTCCAAGCTTCGAAAAGAACTTTATCTACATTTTGAAGATTGCGAATTTCGGTCCACTTATGCTGGGTAGATAAAATTCACTTTTTCCTTTCTAAATTTTCCAGTTCAGAATTAAGTTTTAAGAATATATAATTCCATAAACCTTTGGATTTCAAATCCACTAATTGAAGGTGATAAATGTAATTGATACATATCTACTTCAATTGGTTTTGTCAAAAAAGCTAGTGTAGCTTTATATTTTCTTAACTCTTTAAATCTATCTCGAAAAACTTCTTTCATGTTAACAATAGTTTGTGCAAAAAAAAAATGCATTAATAACATGTTTTTGTAAATTAATAAAATGTATAAATATTTTTGCACGTAAATCATTCACAAATACAGATAACTTTTTTTCGAAACAAATAACTTCTTCTAAAAGGGAATATGCAGTAACTCGGGGAATTACCGGGCGCGAATTGCATCGTAAAACATTCTGAAAAATACAAAACCTGTATAGTACAGGCAGAAAGTTGAAAATTAAAAAATAGATTATATTAAAATAAAAACCAGCCTATTTTCAAAGAGCCACAAAATTTTCTAAAAGAGCCGCAGGTTGCCGACCCCTGTTCTAGGTCTTTTGTAGTATATTAAATAACAAATGTCCGGCAAATTTATAAATTTTCTTCACCTCCGGTGAATCTCACAAATATAATGACAGTATTTTTTAAAAAATTTATGAAATACAATAGTTTCCTTCAAAGTACTTCCTCTGGGATACAATATATACAGGTTGAATTGACCAGGTACATATGAATTATTAAATTATTAAATATGGATTAGCCTATATATGTTTTTACATGTTAAATCCCTATATGTACGTGGTCATTTCAACTCCATTTGCATTTTTTATACATTTTTTTCAGGCAATTTAATTATTTCGTTTTTTTTTTCAGGAATTAATACGCTATCAAATGTATATATATATGCATTTTACGACTACCAGGTGGTCCAAGATTTAGCAAAAACCAACATAAAAACCAAAGTAAGTATACATTTAAAATAATTTATACGAAAACCTTACAATCATCCTTAGTAGAG
Organism: Liopterus haemorrhoidalis; assembly: GCA_963971575.1. Classification (NCBI taxonomy): domain Eukaryota; kingdom Metazoa; phylum Arthropoda; class Insecta; order Coleoptera; family Dytiscidae; genus Liopterus; species Liopterus haemorrhoidalis. The sequence continues at coordinate 578,257 of OZ020613.1, forward strand.
AAATAAAATACAGATTCCAAGTCGATAAACTTTGCCAAGTAATCCTAATTATCAAATTTTTACAACAAAAAAATTACACCTGTCATCTGTCAAACTTCCTTTCATGGTCATCATTTCAAATTAAAGTTAAATTATTGCTTTCATATAATGCATTCCATCGGAACAATAGGTTAAAAAAATGGCCAAGCTAGTTCTTTTTTTAAACAACTTTATTTAAATACGCCACGGTCGGTGTCCAGTGATTACTCCGAGCCGCCAAGTCACTGGTCGCTCGTTACGATCCAGTATCCGGGGCACTCACTAGTCACTGGTCACTCTTGCACTCGCATACACTCAATCAGTAATTGTATGCTACCGAAGATCGTTTCACTACTTGTAAACTTGGTACCGCTGTATATTTAACTTAAATCAAATGAGGTAGCTATGCCTATCATATGTTTCAATGATACTAGGTGTTAGAAGCTCGAGGGATTTCAAATGTAATTTGTTTTAGTGTAAGTTTAATGCAATTATGCCCGGTTGCAAGAATCAGGATCAAATGGCTTGATATCCGATCAACGTTGATTTGCATCAAATCGTGTATCAAACTATTGCAAGAATACGAATTACCTCTTGATCGCAGAACAAATCGCGCATTAAATTGATACCCGAAAATTCACCGATCAAGTCGAGATCAAGCCAAATTCGTACCGCCATTTTATGTTAAATATTTTGACGTATGACATAAATCTCGTTTTGAAACATTTTTATTATCGCTTACCCTTTTTTTAATAATTTTTATACTGTAATATAAGCACAGCATATTTATTGGAGATATGGACAGGGTAATTTTTGTTTTAGTTAATAAAAAGTTTAAGTTAAAAAAAATATTTCGGATTTGGCTCAAAATTGATACACTTTGGGCCGTAGATCACAAAAATAAGGTTCATTTGGGATTTTGGCCAATTGTTTTTGAGTAAATCGGAAAAAAAGTACCTAAAATTGACTATATCGGAAAAAAAGTACCTAAAATTGACTATAACACAAAAACTAAGGCCTCTTGATTTTTTAAAATATTTTTTTATTAATCCTCACCCCAAAATTACCTAACGGCCATATTTTGGACTGTATTAGGAAAACTTTTTTTTTTCAAAAAAATAAATGAAAAAAATATGAATATATATTTCAAAAACTAAAAGAGATAGGGACCTGCGGTTGGAATTTTTGAAGTTTTAAGGTCTGAAATATGGTAAAGGCACATTTTAAAACATATCCTAAACAAAAAATTTTTTTGTAAAATTATGAAATTTTTGTATTAAAATTTAATTTTTCAAAAAAGTATATCTCAATAACGGTAAAAGATAGGGACCTCTAGTTTAAATTTTTGAGTTCCTCATGTCCATTTTGGTCTACAAAAAAATTGGGGCCGTAATAACCAAACTTATACAAAAAGCATGTATCATTAAACAAAACCCTTGAAAATGGGAAAATATCGAAAAAATAGTAAGGGGTACCCCTTTGAAAAAAAATCGCGAATTTTTACAAAAAAAATATTTCGGATTTTGCTCAAAATTGATACACTTTGGGCCGTAGATCACAAAAATAAGGTTCATTTTGGATTTTGGCCAACTGTTTTTGAGTAAATCGGAAAAAAGTACCTAAAATTGACTATAACTCAAAAACTAAAAATAGTCAAAACGTTATGTAGAGACCTCAATTCGTGGAGATCCATCGAAATCTCGAAATGTCAAAATCGGTATGATCACAATACCTCCCTTATATATGTTGGTGGTCGGTAAAAATATATTTTACAGGTCTAACTATGCAGTGTGTAATAAAACGATTGCAGAAACATTGGAGTACATAAATCGTAACCTTGAGCGAAAAATGCCAATTAAATTATTTTTTCTGTTTAACAAAAAAGTAATATAAGTAATTCTTGTTGATTATCATAATAACTTCCTAACGATAACGTAATAGGTGGTGCAGTTTTACCTGTATACTATAATAGTGTAATAGTATGTTATCAGCTTGTATCAGTAGTTAGAAGCCAGCTACCGTATATTTAAAATGAACAAAACTAGCAGCTACATAAGCGACGAACGGTGCTGTAAAATATAATGGCAATACACTGGATGTGCTAATGTTGCTGTTTTGCATAATTACAAATATTTAAGTCATTTTAATAGCAGATAGTTTTATTTGCTGTGTCAGTTGTAATTGCTAGGAACAGAAACAAATGAACAAATCTTAGAAAATAGAGTTGTTATGTACGCAAGTAGCTGTTTAAATGCGAAAGTATTGTCAGTAATTTCACCATATTGCAGTTGTTTAATTTCATGAAGTATGACATTACGAGGGGTACCTTTTCTGTTTTTACAAACGACCACTAGATGGCAATATTGAAATGTATCATTAATATATTCGTAAAATTTGTTATTGTGAATTCAAAAGCTGGTCTTTACTATGCTGAGCACATTCTGGTCATCTCCATATATCAGCAGAAAGACAAAACTTCGAGTATTTAACACCAACGTCAAGACTGTCCTGTTATATGCCTGTGAGATTTGGCTGGTTAAGGAAGCGTTAACCAATAAGCTACAAAATTTATCAACAAATGTCTACGAAGGATAATGGGAATCCATTGGCTTGACATAATCAACAACAAAGATCTTTAGCAGAAAACAGGGCAAACAGAAATAAGACGGGAAATACAGTTGCGAAAGTGGAAGTGGATGGGATATCTACTCAGACGAGAGACAGACAACATCACGAGACGAGCGTTCCAATGGAACGCTCAAGGAAAACGAAAGGTCGGAAGACCCAAGCTCACATGGAGGCGAACAGTGGACAGAGAAATTAAAGATATGGGAAAGACCTGGGGCGAAATTAAGACCATAGCCCAGAACCGAACAAGATGGCGATGTTTTGTAGAAGCCCTTTGCTCCTCTTGAGGAATGATAGGAACCAATATATATATATTGTGAATTCAGTGGCAGCTTATAAATTGACCGAGTAGTTTGACAGTGAGCGTTAAAAAAAAATGTTGCTCGTGAAGGTTTTCGTTAGATGATTTTTTAAGATTTTAGTAAAGGCTTAACTTAACAACAATGCATAGATTCGCTTCGTTCAACTTTTGGTTATGAAGCACCATCAGAAAAGACTGTTTACAATTGATTTGCAGAATTTCGTCATGGTCGTGCGTCCGTCAGTGATGAATCTCGTGAAGGTCGACCAAAACCGGCTGTGATTCAAAGAAACATCGATGCTGTGCGCAAAATGATTGAAGAAGATCGGCATGTGACTTATCGTGAGATATAAGCATCCTTTGGCATATCGCAGACTGTAATACATTCGATTTTGCATAAACATGCTGTGAAAAAGATCTGTTCCCAATGGATTCCGCATAATTTGACCCAAGCTCCAAAAATGTGTTGATTGGTGTAAGGGAATGCTAAAAAAATTCAACCTAGGCATTGCAAAATTTGTATACATCGTTACAAGTGACGAAACTTGGATTTATTCATATGAACCGGGGAACAAAAATCCATTGGGTCTTCCAAGATGACCCGAAACCCACAAAAGTTGGTTCACGAAGCACTTTCAAGGAAATTATTGTTTCTTCGGTTGTACTGGACATGTCGCAACCATTCCTTTAGAAGATCAGAGAACATGGTATACAACAATTTGTTTGCCAGAAGTCATCGACAAAATCAGGGAAAACAACCAAAAACGTCGCATCATTCTACATGACAATGCAAGCTAACACATCAAACGATTATTTGAAGGAGAAAAACATCGAATTAATGTCTCATTGCCCGTATTCACCTGATTTATCCCAGACTTTTTTTGATCCCCAATGTCAAACAAAAACTGCCTGGACAGTGATTTTTATCACAAGCTGTTGAAGCCTTCGAAAAACATGTTTTTGAGATATAGGGAAATCGGCGAAACAATGCAGTTGCGTCACTTGAAACGTCACAAAAAAATGTGACGTCAAGTTTAGTAAGTTTACATTCATCTATTTAACGAATGTAATATTTGTACGCTGTCACTTGTATCGAAATGAAATGAAAATATAAGAATAAGAACAGAAAGAAATAAACTATTCTAATAGGCAAAATGGTCCTACAAAGGACTGAAGTGATCCAAAAATATGATCAAAGAAAATAAAATAAAAATAAGTTGAATATAACCTAAAAACTATGCAGTACACACAAAATCAAATAAGAAAATATGTAACTAAACACAAAACTGCTAAATAAACAACAAACTAAATAAAAAATTGATGTGAAGTGTGAATATTCACACATTTCAGGGTTTCGCAGGTATATAATAAGTGAAGGCGGTATGCTGAGTGTGTAGGACAAATTTTACTTTGTAGTAATCACGGCAAAATGAACGATATTTTTAAAATAATTTATCGTCTGTTAATCATATAATAAGACTGGTTATTAAATTTACGCTCTTAAAAATTAAATACAACATTTGTCAAAATATAACTAGAATTTTGACAAAATAATTTCAACATAATAAAAATGCAAAAAAAAAAACAGAAAAAATAAAATTCACCCGTACTCGAACTCGAAACCCTTCGTTTTCCAGCCAGTTTAAGAGTGCTCTAACGCATGTCGCCATCGCACGCCATGCATGTGAGTGTCTTACATTGGTATAACTCTTGTACTTTGTGAACCAAAAACCACAAAAAATGCGTTATTTTCCAAAAACATAATCTGATCAAAAATTCCTGTTGTACTATTTCGGTTCACACCAATATACATTACTTAGAATTTTTTTAGATTTTTAGTATAAACCATCTGGGCTACAGGGTGTGGGACAAAAATTTTTTTGCACATTTTTGGCAAAAATCGCATCAAAATAATTTATTTTGCAAAAATAAAAATTTGATCGTTAATCCACGTACTAAGGGCTTTCATTTGATACCCTACTCAGAATTTTAAAAAAATATTTTTGTTTTCGATGAGCACATATTTGTTTATATTTTTAGAGGGGTATGTTTTTTAGATATTTTAGTATTTTTCCTATGTGCGGGTCAAAGAGTTGTATAAGCATGCCAAATTTTAACTCTCTAGGTTTAGCCGTTTGGCTACAATTTTTACCGAACAGACAGACAGACAGACAGACAGACGACAAAATGACGGTATAAGGGTTTTTTGGTCATACCTACAAAACCCTAAAAAGGTTTTTAGAAATTACTATAAGTTAGATATTTGAACACAAGTCAGTATCAAAACACAACAGACGTATTATTAAATGACAAATGTAAACATCGTGTTATTCAGGGATACCAATACTGTCCCTATATTAAATAAACACTTTTAAAATGTGTAAATCTTCAAAATAACTATGGAACACTAAATATGACTTCAAAAAGTATGTTTTATTAAAATAAAAGAGTAAAGAGCAATATTAGTCTATAATTCACATGCAAAAAAAATCGATTTAGTTATTTTTTCGCCACTAAGTTTGTTATTGAAGTTACGCAAAACGACGAACTGCGTTGTTTCAGCGACTGAGCTATACCAACTTCAGAATGGAAAAAATGTTTTGAGAATTTGTTTGCACGGATGCAAAAGTGTTTAAATTTTAAAAGCGAATATTTTGAAAAGCAATAATAGGTTGTTCTAAAAAAAAAATTTTTTCTTTCATAGTTTTTGTAAACACTTAAAAGGTAGCTCTGGTAGTTGTTCCGTATTGCAAATTTTCATTTGTTAGCTAATAGCAATGCAGTAGTTACACTACTTATGTATGCCTACCATCTTTAAATGCAGATCGTTTATTGTGAAGTTATAATTTAGTGTCAATTTACGAGCAGACAAGATAACATTATGTAAAATAACTGGATGATGAACACTTTAAATCCAAAGGAATGCAACTTAATGCACCTACACTAAATATTTTCTCCCATACATAGGAGACGGAACAAGAATTCTTTTTAAAAAAAGAAACACAGTAACCAAAGCATTTGCATAACTGGCAAATGTTACAAAATATACAATCTCGATTTAACAAGTTACTAAACATTAATTTTCAACTTCTTCAACACATTCCACATTCCAAAATCTATCCTATAATGAAAATTCCACTCTTATTTGACTATTAAACAACATACTGTGCATTAAAACTTCATTTGAGATGCAAGAAAAAAGTCTTACAGCTCATAAAAGATAACACCCACGTTACTACATTCACTGCAAATCCTTCGTTGGTCGTAAACGCTCTCTTGTGATTTTCACATCGCTTTTTTGAATAAGGGAGTGTTTCATTTTTGTCAGACGATACATTAACATTGTTTTTATCAGTGATGGGCGTTTACACGTAAACTTTAATTGTTTACGTTTACGTGTAAACTTATGTAAACAATTTGTAAACTTGTCAACAATGTAAACTATGTAAACTGTCAAACAATGAGGTTAGTTTTAGTTATTTAATACGAATAATAGAGTTAATGAACAAGTATATTCAGTTCAAAACAATAAATTTATTTAAAAAATGGTGAGAAGAAACCGAAGGAATAGCTTTGAAGAACTAGATTTTGATTTAATTAAAGAAAATGAAAGAAAATATAGAGCGTTATGCAAAATTTGCAATGAATCTTTTCGTTACTAAAAAATTTAGGCTGATTTTCTTAAAGATGAAATTTAATGTACTTTGTTATTAAAAAAAATAAGACATTAAAAATTTAAGACAAAATAAGACAATTTTAGACAAAATAAGAATTTTTTTAAAGAAAAAAGTTTTTTATTTTTCATATTCATATTTACTTAATTGTATGTAACACCTGTATAATGATGCAAATTCGATTTTTATTAATATGTATATTGGCTTGTCCTAATTTTATATACTTACTTTTTCATTTAAAATTGTTTCATTAAAATTTTATTATTTATAAAAATGTATTTATAATGAGGTTCTGTAATTAAAAACAAGTGCGCATGTCTAAATCATTGTTTACATTGTTTACGTTGTTCACATTGTTTACAAGAGTTTTTGTGTTTACTTTACATCAATTGTTTACGCGTCAACAATGAGGTAACTTACATCATGTAACTTACGCGCCCATCACTGGTTTTTATACAATGAATTCTGTAGTATAACCTGTTAAAAAGGGATATAAAAAATTGATGTGGTGTGAATTTTCACACATTTCGGGGTTTTGCAGGTATTTAAGTGAATGATGATTATTTGGGATGCCAAAACAAATTTTATATTAAAATATTTTTTTTGTTCATTTTAATTCGAACGCCTAATACCATTATTTAGGTTTCTAAATATGTGCAGTATTTTTTTTATATATAGCAAGGTTCATTAAGAATTTTAAAAATTGCGCCTATGGCTTCCATTGGTTGTTATAAGTTCCGCCCCTCTGATTTCGTGTACATTGAAACAGAATTAAATTATAATTTAAACAATTTCCACTGGTTATTAAATTTACGCTTTTAAAAATTAAATGCAACATTTGTCGAAATATAACTAGAATTTTAACAAAATAATTTAAACAATACAAAAATTCAAAAAAAAAAAAAAATGTCTCTTCTCGCAGAGTTCGATCCCTATCGATCGAGTTAGTTGGGTGAGAAGCCAGTGACATAACCACTACACCAGGAAACACCTTCCAGTGTAGCGTGTTACAAAGCTATAACTTGTGTACATTAGTAGCAAAAAAACACAAAAAATGCGTTTTTTTCCAAAAACATAATCTGATCAAAAATTCCTGTTGTACTATTCCGGTTCACACCAATGTATATTACTTAGAATTTTTTCAGATTTTTAGTTTAAACCATCTGGTTTACAGGGTGTGGGACAAAAAATTTTTTGAACAATTTTGGCAAAAATCGCTTCAAAATAATTTATTTTGCAAAAATAAAAATTTGATCGTTAATCCACGTACTAAGGGCTTTCCTTTGATACCGTACTCAGAATTATAAAAAAATAATTTTTTTTTTTTCGATGAGCACATATTTGTTTATATTTTTAGGGGGATATGTTTTTTTAGATGTTTTAGTATTTTTTCCTATGTGCGGGCCAAAGAGTTGTATAAGTATACCAAATTTCAACTCTCTAGGGTTAGCCGTTTGGCTACAATTTTTACTGAACAGACAGACAGACAGACAGACGACAAAATGACGGTATAAGGGTTTTTTGGTCATACCTACAAAACCCTAAAAATATGGGATGCACCACTTAATTGGCAGATAATCGGATCATTTTGCAAAAATCGCGTCAAAATAATTTATTTTGCAAAAATAAAATTTTGGTCGTTCAGCCACGTACTAAGGGCTTTCATTTGATACCCTACTCAGAATTTAAAAAAAATATATTTTTTTTTTCGATGAGCAGATATTTGTTTATATTTTTAGGGGGGTATGTTTTAGTATTTTTCCTATGTGCGAGTCAAAGAGTTTTATAAGCATGCCAAATTTCAACTCTCTAGGTTTAGCCTTTTGGCTACAATTTTTACCGGACAGACAGACGGACAGACAGACAGATAGACAGACAGACAGACAGACAGACGACAAAATGACGGTATAAGGGTTTTATGGTCATACCTATAAAACCCTAAAAATTTGAAAAAATTTTCGAAACTTATCTATTTTTTCATACTTATGTGTAACGTTTCCATGGTCCAGATAAATAATATCTCTCTTAAGTGTGTTCTACATTATACAATTCTCATCAAATTTTCATACTTATTTCTTTGGCTAGAACTTGTACTAGAAATAAATCAGTGAAATTGTACAGTGTAGAACACGGTATGTAGTCAAGGTCAACTTTATTCAAAACTAGATTTGATCCAACTATTCTTGAAAACACATCCAACTTGGAACTCGGTGCATGCGCAGTAGACAGTTTTAACAATAGTACCAACATTAAAATTACGCTTGTAAATATTTTGTATTACCACGTGTTTAATAGTGTTTTGTTGATCATTGGTTTGAATAAGCGAATATATAAATTGTGTTTTGTACGTAAATCAGTAATTTTACAAATCTAATAGCTAGGTTATAAACATTTGACAAGATATGAATTATATTTTTATGTTGGTACTTTAAATGAACTGAAACACGTGTAAGAATTTCATTCTCTACCAAAAAATTGAAAAATAATTTGTATTAAAACTTTGACAACTTCTAGTTCAAAGAAAAAAGTTTAGAAAATTGATGAATAAAGTATAATGTAGAACACGCTTTAGACAATATTAGGCCAAGTTATTTCTACTCTGCTGCTAGAATGTGTTTTATACAAGTATTTTCTGATGGCGGTCACAGCTGATTTTTATATTTAAAAAACTTGCGCTATGAGACGCTACTGTGGTAAATTTTTAGTTGCCAGCAAATTCTCATCTCGTGTTTGGCATTTAAAAATTGCAGAGCGCCACTGGCTATATTGGTGAAGTAGCCGAGAAGGCAAGGTCGGTGTAATTGGTCCATTGCAGAGTCCGAACGGGCGTGGGTAGAATGGTTTGCGCGGCATCATTAGTGACCGAGACGATCGACTCTACACTCAGCTATGGATGGACCAGTGCCTCAGCAAAGCCAGATTATATCCACCCACGGAACACCGCATTATCTTGATGCTTTTCATGGATTTTTCAGGTGACATCTGTTGTTTTTAAGAGTTATAGAGCTGATTTTTTAAAGATTTAGATTGTTCAGATATTAGGTTTCAAGTCTTGGGATTATAAGAAGTACGTAGATACGTTTATCACCTTATTTTGATGAAGAAAGTTTGTATTTTTTATAATGCATTTAGAAAATATGAATTTATATAAAACTTCACATAATAAGTCTCCGGTCTGACATATATATGGCAACACTGTTGACAGAACCATATGATTTCTGGATAGCACCAACCTTCAAACGATACGTGTGAAAATTTCATGACATTCAGACAATTAGTTTAGAGGTTACAGTGCTTTTAGTGACTCCAGTTTTGTAATTTTCAAAAGAATGGATAAAAAAGAATTTAGTGTGTTGATTAAACATTGTATTTTTATGGGAAAAAAATACAGTTGAAGCCAAACAGTGGCTTGATAAGCGTTATAGAGACTCTGTACCAGGCAAATCAACTATTACTGATTGGTATGTTGAATTTAAACGCGGTCGTATAACCACCGATGATGCTGAACGTTCTGGTCGCCCAAAATCGGTTGTTCCGGAAAATATAAATAAAGTCCACAAAATAGTTTTGAAAGACCGTAAAGTGAAATTGCGTGAGATAGCTGACACCTTAAAGATATCAGAAGGTAGTGTGTTTACAATTTTACACGAAAATTTGAGCATGCGTAAATTGCTTTCGAAGTGGGTGCCGCGTTCGCTTACACCGGACCAAAAACAACACGTCGACGATTCAGAGCGATGTTTGGAGCTGTTCAAGCGAGATAAAAAGGATTTATTTCGTCGGTATGTACAATGTATGAAACATGGATCCATTACTACACACCTGAATCAAAAAGATCGTCAACTGACTAGACAGCAGTCGGTGAAAGTCGTCCAAAGCGACCAAAAACTCAAAAGTCAGCTGGCAAGATTATGGCATCCGTATTTTGGGATGCGCACAAAAACAAGCGAGATAAAAAGGATTTCTTGCGTCGGTATGTGACAATGGATGAAACATGGATCCACTACTACACACCTGAATCAAAAAGATCGTCATCTGAGTGGACAGCAGTCTGTGAAAGTCGTCCAAAGCGACCAAAAACTCAAAAGTCAGCTGGCAAGATTATGGCATCCGTATTTTGTTTACCGATTATCTTGAGAAAGGTAAAACTAACAGCGAATACTACATGGCATTATTGGATCGATTGAGTGTAGTAATCAAGAAAAAACGGCTTCACATGCAAAAGAAAACAGTGCTCTTTCACCAAGACAACGCCCCGTGTCACAAGTTGATGAAAACGATGGTTAAATTGAATGGATTACGCTTCGAATTGCTTCCTCACCCACCGTACTCTCCAGATCTGGCCCCCAGCGACTACTGGCTTTTTGCAGACCTCAAAAAGATGCTCCAGGGAAAGAAATTTGACTCAAATGAAGAAGTGATTGCCGAAACTGAGGCCTATTTTGAGGGCAAAGACAAATCGTTCTACAAAGAAGGCATCGAAAAGTTAGATGAGCGTTCGAATGAATGTATCACTCTTGAAGGAGAGTATGTTAATGAATAAAGTCGAATTTATAAAAAAAAAAAATGTTTTTCTTAGTTAGACCGGACACTTATTGAACGACGTGTTATATGTAATCACCTTACCAGTCTCTAGAATAGTGTTGATATTTATTTTTTAAAGACCTCATTACAGAAACGTGATTCTTCTGTTTGCTTTTACTTTTGTTATGACTGCAAAATATTTTGGTTGGCTTTCATGACCAGTTATTTTTTATTCTCATTGTTATCGCACTGATTGATTATGATGTAGTAAGCAGTTGAAAGCCTCTTATCTTTGTTTCTTATATATAGTTGTTACAATGGTAAAAAAACTGTTGTGCAAAAAAATATACATAAAAAGCCGTTAAAAAAGTACCTGATAATTTTTTGTTCGTTTAAATATTACTCCCTCTGTCCCATAATAATAGTAGCAAAAGAAAATAAATATAGAACGAAACATTAATTACACTGGTCAACAAATTTAAACTTTTTTTTGCTGACTTAGATCTGATACTTGTTTTTAACTAATTTTGAGGTGCTGATCTCAAAAATGTTAACAGTTTCTGCCTATCACGTCAAATTTTTGTTCTATCGTATTTTGACTTTTTTCACCTTTTCACGTTCTGATATACGTCTACTTTAATTTCAACTTCGTTCTTGTTGTCCGATATATTTCGTAGGAACGCCTTACATGCAGGTACTTGTTATAGACCTTTTTACAACGGCGGGTGTTGCAAGGTCAAGGGTACTTAGTATGACCCCCTCTTCATATTAAACTGGGTCTAATGAAGCAGTTTGTAAAAGCGTTGAACAAAGATGGTGACTGTTTCAAATATATATCTGAAACATTTCAAAGTCTCAGTAATGAGAAGCTAAAAGCTGACATTTTTGACGGACCACAAATTAGAAAATTAGTGATCCACATTTCACTGTACATATGGATGATATGGAGAAGAATGCATGGCAGTCTTTCGTGGCGCTCATCAAAAATTTTCTTGGGAATAAAAAAGCCGAAAACTATGTGGAGGTTGTTGAAAATTTGATTGAAAATTATCATCATCTGGGGTGCAACATGAGCGTGAAACTTCATTTTTTAAACAGTCATCTTGATAAATTTCCTGTCAATCTAGGAGATGTTAGTGATGAACGGGGTGAACGTTTCCATCAGGATTTAAAAGAGATGGAGAGACGTTATCAAGGAAGGTGGGATACTCACATGATGGCTGACTACTGTTGGAGTATTAAAAGAGACTTATCGGGAATGATGCACTCCAGAAGATCTTACAAACGACCATTTAATCCTTAAATTATTTTGTATTTTTATTTTAACACTCCAATGCATTAAAATGTAATTAAAACTGTTCTCATTTTCTTTCTTTAACTATAAATAAAATTTTAAGAATATTTTCTAATTATTTAGTCCTTATTGTTCACCAAATTTGTACCAATTATAATATCGACGTCTAAAATTAAACGATAGAAGCATTATTTGTCCGAAAATATGTATTTGTTGTAGAGCAAAAATCTGATGTGATACGCAAAAACTGATGTGATATTTGAGTTCAGCAGCACCAAATTAGTAAGAAACAAGTCTTAGATGTAAGTCAGCAAAAATTGTGTTGACCAGTGTTATCAAAAAAGTAGATTCAATTAAAAATATTACTCCTAATTATTATTTTGAGGGTTCAGATAGTTCCATAAAGTCCATAAAAATGATATACTACTCTTTCCAACGGGCAGTAAGAAGTTTAATTTTAAATCTCCTTAGTTAATCAAAGATTCAAATTCTAAATAGCCTTATTATAGTGACTATTAATAATATTTAGCATAAAAATTAGCATGTACATTAATCATAGTATTAAGTATGTTAAGAACGAGATTTGTTTCACCACCATATTGGTAAATTGGAAGTTCTGCTGCCCACGATCGTTGAAAATCAACATTTTTATATAATGCTATCTAGAAACTAGTGCAGATAGACATGATTAATGATCTTAATATAAAAGTGCAAAGCGGCGTGGGTACCACAGAAAACATGGATATTATTTTTACCAGATGATATTAACATATCGTCTCTCACGAAATACGCCGAGCGAAGAGCTTAGGAAGTTTATAGAACACCTGTTGATTGCATTGAAAGTATTACTCCTTCCATCCGAAAATATGGTATACATCAGCGTTACTCAACCGGGGGGCCTTGAAAGTTTCGTCGGGGGGCCGCGAAGTCATATAGAATCGAAGCATGAAATTATAATAGAAAAACGCTTAATTTTGCAAGATATATTCATAAATATATGACATTTATATTCATTAAAATATGCCTTTTAAACTTAAATTAAATAAATTATACTTATTTTGACAACTAATTTAAACTAATTAAAACGGTTTGCGTTGAAGGTACTTCAAGTACTTTCAAGTAGGAACGACTTGAACTAATATTTTTTGTTATGCTCCGAGCTACTGTTAGCTAAAGAGTAAGGATGCGAAAGTGTTCAAAATGGATAGCAACTTGGAACAATGGAACACTTGTAAATAAAAATACTTGCGAGCCATTATAGGTAATCGTAACAGATATTAAAAATATGTTTATGTAAAAGTTGTTTTTTTTTCAAAAGTTTTATCGACTTATACTCAACACGTTCCTATATAAAAAATCGAAGTTGTCCTTGATATTCTGTACTTCCGGTTTATTCCGAAAATTTAAATACTACCATCCAATTATTTGGGTAAACTCTGGTCACCAAATTTTTTTCCCAACTTGCTCACTAATGTATCTATCGGATAGTTATCTAACGGATAATGAGACTGATGTATTGAATTCACTGCTTGGTAATGACGTTTATTCAGAAGATAAAGTTCCAGATAACATTATCTGTCGGATAGTTACCTATTGGTTTAAATGAAGGTGGAAAGACCGGGCCTTAAGGTCATAATGCCCGGAGGGGGGCACCTTAGCCCTCCAAAGAAACCCGTAAATAAAAAATTAACCTGTATAAAATTCTCGAGAGATAACTCCATTATACTTCCAATAGTAATTTTCATCCCTTTCTGAGATCTCAGAATTATCATTGGTAGCCCAAAAGTCATTCTATTATCACCTCTGTCCTCCCATTACCATATAGGCCGTGTCTCCAACGCTATAGCTCTGAAATTTTAATAAATCCTCAATCAACATGTATAACTATTTATATAAAGATATAAAGTAACAAAATATAAACTATTTTAGATCATGCAGTACCAAGTAACTTCCAAATTTAACGTTATACCTCATCTTCAATAATAAAAAATAGTGTATTGGGCCCGGTAGTTCAATTTCAACCACCTGTATACTATTGATAAAATATTAATATATGTGTTTATTCTCATAAAGAATTATTTTAAGCAATTCTGTTCCTTATGTATTAATTGTTAATGACTATATTCCTTAATGAGCTTTATCATGATTAGCCATCTTGATATGTAGTGATACGTGATATTTGCAAGTGGCGTCTTCATTTTATTCTGACGTTTTTAGTTATTTTTAAGTGATAAAAGTGCAGAAAATACTTGAAATAGTGTGTTATAGTGTAGACTTTAGTGTTTGGCCTACATGCAGACCAAAATTGGAGCGACTGGAAAGGTATTTCTAGAATTTTTTGTTAATTTTATAATATAAGTCATTGTTATGTAGAATGTGCTTCTATGGACAATATAGAAACACATACATGCATACACTATCGGCTATAACTAGAGAAACAACACTATTTTTTAAATCATTTTCATAAATCCCGATTATTGACTAAATGAATATTGAATTATATTGGTATAGCAACAACAATTTATAAGTTAGAACCTGCTCTTAAAAATATTTGTTGTACTGGTACAATAAATAAAATAATTAACTTTCTGCTGCAGCAGACCATCTGCATATTTCTTTTGTAAGACTTAATAATAAAACAATTTTTTGTGGTTAAATTTTTTGCTTTGCCTTAGAGTTTCATAATTATGGTAAGCATATATATATATAATTTGTAAGGTATATGGTAAGGGCACATTTTAAAACATATTTTAAACAAAAAAAATTTTTGAAAAATTTTGAAATTTTTGTAATAAAATTTAATTTTTCAAAAAATTATATCTCAATAACGGTAAAAGATAGGGACCTCTGGTTTAAATTTTTGAGTTCCTCAAGTCCATTTTAGTCGGATAAAATTGGGGCCTTAATAACCAAACTTATACAAAAGCATGTATCATTAAACAAAACCCTTAAAAATGGCAAAAAATCGAAAAATCGTAAGGATTTTTCTCAAAATTGATACACATTATAGATCACAGAAATAAGGTTCATTTTGGATTTTGGCCAACTATTTTTGAGTAAATCGGAAAAAAAGTACCTAAAATTGACTATATCGGAAAATAGTACCTAAAATTGACTATAACTCAAAAACTAAGGCCTCTTGATTTTTTTAAATATTTTTTTATTAATCCTCACCCCAAAATTACATAACGGCCATATTTTTGACTGTATTAGGAAAACTTGTTTTTTTCAAAAAAATGAACAGAGAATATATGAACATGTATTTCAAAAACTAAAAGAGATAGGGACCTGCGGTTGGAATTTTTGAAGTTTTAAGGTCCGATATATGGTAGAGGCACATTTTAAAACATATTTTAAACAAAAAAAATTTTTGAAAAATTTTGAAATTTTTGTAATAAAATTTAGTTTTTCATAAAATTATATCTCAATAACGGTAAAAGATAAGGACCTCTGGTTTAAATTTTTGAGTTCCTCAAGTCCATTTTAGTCGAAAAAAATTGGGGCCTTAATAACCAAACTTATACAAAAGCATGTATCATTAAACAAAACCCTTAAAAATGGCAAAAAATCGAAAAATCGTAAGGGGGACCCCTTCTATAAGAAATCTCGAATTTTTACAAAAAAAATATTTCGGATTTTTCTCAAAATTGATACACATTGGGCCGTAGATCACAAAAATAAGGTTCATTTTGGATTTTGGCCAACTGTTTTTGAGTAAATCGGAAAAAATGTACCTAAAATTGACTATATCGGAAAATAGTACCTAAAATTGACTATAACTCAAAAACTAAGGCCTCTTGATTTTTTTAAATATTTTTTTATTAATCCTCACCCCAAAATTACCTAACGGCCATATTTTGGACTGTATTAGGATAACTTTTTTTTTTCAAAAAAATGAACAGAAAATATATGAACATGTATTTCAAAAACTAAAAGAGATAGGGACCTGCGGTTGGAATTTTTGAAGTTTTAAGGTCCGATATATGGTAAAGGCACATTTTAAAACATATTTTAAACAAAAAAAATTGTATAATTGTAAAAAATACAGTGGAACCTAAACATGGATATATATATATATATAAATAAAACAATATTCTCTTGGTATTCGTCAGTTTATATTGTCAATAAAATAAAATAAAATAAAATGAAACGTTTCGTGTTCATCCAATTTACACATCATCAGTCTAAAAAAATAAATATAATACATCCACGATATATATATATATATATATATATATATATATATATATACATATATATATATCCATGTTTAGGTTCCACTGATTAGTAGTTTTATTCATTTTTATTTTATTTATTTATTTAATCAGGCTGTAACATTATTTTATATTTTTTATACCTTCCAGTCTTGTCATATATATTATCAGTGACATTATTTCTATGATACGATATGGGTGGTTCATTTCTTAGACCAAATCAACTGATGCCTACGCGCTTATGAAAAGATGAATCCTAGTTGTTTTTTAAACGCTTCTGTAGGTGATGCGTTTAGTTCATTTTGTTTTGTTAGGTTAGTTAGGTAACTTTTTTATAAGTCCATTTTTTATATCATAACCATGTTTGGGACAGGTTTTTCTTGTGTTATTTTTATGTTGTAAGCTAGTATTACATCAAATTATAGTTTCGTGTGTGTTATGTGGGATTTAGGTAGAAGATTGGATTGTTTTGTTGGGTAAGGTTATTGTTTTCCCGTACTTTTATGCAGGGTGTATCCCAATGTGAAATACAGACATTTATCTCGAGGGGAAGACTACATAAACGGGGGGGGGCTACATGAGTCTACAAGGTGTAGATTAGGCAGGTTTTATAAATAAATACGAGGATTACGATGATTTTACAAACGACCACTAGATGGCAATATTGAAATGTGTCATGACTATATAAAATTTGAAATTTGTTATTGTGAAATCAGTAGCAGCTTGTAAATTGACTAGTTTGCTGACAGTGAGCGTTTAAAGAAACAAGTTTGTGAAAAAATGGATATTACTCGTGAAGGTTTTCGTTGGATGATTTTTTACGATTTTCGTAAAGGTCTAACTCAACAACAATGCATAGATTCGTTTCGTTCAACTTTTGGTAATGAAGCACCATCAGAAAAGACTGTTTACAATTGGTTTGCAGAATTTCGTCATGGTCGTGCGTCCGTCAGTGATGAATCTCGTGAAGGTCGACCAAAATCGGTTGTGATTCAAAAACAACGATGCTGTGCGCAAAATGATTGAAGAAGATCGGTATGTGATATACCGTGAGATAGAGGCATCCTTTGGCATATCGCAGACTGCAATACATACGATTTTGCATGAACATTTAGCTGTGAAAAAGATCTGTTCCCAATGGATTCTGCATAATTTGACAAAAGCTCAAAAAAAGGCTCGTGTTGATTGGTGTATTCACCTGATTTATCCCCTAACGACTTTTTTTTTGTTCCCAATGTCAAACAAAAAATGCGTGGACAGCGATTTTCATCACTTCAAGAAGCTGTTGAAGCAGTGGCGCTAGCTCTTATAATCTGGGCAGGACATTTTTGAGGAAAATTTGGGGGGGCAGGAAATTTTTGAGGAAAATTTGGAGGGGCCAGGAAATATTTGAAATTATTTTTTTATCGTTTACCCATGAAAATACAAGTGATGAACTAAAAAAAAAAGTCCTCACTTCTAAAATACATTTTTCTCCAAAAAAATCTGGGCGGGGAACTGAGGACCAGAGCAATATTTGAGGAGACCCCCCCCCGAAAAGCATGTTTTTGAGATACCAACTTCAGAATGGAATTTTTTTTTCGAGAATTGGTTTGAACGTATGCAAAAGTGTATAAATTTTAGAGGCGAATATTTTGAAAAGCAATTAAACAGTTTGTTCCAAAACAATTTTTTTTCTTTCTTTGTTTTTGGAAAAACTTATCATGCCCTCGTACATTAGTAACAGATATAGATATAATTAATCACCATTCTAAACAGTTTTTATGCTAGATGAATCATAAATTAAAAACTTATAATTTCACAAAAAAAAACCTATTCCCATGATAGTGGATAAGGAATCCTTTTGATCACAATTTTATTATTAACAAATGTAAAGCGGCATTGTAATCCTTTTGTGTCTCAGTCCATTTGCTGTTAAGATCTATGGACAAAGTTAGGTATGCGATACGTTCCACGTTACAGTAATTGGCATTACTTGGTATAAAAGTGCATGCACTCTCTTTTGTCTTTTGTTCTGTCGTTTGTTTCTTTCCCCTCGGCTCCTCCATCACTTATAAACTAGAATTATTTGCATGGATGCCGATCTCTTGAATTTAATCGCGGCTTAATGATGTTTGTAGACTGGCTTTTTGTTTCTCCCTGCTTACGAACACTTGATGATGCTTACAATATTTAAGACTATAATACTGTTTCTGTAAGATTAATTTTAAGATGTTAGATGCAGTTTTATGTTTAGTTAATGGAGGGTGAAGCATGATTATTATGGAAAAAATGTTTTAATGACATTTTATTTAATAAGAATTTTCTCGCCGAGTTAGTTTAGTTAGTTAAAAATGTTGGCGCACAGTAACATTCAACTGGTTTTGTTATAGTGTGAAAATAAATTTATTTAAACTAAATACGCTCCATTATTATCGACAACGTTTCACCATTTTTCGGGTAGAGCCATGGTGCCATCGGTCAAGAACTTGTGTGGTTTCTGGTTGAAAAACTGAATCAAGTGGTTTTCACAGGCTTCTTTTGAAACCAGCTTAATTCCATTGAGAGAATTCTGCAGAGATCGGAATAGGTGATAGTCAGAGGGTGCTATGTCTGGACTATACGGTGGATGCAACAAAATTTCCCAACCAAGCTCTCGCAATTTTTGACGGGTCATCAGAGAAGTGTGTGGTCTTGATGAAAGACAACACCTTTCCTATTATTCAATTCGGGGCGTTCTCTTTCAATTGTCTGGCGTAATCTCTCTAGTTGTCCACAGTAAGAGAATCAATCGTCTGACCAACTGGAAGTAGCTCATGGTGGACGATTCCCTTCCAGTCCCACCACACACACAGCATCACCTTGTTTGGCGTCAATCCTCGCTTCGCGAACACTTGTGACGGCTCACCATCCCTTGTCCATTTTACGCTTCCGATTGTCGTACGTGATCTATTTTTCATCAACAGTTATGACACGTTTCAGAAATGGCTCGATTTCACTGCGTTTCAGCAGCGCATCGCAGATGTTAATTCGGTCTATCATGTATTTCGCGCTCAACTCATGAGGAACCCATATATCGAGCTTCTTATTGTAGCCAGCTTTCCGTAAATGGTTCAAAACAGTTTTGTGGTCAATGCCTAGCTCCGTACCAATATCGACACTGCTGATATGCTGGATTTTTTCAAGAATTTCAACAGCTTTTTCAATGATTGGACAACCAGAGCGAGACCTTTCACATTAAAATTTCCAGAACGAAAGCGAGCGAACCATTTCTGCGCAGCAGATTTTGATAAAGTACCTTCACCGTACACAGCACAATTTTTTTCACAAGCCTGCGCAGCGTTCTTCCCTTTGTCGTACATAGCACAATTTTTCATTACTTTTCTCCATTTTCAAAGGAAAACAACTTTCCAACCACTGCACAAATTTTGATGTTTAGACACTCAAAGTAACGCTCGAACTGTCACCTTTCCAACGAGCGCTTAGTGGTGTCGCTGCGATCTGTGTTTCCTGAGTTATTTGCAATTGGCGCCGTCTATCGGCAAAAATTTTTTTTGCCGATACTTTTCCCAGACCTCATGTGTGTATATATCCAGTGTATATATACAGTGGGTGGCCAAATTATTAGGGACAGTGCAGATTTTTTGTAATTTTCAAATGAATTTAATGAGGAAATAAGTGGCTTTGGGTCTCGTATTTATTTTTATTCATTAGAGTGCTTTATTTAGAATATAAAACGACATAATTGCTTATTCATAATCATTTATTTTTGTATAAAAAGTGTTAATTTAACGAATTAAGTCAAATCTTAATATTTTGTAATTTCACCCTTTGCTTCGATTGCGGCTTCCAGGCGTTTGGGCATGCTTTCTATGCAGACTTTTGCGTTGTGTCGGAGATTGGGGTTGTGATACCATTCTCTGATAAGGGTTTCTATAAATTGCCGCTTGGTGGTAATGATTTCTTTGGCGAACTCCCGCTTTTTAAAATAATAATGATACCAGCAGCCAGAATATAGAAGAAAAATGATTTAAAAACAATTTATTTTCTCACAAAATGCATTTAAATTTGAAAATTACAGGGGGGGTGTGCTGTCCCTAATAATTTGGCCACCTACTGTATATAATATCTGCAAAACTTGGGAGATTGTTTACGGTCATTATCTTGCTGGAACACTAATTTATCTAACTGGTACCCCATTTTGTATTAATTAGTGATATTATTCATACATTTCAATATTTAATTCCATCTGTCATAGCTGACTAGATCTATCATCGTTTGAATAATGCATTTAACCGGTTAATAATAAGTGTTCTATTGCATCATTATCAAGTTTGAATTTAAAGGGACATTTGCATATATTTTATTAATTATATAGACTATCTAAACAAATTTCACCTGCATATTTTAAATAATATATATTTCAACGCTAACAGCTAGCTGCTAGGTGTGACTGTGTAATTACATATATTTGTATCAATTTGCACTAGTTGATATTGCTTGCTTTATGTACTGGCTACTTCACAACAAGACTGCATTTTATGATATGCTCCTGGTAATAGATACTAGAAATGTTACGATAAATAACACTGGTCAACAAATTTAAACTGTTTTTTACTGACTTAGATCTGATACTTGTTTTTAACTAATTTTGGGGTGCTGATTTCAAAAGTGTTAACAGTTTCTGCCTATCACGTCAAATTTTTGTTCTATCGTATTTTGACTTTTTTCACCTTTTCACATTCTGAAAAACGTCTACTTTAATTTTAACTTCGTTCTTGTTGTCCGATATATTTCGTAGGAACGCCTTACATGCAGGTACTTGTTATAGACCTTTTTACAACGGCGGGGGTTGCAAGGTAAACTTTTTACTTGGCTAACAAGGTGGATTCACAAAATATCCATGATTTTTGTGTTTGTGGGACAGCAGAGCGAGAGATAAGCATTGGACTCAGAAAAATTGTCCGGTGAGAATAGATTTAAATGTTGGAGACCCAAACATAATACACGAACCTTTGGTGGAGCGAACTAAAATCATTTTCCCCCCTCTTCATATTAAACTGGGTCTAATGAAGCAGTTTGTAAAAGCGTTGAACAAAGATGATGACTGTTTCAAATATATATCTGAAACATTTCAAAGTATCAGTAATGAGAAGCTAAAAGCTGACATTTTTGACGGACCACAAATTAGAAAATTAGTGAATGATCCACATTTCACTGTACATATGGATGATATGGAGAAGAATGCATGGCAGTCTTTCGTGGCGCTCATCAAAAATTTTCTTGGGAATAAAAAATCCGAAAACTATGTGAAGGTCGTTGAAAATTTGATTGAAAATTATCATCATCTGGGGTGCAATATGAGCGTGAAACTTCATTTTTTAAACATCTTGACAAATTTCCTGTCAATCTTGGAGATGTTAGTGATGAACAGGGTGAACGTTTCCATCAGGATTTAAAAGAGATGGAGAGACGTTATCAAGGAAGTTGGGATACTCACATGACGGCTGACTACTGTTGGAGTATTAAAAGAGACTTATCGGGAATGGTGCACTCCAGAAGATCTTACAAACGACCATTTAATCCTTAAATTATTTTGTTTTTTTTATTTTAACACTCCAATGCATTAAATGTAAAACTGTTCTCATTTTCTTTCTTTCACTATAAATAAAATTTTAAGAATATTTTCTAATTATTTAGAAAATATCTTGAAACATTTTCTTTTTCTGTATCCAAACATGTTATAACTAGTCCAAAGATTTAAGATTATCATAAAATCTACTTCTAAAAGAATAATAAAGTCATAAAACTTGTAAGATAATACAGTTATGATCAATTTAAAAAACAAACATCAAATTTAGCCCTAACCTAAATGCTAAATGTGTTATCAGTTCGAATTTTTAACAAGGTGCCTTTATTTGAACTAGCTAGAAAAACATAAAAACATGTCGGCATTTTAAAAATGCGGACCATACTAAATAAAGGCATATAATGGGCTTGTTAGCCTAAGTATATATCTCTCTTCAGCCCACGGACTTACTTTATTATACTAAGCGCCATATTTTAAAAATACTATCTACTCACCAGCCATAACGCTGACATGCTACTTTGTTTAAATTTGTCTTTTATATAATAATCGAAAGACCTTGAATATTAACTTTGATATTTACTTTTCGCAATAAATTTTAATATCTTTCTAATAGAATATTTTATAGAGCAGATCAGTGCTGCGTATTTTTTTGCCCAGTTAAGAGTTTAGTTTACTTCTGTGAGTCACACCTATGATTATATTCAACACAATTGATGTGAATTGTGAATTTTCATGCATGTCAGAGTTTTGCAGATAAAGTGTTTTAGAGGTTTGTTTTTGGAATTGGCAACACTGTTTCCAGCGACGGCCATTTTGATAGCTGACAGCTGATTTGTGCTCAGTTTTGTTTGCATTTTTTATCCTTTGTCTTCTCCTTCCAGTTGCTGATGTTGCATTTATGTCCTTTACAACTTCTGCCTTCTATCTCGTCCTTGGCCTAATTTGTCTCATTTTGCCTCCTATGGTACTTTCTAATATCTTCCTTGGTGTTCTATTACTGTCCATTCGCATTATGTGCCCCATCCATCTAAGTCTGTTACTTTTCACTACTCCTACTATGTTCGGCTCTTTGTATAACTCTTGTAGTCCTCTATTTGTTCGCCTTTCCCATCCGTTCTGAGTCATTTTGCCTCCAAATATTTTTCTAAATAGTTTCCTTTCCCACATCCTTGTTAGTTCTTTTGTACTCAGCGTCCATATCTCACTTGCATACAGTACTATCGGTCTTATTATTGTTTTATAAATTCTAATTTTTAATCTGTTGTATACATTTTTGTTATACAAAAATTTTCTCAAACCAAATAGCTACGATTAGCTGACAAAATCCTTCTTTGTATTTCTATCAAGCTATCAGGTTTTCTATAGAATTACACTCCTAGGTATACAAAATGATGCACTTCCTCAAATGCATACTTTTTTCCTGTTATTGTTATTTCCAGATTCGTACCCATTTTGCTTTCTGTCCATTTCATATACTTGCTTTTATTCTCATTTGTTATCATTCCTATTTTCACAGCTGCTTCGGTCAGCCTCTTAGTTGTATTTTGTAATTAATTCCTTGTTCTTGATAGTATAGCGATGTCTTCTGCAAACGCCAGACAGTGATGAAGTTTATGATACAGCAATCCTGATCTATTTATATTTGCCTTTCTTATTACGAATTCTAATGCAGCGCAAAATAATAGTGATGACAGCGGGTTTCCCTGTCTTAAGCCTTCGTGCACTTCAAATTTCTCTGATGCAGTTCCATTTACTCTCACTCTGTTATTTGTTTGTTCTAGAGTTAGTTTTATTAAATTGATCAGTTTTCCTCTTATTCCTAGTTCCTTTAACGCTTTGTATAGTTCTTTTCTTTTCACTCTGTTGCATGCTTGCTTAAAATCAACAAAAAGTATGTGTTTCTTTTTTGTACTGGTAACTCTGCCTGAATTTCTCGAAGTGTAAATATTTTTCCTCTCCTAAATCCGCATTGATATCCTCCTAGTTCTTTTTAATTAATGTTGTTAACTTGTTCTTTAAGGACATTGCTAATACTTTATACGCTATATTTAGAAGCGCAATGCCTCTATAATTTTGGCAATTGGTGTTGTCACCCTTTTTGAAAAGCGGTATTAGGATTGCTTCGTACTATTTTTGCGGCATCTTCTCCTGCACCCATATTTCTTCTATTAATCTATGGAGCCATATCACTATTATTTCTCCTCCTTGTTTAAATAATTCAGATGTTAATTGATCGCTTTTTGGACTTTTATTATTTTTTGATTATTGTCTCAATGTCTAATAGGGATTTAAACATTAAGGGAGAAAAGTAATATTTACCAGTCGAGGAAGTTTTTGTCCGAGCGATAGCAAGGGCTAGCAATAGAGTACTGGTAAGTACGGGTACTCCAGCTGGTTTTAATTAAAAATACGTAGTAATTTACTAACTCAAGATAAAAATTAAAGCAAACAATATCTTTTTATAACCTACTTTATTTTTAATCTCCATTAAATTTTTATTTTAGGCCATTATTTACTCTAAGATACCAAACAGGCTTTCGTTTATACTCTCCTATCATTTATATCTGTCTATCTTTATGGTGGTTGCGCAGCTTTAGATAACTTACGTACATATGTATTTTTATATACACGTTTGAAATTGTATGCACTAAAATAGACTAGTTAAATATTCAAGAACAATAAACTTTCAACAAAATTGCCTTGTTTCTAAGGAATAAAATTAAGATTTGAAAGTTAAATCGTGTTAAATTTGCATCTCAACCATGTCACTAACGATACTGTACTCAGACATGAAAACTTCATTATTGCTGTTCTATTTGTCATGGGCAAATTTAGAAAAATATTGTAACTGGTCAGTGCAGTATTTCACAAATTTATAAACACAACAACAATTTTGGGGCCGAAGAATTCGTTTCATTCACCAACTTTTAGGGTGACCAAACTCTCCAAATATTCATCCAATCAAAAAAATGATTGCACCAGAAAGATTTTGTTTTCTTATTATAATCAATTTTTGTGATTAAGTTTTTGCTGTAAAGTAAATTTTCAGAGAGATATTTCAAAACATTTGTTTTAGATTTTCCAGCCATAATGCATCATTTTCATGGTAGTGTCAAAGGTGCGACCGGGGTGAGAGGCGTGATGTTATATTTACAAGTTCGAATTTCATGGTGGGGTTGGAGGCGTGATAAGTGCGCGTTTTCGGTTTTGACAACATTTGTATCTAACCCAAATCTAACCTAAAAGTTTATACAAGTGTTTGGAGTAAACGGTTATTCAATTTCATTAAATATGTCGTCAAATCGAAGGAGACGTCTAGCTCTTTTTTATACATATTTAGACTTATTGCGATATTAAGAAAAGCGATGGTGGGTACGTCCCATATATACATATAAACAGAAGGCAACAGGGAGATTATTTTAACTTGTTGCAAGAAATGAGACACAAAAAACACAGACAGTTACTTCAATTACAAGAAAAGAATTTAATACACAATCTTTTTTACTTGACATCACAGTTTAGAATGAAGATTCTGTTGGCCCCTGCTTGTATTAGTATACCCACTGCATGACATTTCTGCAGACCAGATATTTGAAACCGAATCCATAATAATAAACTTTATGACTGCCGACAACATTGTAAAAGTCGCTATTTCGCTACATCAATTTACGTTTTTTTTAATTTTTTTTAGGAAATTAATAAAAGTGTCTCGCTAAAGATCTCACCATTCTGAAAAAATAGATCTGTTTCTATGGTTTCGACGGTGCGGCCAGCGCTAGAGTTAAAATTTCTGAACTTGCGACACCGCGCTTGTAACACCGCGCGTACGACACCATGGTACGGTTTTTTTTTTTTAAATAGAGCGATCCTATTGGTTGAATTTCTTGTTCCACGCTTCCAACACCAGAATGAAAATGATACAATACTCTCCAAATATTTTAAGCTTCCCCTATACTACTGTCACCAGTTATATTTTCTTCGAAGACAGCGCCGGTAATGTCACTTCTCAATAATGACATACCTCTTATAATTTAGTTAAAATTATTAGCTCTATAACAAGGAAGATAGCAGAGCTCAAACAGTTCCCAAAAATACCCAGAATATTAAATATGTAAAAGAGATATGAAACTTAATCTAAAATAATTTTAACGTTATCATCCTTAAATATTTATTTCAGATCTTCTGCCTTGATCAAACAAAACTATAAGTTACTAAATACATATTTTTAAGATTCCTTTCTCATCTTATTGTGACAGTAAATATGTTAAGAAGTTGGTTTATAGTTGATAAAGTCTTTGGTTGGAGCTGCACGTTATATTTGCTGACGTGGAAGAGTGTAGTAATTCTTCTTATCGGTGCAAATAAATGATGCAGCAAGATGTAATGTCTGAGCAAGCTGCTGCGGTAGGGCTGATGTCGCCACTTACTATCGTCACTTGTTATCTGAAACCTTTCTTTATGCTGACCGATCAAAGAAGCTGTTTATCGAACGTAGACGCGATTTAATTTTTTTGTACCTTCAGATCTATCTTTGTTACTCTGTGGATTTATTTGTTTTCTCTTAATGATCTGTAACAATGGCAATGAACTAATTTCACAAGAAATGATCTATCATTTATCTCAGAACTGACCAACGCAATCATTTTATTCTGAATACGAGGTGTGGAAATTAAGTAACCAGACTGATTTTTTATATTCGAATAGAATTACAATTCAATATTGTCTCCCTCAAAATTACTTCCTTGGGAAACCACACAGCGCTGGAGATGGTTCTTCAAAGCCTCATAGTGCTGGAACTCGGATACTGAAATAGCTTTTAGTTGGATACGGACGTTTGAATGTTTTAGAGTGTCCCAAAATGACGTCGCTTGAGGTGAATTTCATTCTTGGGAAGAGGAAAAAGTCACAAGAACTCAACTCAGGCGAATATGGAGGCTGAGGGGCAACAGGAATATTTTTACTGGCCAAAAACTCGTTTATTGAAATTGCTTCATCCCCAATTCATTAGTCAAAATCTGATGAACGGTAGTGTGAGTCAAATTAAACTCTTCTCCGACCATTCTGACTGTAATGGTTGGTTTATAAACGAAACAAGAATATGGAATGGGAAATAAGAATAGTACACAAGAATAAAAAATATGAAACCGTTTATATCGGACATAACATTTCGTCGCTACGCCTGCGTAATTGTGTTGGCTTGTGTTTAACGATTGTCGTTTGACAGGGTGTTTAATATAACCTTAAAAAAAAACGTTTTCAGTAATATGGATTTAGAAGATTTTGTAAATTTATTTGCTTGTGTTTCACACATATTGTTGTTTCCAACCTTCTGATCACAGCAAGAAAACATCTGTTGGACAAATTTTATTACGGCCGACATTTTGACCATTGTGCGCATGCTTATCGTCTCTTATTCTTGGAATAAGAATAAAATGTTAAATGTTACCAACTTTTCTTATGTTTAAGTTAAATTTCATTTCTACATAAACCGATATACGGCGCCATGTTTTAGCATCTTGTGTACTATTCTTATTTCCTATTCCTTATTTTTGTTCCGTATATAAACCAACCATCAACCGATGATCTGAACGCACAAGATCTCGGATTCGGTCGACATTTTCATCGGTTTTTGAAGATGAAGACCTTCCGCTGCGTGATTCATCTGCCATCAAATCAATTTCAGAAGGAAGAGAGTTTTCTTTCTTCTGAAAATGCCTTAAACCACCAAAAAACATGGTCCTGTGAAAAGTTTTTTGAAACCATTTTTGCGCAGATTTTTCTCATCCCCAATTTATTGGTCAAAATCTGATGAACGTTAGTCGGGTCTATTCTCTAAGCAGGATGTTAATATCTTAACGTCAGAAACTGACGTTAATTTTTTTAACACCATTTTGAACCTAAATGCTATTCGCTAAACATATATGTGTTAAAATTATAGTGCGGCGGCGTTAAAATAGCCAGTTAACGTTCTACAATAAGCGCTTACCGAAACGGTGGCTTTAAAAGTTAACGCTAGTATTTAGTTTGCAAAAATGGCTGATCCTATTTAAGTAAATGTCATGTTATTTAAAAAAAAATGAATAAAACACAAGACGGTAGGAATATTAATCAACTTTCTATTACTTTTTAAAGTGAATTCTTTACAGTAGAGATAAGAATGACGCTTCATAATTTTTGTTATACAAGTAACCCAGACGCAAGTTCAAGTAATTATATAGAAAGGAAGTAAATGGAGTATTGGAGAGCAGTTTTGGTTTTTGTTGAGACACAGAACTTAAAATTATAATTCTCTGAAAGCTACAAAACTTCACTTATGCCTCCGCCGTGTTTCAAAATATCGCAGTACATTTTAATGGTGTATTATTTGAAGAAACAATTGATGAGATTGATAATGACGATCCCAACAGTGTTATTCCAGGATAGAAATAGCGTAATAAATCAAATTTAATAATTAATATCACCGAACACCTTTTTAAAAATAGAATGAACATATAATTCACATATTATTAAAAAATTAGATAAACTGTTATAATACAATGTAGTATATAAATTGACTAAACAAAAGTTGAATAAAGTTATATTTTTATTTAATACACTGTGGAAACCAGTTATAAGGAGTATCACAGGACCAAACATTTCTGTTCCATTTTTAAAATAAATTTCGCCACTGAATATTTAATTCAACACCGAAATATTAGGTTAAGATTCTCTTGGCATTTGACTAAATAAATACTCCTGTTAAAATTCAACGTAAAAGCGCATGCGCGTGCAGTTAATATTAGCCTCTCTACAGGGTGAGTTAGCGCCTCGCGTTAACAAATATTGTATTAACGCTTACCTTAACAAATGCTCTTACAGAATAGCATTTTTGGATAATGACGTTAGACATGGAGTTAAAATAAAGATATTAACCTGACGCTAATTTTAAAGCATTTCTTACAGAATACACCCGAGTGTGAGTCAAACTCAACTCTTACTCGATCATTCTGACTGTCAACCAACGATCTGAACGCACAAGATCCCGGATTCTGTCGACATTTTCATCAGTTATTTTCCTTCTGAGAATTAAAAAATTAGGTCTCTAAACAAAATACAGAAAATATCAAACCATTTTACGCGAATTTTTCGGCATAGCACAATTTCTCCTTGATTTGTGGTGAAAACTTCGGCATCATTTGAAAGATATCCTTAAACTTACCTGAAACAGAAAAGACAAAATTAGAACAATCGAAAATTAAAATTACATCTAAAATTATATCTAGCAACATCTTCTGGCGACTTGTGCTGTAGAAATTAGGGGGGGGGGGTTCTGATTTAACGCTTCATATATTTTCTCACATAATCAATTAGCACTATTTCTTTTAAATCTATTTTTTACCATTATTAAATCAGACAGACAAATATTTCATTGTTGTTATTGTCATCCCAGTACCTCGTTAGGTTACATCCTTTTAACATAACACCTCTTCAGCCCTATTGTGAAGGGATACCTGGCGACGGGGGCTCCATCTTACCTCTGTCTCGACCCCACGGCCTACTTTGACAAAACCCTTGTTGACCTTCAATTATTTGCGGCAGGACTACCCGCAGTGCGTGAAAAAGATGCCATTATTATACCTGTTCCAATAGAAGAATGCTAGAAGTGTTGGGTTTTAAGCGCTTTTCCGAATTGTAGGGGGTAAATATTTGTGTGTTGTAAGAATTAGCAAACAAAAGAGGAATAAACGGTTCACAACAGTGCAGATATTCTCATGCAATAATTTACTTGAAATAATAATTATATACACGGCAAAAAATTCATAAGTGTAAAAGTTCATTCCCAGTTTGGTTAAAATTTTAGTGTTAAAATTTTCATTTAAAAAAGTAAAAAGTTCACTATTTTAACCAAATAACCAGTGGTGTAACTACTAGGGGGGACCGAAGCTGTAAAAAGCCCAGAATTTTTGGAACTTTTAATAAAAATTATAAATTTAAAAACAAGATTAAAAAATCAGCTGTGGCCACCACAGAACCGACCGCCATCACGAAATACTTGTATAAAATATATTCTAGCAGCAGAGTAGAAATAACTTGGCCTAATAGACCGGGAGCTCATGACATTTTTGGTCTCCGATTTCATACAGCATGCCTTTTGGAGGAGAGAATATTTACCCTGTGACAACAAAAAAGGGATGGTACTAAACCCCTGCACGCTTTCCGGTCATAGGGAAAATTGCATTTCCACTTGCACAAATTTTTTGTGTTTTTCTCTTATTTAATATTGCTTGCCCTTTTGTCAAAAGAAAGTTATAACAAATTTAAAGTCTTTTAATTATAGGCATGCTGTATGAAAACGCGGATAATCATATTTTTTTATTACAAGATCACATGACCGTTTGAGCCCTTTGGGACCCTCCGAATCGCATTTGACATAAGGGCAAGCAATATTAAATCAGAGAAAAGCACAAAAATTTTGTGTTTAAGTGGAAATGCAATTTTCTTTATGACCGGAAAGCGTGCAGGGGTTTAGTACCATCCCTTTTTTGTTGTCACAGGGTAAATATTCTCTCCTCCAAAAGGCATGCTGTATGAAATCGGAGACCAAAAACTGTCATGAGCTCCCGGTCTATAATATTTTCTAACAGAGATATTATTTATCATGACCATGGAAACGTTACATATAAGTATGAAAAAATAGATAATTTTTTCATTTTATCAAAAACTGTCTCAAATAAAAGTTATTAGTTATTGCGTTTATAGCAACTTTTGTTAAATAAATTTTTTCGAAATATTTTACTATTGTTAAATATTCGCAAAAATCTTAAAATCGACACGAGTAAACTCCCATTTTTAGTCAACCGATTTTTACCAAAAGTTGATCAACTCGAGCCATTGATGGCAGAAGCTTAAATATTAAGTTTCATGAAAATCCTTTTAGCCGAATTCACTCTGCACGTGTACACAGACAGACAGACAGACGGAGGGACAGACGGACAGACAGACAGACGAACGGACGGACGGACAGACAGACAGACATCATACTAAAAATAGTCAAAACGTTATGTAGGGACCTCAATTCGTGAAGATCTATCGAAATGTCAAAATCGGTATGATCACAATACCTCCCTTATATATGTTGGCGGTCGGTAAAAACCAAAAACGTCGCATCATTCTTCATCATGACAATGCAAGCTCCCACACAGCACGTCAAACAATTAATTATTTGAAGGAGAAAAACATCGAATTAATGTCTCATTACCCGTATTCACCTGATTTATCCCTTAACTTTTTTTTGTTCCCCAATGTCAAACAAAAAATGTGTGGACAGCGATTTTCAACACAAGAAGCTGTTGAAGCCTTCGAAAACCATGTTTTTGAGATACCAACTTCAGAGTGGAAAAAATGTTCTCTTGTTATAAATACGGCATAAAAGAATTAAATTTTACTGTCGATGGTGCTTTTAACAACACTGTTTTACAATTACTTTTTATCGTTATACATAAATGCTGTTTTTGTTTAACTAATTTGTAAATGAAACATTTTCTGTTGTCTGTTTTTCTGTATTAACAATGAGGCGCTATATCATCCCACAAAACTGATTAACCCATTCGTAAAATGAACCAGTAAGAACATAAACTGTTTCAGATTTTAAATTAAAATTCCCTCGTGTCTGCCGTTAAGCGAGTTTATCCTAACTGATGGAGAGAACGAATTCCATAATGGATAAAGGTGGGACACTACAATGGCTTCTATTTCCATAGTAATGTCTCCTCGTCTCAGCAGGCGACGCATTTTAACGTTATTCGGATCGTTTTAACAAGTGACGATCGTCCTGGATTGACAAAGATTTTCTGTCAAAATTAAATGAAATGAATTATTGCTATTTTTAGATAAATGGGTTCGGTTGCGCCAATAAATGGCCAGATGATTGAATGAGGTTCATTTGGATTAATTTAGACATTTATTACACAGTTATGTTTATTTTCCAGGGAGAATTTATGAGATTGGTCATTAATTCTACTCACCTCCGTCGATAGAAATCAAAGAATTTACTATTATGATCCAGTAAATTAATCACAACCTTATAGTTTTCGTCAAATAAGTTTTCGTAATAAAAATTTTTCGTTTTTTCAATAAATATTTTATACTATGGTCTATTTCAAAGTAGAAAAATGTGTGTAAGAAGATAGGAGCTGTTTGTCCTTGCTTCGGATTGGTTTAGATCGTCATCCCTATTACATTGTTACAATATTGTTTTTAGTCCAAGTTGACAGATGTTCAGTGTCATTGGAAATATATATTATTTAATTTTTTTCATATATTTTGTTATTATTTACATATTTAGACTTTTATTTATATTCTTTGCGTAGATTTTATGGAGAAAATTCTCCATGTAATTTGTTTTTACGCAGTTAAATATTTTTTAGGTTATATGACATATAAATATTTTTTGACACTTGACAATTAACAGATCAAGATAGAGGACTAATGTGAGGCCAAAAGACAGCCCAGCTGATTGTGCCCAATGAAGAAATATTGATATAATTTTTAGACCTTCATATATACATATATTTTTATTTACAATAATTATTTAAATAAGAAACTTTAGCTCTGAAGATATATTGTTTGTTTTATTGCTTTATTTAAACTCTTTTAGCCAAATCTTTCTTTTTATATATAGTACATAATTTTTAAAATTAATATTTTTTTAACTTTTTCAAATTCCCCATTAAACTGAATTTATGTCGTATAAATAACGTAAGTGTATTTTCTGCCTTGTTTATTTCAACATCTTATTAACCTTTTTTATATTTAAAAAAAATCACTTACTAACCCAGTTACTACGCCCATGCCCTAGTTGTAACTTATTTTAAATTTTCCGCTATACTGTATTTATCCAATGTAAATCGTACTCGGTTCACAGCGCTATCTACTTTTTTTTAATTTGAAATAGACCATAGCTTCAAGTTTTAAGACATAAAAAAAATACTTATGTCTGCGGAAATATTTTCTGAACAGACTGGTGCACACCAGACTATCGTAAATAAGGCAAAATGTTGAATCTCAAATTAGCTAATTTTCATTTCTATACACTTATGTATACAGTAATTACTGTTGTTATACAATAAATATTTATCCAAAACTTCAAACTGGACATATAGAATTAATAACTTAGTAAGTTTACATGTATAAAAATATAATAATGTTCAAATTTAACATGTCAAGTAGTTAAACTTTATAACTACTTAAATCTTAGTAGCTCTGATGAAGATTTAAACTAAATTGAAACTTAAGAGAAGTTAATAAATTTTGTTTTATTTTCTGACTGGTCCGAATCCCATTAGGTACCTATCAACTATACTTATTAACTTATGGACGTAACTCATCTAATCAAGTTAAATAATAAGTCAATAAATATTTTGGCTTTTGAGCCCCCCACCTAGAAAAAATTCTGGGTGTGCACCTGACTCTATTATTATTTTTAAGTAAGTGCTTTAGATATTATTTTATAAAGAATAAGTATTGTAGATAGGTATTATCTAGCTGTTCTCTACGCAGCTAGTTTATTTAACAAGGCATAGAGATAAGTAATTGAAAATGAGTGTTTACGAAGCCAGCAGGTGAGAAAAAGTTAACAAATGCAGACAAGCAGCAGATAACAGCGAAATAAATGAACTTCACTTTATATTCAATGTATTGGAAATAAATCTAACCGATATGCTTAGAAATATCGACCATTATATACGTACGTATAGGTTTACTCTCTCCTGGGTTACCTGAACGAAGCCCTGTAACAGCTTATTACCTGACACACAAGAGCGGATATAGGATTAGTTTAGAAACACATAATACCAACATATTAAATGCTAATATTTTAATAAAGGCTAGTCGGTCAGTCAATACAGTTGCGTCACTTTAAATGACACATTTTTTATGACATCATATTAGATACGTTTACAGCAAAATATTCTTCAACCCATCAGATGAATTTTTAAACTTGTGAACAGTTCTCGGATGTCTTTGTCCTTCCAGATTTTCCATTCACCATTAAATTGAATGGAACCGAAGATTGACGTAATACCATAAGTTCAAAAAGAAATTACATAAGAGTTGGCAATGGAAAAATCAAATACTACTGCAAGCCTTATATAACAATTGACTAACGTTTAGGCACAGCCTTTGTTGGAAATTATATTTTTTTGATTTAACAGGTATAGAAAAATAAACATAAAAACTAAAGAAGCTGTTCAAAATAACTACCGTTTTCCTGCACACAAATTTACTCGTCTCTTCATACTATTAAAAGCATTTATAAGAATTTGAGGAGTTATATTGGCACACTATTCGGTAATTCTGTTTTGCAGTTCCTCGATATTGTTAATAGGAGTCTTGTATACATTATTTTTCAGATAAGGGAATATAAAGTAATCTAAAATAGTCAAGTCTTGTGATCTAGGTGGAAATTCTGGATTTGAACGTAAACTAATTATTTGATCGTCAAAAATTGGAAGCAGCCTTGTTGGAGCTCATCCTCATGAAGGATTAATAAATTCACGTACAATATTTCGGTATTTCTTTGCAGTAACAGTTTCGTGGAAAAATATGGGTCCGATAATACGTATTCGATAATAATAAACCAGTCTCTTGCGACAGTGTACGTAGTGATGTAGTGGGTTGCTCGTTCATAATTTGACGAAGATCAACTGTATTTTGAGTACGAACTCTTGGCCTTCCAGTTCTATCTCTATGAGTAATGCTCCCTGTATTTTGGAATAAATCAACACATCTTCTAAGTGCGCTGTAAAAATCTCCTTCAAGGAAACCAATATCTGGAAATTGTAGCCGAAATTCCTCTAAACATGACACCGCACTGTAAATCCATTCGCCGTTCACTCGAACACCATTTCGAAAATACGATTAAATCATAAATTTTTTGTGTTCTGTTGTAAAAACCATTATAATTGTAGCTTAATTGAATTTTCAATATAAACTTACAACAACAGTGATGACAGTTAATTAATTCTAAAGTTTGCTGCTGACATTACTGGTATTTTATTTTCGAAGAGTATTTAGTATCATTCATGTATTGTTCTTAATTCAAAAATAAACAGAAAATTTGAAGATTATGTGAATTAACTTTCATTAAAATTGAAAGCAGCAAGTACCACACCTAATGTTTATGTAGACTTTATAATTAACTACAATAAAAAGTAGATTAGTACATTTCACACCGACTAAAAAACATCTTTGAAACGATCACGTAGCCGACGTGGGTGGATTTGTATATATTATGGCATTATGGGCAAATTAAACCGACAAATATTTACTCGAAACTTAGTGTATTTCAATGTAAGTGTATTCGTTTCGGTTCATTGACATTGACTTCAGTGGCAAGGACGGTAATTTTATATTCAACTGGCAGAAGTTACGTAGGTTCTTAAATTGCTGCTTGTTTCGAAATTTTACAACTGGAATCTACAAAAGTACTTATTTCACCATACAAGGTAGCACTTCTGACATCTCAAGTATATAAATACTATGGTTTCTTGTATAAATTTTAATAGAAAATTAGATAGAAATTTGTCAATAAAATTATTTTTTAGTCTAAACACGTATTTGTAATTAAAGTTAAATGTTATGGAGATTTTTTTAATTGAATTTTATTGTTTTAGGAAATAGTTTATGGACGATTTGGTATTTAAAAACTAATGACCAAATCGTATTTTCAAATTCTGATGGCACCTCTTGAATTTTCAACCTTAAATCCGTTATGATAAGTGATGCGCCGGATTACATAAAAGTTGGTTAGTTAAAATTTTTTTGGCGCACAGCAACAAAGGCTATTTGCGCTAATCTAATTGATTACACTACATATTAAAATCAATAAATTAAACAATAAATAAAATCAATAAAATTATGTTTACTCAATGAAAGAAATCTCGCAGCGACAAACACAAATAAATAAGTAAAAAAAAGTCTGTTCGAAAAATTGAACAGACTCAGGGTGATGGTAAGGGGCTGTAAAGGGGCCAATTACCATCGAATATCACAGTCAATAACTAGAACAGCGTGCAATAGAGCGATGAGTCTAGGTTTGAAGTCTGTGTAGGGGACAACCGGAGCAGAGTTGTTCGTCAGAAACATGAAGCATATCATCCCGATTGCTTGAAAAGGAAGGTGAAATTTCCAACATCTGTCATGGTGTGGGGTTCAATGTCTTCAAGAGGTGTAGGAAAACTTTATCGATGGCATTGTTAACACAGCCAAATATTTAAGTATTTTAGAGGAGTCTCTGTTGCCAACTATGGAACATGCATTAATCACTGGGGAGGATTTTATTTTTCAACAAGATGGAGCCACTTGACGTCAAAAAAATCTTTGAAATGGTTCCGTGATCATTCTATTCCACTTTAAGAGTGGCTTTCAAGTAGCCCAGACCTATCCCCCTTCGAGACACTTTGGCACGAAATGAAAAAACGATTGCGTATAACACCGGCTAGAACAATTCCAGAATTAAGACTAAAGCTTCAAGAAATATGGGATAATTTTACTCCTCGACAATGCCCAGACCTTGTAGATACTATTCCTAGAAGAATTAATGCCGTTATAAAAATGAAAGGTGACGTTACCCAGTGGTAACTTCTGAAATAGGTTTCCAAGTTAATGGCTCTCCAATGGAAATATTATTTATTTCTTATTAATTTACTTTAATAGTTATAAATATTAATCGTAAATCTTTAAAATGTTTAATTGAAAATAAAATATTACCTAGATTTCATAAGCTATTCGTATTCTGTTAATTGAATACCAATAAGTAAAAATTTCGTAGCTGGGCCAACTGATAGTGGACATCGTATATTCAACGATAAATAAAAACTTAAAACTAGTATCGATGTAAAAATGTTCTCACTACACGTTCTGATTTCGATTTCGATAGTGGGCGATATGAAACAAAAGAAAAAACATATGAAGACCACACAGAAAAATAAGGTGAGGCGAAAGACAACACCTATATTTACATTGCAAAGTATGAAACATTCGTAAAAAGAAAATAAGAAAATATTATCAGAGAGAGTTGACAGAACATCAGTTTAAGCCACACCTCATGGACACGCAAATCAACAATCGTTATTGCTGTAGGTTGCCCGACTCGCTTACAACATTGCTCAAACTGGGATCTTGGTTTATTCTTGCTTATTGGTTGCTGGTTGCTCGGGGAAAGCTGATTATATAAAAATATATTATGATATTTAAATTACATTCCCAACTTTACTCTTTTATTTTTCTTCACGTAAAAGAAATTCTTGTTTTGAGATAAGACACGGTGAGAAGGTATTTCACACGTTGGAACAACTGTGTTTTGTATTTTTAATCTTCTTACCTAGTTTTGAGAATTAGACCAAAGATAAAGCACAGGATGTTGTTAAAACAACAAATAAATATACTGCATAAATTTTAGTTTTTTGGTTGTTAACTTAAAGACATTAGAATTTGAAAATGCATGAGGAGGATGGCCAAAATTACATTTTACATTGTTCTAGTTTGAAAGTAAACACAACTAACAAAATTTTTATTTCTACAATCATCAACATTCTTTCGCTATGTTTCTAAAACTCTCTTTCGAAAACTATGTATTTCTTGAAGAATTATACAATAGGGGATAGGCATGATTTTTTTAATTTTTTTTATTATATTCCTCTTGTTGCATATTAACATAAAAAACAGTTTTTAATTTGAAGGCTTAAAAAAATCACTACTAGCCTACCCAGCGTACATAGTCTGTTGTGAACTTATTTGTTTGTATAACTTTTATAGGTTATTTAAAGTTAGAGTGATTTTAATTAAAATAAAGTTTAATTCTATAAAAACAATTTATACATTTTTACCGAATTAAATTTTATATTAAAATATATAAAATATGGAAGATCCAGGCCCCAGTACTTCGAAACATAATCGAAAATATTGTTCAGTACCGATGTGCACAATTAGTTCAACTAGAAATCCAAAAAAACAATTTATATCATTACCTGATGGCGAAAAACAACAGAAAAGGCGAAATTTGTGGCTGGAAGCTATGGGGCGAAATAAAACCGATATTTCAGAAAAAAGTAAATTTTATGTTTGTGAGCATAAATGCATCAATGTTGGGAAAATTATCACTCTGAGCCCTAACAAAATCTTTATCTGCCATTTTAATAATAAATGCGTGAAAAATTGTTTAAAAACAAATACAAAACTCTCGAACAATACAATATACACACGTGTAAAGATTATGTTGTAGCTGTATCTGTGACGTGAAACCCCTATCGTTTGACGTCATACTCAGTCGTTTTTACTCGGCAACCTTCGCGCCGTGGTCGGCTTATTTCAAATTTACAATATTTTAATTAAAAAATTTGGCTATAATATTAATTAAAATGTGATTTTTGTTTTGTTAGGTGACATAACTAATATTAACATATCAAAAGAATGTAGTTTTAAAGAAATATAAATTTTATGCGTATCCCCTATTTATCATAACACCTTAAAGAATTTTGTAAGAAAATGCTGTCAATTTGAACTTATTAAGAGATTGATGATTATTACTATAATTAATTCTTATCTAGATTGATGATGAAATTAACAGCAAGTTGACAGTGTATAACTTCATTCATACTACTCCACTACACTTTAATTGACTGATTTTTAAATTACTTTAAGATAAGGTCTTGCCAGTATTTTGATTGTGGATGTAGTATCAGATATATAGCAACTATAGTCGTTTTTTTGCAATCTTTTTTAGCTTAAATCAGCAGAGCCGCAGTAAGGAAAACTTGCGCTAGGGGCAGGACCGTCTTTTGACGCCATTGATAAATAAAAACAAGGTTCTTACCTCTCAAAATTTAAGTGACGAGCAAAAAAAAAAGTCCTCATCTTCGCAATGGCGCCCCTTAGCAAGCCCGTCAGCGCCCTTTTCCTTAGTGCGCTAGCCTTTTTTTTAAGTCGTCACTTGTATTTTAGAAGTGGGTACCTTTTTTTTAGGTCATCATTTTGTATTTTCGAAGCGAGGACCTTTTTTTTAGATCATCACTTGATTTAGAAGTATGAACCTTATTCATAATTTAAATAATTTTGTCTTCCGGGCCCCCCCATAAAGGTAAAATAAAATAAAAATAAAATAAAAATATTATAACCATTTCATTAAAATTAAATTTCAGTTAGTTGTAGTTTATTTTGTCGTCCTACTCTATATGCATTGTAAAAATAAAGATAGTATCTCAAATCAGAAAATGTTATATTCATGAGTTGTTCAGTGATACAGGTTATGTAGTTCGGTGTTAAAATATCTTGTTCTTTTTGAGAAGTTGAAATATTTAAATATTTTGTTTGGGTGTCTAAAATATGTGTCTGACCTTGAAAAACGAATTTGGTGTCTGCTATATAAGTAACAAAAAAAAAAAAGTATATATATTTCAAAAACTAAAAAAGATATGGACCTGCGGTTGGAATTTTTGAAGTTCTAAGGTCTGAAATATGGTAAAGGCGCATTTTAAAACATATCCTAAACAAAAAAAATTTTTGTAAAATTTTGAAATTTTTCTAATAAAATTTAATTTTTCAAAAAATTATATCTCAATAACGGTAAAAGATAGGGACCTCTGGTTTAAATTTTTGAGTTCCCCATGTCCATTTTAGTCTAGAAAAAAATTGGGGCCTTAATAACCAAACTTATACAAAAAGCATATATCATTAAACAAAACCCTTGAAAATGGCAAAAAATGAAAAAAAATCGGGCCTGTAAAAAATTCAAATAACCGAGCCGACATGAGAGTTCCAGTACGCCCCCTACGTTTATTATAGAATATATTTTGCAAACTCAGTTAAAATGTGTGGAATAGCAGTGAGAGATGAGTGTGAAAATATGTGTATTATTGTCCGGAAACGTAAAAAGATACGAGATACCCTCTCAGCAGTATATGAATTAAACATTGGTGGCCGCCCATAAAGCATTCAACTGTTGTTCAGGCCTCTCAGCCCCGTCCAGCCTAGCCCAGCAGTCTCGGATGCCTCAACATAGACCTGAATAAACAAACACCCCACGTCTTGACACACTGATCTTTTTAAACATTATATTCTCTGTTCTTAATAAAAGAAACAGCCAAACGATGCAAAATTATGTCACAAGCCTGAAAAAATATTTTAATAACAATAAAGCTGCGTTTACAGCTTTTAAATTAGTCTACTATAGACTATGCATTGTGTATAAAATTAGTAGGTAGCGTTTACAACTCTGAAAATTAATGCGTAACGAATGTTGTGACATCTAGGGTTTCCAATTATCCGACATTAATGACTATCCGGATATCGAATACAGAAAATTCAAAATATTCGGATATATCCGGATATCCGGATAACAAATAAGAAATAAAATAAAGATAATAGATTGAATCCAATATTCATGGTGTTTTATAACTCATTTATTTTATTTTATTTAAGTATTTTAATTATATACATTAATATTTCACAAAATATTAAAAATATATATATATATATAATTAAATATATTGCATTTTTAAAAATGCGCATTTTAAAAAAATAATTGCATTGAAAGTTTCAAAATTGAAGCGAGTTCTAATTTTTGTCCTAGTCAGACCTGCAATTGAAAAAACGCGCTCTGTTGCAGTAGATGTTGGGTTTGTAATAAGAAGTGCATTAAATTATACTATATACTAGGGGCCTCAGCCCGGCTACGCCGGTCTTCTCCCCTACGTTGTTAAAACTCGTCGCTTCGCGACTCGTTTTAATATAATAAGGCATTTTGTCGCACTTGTCGATTATAAAACTCGTCGCTTATCTTTTTTTAACACTATTTTATGGAAATTCCCCCTGCAAATGTCTTAAGTTTTATCGTTAATTCACCTTAAATACTTAATTAGTTTTCTTCTATCAAGAAATACGTTCAAAATGTGAAATCTCGTCCCATTTTAAAATGCAAAAAATTTGACAGCTGTCACCAATATTGTAAACATATTTCCAATAATGGCCCAGATTCTTTGAAAAATGTTTTCTGATGCCTCAAAATATAATCTCGCACGTCAAATAAGCTATCTTGAACCATTATCACCACTTAACACTTTGATTAACCCTGAAATTTTTAATATCTATAAATCTTTTTTAACACTATTTTATGGAAATTCGCCCTGCAAATGTCTTAAACTTTATCGTTAATTCACCTTAAATCCTTAATTAGTATTGTTCTGTCAAGAAACACGTTCAAAATGTGAAATCTCCTCCCATTTTAAAATGCAAAAAATTTGACAGCTGTCACCTTCTGAAATCTTGTAAGCATATTTCCAATAATGGCCCAGATTCTTTGAAAAATGTTTTCTGATACCTCAAAATATTATCTCGCACGTCCAAAAAGCTATCCTGAACCATTATTACCATTTAACACTATGATTCTCGCCGTAAATATTCTGGACCGGCCGTCTTGTATTAGGAATATTTTTGAATTATCGTCTGATAAAACCTGTCCGTGCCGATCAATGGTGACTTTGATTCGACACGGATTAGAGGAAAAAATGCATGATTTTTATCAATAAAATTAGTCAGTACCCCATGTCGAAATAAAATTAAGCCTTAGCACTAAAAAAATATCACCCGGATGAGAGGGCGGTTCATTTTCCTCTTTCCGCGTTACCGGAAAAATGAAGATACACCAGACGTTGAATAGAACGTACATACCACACTTGTACAATATAATAGTAGATTTTAATTATCTGTCGTTGTTTTTGTGTTTGTTAAAATCATGAAATTTTTTTTCAACAATGTAGTAATAAAAAAACGATAGCACAGCGAATACAATAAATTCCAGCGCCTACTAGCTATATCATTCATGTGAAATTTTTTAAATAAAAATTCTTTTACCTTTTTAAAGCAAACTTTTATTTTTAAAATAGTTGTTAAAAAGCTCTAATTGATTAATTTGAAATGAAAGCTTTAATTCTAAAAATAGATTGATTAACGAAATGAAATCTTTAATTCATTTACATATTTCGTCATGTGATTTAAAGGAACTCTTGTACAGGCGAAAAGGTATAAAAAAAGTACCAGGTAAATTGAAAAAATGTTTATTCAAAAAATATCTGGATTGCCGGATATTCAATGAAAATTATCCGGATTATCGAATAGTCCAAATTGGTCGGATAATCCGGATATCCGGATTGGAAACCTTAGTGACATCTATGCTTTTCAAACCAACTACGATAAAAAAGAAGCATTTGTGACTTTTTACGAACTCGCCATAAGTGAGATTTCTTATTGAGGTATATTGTGTTACTGAGAGCTACTGCCTCAATTAATTCAAAAAAGTCATACATTAATTTAGGTTGCTTTGTGCAAAGTTGAAAATATGGGCTCCCAGCGAGGTCTATGACACTTCAAAATGACATAAGAGACATCTGCACTGTCTGCGAGATACGTACCTAGAGCTACACCTGAACAGCGGCTTTTAAAATATCATCCTATTATTTTAAAATAAGGAGACTTACGTGTATTCGATCAAGCATAAAAAATATCTATGAATAGAATATTTTAATATTGATGTGTACCTCGGTACTATTTTATGAGTAGGTATGTATATATATGCCTGACTAATACAATATGGTGTGATTCACATGGCTCAGAAATTATTATATGTCGTGATTCTTCGATATTACTTATCCGTTAAGTATTCATACAATAAAAGAATATTTATTTTATAAAATATGCATATCTGTGTAATAATTTAGTATTTAAATAAGTATAAAAATGCCGCTCAACTACGGGATATTATATTTACATGACCGTTTGCATACATTACGCCACATGAAAATATTCTTAAACCTTAAATTTATAAGTGATAGAGAAAGTCGTGTTCTAATAGAGTCGTACTAAGAACAGGCCTCCATATGTTCTTACAGAATTTTAAATTAAGTAATTCTGAAATTGCTTAACTCAAAACAATGACGTGGCATGACTTTCTGACACCCCAGCGAGGCACAAAATCCAAATTTCAGGGCGCCGAATAGATGAAAGTTTCTGAGAGAATGCAGAAAGGAAAAGAACACGCAAACAAGTTGTGGAACAGAGAGAAGAAAATACTATGAAAGAAATGGATATGGCCTGGAGGAAGTAAGGAGACTGCAGGAAGAAATCGAGGATTACCTGCAAAGGATGGTGGACAGAGACAAGGAAGTACAGGACCAAGAAAGACAGAACAGAATAGACAAAACAACAATGAAGACTACCAGAAGATAAAAGGCGAAACATTACCAAGATACTTGAGAGACAATAACAGACACCAGAAGACAATTGCCAGATTCAGATGCGGCAACAAGGCGACAGCCAATCAATTTTGGAAGGATGAAGAAGAGAAGAAGTGCCGGACATGTAGAGAACAACCAGAAACCTTGAATCATTTAAAATGCTATCCAGAAATAGGGAAAGAGTCAGCACGGTTGGAAAAAATCTTGGAGGAGGCAGGAAGTGGCATAGAATGGATGACGAGTCAAAAGAAGCTGAACTCGAGTAAATTCAAAGAAAGACTAGACGCTCCAGAAGAAATAAAATATTGCTGAGCCAT
This sequence comes from Liopterus haemorrhoidalis, assembly GCA_963971575.1. Classification (NCBI taxonomy): domain Eukaryota; kingdom Metazoa; phylum Arthropoda; class Insecta; order Coleoptera; family Dytiscidae; genus Liopterus; species Liopterus haemorrhoidalis. The sequence goes on from OZ020613.1 coordinate 622,062, forward strand.
TTTTACCGACCGCCAACATATATAAGGGAGGTATTGTGATCATACCGATTTTGACATTTGGAGATTTCGATGGATCTCCACGAATTGAGCTCCCTACATAACGTTTTCACTATTTTTAGCATGATGTCTGTCGGTCTGCCTGTCCGAACTAGACTTAATTGGGATATTTAGTTCATACACATATTTTAGAATGTAAATAAGAGAAAATTATGTACTCTAATTCGAGGCCGAAAGGCAAGAATAAAGATATTATTGATATAGATATTGAATAGATGAAAGTTATGAAACTACTACAAGAAAAATATAGTACGGATTTAACAAACGCATTTCCTCAGCAGATATTAAGTCTTCGATCAGCATTGTTGGACAAAATTAAATTATGTTCCAATAAAAGAGAACTTGCCAAAATATTTTTAAGGGACTATAGTACAATTTTATCCAGTCTCAACGATATACGCACAGATTTTATGCTGTTTTTAACATCTATAACATCTCCGTCAGCTAAGAGGTCATTTTCAAAGTTAAATTTCTTTTAAAATTATCTAAGAAGTACTATAGGACAACTGAGTGACTTAACATTAATTAGTGTTGAAAACGATCATTCAAGATCTATGAATTAACCAGCAACATTCTGTTCATCTTTACTCTCTGTACTATCTGTACTATCACTCGTCTCGTTAATGTCACTGTTCGTATTATTTTCGTCTGAACTATTGTCTATCTCTTTAAAAACTAACTCATCTTCGATATTATCCAATGTGTTGCTTATACCGAATTTCTTAAAAGACTTTATAAACGTCTTCTTTTACAGCTTGCCATGAACTTTTTACCCAGGTACTTCTGAAATTGTCGTTCTGTTTCAAACTGTTGCTGTAACATCATGAAGTATTTATCATTCGTTTGTTCCAATCTTCCCGCATAAAATTATGAAATGGTTTATTAATCGACACATCCAAGGGTTGTGGAATTGTAAGGGCTCCAGAAATGACAGCTAATTCTGTATTTTTATTATATTTTCGTGGTTGATTCTGTTTTATGTGCTCTGAATTTATTCCACACTAACATCGCACACTTTTTAAACAACGTACCTATACCGATAATGTGCCATAATTTTGTAAATCATGTATAAAACCTTTAATTTGGATGATGTACGTATTTTAAAATATTTTAAAACATTTTACCCAAATTCAAATTCGATGCTATCAAAACTAACTTGTAAATTTAGTATTTAACAACCACCCTGCATCAGAGCGAAGGTAATTTTTATGAAGTCTGAAAGAACAACTCGTTGCACTCCTAAAGACATTTATAGTGGGCGTCAGAAGATCATGAATAATCTTCAGATTGTGGCTTCAACATACAGACAGAACAAGCAACAAGCCTACTAACTGAAGACACAACTAATAACACACTGTTGCAACCTCAACGTTGCCACATCTCGCATAAATCAACCACATTTTTAATTGTGCGGATCGAACATATTGCTGAGAAATCATTCGACTGCCTACGCTAATCTGAACGCCATAAATATAGATCAAGATTAATTTAATAGGGGTTGGGTTACTGCAGTGATATTAGATATATACGACGTGTGTAAATTAAGTAACCGGACTGATTTTAAAAAAATATATATTCGAATAGAATTACAATTTAATATTGTCTCCCTCAAAATTCTTGGGTAGCCACACAGCGTTGGAGACGGTTCTTCCAATTCTCATAGCAGTGCTGGAACTCGGATACTGGAATAGCTTTCAGCTGGTTAGGGACGTTTGAATGTTTTCGAGTGTCCCAAAATGACGTCCCTTGAGGTGATTTCACAATCTTCGTCGCAGAATTCTTCATCATGACAATGCAAGCTCCCACACGTCAAACAATTGATTATTTAAAGGAGAAAAACATCGAATTAATGTCTCATTGCCCGTATTCACCTGATTTATCCCCTAACGATTTTTTTTTTGTTCCCCAATGTAAAACAAAAAATGTTTTGCTATTTTTCATTTTATCTGCTACTGCCTGTTTAAGATTTATAACGATTCTTAGACGTTGCTTAAATTTTTACTGCAACCGACAACAAAATCTATTTGTTTGTGTTTTTATCAGTATTTTTCTTCATTTTTCTCTGTACAATGTCAAACTCATTATAATACCAGGAATAGTAGAATAGGTATTTAACGTCCAATTTGTATAATGGTAGAATTAGGAAATAATTTCATTCAGCTTTTTGGACAAGAAGCGTTTATTTTAAACAACACAACGTTTCACCAACAACATTGTTGGCTTCTTCAGGTGCTATAACAATAACATAACAATAAAGTAACAATCTTATATAGTTATAAATTAATTTACCTATGTTAGTTAAACGTAATTCTAACAAACTGTACATCAGTCATCTCCAAGGATGGTGAAATTGCCGAAAGCATTGACAAAATATTTTGAACTTGAAGAATACAGAAAATAGGAAAAACAGGAATTAAATTTTTTAAATATTATACTATAATAACCAAAGGTAGTGATTGTTAATTAAATTTTACATTTCAAACGAGACTAGAGATAAATATAATAATGTCCAAGATTATCAAAAATTCAATAATTACGAATGATTTGACATCGAGTGGACAATGAGTGGACAGCTATTTTCATCACCTCCAGAAACTGTTCCCTTCGAAAACCATGTTTCTGAGATACCAACTTCAGAATGGAAAATATATTTTCAAATTGGTTTGAACGCATGCAAAAGTTTATAAATTTTGATGGCGAATATTTTAAAAAGCAATACAGTATTTTCCAAATAAAAATTTCTTTCTTAGTTTTTGTAAAAACTTAAAAGGCCTCGTATTAAGCATCTTGTGGAATTTACAGAAAATTTTGTTACAGTTAACTTGGTAGAAGTTTTAACAAGTCTCCAAATCAACAAATTTTAAACATTCAACAAGCATAAAAATTTAAAAACTTGTTTAAAGCATATGTTAAAATGTAAACAAACTTTTTAAGATAATTTATTCAACTGAAAAAAGTCACATTACGTTAAGATCATTTCTAAATTAAAACATAAACAAAACAAAAGATCAAATAACCTTTGACACCAATGCACAAACCCAGGAAACTCCTACAAAAATGAAATACATTGTTTTATTTCAACCACCCACAATATCACCATATAAATAAAGAGGAACCCGCAGTTTAGTTCATATGTAATATGTTGAGTTGTAGGTGGTCAATTTTATTTTTGAAAGCTGTATAATTTCACATGATTATCATCTAGTGATATGCGTGCATATACGAATTAACTTACACCAACATTATATTCGAAAGTATTAATTTGATATTTCTTGATCGGTAGTTTTTTAATTTTGTTTAGACATTGAAAAAATTGTGTGGGATTTACGAGCTAAAATCACTGATGATTATTATTATGTTACGTTGTGTGGGATGCAGTTGTCAATAGAGAAACTTTTAAATTTTATTGATGATGTTTTAGTTTGATGAAGTTAGATTGGTGTATATTAATAGCATTATTAATGCGTACATTATTTTACTTTCCTAATATTACAAAATAGAAATGCGTAATAATTTTACCGTTTGGTTTGAAGATAATTACCGTTTTTTTTTTGTGAGTTTCGGTTCATCTTGGAAGAACTGTGTATTATTGTTTAGTTTCCGGTTCGTATGAATAAATGCAAGTTTCGTCACCTGTAACGATGTTGTATACGGATTTTGCAGTGCCTAGGTTGTTTTTTTTAGCATTCCCTTACACCAATCAACACTTTTTTTGAGCTTTAAATCATGCGGAATCCATCAGGAACAGATCTATTTCACAGCTAAACATTCATTCTAAATCGAATGTATTGTAGTTTGCGATATGTCAAAGGATTCCTCTATCTCATGGTAAGTCACATGCCGATCTTCTTCAATCATTTTGCTTACAGCATCTATGTTTTTTTGAATCACAACCGATGCTTCATTACCTCCAGGCTCTAGCATCTGACCAAAAAGATAAGCAAATCAGGGAAAAAGTTTTACATTTTGGCTAGTACTAAATGATAAAAAAGAACTGTTTTTGATATGGTTGCCCAAAAAATATATTGAACTAGACATCCAGCTGTTGGTTTCTTACACTTATTAATACCAACAAAACCCTGAAATGTGTGAAAATTCACACTTCACATCAATTTTGTATATATATTACATTAAGTCCATCATTTTCGTTATAAAATTTGATACAACATGTCTAGATTTCATTTAACTTTGCTTATTTTTTATGTAACAAAACATAATAGTATTTTATTTTTGAAGCTCTCAAATTAAATCATGTTAACAATTCAAAATGAGAAAGCAGCTCCTAAAGCGCTTATCTTAAATTGTATCAATATACGGGACATGCTGTTCATTCGTAATAACACCGCATTGTTCTACATGGAAATGATAATACATAAATTAGATGCGCCCAACAAATAAAAAATAATAAAAAGATGATGAGTCGTAAAAGTATTTGTATATTCTCACTTTCACAGTTCAAAAATAGACAGATAATTTAATAATACTCTCGTTTGTGACTTTGCCAAAATGTTTATTTATAAATTCACAAGAAATCTGAACTATTTAATATTCCGTAATTTCAATACGTAACTTGATTAGTGACGTGGCGTTCATGGAAGCAAATGATGCACTGGTTCCTCCTTGTACCCTTTTCACACTAGAACTTTAAGACGAGTGAACTTAAAGTTCACCGATGTTTAACATCGGTATGTTTTCACACTTGATGTTTAAATCTCTGGTGCTGTCATCAGCTACAGTAATTTTGTCCTTAAGTTACCGTCATGAAATTACCAGTTTTGAACTGTCTGCGCAGACACACATTTTGAATTATTATAAACAGATATGGATATTTCATTTCATTCTACAATAAAGACACTACAATAAAGAATATATTACACCTGTATTAACATGTAAGTCGATACATTTTATCTCAATTATTGTAGCTCTGTATTTTATTAAACACATTATTAAAATAAATAATTTTATTATAACAATAAGTATAAACTTCTTATAACGTCGATATAATACAGTATTCTTGTTTATGATAATATAAAATGTTGACAGCACAAATTCAAGGAATATTTTTTTATAATAGAAATTAAGTTGGCAATGCGGACGATGTTTAAGACGCAGATCTCTGTCTTAAACATCGCTTGTATTTAGACGAGGCCATACGGTTTCACATTAGCGTTTAAAAATACATTTAAAAATACAAATAAAAGTACACAGACAGACAGACGGACGGACAGACAGACATACAGACCGACAGACATCATGCTAAAAATAGTCAAAACCTTGTCCCTACATAGACCTCAATTCGTGGAGATCCATCGAAATCTCGAAATGTCAAAATCGGTATGATCACAATACCTCCGTTATATACAGTAGGTGGCCAAATTATTAGGGACAGCACCCCCCCCCCTGTAATTTTCAAGTTTAAATGCATTTTGTGAGAAAATAAATTGTTTTTAAATAATTTTTCTTCTATATTCTTGTTGGTGGTATCATTATTATTTTAAAACGCGGAAGATCGCCAAAGAAATCATCACCATCAAGCGGCAATTTAAAGAAACCCTTATCAGAAAGTGGCATCACAACCCCAATCTCCGACACAACGCAAAAGTCTGCATAGAAAGCATGCCTAAACGCCTAGAAGCCGCAATCGCAGCAAAAGCATTACAAAATATTAAGATTTTACTTAATTTGCTAAATTAACACTTTTTATACAAAAATAAATGATTATGAATAAGCAATTATGTCGTTTTATATTCTAAATAAAGCACTCTAATAAATAAAAATAAATACGAGACCCAAAGCCACTTATTTCCTCATTAAATTCATTTGAAAATTACAGAAAATCTGCACTGTCCCTAATAATTTAGCCACCACAGTATGTTAGCGGTCGGTAAAAATTTAAAAAAATTAATTTACAGTCTGTTCCAAACGGTTAAGCGGAACTAAATGGGAATTTAGTTCATTTAGGTTGTCACGAGAAGGGACCTTGCTTGGGTTATTTCATTTTTCACGTTGGGATGTCAAAATTTAAAATTCCAACAATGAAACCATGGAAACGAATGATATATGTCAAAATTAAATATTTTTTTTAGAAATTTTAATGACAAAAAAATAAATAAATGGGAAATTTGTATTAAGAATGACACAAAAAATCAAAATATAAAGAAAATGACATTTTAAAATGATATTAACCTTAACCAAAAAATGTTTATTGTAAGTATGATTTACAAATCTTAAACAAAACGGCCGAAAGGCACGATTTAAACGATGAAAGTAACTAGATTGCAAAATCTAGTTCCGCTTAACCGTTTGGAACAGACTGTACACACCTCGTAAATGTATTAAATTAAAATATAAGAATTGAGGATGTAAATAAAAAACTGTAGAGTTGCAATAAGCATCATATTTCATGCTGACATCAATGGTGTTAAATAATAATTTTTCAAGAACCCTGTGACAACACTTCATATTACAGGAAGGTGTTTATTTCAGTAAAAAACAATCACCGCCCTTTTTAACCCACAATAATTATCGGTTAATCATCATTCTCGTCATCAGCAGCAGTTAGAAACTAAAAGAATCGATCATTTGAGTAATTTAAGTGGTGAAAAAGTGGATGATCCGGTGCAAATGGTGGCGGTGCGATCGAGGCGCCGTTCAGCGGCAAGTGCAGCATCTATAAACGAGATGTTGACCCCGGCATGTTGGTCTGGAGGTCACTACCACTGCTGCTGCCTACCTGCCAATGGCAATTCGCAGAAACACGCCACCATACCAGTTACTCGCGGAGACACGGCTAGAACCAACGACAAAAGTCACCAGTTACCAGCCAACACTCGACTCGGAACCACTTCGCTAGGATGCACTTCTCTACCTCAGGTGGAAGAACACTTATACCCTTTTCACACTAGAACTTTAAGATCAGATGTTAAAGTGAATGTATCTTTAAACGCTAATGTGAAACCGTATGGCCTCGTCTAAATACAAGCGATGTTTAAGACAGAGATCTGCGTCTTAAACTTCGTCCGCATTGCCAACTTAATTTCTATTATAAAAAAATACTCCTTGAATTTGTGCTGTCAACATTTTATATTATCATAAACAAGAATACTGTATTATATCGACGTTATAAGAAGTTTATACTTATTGTTATAATAACATTATTTATTTTAATAATGTGTTTAATAAAATACAGAGCTACAATAATTGAGATAAAATGTATCGACTTACATGTTAATACAGGTGTAATATATTCTTTATTGTAGTGCCTTTATTGTAGAATGAAATGAAATATCCTTAATTGTTTATAATAATTCAAAATGTGCGTCTGCGCAGACAGTTCAAACCTGGTAATTTCACGACGGTAACTTAAGGACAAAATTACTGTAACTGATGTCAGCACCAGAGATTTAAACATCAAGTGTGAAAGCATACCGATCTTAAACATCGGTGAACTTTAAGTTCACTCGTCTTAAAGTTCTAGTGTGAAAAGGATATAAGTCAATATCGTCTATACGTCGATATCGTCATACCTTGACGAGTTTTTGGATACGTCTATGCAGTGTGCCTGAAATATCCCAGCAAATTTGATATATTTGTTCTTTGTAATACCTGAATTACTTCATGAATATAATTTTAAAATTGGAGCATTGGTCTCTGTATCATGTGCTATTTTAATGTAAATTTTTTTATGAGTCATTCTGTTATCATAACTAAAAAAAGTTTATAATATTTGGAAGCGTAACCTCGATATTTGTTTACATTGAAATTTATTTATATATGTTAATAATAGATTTTCACTAATGTTAAGCAATAGATTTAAGCAATCATTGATCTCATCGTCAATCTATGTTTGTATAGTTGAAGGACAGCTTCGACTTCACTTTTTGGAAACGTTAAAACAATTTATTTGTTTATTATTTCTGATAATATTTTGAATGTTTAAATCTCTGGTGCTGTCATCAGCTACAGTAATTTTGTCCTTAAGTTACCGTCATGAAATTACCAATTTTGAACTATCTGCGCAGACACACATTTTGAATTATTATAAACAAATATGGATATTTCATTTCATTCTACAATAAAGACACTACAATAAAGAATATATTACACCTGTATTAACATGTAAGTCGATACATTTTATCTCAATTATTGTAGCTTTGTATTTTATTAAACACATTATTAAAATAAATAATTTTATTATAACAATAAGTATAAACTTCTTATAACGTCGATATAATACAGTATTCTTGTTTATGATAATATAAAATGTTGACAGCACAAATTCAAGGAATATTTTTTTATAATAGAAATTAAGTTGGAAATGCGGACGATGTTTAAGACGTAGATCTCTGTCTTAAACATCGCTTGTATTTAGACGAGGCCATACGGTTTCACATTAGTGTTTAAAGACACATTCACTTTAACATCCGATCTTAAAATTCTAGTGTGAAAAGGGTATTATCCCCTGAAATTATCAAGTATTAACTGAATACGATGAAGTCATCACCTGGTCCGTATGGTGTACCATCTATTATCTTAAAAAACTGCAGTGACATACAGGGGAGGGTATAGGGGGGGGGTAGTTTAATATAATTGCAAAATATTCGAATACTGTACCTTTAAACACGCATGTCAAGTTAAAATCTCAACCATCCCTATCTAGTAAATAATCTAAATTAATTACAATCATACGTACCACACCTTAAAAAACGTTAATCCACCCCTGGTATGCAAACAAGATAGGTGGGTGGTCGCTAAGGGCAAGTGGAACCCGTCGAACCCAACCTTAAATATGTCTTTTATTTTTTAAAGAGGTGTTTTAGATAAAACAGTTTCTTTTATTAAGTTACTTGATTTATCTGAGTTGAAGAGCCCAAGGCAAAGGGTTGTTTCAGTTTAGACTTGTTGAGAAAACTTGTATCGCACAGGTATCAGTTTCAGGTAAGAATTAAATAGTGGAACTTGGTTACAAATCATTGGATGATCGGGAAGATAAAGGAGAATTGTTAAATAAGGGTTGTTAAGTTTATAGGGCTCCATTTAACAGGTGTTATAAACTTAGAAATCAGTGGAAACTTCAGCAGAACTCAAAAATATTATCTGAGTACCCATACACTTGTTTGGTCTAAACAATTTTATATATTTTTGCTGTAAAGTAAATAATGAGTGAGATGTTTCAGTTAGAACATTAAGGTCCGGTTTCTAAGAGCTTGGCCGAGTTGGCCATTTGGTTAAACTCGGCTAAACTGTAAGAAATATATCGAAAATATATATGACTTTTAGGGCCGGTCTTTCCACCTTCTGATAAACTTCTGGGTAACTATCTGATAGATAAAGTTATCTGATACTTTATCTGTTGAATAAATGTTATCCCGTCTTTCAATTCATATTTATCTGTCAGATATTTATCTGACGGATAATGAGACTGACATATTGAATCCTCAGATTGGTAACACTGAATGTGTAACTGAAATAGGCGTTGAGAGATTTTTTTTTGTTTCTCTATGGAAATAAATAAATAAATTGGTAAACTGACAGCTGTCGAGCCGTTTTTTTGGTTATTGTCATTAACAAAATTAAATTTATGTATGCGTTGTACATGATTTTAGCAATTATTAATGTCGTAAGCAAGTAATAAAATTGGGGGAGTGAAAAATAGATAGTAGATATTAATAATAATTGTTCTACGTTTATTTAATTTTTTAATTTTATTATGATTGATATAAATACAAAATAAGTTAAAATAAATTTGAAAATAAGATAAATAAATCAGGGAGTATTCTTTCATTTTCATTTTTTCTGAGTAATCAGTTTCTCCAGGTACGTCACCGACACAGTACTGATCTTTTGTGGGTGGTTCTTCATATCCACTCTTGTAACGTTAAAGTTGCGTAATACTGCACTTGCTACTATACCAATTATAATCTTATTACTCAAATTCGAAGCGAATATTAGAATTATTAAACATTGTATTGTAAGGCGTGGATCCCAGCTAACGTTTAATATAAAATAACCTTCCCGACACCGTTTACTTCAGCTTTTTTTTTTCACAGAAGAAAGCAGTATCACTATCATTTCATCCCAGGCTGCAACCACTCGTGGATAGCGGGCAATTTCGTAAAATACTCGTTGAAATTTGTGTATTTAATTTTCCGTACAAGGCATACAAATATAATCAGACATAAGCTGGATATTGCACGAGATACTTTTTTCATATTTTTTCTCACCGTGGACTGGTGCACTGTTGGAGTTAAATCATTATTTCTACAAATAATAAAATTCAAACAAATTATATTTTTTCAAGTCCATTTTGCAATTTATTGTTCCAAGAAATCATTTAATTTCTAACTTTTTGACAGTGACAGCACTTATTTGTTACTTATTCGCTACTTTGACTACCGAATAACTTATCTACCAGATAGCATAGTTTATTCGTAGGAATAACTTTATCTGAAGGTGGAAAGACGCTTTATTGTTTTTATCAGTCAGATAACGTTATCAGCCACTTTATCTGAAGGTGGAAAGACCGCCCCTTAATGTTTAATTTAAATAAATATACCATTTTGAATTTTGTGTTTTTAAACAAATACCCTTGCGAACCAGTTGTTAAGCAAATTGAATCCCATGGCTGGTTATAATTACATAAAATTATTTTCCTAAATTAAACGTTCTTAAATTAAATAAAGAGAATCGAAGGTAACGTATGTTGGTATTTAACCCATCATTGAAATAATTTGAATTTTTTGTGCAGCAATCATTTTTCCGAATTAAAATATTTTTGCTAAATTATTATTTTTCTCCCGAGCATCGCTGGGTAGGTAAATCTGCTAGTTATATAATAATAAAATAAAATAAAATGTTGGCACGTGGATGCAGTAGATGCAGGCATAAAATGAGATTGTATGTAAATGTAATGCGGTGTGTACTGCGGAATACAGTGTGTAGATTCGCCCCCAGATAGCAGGGACATCGCGGTAGAGCTCGCTCTCAATGAAACAAGCTGAACAATACATTTTTGCGCACCTGTTCTCTCTGCCCATATCAGGTTGGATGAAAACATTTAGGTTTCATTCATACCACTCGCAATGCGTATTCAGTAGTGTTCTCTTGCTAAACAACTTGCTTACAATAAACAACTGATCGCTACGTGGATCTTTATTAAAACGTACGATGAACTTGAACTTGTTTACAAATTCATTTCGATTAATGTTCCAAAAATATCAGTTATATTCGGACGTATCCTCATGTTAAAAACGCATTTTCTCTGCCAACTACAGATGCATGAATGATTACTATTGGCTCCCCACTTACGACCATGCCTTCTCGTTTCTAACGTTATAATATAATTCATTCTAAGTATACAGTCTAGTTGTGGTGGACTAATACAGAACATTAACCATCATTTTTAATTCCATAATAAATCTTTTTACCAATTGCCACATAAAGAGAAGAAGGTACTGTAATTATACCAATTTTGACTTAACCAGATAGGCTAAGATTAGCTAACGCTATTTTTAAAATATATCCCTGGTAACAAGTTTGATAAGGTTGCTGTAAAGAGTAACTAGAGAAAATATTTACAAAAGCCACACGCTGTGATGCTCAGGTAGATCTAAAATTTTCACCTTTGGACGAAAAGTTCAGAAATACAAGTAATTTGTTAGAAATACTTTTCTAAGAACTAAATATTTTAAAATACCAATCTGAACAACTGTTTTGTTACTTTTGTAACTTTTATGTTTTTACAAACGACCACTAGATGGTAATATTAAAATATGTCATTACTATATTCGCAAAATTTGACATTTGTTATTGTGAAATCAGTGGCAGCTTATAAATTCACCGAGTAGTTTGTTGACAGTAAGCGTTTAAAAAAAACAAGTTTATGAAAAAATTATGGTCACATAAAACTAAACTTTTGAAATGCGAGGGTTACCTTTTATGTTTTTACAAACGACCACTAGACCAGTGTTTCTCATCAGGTGGTCCGCGGACCACCAATGGTCCCCAGAAAAAATTTAGTGTTTTTATATGTCTTTTTTGCAGTTTTATTTTTTATGTAAATAATTTATATTTTGTTTCTTTTCTGTAAAATTTCTGTGATTTTCTACAAATAAAATAAATGTATTTAGTAGCATATTAAATATATTTGTTTTCTTGCAAAAAATGAACCAACAATTATTATCAGTGGTCCGTGTTAGAAAATTATATATTATACTGGTCCGCGGTGCGTTTTTGGTTAAGAAACACTGCACTAGACGGCAATATTGAAATGTGTCATTACTATATTCGCAAAATTTGACATTTGTTATTGTGAAATTTGCTATTGTGAGTTAGTTTGCTGACAGTGAGCGTTTAAAAAAACCAAGTTTATGAAAAAATGGATATTACTCGTGAAGGTTTTCGTTGGATAATTTTTTACGATTTTAGTGAAGGCCTAACTCAACAACAATGCATAGATTGGCTTCGTTCAACTTTTGGTAATGAAGCACCATCAGAAAAGACTGTTTACAATTGGTTTGCAGAATTTCGTCGTGGTCGTTCGTCCGTCAATGATGAATCTCGTGAAGGCCGACCAAAATCGGTTGATTGAAAATATCAATGTGTGCAAAATGAAGATCGGCATGTGATTTACCGTGAGATAGAGGCATCCATTGGCATATCGCAAACTGAACATTTGCATGAACATTTAGCTGTGAAAAAGATCTGTTCCCAATGGAGCATAATTTGACCGAAGCTCAAAATAAAGTGTTGATTGGTGTAAGGGAATGCTAAAAAATTCAACCTAGGCACTGCAAAATCCGTATACATCGTTACAGGTGACGAAACTTGGATTTATTCATATGAACCGGAAACTAAGCAACAATCCACTGGGTCTTCCAAGATGAACCGAAACCCACAAAAGTTGTTTGTTCACTAAGTACAGTCCATTCCGCTTAATTGAGACACATCGGGACTTAGACATTTTGGCCCAATTAAGCGGCTGCCCCAATTAAGCGAATTTCACATAAAATTAAAAAATGCATATTTTTCTTTCAATAATTTTATTTTATAAACTCTTGGACAAAACTATAAATTACATATACCCAAAAAATATAAACCTTTAAGAAAAAATAATAATAAATTCCAAAATAAAATAATAAATAGGTACATACAATTTAATTCAATGCAAAAATTTGTCAAGTGTAGTCTGTCTTTTGTTTTTGTAACATTTCACTTCTACAAAATCAGCACAAGTATTCAGTGCGGATGTAGGGCTCCCATCATTTCCTTCCTGCATAAAATAACGCTGTAATATTAAATTCTTTGTACATATTTTTTCTTGAAAATATGTGTAACATAATATGTACTGTGATCTTAAATTTACTGTCCCAATTAAGCGGAATGTTGTCCCAATTAAATATGTAAATTTACTGTTGGTTCTTTGGTTTGGTTTCTGTTCTTTGAGATTTGGCCCAAATAAGCGGCTGCCCCAATTAAGCGGTGGCCCAATTAAGCGGAATCGTCTGTATTTCCAAGAAAATGATAGTTTTCTTTAGGGAAAGGGACCCGTTTCCCTAAAGGAAGTAGTTCCTTTAAGGTCCCATTCCCTATAAAAACTTTATCCAACACAGTATAAATATAATTTAAATATTAGTTAATATAAAAAGGTAATTAATATAAATAAATAAATAAAATATTGAATAATTCTTACCAGTTAGTTGAAAAATTCGAATGGCTGTACATAACATGTTGTGCTACTGAAAATCCAAAATAAGATCCATCTGGTCCTCTTTTGATGATTGGACCCCTATTTTCTAAATTAAAACTTATCACCCCACACACAAATAATAAAACACTGACCGCTATGGAAAGTGATTTCATGTTTACCAACGTACGAAAAAAACGTCACATACAAAAGAACGTTACACAACCACACTACACAAACGTAACCGGCGAACTGAGCGTGTTTTCTGTCTTTCTTCTCGGAATAAGCTGTCCCCACTACAACCACTGAAGTAAAATTTAAGAATAATAAACGGTTCAAAACAATTTACTACAGACAAGGACTGAGAACAGAATGAAAAAGAAAGAGCAATACTATCCAAAATGGATGGAAATGAAAACGAAAACGACATTTCGTGTTTTTTATTTCAAGAATGTAAACGAAATTCATAATACAGACGATTCCGCTTAATTGGGCCACCGCTTAATTGGGGCAGCCGCTTATTTGGGCTAAATCTCAAAGAACAGAAACCAAACCAAGGAACCAACAGTAAATTTACATGTTTAATTGGGACAACATTCCGCTTAATTGGGATAGTAAATTTAAGATCACAGTACACATATTATGTTACACATATTCTCAAGAGAAAATATGTACAAAGAATTTAATATTACAGCGTTATTTTATGCAGGAAGGAAATGAAGGGAGCCCTACATCCGCACTGAATACTTGTGCTGATTTTGTATAAGTGAAATGTTACAAAAACAAAAGACAGACTACACTTGACGCATTTTTGCATTGAATTAAATTGTATGTACCTATTTATTATTTTATTTTGGAATTTATTATTATTTTTTCTTAAAAGTTATATTTTTTGGTTATATGTAATTTATAGTTTTGTCCAAGCGTTTATAAAATAAAATTATTGAAAGAAAAATATGCATTGTTTAATTTTATGTGAAATTCGCTTACTTGGGGCAGCCGCTTAATTGGGCCAAAATGCCTAAGTCCCTAAGTGTCCCAATTAAGCGGAATCGACTGTACTTAATACTGGTTCTAATCGGTTTAACTCAATGTTCTTCAGTTTAATGTAAAGGGGATTCATAAGGGGTACAGGTGTTCCAAACAGGGATGTAGCCAGGATTTCAGCTTGGGGGGGGGCAAAAATAACAAAATATTCTAAATTGGTCGGTACGACCTTAATTACATGGTTTGGTTAGAAAATAACAGCGTTCTAGGTCAGGGGTCGGCAACCTTTCAGTGGCAAAGAGCCAAATCTATATTGAAAAAAAAACACAATAACATGGAAGAGCCGCTAAAAAATATATGCTATATTTAAGAAAAAATAATCATAAAGTGGGGCAGGCGAAAAATGACTTTAGCTCTTGAACCACTATTTCAAAAAATTTGAAAAATTAAGAAAAGAAAGAATGAAGTCTTCCTATTTCAAAAATATAAAACTCAAATTTTTATTATAATTGGTTTTTTATAAATTAAACTTTTAATGAACATATGTTCACAAAAGTAGCAGTAGTCCTTTTTTTGGTTCCCCAAAAAATCTGAAAAAATCTATATCGATAGGAAAAAGTTAGGGCTTTCTAAATATTTTCATAAAATGTATTTATCTTTTTTAGTTTTTGACATATGGCATTATTTGTAAAAGAGTCTCTAGCTCTAAAAATGGTACTCCAAAAAATCTGAAAAAATCAATATCGATAGGAAAAAGTTAGGGCTTTCCAAATATTTTCATAAAATGTATTTATCTTTTTTAGTTTTTGACATATGGCATTATTTGTAAAAGAGTCTCTAGCTCTAAAAATGGTACCCCAGAAAAATTGAAAAAAATCAAAATCTATAGAATAAGAGTTGCACTTTTGAAAAACTTTAAAAGCATTCTATTATCTTTTATAGTTTTCGAAAATATACATTTTTAAAATAATCATAAAGTGGGGCAATCGAAAAATGACTTTAGCTCTTGAACCACTATTTCAAAAAATTTGAAAAATTAAGAAAAGAAAGAATGAAGTCTTCCTATTTCAAAAATATAAAACTCAAATTTTTATTATAATTGGTTTTTTTATAAATTAAACTTTTAATGAACATATGTTCACAAAAGTAGCAGTAGTCCTTTTTTTGGTTCCCCAAAAAATCTGAAAAAATCAATATCGATAGGAAAAAGTTAGGGCTTTCCAAATATTTTCATAAAATGTATTTATCTTTTTTAGTTTTTGAGATATGGCGTTATTTGTAAAATAGTCTCTAGCTCTTAAAATGGTACCCCAAAAAAATTGAAAAAAATCAAAATCTATAGAATAAGAGTTGCACTTTTGAAAAACTTTAAAAGCATTCTATTATCGTTTATAGTTTTCGAAAATATACATTTTTAAAATAATATTAAAGTGGGGCAGTCGAAAAATGACTTTAGCTCTTGAACCACTATTTCAAAAAATTTGAAAAATTAAGAAAAGAAAGAATGAAGTCTTCCTATTTCAAAAATATAAAACTCAAATTTTTACTAGTATTGGTTTTTTTATAAATTAAACTTTTAATGAACATATGTTTACAAAAGTAGCAGTAGTCCTTCTTCTGGTTCCTCAAAAAAACTGAAAAAATCAATATCGATAGGAAATAGTTAGGGCTTTCTAAATATTTTCACAAAATGTATTTATCTTTTTTAGTTTTTGAGATATGGCGTTATTTGTAAAAGAGTCTCTAGCTCTCAAAATAGTACCCCAAAAAAATTGAAAAAAATCAAAATCTATAGAATAAGAATTGCCCTTTTGAAAAACTTCAATGGAATTCTATTATTTTTATAGTTTTCGAAAATATACATTTTTAAAATAATCATAAAGTGGGGCAGGCGAGAAATGGCTGTAGCTGTTGAACCCTTATTTCAAAAAATTTGAAAAATTATGAAACGATAGAATGAGGTCTTCCCATTTTAAAAATATTATACTCAAATTTTTACTATTTTTATTTTTTTATAAATTAAACTTTTAATGAACATATGTGCACAAAAGTAGCGGTAGTCCTTTTTCTGGTACCCCGTAAGTGGCGTCACTTACTTTGATTTGTGTTTAACTACGGTCTGTTTCAAAGTAGAAAAAAGTAGATAGCGCTGCGAACCGAGTACGATTTACACTGATCAAATACAGTATAGCGGGAAATTTAAAATAAGTAACAACTAGGGCATGGGCGTAGCAACTGGGTTAGCAAGTGATTTTTAATATAAAAAAGGTTAATAAGATATTGAAATAAACAAGGCAGATAATACACTTACGTTATTTATACGACATAAATTCAGTTTAATGGGAAATTTGAAAAAGTTAAAAAAATATTAATTTTAAAAATTATGTACTATATATAAAAAGAGAGATTTGGCAAAGAGAGTTTGAACAAAGCAATAAAACAAACAATACAGTCTGTTTCAAACGCTTAGGCGGAACTAGATTTTGCAATTTAGTTATTTTCATCGCTTAAATCGTGCTTTTCGGCCGTTTTGTTTAAGCTTTGTAAATCATACTTACAATAAACAGTTTTTGGTTAAGGTTAATATCATTTTAAAATTTAATTTTCTTTATATTTAGATTTTTTGTGTAATTCTTAATACAAATTTCCCATTTATTTATTTTTTTGTCATTAAAATGTATAAAAAAATAATTTAATTTTGACATAAGTCATTCGTTTCCATGGTTTCATTGTTGTAATTTTAAATTTTGACATTCCAACATGAAAAATGAAATAACCCTTGTCGTGACAACCTAAAAGAACGAAATTCCCATTTAGTTCCGCCTGTTGGGAAGTTTAAATTTAAGCGCCAATATTTCGCGCTGTAGGCTTTTGTTTATTGTGTTGTTTATAAATGAGATTGACAGATGTAAAAATTATTCAATATACATTTTCCATATTTATATATTTACTTTTATTTACACTTTAATTACTACCTAGAACTTCCTATAATTGTCCAATTTTCAAGTGGTTATGGGCCCAGGCATGTATCCAGTGTAGTAAGTGAATAAAAGGGTCAGAAATTAGTTAATAATTTTTTGACTGCTGAACGCCAAGTATCTGATATTGGGTTCAAGATGGCAGAAAGTGGTAATAACATGGAAAATGTTGTAAACGTAAATGTAGAGAACGTAGGTGAACATTTGACAACAATGAGGCTGAATTGTTTAGATGGTACGAATTATAATTCGTGGAAATTAAAGATAATGGGTCAACTGATGAGAGATGGGCTGTGGCATGTTATAGAAGATGAAGTGCCACAATCTAAAACACCTCAATGGATTGCAGCAGATCGAAAAGCGTTTGGAACTCTCCTGTTGGCATTGTGTAATGACCAATTAGTGAATGTGACTGCCTGCAAGACCGCAAAGGAGGTATGGACCACATTGAAAGATATGTATGAGAGAAAAACTTTCGCCACCAAATTACATCTGATGCGTAAGTTGTTTGGCATGCGGTATACTGGCGGACCGATGCGACAACATGTGGCGGCAGTACGCGAGGTGACTCAACAACTTAGTAACATAGGTCAAGTGGTTGAACCAGGGTACATTGTAGCAGTGCTCATGAATAGTTTGCCAGAGAGCTACCTTCCGATGGTGACTATGCTAGAAGGTCACAAGGAAGAAGAATTAACAGTGAATTACGTCACAGCGAAGCTTGAAGATGAGTACGAGCGACGCCAACATGCTGGTAACGATTGTCATGATAGCAGCAAGGCGCTACAGACATCCCACAGCGGAGGTACTTGGAATCAACGTCAACAAAGCAAGACTGGTAAACCGAAGAAAGAAAAAGAATGCTACTTCTGCGAGAAGAAGGGTCATTTCAAGTCAGAGTGTTGGGCCTACAAGCGCTGGAAAGAGCAGCAGGGTGGTGCCAGCAACGACAATCAGAAAGGGGACAGCAAGTCTCGCAAACGTCAAGAGCGCAAAGATGAGAGCGGAGCCAGTGCACAAAGCGACATGTACGTATTCACAGCTTTCACTACTGAACATTATGTACATTTTGCAGGAAGTGGCCTCGTTGGTCGTTGGTGTGTTGACTCAGGTGCAACATGTCACATGACGAATAGAAGGGATGTATTTGTAGAGTTGCGTCCTGTGGATATAAATATTCATCTCGCTGATGGTACTATTGTCAAAGCTACAGGATCTGGTGAGGTGAAGCTATCATGTCACCTACCAGAGGGCGGAGTACATATGATAACAGTCAAAGATACGTTGTACTCTCCCGACCTCGATGCGAGCCTACTCTCCGTGCCACTACTGACAAAACGTGGATTTCGGGTTGTATTCGACAAAAATGTCTGCACCATTGAGCGTGGGAAGAATATCATTGCTAGGGCAGTAAGAACAAACAATATATACTGTCTGGAAGCAGAGAACAAGGCTGAGGAAGGCGTACTCCTTGGTAATGACCCTCACTGCAAGGGATACCGGATATGGAATCCGAAGACAGATCGTGTCACTGTGGCAAGATCGGTAAAAATAATCGAAAAGGAAATATCAACGGACAAGAAGAAGCTCAAGGAGACTATAAGCTACAATAAAATAACTGACTGGGACGATTTAGAACCAGAGTCAGAAGGGGCAACGCCACCAGAGTCAGTGTCTGTTGAACCTCTCCAAATAAACGAAGTTGTGATTGGCGAAGAAAGAATTCGTAATCAGACGGAACAACGTGTTTCAACCAGAACCACTAAAGGTATTCCTCCAGAGAGACTCAGTTACAGGGCCGAGTATTCAAGGAACAAAGAGCCGGCTGGCTGGAACGAGATGATGGAGCTGCCTAAACATGAACGCCGTAGGTGGATGGATGCAGTAAGAGAAGAACTGAAATCTCTAGCGGAACACGAGGTATGGGAACTTGCTTCTCTTCCGGCAGGAAAGAAAGCGATTAATGCGAAGTGGGTATTCAAGATGAAGACCGATGCAGAGGGGCATCCCATCACCTATAAAGCAAGGTTGGTAGCAAGAGGCTTCACTCAGAAATATGGAAGCGACTACGATGAGACTTTTGCTCCAGTTGTACGACATGACACTGTGCGAGTTTTACTGGCGGTGGCAGCGACCCAGAAGTTGCACGTCAGGCACCTCGACGTCAAGTGTGCTTATCTAAATGGTGACTTGGAGGAAGAACTTTATCTCGAGCAACCTCAAGGTTTACAGAAGACAGGCCAAGAGGGAAAGGTGCTGAAACTAAAGAAGAGCCTCTATGGTCTTAAGCAGGCAGCTCGTGCGTGGAATCGTACAGTTACAGAAGCATTCCAGCAACTAGGTTTTCAGCGTGGAAATGCTGACCAGTGCCTTTACACACGTCAAGAAAAAAAGGGGGTAACGTATGTACTCCTATATGTAGATGATATCCTTGTTGTTGGAACCACACCAGAGGTAACCAAACGGGTTAATGATCAACTCCAGGGCCATTTTCAGATGAAAGATCTGGGAGATGTGCATTTCTACCTTGGAGTGCAAATTGATCGAGATGAAGATGGGTCCTTTTTGTTGGGACAGTCTACAAAAATTAGACAATTACTTGAGGAGCAGGGCATGCAAGACGCAAAACCTGTGGCAACGCCCATGGAGACAGGTTTTCCGTCATCCACTTCCACCGAGAGCAAGGAGCTACCAAATAACAATATGTATAGAAAAGTAGTGGGATCACTACTGTACTTAGCAACAGTAACGCGGCCGGATATTGCAGTTGCGGTCGGTTACCTGTGCAGGAGTGTAGAAAAACCAACCGAAAGGGATTGGAATGCAGCTAAGCGCGTGATGCGTTATTTGAAGGCCACCCAGTCGAAACAGCTGCGTTTATCATCAAGTGGATCGATGATTATGAAATGCTACGTAGATGCCGATTGGGCCGGCGACCGGCGTGATCGAAAGTCAACGAGCGGACATGTTTTCGTTATTGGCCGTAATGTCATTGCGTGGTCAAGCCATAAACAAAGCACCGTGGCTATGTCCTCTACTGAAGCAGAGTATATTGCTGCATCGAGAGCTGCAAGAGAGCTGGTATGGCTACGACAACTGTTGCAAGACATAGGAGAGTCAGTAGTCGGTGCAACAACGGTGTACGAGGATAACCAAGGATGCATCAAGTTGGTGGCGTCGGAACGGTGTGGCCAAAGAACAAAACACATCGACATTCACCACCATTATCTGAGAGATCTTCGAGAGAAAGGCATCATTAAAATGGAATATTGCCCCACTGATGAGATGGTGGCTGATATTTTCACCAAACCTCTGTGCCGCGACTTGTTTGAGAAGTGCTGCAAGAAACTAGGACTGTGGCACTAGAATGCCGCGCTTCATTGGCGAGAAGGGGTGTTGGGAAGTTTAAATTTAAGCGCCAATATTTCGCGCTGTAGGCTTTTGTTTATTGTGTTGTTTATAAATGAGATTGACAGATGTAAAAATTATTCAATATACATTTTCCATATTTATATATTTACTTTTATTTACACTTTAATTACTACCTAGAACTTCCTATAATTGTCCAATTTTCAAGTCCGCCTAAGCGTTTGAAACAGACTGTATATCTTCAGAGCTAAAGTTTCTTATTTAAATAATTATTGTAAATACAAATTAAAAATATATGTATATATGAAGGTCTAAAAATTATATCAATAACTTCTTCTTGGGCACAACCAGCTGGGCTGTCTTTTGGCCTCACATTAGTCCTCTCTCTTGATCTGTTAATTTTCAACTGTCAAAAAATATTTATATGTTAGATAACCTAAAAAATATATAACTGCGTAAAAACAAATTACATGGAGAATTTTCTCCATAAAATCTACGCCAAGAATATAAATAAAAGTCTAAATATATGAGAGAAATTAAATAATATAAATAATATATATTTCCAATGTACGACACTGAACATCTGTCAACTTGGACTAAAAACAATATTTTTACAGTGTAATAGGGATGACGTTCTAAACCAATCCGAAGCAAGGACAAACAGCTCCTATTTTCTTACACACATTTTTCTACTTTGAAATAGACCATAGGCGTATTGTGCGATGTTGTTTGTTTATTTCCGTTATTATTATTTATTTATCGTACGTTTCAAGGTATACCGTGTACTAAAATGAGTAAAAATGTATTTGAAATACATGATTTTGTGTGTTTGGTTTCCACAACAATTGTTTAAAACCCTAATGTACGTCAATGTGATCAGCTATTTTCTCGCGCAGAATTGGTGACGTAATTTATGATACACTGTGATGAATTTAAGACGAACGTACTCTAATATGGTCAGTATTACGTCCATTTTTAGCGTACACAGAAAGGCACCTACAGTTTAAAGCCGGTTGCGAACGGCTAAGCAAAGCCTGTAATTTGTATAAATATTTTTACACAAATTATTTGACATAAGCAGGAATTGAACTCACGTCCATGCCGTTGCTCAGCGGTCAAGTAGCAGGTACAGGCGATGTAACATTTGGCTATCCGAATTCTTTTAAACAATTACAATTAAGTGAAAACGTTTAAAATTATATGGATATAAATCCCTAAATTTATCAATGATATGAACTCTATACCTAATTATCATAACAGCAGTTGATATGCAAGGGGAATAGGCGGCAGAGGGAGAGGTAAATGGAGGAACAGACGCCGGGCACGACAGCTAGTTATTAATTATTTCCAATCTTGTTAAGGCTCTTATGGCAACCTGTATAGATATCACTGAAGTCCCTGAATACAGATTAAAACAGCATCCGTTTTAATTAAGTCAAGGCCTTAGCTTTTGTGAAAAATCTCCACTCAAATCTTTATTTATTTATCATCTTCATGTGATCAAATTTAAAATAGCCCTTATAAAAATTATCTTTGTTAATTATGTTTAAAAAAATTATCAATTTTCTTTTAAAATAAGTGTATAAGACATTGCTGGGCCTGGATATTTGAAAAATTCCAATCGCTGAAAGTGTGCTTGCGCACATCGGCAATATTTTGTTCCGTTACGGCGTCATTGTGTTATGGCTCCCAACGAAAGAGCACGCATTGTTTTGCGGTGGATATTTTTCCAAAAAGTAATTGGAAAATAGTGCAAAAATAGTGAATTTTGAAATGAAGATGATAAATAAATAATTTAAAAGGGCACTAAAATAAAAATACAATTATATTATTGAGAAATTCGAGGAAAATGTTGAAGTCCTTGTGCGTCTACTTGCTGCTTGGCTTCGGAAATAAAGAAAAATAGGTGAGTGTTCATTTATTTTAAAATATTAGGGCCTTAATATTGAAAATTTAGATTTTTTTATAGCATTTTTGGCTATTTTTTATAATATTTCTTTGTTATATTTTATTACGTTTTTGCGTTGCATAAATCGAGGTCATTAATTGGCACATTCTTGTAGGATTATAGAGATAAGGCACTCGGGTCATTAGTGAAGTTAACATTGTAATATTCAGCTCAATAAATGCAGGTGTTTATTTAATAATTTTAACTTGGAAATTTTAAAGATAAATAATGTATTGGACAAAATTATTGCAACAAATTTTATATATTTTTGTTTTTATTTAGTAAAACCGTGGATATAATATGTGTTTTTTTAATTTATAATTTATTTCCAGTCTCATTTTCTGGAAGTGATTTTACCGGAGATTGTACACGATATCGGCAAGTGTCCGGCCGGTTTCCGCCAACATATCGGACGCTCGGACCCAACTTACAATGCAGTTTTCAAAAGGATAATTTTCGGTAAGTTTTAAGATTTTTCAATTCAGTATTGTTATTCATTCAATTACAGTTGGAGGTCTGTTATGTGAACTAATATTATTCATGGCTACAAGGAACATTTTAATTTAATTTGATTTAAGAACAACTCCACGTTTCAAAATCCAGTACCGCCTTGTAAAATAAATTATTATTATTTTTTTAATGTATGGTATTTGTTTCAGGAGTAATTGGGCGCAAATTTCAGCGCCCAATAAGGAGGCTTTTGCTGTCCCCAAGTGGAAACTGTGGAATCCATCCCCATGGTGACATTCGGTGATAAATTAAAAATATTCTTGTCATGGGGTTGCTTTTTCTCTCGTGGAGTTTTGGGTCGCGGATGGAGTTGGTGCGGTAGAGGGACAGGTTGAGGTTGCGACCCGGGGCTTCTGGGCCTGGTACGGACAGAAGTAGAGGTCCGTAATGATGGAGTTCAGAAAAAAGATTCCTCCAGGAGTTGCAGACGCTGTCTTCCAACCAAAAGAAAAATTTCGGTGAGTCTTATGCTTTTTCAATTTAATATTATTATTCATTCAATACAGTAAACGCTTGATTGTGTGAACTAATAGAAACCAGGATTGCTTAAAAGGCAAAAATTCCTTATACTATCATTCATGTGTCTGTCTGTCCATGATAATTTAATTTGTAGGATTTCGTAGTTATGATCTAGAAATACTTAATACTACAATAATAATTTAAAAAAATCCAAAGTAATGCAGATTAATGGGAACTGGAATGGTACAACAGGAATTTTTGATTAGATTATTTTTTCATAAGATATCAAAGTTTTTGTATTTTTGATGAAATATATTTTAAAGAAACTGTCATGAACACTTAATAAGTTTAAGTTCATTTAAGGGGAACCTCACATTTAAAAATCCAATACTGCCTGCTGAAATAAATTTAATTGTTTTTTAATGTAAAGTATTTGTTTCAGGAGTAATTGGGCGCAGCTATCAGCCCTTCCAGTTGGGCGGGAAGCATTCCTTTGTTGCAGCATTCCCCGGTTCTTCACATTACCTGTGCGGGTGACCTGGCAATCTTGTCCGGCCTGTGTCTCTGGGTTCCGGAGTGTTCTGGGTTCTGCGATATCACCGGTCCCCCATCTCACCTCTTGTACCGTGACCACAAACTCCTCGTTTAGAGGCTAAGCAACCTTAAACATGACAAGAATTACTAATAATTCACCCTCGGCACACTACAAAGATTGTTTCCGCAGTCTCTATGACAACGGGAGGAAGTTGTTCCAGTACGGACAGAAGCAGATGTCCGGATCGATGGAGTTCACAGAAAAGAATTCAGCCAAAATTTCCACACGTGATGATGCTGGATAAGAATTCTATATATGTACACCAGAATAAAAGTGTATTAACTCGTAACAAATTTACAAAAGAGCAAATTGAACATCGTATCTTTAGCACCATACATGGATTTAATAATATTAATGCAATATTTCTAATACCAAGAAAAATACAAATAAAAAATTGCATTTGAAAGATGATACCATATGCCTTAAAAAAAATATATAATTTTATGAAAAATTATAGTTAATACACTTATTTAAAGTAATGAAATATAATATTTTAGGGAGATTATTTCAAATTTTAGCTCAAAATATTTTCAGTTTGTTTTTAAATAAGATTTATCAAACATGGATATATTTGATTTAATCAGAAAGTAATCAATACTGTCTAATTATTTTGAATTTGTTCCGAGACCATTCGATAAAGTCCAATCTGATTGGTCATTTAATATTAAAGTGAACAATAACCATTTTTTTGGAAATTTAATGTTAAGAAATAAATGGACAATATACCTACTGATGCACTGACTAAATTTAAATTATTTCACGGCTTGCAATGTTTCATTTTTGATTGATTTTGTAAATTTTATTTAACTAACTCGAGGTACAATGGCTCCGTAAGACTGAGACTGGGATTCAGTTCCCGGACACCACTGCGGAACTAACATTCCACACCCCTGTGCACTCAGCCCAGGGGTTAACTCAACCCTCATTTCATAATTAAAATAAGTGTGCAAAAATAATAGGAGCACTAGTGTCGCCAGATCGTTGGGGGATGTATTATTTGTTTATTATTTATTTAATTAATTGATAATTTAATATTTTTATTTAATATTTCAATATTGAACACTATAGTAGTTGAATATATTTCCTGTGTAGGGCGTAAGGGCCCCATTTACCAGGTTTGGGCCCGCCTGGTAAATGTTTACAACTTACATGGCAAATTATAAAAATAAAATAAATAAAAAATGAATATTTGGGGTTGAATATTTGTACGAAAATATAGATGATCTTGAAACATCGTAAAGCAATGAAATTATTTTATTTGGACAGTAAATTAGTTAATAATTTTTTGAAAAAATTAAGATTAATTGACAAATTAAATTAATGATATGGAAAAATAAATTATTTTGGTATTAAATTGGTAAATTTTTTGAAAAATAAATTCAAGTTATGATTATTTGATAAATTAATTTTACTTATTTTGTAAAATTAATAATTTGTAAAACACGATATTTAAATGGAATGATATATAAAAGAACAATATTTGTGAATATTTTGAGTTGAAATAATTGAAATGATCTCTCTTATTATTATAAAAAATTGTATTGATTTGTATTCTGTATCAAATTTTGTAAAAATTATTGTTTATGTAAAAAATAAAACTGTGTTTGTTGGTGTGGATAGGAACTAAATAAAGATTGTAAAAAAAAATATTGAGAAAGAATGAATGTGGAAAAATAAGTGGATGAAATAAAGAAAGAAAAAAAAATCGAGTGAAAATAAGTGCAATTGAGTTGAATGTGGAGAAGAATGGTTGGAAGTGACTGGAAAATGAAAGACTTTGATGAACGTGGATAGGAACGAATGGAAGAATATTGTTTATTTTCCCATGAATTCTTATCCAAATCTGAAATTGATTGTGGAATGGGAAACTGTGATGAACGTGGAATGATATGTATGGAAGAATATAATTTTCCCATGCATTCCTATTCAAATCTGAGAATGATTGTAGAATGAGTAACTGCGGTGAATGTGGATAGAAATGCATGAAGAATATTATTTATTTTCCCATGCATTCCTACCCGAACCAGAATAATTGTGGAACGAGCGACCGTTGAATGTGGAACGAAATGCATGTAAGAATATTATTTTCCTCTGCATTTCTATCCGAATCAGAATAGGTAATTGTGAGACTGCGCTGAATGCGGAAAGAAATGCATGGATGATAGAATGACCTTGAAATGAGAGACTGAACCCTTATTTCTTTGTTAACAACCTCTGTATTTACATTATTTTTAATAAATAAATATAAAATAAACAGCATTATTATTTCGATAAATACCCACATAATAAATCCTCTCTGGGGTTGGTTTTTATCTTTCAGATGACGAGAAAGTAAAGAGTAAGTATTAATGTATATATTTAGTTGAGCAAAGGGAGTAACCCTTGAGGTGGTGAGTATGTATATTATATATATAGACTACGCGAGATGAAAGACTGAACCCTTATTTCTTTGTTAACAACCTCTGTATTTGCATCATTTTTAATAAATATAAATAAAATAAACCGCATTATTATTTCAATAATTACCCACCTAATAAATCCTTTCTGGGGTACCTATTTCAAGGTATAGGGTACCTACTACTGCAATGGGTGCTCTACAACCCTTATAGGTTCTGAGATATTAATAAAATAAAATTCACTATGTCTCAAAACACCCTGAATTTTGCGCCCTTAAACCGTCGATTAACAATTTTTATTTATCTTAAAAAAAATTCAGAGGGTTGAAATTAAGGGATGAAACTAAGGGATGGCATTGATGATGTGCTCTAGTGGCCCTATATGCCATTGCACTATCCCCATGTATCGGGGAACGTTTCACGTCTAAAAACACGTTTTCACGTAAAACTAAGAAACACGGTTTCACGTAAAAAAAAACGAATCATAAATGTGAGTGGGGGGGGGGGCTTAAACACCGCAAAATATGTGGAGTCTTGAATTTGAGCAGGGTTGTAAAAAGGGGGGGAAAAAACACGTTAAAAACCCCAAATTCTGAACCCCTGAGGCGCTACAGGGCATTTTTAATTTTTTTTTCAACCCTTAAGAGTTATAGGGTTGGTTTCGGATACATAGGCACAGAAGGGTATAAGTACTCTACATCCACTATGGGAACCCTGTAACCCTTCTAGTTTTCGAGATATTAAATAAATAAAATTCACTATTCCCCAAAACAACCCTTATTCACTGGCCATATACCGTCGATGGACAAAAATTTGTCATCAGTAAATAAATTTTAAGGGTTGAAATTAAGGGATGAAACTAAGGGATGACATTGATGATGTGCTCTAGTGGCCCTATATGCCATTGCACTATCCCCATGTATCGGGAAACGTTTCACGTCTAAAAACATGGTTTTGTTCAAAATTTAAAAAAAAAAATTTTACCTACCAGGAGACCAGGAGAGTCGAGAGGTATAAATTGGTTTTTAGGGATTATCTCGTGAACTACAAGGGGTAGGACGTCCAGATTTGGAAGGCACCTTCATTAGGGTCCATTCTATTATCTATTAGAGTTTCAACCCTCTAGCCCTTAAGGGTAGGAAGTTATTAAGTGTTTTTTATATCTCACAACCCTTAAGAGTTAGGTGGTTGGTATTCGGTAGGTAGGTACTTCATGACCTATAGACCCTCTACCCTTCAAGGGTTCCCTACAACGCTTACGGTTTTTGAGATATTTAATTTTTAATTTTCAGTGACGTCACATATTAGACCAAAATTTTAATTTTATTTTATTAATATCTCGACAACTAGAGGAGTTGTAGGGCTCCCATTTGGGCAGTAGGGTCCCAAGGTTCTGTAGTACGTACGTACCAAAAATCAACCACCTAACTCTTAAGGGTTGTGAGATATAAAAAACACTTAATAACTTCCTACCCTTAAGGGCTAGAGGGTTGAAACTCTAATAGATAATAGAATGGACCCTAATGAAGGTGCCTTCCAAATCTGGACGTCCTACCCCTTGTAGTTCACGAGATAATCCCTAAAAACCAATTTATACCTCTCGACTCTCCTGGTCTCCTGGTAGGTAAAATTTTTTTTTTTAAATTTTGAACAAAACCATGTTTTTAGACGTGAAACGTTTCCCGATACATGGGGATAGTGCAATGGCATATAGGGCCACTAGAGCACATCATCAATGTCATCCCTTAGTTTCATCCCTTAATTTCAACCCTTAAAATTTATTTACTGATGACAAATTTTTGTCCATCGACGGTATATGGCCAGTGAATAAGGGTTGTTTTGGGGAATAGTGAATTTTATTTATTTAATATCTCGAAAACTAGAAGGGTTACAGGGTTCCCATAGTGGATGTAGAGTACTTATACCCTTCTGTGCCTATGTATCCGAAACCAACCCTATAACTCTTAAGGGTTGAAAAAAAAATTAAAAATGCCCTGTAGCGCCTCAGGGGTTCAGAATTTGGGGTTTTTAACGTGTTTTTTCCCCCCCTTTTTACAACCCTGCTCAAATTCAAGACTCCACATATTTTGCGGTGTTTAAGCCCCCCCCCCCCACTCACATTTATGATTCGTTTTTTTTTACGTGAAACCGTGTTTCTTAGTTTTACGTGAAAACGTGTTTTTAGACGTGAAACGTTCCCCGATACATGGGGATAGTGCAATGGCATATAGGGCCACTAGAGCACATCATCAATGCCATCCCTTAGTTTCATCCCTTAATTTCAACCCTCTGAATTTTTTTTAAGATAAATAAAAATTGTTAATCGACGGTTTAAGGGCGCAAAATTCAGGGTGTTTTGAGACATAGTGAATTTTATTTTATTAATATCTCAGAACCTATAAGGGTTGTAGAGCACCCATTGCAGTAGTAGGTACCCTATACCTTGAAATAGGTACCCCAGAAAGGATTTATTAGGTGGGTAATTATTGAAATAATAATGCGGTTTATTTTATTTATATTTATTAAAAATGATGCAAATACAGAGGTTGTTAACAAAGAAATAAGGGTTCAGTCTTTCATCTCGCGTAGTCTATATATATAATATACATACTCACCACCTCAAGGGTTACTCCCTTTGCTCAACTAAATATATACATTAATACTTACTCTTTACTTTCTCGTCATCTGAAAGATAAAAACCAACCCCAGAGAGGATTTATTATGTGGGTATTTATCGAAATAATAATGCTGTTTATTTTATATTTATTTATTAAAAATAATGTAAATACAGAGGTTGTTAACAAAGAAATAAGGGTTCAGTCTCTCATTTCAAGGTCATTCTATCATCCATGCATTTCTTTCCGCATTCAGCGCAGTCTCACAATTACCTATTCTGATTCGGATAGAAATGCAGAGGAAAATAATATTCTTACATGCATTTCGTTCCACATTCAACGGTCGCTCGTTCCACAATTATTCTGGTTCGGGTAGGAATGCATGGGAAAATAAATAATATTCTTCATGCATTTCTATCCACATTCACCGCAGTTACTCATTCTACAATCATTCTCAGATTTGAATAGGAATGCATGGGAAAATTATATTCTTCCATACATATCATTCCACGTTCATCACAGTTTCCCATTCCACAATCAATTTCAGATTTGGATAAGAATTCATGGGAAAATAAACAATATTCTTCCATTCGTTCCTATCCACGTTCATCAAAGTCTTTCATTTTCCAGTCACTTCCAACCATTCTTCTCCACATTCAACTCAATTGCACTTATTTTCACTCGATTTTTTTTTCTTTCTTTATTTCATCCACTTATTTTTCCACATTCATTCTTTCTCAATATTTTTTTTTACAATCTTTATTTAGTTCCTATCCACACCAACAAACACAGTTTTATTTTTTACATAAACAATAATTTTTACAAAATTTGATACAGAATATAAATCAATACAATTTTTTATAATAATAAGAGAGATCATTTCAATTATTTCAACTCAAAATATTCGCAAATATTGTTCTTTTATATATCATTCCATTTAAATATCGTGTTTTACAAATTATTAATTTTACAAAATAAGTAAAATTAATTTATCAAATAATCATAACTTGAATTTATTTTTCAAAAAATTTACCAATTTACTACCAAAATAATTTATTTTTCCATATCATTAATTTAATTTGTCAATTAATCTTAATTTTTTCAAAAAATTATTAACTAATTTACTGTCCAAATAAAATAATTTCATTGCTTTACGATGTTTCAAGATCATCTATATTTTCGTACAAATATTCAACCCCAAATATTCATTTTTTATTTATTTTATTTTTATAATTTGCCATGTAAGTTGTAAACATTTACCAGGCGGGCCCAAACCTGGTAAATGGGGCCCTTACGCCCTACACAGGAAATATATTCAACTACTATAGTGTTCAATATTGAAATATTAAATAAAAATATTAAATTATCAATTAATTAAATAAATAATAAACAAATAATACATCCCCCAACGATCTGGCGACACTAGTGCTCCTATTATTTTTGCACACTCATTTTAATTATGATATATATATATGATATATATATATATTGATATATTTACAAAATCAATCAAAAATGAAACATTGCAAGCCGTGAAATAATTTAAATTTAGTCAGTGCATCAGTAGGTATATTGTCCATTTATTTCTTAACATTAAATTTCCAAAAAAATGGTTATTGTTCACTTTAATATTAAATGACCAATCAGATTGGACTTTATCGAATGGTCTCGGAACAAATTCAAAATAATTAGACAGTATTGATTACATACCGATTAAATCAAATATATCCATGTTTGATAAATCTTATTTAAAAACAAACTGAAAATATTTTGAGCTAAAATTTGAAATAATCTCCCTAAAATATTATATTTCATTACTTTAAATACCTGTATGTACCCCAGAATAAAAGTGTATTAACTATAATTTTTCATAAAATTATATATTTTTTTTAAGGCATATGGTATCATCTTTCAAATGCAATTTTTTATTTGTATTTTTCTTGGTATTAGAAATATTGCATTAATATTATTAAATCCATGTATGGTGCTAAAGATACGATGTTCAATTTGCTCTTTTGTAAATTTGTTACGAGTTAATACACTTTTATTCTGGTGTACATATATAGAATTCTTATCCAGCATCATCACGTGTGGAAATTTTGGCTGAATTCTTTTCTGTGAACTCCATCAATCCGGACATCTGCTTCTGTCCGTACTGGAACAACTTCCTCCCGTTGTCATAGAGACAGCGGAAACAATCTTTGTAGTGTGCCGAGGGTGAATTATTAGTAATTCTTGTCATGTTTAAGGTTGCTTAGCCTCTAAACGAGGAGTTTGTGGTCACGGTACAAGAGGTGAGATGGGGGACCGGTGATATCGCAGAACCCAGAACACTCCGGAACCCAGAGACACAGGCCGGACAAGATTGCCAGGTCACCCGCACAGGTAATGTGAAGAACCGGGGAATGCTGCAACAAAGGAATGCTTCCCGCCCAACTGGAAGGGCTGATAGCTGCGCCCAATTACTCCTGAAACAAATACTTTACATTAAAAAACAATTAAATTTATTTCAGCAGGCAGTATTGGATTTTTAAATGTGAGGTTCCCCTTAAATGAACTTAAACTTATTAAGTGTTCATGACAGTTTCTTTAAAATATATTTCATCAAAAATACAAAAACTTTGATATCTTATGAAAAAATAATCTAATCAAAAATTCCTGTTGTACCATTCCAGTTCCCATTAGTCTGCATTACTTTGGATTTTTTTAAATTATTATTGTAGTATTAAGTATTTCTAGATCATAACTACGAAATCCTACAAATTAAATTATCATGGACAGACAGACACATGAATGATAGTATAAGGAATTTTTGCCTTTTAAGCAATCCTGGTTTCTATTAGTTCACACAATCAAGCGTTTACTGCATTGAATGAATAATAATATTAAATTGAAAAAGCATAAGACTCACCGAAATTTTTCTTTTGGTTGGAAGACAGCGTCTGCAACTCCTGGAGGAATCTTTTTTCTGAACTCCATCATTACGGACCTCTACTTCTGTCCGTACCAGGCCCAGAAGCCCCGGGTCGCAACCTCAACCTGTCCCTCTACCGCACCAACTCCATCCGCGACCAAAACTCCACGAGAGAAAAAGCAACCCCATGACAAGAATATTTTTAATTTATCACCGAATGTCACCATGGAGATGGATTCCACAGTTTCCACTTGGGGACAGCAAAAGCCTCCTTATTGGGCGCTGAAATTTGCGCCCAATTACTCCTGAAACAAATACCATACATTAAAAAAATAATAATAATTTATTTTACAAGGCGGTACTGGATTTTGAAACGTGGAGTTGTTCTTAAATCAAATTAAATTAAAATGTTCCTTGTAGCCATGAATAATATTAGTTCACATAACAGAGCTCCAACTGTAATTGAATGAATAACAATACTGAATTGAAAAAACTTAAAACTTACCGAAAATTATCCTTCCTTTTGAAAACTGCATTGGAAGTTGGGTCCGAGCGTCCGATATGTTGGCGGAAACCGGCCGGACACTTGCCGATATCGTGTACAATCTCCGGTAAAATCACTTCCAGAAAATGAGACTGGAAATAAATTATAAATTAAAAAAACACATATATTATATCCACGGTTTTACTAAATAAAAACAAAAATATATAAAATTTGTTGCAATAATTTTGTCCAATACATTATTTATCTTTAAAATTTCCAAGTTAAAATTATTAAATAAACACCTGCATTTATTGAGCTGAATATTACAATGTTAACTTCACTAATGACCCGAGTGCCTTATCTCTATAATCCTACAAGAATGTGCCAATTAATGACCTCGATTTATGCAACGCAAAAACTTAATAAAATATAACAAAGAAATATTATAAAAAATAGCCAAAAATGCTATAAAAAAATCTAAATTTTCAATATTAAGGCCCTAATATTTTAAAATAAATGAACACTCACCTATTTTTCTTTATTTCCGAAGCCAAGCAGCAAGTAGACGCACAAGGACTTCAACATTTTCCTCGAATTTCTCAATAATATAATTGTATTTTTATTTTAGTGCCCTTTTAAATTATTTATTTATCATCTTCATTTCAAAATTCACTATTTTTGCACTATTTTCCAATTACTTTTTGGAAAAATATCCACCGCAAAACAATGCGTGCTCTTTCGTTGGGAGCCATAACACAATGACGCCGTAACGGAACAAAATATTGCCGATGTGCGCAAGCACACTTTCAGCGATTGGAATTTTTGAAATATCCAGGCCCAGCAATGTCTTATACACTTATTTTAAAAGAAAATTGATAATTTTTTTTAACATAATTAACAAAGATAATTTTTATAAGGGCTATTTTAAATTTGATCACATGAAAATTATAAATAAATAAAGATTTGAGTGGAGATTTTTCACAAAAGCTAACGCCTTGACTTAATTAAAACGGATGCTGTTTTAATCTGTATTCAGGGACTTCAGTGATATCTATACAGGGTGCCATAAGAGCCTTAACAAGATTGAAAATAATTAATTACTAGCAGTCGTGCCCGGCGTCTGTTCCTCCATTTACCTCTCCCTCTGCCGCCTATTCCCCTTGCATATCAACTGCTGTGTAAGAAGTAAAAATGTGTGTAAGAAGATAGGAGCTGTTTGTCCTTGCTTCGGATTGGTTTAAATCGTCATCCCTATTACACTATAAAAATATTGTTTTTAGTCCAAGTTGACAGATGTTCAGTGTCGTACATTGAAAATATATATTATTTATATTATTTAATTTTTCTCATATATTTTGTTATTATTTACATATTTAGACTTTTATTTATATTCTTGGCGTAGATTTTATGGAGAAAATTCTCCATGTAATTTGTTTTTACGCAGTTATATATATTTTAGGTTATCTGACATATAAATATTTTTTGACACTTGACAATTAACAGATCAACATAGAGGACTAATGTGAGGCCAAAAGACAGCCCAGCTGATTGTGCCCAAGGAAGAAGTTATTGATATAATTTTTAGACCTTCATAAATACATATATTTTTAATTTTTATTTGCAATAATTATTTAAATAAGAAACTTTTGCTCTGAAGATATATTGTTTTATTGCTTTGTTTAAACTCTTTTAGCCAAATCTCTTTTTATATATACAGTCTGTTCCAAACGGTTAAGCGGAACTAGATTTTGCAATCTGGTTACTTTCATCGTTTAAATCGTGCTTTTCGGCTGTTTTGTTTAAGCTTTGTAAATCATTCTTACAATAAACATTTTTTGGTAATTTTTTTCATCATTTTAAAATGTCATTTTCTTTATGTTATTTTTTTATGTCATTCTTATTACAAATTTCCCAATTATTTATATTTTTGTCATTAAAATATATAAAAAAAATAATTGACATTGACATATATACTTCGTTTCCATGGTTTCATTGTTGGAATTTTAAATTTTGACATTCCAACGTGAAAAACTAAATAACCCTAGCAAGGTCCCTTCTCGTGACAAACTAAAAGAACAAAATTCCCATTTAGTTCCGCCTAACCGTTTGAAACAGACTGTAGTATATAATTTTTAAAATTAATATGTTTTTAACTTTTTCAAATTTCCCATTAAACTGAATTTATGTCGTATAAATAACTTAAGTGTATTATCTGCCTTGTTTATTTCAATATCTTATACCTTTTACTTTACCTCTTACCTTTTATATATTAAAAAAAAAATCACTTGCTAACCCAGTTGCTACGCCCATGCCCTAGTTGTAACTTATTTTAAATTTCCCGCTATACTGTATTTGATCAGTGTAAATCGTACTCGCTTCGCAGCGCTATCTACTTTTTTCTACTTTGAAATAGACCATAGATCATAGAAAGTTAAACAACGTTTATTTTCATTTAATAACACATCTCGATATAATTATGAAGTATAAAAGTATATAAATAGATGTTTTAACAGTACAATAATTATTATTTTTGATAATAATTTTTAAAAAATTATGTACTGGCTATTTTTTTTTAAATACAATTAAAATACTTTAAATATTTCATGAATAAATTTAAATTACAATACGATCAAAAACAATAAACAGAATAGAATTGTCAGAACTAATTACCTGGTTTTTAAGTGAACAGTACTTATTTTTCTCTCAAATTAACTCAACTGTGTCATTGTAAAAGAATACAAAACTTAGTGGTGTATTGGAACATTGTAGTTCACCCAAATTTCCAACTTAATGGACCATGTTCAAAATATTTTACTAAGCACTACTAAGACAAGTATACTAAACGTTACTAAAAATGGATGATAATACAGAATTATTGTTAGCTTAATACTATCTAGTGAATTATAATTTTGTAGTACAGATTTAGAAGTGCGGATAGGCTGTATTAAATGATATTAAAATAGTGATATGTCCATAACACTGACTGATTTTAATCATATTGAGAATAAATATTACCTATAGAGGCGCTGTTGTCGCTTACAAAATGGCGATTGGAATAGGATATTTTTGACATTTGCCATTTGATACACAACAATTCACATTGCAGTTAATTTTCTGTTGCGATTTTAAAG
This sequence comes from Liopterus haemorrhoidalis, assembly GCA_963971575.1. Lineage (NCBI taxonomy): Eukaryota > Metazoa > Arthropoda > Insecta > Coleoptera > Dytiscidae > Liopterus > Liopterus haemorrhoidalis. Next base: position 658,189 of record OZ020613.1, read on the forward strand.
ACATTTTATTAAAGTTTTCTTCACTTTAACACATATAGTCGGATTGCTGATAGGTGACTGTTACATGTATGTATCAAGTAATGCATTCATATAATAATCTAGTTACCATTTTTCAGGAATTTTAAAAATGTTTTTTGTTATTTGTCTTAGCTATCAGTGTCTGTTAATAATATTAATTTATAGATCTTGCGGCCAATTATTAAATTTACAAACTTTAATTTTAAATCTGCTGGAATATTTTAAATCCGAAAAAGAGAACAATGGACCACTTATTTCTCTATCTTGTGTCCATCAAAGAGTAGCAGCTGCCTTGAAGATTTCGGAATCAAGAATTTGTAGAATTATAAAATAAATCTGAACTTCTTACTAACAAAATCACGAGAAAACGAAGGAAATTAAAATCTGAACCAGTTTATTTTATTGATACATTGGTACAAACGTATGGTCATGAAGTGCTAAGATTACCTCCTTATCACTGCCAGTTTAACCCCATTGAACAAATTTGGGGTATAACAAAAAATTATTATGATAGACATATTGGTCAAAACGGATATAGTGATAACGAAGAAAATGTGGCAAGTAGCCTGTGATCAAATTAGTTGTGAAACTTGGGAAAAATCTGTTAAAAAAATCGAAAATTTAATAAATGAATGATGGAAAAGAGAAAGAATTGTTGATGATGTTAATCCAATAATAATAAATACAAGAAATGACAGCGATAGTTCAGATGACGACGATATCATGCATTACAGTCACTAATTTTTTAAAATAAAAAAAAACATTTGAATACAACTTGTAGCAATATATTATATGAATAAATATATTTTTACTTAATATTTCATTACTTTGTACTTAGGAGAAACATAAAAATTTAATTTAATTAAACAACAAATTATAATCCAAAATTTACGTACGAGTGTGTTTTTCCTTATTTATAATTATTACCTTAAAATTAATAATTTTGTTTGAGTACTGCTGTAAATTTATTTTCATGCTCAAATTAGTAAAGATATCTACGAATCATGCTGTTTCTTTCTAATGCTTTGTTTTTTATTAAAATAATTTGGAAGGTTAGTTGTCAACTTGCGTCACTATACGTTACTATGGGTATGCAAATAATTATAATGATATAGACAGAGAAAGCATATAGTATTGTATATCGATACTTGTAGCAACGAACAGTCACCTATCAGCAATCCGACTATACAAACAATGCAATTAAATGAGCCACATACAACAAAATCCTATTCCGTTAAGTTCCAAAATATTCCGCTAGGCGTCACTTCAGTTAGTCAGTTCTCAATAGAGATTATGAACACTACTAAAGTTAACATCACACTTTTAATTTAAAAAGTAATGTTTAATTGCAATATTTAGTAAAAACATGGCCCGATATTTTTAAAAATAAATTTCAAGATTTAGGTAGTCGACTCTTTTTCGATCATATTGTATATCTTAAACAATCAAAATAACAATTTTCTAATTTTTAATAACAATGTAAAATAACGTATTCTTATTTTAAATATAAAAAAATGCAATATTTCAGTACGGAATTTCTTTTATAAAATGGCACAACAGGCATCTTTTAAAAATACTTAATGATAAAGTGTTCAAAAATTAGTATTCCGGATATCCAGGCAATGGGAATTTTTTGCTGAATTCTTCTACTTCTTTCTTCAATGCTAGAACTTTTCCGTGAATATTGCCATCTTCATGCAGTACTTTCTTGTATTCCACTAACTTTGGTCCTGATATTTTCCCAGCTTCCTTCGCTAACTTCAAACCTTTGTCGATGAAATCAGCAACTTGATCGATGTCAGTTTCTACCAATCCACGAGTTGTTAAAGCGGGGGTACCTAAAACAATGATTCCGTTTCAATATACCAGGTCTACAAGTATGAAATGCGGATTTTTTTCAAACTTGCCGCGCAAACAGAGTGTATAGTTCAAAGTTTCAACACATATGCCGTTTTGTTAAGTTATCATTAAGTATCAAATGCGTATAGGTTATAATTTGAAAAGTGATCATATAGTTTTGTTTTACTGTGTTAAAAATGTCAAATTTTGTGCCAAATAAAGAGCATTCGCGGACAGTACTACTGTTTTGTTATCATTTGAAAAAAACTGCTGCTGAATCATACCGACTGCTTCGAGAAGCTTATGGTGAATATGCTCCATCGCAAGATACGTGTGAACGATGGTTTCGGTGTTTCAAAAGTGGTGACTTTGATCTTACAGACAAAGAACATGGAAAACCTCCAAAAAAATATGAAGATACAAAATTGGAAATATTGCTACAGGAAGACGATAGTCAATCACAAAAACAACTAGCAGAGCAGTTAGGCGTTAGTCAACAAGCTGTTTCCAATCGCCTACGAGAGATGGGTAAGATCCAGAAAGTCGGCAGATGGGTTCCACATACATTGAATGAAAGGCAGATGGAAAAACGCAAAAACACTTGTGAAATTTTGCTTGCACGATACAAAAGAAAGTCTTTTTTGCATCGTATCATTACTGGCGATGAAAAATGGATTTATTTTGAAAATCCCAAACGCAAAAAATCATGGGTGAACCCAGGCTCACCATCCACATCAACTGCAAGACCGAATCGCTTTGGCAAAAAGACAATGCTCTGAACTTGGTGGGACCAAAAGAGTGTGGTCTATTATGAATTGTTAAAACCTGGTGAAAAGTTAATATCCAACAGCAGGGGTGTCGAACTGATTTCGGTCGCTGTCTATTTTATATACAAAATGATAAGTAGTAACGGAACTTTAAATATCCCGAAGGGTTTCTTGACATTTTTTTTATAAACAGAAAAGGGGAAGAGAGTATATTTTACATTTTTAAATATACTTTTCCCCTAAATAAGCTCAAGTGATTTTGATTACCGCTTCAGGGGCCACAAAAAAAAGGATTCGCGTGCCCTCGAAATTTGATTCGGCCCTCCCCAAGACAAAATCCTGGCTGCGCCACAGCTCTGGCTAAACCCCTAAATTATCCCACTTACCTAATCTAAATCCAGAAGGATTGAGAGCGCTTTTATCTCCAGGAACAGTATTTTTGTTGCAAGCGATAGAGATTTCTTCTAAAATATATTCAGCCTTAGCACCCGATACTCCTGTACCGGTCAGATCAACTAATAGCATATGAACATCTGTTCCTCCCGTAGCAATTTTATAACCACGTTCAATCAAACCATCGGACAATCTTTGAGCGTTCTTAACAACCTGTTTCTGATAGTCAATAAACTCTGGATTCTTCGCTTGAAGCATCGTAGTTGCAATACCAGCGATTGTGTTGTTGTGTGGACCGCCTTGTAAACCGGGGAATACTGCTTGGTTTATTCTTGATTCAAGATCGTACATTAATTTATCGCCTTTATTGTTTACAGATCGTACACCTTTACGGAAGAATATAATACCGGCTCTTGGGCCTCTGAGGGTTTTGTGTGTTGTCGAACTTACTATGTCACTGTATTCGAATGGACTTGGAGTTACACCTAGAAAAGTATACATTATTTTATTAGAATGATAATAAATACCACTTTTTACCGACCGCCAACATGTATAAGGGAGGTTTTGTGATCATACCGATTTTGACATTTCGAGATTTCGATGGATCTCCACGAATTGAGGTCCTTACATAACGTTTTGACTATTTTTAGCATGATGTCTGTCCATCTGTCCGTCCGTCCGTCTGTCTGTCTGTCTGTCCGTCCGTCTGAGTACACGTGCAGAGCAAATTCGGTTAAAAGGATTTTTATGAAACTTCATATTTAAGCTTCTGACATCAATGGCACGATATAATCAATTTTTTGTAAAAATCGGTTGACTAGAAATGAGAGTTTACTCGTGTCGATTTTAAGATTTTTACGAATATTTAGCAAGCAAATTTTTTTTAAGTATCTATTTTTTTCATACTTATATGTAACGTTTCCATGGTCATGATAAATAATATCTCTGTTAGAAAATATTAGGCCCAGTTATTTAATTGGGCCACCGCTTAATTGCGGCAGCCGGTTATTTGGGCCAAATCTAAAAAAACAGAAACCAAACCAAGGAACCAACTGTAAATTTACATGTTTAATTGGGACAACATTCCGCTTAATTGGGACAGTAAATTTAAGATCACAGTACATATTATGTTACACATATTCTCAAGAGAAAATATGTACAAAGAATTTAATATTACAGCATTATTTTATGCAGGAAGGAAATGAAGGGAGCCCTACATCCGCACTGAATACCTGTGCTGATTTTGTAGAAGTGAAATGTTACAAAAACAAAAGACAGACTACACTTGACGCATTTTTGCATTGAATTAAATTGTATGTACCTATTTATTATTTTATTTTGGAATTTATTATTATTTTTTCTTAAAAGTTTATATTTTTTGGTTATATGTAATTTATAGTTTTGTCCAAGAGTTTATAAAATAAAATTATTGAAAGAAAAATATGTATTGTTTAATTTTATGTGAAATTCGCTTAATTGGGGCAGCCGCTTAATTGGGCCAAAATGCCTAAGTCCCGATGTGTCCCAATTAAGCGGAATGGACTGTATAATGTAAATCTTGAATAAGGAAGAAGCCCTCTTAAACATTCCACAATTTACCTAAATCGAAAAAAATATCAATTGAAACGACGTTTGGAGGCAGAGAGAAAGTGGATCGTAGGTTTTTATGGACTCAAAAACTAAAAATGGGCAAAAATCCAAGCCCATGCATGTTTGCTCGTTGGATTTCATGAAAAGTGATTTTTTACGTCCAAAAAAGACTGAAAAAAGCATTTATCCCACCCAAAATTTGCCTAAATAATCAGTTGATATATTAAAAGGCCCTTCTACTTTTTCAGGCAGAGATATTAATTTTTACTAATATATTTACCATATTTTTGTTGTTATTATATTGACAGACAGTCAAAAAGAATTAAAAATACAATGAAAAACTAAAAATTTCTTTAGAATAGTATATTATTACATATCTTGTAAATCGTAGATTACCTTTAAATTAAAAAAAAGCTCGGAAAACAGGAAAAATACAACTCGTGTTCATTTTCACCATGTAAACAAATACACAAGTAACAGTTTAATGTCACTTTCGAGTGTTCCAGCTTTGCCGCATATGGCGCTGCGATCTTAAAAAGTTTCCCCTATTGTACAGAGCGGTCATAATTTCTTGTCAGTTATGCAATAGTTGACAGAAACATTTTGTTATCAAATTTATTTCCAAGGACATGGACACATAGACGTAGATTCGATTTTTATATTGGGTTATGTATGTTCAATATTTCAGTTACCTCTAAGAGCTAACCTCGATCAACAATCGTCTTCCAATTACAATCTTAATAACAATAATATCAACAACAACAATAATAACGAAAAAAACAATAATATATCTTAACAAAAACTACTAATTTTTCTCTACACGCCATTGAGTTAACGAACAACATGAAGTTATCAATACAATATCGTTACTGATTGGTTCTTTGTTAAATTGGAATTTTGAGATATGAGATAGAATACAGTTTTCATATTTTTAAGCTCATTGTTTACAGTTATGTAACTGACAAGAAATTATGAACACACGGTATAATAGCACGTCAACTTAACCTAGAATATTCAATGTAAGTATGATTTATAAAGCTAAAGGGCCAATTACCTGCAGCAACAAGTCCTGAGATATGCGCCATATCGGAGAACAAATATGCTCCGACTTCATCGCAGATTTCTCGGAATTTCTTGTAGTCGAGCGCCCGAGAATAACAACTGACACCAGCCACAATTACCTTTGGTTTAAATAATTTGGCACTTTGGTGAAGAGCTTCATAATCAATTAGGCCTGTTTTTGGATCAACCTGCAATACAATTTAGAGTTAAATATTTAACTACACTATTTCAAATTAGAAAAGATTTATTTATTTTACATCGGTCTATTTCTGCAACGAGGCTAATCGCTGAAAATTGGAAAAGAGTAGATAGCGCTGCGAATCGAGTACGATTTACACAGGAGAAATACTGTATATAGTCGGATTGCAGATAGGTGACTGTTACATGTATGTATCAAATAGTGAATTCATATAATAATCTAGTTACCATTTTTCAGCGATTATAAAAATGTTTTTTGTTATTTGTCTTAGCTGTCAGTGTCTGTTAATAATATTAATTAATAGACCTTGCAGCCAATTATTAAATTCACAAACTTTAGTTTTAAATCTGCTGGAATATTTTAATTCCGAAAAAGAGAACAATGGGCCACTTATTTCTCTAACTTGTGTCCGTCAAAGAGTAGCAGCTGCCTTGAAGATTTCGGAATCAACAATTCGTAGAATTATAAAATGTAATAAATCTGAACTTCTCACTAACAAAATAACGAGAAAACGAAGGAAATTAAAATCTGAACCAGTTTATTTTATTGATACATTGGCACAAACGTATGGTCATGAAGTACTAAGATTACCTCCTTATCACTGCCAGTTTAACCCCATTGAACTAATTTGGGGTATAACAAAAAATTATTATGATAGACATATTGGTCAAAACGGATATAGTGATATATAAGTTTTGAAAATGTGGCAAGTAGCCTGTGATCAAATTAGTTGTGAAACTTGGGCAAAATCTGTTAAAAAAATCGAAAATTTAATAAATGAATGGTGGGAAAGGGAAAGGATCGTTGATGATATTAATCCAATAATAATAAATACAAGAAATGACAGCGATAGTTCAGATGATGACGATGCATTACAGTGACTAATTTTTTTTTAAATAAAAATACAACATTTAAATACAACTTTTAGCAATATATTATATGAATAAATATATTTTTACTTAATATTTTATTACTTTGTACTTAGGGGAAACATAAAAATTTAATTTAATTAAACAAATTATAATCCAAAATTTACGTATGCGTATAAGTTTTTCCTTATTTATAATTATTACCTTAAAATTAATATTTTGTTTGTTTGAGTACTGCTGTCAATTTATTTTCGCGCTGTAATTAGTAAAGATATCTACAAATCTTCCCGTTTCTTTCTAATGCTTTGTTTTTATTAAAATAATTTGGAAGGTTGGTTGTCAACTTGGGTCACTATACGTTACTATGGGTATGCAAATAATTATAATGATATAGACAGAGAAATAATATAGTATTGTACATCGAAACTTGTAGCAACGAACAGTCACCTATCAGCAATCCGACTATAACAGCTAAATTTGTAGTCATATGGTACATTTATAATTAAAAACAGCAGGTCATTATCCCTAACAGATATGTTAGATAAAAGCATTAAAGAATGAACGACATATAGCACACAATAGATAACATTGCATATGGCACAGCTTATAAAAAGTCAATAACATGTTTATCAATATTTACAGATATTAATAAATGATTTATATATTTTTAATGTAAACATATTTCATCAATAAATTTATTTTTGTTTTGATGAATTAGCGACTATATTTTTGATAAAATAATTTTGGTTTATGAAGAAATTGCAACTTTATATCCAATAACTAAAATTATTTTGTAAATATATAGTTGTTTTTCCAGAAATACGTTGTTATTTTACTCTGCTGACGTTTTAATTTTAACGATAATGTTAGCAGTAATATAAAACTGTTTAAATGAAATTTTTATCAAGAAATGCAGTAAATGTTTTAAATTATGTGAAATTCTAAACTTTCCACACCTCATATAATCAGCACATATTTTTTAAATAAAATGTATTAAGATATCGAGTGCATAATTTAAATAAAATATGGTTTAGAATACCTATGAGAATGTTGATTTCTCTTAAAACTTCTAAATTTATTCAGAATGTGCTAGTAATGGTATCTAATACCCTTTTCACACTAGAACTTTAAGATCGGATGTTAAAGTGAATGTATCTTTAAACGGTAATGTGAAACCGTATGGCCTCGTCTAAATACAAGCGATGTTTAAGACAGAGATCTGCGTCTTAAACATCGTCCGCATTGCCAACTTAATTTCTATTATAAAAAAATACTCCTTGAATTTGTGCTGTCAACATTTTATATTATCATAAACAAGAATACTGTATTATATCGACGTTATAAGAAGTTTATACTTATTGTTATAATAAAATTATTTATTTTAATAATGTGTTTAATAAAATACAGAGCTACAATAATTGAGATAAAATGTATCGACTTACATGTTAATACAGGTGTAATATATTCTTTATTGTAGTGTCTTTATTGTAGAATGAAATGAAATATCCATATTTGTTTATAATAATTCAAAATGTGCGTCTGCGCAGACAGTTCAAAACTGGTAATTTCATGACGGTATCTTAAGGACAAAATTACTGTAGCTGATGACAGCACCAGAGATTTAAACATCAAGTGTGAAAGCATACCGATGTTAAACATCGGTGAACTTTAAGTCCACTCGTCTTAAAGTTCTAGTGTGAAAAGGGTATTAGTCATTTTATTCAATGATCAACATGAATGCAATAATTAGCCCTGTATATATGATTGTATGATAACTTACCTTATAAGGCATAGATTCGAAGAAAATTGAAGTAGCCGAGATTTTCTTGGTAGCCGTCATAAAGCCATGAGTCAAATGTCCACCATCAGGTAAATCCAGCCCCATAATTCTTCCATGGGGCTCAGCAACAGCAGTGTACACTGCAAAGTTAGCTGGGGAACCCGAATAAGGTTGAACATTGACGCCCCATTTTTCTGGGTCTAAGTTAAATGCTTCCAGAGAACGTTTTTGACATAAAATTTCTATTTCATCAATGAATTCATTTCCACCATAGTATCTAAAAATTCATAAATATAATTTTATTCACCCCTTAGTACTGAGTAATTAACACCAATAAAACATTTGATAAACAAACTAATAATACAAAAATTTAAATTGAAATGTTATAAATATAACCTTGAAGATCGTTTACAAGCTATGTTAAAATCATAGTTATAATCTTTAAAATGTTGATAACCAAAATATGCTGATATGTTTTTTCCTCAAAAAAACAAATTACAAATCCATGTTTTGTATAAAATTTTATTCACGTCATTTTGAATTAAATTTAATCGAATATTAACTGATAAATATACTGTAAGAAATAAATTTTTATATTTACATGTTTGTCTATTTTTTGTTAATTTTTTATGTTTTCTCGACAAATGTTCTAAATAACAAATAAAGGTTCTTCATTCATTCTCATGTTTTTATCATAATTATATAACTTATATTTAAAAAATAAAATAAATTGTAGGCCAGCTAGATGCCCTTTTTTGCTATAATATTGTATAACAGATGAAATTATGTAAAATAAATGAAAGCTTGTATCCTTACAAAACAAATTACAACTGGTAATTTATACTAATCTTAAAAGTATTCATGCATTTTTATACACGTTCATTCATGCAAAATAATAAACAAGTACAAGAAATAAAATATAAAAATTCTTACCGTTGCCCTGGCAAACCCTCCGAATACTTATTATGAAGACAGGAACTTAAGCACTGCAATACTGGTAGCGATGTAAAATTTTCCGAAGCAATCATTTCCAAACCTGCCTGTTGACGAGACTTCTCTTTTTTAATCAAATCAAATAACTCCGGATCAGAATCCCAGACATTGGACATTAAATTTTTACCCACTTTCTCACACATTGTCGCTGAAGGTTGTATAAGTAAACGAGAAACCTTTAAAAAACCAACTAATTTATTCATATTTCTCAGCATTTTGCTACACTATTAACAATGCACTACGTTTTTATTGCTATAAAAATTACATAAATGACGTAATTATATTAATCAATATATTTTAATAGTAATGAAATTTTGCAATACAAAAACATACAGTAAAATTTACCTTAACCTAATAAAATGCTCCTATAACAAAATATGATTTAAATGTTTGATAAACAACTGTTCTGACAGTACTGATGATTGGGTTTGATTGTTTTGGCCTTATATTAAACTATGTTTATTTAATTTATCAGAAAAAGTCAATAGGTCAGCAGATAACCTCAAAGTTGTTGCAATAAATTCTGTAATATATTTATATGAATAGGAAAAACTAATTTACGTACTTTTAACTGTTTATTATGAATAAATAAGTCAAAACTATAAAGAATTAGGATAGAAATAATATAAAAAATTGTTTAAAACCTTACCGGCGTGTTCAACAGGTGTTTGAACGTGGTTGTTGTATAACGGATTATCGGAAACATTGTAGCGTAGGTTGCTTAACGATAAGGAGAAATAATTTTATATTTATTGTAAGTATTGGTTATAATTCAATAAAAATTCGTTTAACAACAAATCTAACAGTCCAACTAAACGTAACGGCCGGACACTAAATGACGATTTAAAGGTCAACTTATTCCTTATCACCTCGTTGTTATTAAATAAGTATTCAGATTACAGTCTGTCGATTCCAAAAAAAAAAAAGAAAACTTACAAACAGCTGTCAAGAAATTTATTTTAACATTCACATACAAGTGACCGCATGCCAAATGCAATAATTTTAGCTCAAGATTATATTTAAATGTATACTTTTTTTGTTTTAAATATTTGACAATTAATAATCGTGATAAATAAATATGTTGTAGCATAATAAAATTACATAATTTGATTAAAATAATAACCTGCGCATCCCCATGATGTCATTTCTTGGTCAGCATTCAAATCACAATGTTAAATAGAGCTAATATTTTTTTTTTTTTATTATTATTATAATGCAGTACACTCATTTTACCGTGCATCTATTATGTTGGGCACAGTATCCAGTCATTTTACCTTGCCTTGAGATAAAAACATATTCAACAAGATGTCGTTCTACTGAAACGCTCTTCCGGATGCACAATCGTTCACGCACAGACGATTCGCTTTCTCTCACACACACACACACATACAAATTCTTACAAACCCAACGTTTCTAAGTGTTAAGAAGCAACAGTATACAAGAATTTAGGTAGCAAAACTAAGTAAAAATCACAACGGATTAAAAAACAACAAACTCAATTATTAGAGGAGTAGAGTAGAGTACAGATGAGTTGCTCATGGGTATTAGGAAAGGTGGGGGGGAGTGGTAGGAGGAACGGTAGGGGAGTAGTAGGAGGGATCTTTGCTTGAGGAGCCGGGGATTCTAGAAACAATATCATATTATATACAAATAATGTGACGTGTGGAACCATCCCTCCCCCCACCGCCGGTAGGGGGACGGCGTGTGTTCCGCCCCCCCCCCCCTCCCGGTTAACCTAACACCCAGCCATTCTTATTAAAACAGAGTATACAGCCCCTGAACCCAACTGCCGTTTGTGATGCACAACTCTTCAGTCTCAATTGTAGATTTTGATAGCTTTTTCTAGATAGTTGAAGCGAGAACGTTTTGGTGTTTTATTTACGTGATCCAACCCGAGCCATGGTCGAGGATTGCCACCTAAAACACAAATACAACATTCACTACAATATAAACAATCTATTGAGAACTGACAATAACTAAAGTGACGCCTAGTGGAATATTTTGGAACTTAACGGAATAGGATTTTGTTGGATGTGCCTCATTTAATTGCATTGTTTGTGTTAAAGTGAAGAAAACTTTAATAAAATGTCTTTAAAATCGCAACAGAAAATTAACTGCAATGTGAATTGTTGTGTATCAAATGGCAAATGTCAAAAATATCCTATTCCAATCACCATTTTGTAAGCGACAACAGCGCCTCTATAGGTAATGTTTATTCTCAATACGAAGTAGAGATATTTATAAGTTAATTCGAACTAATCTCTTAAAAAGCATTTGTATATATTTTTTATTCACCTATATTAATTTTTCACTTATTAATTTCTTTATGTTCAATTTGTTCTACTAATAATAGGGGATAGACATGATTTTTTTTATTTTTTATTATATTCCTCTAATTGCATATAACCTAAAAAACAGTTTTGCATTTTATTTTTTAATTTGAAGGCTTAAAAATATCATAAATGTAAGTAGCGCGCGAAAACCACGTGTGACGTCATACCCTACTTAACCCTTTACTGCATGAATTTTTATTTTTGGCTGAAATAATTCATGAGCATTAGGAATTGGTTCTTATTGATAGAAAAATTAATAAAAAAAATATATTTAAAATATTAATTATTATTTTTATGAAAAAATAATAATTAAAATAATAATTTAGGGTTTGTGCCATACATGGAACATTATGATTCTACATTATGTTACAAAAGAAAATGATTCCGTATTATTTGCTCGTCAGTTGCTAGGTGTTCTTCATTAGGGATTAAAAGCAGTCGCCCTCGAATTTTTGAAAGAAAAGGTTGTCTCTTCTAGTTGTCCGATTTTTATTTTTTATTTTACTTTTAAAACTGAATCAGAACGTTACTTCATGAATGTTCATATATGCCACATACACAGCAATGGATCCTGCAGTATCTCAAGTAATGGGCTGCAATAGATTTGAGGATATCAAGCGGAATATGCACTTCAACGATAACTCTGAATTTATTGAGAAAGGACAACTAGAAGATACGATCTTTTCTTTCAAAAATTCGAGGGCGACTGCTTTTAATCCCTAATGAAGAACACCTAGCAATTGACGAGCAAATAATACGGAATCATTTTCTTTTTTAATATAATGTAGAATCATAATGTTCCATGTATGGCACAAACCCTAAATTATTATTTTTTCATAAAAATAATAATTAATATTTTAAATATATATTTTTAATTAATTTTTCTATCAATAAGAACCAATTCCTAATGCCCATGAATTATTTCAGCCAAAAGCAAAAATTCATGCAGTAAAGGGTCAACATATCAAAAAAATGTAGTTTTAAGGAAATATAAATTTTATGCGTATCCCCTATACGGTGTGGTATTTTTGTACCCTTTTCGGAAAGACAGGGTGATATTTTTAATTTGTTACGAATAAACTTACTTTGCGCAGGATGCACCCTGAAATCCTGAAGATGTACAACGTATTCATCTTCTGTGAGGTACTGCGGTCTACCAATTGTGACGATAGCAAATTTGTATTTCTCCCATTCTTTCTCCGGTATGTTCATCTTCTTCTGCATCCTCTCCTTCACCCTCGAGAAGGGTTCGCCCTCCTTCATTTTAACATAGAACGGAATACCGAATGTCGAGAAGACTTCTTTGTGGAAATGCGCACACGGCACCAACATCTCATCCTCCTGAAGATTGGCTTCTTCACGTGGGATCTCCTCTATTCGGTAGGTCTTCGCGTTTGTTATATTTAACGTTTCTAATAGTACATCCTCCTTAGGTCCTGGCGCTATCTTGCTACAGTTTATTTCTACAATTCTTAATTTTCCAGAACCATCTTCTGAAAATTCTATTTGTTTTTTAGCCTCTTCTAATAGATCTGCTACTGTACCACATTTATTTGGATATAATATTAATTCTTTCTCTTCTTTCATCTTGGGTCCTACCCAAACACATTTGAATTGTCTCTTATTTTCCAATTCGTTAATTCTGATACTTAATTGCTGATAGAATATTTTTTTAGCCATCTTAGGTTTACAATAAACTAACAAATCTTTCAGTGTACCTTCAAATGTACATCTTAATGGATGCCCAGGGCTGTCTTTGTAACTGAAACAAAATTAACAATTTAAATAATAAGTATTGACTTAACAGCAAAAATTTATATAACAAATATTGTTGAAAATAAGAAGACAAATCTTTTATCTAAATGCATTTTTTTTGATTGGATAAATATTTGGAGAGTTATGGCGAAAAAAAACCAAAAATTAAAAATTTAAATTACTCCCTTATTATTGACTTAACAGCAAAATTTTATATAACAAATATTGTGGAAAATAAGAAGACATATATTTTATCTAAATACATTTTTTTGATTGGATAAATATTTGGAGAGTTATGGCGGAAAAAAAACCAAAAATTAAAAACTTAAATTACTCCCTTATCATTGACTTAACAGCAAAAATTTATATAATAAATATTGTTGAAAATAAGAAGACAAATATTTTATCTAAATACATTTTTTTGATTGGATAAATATTTGGAGAGTTATGGCGGAAAAAAAACCAAAAATTAAAAACTTAAATTACTCCCTTATTATTGACTTAACAGCCAAAACTTATATTACAAATATTGTTAAGAATAAGAAGACAAATATTTTATCTCAATGCTTTTTTTGATTGGATAAATATTTGGAGAGTTATGGCGAAAAAAAAAACCAAAAATTAAAAACTTAAAAAATTAATATCTATTTTATTATAAAACTCCGCATTCAGACCTCTTTAAATTGACGAGTTATAAACTGTTCGTTCTGTCTCTGAATTATGCTTTAATGCATTCTTTTAACGTTCCATGTACCGTTCACATCTGTTATAAATTAGTACGTTATTACACTTATTATTGGCACAACAGCAAAAATTTATATAACAAATATTGTTGAAAATAAGAAGACAAATCTTTTATCTAAATGCATTTTTTTGATTGGAAAATATTTGGAGAGTTACGGCGAAAACAAAAAAACAAAAATTAAAAATTTAAATTACTCCCTTATTACTGACTTAACAGCAAAAATTTATATAACAAATATTGTTGAAAATAAGAAGACAAATCTTTTATCTAAATGCATTTTTTTGATTGGAAAATATTTGGAGAGTTACGGCGGAAAAAAAAAAACAAAAATTAAAAATTTAAATTACTCCCTTATTACTGACTTAACAGCAAAAATTTATATAACAAATATTGTTGAAAATAAGAAGACAAATCTTTTATCTAAATACATTTTTTTGATTGGATAAATATTTGGAGAGTTATAGCGGAAAAACCCCAAAATTTAAATTACTCCCTTATTATTGACTTAACAGCAAAAATTTATATAACAAATATTGTTGAAAATAAGAAGACAAATATTTTATCTAAATGCATTTTTTTGATTGGATAAATATTTGGAGTTATGGCGGAAAAACCCCAAAAATTAAAAACTTAAAAAATTAATATCTTTTTTATTATAAAACTTTTACTAAGATGTTTATGTTTTTCGTCTTCTTTTGACCAGTAGTAGCACCCATTAAAAAAGAAATAAGAAGACCGTAAAAACCCTGTATAAAAGAGGATCTTTTTTGTTTGTTCGCTATACATTCTTGGGCCGTTTAACCGATTTAGACCAAATTTTGCACAGTTACTCTTTAGGACCCTGCGGAACTAATAGTGCAAAACAATAATCGGATTTTAAATGGTTAAAAGAATACCATAAATAAAATTAATATAAGTTAATTTTAAAATAGTACAAATTATTTGAGTGTATTTTTAGTAGCGTTTTATTCGTTTAGTAAATGTTTAGTAGTTAGATCTAGTTTAAATGATGGCTAACATTTGACCCTGTCATTTATGTTCGTCGCAATATTAAAATAAAACTAGTTCTATTTTCATTAGGTATAAAGATCAAGCTAAGGAAACAAGATTCTTTGCTTAAAATATTCTACACTGATATCATAATGCTGTAGCAAATTATTTCTAAACTTGTGACTCATTTGGAAATTCAATTTATGTTAATGTAAATATTATTGAGGTAAAATAATACTTGTTTTTTAAAATAGGAGACTTACGTTTATTTAAATTTTATGATACTTGATTTAAATAATTTCAAAATAAAAATATAAAATAATATTTTTCCAAGTAAACATATTAAATATTTTATTTTTCATTTCGCTGTCATTTGGTCATACTACCTATACTTAATTTTTTTAAAGATAGGAGTTATTTCGATCTTGTTTTTAATTGGGTAAGAACGTGGAAAAGTTTACACTGTACAAAAATAGATTTCTATCTCAACTTATTCCATTTGTCTCTATTTATTTTAACCCAAATTTGTAAACATAGGCGTACAAACTAAGTTTACAGTGAATATATTACTACCTATTATTTCTAATAAGTAAAACGGAGGTATATGTTTAAATAATGTTAGAATATAAAAGCCAGTGAATAGATTTGAAATTAATTTAGAATATATATATTAAGAGAAATATTTTAAAATGAAGCCGTCTGAAAATGAATTAATGTACGTACGCCTCTGGTACCAAACACAACAGTTGTTTTGCTGTCAACTGTCATATTGTTTGCTGCCAACGAGCGCCATATTAATAATTTGTGTTGTGTTATAGTGTCGATTAAATATAAACTTGAAGTGAAGAAGAATCCATTGATGATTCGGACTGATTTCCAATATTATTTTATATATTTTTCTTAATAATTTTTTATGAGCTTTGTATAAGCAGTTCACTTTTGTAAGAACAAACTAAGAGGGAATTTTGTTTTCAATAGTTTGCACCTTTGAAGCTGTATGTCATGTTGGTATTAAAAAATGTCACTTTTTTGAAAATGTCGATCCATTTGACAGATGTCATAATGAAAAATGATATCTTAATTATAATGATCATAACCTTATCAACCTAAAGTCGGTTTTACAGCGTAAGGAATATTTTTAATTGACATTTAAAGTCAGTAACACATCATAAAAGTAACCAAAATAACCAGATCTAGTGTGTTCTTACAAAAGTGAACAGCTTATATAAATACGAATTTTAATTAAATTTTCAATTGTTACATATCTTTTTATGTGACAGGTTTGTAAAAATAATATATTTCAATTAAATTTTAAATTATTTGAAAATAAGAAAATAGAATTATTTTTAATTAACTTATTTTTAATTAATTTTAATTATTGAACTGTTCATTTATCTATATTTTACAATTTATTTAGAAATTAAGAATAATAGCAAATTTTATGCATTTAAATTATAACTTTTTTAAAAACATTAATTTTGAAACGTCATTTGAATTTACCGCAAAATTTATTTAATTTTACAGTCTGTTCCAAACGGTTAGGCGGAACTAAATGGGAATTTCGTTCTTTTAGGTTGTCACGAGAAGGGACCTTGCTTGGGTTATTTCATTTTTCATGTTGGAATGTCAAAATTTAAAATTCCAACAATGAAACCATGGAAACGAATGACATATGTCAAAATTTAATAATTTTTTTTACTTATTTTATTGACAAAAAAATAAATAAATGGGAAATTTGTATTAAGAATGACACAAAAAATCAAAATATAAAGAAAATTACATTTTAAAATGATATTAACCTTAACCAAAAAATGTTTATTGTAAGTATGATTTACAAAGCTTAAACAAAACGGTCGAAAAGTACGATTTAAACGATGAAAGTAACTAGATTGCAAAATCTAGTTCCGCTTAACCGTTTGGAACAGACTGTAAATTATAAACTTTAATTTGATGCAGTGTGAAACCAGCCGCGCTCGCAGCGACATCTACTTCGTTCTTAAAAAAAATAGAGTATAGTATAGTATAAGCAGTTTACTTTTGTAAGAACAAACTAGATCTGGTTATTTTGGTGATTTTTATAGCGTCTTTTAGAAACTTAAGTTATATTGTAAAAAAGGCTTTACAGTTTTAGGTTATGTTTATATTATTTTAGGTTAGTATTATATTTACAAAATATTTAAGATGTCACTATTCAAAATAAAATATGACAAATGATATTTTTTTAATAATAAAGTCAGATTATAAATATAATTTCATTATATTTATAATCTGACTTTTTAAATTATTTTTCTGTAATACCAACATGACATACAATTTCAAAAGAGCAAACTGTTGAAAACAAAATTTCCTTAGTTTGTTCTCACAAAAGTGAACTGCTTATATAGATATTTTTGACTTACTTCTGACATTTGAAGAACTGTAGTAAATAAGGGTCCGTTCCAACTCTCTGGGCTACCGCGCGGGCAAGTTGATCATAGGTCATTCTCTGTGACAGTTCCATGGTAAATCCTGGATCATTCGGAATCGTTTTATCCACGAACATAACCTCGACTCGATAGAACAGGTCTTTAAAGTAATCTATACATGTGGGCAAATCAGATGGCTCGTCCCTTTCTTCTTTCTCAAACACGATGATGTCGCCATCCATCAATTCCTCCAGAACCTGCAAAATTATATAAACATTAACACAAATCATTCACCAACACAACGCTCAACATAAAATTTTATTATACTCCAGTACAGTGTCTTTAAAATCTTAAGATGGTCGAGATCTCGCTTATCATAAAAGATAAAATTTGATTAAATTAAAGTGGATGTTCCTTACCGAGGAGAGAAAGAAATGCTTCCAAGACCCGGTATTTCGAACCATAGATAAAATTGACTCTCTATGTGATAAGTTGTTATCAAGGGAATAAACGATTTTTTGCGTATTTCCAATTTTTTATCTATAGAGTAACTAAGTTATCTATAGGATAAGTTATTCACAACGTGTAAGTACTCATATATATTATCCATTGGATAAAAATGACAGATTTTGACAGACAGGTGTCAAAAAAGATTTTATTGATAAATATATGTATTTAATATAAACATATATACGTAAAATATATAATATAGTCGGATTGCTGATAGGTGACTGTTCGCTGCTACAAGTATCAATATACAATACTATATGCTTTCTCTGTCTATATCATTATAATTATTTGCATACCCATAGTAACGTATAGTGACGCAAGTTGACAACTAACCTTCCAAATTATTTTAATAAAAAACAAAACATTAGAAAGAAACGGCATGATTCGTAGATATCTTTACTAATTAGAGCACGAAAATAAATTCACAGCAGTACTCAAACAAACAAAATTATTAATTTTAAGGTAATAATTATAAATAAGGAAAAACTTATACTCGTACGTAAATTTTGGATTATAATTTGTTGTTTAATTAAATTAAATTTTTGTTTCCCCTAAGTACAAAGTAATAAAATATTAATTAAAAACATATTTATTCATATAAGATATTGCTACAAGTTGTATTTAAATGTTTATTTTTATTTAAAAAAAATTAGTGACTGTAATGCATGATATTGTCGTCATCTGAACTATCGCAGTCATTTCTTGTATTTATTATTATTGGATTAATATCATCAACAATCCTTTCCCTTTCCCACCATTCATTTATTAAATTTACGATTTTTTTAACAGATTTTGCCCAAGTTTCACAACTAATTTGATCACAGGCTACTTGCCACATTTTCAAAACTTCGTTATCACTATATCTATTTTGACCAATATGTCTATCATAATAATTTTTTTGTTATACCCCAAAACAGTTCAATGGGGTTAAACTGGCAGTGATAAGGAGGTAATCTTAGCACTTCATGACCATACGTTTGTGCCAATGTATCAATAAAATAAACTGGTTCAGATTTTAATTTCCTTCGTTTTCTCGTGATTTTGTTAGAGGGAAGTTCAGATTTATTACATTTTATAATTCTACGAATTGTTGATTCCGAAATCTTCAAGGCAGTTGCTACTCTTTGACGGACACAAGATAGAGAAATAAGTGGTCCATTGTTCTCTTTTTCGGATTTAAAATATTCCAGCAGATTTAAAATTAAAGTTTGTAAATTTAATAATTGGTCGCAAGATCTATTAATTAATATTATTAACAGACGCTGACAGCTAAGACAAATAACAAAAAACATTTTTAAAATCGCGGAAAAATGGTAACTAGATTATTATATAAATGCATTACATGATACATACATGTAACAGTCACCTATCAGCAATCCGACTATAACAGTAAGGTGGAAATACCGGGCCCAACACAAATAAAACACTATTGAGAACTGACACGCTCATATACGCAGTCTGGTGGTCAAATATTGTACTAGGCTCTCTAGTACTGTTTGAACTCGCCATAAGCGAGATTATGTTTTCTTACTAAATTTTAAAGACACTGTATAATAATTTTGAAGAGAATCCTAAAATAGAGTTGTACAACAATAAACAAACGAAAAAACTTAAAGATAATATTTTTCAAATGACATTTTGACACAAGAGTAGAACCAAATTTGTAACAACATATAAATTACCGCATAATATGCTGCACAGTTGGGCTTCGATACACATAGCATCAGCCGTGCATATTGCAAACTCTTCCAACCATCATTCGTACCCTAAAGTTTAAACATTACTATGTGACTTTATTATCGTTAGCAATTACAACTACGCAACACAATAACAAACTGTTATACAATACGATCTGCTTCGAAAATCAAGCAACTGAGCATTTTGCCTCCTGAAATTAATAAAATAATTAAATATCCAACACCAAATTGACTTTCCAATCATATACTGGCGTGCTGACCGCTAGAACACGGTGGTTCTGTTAAAATATTAAATGCATATATTTATAAGGACGATGATGTATCTGATTACTTGGTAACAAGTCGTAGTTGATTTTTATACAGTGAATTTATTTTTAATGCAACATGTACTATGTCATTACCATGGATACAGTTTTTGACAGCAATATAAATCGTGTTCATTTTCATTTGCAACATAGACAATTAGTGTGTATACTTTTGCTCATTGCTGATTTAAAAATTAATCAACATATATACAGATGAAGAAAAAATAATGATGGTAACTTGGTATAACTCACAAATGAGTTTAAGAGAAGTTTCTGCTGTATTTAGTGCAACTTATCCAGATCAGCCAATACCATATCCCTCTACAATTTCAAGATTAGTTAATAAATTTTATCCCGAAGAATGTCTTAAGTCAAAACATAATAAAAAAAGAACAACATCCCACGTGCTTACAGAAGAGAAGCAGTTGGAAATATTGTTACAAGTGGAAGAAAACAATCAAAATACTTTAAGATCAATTGCACAAACCGTTGGTGTCAGTATTGGATCTGTTTTTAACTTCTTAAAAAAAGAAAAGTTTCGATAATACAAATTTCAAAATCATCAAGAATTGTTAGAAAGGGACGCAGCAGTACGTATGGATTTTTGTTTTGAAATATTTGAAAAAATTCCGACCCAACAATGCTTCAAAGAATTTTATTTACTGACGGAGCTACGTTTACTCTAAATGAAGTGCACAGATAAAATTTTAGGTACTGGAGTTGAGAAAATTTACATTTATTTCATTCCTCACGAACTCAAAGGCCGCAAAAATTAAATGGGCAGGGATAATAGGAACCAATATTATAGGGCCTTTTTTATTGACGGTAACCTTAATATCTAGCCCTTTTGCAAAACCAAATATTACCTGCTTTGCGAAACCTGAATATTAATGGACAAGTATGGTTTCAACATACGCACAAGTCCATTATTCTAGAATAGTTAAAGAATATTTACATAGAACTTTCCCAAATAGCTGGATTGGAAAAGGAGGGTCGATAAATTGGCCAGCGAGATCTCCGGATTTGGCACCCAATGATTTTTTTTATTGGGGATATTTAAAGGCCAAAGTATATAATGGAGAACTTAGGGATGTTGCTGAACTGCAAGACAAAATTGTTCAAGCATCCAACAATATACCTCAAGAGCAATTGCTGAATGTTTTGAATCATTTTTATGATCGCTTAACATTTACGAAATGTTAAGCGATTAAACGCAAGTAAACGAAGAAACTTTTGAACATTTATTATAAGTTTTTATTAATTTATTTATTATTTTTTTTTTAAATTTGTATTTTCAATAATATATTTTGATTTTGCTAGTAAATATGGATTTTTCTATGTTTCAAATGAAAATGAACACGATTTATATTGCTGTCAAAAACTGTATCCATGGTAATGACATAGTACATGTTGCATTAAAAAATAAATTCACTGTATATTGCTCTTAAAATAGTGACTTTAATAAGCAGTTTATAAAGGCTAGTAATTGGAAAGCCAAACAATCGTTCCCACCATTACAAAATTAAAAATAAATTAAAAACTCAATACTGTGCTCAAATAAGTTAAAGATAAAAGTTTGTAACGTGTTTAAGTACCTTTTCAAGTGGTTCGTTGTGATTTAATATCTTCTCAATCATATTCGGTCTGATCTCTTCGTACAAAACCAACTCGGTATCGGGTGCGAAACCAGCTCTCTCGTTCAATATCGGTATAAGATCCTGTAATTTACTGGTCACCGGTAAATAATGATGTCCGCAATAATGAATCCTCTTCAATTTAGGATCGTACAATTTAAAGAACAATAATACATCTGTATCTTTATCGAAATGTGGTAAAGCAGCTGCGCCAGAATCAGGAGGCAATAATTCTAAGAATATATTCCATGGGCTTTGATTTTCCGATGCATCCATAACATTTTTATGAAGATCGGATTCAAGATCGAGAAGAGTTGGGCGACATGTTTGATTTGAACGCTGGCTGAAAGGCCATGGTCTTATCTGTTCTAATGGATACTTAAAGCTCTCCGAAAGCATGTCCATTAAGTCAGATATTGTTGCAAGTTTCCTCACTCGGAAAACTCTATACGGTGCTCGTTCCGGATCATACAAATCATTCCCTTGATGCCCATCAAACGCATCTTCCAATAATACATTAACAGTCATGTATAAGTGTGCTTCGTTTCTTTCCTTTCGCCTTACTTGTTCCATCCTTTTCTCTTCCGCTAATCTATCAGCTAATTCGCTCGGAATATCATGATCCGTTACTTCCTGAAGTACATTACTCAATTCGCTATCCCTAATATAAACCAACATATACGCATTAGTACAATGTTTAACTGTCAAATTCATATCCTCCTCGTGTCCTCCGTAGTTATGTTCGATAGCTTCATTCTTCGAACAACGAGATACAACATCGTCATCGAATTTACACCATTTTCCATCACCGCGTGGATTTATAAATACAACGTAATGTCCACCGTGGTTATCCCCTGAATGTACGAGTACAGCGTGAAGTGTATAATTTGCTGGTGTATCTTCTTTTTCTTGTAAATAATCATCGAGTGTTATATGATCGTAAAATTCAAATCTATCGTTGAATTTTACTGAGCAATCTGTTATTGGATCGTACTGGAATCGCATCAAATGAAGATGTAAAACTGGTGGGAATGAAGCAAAGACGACACCTTTCTCGGCTTCTTGAAGACCGTGTTCACCAGCATCGTATTTATTTTCTCCGTCCAATGTTTCACGTTCAATGTAGTCTTTGAATGAATCGTAAACTAAAAAAAATAAACATAACTGTAGTTGTAAAATAAATTATAATTGTTATTTGTTTAACTGGGGAGAAATGTTGTTCTACTGCCACGGCTGATAGTTCATAACAGAGGTGAGGCCGAGAAACCAAAAGGTAGAAAGAGCGAGAACGAAAAAAAATACATCGGCCTATTTCTGCAACGAGGCTAATCGCCGAAAAAAAAAAATCTTAAATCTAGTTATAAGGTAAAACTCTATATTAAACCATGGAAACGAATAACATATGTCAAAAATAAAATATTTTTTATATTTTATATTTTTTTTCATATTTTAATGACAAAAAAATCAGCTGTGGCCACCACAGGACCGACCGCCATCGTAAAGTAGTTATATAAAATACATTCTAGCAGCAGAGTAGAAATAACTTGGCCTAATATTTTCTAACAGAGATATTATTTATCATGACCATGGAAACGTTACATATAAGTATGAAAAAATTGATAGAAAAAACGTCTCAAATAAAAGTTATTAGTTATTGTTTTTATAGCAACTTTTGTTCAATAATTTTTTTCGAAATATTTTCTGTTGTGAAATATTCACAAAAATCTTAAAATCGACACGAGTAAACTCCCATTTTTAGTCAACCGATTTTTACCAAAAGTTGATCAACTCGTTGCCATTGATGGCAGAAGCTTAAATATGAAGTTTTATAAAAATCCTTTCAGCCGAATTTGCTCTGCACGTGTACACAGACGGACAGAGGGACAGACATACGGACAGACAGACAGACGAACGGACAGACAGACCGACAGATATCATGCTAAAAATAGTCAAAACGTTATGTAGGGACCTCAATTCGTGGAGATCCATCGAAATCTCGAAATGTCAAAATCGATATGATCACGGTCGGTAAAAATAAAAAAATTGGAAATTTGTATTAATAATGACACTTAGTTCCGCTTAACCGTTTGGAACAGACAGTACACTCTGTTCCAAACGGTTAGGCGGAACTAAATGGGAATTTCGTTCTTTTAAGTTGTCACGAAAAGGGACCTTGCTTGGGTTATTTCATTTTTCACGTTGGAATGTCAAAATTTAAAATTTCAACAATGAAACCATGCAAACGAATGACATATGTCAAAATTAAATTATTTTTTTTACGTATTTTAATAACAAAAAAATAAATAAATGGGATATTTGTATTAAGAATGAAACAAAAAATCAAAATATAAAGAAAATGACATTTTAAAATGATATTAACCTTAACTAAAAAATATTTGTTGCAAGTATGATTTACAAAGCTTAAACAAAACGGCCGAAAAGCATGATTTAAACGATGAAAGTAACTAGATTGTAAAATCTATGGTCTATTTCAAAGTAGAAAAATGTGTGTAAGAAGATAGGAGCTGTTTGTCCTTGCTTGGGATTGGTTTAGATCGTCATCCCTATTACACAGTAAAAATATTGTTGTTAGTCCAAGTTGACAGATGTTCAGTGTCGTACATTGGAAATATATATTATTTATATTATTTAATTTTTCTCATAAATTTTGTTATTATTTACATATTTAGACTTTTATTCATATTCTTGAGTAGATTTTATGGAGAATATTCTCCATGTAATTTGTTTTTACGCAATTATATATTTTTTAGGTTATCTGACATATAAATATTTTTTGACAGTTGACAATTAAAAGATCAAGAAAGAGGACTAATATGAGGCCAAAAGATAGCCCAGCTGATTGTGCCCAAAGAAAAAGTTATTGATATAATTTTTAGACCTTCATATATACATATATTTTTAATTTTTATTTACAATAATTATTTAAATAAGAAACTTTAGCTCTGAAAATATATTTTTTGTTTTATTGCTTTGTTTAAACTCTTTTAGCCAAATCTCTTTTTTTATATAGAGTACATAATTTTTTAAATTAATATTTTTTTAACTTTTTCAAATTTCCCATTAAACTGAATTTATGTCGTATAAATAACGTAAGTGTATTATCTGCCTTGTTTATTTCAATATCTTATTAACCTTTTTTAAATTAAAAAAAAAATCACTTGCTAACCCAGTTGCTACGCCCATGTCCTAGTTGTAACTTATTTTAAATTTCCCGCTATACTGTATTTGATCAGTGTAAATCGTACTCGGTTCGCAGCGCTATCTACTTTTTTCTACTTAGAAATAGACCATAGTTCCGCCTAACCATTTGGAACAGACTTTATATATGGAAAAGTTCAAAAAAAAAAAATGTTTATATTTCTCACACAATGTTAATTTACTATTTTTATTATATGTGGCTTTAAAATCTGTATATGTACGTCAAATTTCAACTCTCAAAGTCATTAAACAATTTCATTAAACAGACAGAAACATGATTGGTTTTTTTATTATAGCTATGAAAGCCTAAAAGAGTATAAAAAGGTACTTACTGTTCTTTTTTCCTTTAATGTTCAGCTGAATATCATAAAATGTTTCCAATCTTGTGCTAGCATAGTGCACATTCTTGCAACGAATGTACGACATCATTTTACCTTCGAACAATTTAGGAACTGTACCCTCAACGCAAGTACCTTTCATTTTACTCTCCAATTTATCGAGGAGAACTCTCAAAAACTCCTGAACATCATGTTGCATAAAAGAATCTAATGTTTCCCATCCAAAAGATTTAGTCAGTTTCTTTGTTCCGACAGGTTTGTCACAAAACTGAAGTTCATGAAATACTCGTTGCAAAGCTAAAGCTACAGACTTGCTACTATCATCAGATTCAGTTGGCATCTTATATACAGCCTTACGTAGCTGATTAGTGAAGTATAAAGTTTGCAGGAGCGAATTCATGTAACAAGTTGCGCCTTGATTTTTCAAACCGACGTAACCAGTGTGTTTCTTACTGTCCCAAGATACACCGTGAGGAGCGTCCGCAACAACATGCACTTCCAGTGTGATACAATCATCTTTAATGTATCCTTTTTCAGGTTCTAACACGTCATTCCAACCCATGAAATGTGAAAAACCCCAATCATTTTCTTTGCTATAAAACAAGTGCTGAATTTTTCGACAAAATGGTGGTTCATCAGGTTTGTGAGAATACAATCTAAGTTCAGCGACAGCATAACATGACCAAGATGATGATTCACTTTCTCCATTACACTGCAAGAAAAATCCAAGAGATCTCTGTGTTTGTCGCTCTTGGGTTTGACTTGTTCTTGGCATAATCATTATCTTCCATGGTAGATTACGGACATAACATGGAGGTGACAAGACTGAATCCTTCAAAAACACAACAAATATTGATTTTATTCGATGATTGGTTTAAGAAACTTACCCCAACTTTAAGTTTACTAAATCCTGGAACGGTAAATCTAAAGGTGGCCTCTGACCTTGCTTCATCTTCTGCCATTTCAGTGTCTTGTATTATCGCTGAAACATTATCTTGAGGTTGTGGCCCAATGAAGTCTCCGTTTTGAGATTTTTCCATTACATCACCACCTCCATCCGTCATGGATTCAACAGTCTCAACTAATAAAAAAAAGTTATTTTAAAAGTGTCACTTTTTAAAATAACTTGATTTATGCACGGATTTTTTGATATGTGTGAACTGTCATTACTAACAAGCAATTGTTATAATGACTACTAACCAATCTACTAAATATTTATCTATTTATCATAATTCTAAACGAAACTTTCTTTAATCTGCTTAAATTGAATTGTTTTGCAGTGTTTTCAATGGCAGATAGTGACTTACATGAATGGTTCAAAGAATAGAACTGAAGAAATTCTTGACATGCTTAAGATAATACAGCCATCTGTGAAAAATAAACTTACCATCTTGTGTATCCATTTCTTCTACTTCATTATTTATCGGATTAAGATCGTTTCTTCTGTCTTGTCCTGTCACGTGGTTCATATTGTCTCCACTATGGGGCGGCGTTACCGGGGCCCCAGATTTCTCTTTGTAACCCGATCCAAAAGATCCTTTGTTCTTTTTACTATTCAACAAGGTACACTTGTCGGTAGTTTCGACGTTATTCACAGTATTTGTTGAATTCTGCGTGTTATTTTTTGTGCCGGACGCGGTAGTCAGTTTGACAAAATGCTTACTCGCGATGCGCCCAATGTCTGCTGATTTTTAAACCCTCTGAACGAGGGGTACTTACAAGAAACATATATGTGTCTCTATTAATCTTTCAGAGTTAAACTTTCAGAATTTACTTAACTTTTATAATTTTTATCTGGATTTACCTTTCGTGGCAACGGAGCACTTTTACCAGGAAAATAAACAAAATGGAGGGCAATTGCGGCTCCGTGAATGATCATGTCAAATACAACATGGACATCTTAGTGCCATCTCTACATCCACGAACTAACAACGGTGCTAAACGCGCCAATTTTAGAAGGATAAACACTAATTCAAATGTGAGTGTAGGATATTACAAAAATTTAATAACTATTCCCATACTGAACTGTAAATTTGAAAACTAAAATACGGAAAATTTGATTTGACATTAATGTTTTCCTGTCACTCAATGTAACTGGATATTTGTAATTTTTTTACTGACATGTTGGAAAGGAAAAAATGATAGGTAATAATAAAAAGACATTTATTTTGTTGTTTTATTAAATTTGTAATAAAATTGTAATATAAGTGAGCTCCCATATCCCGATCTTAATTTTACTTATATACAAATGCTTGCAGTTTCACTGTTTATACAAAACATTTTTTTTTGCTTAACAAATTGCATTTTTCACATAAAGTACATTACTCTAAGGGATTTTCTAAAGAGTAGTATTAAAATTTATCAAAAATTTGGTTAGTATAGTATACTAGTTTTGATGATTTAATAAAAAAAAAAAGCAGTTCCTTGGGTAGGATTAAAATCATTATTCACATCACCTTCCGTTACTTCATGTATGCATGTATAACACGATAAGACCATGCATCCATTTTATAAAATACTGGTTTTAAAAACTCTTCGAATAAAAATTAACAACTTAATTGTATATCAGTGTTAAATTAAATAGTTTTGTACGATTATCAATGTATAAATAAAGGGAAAAAACTGTTTTTTTAAAATACAAATGTTTTAAGGCTATCATTACCATAAGGCCATGGTTAAAATAATATTTTCTATAAATATATATCAAAAATAACCAATAACAGTTATGTATTGCTAAGTACTACATAAAAAAGGAAGCCGATATATACAGTTGGAGAGTGCTAGTTAGCGCTAGTTCGGAGCATCATCTCCATCCAGAGTTTCATCTTGGGTGGTCGAATCGTCTCCGGATCCATTGCCTCCTGGTGGAAGGGATCCTCTCTTGGAACTGCCCAAGCGACTAGGCAGCATGCTGCTAGTACCGCGCCTGTCACAACACCAAAAAAATAAACAAAAAATTAACGTGAAGTGTGAATTTTCACACATTTCAGGGTTTTGTAGGTATTTAGTCAGTGAATGATGATTATTAGAAGGCCAAACGATGAATGCCTGTCCACTACATAACACAAGTGTGGGTTTAAAATCCTTTAAATCAATTAGCACGACAAGAAAAGAGTTAGATTTTTTCTACCGTGTATCATATATCTCTAATAAAACCATAATATATATTTTAATGCATGTTTTTTTTTTTTTTTTGTTTTATTGCAAAAATATCATTTAAATCCAGACCTGGCAACACTGCGGGCGATCTTTTGTCACGCATAACGCCTACAGAGACATTGATTATATTGCGACTATATGAAAAACTAACAGATTCTCTACTAGAAATGGAATCCCAGCAACCGGCCAGTTATTTATTTATTTTCCAAGTCAATATTTGCAAAATAAATTTACGTACTTCTTCTCTACCCATAACAAAATGTATTCATGTGTATACAAATATATATTTTTTAATTTTAGCTAAGATATTAAACGAAAATCTTAATACTTGGCAAAATTTAGTCAAAATGAAATGAATTTCAAAAATCAATTACCGTTCCTTAATATGCACTTAAAGAGCTTCAATTTAATATCCCTACAATAAAATTTAAATTAAAAAAAAAAAAAAAATCAATAACACAAATACTGTAATATTTTCCACAAACGAAATCGGATAAAAAACTTGGCAAAATTTAGTCAAAATGAAATGTATTTCAAAAATCAATGTTCCTTAAAGAGCTTCAATTTAATATATTTTTTTTTTCAATTACACAATAAATGTAATATTTTTCAAAAAACGAAATCGGATAAAAAATTTCTCTCGTACGTTTCCGGTTACGAATAGCCCTCCATCTGTGAATTTTGAAACCAACTATTTAGCTCCATAAAATATTTTATATGTATTATCGTTCTTATAATTCTGTTGTCTTAGATTTTAACTACCTAATTACCTAAATTGATCATATTTACTGTCCGTCTTTGTAATTTTGAGCAAGATTTGTTAATGATGACATTATGTTAGGTTATGTAAAGGCATTCGATAACTACGGTGTCACTGATAGAATGCGATAGCCAATGTGTTTATATGTCTGTCTCATTAAAACATCTCACTAGCTATAAGCTTAGAAAATTATGCACAATCCACAACAAACTTATTTAATTTGGAGGTCTGAACGGTTTCACGTCTTACCATATGACAATCTTTCTGGTGACAGTGAACATTCCATAAGCTACAGTGCATAAGCTATTGATTTAAGAGCTCTGAATGCGGCTTAAGGGTTTTTTGGTGGTCATACCTACAAAACCCTAAAAACTCTCAAAAAACTCCCCCGAAATAAAATCAGAGAAACACACAAAGCAAAATATAAACACAGATTAATTGTATAATGTTTATTGTTTTCTAAAACTTAATTTTATATTAGTTAAAACTTATGTACAATGTCAAAATTTCAGATATTGCCAAAATAATAAAAAATTGATCTGTTATTCAGATGCCATATTTTAAAAGCAGGTTAATATTACCACCATCTAAAAGGGTTACAAAACAATCTGTCACACTGCTTTACAAAGCTCTATCTTCAACTCAACATACCAACTTAAAACACTGCCTTAGAACTGCTCTGAAGCAACTCTTCATCATTTTATGCTGCAATATTAAATTATAATAAACATAAACATTCAATTTATGATGAAATGGCATCGAAACAAAACATATACATATTTTTAGCAACGTATTTTTACTGATTATGTCTTCTGTACATGAAGCTTTTTGTTATAGACGAGACATTAAGTTCAATGCTAAATTCATAGCGCACCAAATACCGTGAGTTTATTTTATCATAGAACATAGAGGTTTAATTTCTATAACAACCGTTTATTATTATTATTATATTATTTATTTTACATCGGCCTTTATTTCTGCAACGAGGCTAATCGCCGATGCCAGGGGGCGAGCTCCTACACCTGGATGAGGTGAATGATTGTGAAATGAGAGTAATGTAAACATATTATTCTCGCCCGAATAATATCAACAACGAAGGAGGGTCGAACCATCGACCGGACAGTCGTACTGGTTTTCCGCCAGTACAAACCGCACGACTTAGTGCGCTCGGCCACTCCGTTGGCAACGTTTATTCACAGCAATGTAAAAAAGGGTGACCAACTTTTTGAAAAACCAACCCGGGAAAGAAAAAGGAGTAAAATTTAGTTTATTTAACATTTTTGTACATATTAATGAAATTATATATTATAAATGAATGAAATACGTATTATTGTCTTTTCCAGTAATATTTTTCCGAACTACTTGCCGATTTTAATAAATAGGAATGTAGTATAGGCCCAATTTTTTTTTTTTTTTTTTTTCCGTGAATATTGTTTATAGAGACATGTTTTAGAAGTACAAGGCATTTATTTTGGTCTCCGACGAAGAATTATGATGTTATTGACATAAAATAGCAACGAAATAGTTGAATTTTAAAAAATCACGTATTACTTAAAAACGTTACTATAGTCGGATTGGTGATAGGTGACTGTTACATGTATGTATCAAGTAGTGCATTCATATAATAATCTAGTTACCATTTTTCAGCGATTTTAAAAATGTTTTTTGTTATTTGTCTTAGCTGTCAGTGTCTGTTAATAATATTAATTAATAGAGCTTTCGGCCAATTATTAAATTCACAAACTTTAATTTTAAATCTGCTGGAATATTTTAGTTCCGAAAAAGAGCACAATGGGCCACTTATTTCTCTATCTTGTGTCCATCGGAATCAACAATTCGTAGAATTATAAAATGTAATAAATCTGAACTTCTCACTAACAAAATCACGAGAAAACGAAGGAAATTAAAATCTGAACCAGTTTATTTTATTGATACATTGGTACAAACGTATGGTCATGAAGTACTAAGATTACCTCCTTATCACTGCCAGTTTAACCCCATTGAACTAATTTGGGGTATAACAAAAAATTATTATGATATATATATTGGTCAAAACGGATATAGTGATAACGAAGTTTTGAAAATGTGGCAAGTAGCCTGTGATCAAATTAGTTGTGAAACTTGGGCAAAATCTGTTAAAAAAACTGTGATATCTTACGAATCACGCCGTTTCTTTCTAATGCTTTGTTTTTTATTAAAATAATTTGGAAGGTTAGTCGTCAACTTGCGTCACTATACGTTACTATGGGTATGCAAATAATTATAATGATATAGACAAAGAAAGCATATAGTATTGACAATTATAATTTTTCTTAATGAAAATGCCATGTCTGAACGGGATTTGAACCCGAGACCATAGCAACGCAAAGCACGTGTGTTACCACTACGCTACGCCGGTCGGAGAAATTTGACAATTTCTGTCCTATTTTAAAATAAACACATTTAACATTGCTGTCAATCAACGGTTGTTATAGAAATGAAACCTCTATGTTCTATGATAAAATAAACTCACAGTATAAATACCCAACAACATATAATCTACAAAATACAGTCAACAATCTATTTTATTCATTTTTTTTTTATAGAATCCCAAATGGCACTAGTATTATCCGTAGTACGTCTATAACAAAATGCTTCGTGGACATAAGCCCTTAATGACACTTTTAAAAGTGTGATACTCACCTTAATTTGCTTTTCAAGTTGTTAATTTCACGCGTCATGGATTCCTGGGACTCAAGCATATCTTCATATTCCCTCTGAGCTTTACGTTTCTGCGCTTTTTCTCTGCTTATTTCTTCCTCGGCTTCATCAAGTTGTCTCTTTAATGCTTTAACACGTGCATTTACCTTCTCCACCTGTTCTTTATATTGGTCAGCATGTCTACGTTCATCTTCAAGTTGCATAACAAGTTCCTTAATTTTCTTATCAAGTTTTCTGTTTGCCTTTTGTTGGGCAAATCTTTCTTTAGCCTCTACCTCAAGTTGTTCTTCTAGATTGGTAATCTTGCTTTCAAGGGAGGCAATTGTTGCTTTAGTTTTAGTTCTTTGGGCAGTTTCTAATTCTGCCAACTTAGCCTTCAATTCTTTGTTTTGCCTTTCTAACAATAACCGGCCTGATTCGTGTTTCTGGGATGTAGAACGCTCAGCAGCTAATTCGGTTGTAAGTTGTTCAACTGATAACTGTGCTTTCCTGGTTCGATCTAACAAAATTTCACCATTACCCTGTTCTTCTTCTAATTCTTCTTCGAGTGTTGCAATACGGGCTTCTAATCGTCTCTTTTCATCTATAAGAGTGTT
Source organism: Liopterus haemorrhoidalis (assembly GCA_963971575.1). Taxonomy (NCBI): domain Eukaryota; kingdom Metazoa; phylum Arthropoda; class Insecta; order Coleoptera; family Dytiscidae; genus Liopterus; species Liopterus haemorrhoidalis. Next base: position 690,845 of record OZ020613.1, read on the forward strand.
ACCTTTACTAGCGTTATTACTGATTTCTTCAGCTAATTCATCTCTTTCACTTTCTGCAGCACGACGAGCTCTTTCTGAAGAAGCAAGATCTTCTGTAACTTGTAAAAGTTCAGCTTCTAATGCTTTTACTTTTCTTTCAGCTTCTTTACTAGCAGCAGCTAGTTCATCTCTTGCAGCTCTTGCTTCTTCAGCATCTCTTGCACATTCTTTCCATTGTTGTTGAAGTTTCTTTAATTGTTTAAGTGTATCTTCTTTAACCTTTGAATGCATTTCAAGTTGTGCTTCGAAATCTTTAATATCACCTTCAAGTTTCTTTCTTTGTGCAACTGCTGCGGCACGTTGTTTCCGTTCTTCTTCAAGTTCAGCTTCTAAATCTCTTAATTGTTTAACAATACCACGACGTTTTTCTTCAGCTTGTTCTTCTTTAGCTTGGACATCACGTTCAAATTGAGCACGTAACGCTTGCATATTAACTTCAAGACGAAGTTTGGCATCTTCTGTTAATTGTAACTCATCTTCGAGTTCTTCGTTCTGTGCTTTTAATTCAGCAAGTTGACTTTCAAGTGACCGTTTTGCTTTTTCTAATTCATGTACGTTTTTATCTGCAGTGCCTTGATTATTGACTAATTCATCAAGTTCAGTCTGTAGTTGTCTTCTGCTTCTTTCTAATTCTTCTATTTTTTCACTGGCTTCATCCATTTCACGAGTAAGAGAAAGAACTTTAGTTTCCTTTTCTCTCGCTTCGCGTTCTGCTGCGTCACGTTCTGCGGCCATCTGTTCACTGATTGCTTTTTCTTCAGCCAAAATTTTATCGAAGTTCTTCTGTTTCTTCTCTAATTCTAATACTTTAGCACGCTGAGCTTCTAGGTCTATATTTGCGTCTTCTAATTCTGCAGCTATTTTCTTTTTACTCTTGTCTAACTTGTCATTGGCAGCTTGGAGTTCTTCTACTTGTCTTTGCAATGCTTCAATATCTTTCATCATTTTCTTTCGGGTTTCTTCTAGAATAGTGACTTGTTCACCTTCTTCTTCTGCCTTTTTCTTAGCATCAACTAACTGAGCATTAATGGCAAGTAATTGTTTCTGTAGGTTTCTCTTCGCTTCCTCTTCTTCTTCTAGCTGTTCATGTAGTGCTTCCTTATCGGTTTCAAGTTGGCGTAAGCGTGAGCTTAAGTTTAGTTTCTGCTTAGTCTCTTCCTCTAAAGCAGCTTGAGCTTCTGTAAGCTGTGATTCAGTCGTTGCTTGGGATTTAATGGCTGCAGATGCTTTTAATTCAGCGTCTTCTAATTGTTGAGCAACAGATTCTGATTCTTGTTGAAGTTTTATGGCTTTTTCTTGAAGTTCATTACGTGATCTTTCAATTTCACTTAATTTTGCTTGAATTTCAGCTAATTGACTCTCAGCTTGTTTACGTCTTCTATCACTTTCTTGTCTACTTGCACCAACACTTCGCAGTTCGGTTGCTAAATCAGCATTCTCTGCCTCTAAAGTTTGTTTTGATTTTTCAAGACCTGCCTTGGCTTTTTTAATTGATTCAAGTTGTTCATTAATAGCAGTTAATTCTTGGGTGTGTTTATGTCGCATATCGGCGATAGAAACTTCGTGAACAGTTGTTTCTTCTTCTAAAGTCTTCTTAAGTGTTGCTAGTTCTTGTTCTCTCTTAGATCTTAATTCTTGTTGAGCAGCAGTAGAATCCAAACTGTCCAATAATTCGTTTTTAAGTGCTTCGAGTTCTTCATTAAGATCGCGCTTCTGTTTTTCTGCCTTAGATCTAGCTGTTTTTTCAGCTTCTAAGTCTTCTTGAAGTTCAGTAATTTGACTTTCAAGTTCTCTCAATGCCTTTTGAGCGATTGCTTTCAAAGCACTCTCTTCATCAACTCTAACCATAGCCTGGGCTAGTTCCTCCTCTCTTTTACCTAACTGTAATTGCATTTCTTCTAACTGAGTGCGTTTCTCGGTAATCTGTTCTTTCAAATCTTGAACTTCGGATTCAATTTTTCTCTTAGATCTGTCAGATTCTTGACGTTGTTGGTGATCTTTTAGAAGTCTCTCTTCTAGATCAGCGATTGTAGCTTCATGCTTGGCTTTCAATTTGGATAGATGTTTGGCTTTTTCTTCTTCCTCAGCAAGAGTTTGAGATAAATCAGCACTACGTTCTTCGAGTATTTTTTTCTCTTTAAGTAACTTTTGATTGGTATCTTCGCTAAGAGCAAAATCTTCTTCTAATTTTTTTATTTTAGCATCACATTGCACTTTCTCAAGTTGAAGTTTCTGCCTAGCAGCTTCTTCCTCTTCAAGTTGTTCTTCTAAGTCTTGAATATTAAGTTGTAATTTTTTCTTTTCTGTGGTTAAGTTTACATTTCTTTCTTCCTCCTCTTCAATTCTAGCTTCTAAATCATTTAAAACTTCTTCAAGTTCTTGTTTTCTTGCTGCTAATCTAGCTCTCATTTCTTCAGCTTCAGCACATAATTCAACTTCAGCTTGTAATTGTTCAGCTAACATTGTTTTCTCTTCCATTGCAACTTGATATTTCTTTTCATATTCTTGAGAACTCCTCAATTGATTTTCTAATTTATCTCTTACTTGTTTAAGTTCATCTTCTTTCTGCATAAGTTTTTCTTCTTGCTTAGTAACTTCTAGAAGTGGTTTTACTTTAGTATATAAACGCCACCATTGCCAGTTTCTCAATTTTAAGTAAGCAGCACAATTTCTTTGAATAATTCTGATGGCATTGAGTTGTTGGACGCGTTTTTGATAATTACGGCGGCTTAAGAAACCTCTGCAGAACGCTTGGAAGTTAACAATGAGGTCTGTAATCTTATAATCACGTTCTTCTTCTAGATGAGCAAGTACTCCAGCACGGAAGAAAATTTTAGATTGACCAACACGATACAAATTTTGATCTAACTCAAGTGTTTTAATCATAGTTTCACAAGCTTTCTTCCCATCCATGAAACCTTTAGAAATAACATTAGGTGTAAGCAGTTCGTATCGTTGTCTAAATTCTTGGAATGGTATTCTGTTAGGGAAACCTTGACGACAAATTCTGATACCTTCAAGAACACCATTACAACGTAATTGATCGAGTACAAGTGGAGCATCGATTTTACCAGCACGTTTTTCGTGGTTAGGAATTATACAACGGACGAAATTAGGATTGGTATTTCTCAGTGTAACCATTAGATTAGCTAATTGTTCTTTGTACAGTTGGGAGACTGTACGGAACATACCTTTGGCACGACCAACTAATTCAGTGTCCTTCCAAATAAGAACTACAAATGGATCTTGGGAATTTTGAAGAAGAGAAACTACGTTTTCATTTAATGGATCCATGTTTTTCATCAACCATTTTTCAGCAGAATAATCTACTTTTCCAGCATAATGAATAATGGCAAAATCAGAAACTCCACGAAAATCTGATTTTTTGAATTTTGGATGTGTAGAATGAGCTGTAACTAATTTATCTACAAATGTTTTGTCTGTTGCTTTTGGGAATAAACATTCTTCATCTAACAGAGCCATTATACCCATTGGTTTGTCAATTAAGTCAATTGTTGGTTGTAAATCTAAACCAAAATCAATAAACTTCCATTCAATTCCTTCCCTTTGATATTCTTCTTGTTCCAAAATGAACATAGTATGGTTGAAGAGTTGTTGAAGCTTTTCATTGGTGTAATTAATGCACAACTGTTCAAAAGAGTTCAATTCAAATATTTCAAAGCCAGCAATATCAAGAATTCCGATGAAACTGGCACCTTGCCTCTTAGTGCGTCCGAGGGATCTATTAATTCTGTTCACTAGCCAACGAAACATTCTTTCATAGCAAGCTTTTGATATAGCTTCAACAGCAAATTCAACCTGTTCTTTTGTCTGTGATTTCCTAACATAATCTCTTCCGACTCTTATGTTTGGTTTTAAGAATGCTTTGGTCATTTCAGTGACCGATAGACCTAATAAATGAGCAATTTTTTGAGCAACGGTGTTATCTGGTAGAGTTGCTTGATCGGAATTTCTGTCTTGTTTGAATTGCATACAACCAAAGAGCATTACAGCTGATACTATTCTGAAGATTGAATTGAAATCTTCAGTTGTCATTCCCATGATATCCATACTTTTTACTGTTGCCTGGAATTCTGCTGAATCATCAACTCCTGGGACTAAATGGCTGTCGTTGTTGAGGAAGTTGTACGTTTTTGAGTCTTCCAAAATGAACAGTTCTGAAAAAGAACAAAAATATTAACTTAAATTTTTTCCCCTAAAAATTGTCTCACAAATTTGGGCATGTTATCGTCCGGTTCGTCTTTTGGTCCGTAATATACGGTATAAAAATATCAGGTGATTGCAAAAATTCGTGCTCGATTTGAAATAAAATTAAATAAAACACATTTTCGTAGAAAAACATTTTTATTAATCAATAATGTACTCCTCATCATTTTCTATAACTGTCTCCCAACGTTTTACAAGTTCTTGAATTCCTTCTTTGTAGAAACTGGGTGGTTTATCTTCAAAAGTAGTAAGGTAGTTTTTGACTTCTTCCACAGAAACAATTTTTTTGCCATTCAAATTATTTTGAAGAGAACAGATGAAAATCAGGGGCAAGGTCAGGGGAATACGGCGGGTGCTGGAAGATTTCCCATTTTAACTCCCTTTTTGCAGTGTCTGTTGAGCGACATGTGGTCTAGCGTTGTGGTGAAAGATGATGACTTTTCGATTAACCAAACTTGGATGTTTTGCTTGGATTTCCACATCGAGTTGGGTGAGTTGCTCACAGTACTTCTCCGCAGTTATTGTTTTGCCACGTGGAAGAAGCTCGAAATAAAGTATTCCTCTGCAATCCCACCAGACACATAACACTTTCATTGGTTATAATTCAGCTTTTGCCAAAGATTCTTCTCGTTCACTCCCATGCTTCCAGCTTCTTTTTGTTTTTATGTTGTGATACATAATACATTTTTCATCTCCAGTTCTTACTCGATCCAAAAAAGGTTCATTTTGTTAACGGGCAAGGAGAGAAACGGCAGTGGAAACACGTTTCAGTTTGTTCCGTTCTGTCAAAATGTGCGGAACCCATATATCGAGTTTCGAAATATAGCCAAGTTTTTTTAAATGGCGAAATGCTGTCGATTTGTCAACATTTAACTTCTCAGCAATCTCTTCGGTCGAAATCCCTGGATTACTATTCACCAAATCACGGATACAGTCATTATTACACGGGCACGAACTTTTGCAATCACCTGATACAGTCTGTTCCAAACGGTTAAGCGGAACTAAATGAGAATTTAGTTCTTTTAGGTTGTCACGAGAAGGGACCTTGCTTGGGTTATTTCATTTTTCACGTTGGGATGTCAAAATTTAAAATTCCAACAATGAAACCATGGAAACGAATGACATATGTCAAAATTAAATATTTTTTTCACATATTTTAATGACAAAAAAATAAATAAATGGGAAATTTGTATTAAGAATGACACAAAAAATCAAAATATAAAGAAAATGACATTTTAAAATGATATTAACCTTAACCAAAAAATGTTTATTGTAAGTATGATTTACAAAGCTTAAATAAAACGGCCGAAAGGCACGATTTAAACGACGAAAGTAACTAGATCGCAAAATCTAGTTCCGCTTAACCGTTTGGAACAGACTGTAGTTAAAATATAAAATATACAAATATAAAAATAAATAAATTTGAGAAGGAACAAGAAATAAAACACTTAAAACTGGGTACTCCACGGGCGGGGCAAGTACCCCCTCTTGCTTGTTACAGCGGGCACGCATGCTTGTGCCCAATCTAAACGAAACATTACAGCTTTACGCGAAAATCTAACAATTCCTTACTTTTTTGTTCAGTCGATGCTCCACACAATAACTGGTAGAAAATGTGGAAAGTTCTCTCGTTCTTAGCTTGACGTATGGCACGTGATTTTTCCAATAAATAAGTTTCAATATTGGCACCAGCAATATATCCAGATGCATCGAAATTGATTCTGATAAATTTACCCTATAAAATAAATAATAAAATTGAAACAAATATAAAATAAATGCAGATTTTATAAAAAGGTTTTTACTTACGAAACGGGATGAATTATCATTCTTGACTGTTTTTGCGTTACCAAAGGCTTCCAATATTGGATTAGCTTGAAGTAATTGTTGTTCTAATCCACCCTGTATAACAAGAATCAGTATTAGTATCACATTACATAAAGAAATTAAATTTGTTAAATAAATAATTTAAGTTTTTAACACCTAAAAACTTTTGAGTTTTTTATTTAGTATAATTTACTTATATAAGATTAATAAATAAATAAATCATTCGGTAAGTTTCACAAATATAAGTTTAATGTTACTCTATACGTGTTTCGGTAGTGACGCCATCTACAGGAGTTCAAATTATAAACTAAACTTATTTTTTAACAGATACATTCAGTGGGAACAAATATTAATGGTAGGGAATACAAGTGTAAACCATACTAGCAGATAAGGGAATTTTTTTTTTTTACCGATTTATTAGGGGTGAGTTGTAAACGTCAATCTGGTCATTCATTAATTACCCTTTTTACACTAGATCTTTAAGATCGGATGTTAAAGTGAATGTATCTTTAAACGCTAATGTGAAACCGTATGGCCTCGTCTAAATACAAGCGATGTTTAAGACAGAGATCTGCGTCTTAAACATCGTCCGCAATGCCAACTTAATTTCTATTATAAAAAAATACTCCTTGAATTTGTGCTGTCAACATTTTATATTATCATAAACAAGAATACTGTATTATATCGACGTTATAAGAAGTTTATACTTATTGTTATAATAAAATTATTTATTTTAATAATGTGTTTAATAAAATACAGAGCTACAATAATTGAGATAAAATGTATCGACTTACATGTTAATACAGGTGTAATATATTCTTTATTGTAGTGCCTTTATTGTAGAACGAAATGAAATATCCATATTTGTTTATAATAATTCAAAATGTGCGTCTGCGCAGACAGTTCAAAACTGATAATTTCATGACGGTAACTTAAGGACAAAATTACTGTAGCTGATGACATCACCAGAGATTTAAACATCAAGTGTGAAAGCATACCGATCTTAATCATCGGTGAACTTTAAGTTCACTCGCCTTAAAGATCTAGTGTGAAAAGGGTATAAGGGAATTCCAGAGTTAATATTTTTGTGAATTTCTCGGTATTCTAAAAGGTTCAGTTTAAGGCTTTTATGTTGAATGTGTAAGATTTTAAAGTCATTAACGGAAAGGTTATGATTATTGGGATGATATGTTCTGCTATGTTGGACTGTTCTACTTTTTTATTTTGGATGGCTTTCAAATGTTCACCAAATCTTGTAGCAAATTTTCGACCAGTTTGTCCTATATATATTGTTGAACAATCTTGGCACGATGCTTGATAAACTCCACTTTTGTTGTGTAAATCAGTTTTATCTAAATTATTATTAACGAGTAAATTTTTAATTGTATATTTATTATAAAAGGCTGGAGTTATATTTGATTTCTTTAATTTTGATCCTATTTTGAAACTAACCTGGCCGTGAAAGGGTATTTTTTTATAAATTTTTGTATCTGATATACTTGGGGGATAAAAATATATTAGCTTATTTATTTGAGCTTTGTGTTTATAATTAGCTTATACGAGTGCTTTATTTATTTATTAATCTTTAAAATCTTTAAATTATATTCACTCCTCTGTCAATTATAATTTACTTAGGCCCGGTCTTTCCACCTTCAGATAAAGTTCCAGGTAACTATCTGACAGATAAGGTTATTTGTAACTTCATCTGCTGAATAAATGTCAATACCAGTCAGTGAATCCAATACGTCAGTCTCAATATCTGTTAGATAACTATCCGATAGATACATTTGTATAGAAAGAAGGGATGATATTTACTCAGCAGATGAAGTTACAAATAACCTTATCTGTCAGATAGCTACCTGGAACTTTATCTGAAAGTGGAAAGACCGGGCCTTATAGTTTTACTATGAATTAAGATTTTTTTTTAAATTATACTAGTTAACAATTAACAATAATAAATATTTTTGTCGGCCATAGCGATTTAACATGTAAAATAGTAAATATGCTATTTCCTGCATCCTTAATTGTTTTAGAGAAAAACTGCAAGAGATAACATTTATTTAGAATTGTATTAATCCGTAGCATTGGCTTTTTTAGACCCTCTTTCGACTATTCTCTCTTAATTTGCTGCTCTAGGTACCTTTTTTACCTAGTTTACTGTATGGCTACCAATATTTTACTTGAGCTGTCGAGATCCTTAATTGTTTTAGAGAAAAAGTGCAAGAGATAACATTTATTTAGAATTGTATTAATCCGTAGTATTGGCTTATTTTAGACCCTCTTTCGGCTATTCTCTCTTGACTTGCTGCCCTCGGTACCCTTTTTTTACCTAGTTTACTGTATGGCTACCGCTGGTATATCCAATATTTTACTTGAGCTGTCGAGACAGATAGTTCACCACGTGTTTATTTCCCCTAACCCCTCTCTGTAAATTGATACACCTAAGCCCTTGGGGATAATAGACCAAAATTCTATCAGTATATAAAATTGCATAGGGGTGCATACCATACACATGCAAACTTTAAAAATACGCAAATTGTGTTTTTGAGATGGAAATATCTGATTTAAAAGATTGAAGAAGTTTTTGGAATGAATGTATCACTCTTGAAGGAGAGTATGTTGATGAATAAAGTCGAGTTTCTAAAAAAAAAAATTGTTTTTCTTAGTTAGACCGGACACTTATTGAGCGACGTGGTATGTACTCGATTGTGGATATTTTGTTTGATTCGTAACTTTAATAAAATAAATGTTTTAAATTTTTGTAAGAACACAAGAAAGTTATTATTTTCGTTGTGAACTCTCAGAGTAACGCATTTACCGTGGAAGTAGAAGTGAACTTTACTCTCAAGTTCATTCACATACACTGTAATAAATCAATAGAACACTTGGATTTGGAAAAATTACTTTTTGTATTTTTTAAAAATGTTTTCCTGTCAAAAGAGCTTATAAAGCACGCCTAGGAGAAGAACGGCGCTATGCTGTGATGCCTATGATTGTTAGCGATAGATACTAACAAATTTCACACATCACTTCAGTGTAATACCATTATTAATAATTATTATCCGATTAGATCGGCATTGCTACAGAGAACTTATAATTTATTGTACGATGTTAATATTGCCTTTGGATAATTGCAACTGATTCGTATCTATTCAAAAGTGAATTTATGTTTGCACTTTCAATATGTACATTATTTGCATAGAATATACAATCATTATTCCTGTAATATTGCTTTTATTTACTTCTATACATTTTAAATAATTAATAGTAATAATAGCACTGTCCAACAAAATAATTTTTACCGACCGCCAACCGATATATCGATATTTCGAAAATATCGATACGTTAGAAAAATATATCGATATTTTTATATCGATATTTGAAATGCGATATATCGCGCAAAATATCGATATTCGCACAAAATATCGGTATTCTTGTATATTTTTTACAAGCTTGTATATTTTTTATATGCTGTTCACTTTTATAAAAACAAACTATAGGCTATTCCAAACGTTTAGGCGGCACTAGATTTTGAAATCTAGTAATTTTTATCTATTAATTCGGACTTTCGGTCATTTTGTTTAAGCTTTGTAAATCATGCTCACATTTAAATTCTAGATTAAATTTATTGTCATTATAAAATGTCCTTTTCATTGCATTTTAATTTTTTGTCATTCTTAATAAAAATTTCCCATTTATTTATGTTTTTGTCTTCAAAATATGGAAAAATTAAAATATTTGACATATGTCATTCGTTTCCGTGGTTTCACTGTTTTAATTTTCACATACCAAAACTGAAACATGAAATAACCCAAGCAAGGTCCGTTTTCGTGACAACCTAAAATAACGAAATTTCCATTTAGTTCCGCCTAATCACTTGGAATAGCCTGTAAGACGAAATTTTTATTTTATAATTTGCACCTTCAAAATTATATGTCATGTCGGTATTAAAAAATTATAAAAAATGTCACTTTCTTAATAATGATCATAACTAATAAATCTAAAGTCGGTTTTACTGCGTAAGGAATATTTATGATTGACATTTAAAGTCCATAATACACAATAAAAGTAACCAAAAAGTTCTGGTTTGTCCACAAAAGTGGACAGCATATATATATTTAATTAAGAGAGCAGTTAACTAGGAAAATATTAGAAAGTTGGTTGGTAGCTGGGTGAGTACCAACTGTAAAGAGATTGTCTGTCAAGTGACGACTTATTTTCCCGCCAAGCCAACAAAAAAAAACTGTATTTTATATATCTTACATGTTACGTGTTAATTATTTCGATATATCGAACATATCGATATTTTTACTTCGATATATATCGAATATCGATATCACACTTACGATATATCGAATCGCGCATATATCGATATTCAAAAATAAATTCCCATCCCTAATTGTGATGATACCAATTTTGACGTTTCGAGATTTCGATGGATCTCCACGAATTGAGGTCCCTGCATAACGTTTTGACTATTTTTAGCATTATGTCTGTCCGTCTGTCTGTCTGTCTGTCTGTCTGTCTGTCTGTCTGTCCGTCTGTCCGTTTGTCTGTGTACACGTGCAGAGCAAATTCGGCTGAAAGGATTTTTATGAAACTTCATATTTAAGCTTCTGCCATCAATGGCACGAGTTGATTAACTTTTGGTAAAAAACGGTTGACTAAAAATGGGAGCTTACTCGTGTCGATTTTAAGATTTTTGCGAATATTTCACAACAAAAAAATATCTCGAAAAAATTTATTAAACAAAAGTTGCTATAAAAGCAATAACTAATAACTTTTATTTGAGACGTTTTTTGATGAAACGAAAAATTTCTGTAAAATTTTTCGAAATTTTTTCCGTCTCAATTTTTTTATATTTATATGTAACGTTTCCATGGTCATGATAAATAATATCTCTGTTAGAAAATATTAGGTCAAGTTATTTCTACTCTGCTGCTAGAATGTAATTTATATAAGTACTTTATGATGGCGGTCGGTCCTGTGGTGGCCACAGCTGATTTTTTTATCTTGGTGCCGGAAAAGTAACAACTGATTTTGGATATTTTTGATGTGCTGATTCCAAAAATACCTGACTCTTTTTCGTAGCAGCTCTAGTTTTTGAGATACAGACTAATTGATTTTAGTTTTTTATCTAAAAACGGTGGTCGATTAATTAACGGTGGAAACAATTTTTTTTATGAATTTCTTTTATTTCTCGACCCACACTATGCACCATAATATCAACTTTCAATCCCATTTTGGGCCCGAAATGGCTTTTATGAATGATATATATGTTCAGTAAATAAAATTCATTCATAAAAAAAAAATTGTTTTTTTTTTTTCCAGTTTTAAATTTTTTATTCATTACTGAAGGGGTTAACTGATTACATTTTAGCGTTTCTTCTGTTCAGAAATACGGTAGTCGGATAACACTAAACAAAACAACGTTAAATTGGGTAACCCGCTTACATAAATAAAAATACACATTCATTAATATATAAACAATAAACTACAATAAATTTAATAGAATATTTGGTCATTGTCGTAAAAAGAACAAATGTCCAAGTGTATTAATTAATTATGCATCAACTCATGATTAGCCCTTAATGTTAATGATTTTTAGGGCATTGATGTGTGTATGTGAGGGACAAGTGTTCCAGATTACTCCCGGGACACAGGGAAGGGTGTCATTGACCCCGACTTTCCCTTTCTCATTCAGAGCTCGTGTCAAAAGGGAAGGTTTCATAAACTTCTCGTGGTATCCGCCAGCTCAACTAGGATTACGAGAAATTCAAATAACATCGTTTTCTCCGCGAATAAGTAGTTTTAACTGTTATTGTTAAAGTATTATTTACAATTAGTTTAGAATATTGTAATTATCTAGCATAACTAAGCTTATAAAATAAAAAAGCATAAATTCTTCCTTCTTCTTTAAATTACGTACCGAAAATTCCCTCGTCGGACTCTGTGGCTGCGTGTAACAATATTAAAAATTATGCTAGCATCTCTACTTAAAAAAATAAAGATGCCAATAGATTTCTAGATAAAAATTATGCGCCAAGTGCTACTTAATTAAAGCAAAACTATCTGCCTAACTTAATTGCTTAAATATAAACCTACACCTAAAGAAATGGAAAAGAAAAAAAGAATAATCTACTTACGATAAGTGCTAGATTTGGTGGCTGCATCATCCAGGATAGATCCATGCAAAAGACATACATTTAAGAATACTTATCACCAACATGCAATACTTTTAATAAATAATAAATTGTATTTAGAAACACAGAATACACACAAGTTGTGTTAAATACTTTTTAAACACCTTTTTACGTGTATGACAATGATGATTTGATACATCGTTGTTTATTTAGGTCCAGTTTTTCTACCTTGAGGTGAACCTCTATATATCTATCTGACAGATAAGGTTATGATACTTTCTGTGCTGAATAAATGTCATCCCGTCTTTCAATACAAATTTATCTATCGAATAGTTATTTAACAGATAATTAGACGTATTGAATTCACTGATTGGTATACTAGCGTCGGAGAATCAACGCAGTTACGTCACACGACGTAAAAAATTGCATTGTTCCAGACAATACAGTCGTTTGTTACGTCGTGTAACGTAACTGCGTTGATTCGCCGACGCTAGTATACTGACATTTATTCAGTAGATTAAGTTCCATATAACCTTAACTATCAGACAGAGGTTTACCTGAAGGTGGAAAGACCAGGCCTTAGTCTAGAAAAAAATTGAGGCTTTATTCGTTTTGTTTGGCTTTAATCGTTTTATACGTTTTCAGATCATTATTTTTAATGACATTTATATTATTTGTTAAAATTGTGAATTAAAAAAACTATAACTCATAAACAGATAGCGACCTGCGGTTGAAATTTTTGGATTCTACATAGTTTATTTAATCTAAAAAAAAAAAAAAAAATGTGACCTTAATCATTTAATGGGTTTGGAGAACATGATATTTTTTTTTAAATAGAATAATTTGCATTATTTGTGAAAAATGTGAATTAAAAAAAGCACAATTCAAAAACGGTTAGAGATAGCGACCTGCGGTTGAAATTTTTGGATTCTCCATAGTTTATTTAGTCTAAAAAAAAATTGTGGCCTAATCATTTAATGGGTTTGGAGAATATGATATATATATTTTTTAAATAGAATAATTTACATTATTTGTGAAAAATGTGAATTAAAAAAAGCACAATTCAAAAACGGTTAGAGATAGCGACCTGCGGTTGAAATTTTTGGATTCTTTATAGTTTATTTAGTCTAAAAAAAATTTGTGGCTTTAATCATTTAATGCGTTTTGAGAGTATGACAATTTTTTTTAATGGCATAATTTACGTTGTTTGTGAAAAATGTGAATTTTAAAAAAATCAGAACTCAAAAACGGTTAGAGGTAGCGACCAGTGGTTGAAATTTTTGGTTTCTTCATAGTTTATTTAGTTAAGAAAAAATTTGGGGCTTTAATCATTTAATGCGTTTTGAGATTATGACAATTTTTTTAATGATATATATTACAATAATTTACGTTATTTGTGAAAAATGTGAATTTAAAAAAAAAATCACAACTCAAAATCGGTTAGAGATAACGACCTGAAGTTAGAATTTTTGGATTCCTCATAGTTTATTTAATCTAGAAAACATTTTAGGCTTTATTTGTTTTAAGTATTTTAAAATTATGACAAATTTTAATATGGCATGATTTATAGATATTTTCATCTTCACATGGACATATCTCAAAAACGAAATGCGATAAAGACCTGCGGTTGAAATTTTTTAAATCTGGAGGTCCTAATTGACTTGTAACCTTATTTTGAAACAAAAAAATTTTTAGAAAATTTTTCATTTTTTTTTATTTTTTTGAAAATTTTATTAAATCCTAACTAAAAAATGATTAGGGATAAAAATCTGCGGTTTGAATTTTTAAAATTCTCCTACATTGTTTAATCTAGAAAAAAATTTGGGCTTTAATAAACCAATTATTAAGTTTTGTACAGACAGTAATCCAAAACCCTTGAAAATGGCCAAAAATTGAAAAAATCGTAAGGGGTACCCCTTACGATTTTTTCAATTTCTAAGCAAAAAATTTTTATCTCCGATTTTATTGAAAATTGGTACAAATATGTATTTTCGGTCATAGATCAAGAAAATATGGTCCATTTTGAAGTTTGGGCAAAACTTTTGGAATTATAGGCAAAAAACTGACCCAAATTGGCTCTAACTCAAAAACTAAGAAAGCATGAATTTTTTAAATAATTTTTTCATAATCCTAACCCCAAAATTAGCTTAAAACTATATTTTGGCTAAAATCGGAGTCAAAAATTTTTGACCAAAATTTGGGTATTTTTTTTTTTAAATAAAATTTCTTGTAAAGTTGGTATACTTATACAATATGAGCCTTAAATCACAAATATATGGTTACTTTTGAGTTACGGTCTAAAATTTTGGCATTTGTGGCAAAAAAGGAAAAAAAAGATAGTCCACAAAAAGGTTCAGAGCCTTTTTGTTCTAATAACTTTAGGAGTGCCGCAGGGTTCATACCTAGGACCTTTCCTGTAATTAGGCGAGTTTTTATATTAATGTACAGTACCTAGACAAAATATTATAACCACTTATGATGTTTTAAAAAATCATTGTTTTACACAAAATCAACAAAATAGTAATACACCAATTTTATTTTTATTTTGTATTTTATTATTTCAAATTATTTTAGTACATTTATAAAATGTTTTTTAATATTTTGTGTTGTCCCCCTTTGCTTTTATTATTGCCGCAATTCTTGGAGGCATACTCTCAATACATGCCCTAATACAATTTTCAATTTCTGGAGAGCCATGCCATACTTTTTTAATATTATGTATTAACTTGTTTATTAGTATTATTTAAATCATAAACAAGTCTTTTCAGGAGGTTCCAAACATTTTTGATAGGATTGACATCCGGCGGATTACCTGCCCAGGACAAAATCGATACTTTTTGTTCTTGCAAATCAGTCTCAGAATAAAAATACAGAGTAAAATCGCTTATCTTTTAATACATACACGATATGTTAAAGAAATAAATAAAGTAACATTTAATATTTTATAAAGTAGTTATAATATTTTGTCTAGGTACTGTATCTCTTTTTAATTAACAATTATATTTAAGAAAAGTGAGAAATATTTTTACTGCAAATATTATCAAACAGTAAAATTTTATCAGAGTCTTTGATGGCTGCTTGTGGTTACAGAGACAATATTTGTTTACCAAACTTCAAAGAAACCGAAACGTATTTGTTCTTCTGTGTATTCTGTGTTGAAAACATAAAATTCAATATTGAATAGAGTTGCAAAGAATAGAATACTACTGTGCAATAGGTTTCAATTATGTGATAGAAACTATGTATAGAAAATTATAATATACACTAAAATTAATAAAAGGCTGAACTTCTTGAGCCTTTTGATATGGACACACTTAAAACTTTATACAATTTAATCATGAAATAAAATATTTTGAAAGAAAAAAACAACTAGAAAAAATTGTCTGAATATTCGGGATATTATATTAGGATCTATGGTCTATTTCAAATTAAAAAAAAAGTAGATAGCGGTGCGAACCGAGTACGATTTACACTGGACAAATACAGTATAGCGGAAAATAAAATACAACTAGGACATGGGCGTAGTAACTGGGTTAGCAAGTGATTTTTTTTAATTTAAAAAAGGTTAATAAGATATTGAAATAAACAAGGCAGATAATACACTTACGTTATTTATACGACATAAATTCAGTTTAATGGGAAATTTGAAAAAGTTAAAAAAATATTAATTTTAAAAATTATGTACTATACTGCGTTCAAAGGTGAGTTTGCAGTACAGGGCATATGGAGTAGTTCTTTTTCATACTCTTCGATTTTAAATAAAGCAATAAAACAAACAATATATCTTCAGAACTAAAGTTTCTTATTTAAATAATTATTGTAAATAAAAATTAAAAATATATGTATATATGAAAGTCTAAAAATTATATCAATAACTTCTTCTCTGGGCACAATCAGCTGAGCTGTCTTTTGGCCTCACATTAGTCCTCTATCTTGATCTGTTAATTGTCAAGTGTCCAAAAATATTTATATGTCAGATAACATAAAAAATATATAACTACGTAAAAACAAATTACATGGAGAATTTTCACCATAAAATCTACGCCAAGAATATAAATAAAAGTCTAAATATGTAAATAATAACCAAATATATGAAAAAAATTAAATAATATAAATAATACAGTCTGTTCCAAACGGTTAAGCGGAACTAAATGGGAATTTAGTTCTTTTAGGTTGTCACGAGAAGAGACCTTGCTTAAGTTATTTCATTTTTCATGTTGGGATGTCAAAATTTAAAATTCCAACAAAGAAACCATGGAAACGAATGACATATGTCAAAATTAAATATTTTTTTTATGTATTTTATTGACAAAAAAATAAATAAATGGGAAATTTGTATTAAGAATGACACAAAAAATCAAAATATAAAGAAAATGACATTTTAAAATGATATTAACCTTAACCAAAAAATGTTTATTGTAAGTATGATTTACAAAGCTTAAACAAAACGGCCGAAAGGCACGATTTAAACGATGAAAGTAACTAGATTGCAAAATCTAGTTCCGCTTAACCGTTTGGAACAGACTGTATATATTGTACGACACTGAACTGTCAATTTGGACTAAAAACAATATTTTTACAGTGTAATAGGGATGACGATCTAAACCAATCCGAAGCAAGGACAGCTCCTATCTTCTTACATACATTTTTCTACTTTGAAATAGACCATAGTGAATAAAACGAAAAGAACGTTATTTTTTAAACAAATATTTCTAATAGACCATTGCCTTCATAACATTTAAAAGGATATAACAATATTTAGAAATCTCAGCGTACATTATCAACAATAAACAGATTGCAAATTGTCTATAAAATATTTAGATAAAGACACTTAATATTTGCACTAAATATTAAAAATACATTAAATTTGATAAGCGTTTAAATAAAATAAATAATTTCTATGACATAATATCTAGCGGCAACTTCAGACAAAAAAATTAAATCAAAACATATTTTAGCTTTGAACTAATCAATGAAAGCTATAAAATATTTATAGCAAATTTTGCATTTAAACAAAGATAAAAGCTTTTTTATACTCGGTGTCCAAATTGACCTTCCGATTTAAATTGGCCGCCATTTATACTTATTTTCCTTGAATATTTGGCAGCATAATTTGCTATTTTGAATTGGGCGCCAGGAAACGAGGTTTGTCCGCTAGATGGTGCGGATCGTTTCCTTCGAATGGGTGGGTCGGGACGTTTTTACCAAAATGGGGAATGTTTTGCTGAAAAACTACAATAAAACGCCGTATTTCGGAAGAAATCCACCATCTGTCAAAGTAAGGTGATCATACGTCTCAAATTTGCTGGGACAGTCCCGAATTTCCACCTTGCATCCCGAATTTTTTCAGAGGCAATATTTGTCCCCAATTCGGTTTTTTTGTGCCGAATACGGTTTTTTTTGTCCCGAATCGTCCCGAATTTTAGAAAAGGTACTTATTTACAATATTTAATTTTAATATATATCAACTAAAATTATTTTTACAAAACTTGAACTAAAAAAAAAATCTACCGAAAGGGTACTTTCCTTGAAGAACAGCTTTTGGAAAAGTGACAAGACTCAACTTGATGTAGGCACATTAAAACAATATCACTGATTAAAGTAAATTATGAAGAAAACTGTACGGATTTTTATAAAATGCTTCAAAGCAAAAAGAACTACTCAAAAAGATCGGAAAAATATAAAAAGTTCTACTGAGTAATTTTAATGAATAAATTTTGAATTTATTTAACAAATACTGTGATTTTAATAATATAAGTTAATTATCTGTGATTGGAAATTTTTATTTATTATAAATTATAATAATTTGTATATAAATATAATAATCCCCCCCCCCCTCTATGAGCTTCCGTCCCGATTTTGAACTAAAAAATATGGTCACCTTAGTCCACCTTAAAGTCATTGAAAATTTTATGAAAAAATTTCAACAGTCTGGGTCAATAGAAGTCAACAGACTTCTTTGCTTGGAGTATATAATTATTCATTATTAACCGCAACATTTGTACTTGAAAATAAAATAATAAAATTATAACAAGTATTTTGTGTGCTTTATTATTAAATTTAAATCGGAAGATCAAATTTGGATACCTTTTATTCAAACTAATTTTAAAAATTAAAATGAGTTTAAAATATAGTAAAGAAGCAAAATTGAATGACTTACCGCTCCAGAGGATCCTTTTGGTTTGGATGCTGCTACGTACGCCAGATATTGAATGACTTTTTTAGTGTTTTCTGTTTTACCAGCTCCAGATTCACCAGTACATAGAATGGATTGATCTTCTCGATCTGCAACAATACAATAACATTGTGTAACATTGTACAGAATTGCAAATAATGACTTTTCCATCCCTTTACATTTAACATTGCCTTCTATATGCCCACAAAAATTTACAACATTTGTCAACTTTTGAACAGGTTCACTCTCATAATACTTGAAATAAGTGAAACATATTCTAACTTTACACGCTTAACTAAATCAAGAAATGGTACAAATTATTACTGTACCAATTTTTTTAATATATTACCTGTCGAACTGAAAAACCTAAGCTACCAAAATTTTAAAAATAGTATTAAGAAAATTTTAATCAATCATGCTTTTTATACATTTGACGAATTTTTAATATGTATATTGTAATATGTAATATTTTTATTTTGTATTTTGTAAACACTTATTTTTATACTCTGACTGACTAAAAACACTTTGTATGTAACTTAGTCAATAAATATATATTATTATATTATTATTATTATTTCTTGTCAATCCCTCCGGTTCCGAAATTTTACTTGAGTATGAATGCGCGATTCTCTCTATTAGTAGTTCCTCTGAGGGGGGGGGGGGGGCTAAAAATATAATCCATCCCAATGGAAGAGAAAGCTACTTAGACTTACTCTTAATACTAAAAAAATTCTTCAAAGTCGATATTCTTAAGCAGGGCTTCGAACCATTATTTTTTTCGTTTTGGTTTTTGTTCCGGTTCAACTAAAAAAATATATATCAGTTCGGTTTCGGTTTTCGTTCCGGCAAAAATAACGTTTTTTTTTCGGTTTTCGGTTCTTTTTTAAATGCTTTTATTTGTGTTAGAAATTTATTTCCTAATATAATTTAGAAGAACATTGTATTCCTTATTTTGTAATCTTTTTGGTTCTGAGCGTCCCCCCCCCCCCAAACTAACAGAAGTTGATTTTTTTTTTTACTTAACATGTTCGCGGACAGTTTTGTACAATGAGATGTACCCAAAATGTCACTTTTTTAGATGTTTGTTTATAATAGGACATTTACTGTGTTTGGTATGTTCCTGATAGGACAGTTTATACTAGTTTTCATATACTTAAATGGAATTAAAACCTGCCCCAGCCGTCATTTGTATATTTGAATAAAAAAGTAGAGCGGTTTAGACCGTCATGACCTGAGCTAGGAAATATTCGACGGCTATAGCCGTACTGTCCGCGAACAGTTTAAAAAAATACGATTTTTTTTTGCTCATCAGTTTAAAAAATTATCTTAAATAAAATATATTTTATATTTTGGTTCACTCCCATAAACATTATCTGAACCGAAATAAACCGATATTTTTTTTCGGTTCAGCTCTGGTTTTCGTTCCGACAAAAATAACAGTTTTTTTCGGTTTACGGTTTTCGGTTCAGTTCCGGTTCGAAGCCCTGTTCTTAAGTAAAACTGTACTTATACCTAACTACATAAATAAATATTCCCTACAAGAAACAACTCAATTTAATCACAATATTTAGACTGTAAATTATGAAAATCATAACATTTGACAAGAGTTTAGTATCATAAATGCCACTTCAAAACATGAACTATATAAATTACAATAAAATAAAACGGAACATTATAATATTTCCCATAATATTGCATATTAGCCTGAATCATGCAATGCATGTAAAGTCACTATTAGATTATAACTAGAAGATTACATAGTGTTATGTTGGCATACCTTGTAACATAGAACGGTAGGCGGTATCGGTAATTGCGAATACATGGGGAGGCACCTCATGCCTCTTGATTCCTTTATATCTCTCCATAATCTTCTCCGTGTAGATTGGTAGCTTTTTATATGGATTCACGACCACGCAGAACAACCCAGAGTAAGTCTAGAAAAAATAAATAAATTATTAATATATTATTACCGCCATCAATGAAAATTAGGTGTTAACATCATTTAATACGATTAGATCTTATAGTTAAATCATAATGTTAAACGCAGATTTACTTATCTTAATATAAGGGTGGGACGTTGTATAATATATCAATTTAAATAATTCGCCGACAAGTTTCATGAATTTGATGACCTATAGTCGGATTGCTGATAGGTGACTGTTACATGTATGTATCAAGAATTGCAATCATATAATAATCTAGTTACCATTTTTCAGCGATTTTAAAAATATTTTTTGTTATTTGCCTTAGCTGTCAGTGTCTGTTAATAATATTAATTAATAGATCTTGCGGCCAATTATTAAATTCACAAACTTTAATTTTAAATCTGCTGGAATATTTTAATTCCGAAAAAGAGAACAATGTGCCACTTATTTCTCTATCTTGTGTCCATCAAAGAGTAGCAGCTGCCTTAAAGATTTCAGAATCAACAATTTGTAGAATTATAAAATGTAATAAATCTGAACTTCTCACTAACAAAATCACGAGAAAACGAAGGAAATTAAAATCTGAACCAGTTTATTTTATTGATACATTGGTACAAACGTATGGTCATGAAGTACTAAGATTACCTCCTTATCACTGCCAGTTTAACCCCATTGAACTAATTTGGGGTATAACAAAAAAATATTATGATAGACATATTGGTCAAAACGGATATAGTGATAATGAAGTTTTGAAAATGTGGCAAGTAGCCTGTGATCAAATTAGTTGTGAAACTTGGGCAAAATCTGTTAAAAAAATCGAAAATTTAATAAATGAATGGTGGGAAAGGGAAAGGATTGTTGATGATATTAATCCAATAATAATAAATACAAGAAATGACAGCGATAGTTCAGATGACGACGATATCATGCATTACAGTCACTAATTTTTTCAAATCCAGAATTTACTAAACTTAGTCAGGCATTCAGCTTTACGTTTATTTTTACGCTTAGGACAAAGATACAGATCTTAGTTTTTTTACTTTTCCCAAGAAAAATGGAGGGAAAGTTAATATTAAGTCCAAATTTTCGTAATATTATTCTGTTATACACATCGATAGATGTGTAACGCTTAAAAATTAAAAAATGTCGCAAATACTTATATAACAAAAATTGGATATAATAAGAAAACAAATCTTATTATTAATTTTTTGATTAGATGCAAAAAATATCGCAAATATTTACTCCCATTTTAATAAATAATCTATCATTAGTAAATAATTCAAGATACTTTTAACATACTTGTTATTATAAAATAGGGCAACAGTAAATTAAATTCTAGGCTTCAAAGAAATATTAGAAATATTTGTCATGACCTTTTCATTACCTAATTATATAAAGTCAACTTTTATATATATATTAAATTCCTCAATCGTTACAATTTGTATCATTAAATAGTTTAAATAAAACAAATATTTCATAAAAAACAGTTATTACCTATCAAATAAAATATAATTCGTTAACATATGAAAAGCAACAAAAAAAAACTTAAAACCTTGCATAAAAACATAAAAATATTGTTTTGTCTACCTAATATCCTGTCGCAAAAAGTTCAGTTATATATTTCAGTTTATTGAACTAGAAATCATTTGAATGTTTATCTCTCAGAATAATTTCCAGCGATTAAATTAAAGATATTTTGCATATTTTGTTTTAGCGGTCGTACACCTGGGGATTTTGTTAATATATTAGGCATTTACAATTAATCAAACCACAAGATTGCTCAGAATGATCTGATGACGTCACAAAATTAGTTCGGATTGCTCAGCAACATAATCGTAATAGACCGGGAGCTCATGACAGTTTTTGGTCTCCGATTTCATACAGCATGCCTTTTGGAGGAGAGAATATTTACCCTGTGACAACAAAAAAGGGATGGTACTAAACCCCTGCACGCTTTCCGGTCATAGGGAAAATTGCATTTCCACTTAAACACAAAATTTTTGTGCTTTTCTCTGATTTTAATATTGCTTGCCCTTTTGTCAAAAGAAAGTTATAACAAATTTAAAGTCTTTTAAATATATGCATGCGATTCGGAGGGTCCCAAAGGGCTCAAACGGTCATATGATCTTGTAATAAAAAAATATGATTTTCCGCGTTTTCATACAGCATGACTATAATTAAAAGACTTTAAATTTGTTATAACTTTCTTTTGACAAAAGGGCAAGCAATATTAAATCAGAGAAAAACACAAAAATTTTGTGCAAGTGGAAATGCAATTTTCCCTATGACCGGAAAGCGTGCAGGGGTTTAGTACCATCCCTTTTTTGTTGTCACAGGGTAAATATTCTCTCCTCCAAAAGGCATACTGTATGAAATCGGAGACCAAAAATGTCATGAGCTCCCGGTCTATAAAGATTTAGTTCTGAGGTTCACTCTTGCATGCCTAATATCCTAATAAAAACAGATAATTGATATTGAATTTTTTGAATAAAATATCTCCGTATGTCAACAAAGTGTTGCCCAGTCTATAGTTCATGTATAATCTGTCAAATTTTTCCTATTTAATTTATTGACCATTGATAACAACTCATTAAAATACTATTAAACTTGTTTTGTTCATTTCTAAAGTTCGACATTACCATCTGACTTTGTTTCTTTTTACTCCATTTTGTTGAGCATCTGTTTTCATGAAAATATATAAATCTATCCTATACGTAGGCGGATGCATTTTAAACTACTGCGTCAGCA
This sequence comes from Liopterus haemorrhoidalis, assembly GCA_963971575.1. Classification (NCBI taxonomy): domain Eukaryota; kingdom Metazoa; phylum Arthropoda; class Insecta; order Coleoptera; family Dytiscidae; genus Liopterus; species Liopterus haemorrhoidalis. Next base: position 713,926 of record OZ020613.1, read on the forward strand.
GATTCAACCAATGATCGTAAAACTGTTTACAAGCAGATAGGAAGATTCAATATCAGATCTTAATTCAAAACGCCTGATGACACTGTTAATACAAGGTGTCTCAAAAGAAATTTTATATTTGTTTAGCTTACTGCGTGAACGCAACGTATTCGAGGGGCGCGGGGGTTATGTCAATCGGTAGCCTGGCTCTTGGGAATTCAGTCGCTATGGAGCGTTTCTCGGGAGCAGACCGCGCGTTATGCGTGCGAGAGTTTTACAAAAACGGTGATTCGGCGACTGTAGCGCGTAGAAAATTCTGCAGTATTCGAGGTTTTCGCCACTTAAATGATGCGCCAAGCATTCCTCTCATTCGACATTGGGTTAAAAAGTTTGAAGAGACTGGTAGAACGCTGGATAAATCCAAATCCGGGCGACCTAGGTCATCAAGAACGGTAGAAAACGTGGAGAATGTTGATCAGTCTGTTCGTGACGACCCGAACCTTTCAATTCGGAAGCGCGCAAGTGCTTTAAATGTGCATAGATCATCATTACATCGCATTATGCACAAAGACCTAAAGCTGCACCCCTACAAAATTCAATTGGTGCAAGAATTAAAGCCCCAAGATGCCAGTCAGAGGCTTAATTTCGTAAATCAGGCGATTGAGCGATTTTCAACGTTTACCAACATTTTGTTTTCGGATGAAGCTCATTTTCATCTTAATGGCCACGTAAATAAGTAGATACTGCCGCTACTGGAGTGCAACGAATCCGAAACGCAAACATCAGAAACCCCTACATTCGCCTAAAGTGACCGTATGGGCTGCGATGTCGGCGCGAGGAATTATCGACTCTTACTTTTTTGAAGACGAAAGGGGGCGTGCAGTTACAGTGAATTCAGAGCGTTATGTGGAGATGTTAGACAACTTCTTGGTACCTGAACTGCAAAACTTTCCTGTCTATAACCAAAGAACATGGTTCCAACAGGACGGAGCAACTTCACACACGTCCAATATGTCTCTGCCACGTGTTCGTGAAATTTTCTCAGGCAAATTGATCTCCCGGAGAGGTGACATAAATTGGCCTCCTCGCAGTCCAGATTTAACCCCTATGAACTTTTTCCTATGGGGTTATCTTAAATCTAAAGTTTACGCCAATAAACCGACTTCACTGGCGCATTTGAAAGAAAATATCCGTCACGAAATGGCAGCCATCCCTGAGTCCACCTGCCGAGACGTCATAAGTAATTTTACTGTTCGATTAAATGAGTGCCGAGAACGCGAGGGTCTACATTTAGACGATATTATTTTTAAGAAATAAATCCCCAAAAAGTGTATTTTAATAATTAATAAACATTTTTTCTATATACGGCTACCTTTTTTTTAATCGATCCTCTAAATATAAAATTTCTTTTGAGACACCTTGTAGAACGTTTAGTCTTTGCCCTCAAAATAGGCCTTGTTTTCGGCAATCCCTTCTTCATTTGAGTCAAATTTCTTTCCCTGGAGCATCTTTTTGAGGTCTGCAAAAAGCCAGTAGTCACTGGGTGCCAGATCTGGAGAGTACGGTGGGTGAGGAAGCAATTCGAAGCGTAATTCATTCAATTTAACCATCGTTTTCATCAACTTGTGACACGGGGCGTTGTCTTGGTGAAAGAGCACTGTTTTCTTTTGCATGTGAAGCCGTTTTTTCTTGATTACTACACTCAATCGAATCAATAATGCCATGTAGTATCCGCTATTGATAGTTTTACCTTTCTCAAGATAGTCGATAAACAAAATACACAGTTCACTAATGAAGATCCAGCTTTGGATTTTATTGAACCAAAAGGTGAGCCGATATGTTATTGACCTTTTTAAGAGAATTTAAAAAATAATGTTCATCTTATTCGACAGTCTCGCCGTTGTAATATAAAACGTTAATAACGTAAGTGTCGTTTGTCCCACAAATGACAATTACGTTGTACACACGTCCACTAAATATGCTACAAATTAATTTAAACAAATAAACCACGCACGCTCTTTCATTAAACGCCAGCACAAGTTAAGCTTAATTAAATTAACAATCATAAAGTTCTTAATAATGTGATTCCATAAAAAAAATTACGCGAAGCTTGTTCAAACAGTTTTAATACCACTGTAACAGGCTATGAGTAGCTAATAATAGTATGTATTTGAGAATGAATTTATTGAATAGTGAAAATAGAAAATAGGATACGAAAATAGAGGAAGCAGTGATGGGTTATGACAGCAAGATTTAGATATAAATTCTAGTCCAGAGCCAAATTACAACTGAAATTTAAGCATAACTATAATGGTGGCAGAAAATAGATGATCTGTTGAAATACAATTTTAGAATGAATAATATAATCTTATGCCGCGAATTCTCGAGCCATGAAAAATTATTATTATTCTTCTCCTGTTAATACCAGGTCTACAAGTATGAAATGCGGATTTTTTTTTAAATAAAACACTTTAAACTCAAAAGTTTATTTATTCAAAGTATGCTCCATTAGAAGTTATACATTTTTCCCATCTTTCAGGCAATTTGTGAATACCTCGCCAGTAGAACTCTTCCCCTTTCCCCGCAAACCATTCATCTAGCCATTCTTTCACATTTTCATATGAACAAAAGTGCTGCTCGGCAAGTGCGTGACCCATCGATGCGAACAAGTGGTAATCTGAAGGGACCAAGTCTGGTGAGTAAGCGACATGGGGTAGCACTTCCCACTTGAGTGCCTCCAATGTGTTGCAAACTGCTTTTGCCTTATGTGATGGAGCGTTATCGTGAAGAAAGATTACCTTGTGCTGTCTTCTTTCGTATTGTGGTCGTTTTATGAGCAGCGGTTCAATTCGATCAGTTGTTGTTGGTAGCGTTGGATATTAACTGTTTCACCAGGTTTTAACAATTCATAATAGACCACACCCTTTTGGTCCCACCAAGAACAGTGCATTGTCTTTTTGCCAAAGCGATTCGGTCTTGCAATTGATGTGGATGGTGAGCCTGGGTTCACCCATGATTTTTTGCGTTTGGGATTTTCAAAATAAAACCATTTTTCATTGCCAGTAATCATACGACGCAAAAAAGACTTTCTTTTGTATCGTGCAAGCAAAATTTCACAAGTGTTTTTGCGTTTTTCCATCTGCCTCTCATTCAATGCATGTGGAACCCATCTCTGCCGACTTTCTGGATCTTACCCATCTCTCGTAGGCGATTGAAAACAGCTTGCTGACTAACGCCTAACTGCTCTGTTAGTTGTTTTTGTGATTGACTATCGTCTTCCTGTAACAATGTTTCCAATTTTGTATCTTCATATTTTTTTGGAGGTTTTCTATATTCTTTGTCTGTAAGATCAAAGTCACCAGTTTTGAAACGCCGAAACCATCGTTCACACGTATCTTGCGATGGAGCATATTCACCATAAGTTTCTCGAAGCAGTCGGTATGATTCAGCATCAGTTTTTTTCAAATGAAAACAAAACAGTAGTACTGTCCGCGAATGCTCTTTATTTGGCACAAAATTTGACATTTTTAACACAATAAAACAAAACTATATGATCACTTTTCAAATTATAACCTATACGCATTTGACACTTAATGATAACTCAACAAAACGCCATATGTGTTGGAACTTTGAACTATACACTCAGTTTGCGCGGCAAGTTTGAAAAAAATCCGCATTTCATACTTGTAGACCTGGTAAGAAACGAACAGAATACTGGATGTCTAGTTCAATATATTTTTTGGGCAACCATATCGACAACTAGATATATATCTAATACCACATTCAGGCCCAGTTTTTCCACCTTGAGGTGAACCCCTAGATAACCATCTCCTATTAATGTTATATTAAATTTATTGGAATGTAAGCATAAAAGGTCATTGTCTTCACTGTTAATTTTTTGTTGCTGACATCATTTTTGTTAAAATTATACATGTTAACACGTTGACGATAAAAGATTCCAATTAACTTAACTTCTAATTGGTTTTCTGCGCATATATTTCCAAGAAATACAAATGTAAATTATTCAAAAACTTATTCGAAGTTTAAATCAAAAGACAGATGTAGATGATTCGCTTGCTGTATCTATATCAAAGCAATAAATAATATTTCATAATTAATTTTCTCGTCGCCACTTTGATGTATTAATTTTTGCATATTGTAACGTCCTTCAACTTGTGTTATTGCATATTTTAACATAACAAAAAGAAGATATTATTAATTTATTACAATTTTTATCATTTGTCGTATTACGGTTGTTCAGCTTTTAAAATATTACGAAATAAGCAGGTGTATATTATTTAGATTACGAGGGGAGATAAGAGATAGAATAAGCAAATTTATATGTATCACCAGTGTTTTATTAATTTTTAATTTGTTTAGTTCCTTTACCTTTGCGTGCTGATAAAATAGGGTGAAACTTCTAAATTAAATTAATATAATATTTCTTGTATTGCCAAAATTCTAAAATTCAACTAGGCTAAAAATTGAATTAAATCGTGAACATTTTCAAGCGATTATTTTTTACAACTTTCGACGTGGATTAACCCAACAACAGTGCATCGATGAACTTAATTCGAACTTTTGGAGATGAAGCACCATTGATTACACAGCTCAAGAGACATTTTGGTGCCTGTGAGTTTCTAACTGTCTCTAGGTAATTTTTAGGCCCAGAATCCAAAATAGCTGTCAGAATTGGTTTATCAGATCTAGTTTTTGAGATACGCTATATTGGCCTGTTTTACAATAAAATATCTTATTTCTTAACTTGTGTATTTTTCACGTTATTACTGTTGGTATTTGCTTCAACTGCCAGTTACAAACACAAAAGAGACAAAGGTATTTATTTCACAAAGTAGATAAATATACATTCATTATCACTTAAAAATGTTCTTTTGTACGACTTTCTAGCATGGAGTTTATCAAAACAGTCTTTCTGAAGACTCCAACAGTAGTAGGCCATCATGTGGCTATCTTATCTTCCTTGATATCTATCTTTCATAGTTTTATGTCTTGATGGAATCTTTCCCCCGGTTCTTCACTAAAATCACCTAGGTTTTCTGGTAAGTGGTCATAATACAACCGAAAATATTTAAGTTGGAAATCATATTTTCCACTAATTCTCTGCCTTATGATTTCCAAGAAAATTTTGTACTACTTGAATAAATGAACAAGAATTAGATTCAATCTCGTTCATTGATTCGGTTGGATTGGATTGTGGATCTTCAGTAGGTTGCCTTATCTGACCATCAAATATTCTGTTTTTTTTTTTTCAGAGTTAATCCCAGGAAATTTACGTGTCAAGTATCCTACACAAAGTCCTCGATTTAAAGCCTTCAAAAATTGCTACATAAGCCCAAACTTGATATGCAAGGAAATATGATTTTCTCTCTCGCAACCAAAAGTTCGTTGGCAACGTTTTGTTTTTCTTGAATTATGACATTTCTTAATGGAAATCACCCAATTTCTGTTAACCCAGTGCTGATCCTTAAAGCCTTATCACACTAGACTTATTATTCAAGTCTAAACTTGGAAAATTAAAGTCTTTGCATTCGAATCGAAGTCTTGTGAGTGTGATAGTATGAAGAAAAAACCTAGGTTTTGAAGACCAGGCAAATTAAACAGGATACAATTTCTCGGTCTTTTTACTCAGGTCTTACAGCTGACGCGTCTTTGTCTTTTGTTTATGTCAAAATATAACTGTCAACTGTCATAATTTCACGATGTGCGCATGGGTAAACAAACAATTTCCAAGTCTTAACTAATATTCAAATACCGTGTGATATGTCAAGACCTGAAGACTTGGATCCTGAAAAAAAACCTACAAAAATAAGACTTGGATAGCGTTTTAGTGTGATAAGGCCTTTAGCTCTGCTGTCCCAAAGACATAAAACACAAGGATATTTTGTATATCCACTTTGCTATCTAAGGAGGAAGTTTACCGTTTTTAGATAAAAAACTAAAATCAATTAGCCTGTATCTCAAAAACTAGAGCTGCTACGAAAAAGAGTCAAGTATTTTTGGAATCAGCACATCAAAAATATCCAAAAACAGTTCTTATTTTTCCGGCACCGGTAAAGTTATAACTTGAATCTTGTAGTAGTCTTTGTTGTACCTCGTTGTGTCGATCTTTGACGTTCTTGGTCTTGAACTTCTCTGTCCCTTTGATTTTAATATCTTCAGGATGAAGCATCTTTAATTAAAATACTTTAGACTGTCTCCGCTTCATTAAATTCTTTTGTAAGAAACGCGAAGGAAATTAAAATGCAAAATGAAATAGAATAATTGTTTAACTAGCGTCATTCAATGACGGCGTCGGATGCGTCTAGACGACATTTCCAACGGCGCTTAAATATCTAACTGGCATTTAGACGCCGAGTATGAATACGCGTATCCAACAAAAGAAAATGACAGTTACAAATTTAATTACAGTTCCGGCAGAGTACTTGGTAACTACAACACCAATTTGTGTAATTAATACTTATGTAGGGAAGAAAAAAATGGGTTTGAAAAATAAAAATAGAAGTATTTGAGACCGCCTTCGATGTAAATGGTGACGCCAGCGCCAACGAAAGGCGTGTCGCTTGTGCTAACTAAAGAGGAAACATGAAAGCCGCTATACATATACATGTTTATTTTAATTAGCACATTACACTAACAAAACTAATATACAGTTACACACAAAATTGAGTGTACAAAAATAGTAATACTAATAAAATAATTAGAAAACAATAAGTTAATTCAAATTAATATTTGTCGCGTCACCTCTTGCTTCTATTATTGATTGAAGGCGATTTGGCATAGACTGCACTAATTTTCCACAAACTTCTGCCGGTATATTATTCCACTCTTCTTGAAGTTTCGTTTTAAAATCATTTTTACTAGAAAATGAATTTGTTTTTATCCGAACTTTTAATTCCCTCCATAAATTTTCAATTGGATTGAGATCAGGCGATTGTGGCGGTGTTTTGAGTAATTTTGGTGCATTGTATAACAGCCATTCCTTTACAATAAGCGCAGTATGTTTGGGATCGTTATCTTGTTGGAAATAATAAACTAGTGGCATATCTAATTTTTCTGCAGTAGTCGTAAGATTATTTTTCAAGATGTTTAGATATTTCCATTTATCCATGATCCCTTCTATAAATTCTAAATTACCTGGGCCGTTTGAGCCCATAACACCCCACAACATAACTGATCCGCCTCCGTGTTTTACTGTCGGAACAGTATTAATTTTTCTAAATTGGGCTTCCGCCAATCAATTTGTCTGCCCTCCGACCCAAAAAAAAATATATATCTTTATTCCAGAAGCTAATTGCTTTGTTTACATACATTTTTGCAAATTCTAAGCGTTTCTTTTTATTCGTTTTTGAAATCAATGGTTTCTTGCGTGCAATTCGACCATTGTAGTTATTTTTCCGGAGTACTCGGCGGACTGTTTCTACTGAAACTTGTTTATTTAATTTTTGTGACAATTCTGACGTTAACTGGGGTACACTAATTTTAGGATCTTGCTTGATTTTTCGCAAAATAAATCTTTCATCCACAGTTGATAACAATGTTTTTCTGCCTCTGCCCGTTTTGTTTTTGATAGTGCCTTCATATTTAAATTTATTTATTATTTTTTGAATTGTGGAATGTCTTCGGTTTACTATATCACCTATTTCACGCATTTTATGACCCCGGGCGTATTTAAATATTAGTTTTCGTGTAAATTCGTCATTCGGTTTACGTTTATTTTCCATTATAATAGAAACAAAATCACTGTACTTGAATGTGGCCTAATGCAAACTAAACTAATGAAAAAAAATTGATGTGAAGTGTGAATATTCACACATTTCAGGGTTTCGCAGGTATATAATAAGTGAAGGCGGTATGCTGAGTGTGTAGGACAAATTTTACTTTGTAGTAATCACGGCAAAATGAACGATATTTTTAAAATAATTTATCGTTTGTTAATCATATAATAAGACTGGTTATTAAATTTACGCTCTTAAAAATTAAATACAACATTTGTCAAAATATAACTAGAATTTTGACAAAATAATTTCAACATAATAAAAATGCAAAAAAAAAAACAAAAAATAAATTCACTCAGTACTCGAACTCGAAACCCTTCGTTTACCAGCGAGTTTTAGCTTACGACACCCGTGCTCTAACCAATAACGCCATCGTACGTCTTGCATGTGAGTGTCTTACATTGGTATAAGTTTTGTACTTTGTGAACCAAAAACCACAAAAAATGCGTTATTTTCCGAAAACATAGTCTGATCAAAAATTCCTGTTGTACTATTCTGGTACACACCAATATACATTACTTAGAATTTTTTTAGATTTTTAGTTTAAACCATCTGGGCTACAGGGTGTGGGACAAAATTTTTTTTGCACAATTTTGGCAAAAATCGCATCAAAATGATTTATTTTTCAAAAATAAAAATTTGATCGTTAATCCACGTACTAAGGGCTTTCATTTGATACCCTACTCATAATTTAAAAAAAATATTTTTGTTTTCGATGAGCACATATTTGTTTATATTTTTAGGGGGGTATGTTTTTTAGATGTTTTAGTATTTTTCCTATGTGCGGGTCAAAGAGTTGTATAAGCTTACCAAATTTCAACTCTCTAGGTTTAGCCGTTTGGCTACAATTTTTACCGAACAGACAGACAGACAGACAGACAGACAGACAGACAGACAGACAGACAGACGACAAAATGACGGTATAAGGGTTTTTTGGTCATACCTACAAAACCCTAAAAACATCTGTTATAAGATAAAACCTATGCAATATAATTTCAGGAAAAGACAGGTCTTCAATCAAACGAAATTAATTACTACGCTCAATTTTGTGTCTGTAAAATATTATTTTTTTTAGTTTTCCTTAACAAATATTACTATACTTTATAGTATTTCTAATAATTTGGATCCACAAGGTGTATTTTATAAATAAAAAATAATTAATTTTAAAAAAATCTGTTTTATATTAACGTTTTATTAAAAAGTATCTTTGGCAAATTCTTGTATGCTCAATTTTGTGAGTAACTGTATGTGACATAGATTTCGCTGAATAAGACTTCATCTATTCTAAGAAATAAATCCATAAACCTATTTATAAAATATATTCTTTGTTTTGACATTAAGCATATCTGAACGTGTCAATCGTGATATTAATATCATGATTATACCAAAAACGGAAATACTTATATGTACGAGCTATCTTATAATACTGGATCTGTTTTGTAATGATGGTTACATTTTGTAGTGTCAGTTAAGAAACGTCACATCCTTATGGAATGACACATATATTGCACCATGTAAAGACAGACAAGACCGATCTCGATATGCAGACGGCGCCGCCAATAAACAGATATTCCACTAAACGTAATATCACTCAATGATCAAAGATGGCATGAACGAATCAATGCAATGATTTATATTATAACTTGTTTATATCATTATTTATGATTGACTTTCCAAGACCATGTGAATTATTTATTGAAACCATTATTGAATTTATACAATTAACTTGACAATAATGAAAGGATTTTTAGTTTTCATAGAATTTAAATAACGCTACGATAATGCTAAACGTGACCATTTCAACGAAAATAGGAATAGTTCTCGGCAGTAGGGATGTAAATATCGATAGAAAAGTTAGGGCTCAAGATGGAATCTGAAATTACGCGGTCAAATCGAAAATTTGAGTATCTCGGAAATATTATGCGAAACAGTGACAGATACAGATTTTTGCAACATATTTTGCAAGAAAAACAGGTCCAGGCAGAAGATGTTTTCATGGTTGATATTTTACCACGTCGCTCAATAAGTCTCTAACTAAGAAAAACTTTTTTTTTTTACAAATTCGACTTTATTCATCAACTATTCATCTCCTTCAAGAGTGATACATTCATTCCAACGCTCCTCTAACTTTTCGATGCTTTCTTTGTAGAACGATTTGTCTTTGCCCTCAAAATAAGCTTTCGGTTTCAGCAATCACTTCTTTATTTGAGTCAAATTTCTTTCCCTGGAGCATCTTTTTGAGGTCTGCAAAAAGCCAGTAGTCGCTGTGGACCAGATCTGGAGAGTACGGTGGGTGAGGAAGCAATTCGAAGCGTAATTCATTCAATTTAACCATCGTTTTCATCGACTTGCGACACGGGGCGTTGTCTTGCTGAAAGAGCACTGTTTTTGCATGTGAAGAAGTTTTTTCTTGATTACTACACTCAATCGATCCAATAATAGTCATGTAGTATTCGCTATTGATAGTTTTACCTTTCTTAAAACAAAATACCATGCGCGTCCCAAAATACGGATGCCATAACCTTGCCAGATAACTTTTGAGTTTTTGGTCGCTTTGGACGACTTTCACAGACTGCTGTCCACTCAGATGATGATCTTTTTGATTCAGGTGTGTAGTAGTGGATCCATATCTTATCCATTGTCACATACAGACGCAAGAAATTCTTTTTATCTCGCTTGAACAGCTCCATTATAATGTCCAACTTCGGGAATGGATAGTACCTAAATCTTGAACATCTAGTGTAGGTGTTAACAGGTGACACAAAACCTTTTCTTGATCGAAAAAAAGAGATAATTGTTAATTGATATGTCGGATATGTGTGTCGATATATTAAAATTGCATATTGCATATCAGTTTTCAACGGAATTGATACCTCGAATGGCAGATATATTTCATTATAATAACCTGTGCGAACTGATACTACTAGGACTAAAGAGGACGATATATATATATATATATCGAAACATTTTTTCCACAAAAATATTGCCATCAAGTGGTCGTTTGTAAAAAAAAATAAAAGGTAATCCTTTCCGGCTCTGAAATTCATTGCCAACTTATTGAATCAAAATTCTAAACTTCAAAGCTTTTAAACGTGTCACAAACGGGTACATTACTGATAAGAACATAATTCTTCAAGAAAAAACTACATGCGAAACATAATAAAAAGTTTTAGTATCTTAAGTCCCAACTAATAAGCAAGCTGAAAGTGTATACTCCGGTGTATCTATGTATACATGTTATTACTTGCTGTGTACTGCATGTAAATATACATTAGATCGAATTAACTTATTAGCAACATTAATATTGATTAAGTCATGTTGCAAGTATCATTTAAGTCGTGCGAGAAATAAACGCAAATTATGAAGGTATACACTTCAAATATGGACATTTAGCTAAATGAAATGGACACTATATTGCTTTTTCTAAGTAAATAACACATTACCTATGGCTATTATGATTTAAATAATCTGTAATTTAGTTGAGTTTATAATGTTGGTTAACACCTTGTCTTTCTTGTCAAGATAAATTGAGAATTACTAAGTACAATATGTGCTGGGTATTGGGTGTGTTCTAATGTTTTCCTAGAAAAAAACAATGACCTATTTTTCATGGTTTTAGGCCCGGTTTTTCCACCTTCAGATAAAGTTCCAGGTAACTATCTGACAGATAAGGTTATTTGTAACTTCATCTGCTGAGTAAATGTCATCCCTTCTTTCTATACAAATGTATCTATCGGATAGTTATCTAGCAGATAATGAGACTGACGTATTGGATTCACTGACTGGTAATGACATTTATTCAGCAGATGAAGTTACAAATAACCTTATCTGTCAGATAGTTACCTGGAACTTTATCTGAAGGTGGAAAGACCTGGCCTTAATGGGCTATTTATATAACACAACTTGCAAAAATGTTTTCTCTTTTGTTTCTGATTTATAAGGTAAAATAAGGAAATTAAACCAGCTAAATAAAAAATAAAAAATTAGCTGTGGCCGCCACAGGACCGACCGCCGTCACAAAGTACTTGTATAAAATACATTCTAGCTGCAGAGTAGAAATAACTTGGCCCAATATTTTCTAACAGATATATTGAGAACTGACACGCTCGGATACGCAGTCTGGTGGTCAAATATTGTACTAGGCGCCTATAGTACTGTTTGAACTTATTAAATATGTTCTAGTGTTGATTTTTTGTTAGAATGTCGATAGAAGTTGTGAAAAACTGTAAAAGTAGAACAAATTGTAGTGTTTTTGGCTGTCATTCAAGACAGAACAAAGATAGGCATTTTAGTTTTTTCTTTTCTTAAGAAAAATGGAGGGAAAGTTAATATTAAGTCCCAATTGGAAAAGATTTGGTTATGGACAGGAGGAAGGCATGGGAATATATTTTGAGTTAAAAAGTAACTGATACTATGCGAGTTTGTTCATTACATTTGTCGCAGTAAAACTAAACTGCACTAATATATTAATAATAAAAGCTAATAATATTAGCTGCTTCTGTCCAACTAAAACTAATTTTATTTCATGAGGCATTGCACATAATGCACTTGTTTACAAACAGAATCCATATATTGTAAATTCAGATGACCGACACTCAGATGTACCACATAAAATTAAATTCCCGTCAATTAACACCTGCTCAACTACAAATTACACTTCAATCTACTGAAATTAAACTTTAAATACTGTAATGTGATTTCCACCTTCTGTTACACACCTCCATGTGCAGCGCGTAAAAATTAAAAAATTTCGCAAATATTTACTCGCATTTTCATAAAATAAAAATGTACTGTGCTTAAATTAACCTGTTCGCTGTTAGCATATTGACAGCTGAATACTAGACACGACAGCCATATTGCCTTGGAGAACAGCGCCGTCAACGGTAATGTACTCAATAGTCAGGTAAACAGTTCGTGCTATTAGTTTTTTGAGGATCAACAGCACGGCTTCGAGGAAAAAATTATTTTTAATAAAAATTAATCAATATTCCCTCTCGAAACAAAATTAATCTTAATCGACAGAATGATTACATAAATAAAATTGCAGGTTAATTTTATATTGAAGCTGTGGATTCTGTAAAATTATCAACGCGTCATAATTCTTTAAATCGTATTTTGTTATAAATTTTCCTAATTACAATTTTATTTTTCTAACGTCACTGTTAGGGTTTGTTCATACAAGTCATATTCATTGATAAATACACGTATTTTATATAATAAAAATGTAAATTAAAGTATTTTGCTCCATTTTTTGCGAATGACTTTCTCTTGCCAGAGGAAAAATAACTGTTTAAGTTACGTAATTATTATGGTGTCCTATGGCTAAATAATATCACAGCGATTCTCAAAATGGATAAAACTTCCTGTGTTTTTTATAGCAGTAATAAAAGGAAATGGCAATTAAAAATAAATTAATGAATTAATTAATAGATACAAAGATAGCGTGTGTCTTAGATTTGGTATGGAATTTATAATCATTGGTCTCTAGCATTACTCAAAAGTATATACCAGGTCTACAAGTATGAAATGCGGATTTTTTCAAACTTGCCGCGCAAACAGAGTGCATAGTTCAAAGTTTGAACACATCGCGTTTTGTTAAGTTATCATTAAGTGTCAAATGCGTATATGTTATAATTTGAAAAGTGATCATATAGTTTTGTTTTACTGTGTTAAAAATGTCAAATTTTGTGCCAAGTAAAGAGCATTCGCGGACAGTACTACTGTTTTGTTTTCATTTGAAAAAAAAACTGCTGCTGAAAATCATACCGACTGGTTCGAGAAACTTATGGTGAATATGCTCCATCGCAAGATAGGTGTGAACGATGGTTTCGGAGTTTCAAAAGTGGTGACTTTGATCTTACAGACAAAGAACATGGAAAACCTCCAAAAAAATATGAAGATACAAAATTGGAAACATTGCTACAGGAAGACGATAGTCAATCACAAAAACAATTAGCAGAGCAGTTAGGCGTTAGTCAACAAGCTGTTTCAAATCGCCTACGAGAGATGGATAAGATCCAGAAAGTCGACAGATGGGTTCCACATGCATTGAATGAGAGGCAGATAGAAAAACGCAAAAACACTTGTGAAATTTTGCTTGCACGATACAAAAGAAAGTCTTTTTTGCATCGTATCATTTCTGGCGATGAAAAATGGATTTATTTTGAACATCCCAAACGCAAAAAATCATGGGTGAACCCAGGCACACCATCCACATCAACTGCAAGACCGAATCGCTTTGGCAAAAAGACAATGCTCTGTACTTGGTGGGACCAAAACGGTGTGATCTATTATGAATTGTTAAAACCTGGTGAAACAGTTAATACCTAATGCTACCAACAACAACTGACTGGCGATGAAAAATTGATTTATTTTGATATTAAGTCGTTAAATGTAATTTGAATTTATACGAAGAAAGTGATTTTTCAACATATGAAGGTCTTTCGATGTTTTTTTGCAGTAAAATGGATTTTTGTTTTATTGTGATTTTGTGTACCATGGCAAGCCGGGGACGTAGCCTCCGGCTACACATAGGGGTAAAGGCTGACGTAGCCGGGCTAAAGCCCCTAATAAATATAACATTGAAGAAAGGTTTCATTGTCATCATTTAATTAATTTGACAATTTCCCAATCAAAATCTGGCGCTTAAATTTTCTACGCATAAAATATTTCAAACTAAAATAATATGTAAATTCAAATCTACACGAACAATGTCTCCGTTCCGCCTAATTAAATTCAACACAAAAAATATGCAAATTAAAATAAAAAGTATCTGCAGACTGTGACAAATCTCTAGTTTGATAAGTCAAATATGTTGTGTTTATCTTGGTCAATTACAGTTCGTTTGAAACACGGCATAAGACGATGATAAATACGCTAAAGTTTAATTGATATAAACGCAAAATAGATAGTAATGTAAATGGGTAACATGGAAGTACTTGGAAGTAAACACGCTTATTATCGAAGAGGTATTAATCTTATAATCTAATGTGTTTTTGATTTGCACTTATTTACAACACCAGTTGGAGATATCCGACTACTGCATTCCACAAACCGGAGGATGAAAAACATGTTTCTAGATAATTTGAAGTAATATTATTTTTGTTGTATATATATGAATACATTAAATGATTTCTAAAGGATGTGAATATGTCGGAGGTGTGAAAATATCAGGTTAAGATAGTATAAATGATATACAGTAATACCTCGTTTAACATTAGGGATGCGTTCCTCAAGAACACTACGTTAACCGAATCAACATTAACGGAGGAAGAAATAACACGCGAAGGATAGGGATACGTTACTAAATTGAAAAAAAAATACATTATTTAATACATTTATTTTTAATTTTTTAATTAATAGATAGGAACAACTGAAAACAGCTTTTCTTGACAAAACTTAAAGTATAAAATTAGTATGCATGTATGTATTACAAAATTAGCGGTTATACGTAAATAAACTGACAAGTTGTGACATTTTAATTTTTTGACTAGAATGAATCAAGGGTCGATTGCGTTGCTTGTCTCTTCTTTTCTCGTAATAGCTCACTGTAACATGTTAAAGAATTTAATACATTTCTTTTTACAGCACAACTTCGTGAAAAATCTGGATCATTTTCGGACAAAATATCTACCGAATGAGACACTTGACTCAGGCAATCGGACAATATTTTTGTTGTTAAAACTTTAACCGGCGGCTCTTCCATATCAATGTCAGAATTGGCATATTCTCTTACAAAATTTTCTTCTGTCAGTTCTTGCAATTCTTCATTTGTTAGCGGATTGTCGTTGTCATCCTATAGGAATTGTTGAATATCATCAGCGTCAACTTCATTGAAATGTAATTGGTGTGCCATTTCAACAAGTTCATTCTGGATTTCATTAGCAAGTTCCGATTCTTCTTCTAAATTGAGTCCTACTGTCGCCCAGAAATGACGTTATAGCGAGGTATTGTTAACGGAGGTAACGTTAAGCGAGGTATTACTGTAATTGGTTTCAATTTCTTGTTTTGTTAACTGGTTTATTTTAAGTTTTAATAAACAACTTTCGTCATTATTAATTTTTTACTGAATAATCATAACACCATCTTAAACAATTCGTGACATTTTACCACATAGTTCTACATAATCATCACAATTACTCATAGAATATTATCAAAATATTTATAAACGCCTACAGAATGATATTCCTGGAATTTACTTTTGTTTTAAGTTATCAACAAACATAAAAATGTGCTTTTAAATAAAACTTTGTTATCATTTCCTACAAACCAGAATATCGCAAAGTTTTTAGAGACCTATGGAGCAATTCTGTGACAAATCTGTAAGCTTACAGACAAAATTTATAAGAAATTCAATAAAAACACGGATTAAGATCGGATGTTAAAGTGAATGTATCTTTAAACACTAATGTGAAACCGTATGGCCTCGTCTAAATACAAGCGATGTTTAAGACAGAGATCTGCGTCTTAAACTTCGTCCACAACTTAATTTCTATTATAAAAACATACTCCTTGAATTTGTGCTGTCAACATTTTATATTATCATAAACAAGAATACTGTATTATATCGACGTTATAAGAAGTTTATACTTATTGTTATAATAAAATTATTTATTTTAATAATGTGTTTAATAAAATACAGAGCTACAATAATTAAGATAAAATGTATCGACTTACATGTTAATACAGGTGTAATATATTCTTTATTGTAGTGTCTTTATTGTAGAATGAAATGAAATAACCATATTTGTTTATAATAATTCAAAATGTGCATCTGCGCAGACAGTTCAAAACTGGTAATTTCTTGACGGTAACTTAAGGACAAAATTACTGTAGCTGATGACAGCATCGGAGATTTAAACATCAAGTGTGAAAGCAAACCGATGTTAAACATCGGTAATCTTTAAGTTCACTCGTCTTAAAGTTCTAGTGTGAAAAGGGTATTAGATAAGATCGTCTGTAGCTTATTGAGAATAAACATTATCTATAGAGGCGCTGTTGTCGCTTACAAAATGGCGATTGGAATAGGATATTTTTGACATTTGCCATTTGATACACAACAATTCACATTGCTGTTAATTTTCTGTTGCGATTTTAAAGACATTTTATTAAAATTGTCTTCACTTTAACACATACAAACAATGCAATTAAATGAGCCACATCCAACAAAATCCTATTCCGTTAAGTTCCAAAATATTCCGCTAGGCGTCACTTCAGTTATTGTCAGTTCTCAATAGATGTGCTACAAAATTGCTACATTAATTAAAACATTTTATGCATACCGTGAGTCCATAAATAATGTCACAAATCCCGTAAGCCCCCCCCCCCTCACAGGGTGCGCGCTTGGTTTAAAATGATCAACTGTAAAATTTGTTTACCCGTTAATTTAGTGTCCGGAAAATTATGTATACTATACACACTAATCCAAATAGATAATTTGAAAAACGAGAGAATTCTGGGTACATGTATCTTGAAACTTGGCGCCCAACGTGGGGGCTCAGAGGTTTGAAAGTAGTTTATTTGATAATTTAAGTTGAGTTGTATGACTATTATTTTATATAACATATAGCAAAGAATTTGTTTGAGTGAAAATATTAATTTTCAATTTATCAGCTGAAGAACAATCTATGTACAAATACTTATTTAATTCGTTCAAAAATATTGTAAATAAAAAGAACAAAATACAATAACCAGAACTCTTTTATGTGGAATATCTTCGTTAAATCCAAGTGTGATACCCATTTTTTAGCGTATTTTATGAAATTGGTTTTAGTTATGTGTAGATGATTTTCTCTTAGGTTATATGAGAATTCATTGTGAATTTTAGGCATATAGTCAGTGATTAGTTTGCATGTTTTAACTTCATGTAAGGTTTATAGTTTTAAAACAAAAGTCGTCTCCCATGACTAAACCATATTGAGTCATAAGCCATTAATGTATACGGTAGGCCGGTTAGTCATACAACGATAATAAAATTCTATTTTAATTCAACAATACTGATGACTCCGAGCGTATATACCTGCTGATTATATTCACAAATTTATATTTAAAAAAAATCATCTGTGGCCATCACAGGACCGACCGCCATCACAAAGTACTTGTATAAAATACATTCTAGCAGCAGAGTAGAAATAACTTGGCCCAATATTTTCTAACAGAGATATTATTTATCATGACCATGGAAACGTTACATATAAGTATGAAAAAATAGATACTTAGCAAAAATATTTTTCATTTTATCAATAAATTTGTCAAAGAAAAGTTATTGCTTTTATAGCAACTTTTGTATATATTTTTTTTTTTGAAATATTTCTTTGTTGTGAAATATTCGCAAAAATCTTAAAACTCCCATTTCTAGTTAACAGATTTTTACCAAAAGTTGATCAACTCCATTGATGTCAAAAGCTTAAATATGAAGTTTTATAAAAATCCTTTTAGCCGAATTTGCTCTGCACGTATACACAGACCGACAGACAGACAGAGAAACAGACATCATTCTAAAAATAGTCAAAACGTTATGTAGGGACCTCAATTCGTAAAGATCCATCGAAATCTCGAAATGTCAAAATCGGTATGATCACAATACCTCCCTTATATGGTATACCGACCGCCAACAGTCGATAAAAATAGATACTTAAAAAAAATTTCGAAATTTTTTTCAATAATTCGCAAAAATCTTAAAATCGACACGAGTAAACTCCCATTTCTAGTCAACCGATTTTTACCAAAAGTTGATCAACTCGTGCCATTGATGTCAAAAGCTTAAATATGAAGTTTCATAAAAATCCTTTTAGCCGAATTTGCTCTGCACGGGTACACAGACAGAAGGACGGACAGACAGACAGACAGACAGACAGACAGACAGACAGACGGACAGATAGACCGACAGTCATCATGCTAAAAATAGTCAAAACGTTATGTAGGGACCTTAATTTGCGGAGATCCATCGAAAAATCGGTATGATCACAATACCTCCCTTATATATGTTGGAGGTCGGTAAAAATTTGACACTTTATCACTGCTTTCCGATCTTTTTGTTGTCACAAACCGGGCGAAAAATTTAAATAAATTGTACAAAAAGGATGAAAAGAACACGAAACATTTCTAACAATTATTTTTAATGATTCTTAGACACTGAAAGATTAATTTAATTTTATTTAGATTTGTATATGATATTTAACATTATATTACACACTTAATATAATTTAAACAATAAATTTTACGACAAATCAGTTGGAAAGAACTGTTCTCATAATTCACATTAACTCCTTTCCTCCACAGAAAATATAGGTTTCCAATCTTTTTTTAGAAATTATTCGATATAACCTAATTTTTTGACAATTAGCGAAGTGGCAACACAGTTTTTAAACTGTGACGTCATTTAATTTTTATCGTGAATGGACTTTATATCTACAAATAATATGCATCTAGCATAAAGTGATTTTTTTTTTAATCTTAAACGATTTAAAACATTATTTTCTGCTTAATAAATAATTCCAATATTCATAAATATTAAACATTAACATTCATAACTGATTATTAAAACTTTTTTTTCCCATTTTTATTTGACTAGTATATAGAATGTGCATATTTATTAACATAAACAGAATAAATTATATTTCATAACGAATAAATTTTGCATTTTTGAGCATTATTGTATTTTTTAAACATTTTATTGCATACATATAAATGAATTTTAATGACAGTTCACATATGGTACTTTCAGATTAACTGCCTTTACATATTAATCATTTTAAAGCTTATGGTTTAAAATGGTTTAAAATTAAAAATTATGGTTTCAATGCGAATAGTCAGCAACTAATACAATCTTACTTAGCAAACAGAAATCAATATGTTGCTGTTAATATCAATCAGATATCTTGCCGTTGAAATGTGGAGTACCTCAGGGTTCTATCCTCGGTCCGCTTCTATTTCTAATATACATTAATGACTTTCCATCATTTTTAAAAACTAAAACAGTTTTATATGCCGATGATTCTACAATCATTTCAAGATCCACATCATTTGGCGATTTAATTAGTAACAGTTATTTATATTTAAACGATGCTTGCAATTGATTTGCGGCAAACATGTTGTCTCTAAACACAAACAAATGTGTATGGTTATTTCTTTAAGAAAGTATACATTTGAGAGTCCAGGCTTTATTAAATTTTTGGTATATGTTGACAAGGAATTAAATTGGAAACACCATGTTGATTATGTGAGTGGTAAGCTATGTAGAACAATTTTCTTACTGAAAAATCTTATGGACATAGTAATTAAAGATGTGCTCTTAGTAGCTTATTACTCACTTTTTCAATCACATATGCCCTCTTAGCATGGGGACACTCGTCCTCTGCTGGTAGAATTTTTGCATTGCAAAGACGCGCTGTGAGAATCATTGACGGCATTTCTTACAGAGCAGACTGTCAAAAATCTTTTTTATCTTTGCAAATTATGACTGCCATCACTCTACATTTTTGCCTGTTTACATTTTTTTCACAAAAAACGACTTTAAATCGTTTAATAACATTCATAATCATAATAGTAGATACAAGAATGATATTAATCCTAAATTCAGCCGTCTATCAAAATCCAGAAATAGCACTACCTACTACGCTATTAAATTCTTTAATAAATTACCAGAGTCAGTAAGACTTTTAACCCAAAATAAATTTGAAGCGTTTGTGAAGGATGTGTTAATTCAAAATCCATTGTACTCTGTGTCCGTATATTGTGATTTAAATTTTTAGAATTATCATTAGTTTTTTTGTATCTGATTTAAGTAATAATTGTATGTATGTGTAACTCTTTTTGTGTAAATCTACACTATTTGCTTGATTTTTCTTGTCTGAGTGTAAACGATTTAATTGTATTGTATTGTGGTCAATAAATAAATATTATATTATTATTAGGGGGTTTGTCAGGTCTTGACAAGCGTCCACTAATCTCAAACTTCAGCAATCTTTTGAGCCGCGTCATACTAGAGACTAGTGGAGCTAAATACACACGACTGCATCCCAAACCCTGGCGATATGCAGCCGCAGAAATTACGCCATTATTATTATTATTATGTTGCCACTATGTTGAAATATATGTACAATTTAGAATATGATAAATGGACAAGCCATGATGAAGTGCACGTTTAATGTGATTCGAATTTAATAAATATAAACACGCGACAGTAATAAAACTTTAAAACACTGTAATTTGCGGTTCACGTGATTTTAAAAATCAAAGAAGACAGCTTTTATATTTGTGATTAATGAACGAAATGTCAGAAGCTTTGAACTTAACTGAACGTGTTGAGACAGGAGAAACGTATTTTTATTTTCCTAAGATACATTATTCATTTTGAAAACTATTAAATATGCTGAAAATTGATGTTATAATATTAAAATGACAGACATATGAAGTACATTTAAAAGGAAGGAAATAGATGATCAATAACTAGGTACAGAAACTAGGTCCACACAGAAAAATCCACTTTTTCGTTACATTTTTCTATCAATTGCAGTATCTCTGAAAAAATGAATGAATATATCAACAGTGGATACATTAACATATTCTTAAAAGTTGGCAGCATTCCACAGATCCATTCATATAGTTTCCCAATGATTTGGCTCAACACAGGCTTACAAACATTCATTCACTAAATCGAACGAAAATATCCCATCATTTACTACAATATGCCAAAATAAGTATCTATATTCTGATACCAACAAAAGCGTCATTGCACGTCATTTTGTAAACGATGTTAATGATCAAATATTTATTATTCAGATCAATTCTGTAAAAAGTTACTATAATAGTTACCGTGTAGTAACGTTACTACAAGATAACTTTTATAGTAACTTTAACATTTTTCGTATTCTGTAATATCCAACTGCAGTGACGTCGCTATGAAAGTTATATCTTATACCCTTTTCACACTAGATCTTTAAGACGAGTGAACTTAAAGTTCACCGATGTTTAAGATCGGTATGCTTTCAAACTTGATGTTTAAATCTCTGGTGCTGTCATCAGCTACAGTAATTTTGTCCTTAAGTTACCGTCATGAAATTACCAGTTTTGAACTGTCTGCGCAGACGCACATTTTGAATTATTATAAACAAATAAAGATATTTCATTTCATTCTACAATAAAGGCACTACAATAAAGAATATATTACACCTGTATTAACATGTAAGTCGATACATTTTATCTCAATTATTGTAGCTCTGTATTTTATTAAACACATTATTAAAATAAATAATTTTATTATAACAATAAGTATAAACTTCTTATAACGTCGATATAATACAGTATTCTTGTTTATGATAATATAAAATGTTGACAGCACAAATTCAAGGAGTATTTTTTTATAATAGAAATTAAGTTGGCAATGAGTACGAAGTTTAAGACGCAGATCTCTGTCTTAAACATCGGTCGTGTTTAGACGAGGCCGTACGGTTTCACATTAGCGTTTAAAGATACATTCACTTTAACATCCGATCTTAAAGATCTAGTGTGAAAAGGGTATTAGCGACAGTTACTGAGAAAAGAATGAAGTTAGTTACAGAAGCGCAACACGCATGCGCATTGGTGGTATACAGATGACAGTTGAGGTTAAAAATGTCAAAATATTGTATTGTTTACATTATTTTGTTGTTATATAATATATATTATGGTATATAGATTTATAAAATATAAAAAAAAAAAAACAAAATGAGTGAAGAAATAAAAAAAGAAAGGTAATGCAAAGACAAATTCTCGACAATAGAACCAGTGGCGCAGGCGGTGTGGATTTGGGAGTTAGAACCTCCCATGAACCTGGATTTTTTATTACTTCGATGCATTTTCCTTGTTTTGTCATTACTTCCATACGTCTCATTATATAACCCTCCCCCCTCATGAAACTATTTTTGCGTCACTGAATAGAAATTTTGTTAATTTTTAAAAACAAAAACTATTTTTTTAATAATTAAAAAAAAAAAACTCATATTAAAAATGAGGAATTGGAAACGACTTTTTGATTTTTAATATATTTCATCTCCTGCAATATAAACATTTACCTACACTCATACATACATATTTTATATATATTTAATTTATATAACTTTCTTTACTGATCTTCATTTTCTATTATATCTAAAAATTACACTTAAAATCAAATGTCCGCCATTTTTATCTTCATAAGAACTAAGTTATTACTTATAAACACCATCATTTGGTAGTTACTATGATAGGAACTTTTATAGTAACATGTTACTAAAAATTGTAGTAACTTTTGTCTTACGGAATACGAAATACCCCAAAGTTACTATGATAAAATGACAAACGTGACAAATTTAGTTATCATGATCATATTAACTGAGGTACAGAATTGGTCTGATAGTATATATTTACCTAAATAATTTATATTTATTTCGTTCACTTTATTTATTTAATAAAATATTTGGCAGTGTTATATATTGCATGATACATTAAGTGGGAAACAGAATGCAACGAGTTTGACGGCGCGTTGACGCCGTTCGTACGGCGCTATCTGTCAGGAGAAAGTTAAAACCAAGCTGTCGTACGCAAGTGCACAGAATGAACAACGTCCTACGGCGATCGAACGCCGTTGATACTGAATGTTCGTCAACTTCCAACTTTTGACGCCGTTGAACGTTGACGCAAAACACCTAACCTCAGTTTTTACTGAATAATAAAGTGTTTGTATGTATAAATAACTTGCATACAACATAAATATCATCACACACAAGTCTTCATCATCCATTATACTTTTAATAAAAGAAAGCGCACGTATTAACACAGATATAGGTTGTCAAGTGACACTTGACGGCGTTAAAAATTATTGCATTGTGTGCAGGCGAAAATTCTCAACGGCGTTAACGCAACGCTGTCGCAAATGACGGCGGGCTGACGCCGTAGCGCGCTGTGCATTCTGTTCCAGGCTTTACACTGCAGTCCTCCATCAAATTAAAATAAGATACTCAACATTTATCAATATCAAAAATTGTTACACATCGCTGGTCAACTAAATGATCCATTTAATATCTAATAATTCACCGTATCATTTGTCGAATGTTTAATATTATAAAATCATAAAACAAACTCAACAAGAAGATTGCCTTTTTAATAGTTATATTGTTTAAATATCTCGTGGCAGTATTGTTAATGTTAATTGCGATTTAATTATACTGCTTTCATGCTTCGAATGATGCCTAAGGTAGTGTCACTCACTCACTTCTGTGACAACTTATTATCTTTTGATTTATTTGTTTATACATTAAAACTCCTATATATCGTATTAATGTACGTTTCCATTAATATTAAATTACAATTAAATTCCATTTCAGCACAATCACTTTAGCGTATGAATATTTGAACCGTTTATGTTAGACTAAAAGAAGTAATTTTCATTAGTAAGTATTTTTTATTCATATTATGTAATTGAATTAATGAGATTTTGATAAATCTCAACATACACGTTACTTATGAACAATGGCGTACTATCTTATTTTTCTAATCACAATTTGTCTCGTTTAACGACACTGAATCATCAACGAGAAATATTGATTACGGAGTTTGTCAGAGCGGAATATTAAGACCTCTCTTCTTCATCGCTTTTATTAACGACCTTCCGAATATCTTTTTCGATAACTCCGTGGATGTAATACTTTATGCGGACGATACCACAATATTAACAAGTCATACATCAGCAAAAGAGTTACTCGACATTTCGGAAACTGCCTTAGGGAAAGTAAAAAACTGGTTTACTACAAACAAATTGACTCTTAATGCCAGCAAGACCCAGCAAATTATCTTTTCCCACAACACCGACGAAGTCTTTGAGTACGGTGATCCTATTCAATTCCTAGGAATATATATAGACATTCAACTCAGTTGGCACCACCACATTAACAATTTGGCCATTTCCCTGAAAAAAACTAACGCATTTGTCGGGCTCAAAACTTCGGTTTCTTTTGAAACTTTACGTATTTTTTATTTTGCCGCGTTCCAGTCTCGTTTGTCTTACGGTATAGCTCATCGATCACCCGCATTTTCATAATCCAAAAAAGTGCCCTTAGAATTATGAATAATGTCCCCTCCAGGATCCACTGCCGGGAACTTTTTAAAAAATGTAGAATTATGTCAGTGTACAGCCTATTTGTATATATTTGCCTGGTGTATGTTAAAGAAAACGCAGTCCAGTTTGTTACCGTTTCTTCAAGTCATTCTTATAATGTTCGCTCAAAAGATGGTCCCATCTTGGTCTTTCCACCGGGCCCCTTGCATTATCAATGGCTAAAATATTATTGTAATTAAAAAATTTATCTAAGATTAACTTTTTTTATTCCATTAATGAACAGTCGTAAACTTGAAATCAGCGTAATAAATTTCCTTTTATTGTTTGGTACTTCAATATTCGTATCAAATTTAAAGGAATACATCATACATCATTTTAAGAAAATGTAATTGCAATCATTAATAGTAATAACAAAAAACATTATTCAGATTGTGACTAGTTTGTCACTGTCACTATTGATTAATACAAAACCCAATGTTCATTATAATAAATTATTGAACAATAAACATGTATGTCCAACAGACTGTGTTCAAATTTGAAAGTATCTGATAATCATCAAGATTAAGTAACCTATTTTTCAATAGGTCGTACAATACCGTATTTGAGTAGTCAAGAAAAATGTGATGAAACATCAATTTACTGTTTCATTCTTTAAAATAGTCATTTAATTGAATGACGTAAACTGAAAATAGGAATTAAGGTGCAAAAATACATTTTACTCATTGCCAAATGTATCTTACAAAGATTATCTGCTTTTTGTTATCATTTAAAGTTAGGTATATATATTTGGTGCTATTTCAGGTCTGGGAAAAAGTTCGTGGCGTTTTTTTAGTAAAATTCAACTGGTTTTGTTATAGTGTGAAAATTAATTTATTTAAACCAAATATGCTCCATTATTATCGACAACGTTTCGCCATTTTTCGGGTAGAGCCATGATGCCATCGGTGACGAACTTCTGTGGTTTCTGGTTGAAAAACTGAATCAAGTGGTTTTCACAGGCTTCTTTTGAAACCAGCTTAATTCCATTGAGAAAATTCTGCAGAGATCGGAATAGGTGATAGTCAGAGGGTGCTATGTCTAGACTATACGGTGGATGCAACAAAATTTCCCAACCAAGCTCTCGCAATTCATGACGGGTCATCAAGTGTGTGGTCTTGCGTTGTCATGATGAAAGACAACACCTTTATTATTCAATTCGGGCAGTTCTCTTTCAATTGCCTGGCGTAATCTCTCTAGTTGTCTACAGTAAGAGAATCAATCGTCTGACCAACTGGAAGTAGCTCATGGTGGACGATTCCCTTCCAGTTCCACCACACACACAGCATCACCTTGTTCGGCGTCAATCCTCGCTTCGCGGACACTTGTGACGGCTCACCATCCCTTGTCCACGATCTTTTACGCTTCCGATTGTCGTACGTGATCCATTTTTCATCACCGGTTATGACACGTTTCAGAAATGGCTCGATTTCATTGCGTTTCAGCAGCGCATCGCAGATGTTAATTCGGTCTATCATGTGTTTCGCGCTCAACTCATGAGGAACCCATATATCGACCTTCTTTTTGTAGCAAGGTTTACGTAAATGGTTCGAAACAGTTTTGTGGTCAATGCCTAGCTCCGTACCAATATCGACACTGCTGATATGCCTATCTTGCTGGACAAAAATTTCATCAGCTTTTTCACTGATTGGACGACCAGAGCATGAGTCATCTTTCACATTAAAATTACCAGAACGAAAGCGAACCATTTCCGCGCAGCAGATTTTGATAAAGTACCTTCACAAGCCTTCAAAAGCCTATGGCAGATAGACGAGTTGGATGGAGAAATTTTATTGACAGCCTATGCTCTTTTTAGAGACAGTCCAAAATCACCCGATGATGGACAAGGCTTGATGATGATGATAGCTGCAATTTAATTAATTTAACAAATGACCCCACTGCTTTTTGGGTACCGTTCTCAACAAAAATAATTCCAAAAATCTTTTGCTGATGGTCTAGCTTTTAGGAATATATCGCTTCGTAATATAATAATTGCATTGTCAAAAATGATTTTATTCATGTGAATAATTTCAACGTTTTTCTCTGCAATAAATGTACAAAATATTCAAACAAATGCACATTTATGTGCATACTTTACTTTTTTTTACATTCTATTTCTCACACGAAGAGTTACAAACGAAAGTATTAATTTTAAAGTTTAATATATATTTACTTTAGACTTTCATTCGGTGTTCGCAAACACATTTCACGAACTAATTCAAATCTTTAACGTAATCTAAATGTCTTGAACAGTTCCTCGACCTTTCAGAACAAACTCACGATATAACCCCAAGTGTAAATATACTATCATCATTATTGATTTAGTTGCAAAGTGAACAGCATGAAACGGATGCTGGATTAATAATTGAGAAAATCGCGTCTACCACGTCTCTCGAATACTGAAACTTTGGTAATATTCTCCAGGTGCAACGATCTATCAAAATTTAACATATTTGATATAAACTTTGGTGATTAGTTTGCACCTCGAATTCCCCTTTTTGCAAATAAAATAAATCCTTTTGAAAATCACATTCACAGCTATGACAGCAAATATTACTACTGCAACTGCCGAAAATTTAATTGTCTACCTACTCCACGTATTGTACAAAGTGGTGTCCCACAAGGTTCAGTTTTAGGTCCGTACATTTTTATTGCATGATCTGAATCAAATGTCCCAGCCATCTGAGACGTTGTTTTTCTTTTGAAGCCTATAATACCATGGATCAGACCAATTCTGTAACTTAATTAGTATGATCATAGTAACTAAATTTGTCACTATGAGCAAGGTCAGTTAATATCATAGTAACTTTGAGGTATTTCGTATTTCGTAAGACAAAAGTTACTACAATATTTAGTAACATGTTACTATAAAAGTTCCTTTCATAGTAACTACCAAATGCTGGTGTTTATAAGTAATAACTTAGTTCTTATGAAGATAAAAATGGCGGACATTTGATTTTAAGTGTAATTTTTAGATATAATAGAAAATGAAGAAGATTAGTAAAAAAAATTATTATATAAATTAAATATATATAAAATATGTATGTATGACTGTAGGTAAATGTTTATATTGCAGGATATGAAATATATTAAAGATCAAAAAGTCTTTTTCCAATTCCTCATTTTTAATATGAATCTTTTATTAAATTATTAAAAAATAGTTTTTGTTTTTAAAAAATTTAACAAAAGTTCTATTCAGTGACGCAAAAATAGTTTCATGATGGGGGAGAGGTATAAAATGAGACGTATGGAAGTAATGACAAAACAAGGAAAATGCATCGAAGTAATAAAAAATCCAGCTTCATGGGAGGTTCTAACTCCCAAATCCACACCGCCTGCGCCACTGGTTCTATTGTCGAGAATTTGTCTTCGAATTCCGTTTCTATTTTTTAATTTCTTTACTCATTTTGTTTTTTTATATTTTATAAATGTATATACCATAATATATATTATATAACAACAAAATAATGTAAACAATACAATATTTTGACATTTTTAACCTCAACTGTCATCTGTATACCACCAATGCGCATGCGTGTTGCGCTTCTGTAACTAACTTCATTCTTTTCTCAGTAACTGTCACTAAGATATAACTTTCATAGCGACGTCACTACAGTTGGATATTACAGAATACGAAAAATGTTAAAGTTACTATTAAAGTCAGTATAAAAGTTATATTGTAGTAACGTTACTACACGGTAACTATTATAGTAACTTTTTACAGAATTGATCTGAATATCACCAAGTTTTTCAGGAACAAAAATAATTAAATTATATATCGTCTAATACCAGCTTTCAGTATTAATAAAATGATTGACAGCTGAACGCGACTTAAGAACGGGTTCTGTGACATAAAAATAAGGCGTTAGAAATTGCAGTATTACTTAAGTAATGGAAGGGGGGGTTTAAGGCGTAATAAGCTGCTTTACTAGACTCAATGAAATTGCTTTTATGGAATTTAGTACAGCTATGAATCAGTAATTAGATCGTTAATTAATTATTATCCGTATAATTACTGTCACAGTGGCATTCGGACTTATTTAAGATTCAACATTGGTTATGAAATTGTTTTATTAACGAGTTTTCACGTTTTTCAGCACGTGAGATATAATTATGTGAATTAAAAGTTAGGTTATAAAGACCTTACCCAATACAAGACTTGTTAACATTCATAATTTATAATAATACTAATTATATTGCGGCCAAATTAAGTCTTAATACGTTTGAATCCTATTTAGTTGGAAACAACTCATTGTTCTTTCTAATTTAATAAGACTGCAGAGATGTGGAACCTCCTAAGCAATGCTACAAAGACGAGATAAAAAATAACCCAAAGCTATTCAGCTGCTCAGCCCAGATTGGGAAGAAAAAATCCTCTGTCAAAGTACATGAGGCTATCTAGTGAAAAATTTATGTGAAGTGTGAATTTTCACACATTTCAGGGTTTCGCAGGTATTTAGTAAGTGAATGATGATTATTTGGAATGCCAAAACAAATTTTATGTTAAAATTAGCCATCATACCATTATTTACGTTTCTAAATATGTGCAGTATTTTTTTTTTATGTATATATAGCAAGGTTCATTAAGATTTTAAAAATTGTGCATATGGTTTCCATTGGTTGTTTTAAGTCATATTCCCTCTGATTTCGTGTATTCAATTTCAACAATTTCCACTGGTTATTAAATTTACGCTTTTGAAAATTAAATGCAACATTTGCCCAAATATAACTAGAATAAATAACTAAAAATAAATTAAACAAAATAAAAATGAAAAAAAAAAAAAAACAGAAAAAATAAAATTGCCTGGAGAGCGGAGCGAACTTTAGTTTGCAAATTAGAACGCGAGCATGCTAGCCATTACACTATCAAAGCATACTGGTACAGTGTGTTAGATAAATTTTTTAAATTAAATATTTTACGTGGTCAAGCAAAAAACACATGCGTTATTTTCCGAAAACATAATCTGATCAAAAATTCCTGTTCACACAAATGTACATTACTAAGGCCCAGTTTTTCCATCTTCAGATAAAGTTCCAGGTAACTATCTGACAGATAAGGTTATTTGTAACTTCATCTGCTGAGTAAATGTCATCCCTTCTTTCTATACAAATGTATCTATCGGATAGTTATCTAACAGATAATGAGACTGACGTATTGGATTCACTGACTGGTATTGACATTTATTCAGCAGATGAAGTTACAAATAACCTTATCTGTCAGATAGTTACCTGGAACTTTATCTGAAGGTGGAAAGACCGGGCCTTAGAATTTTTTCAGATTTTTAATTTAAACCATTTGGACTACAGAGTGTGGACAATTTTTTTTTGCACAATTTTGGCAAAAATCGCCTCAAAATAATTTATTTTGCAAAAATAAAACTTTGATCGTTAATCTACGTACTAAGGGCTTTCATTTGATACCCTACTCAGAATTTTAAAAAAATATTTTTTTTTTCGATGAGCAGATATTTGTTTATATTTTTAGTGGAATATGTTTTTTAGATGTTTAGTATTTTTCCTATGTGCGGGTCAAAGAGTTGTATAAGCATGCCAAATTTCAATTCTCTAGGTTTAGCCGTTTGGTTAGTATTGTGATAGAGAAGGTAAATTCTCCGTTTCTAGACCACCGGCCATAGATATGGGCCACGTGGTCAGTGCGAAGTTTCGACCGGTCCTTTTATCCTTGTAAATAATAGTCCAATCTAAAGTTCCATAACGCGATGGAAGTAAAATTGCAAATACGGTGCAAATTTAAATTATGAACGCCCAGTGTTGATGGCTGTTCAATAACAGAATTGAGTAATTATCGATTAATTAAAATTCCAATTAGAAAAACGATTAGTCCAATTTGTCACGAGTGAGTATGAGATCAGCTTTCTAATATATTCTTCAACATCGCACACAACTGAAAAAGGGTAAAAAAAATACAAATAATTTTTTTCTTGTGTTGACTGGCAATATTTTCTTCAAACTTTCAATGCTATCCCACATCCAACACAAATTTTTAAATTATGTCCAGTCTTACTTTGATGCATCAGTACTTTTTCAGTAAGGGCCGAGAGTTCCAGTTGATAAAAAACTATCCAATAAATTTATTAGCAACATAACTTTTTTTCCGAGAGTTCCACCCCGAAATAGTTATTAGGTTGCTAATAAATAGGCTTATTTGTCTAATAACTTATAGGCAACATGAAGTGCTTAATAAAGTGACATATAACCAAAAACAAGTTCGCAAAATGTGTTAATATTTCAATTTCAATTAAAAAAAAAAGTATAATTGTAAAAGAATGTACGAATGTGTAGTTTTTAAACATTTCTATAATGGTGATTTTAGTGTTTTATATACATTTTAGTTGTATTTTGACGAAATCGACGATCTGTTTGGATGAATTTATAAATTATGGACAACCGTATTTAGAATATTTTGGGCATTTATTGTAAATGTGATATATAAAGAACAAAATATAAATATATATTTTTTAATAAACATTGTCTTTTATTTTTATATATGTATTTAATTCAATTACGATTACAACACATTACAAACAATACTTTAAGCATTACTATTTATATAAAAATGATAGAAAATAAGAAGACAAACGCAATTATTGGCAGAATAATAAAGATGTGTGTTTGAAAATTGCTGATAAGTTTAATTCATATTGTTTAAGGAATGTAAAATAAAGCAAAATATGGCTGTCTTCTTATTTTTATTTACTTTTGTATTATAAAATGCTATTTTTATTAACTTCTCTTCCATCTATATTGTCATCTTTTTCTGTGATAAAATTTGTTGAACGCCGTTTAATTGTCATTTTAACAATAACACAAAAAATATACGTAATGTCATTGAATGTAAAGTCAAACTATTTATTGTCAAAATATTTAATGTCAAAATATTCAGTGTCAAAATTTCATCTCACTTTAGCTCTACAAATTTACGTATAGCTCTATCCCTCTTGCACCGTGTTACTATCTTCATAAGAAATACCAATAAAAAAACAAAAAATTATGTTGCTAATAAACTATTAGAAGGATTTTGTAAGTTGGAAATCACCAATAAATTTATTAGCTTCATAAATATATTATGTGTCTAATAACTATTAGGGAGTTTATTAGGAACTGGAACTCTCGGCCCTAAGTTAAAATTTTTGTTTAATTTTGTATGTATTTTGTAATATCGAAATGCTCACTGTTAATTTCTTTTAATTATGGTGATTTAACGTCCAATCCAGCCTCCAATGTAGCATCACCACATTATTGTCAGCCTTCGTGCCGGACAGTATGTCCTCTCTTTATTACCCAGGCTCCCTTATCATTACTAACTCAGCATTCCTATTGTTACAGCCCAAAAACTCACGTTACAATACTTTGAAAATTACTATACTCTAGCTAATTTAAAATATTCATAATTTCATATATTTCAGGTATTTTAAAAAAATCTATAAACGTCTTGGTGGCATGATAAATTAAACAATACCAGTATTGTTAAGTAATCCACAAATTTACACTTATCTGATAAGAAAATATTTTTAGAATAAAAATAGGTTGATATCCGTAATCGAACACACCGGTCGTCAGTACAATCGCTTTTTAAAATACATAATTTCTAAAATTGCTTCAGTATCTATGACTCAAACACTTTAAAATCATAAAAATAAATGGAAGGACGAACATTTTTACCAATTTTGGTATTGAAACTAATTAGTAACGATAATGAAATTTTAATAACAATTTATTTATAAATGCTTGCCTTTATCTCTATCATTATTTATAATGCACAGTCATTTGTGTTTTAAATATAATAACAAAATATATTTGTAAACAATATTGATATTTTTCCCATTACCGTATTAGCCCGAATATAACGCGATATTTTTTGACCAATTCTGTGAAAAATTGACTCGTGCTAAATTCGAGGTCTAGGTAATGTAATGTAATATAAATAACCCTTTTTATTAGTACGCCTATGCTTCCACACGAGCATAAGAAAGGTGAAATGGTCTTATCGAAGTCAACTGGTTACGAAAAGTCCAGAATTACTGTCACGCTTGCCGTTGTTGCTGATGGACAGAACAAATCCCAAAGAAAAGTTACATCCAGAAAAAGTTCAGCAAGATAGGCATATCAGCAGTGTCGATATTGGTACAGAGCTAGGGATTGACCACAAAACTGTTTTGAACCATTTACGGAAAGCTGGCTACAAAAAGAAGCTCGATATATGGGTTCCTCATGAGTTGAGCGCGAAAAACATGACCGAATTAACATCTGCGATGCGCTGCTGAAACGCAAATCGAGCTATTTCTGAAACGTGTCATAACCGGTGATGAAAAATAAATCACGTAAGACAATCGGAAGCGTAGAAGATAGTGGACAAGGGATGAGCCGTCATAAGCGTTCGCGAAGCGAGGATTGACGCCGAACAAGGTGTTGCTGTGTATGTGGTGGGATTGGAAGGGAATCGTCCACCATGAGCTACTTCCAGTTGGTCTCAACTTTACTGTGGACAACTAGAGAGATTACGCCAGGCAATTGAAAGAGAACGACCCGAATTGAATAATAAAGGTGTTGTTTTTCATCATGACAACGCAAGACCACACACTTGATCCGTCAAAAATTGCGAGAGCTTGGTTGGGAAATTTTCTTGCATCCACCGTATAGTCCAGACATAACACCCTCTGACTATCACCTATTCCGATCTCTGCAGAATTCTCTCAATGGAATTAAGCTGGTTTCAAAAGAAGTCTGTGAAAACCACTTGGTTCAGTTTTTCAACCAGAAACCACAGTAGTTCTTCACCGATGGCATCATGGCTCTACCCGAAAAATGGCGAAACGTTGTCGATAATAATGGAGCATATTTGGTTTAAATAAATTCATTTTCACACTATAGGGATTTGCAGCTAAGCACCCTACCATCTGGTGAGCGTTTCATGAACTTGTGTACATCAGATAACATTTCGTTTTGTGTATTGGTTTTGTATGAAGTTTGTTTTTAAAGTTTTATTATAATCATTGAAAAATGTATAATACATATTGTTGTGTGCCTATGTGCAATTCATTGCAAAGAAGAAACCCGGGAATATCGTTTCATTTGTTTCCACCAATATCAGACACCGTACGGTTCGAAACAAAATTGGGAAAGCAAGAGGTTAGGAATCGACGCGATGTTTAGATAAACAATTTAAAAATTGGAAAAAAAGTGAGCCCTTATATCAAAGTTTGCTCATTACATTTTAATGATTGTGACTACAAAAAATATTTTCAATTTTGTATTTATTATCGCATATCTTGAAAATTCCTGTTTTTGTGTGTGGGTTTGTAATGCACAAGTTTGTAGGCATAATGCATAAATCTTTATGAACTCTTTGTTTTTTTCAGTGACTCCACACAATATTATATGCCCAGCATTGTAAATTTCTACCCCTTGGTAAACAACACGGGAATTATTATTTCCCCCAATATAGTTAAAATAATCGACAATGGAAAACCGCCATAACTTAAAACCAGATCACAAAATGTAGTATTTTAGATGTTTACAAGTGTTGTCACTTCACAAAATCAGAAAATCCCAAACAATTATTTATTTTTTGTCGTTTTTTGATACACTTTTCGTTATTATTTACTAGTAAATGTCAAGTGGTATCTGATTTAGAATGGTTTCAAAAAAATCCGCGTGGCGCTACAATCTTAAAATTTTTGCCCTATAACAAAACCAGTTGAATTTTACTAAAAACGCCACGAACTTTTTCCCAGACCTGATATTACACAAATCAACAAATCGTTACAGATTTCAAAGTTAATCATATTACAACGGTTCCATCTATTACGTCATTGACTGAATTAATCGATTAATTTGCTGATAAATTCTGGTACTTGCCTTTAACTAAATTCAAATCTACACCAACATCTTAATGATAACATTATTTTTTTTCTTTTCATAATATAATTTTCAAGAAAACCTTTTAACCATAGTTTAACTAAGCAAACTTTATACAGTTAAATATCGCTAAAGGTTATATGACACCGATGACTCAGAAACGGTTGCAAAAAATACTACGTGGGAGATGTACAAACAAAATGACAGGAATTCAATATTTGGAGTAGTTTTACCAAAATGGCAATTACTGATATTGATCGCTTGTTTAGCGATAATGGCCATTTTAGAAATATTCGACAAGTTGTTAAAGTGATTGTGTAAATGGTATGGTCTATGGTTGCTTTGGTTCGGAAGTGATCTGTTATGTCGTACAAAAGACAAGAGGGCATTAAATAGATAAATGACGGTGAGAATGATATGACTTAGGTATTTGTCTAGACCAGGTCTGTTTAACCTTTTTGGATTTAGGATTTGTTTAATATTTATTGTTACCACGATCGACCAGAAGGTGTAGTCGGCCAGGGGGGGGGGTGGAGTGCCCTCCCGAATGAAGGGGTCCTTCACCGGAAAGAAAATTTTGAAAAAATGCATTACATAATCAATGCTACCATAATATATTCACACTTGAATAATTTTAATTGTTAAATTCTAGAACACTGTCATCATTAATTTAAACAAAACTTCTAATTTTTTATTTTATAACTAAGGACCGGTAAAAATATGCAACGGTTTTGCCATAAGCGTGCTATGTTAAACTTTATTTTAACAAAAAACCAACAAAAAACAAAAGAATAAAACACTTGCACCGCAATGAATTCTTATCTTAATAACGACACCTCATTATTTTGGGATTATATCCGAGATAGGTAATTCCGGTCACTCCTTTGCCATTGGTCAGTTTTTGATAAGATATTAAATTGTTATACGCTACACTATTTATCAGCAGGGCACATTACAAATATATATAATTACATTTTATTTCTACAGATAACACATGTGCCGCTTTTTATCGAAAAACACCTAACTTAAGTACCGTTGCATATTTTTGCCGGACTCTATTTATAACACACAATCAGGTATTAATTAGATATTTCAGTTAGTTACTAAAATCATAAAATGTCCCTAAAAAGACATCAATCTGTTTCTTTAATGCTACTACCATTTTCTTAATAATTGTGAATTTAAAAAAAATCACAATTCAAAAACGGTTAGAGATAGAGACCTGCGGTTAAAATTTTTGGATTCCTCATAGTTTATTTAGTCTAGAAAAAAATTAGGGCTTTAATCGTTTAACACGTTTTGAGATTACAGCAATTTTTGTTAATGATACAATTAATATTATTTGTACAAATTGTGAATTAAAAAAAATCACAATTCAAAAACGGTTACAGATAGAGACCTGCAGTTAAAATTTTTGGATTCCTCATAGTTTATTTAGTCTAGAAAAAATTTGGGGCTTTAATCGTTTAACACGTTTTGAGATTACAACAATTTTTTTTAATGATATAATTAACATTATTTGTACAAATTGTGATTTTAAAAAAATCACAATTCAAAAACAGTTAGACATAGAGACCTGCAGTTAGAATTTTTGGATTCCTCATAGTTTATTTAGTCTAGAAGAAATACGAGGCCTTATTCGTTTTGCGTATTTCAAAATTATGACAAATATTAACATTTGCGTGATTTATAGAAATTTCCATGTTCGCATGGGCATATCTCAAAAACGAAATACGATAATGACCTGCGGTTGAAATTTTTGAAATCTTAAGGTCCTAATTGACTTATAGCTGTATTTTGGAACAAATTTTTTTTTTGAAAATATTTCATTTTTTTTTAAATTTTTTGAAAATTTTGAAAAATCCTAACTAAAAAATGGTTAGGGATAGAAATCTGCGGTTGGAATTTTTAATATTCCTGTACAATGTTTAATCTAAAAAAAAATTAGGGCATTAATAACCCAATTATTAAGTTTTATATGAGCAGTAATCAAAAACCCTTGAAAATGGCCAAAAATCGATAAATTCGTAAGGGGTATCCCTTACGATTTTTTCAATTTTAGAGTAAAAATTTTTTGTCTCCGATTTTATTGAAAATTGGTACAAACATGTATTTTTGGTCATAGATCAAGAAAATTTAGTCCATTTTGAAGTTTGGGCAAAAGTTTTGGAATTATAGGCAAAAAACTGACCCAAATCGACTCTAACTCAAAAACTAGGAAAGTATGATTTTTTTAAATATTTTTTTCATTATCCTCACCCCAAAATTAGCTTAAAACTATATTTTGGCTAAAATCTGAGTCAAAAATTTTTTGACCAAAATTGAAAATTTTAGAAGAAATTTTATTTTTTTATTTTGTTAGATATTTGGTATACTTACACATTTTTAGCCTTAAATCACAAATATATGGCCACTTTTTAGTTACGGTCTAAAATTTTGACATTTACGACAAAAAATAAGAAAAAAAATAAGCTGTGGCCACCACAGGACCGCCATCACAAAGTATTTTTATAAAATACATTCTAGCAGCAGAATAGAAATAACTTGGCCTAATATTTTCTAACAAAGATATTATTTATCATGACCATGGAAACGTTACATATAAGTATGAAAAAATAGATACTTAGAAAAAATATCGAAAAAATTTCTTTTAACTTTCTTTTTAACGTTCCATGTACCGTTCACATCGGTTATAAATTAGTACGTTACGAATAGCCCTCCATCTGTGAATTTTGAAACCAACTATTTAGCTTCGTAAAATATTTTATATGTATTATCGTTCTTATAATTCTGTTGTCTTAGATTTTAACTACCTAATTACCTAAATTGATGATATTTATTGCCCGTCTTTGTAATTTTGAGCAAGATTTGTTAATGATGACATTATGTTAGGTTATGTAAAGGCATTCGATAACAACGGTGTCACTGATAGAATGCGATAGCCAATGTGTTTATATGTCTGTCTCATTAAAACATCTCACTAGCTATAAGTTTAGAAAATTATGCACAATCCACAACAGCGTATTAAATTTGGAGGTCTGAACGGTTTCACGTCTTACCATATGACAAACTTTCTGGTGACAGTGAACAGTCCATAAGCTATTGACTTAAGAGCTCTGAATGCGGCTTTAGAATTACTCGCACATATAAAGCAACAAAAAGTTTCTGGAAAGAGTTTCGTTTTCCAAAATTACAACTACTGATTGCTTAACTTCGTCAGTTAACCTTTGTAACACGTGTATAACTTTGTAACACCTGCTGACATCTTACTTTAACGGAAACAAATATAAGAGACAAATGACATCATGCTCGTTACTGTTATTTATGGAAATGGACTAATAATTAGCATTTACTATTTAAAGACAATCCAAAATTAACAAAACGACCGAAAATAAAAATCTTCAGATTAAACCGAGGAACAGAACGGCAATATAAGATTGGGGATAACCGAGCAAAAAAAAAAAACTGTGTACTGTCATTTTAGATAATTCATCTTCTATTGTAATTCCGCAAAAAATCTATTTTTAAAATATTATATACTTGCTTAACTGATGCATAAATGAGAAGAAAGTCAACTAGCATTTGTACTCACCTAAAAAAGAAAGAAAAAATACATTAGTACAATCAAAATTTACAATAAATTAAAATGCAAAATAGTTAGAAAAGGTAAGGATTTTTCAGTGTTTTTGGAACAAGGGCACATTAAAAGTAGAAAGCAAATGTGGAAGGTTATGATAATTTTAAAATATAAAGCTTTTTTTTTGCTATTGAACCATATAAAAAAGTCCTATATTATTTTCGTTAATAAAATGAAAAATTAAGAAAAACGTTTTTTTTTTTTTTTTGAAAAACGTACTATATGTATTAATTTTGTTATTATTCAACTCTTTCCGATACACATAATAACTCAAAATACGTATCAATACATAATTTTTGAAACAATAACCGAGTGTTTTTATTATTTGTTTAACCCATTAATGGCCAAGCTATTAAAAGAAAATGTTTTTCACAAAACTTGTAAAGCAAATTAATTAAAATACATCAACTTAGACAATTATTGCATTTTGAAAAAATATATATGCGTAACTCTACAGGAATATAAGGATGCGTATACGCACCCTTGGCTAATAACAATATCAAATATAAGTAAACATGTAATAAGCAAATTATTTTATTTATGAATGAAATATTAACTTATTTGGAATGAAACATTTCAAAACACTCTGGGCACAGATGTACTTTACATTTTACACATAAATAAATGGAGTTGCTCTTACACAAACTGCATTTTTTTACATTCGTTTCATGCCTCTTATCAGATGACCAATATTATCAAATCTGATGACATCTGATAAACTGTTTTTTGAAGGACGCCCATAGTTTGAATTTGTTGCTTCTCTATCAGTATCTGCATTACTCTGATACTTCATAAGAGCAACTGCTAGTTGTGACCAATTAAGAAATTTTACTATCATTTGACAACTGTACAACTAATTTATTTTCACTATACTTATTCTGTAAATACATATATTGAACTATGAAAGAACATACAGTAGAAATGAATAATAGGTTAGATGGCTAAGACAAGATGAGACTTGTCGATGATGAATCACGCCTGTAAATTTCACTGATTTGGCCAAAGGTGCGTATACGCACCCCATAAATTTGAATGATGTACACAGCAACATGACAGATAAAAATTATATATTTTTCAAAATAGGATAATTCATAACAATGTTCTCATACGGTTTGACTATATAATATATATATATATATATATATATATATATATATATATATATATATATATATATATATATATATATATATATTATATTACCAACAAGTGTATAGAAAAGGCCTGCTTTTATAAATCAGTAAAATCTACAAAAATTGACCAATTTCAAAATATTTAAAAAAATATACTCTTTAAATAAACTGCGAAATAAAATATTCACGAAGCTATTGTATCCTAGTAATGCTTGTAAAATAATTATGCAATAAAAATAAAACAAATGCTTTCCTTAAAAAAGATAATTTCTAAAAGGTTGCGTATACGAACCTTTAGCCATTAATGGGTTAAAAAAATATATACAAATTTCAGGTTCTGCTTTACCGTTTGAAACCAGCTATAAACTGTAGGTGCCTATTTATGTACTCTAAAATATGGACGTACTACTGACCATATTACTCTTGAATATACACAGATTGAAAATATGGTCACGAAACCTGGCAGCAGGCCTAGGCTCTCCTCGGGCTGTCGCGCAAATAATTATAAGATTCATTTGACCGTTTATATTTTTTGACCCCTTTATTTACTTTTAATTATTCATACTTGAGTTTTTCGAGATAAGAATCTTAACAAGAAAACAAAGTTGCTTATGAATCATTTGTTTCATGATAAAATCCTTCAAAAAAATAAAATAATGTAAAAAGTTGTTAATATTTGGAGAGTGTCATGTCATCAGTTGATAAATCCAGCTTTCAGTTTGCCATATATGGTTTTAAAGAAAAGATGTAGCACGTATGTACATATATATGTATGAGTCATTCGATATCGGGCCATGGCGCGATATGCCCTGGCTGCGGCCCCGCAAAACACATTACTGATTACATGTATGGTTACCGCATAAAACTTAACAGATGTCTGTGCGTATTACGCTCGTTTTAGGAAGACGAATCGATGGAGGGGGATTTGTATTCAAATCTACATTAGCGAATTAAATTTGCATATGGCTTTTGCAATTTAATTTACGCAGTTCATTTAAATTAATTTGATGTATATTTTTTATGACAATCAACTTTATTATTTTACATTTATGAACTAGGGATAGTATTTTAACCCATTAATGGCTAAAGGTTCGTATACGCAACCTTTTAGAAATTATTTTTTTTAAGGAAAGCAATTGAGGAGCTTTCTACCAAAACTGAACATGTCCACTATCGACCAAAATGCTTTTTTTGACGGATTCTGGTTTATTTTCCAAAACTAAACATCATACTAAGCTACTTTGTTAAGAAAAGTGATTATTTTCCACCTAGAAAAGCGCTCACAATACCGGTTTTCTGACAAAACTTGACATGTGCTTAGACCGCAAAATCTCATTTTTTTCTATATTTTTTTTACCAAAAGTGAACATGTCCCACATACTGAGACTAATCCTTAATTGATTTTTTTTTTCAAACCTAAACATGTCCATTCCCTCGTTGAACTGGATTTTTATTTATTTTATTTCTCTTGTTCGCCGATACAATATCTATCCAGACATCTGTTCATATCTCAAGCGTCGCATAGATCCTGTTGCGGTCGCTTGTTGTCATGCGTCACTTTTCTTGTCTGGGGCCATACCTTTATACCCGCTGACCGGACCTTTGGCAAAGTTGAAAAGAGACTAGCAGTGAAGAAGTAGTGGATGAAAAAGATCATCTAGAATGTAACTAGATGGAAACCAACCTCATGTCCACTCCTAATTCACTCCTGTAGCCGGTGTACCCTATTATTATATTTTTTTGTTTCTTTGATTTGATTTTCGTTTAGTAACCCACCTGATTTTATAACAATGCTCTACAAAGGTTCTAGTGAAGAAATTTACTGACGTATTTAGTAAAAAATAATTTAAAAAAATGGTTTCGTATTTTATTGCTCCTAATCTAATATTTTGCATAATATTACAGAGTGCTTGACATAACTTTTTTTTTTCAAAACTGAACATGTCCGTTGTTTTCTAGCAAAGCTGAACATGTCCATCAAACTAATGCTAGTTACGGTGGAACCGCCAATCATTAAATAATGATTAAAAAGCATACTACTATTGGACATTCAACTAGTACAATTAGAGTATTACCGAAAAGAAAAAAAAAACGTAGACTCTTCCAGAAGTTTAAAGCACTTCCTGCAAAATATTTGAAAGTGGACATGTTCAGTTTTGGTAAAAAGCTCCTCAATTGTTTTATTTTTATGGCATAATTATTTTACAAGCATTACTAGGATACAATAGCTTCGTGAATATTTTATATGTATAGTCAAACCATATGAGAACATTGTTATGAATTATCCTATTTTGAAAAAATATAAATTTTATCTGTAATGTTGCTGTGTACATCATTCAAATTTATGGGGTGCGTATACGCACCTTTGGCCAAATCAGTGAAATGTACAGGCGTGATTCATCATCGACAAGTCTCATCTTGTCTTAGCCATCTAACCTATTGTTCATTTCTACTGTGTGTTCTTTCATAGTTCAATATATGTATTTACAGAATAAGTATAGTGAAAATAAAAATTAGTTGTACAGTTGTCAAATGATAGTAAAATTTCTTAATTGGTCACGACTAGCAGTTGCTCTTATAAAGTATCAAGCCTGGTTTATAATAGATATGTTATGGAACATAAGCATAAGAATTACACTACTCTCTTTGTTCTGTTTATTACAAACAGATGTTTTGAAGGGTCAAACCTATTGTTCTATTATGTATGCACTATGCTATGGAGTTATTATAAACCAGGCTTCAGAGTAATGCAGATACTGATAGAGAAGCAACAAATTCAAACTATGGGCGTCCTTCAAAAAACAGTTTATCAGATGTCATCAGATTTGATAATATTGGTCATCTGATAAGAGGCATGAAACGAATGTAAAAAAAATGCAGTTTGCGTAAGAGCAACTCCATTTATTTATGTGTAAAATGTAAAGTACATCTGTGCCCAGAGTGTTTTGAAATGTTTCATTCCAAATAAGTTCATATTTCATTCATAAATAAAATAATTTGGTTATTAAATGTTTACTTATATTTGATATTATTATTAGCCAAGGGTGCGTATACGCATCCTTATATTCCTGTAGAGATAAGCATATATATTTTTTCAAAATGCAATAATTGTCTAAGTTGATGTATTTTAATTAATTTGCATTACAAGTTTTGTGAAAAATATTTTTTCTTAATAGCTTGGCCATTAATGGGTTAAACAAATAATAAAAACACTCGGTTATTGTTTCAAAAATTATGTATTGATACGTATTTTGACTTACAAAGTCATCTTCAGAATAAATAATTCATATACATAATTGAAATATATACCAACAGGTATAACAAAGATTTATACATCGCAAAAAAAAAATATTATTATGGAACCAATTCAATTTATCATATAAAACTTAATCTCAATAATTGTGAGCAGTAATTTTATGGTACTCATACTATAATAAATTACTTGTTTCAACGGTACATTTCTTCGAACAATAGAAATTGAAATGCATTTAAATTTATATTATTTTAAACATAAATATAATTATAAACGAACCACTCATCCAGATAAAGCAATATTAAATTCAACTTTACAACTGCAAAATATTTTTTTTAAGTATCAATATTAAACGAATTCACTTCGTGGAATGGGCAAAAAATGCACATTCATAAAAAGACAGATAATGTACATGTTAAAATTTTAATTAAAAATAAACTGATAAACAGTATTTAATACATCTCGCAAACGGACAGGTACATAATATTTTGAGAATAAAAAACTCTTGATAATAATCTAAATAAAAGATTTCATTATTTTTTGCGAGTGCATACTTTAATAACGTACATAAAAAAAGTGTTGAAATATATTAAAATTTTATTTAACAAGCATATAATCTGGACTATATTTCACGAGGATAAGTTTACGCCGTACGCGAAGGTGGTAATCATCCGAGTATAGTGGTAGATATGAAATTATTCTTAACTCTATGGGGGAGGTTATTACAAAAAAGGGGTCAGTTTGATTTTTTATTGTATCTTTTCTGTCTGCTTGATTAAATTTAGTTAGACGATACTGGCGGTATCACACATTTACTTAATAGATCAAAATGACAAATCTTCAAGGAAAGTTATATAAATGATATATTAAATGATATACTTTGTTACGTACAGTAACTCACAGTCAAAATGATCAAAGGTATACCCTTTGGGTTCAAAAATGCTCTCGCTACTTTCAAAAGAATTATAGATATGGTCTTCCGAGTAAAATATAGCCATTATATGCGAGCCAAATACAATATTTAAACTACAACTATATAGTTTAATCATTAAATAGTACATTTAATTAAAACATACATGCGCATCAATTGTTATACTTTAGAACTGATGTCACTAGATAGATACCGAATCATCACATTAAAGGTAATTAAGAAAATACCCTTTGGGTTAAAAAATGCTCCAGCTACTTTCAAAATGGTTATAGATATGGTCTTCCGAGTAAAATATAGCCACTATATGCGAGCCAAATACAATATTTTAACTACAATTATATAGTTTAATAATTAAAAAATAGCACATTTAATTAAAAAACGCATGAGTAACAAACTTCAGAAGTGATGTCACGAGATGGCTACCGAACTAACAGCTGATTGTAATCTACAACAATGTTATAATATTATTTATTATTTTATTTATTTAAACTTATAAATAATATTCTAGTTATAAAAATGGGAAGTGCGAGGCGTAGTCATAATTGCTGAGTGCCAAATAATTTAAATAACTTAAATAAAAACTTGCAGTGTAAAAACACGTTAATT
This sequence comes from Liopterus haemorrhoidalis, assembly GCA_963971575.1. Taxonomy (NCBI): domain Eukaryota; kingdom Metazoa; phylum Arthropoda; class Insecta; order Coleoptera; family Dytiscidae; genus Liopterus; species Liopterus haemorrhoidalis. The sequence goes on from OZ020613.1 coordinate 758,250, forward strand.
TTTCCGGGTGAGAACACAGGCGCGTCTCTTTTACACTTGTTGCAATATGAACAGTATTATGTATTTACAGTTGGACACAATATATTTATTATTTGATTACATATATAAATTTACTCCTTCGATTTGTAAGTACAGAAATATATTCAACCTTCAGTTTAGATTTCTGTACAAATAAATTTTAAATTTGCATTGTCGTGTAAATATTTATAAATTTTTGGCAAATAACTCAAATAATGCAAACTAGTAAAATCGTTAAATTCGGAATGGAGTTTTTAAGTAGCTATTAAAATTGTTTAAGTGACTCTCATAAAATGATTTTAAAAATGTTACGAGAACATTTTTGTGTCACATGTTTTGTTGATTTTTTATGGTTTAGTAGATATGCAGACCAATTCTGTAATTCAGTTACTATGATCATAGGAACTAAATCTGTCACTGAGCAAGGTCAGTCACTATCATGAATGAAAGTCATTACACTTTTTATAATATTTTATCTTGTAGTAACATTACTACAAAGTAAATTTTTACAGAATTGATCTGACTGTCTAAAAACCCTTATAACGTTACTCATGTGTCTGTCTGTATGGTAGAAATTGTGGCCAAAAGGCTGGACCTAGAAAGTTGACATTTGACTTTTTGATCCACATATATGAAAATTATTGAGGGTTCAAAAAAACACCAGAAAAATATAAACAAATATATGCTGTTCACTTTTGTAAGAACAAACCAGATCTAGTTATTTTGGTTACTTTTGTAATGTATTACTGACTTGGCAATTAAAAATATTCCTTACATTGTAAAACCGATCTTAAATATGAAGTTTCATAAAAATCCTTTCAGCCGTATTTGCTCTACACGTGTACACAGACAGACAGACGGACGGACAGACGGACAGACATACAGACAGACAGACAGACAGACAGACAGACAGACGGACGGACGGACGGACGGACGGACGGACGGACGGACAGACGGACAGACAGACAGACGGACAGACAGACCGACAGACATCAAGCTAAAAATAGTCAAAACGTTATGTAGGGAGCTCAATTCGTGGAGATCCATCGAAATCTCGAAATGTCAAAATTGGTATGATCACAATACCTCCCTTATATATGTTGGCGGTCGGTAAAAAGGTCCTCATCTCTATTTTTAAATATAAAATAAAATATATAAAAAAGATTTTCCTCTTCCTTGGATGCGCCACTAAGTCTGTATTATTCTTTGAAAAGTTAAACTAAAACCGTGAAATGTGTGAAAATTCCCACTTCGCATCAATTTTATAACAAAAACGTAATATTTTGCATATCAATTTAGTGTTTTTATTTATGTTTATATTGACAGTATTTAACATTTTTAAACCGTTTTACTTTTACCTCAATAAAGCAATCAATTATGAAAAAAATTAATAAACCTATTAATTTGCAGATAAAATATTTAGTTCACACTTATGTAGGTGCCTGTATATTAGATAATTTTATAGGTGCGATAAAAAGCATACAGCCTTATATAAGGTGTACATACCTAGCCATTTTTAAAAGTACTTAACAAGTCTATATGTGTACATATATTTATGACTTAAATATATCATATCTGAAGGATACGGTCATTTAATTAAGGATTATAAAATCATGATTAATAGAAAATATTAAATTAATTAGTTATTACGCAGAGGTTTTTTAACATTAAAGCAAAAATTGTCAAAAAAATATGTTACCATATGGTTAATTAATTATTTTTCGCACTTTAAAAATATAATAATGTACCTAAATTTGCATCAGACATGCTAATAGTTGGTATATTTATTTACTGAATGTTGGTAACGTTTTTACATGTTGCTAGGTTTAATATAAATTGAATTAGTTGAAGGCACTCGATGAAAAATTATAAAAAATTAAAATAAAAACACTCGGTTTATTGTTTCAAAAATTATTTAATATATTGATACGTATTTCGACTTATAAAGTTTCGACTTAATAAATAAATTACATACATAATTGAAATATATACCAACAGGTAGGTACAACAAACAAGATAATAAAGGGAAAATTTAAGGATTAAAAAGGTGTTACAAGCGGAGAACTAATAAGTTCTAGTTGTTCATTCATTAAATTTTTGTTCTTAGATACAGCCTTTTTAATATGATCAACTTTTAGTAAAAATCGGTTGACTAAAGATGGGAGTTTACTCGTGTCGATTTTTGCGAATATTTCATAACAGAAAAATATTACGAAAAAAAATATTTAACAAAAGTTGCTATAAAAGTAATAACTAACAACTTTTATTTGATAAAACGAAAAATTTTAGAATTTTTTATCTACTTTTTGTATCTACTTTTTCATACTTATATGTAACTTTTTCATGGTAATAAAAAATAATATCTCTGTTAGAAAATATTAGGCCAAGTTATTTCTACTCTGCTGCTAGAATGTATTTTATACAATTACTTTATGATGGCGGTCGGTCCTGTGATGGCCACAGCTAATTTTTTCTAATTTTAACCTATGAGTCTGTTACGTAAAGTCATAAGGGTTTATTATCATCAGATGCAAACGAAAAGTAATTTTAGCACACTCATGAAATTTACACTTGCTAGCGGTAATAAACTGTTCGAACTGGCAATAATATTTGAATATCCATTATTCGAAGTAAAATTGTATCAAACATCTGAAATTCAAATATTCAAAAATTTCTATCCGAATAATAAAAAATCAGCTGTGGCCACCACAGGACCGACCGCCGTCATAAAGTACTTGTACAAAATACATTCTAGCAGCAGAGTAGAAATAAGTTGACCTAATATTTTCTAACAGAGATATTATTTATCATGACCATGGAAACGTTGGATATAAGTATGAAAAAATTGAGATAAAAATTTTTCGAAATTTTTCGTTTTTTTTTTTCTTAACTTGTTTGAAACTTTTCTTAAATAAATTTTTTCGAAATATTTTTCTGTTGCTATATATTCGCAAAAATCTTAAAATCGACACGAGTAAACTCCCATTTCTAGTCAACCGATTTTTACCAAAAGTTGATCAACTCGTGCCATTGATGTCAAAAGCTTAAATATGCAGTTTCATAAAAATCCTTTTAGCCGAATTTGCTCTGCACGTGTACACAGACAGACGGATAGACGGACGGACAGACCGAAAGACGGACAGACTGACAGACAGACGGACGGACAGACAGACCGACAGATATTATGCTAAAAATACTCAAAACGTTATATAGGGAGCTCAATTCGTGGAGATCCATCGAAATCTTGAAATGTCAAAATTGGTATGATCACAATACCTCCCTTATATATGTTGGCGGTCGGCAAAAATTTGACTATCAAGCAAGGTCGGAGCGTTATCCACTTTTTAACAAGATCAGTTCCTTCATTTCCTTTGACTACTTATTGCATAAAAATAAAAAGGCAACAGACATCATAGTACCAACGAGTAGAATATTCTTAACTTCTCAGACACATTTCAATCCCAGAAAATAGAAACTTGCAATGAGAAAAGAGATATAAATTTGTATAGACATTATTGATTTTCCTTTCCATAAAAAATTCATCGAAAGGACATTGACGTTTGATACTTATGTTACCTATTTACTTTGCCAGTCATGTCGTATAATTCTATCAACTAAGAAAAGCCGTTGGCTGTATTCCAGTAAATTAAAATTATACAATAGCCATATCACAATTGGCACTCCTAGTTCTCAACATACAAGTATATAAATTTAAGATGCAGACAGACTTCAGACGGTTCCAATCGAGTTTCGCTTTTACTTTTCAATATTCAGACAACTTTTTTCTAGACCGCTCAGGGTGCCAGTTATTTCACATCTTTACAACTTTCCCTAATACCCTTTTCACACTAGATCTTTAAGATCGGATATTAAAGTGAATGTATCTTTAAACGCTAATGTGAAACCGTACGGCCTCGTTTAAACACAAGCGATGTTTAAGACGGAGATCTGCGTCTTAAACTTCGCCCGCATTGCCAACTTAATTTCTATTATAAAAAAATACTCCTTGAATTTGTGCTGTCAACATTTTATATTATCATAAAGAAGAATACTGTATTATATCGACGTTATAAGAAGTTTATACTTATTGTTATAATAAAATTATTTATTTTAATAATGTGTTTAATAAAATACAGAGCTACAATAATTGAGATAAAATGTATCGACTTACATGTTAATACAGGTGTAATATATTCTTTATTGTAGTGCCTTTATTGTAGAATGAAATGAAATATCCATATTTGTTTATAATAATTCAATATGTGCGTCTGCGCAGACAGTTCAAAACTGGTAATTTAATGACGGTAACTTAAGGACAAAATTACTGTAGCTGATGACAGCACCAGAGATTTAAGCATCAAGTGTGAAAGCATACCGATCTTAAACATCGGTGAACTTTAAGTTCACTCGTCTTAAAGATCTAGTGTGAAAAGGGTATGAGTTGTAAAAATGTTTAGAAGATAAAATTTGCTTTTAAACCTGCTTTTAAGAATTTTAACATAAAAATATGAAGCATTATTTTAAAGAGTAAAAATACGATAAGTAAGTTTTATTTTCATCGTCTTTGTAAAATTACTAAAACATATTTTATTTTCATATCTTAATGTAGCCAATTTGGTATATTTGTGATAACAAAGAAAGCATTGTTATGAAATTTTAGTATTCGTTGGCTTTTTACCGACCGCCAACATAGGAGGTCTGTTTAAAAAGTATCGCGAATTTTGAATTTCCGCGGGTTAGGTATATTCGATTTTCGATTTTTTTGTGGCGTTATGTTGGTACTCATGTCTCTCACTTATGCCGACAAGTTCGACCATTTTGAATGTTCAGTTAATTTTTGACAGTTGCTTTGCTTGCACGTGTTTTGGCTCGTCTTCGATTTTTGCCTATACCAAAAAATGGATCAAAGAATCTGTATAAAATTTTGTTCTTGCCATAGGGTAGAACGGTCAATAAGGAATATTATCTGCAAGTTATGCGCAATTTGCCCGAAGCAATCCGCTAGAAACGCCCGGATTTGTGGAAGAACAAAAATTACCTATCGTTGCTTGTGCACGAATTTTTGGCCAAAAACAACAATAATGCCGCAGTCACCGTATTCCCCAGATCTGGCCCCCTGTGATTTTTTATTGTTCCCGAAACTGAAGAGGCCCATGAAAGGACGACGCTACGCTACGAGTGAGGAGATAAAGACGGCATCGAAGGAGGAGCTGAACAAGATCACAAAAAATGATTTTTTCCAAGTGCTTCGAGGATTGGAAAACACGTTGGCACAAGTGTATAATATCTGGTGGGGATTATTTTGAAGGGGACAAAATAGATATTCATGAATAAATAAATAATTTTTGAAAAAACACAAAATTCGCGATACTTTTTGAACAGACCTCGTATATAAGAGAGATATTGTGATCATACCGATTTTGACATTTCGAGATTTCAATAGATCTCCACGAATTGAGGCCCCTACATAACGTTTTGACTATTTTTAGCATAATGCCTGTCGGTCTGTCTGAATTTAAAAAAAATCACAACTCAAAAACGGTAAGAGAAAACAACTTGAGATTAGAATTTTTGGATTATTTATAGTTTATATAGTCTAGGAAAAAATTATATTTATTTTTGGTCATAGATCAACAAAATTTGGTCCATTTTTGGGCATAAGTTTTGGAATTATAGGCAACAAACCCGAATCGGCTCAAACACATAAACTAGGAAAGCATGAATTTTTTAAATATTTTTTTCATAATCCTCACTCCAAAATTAGCTTAAAATTAAATTTTGGCTAAAATCAGAGTCAAAAAATTTTGACCAAAATTTTATAATTCGAGATTTTTTTAAAAAATTTTGTCGGGAAAATTGATATACATATACATTTTAACCTTAGATCACAAATGACCATTTTGAAAGTGGCTGGAGCATTTTTTAACCCAAAGGGTATTTTCTTTATCACCTTTAATGTGATGGTTCGGTATCTATCTAGTGACATAAGTATAACAATTGAAGCTAATGTGTTTTTTAATTAAATGTACTATTTAATGATTAAACTATATAGTTGTACTTAAAATATTGTATTTGGCTCGCATATAATGGCCATATTTTACTCGGAAGACCATATCTATAATCCTTTTGAAAGTAGCGGGAGCATTTTTTAACCCAAAGGGTATACCTTTTATCATTTTGACTGTGAGTCACTGTACGTAACAAAATATAGTGAATTTTATGACTTTCTTTGAAGGTTTGTCATTTTGATTAACACTCTGTCAAGTAGATTTATGAGACCACCAATATCTCCAATCATCACTAAATTTAATCAAGCAACCACAAAAGGAACAATAAAAAATCAAATTGACCCCTTTTTGCAATAACCGACCCCCCATAGAGTTAAGAATAATTTCACCTGTACCACTATATGACAATTATTAATGCATATATGCATACAGTCATTAGCTAATTCATTAAAGCATAATCGACTCTTAAATATCGACAAGTCTGAACCTGTTTATATTACTTATTAGAGATGTACACTCACTAAACGTACAATCATGTAAAAAACTAATTACTTTTAACCGTATACAATTACTCCAAATATACAAGTTGATTGCTAAACAGATCGTGCTTGAGAAATCGTTTTTCTTAATGTTAATTTAATTTTTCTAATATGGTTGTGCCCTAAAGACTACCAGTGACATTAAATGAGTATTTTTTTTATAATTCCTACCATATATGGTCAAAGGTTTTGTTTAGAAAGCTGAATATTTTGATGGATTAAGTTTACGATATTTTTTTTAAGGTGTTAGAACTTTATCTACAAATCTAACATGTGTAAACTGTAGAGATTTAGTTAGAGATAAGCTGTAATGTACGTGTTTCATAAATTGCTTAAGACCATTTTTGGTGCAATATTAGAACAGATTTTATCTTACTCCTACGTAATTGCCAAAAGAGGTAGTTGTTAAATGCTAATTTTAATTTTGTTAAACTGGTTCCAATTTTTTTCTGTATGATTAAAATAAAATTATAGTATTTAACAGGTTGGTAACACTTTTTTAATTTCCGTAAATAATGTTTATTTTTCATTTCGCTATTATTTAGTCATATCTTTTCAATCTTTTAGACATAAATAAGTGATCTGATTGAGGGCATTGTTGACAGAATCTGCTAGTAATGTTGTCTATTTTATTTGATGGGTTCATTCATTAAATACAGATACTATCTCATCCGCACCCTACGTCAATAGGAAAGGACGTCCTTGTTATGAATCACTTCAATATCCTGAAATTATAGCGATTGTTTTCTCAGATTATTCCCCAAGTTGTGATAATAAAGACAAAAGAAAATAAACAAAAGCGAGGAAACTAACAGAAACAATGTCATTTTAATACGACTACATTTCTACAATACCAGGTCTACAAGTATGAAATGCGGATATTTTTCAAACTTGCCGCGCAAACAGAGTGTATAGTTCAAAGTTTCAACACATATGGCGTTTTGTTATGTTATCATTAAGTGTCAAATGCGTATAGGTTATAATTTGAAAAGTGATCATGTAGTTTTGTTTTACTGTGTTAAAACTGTCAAATTTTGTGCCAAATAAAGAGCATTCGCGGGCAGTACTACTGTTTTGTTTTCATTTGAAAAAAACTGCTGCTGAATCATACCGACTGCTTCGAGAAGCTTATGGAGAATATGCTCCATCGCAAGATACGTGTGAACGATGGTTTCGGCGTTTCAAAAGTGGTGACTTTGATCTTACAGACAAAAAACATGGAAAACCTCCAAAAAAATATGAAAATACAAAATTGGAAACATTGCTACAGGAAGACGATAGTCAATCACAAAAACAACTAGCAGAGCAGTTAGGCGTTAGTCAACAAGCTGTTTCCAATCGCCTACGAGAGATGGGTAAGATCCAGAAAGTCGATGGGTTCCACATGCATTGAATGAGAGGCAGATGGAAAAACGCAAAAACACTTGTGAAATTTTGCTTGCACGATACAAAAGAAAGTCTTTTTTGCATCTTATCATTACTGGCGATGAAAAATGGATTTATTTTGAAAATCCCAAACGCAAAAAATCATAGGTGAACCCAGGCTCACCATCCACATCAACTGCAAGACCGAATCGCTTTGGCAAAAAGACAATGCTCTGTACTTGGTGGGACCAAAAGGGTGTGGTCTATTATGAATTGTTAAAACCTGGTGAAACAGTTAATACCCAACGCTACCAACAACTGATCGAATTGAACCATTCGCTGCTCATAAAACGACTAGAATACGAAAGAAGACAGCACAAGGTAATCTTTCTTCACGATAACGCTCCATCACATAAGGCAAAAGCAGTTTGCAACACATTGGAGGCACTCAAGTGAGAAGTGCTACCCCATGCCGCACACTCCCCAGACTTGGCCCCTTCAGATTACCACTTGTTCGCTTCGATGGGTCACGCACTTGTCGAGCAGCACTTTTGTTCATATGAAAATGTGAAAGAATGGCTAGATGAATGGTTTGCGGGGAAAGGGGAAGAGTTCTACTGGCGAGGTATTCAAAAATTGCCTGAAAGATGGTAAAAATTTATAATTTCTAATGGAGCATACTTTAATAAAGAAACTTTTACTGTTCTTTTGAGTTTAATGTGTTTTATTTAAAAAAAAAAAAATCCGCATTTCATACTTGTAGACCTGGTACATGAGGTCCCAATATTGTGCCTTGTCAAACTCCAACATCCACATTTAGCATTGTTGGTAATAATTCAATATTGTTGACTATCGTTATTAGTGCATTATTCACTGAGAGAAGACAGTACAGTAATACCTCGCTTAACGTTACCTCCGTTAACAATACCTCGCTATAACGTCATTTCTGGGCGACAGTAGGACTCAATTTAGAAGAAGAATCGGAACTTGCTAATGAAATCCAGAATGAACTTGTTGAAATGGCACACCAATTACATTTCAATGAAGTTGACGCTGATGATATTCAGACATTACTATAAGATGAAAACGACAATCCGCTAACAAATGAAGAATTGCAAGAACTGACAGAAGAAAATTTGGTAAGAGAAGATGCCAATTCTGACATTGATATGGAAGAGCCGCCGGTTAAAGTTTTAACAACAAAAATATTGTCCGATTGCCTGAGTCAAGTGTCTCATTCGGTAGATATTTTATCCGAAAATGATCCAGATTTTTCACGAAGTTGTGCTGTAAAAAGAACTGTATTAAATGCTTTAACATGTTACAGTGAGCTATTACGAGAAAAGAAGAGACAAGCAACGCAATCGACCCTTGATTCATTCTAGTCAAAAAATTAAAATATCACAACTTGTCAGTTTATTTACGTATAACCGCTAATTTTGTTATACATACATGCATACTAATTTTATACTTTAAATTTTGTCAAGCAAAGCTGTTTTCAGTTGTTCCTATCTATTAATTAAAAAATTTAAAATTAAATAATGTATTTTTTTTTTTCAATTTAGTAACCTATCCCTATCCTTCGCGTGTTATTTCTTCCTCCGTTAACGTTGATTCGGTTAACGTAGTGTTCTTGAGGAACGCATCCCTAACGTTAAACGAGGTATTACTGTATGTTGATAGCCACGGTGTCGTAAAGGGCCAAAAGGAAATATAAAGCTTTAGTGATACAACAGGCATTTTAGTTTTTAATAAATATACAAAATCACAATCAAATTCTTGTTATTTGACCAAGTAATAATATGATAGGTCTTAAGTGTAGTTCAATATATAATCGCAAATTTTCCTACATGTTGCAAAAGCTCACTTATCTAGCCTATCTCTTGCTATCTAGTAAATATGGCAAAGTTGATAAAAGTATTAATAAAATAAAAAATTATCAATATAAGCAAATACAGTGTAACAGATCAGTCATTCTCAAGTATTTAAATATAGATAAGAAAACTACTTTAACGCGCTCGTTGTTAATCTAAGCCATTCGATAATATAAATTTCTAGAAGCAATTCCAATGAAATTTAATATTAAAACTTCTCATTTTCCATTGCACATACAACCTTGGAACATTAATAAACATATCTTTGAAGTACGGCTGTCAAAATCATATCAATTCAACACCAAAATCGGTTTATTTACTAAAGTAAATATTTTAAATTAAATATTAATTATAAGTAATTCGTTGTGTAAGTGTCATATATACATGGTTGGATATTTTATAATTAGTATGTTTACACATGTCAAACGATTTTTAAATGTAGTTTTTAGGTCACTTCGTGTTTTATCATCTAGTGATATGCAATGTTCTGAACTAAATACATAATTCACGAAAATAGGTTTTTAAAGTAATTTGTTTTTTTTATTAGGGTTTTGTAAGTGTAACCAAAAAAACTTTATAACGTGTGTCTGTCTGTACGGTAGAATTGTAGCCGGCTAAACATAGAAAGTTGATATTTGGTATGCTTATACAACTCTTTAACCCACATATAGGAAAAATATAGAGAATTCAAAAAACACATCGCAGGAAAAATGTAAACAAATATGTATTTAATGAAAAACCAGTGGCGAAGGGAAACCTCCGCTAGACTTGCCCTTCCAGAAAAAAAATGTAAATTTAAAAAAAAAAAAAATTAAATATTTAGATAAATCTTCAAAAATACATCAAATTATGTTCTATACAAATTTTTGTCCAAGGCTTGCTTTACTAGTTACGAATTAATTATCATGACCATGGAAACGTTACACATAAGTATGAAAAAATTGAGACTAGGAAAAATTTTAAATAATTTTACAAAAAATTTTCGAAATTTTTCGTTTTATCAAAAAACGTCTCAAATAAAAGTTATTAGTTATTGCATTTATAGTAACTTTTGTTCAATAAATTTTTTCGAAATATTTTTCTGTTGCTAAATATTCGCAAAAATCTTAAAATCGACACGAGTAAACTCCCATTTCTAGTCAACCGATTTTCATAAAAAACAATAGGGTTCTTCCCATTTAATAGGAGAATTTTTTAGTACCAGAACGAACTCTTTAAGTTAAACCGTTTTTGAGTTATCGTGTATACACACAGACAGACAGACAGACACACAGACAGACAGACAGACAGACACACACACACACACACATACGGACGGCACTTCGAAAATAGGTTTTTTGGATTCCCTGGACCATGAAATGTGGTCATCCGTCAAAATCTCGACATCGAAAATTTTCGCGATTACAATACTTGCCCCTTATATATATTAAGGTCGGGCAAGTAAAAAAAAAGGCAGTTACCATCACCCTGCATCAGTTTAATGTTTCGAACAGGCTTTTAACCCCTTCAGTAATCATTAAAAAAATTAAAAATGAAAAAAAAAAAACACAATTTTTTTTATGAATGAATTTTATTTACTGAACATATATATCCTTCATAAAAGCCATTTCGGGCCCAAAATGGGATTGAAAATTGATATAATGGTGCATAGTGTGGGTCGAGAAATAAAAGAAATTCATAAAAAAATACTCATTTTCTCTCGGACCTCGTTTGAATTATCGTAGCTGTCTTTTGTCTCGTTTCCACATACCATGAATCGTATTTATTTTCGCCCGAGTACATTCGGTAGTGATCTTTTCTGCAGGTAAAGCTTGCCCGAGTTATCTCGGGTGTGGGAATTTTCGCACATAATAGCCGCCCGAGTATACTCGGGCGTTGTCCTTAAGCGATTAAACTATTTATTTATGTATTTTAGTGCACGACATCTTTTATTGAATATGTGTACTTATTTCATTTATTTATAGTTTAAATTATTATTTTAAATATATACTCTAGTCATTTAGATGGGCTGTGTTAGAAGCAAACAGCCATCGTTGTTGTACGCCAAAAATTTAACAACTTAAAAAAAAAATGTTCTTTTAAATTTTGGGTCGGCTATCAGAAATAACCTCTTACTGTTTGGATAAACACAAATTTTTACTTGTTAAAATTCATTTTTATATGGGATTTTGGCCAAAAATTAGTCAAAAAAACTTTTGTCCCCACCCTATTTCCCAGAGGGGTTGATTTAAAAATCTGGAAAAAATCTCCATAAGGTACATTGATGGGAACCGGAGTAGTTTAACAGAAATTTATGATCAAGTTTTTGGAAAAATTTCGTTTTTTTGTGTCTGAATTATTTAAAAAAAATTTATTATGTTGTATCAAAAGAAAGCTTTTGACTCATAGATTAAGGAACGAAAAGTAGTTTTATTAAAGTTCTTTATTTTAAGTTTTTTTTTTTCAAAAATGTAGTAAAAAAAATTACTGTTCAGCACCCTTTAATAGAAAGGGGTTAAACTATCTGAAAAAATTCTAAGTATTTTACATTGAGCTGAACCAGAAACGTACGAAAGGTATTTTTGATCAAATGTGTTTTTGAAAATATTGCAGTTTTATGTTCACAAAATTATTTTTTTAATCCATGGATAATAATGTTATGGATTTTTTGTACGTTCGGGCAATTTCATAATGCCATCTCTCCAGAAGGTTCCGTCTTTGCTCTCGAAAAATCTGTAGAGGTGAATTTTGATATCGTCCAAAGATGCGAAATTTTTTCCGTTAAGGGAATTTTGTAGACAGCGGAACAAATAGTAATCAGGATGGCGGTATCATCGGCGAACATGGCAATTAACGCTTCTATTGACGGTATATCTCTGACATAAATATTAAAGAGTATTGGCCCTAGGATACTTCCTTGAGGAACGCCAGCTTTAATATTTTTGCTTGAAGATATTTCGTTGTTTATTCTTATTGCAAACGTTCTATTAGACCGGGAGCTCATGACAGTTTTTGGTCTCCGATTTCATACAGCATGCCTTTTGGAGGAGAGAATATTTACCCTGTGACAACAAAAAAGGGATGGTACTAAACTCCTGCACGCTTTCCGGTCATAGGGAAAATTGCATTTCCACTTAAACACAAAATTTTTGTGATTTTCTCTGATTTAATATTGCTTGGCCTTTTGTCAAAAGAAAGTTATAACAAATTTAAAGTCTTTTAAATATATGCATGCGATTCGGAGGGTCCCAAAGGGCTCAAACGGTCATGTGATCTTGTAATAAAAAAATATGATTTTCCGCGTTTTCATACAGCATGCCTATAATTAAAAGACTTTAAATTTGTTATAACTTTCTTTTGACAAAAGGGCAAGCAATATTAAATCAGAAAAAAACACAAAAATTTTGTGCAAGTGGAAATGCAATTTTCCCTATGACCGGAAAGCGTGCAGGGGTTTAGTACCATCCCTTTCTTGTTGTCACAGGGTAAATATTCTCTCCTCCAAAAGGCATGCTGTATGAAATCGGAGACCAAAAATGTCATGAGCTCCCGGTCTATATCTTCCAGAAATGAGAAAATAATTGATGACATTTGATAATAAAAGTTTTTTTTTAGAATGTATATTTTATTGAATAAAAGGTGAAAGAAAAAATCGAACTGACTTATGAAACAACACAATTAATTTCTCAAATTGAAAAAAAATAATCCATTTATCAATATATTTCTTATTAATTTAATTTATACAAACATTGTGTTTCTATTTCCACCGGTACCAAATCATACATAATTAATCAGCAATAAAAATACCGAAAAATTTCAAATTACTCGACAGAAAAATTATTTTATCGAATAATAGGTTCTAATTCTTCAACTCTACTATTAAGTTTATATCTAAAATAAAAGTGTTAACAACTCCATAATATAAAACCTAGCAACACTAATTCCTAATATTTATATGCAGGAATCTGTAATGACCATAATATATGCCGTAGGATCATACCAAACATCATAATTGAAACCCATAAATACCATAAAAACCAACTAAATCAGTATCGAAACAAGCAATGAATATTTATATGATCAATGATGCCACCAGATCATCGTTGAACTGACAACCATTAACCCAGATACAAACCAAAACAACACGTGGGTGAACTGTAATCATTTACACCTGTACAACGTTTTAGCACGGTCACAAACCACAATTACAGAATAATTACAATGAAATGAAAGATTTGTTCATAATCTTGAAGGCGATTCGATGACCTGTTATGAGATAAATCGATTATTATTAACAGATGATTTAAAAGAAATTTTGTTTGTTTATAGAAGCAAGATCTCTCTTATGGTTTGTCCGGTTTTAAGTTTTCTCTGGCAGGTATGTTGGAGACGTGCGAATTTGTAATTAAGAAGAGTAATCTGAGCACGTTTGACGGACGAGAAAGTCGAATGATATAAGATTTTTATGTCGAAAAATAATTTGTTAAAAGAAATTTAAAGATTGTATCTATAACAAAGCCCAACAGACATTTTGGTGCAGAGTTTTTAACTGTCTCTAGGTAATTTTTGGGCACAGAATTCAAAATACCCGTCAGATTTGGTCTATCAGATCTAGTTATTGAGATACGCTATATTGGCTTCTTTTAAAATAAAATATCTTATTTCTTAACTTGTGTATTTTTCACGTTATTACTGTTACTATTTGCTCTAACTGCCAGTTACAAACACAAAAGAGACAAAGGTATTTATTTCACAAAGTAGATAAATATACATTCATTATCACTTAAAAATGTTCTTTTGTACGACTTTCTAGCATGAAGTTTACCAGAACAGTTTTTCTGAAGACCAACAGTAGTAGGCCATCATGTGGCTATCTTATCTTCCTTGATATCTATCTTCCATAGTTTTATGTCCTGATGGAATCTTTCCCCCGGTTCTTCACTAAAATCACCTAGGTTTTCTGGTAAGTGGTCATAATACAACCGAGAATATTAAAGTTGGAAAGCATATTTTCCACTAATTCTCTGCCTTATGATTTCCAAGAAAATTTTGTACTACTTGAATAAATGAACACCAAGAATTAGATTCAATTGATGCGGTTGGATTGGATTGTGGATCTTCAGTAGGTTGCCTTATCTGAGGACTATCAAATATTCTGGCTTTGTTTTTCAGAGTTAATCCCAGGAAATTTACGTGTCAAGTAGCCAACACAAAGTCCTCGATTTAAAGCATTCAAAAATTGCTACATAAGCCCAAACTTGATATGCAAGGAAATATAATTTTCTCTCTGGCAACCAAAGATTCGTTGACAACGTTTTGTTTTTCTTGAATTATGACATTTCTTAATGGAAATCACCCAATTTCTGTTAACCCAGTGCTGATCCTTAGCTCTGTTGTCCCAAAGACATAAAAAACAAGGGTATTTTGTATATCCACTTTGCTGTCCAAGGAGGAAGTTTACCGTTTTTAGATAATAAACTAAAATCAATTAGTCTGTATCTCAAAAGCTAGAGCTTCTACGAAAAAGAGTCAGGTATTTTTGGAATCAGCACATCAAAAATATCCAAAAACAGTTCTTACTTTTACGGCACCAAGATAAAAAAATTATTTTGTTGGACAGTGTAATGATAAATTGTTCCTATTAGATTAAAATTATTTCCGTCAATATATTGATGGATTATGGAGGTATCCAAGCGCGCACCAGTGGGGTGGTTTTTGGATTTGAGCCCCCCCACCCCATCAGCACTCAAAAGTCACGCTTTTAAGGGACACAAATTTTATTTTCTGAATAGTGACGACACCACGTAAACCAACTAAGCTCCTAGTATATAAAAAATGATCTATTACAATTCTCAAAAGTATATTTATTTACACTTAAAAGTGGCAAGTTATGGCATACCACATAATTTCCTATAAAAGTGTTGAATTTATGACCAGTTGTTTCCAAACATGTTCATATAAGCCCATAAGGCAATCGAATCGTTTAGTTTAATCAATTAACGCACAATCAAATTGTCAGCACGCACAATTACTAGACATTTCAAATACCATAGCGATATTTCAGCCGCCCACATTGAGCAATAGTCCCTCTTTTCAATCATAAACAATACTTATTTCATTATTGCCATTTGTTAACCTTTTTAAGAGGTTAATAATAATATATGTTATTGCGAAGTGTAAACAACTATTTAGCACTGCGGTAGGTATTTTTTACAACATTTTGTTTGGTGAAATTACTTTAGGTAATCTCTGAAACACGAACGATATTTTACAAAGATTAAGTAATACGGATAATGAATCATTTCTTGGATCATACAATCCGAAAAAATCAACGAAAACAAAATTTATATTGGTATATACGAGGTCTGTTCAAAAAGTATCGCGAATTTTGTGTTTTTTCAAAAATTATTTATTCATGAATATCTATTTTGTCCCCTTCAAAGTAATCCCCACCAGATATTATACACTTGTAGACCGGGAGCTCATGACAGTTTTTGGTCTCCGATTTCATACAGCATGCCTTTTGGAGAAGAGAATATTTACCCTGTGACAACAAAAAAGGGATGGTACTAAACCCCTGCACGCTTTCCGGTCATAGGGAAAATTGCATTTCCACTTAAACACAAAATTTTTGTGCTTTTCTCTGATTTAATATTGCTTGCCCTTTTGTCAAAAGAAAATTATAACAAATTTAAAGTCTTTTAAATATATGCATGCGATTCGGAGGGTCCCAAAGGGCTCAAACGGTCATGTGATCTTGTAATAAAAAAATATGATTTTCCGCGTTTTCATACAGCATGCCTATAATTAAAAGACTTTAAATTTGTTATAACTTTCTTTTGACAAAAGGGCAAGCAATATTAAATCAGAGAAAAACACAAAAATGTTGTGTAAGTGGAAATGCAATTTTCCCTATGACCGGAAACCGTGCAGGGGTTTAGTACCATCCCTTTTTTGTTGTCACAGGGTAAATATTCTCTCCTCCATAAGGCATGCTGTATGAAATCGGAGACAAAAAATGTCATGAGCTCCCGGTCTATAATAATCTAAATAAGACTTTTGAATTTACTCCTAGTTTAATACAGTTATGTTGTTTATATTTTTTATTGTAAACTTGTGTATAAACAGCAATATTTTTAAAAATCAACTTTCATTCATTTTGATTTATTATTTGCAATTCATTTTTTATACCATTCATTTATCTATTTTATTAATTTAAGTAGCTCGAACACTAGATACGAAATAAATAACAATTTTTTATAAGTCAGCAACGGAAGTATTGGCTAACGTTAAACAAAATAACGTGTTGACATTTAAAATATACCTAATTACTAGCTGATTATTTAGTGCTCATATAACATTTTAATTAATAATATATGTGAAAAAAAATAAATAAATAAAATGCACGACATAAACAGGGTGAACAAAAAGGCAAATTGTCGGAATGGGGAGACAAAAAATAGATGTGAAGTGTGAATTTTCACACATTTCAGGATTTTGCAGGTATTTAGTAAGTGAATAATGATTATTTGGGATGCCAAAACAAATTTTATATTACAATATTTTTTTTGTTAATTTTAATTCGAACGCCTAATACCATTATTTAGGTTTCTAAATACGTGCAGTATTTTTTTTTTATATAGCAAGGTTCATTAAGAATTTTAACAATTGCACCTATGGCTTCCATTGGTTGTTATAAGTTCCGCCCCTCTGATTTCGTGTACATTGAAACAGAATTAAATTATAATTTAAACAATTTCCACTGGTTATTAAATTTACGCTTTTAAAAATTAAATGCAACATTTGCCAAAATATAATTAGAATTTGGAAAAAATAATTTAAACAATATAGAAATTAAATATATATATATATATATATATATATATATATATATATATAGTTTCTTCTCCAGGGTTCGATCCCTATCGGATCGGGTTACATGGGTGAAAAGTCAGCGTCAAATACCACTAGATCAGCACACACGTTAGAGTGTTGCTTGTTACAAAGCTATAACTTGTGTACATTATTAGCAAAAAATCACAAAAAATGCGTTTTTTTCCAAAAACCTAATCTGATCAAAAATTCCGGTTGAACTATTCCGGTTCATACCAATGTACATTACTTAGAATTTTTTCAGATTTTTAGTTCAAACCATCTGGGCTACAGGGTGTGGGACAAAAAATTTTTTGCACAATTTTGGCAAAAATCGCTTCAAAATAATTTATTTTGCAAAAATAAAAATTTGATCGTTAATCCACGTACCAAGGGCTTTCATTTGATACCCTACTCAGAATTATAAAAAAAAAATTTTTTTTCGATGAGCACATATTTGTTTATATTTTTAGTGGGATATGTTTTTTAGATGTTTTAGTATTTTTCCTATGTGCGGGTCAAAGAGTTGTATAAGTGTGCCAAATTTGAACTCTCTAGGTTTAGCCGTTTGGCTATAATTTTTACCGAACAGACAGACAGACAGACAGACAGACGACAAAATGACGGTATAAGGGTTTTTTGGTCATACCTACAAAACCCTAAAAATGAGTACTTTTGGAGATGTGGAATGGACATAAAAATAGCAGAGGAAAAGAGTATTTTAAATTGTAAGAACCTGTACAGCTAAGCCCGTGGACAACCATCTGGTCCGTTGGTGACCGATGGTTTTATTGAAACAATATTGCGTTTGTTCGCGATGAAGGCCGTCGTGTTGCGTAACAACGTTGGGCGCCAAGTGCAACCCAGTTCTTGTTGAGCTATGCTATGCTGGTAGATTATGTAACTCTGGAGTCATATGGGAAATAACTTCAAGTGAAATCAACTGAAAAAATACGTTTCGTTTAGTTTATACCGTTATATAAATTGTTACGGACGGAATCGATAATGCAGAATCAGACAATTGTCTTAAATGGTAATACGCTTCGGATGTTGAAACTTGATGAATAAATTTGATTTTGTCATTGTTTGAAATTTGTAATAAATAGCTTTCTGGAATATTAAGGCCTGAAACAATTACTAAATTTAGAGAACTAGCTGGAGTGCCCGTACTTCCTACGGTTTTTATAATGTATATTTTACTGTAATGTAATTGATGTTTTTTTTTACTTTTTTGCCGCAAAGTGTTAAAATTTTAGATCGTAACTGAAAAGTGATATATTTGTGATCTAAGGTATTTTCTAATATATTTGTGATCTAAATTCATTTTTTTCCCCTAAAATTTTGATCAAAAATTTCTTGGCCCCGATTTTAGCCAAAATATAGTTTTATGCTAATTTTGAGGTGATGATTATGATAAAAATATTATATACTTTCATGCTTTCCTAGTTTTTGAGTTAGAACCGATTTGGGTCAGTTTTTTTACCTATAATTCCAAAACTTTTGCCCAAACTTCAAAATAGACCAAATTTTCTTGATCTATGTCCAAAAATATATTTGTGGTCTAAAAATGTATAGCTATACCAAGTCTCCAACAAAATTTGAATTTTTTTTTTTTCGCCAAAAAATTTGAAATTTTAGTTAAATTTTCTTTTTCAGGATAGACAGGACAGACAGACAGACAGACCGACCGACAGACATCATGCAAAAAATAGTCAAAACAATATGTAGGGACCTCAGTTCGTGGAGATCCATCGAAATCTCGAAATGTCAAAATCGGTATGATCACAATACCTCCCTTATATATGTTGGTGGTCGGTAAAAATATGTATAGATATCAAACTGTACATGACGAACAACGGTAATGATGAAAGAACACGCAACAATAATTCCTCCCGCTCAAATCGATCCAGGTTATTCAATTTCAATAGGTTTCAATAACAGATGTTTCAATGATATCAATAACGCGGTCCGTGGTGTATTGTTTCGTTCCTGGCTGCGTAACTCTTGCCTAATGCGGTTTATATTTACACTAGCCTTTAATAATAATGTATATTGAAGGTTTATTAAATGAATGTTTTCATTAATAAGTGTTATTATATTTTTTGTTATTGAAGTGTATGTTTATTCTTATTTAATTATATTTATATTATTGCAACTAAACAATATGTACTGCTATTGTATTTTCTAACAACTATTTAATAGGTATTTAGAGCAAGAATAATAGGAAATTTAATTCAAATAACTATGACCCTCAGTTGTTACATTCCAAAGACATAAAAGATACAAAAAATCTGTTACAAGTGCGTAAAAGGGTATCATAAAATTGGCTCACCTCAAGGGTCAATTTTTGGCTGTTAATAAAATGCTACTACAGTGGATATCGTTTATAACGACGTTGAAGGGACCAATGAAATTCGGACGTTATAAAGGATTCCACACACCAAAGCGACCGCGGTGGCGGCCACGGTGGCGATCAGGTCTCCTCACACTAACGCGGTGGGAGTGGCGGTAGCGGTAGCGATCAGTTAGTGAATCACGGTATATAGTTGTATGATAATATTGGACCTTGCTTGGGTTATTTCATTTTTCCCCTTTGGAATGTTAAAATTTTAAATTCCAACAATGAAACCATGGAAACGAATGACATATGTCAAACTTAAATTAATTTTCTTACATATTTTAATGACAAAAAATAAATAAATGGGATATTTGTATTAAGAATGACACAAAAAATCAAAATATAAAGAAAGTGACATTTTAAAATGATATTAACCTTAACCAAAAAATGTTTGTTGCAAGTATGATTTACAAAGCTTAAACAAAACGGCTGAAAAGCATTATTTAAACGATGAAAGTAACTAGATTGCAAAATCTAGTTCCGCCTAATCGTTTGGAACAGACTTTACTATCAATTTCCAAAACTTTTCCTATTTCGTCCCACACTTTATTTGTTTTCCTAATATTCTTGTAATCAGGATGTGCTAAGTCATACAAAATTAAATGATCCTTTACTGATCTATGATTTTTTCTGTTAAATTATCTATTTTCGACATTATCTTCTTAAATATATTCACTCTGTGGTATATAAACAATGAATATCGCGCGGCCTAACGCAACTTGTCGAGTTTGGCCGCCAGTGTTTGCTAGACTGAACGCTAGACTGAACGCTGCAGTCGGTGGCGTTCTCAGATAGCGGAACGCTTGTATGTGCGTGGTCTCATTGTATTGTATAGGTTGCGTTAGGCCGCTGCATTATCGCCACCGTGGCCGCCACCGCGGCCGCTTTGGTGTGTGGAATCCTTAATACTTTCTTAATAATTTGATTATTTTAGCATTATCTTAGTACCTTCGTCCAACTAATTCGTCCAACATAATTAAGGCATAAGTATAGGGAGTATTTTTGCTTGTTAATTATCTATGGCAGTTGTAGGTTGTTTATAATTAATTAACCTAAACCCGCCCAAACAAATTTCCCTTGTTAAACCATTCTATAAGGAAATATTTTAAATAATTTATGACAATATTGCATAAATAATATTTGATGTAATATATTGATATTATTATGTTCTGATATATCAATTGGACATTAATATATTCAATAATAACAATATGCATAATTACAACATCTCAATTTTCGTTTTGATAAGGTGTAGGTCTACTAATTAAATATTCAAAATGTTTAAATATATTCCAGAATTTGTTTACTAATTTATAAGTAGGTACAGGAAATAGATAAATAAATAATACACTGCTAAATATTTATTGCGCAAAACAACTAGTTCAAAACTTTAAGGAATTTGTTATTTAAAATTAAATTTTGATAACGTCTAAGAAAAGACTGAAAACAAGTATTTATCCCACCCAAAATTTGTTTAAATAATCAGTTGTTATATTAAAAGGCCCTTCTACTTTTTCAGGCAGAGATATTAATTTTTACTAATATATTTACCATATTTTTGTTGTTATTATATTGACAGACAGTCAAAAAGAATTAAAAGTACAATGAAAAACTAAAAATTTCCTTGAAATTTCTTTAGAATAGTGTATTATTACATATCTTGTAAATCGTAGATTACTTTTAAATTAAAAAAATTGATGTGAAGAGTGAATTTTCACACATTTCAGGGTTTCGCAGGTATAAGTGAATAATGACTATTTGGGATGCCAAAACAAATTTTATGTTAAAATATTTTTTTTTGTTAATTTTAATTCGAATGCCTAATTCCATTATGTATTAGGCATTTTTTATATAGAAATAAGATTTTGAAAATTGCGCTTATGGCTTCTATTGCTTGTTTTAGTTATAAGCTCCGCCCTTCTGATTTCGTGTATTTATAGGAATATAAATAGCAGTATAGCAGTAATATATTTAGGCACTAATATGATACAGACATTATAACACATGACATAACATATATTTTTTTACTTGTATCCATGGTATTATATATAAGTTACTTGGTTGTAAGTCCAAGAGTATTCAATTTCAACAATTTCCACTGGTTATTAAATTTACGCTTTTAAAAATTAAATGCAATTTTTGCCCAAATATAAATAATTTCAACAAAATAAAAAATGTAAAAAAAAAACAGAAAAAATGAAATTGCCTCTAAACCGGATTGAACTCGAGTTTGCAAATTAGAACGCCAGTATTGTAAGCATTACACCATCGAGGCGCTCTGTTTACTGTGCTACATAATATCATTAAGGTTTTACATGGTCAAGCAAAAAACACAAAAAATGCGTTATTTTCCGAAAACATAATCTGATCAAAAATTCCTGTTGTACTATTCTGGTTCATACAAATGTACATTACTTAGAATTTTTTCAGATTTTTAGTTTAAACCATCTGGGCTAAAGGGTGTGGGACAAAAATTTCTTTGCACAATTTTGGCAAAAATTATGTCAAAATAATGTAATTTGCAAAAATAAAATTTTGATCGTTAATCTACGTACTAAGGGCTTTCATTTGATACCCTACTCAGAATTAAAAAAAATATTTTTGTTTTCGGTGAGCACATATTTGTTTATATTTTTAGGGGGATATGTTTTTTAGATGTTTTGGTATATTTCCTATGTGCGGGTCAACGAGTTGTATAAGCATGCCAAATTTTAACTCTCTAGGTTTAGCCGTTTGGCTACAATTTTTACCGAAGAGACAGACAAACAGACAGACAGACAGACAGACAGACAGACAGACACACGACAAAATGACGGTATAAGGGTTTTTTGGTCATACCTACAAAACCCTAATAAATCTCGGAAAACAGGAAAAATACAACTCGTGTTCATTTTCACCATGTAAACAAATACACGAGTAACAGTTTAATGTCACTTTCGAGTGTTCCAGCATTGCCGCATATGGCGCTGCGATCTTAAAAAGTGTCCCCTATCATTGAACATGCATGGATATTAATCTATAAATTTTCTTGCATGTAGAAATTTTGTTTTAAAATTAATTTACCAACAAACTTGTAAGTAGTTCGTGATTTTAAAGCAATTAATTAAGACAGTAAGTAAGATATTAAAACAAAGTAGTATATTTTTGTCACTACCGTTCTATTTTATCAACAGTAAACGCTTTGTCAGTATCTAACAAATATGTTAAGAATGCTGAAACTATCTTCAAGTCACCATAAATCTGTTATCCTACATAACCTCAAAGAACATGTCTAATAAACCATCATTTTTTCAGTCTAAATGCACCTGTAGGTGCAGCAGTGTCTAGTCACTTAGTCACCAGACTATTTACCTGGGCTGGGTGTGTGTTCGGTGTTAATTCATATATCTAGACCGGAAGTCATCATGCTGAGTACGTTTTTAAAATTTTATTTAGTTTTTACTGTATGGAAAACCCAAAACACCTGTTTGCTGCCACGTACGCAGTTTTATTTTTTTATTAAAAACAATGTAACATCTGCACACATGAGTCACAGAGGTTAGGTTATATTTATGATTTTTTTATGAAATAGGAGTAACATTATTTAGTTTTATCTGGTACACTTGAAATCAGATACTGTAATATTATTAATTATGCAGGCAATATATTGTAAAATCACTTACATTTTAACATTCAAAATTTACATAAATAAATATCTGAGTAATTTAAAAAAAAGTGAAATCTCAAACTTCAAAGTGAGTCATAAATATGCCAGTAGTATGTGTGCATAGTCACTGAAGGAGAAAAGATAAAGATCAAGCATAGATCACCCTATGATTTTGATCTAAGCACCTGTAAAATATGTTAAAAAAATCATTATAATCATCATCCCATCATGACTATCATCAAAGCCTAACATCACTAACGACTTAATTAAACAGAGCTGTTAGTTTAAGCACACGATTTATACAGTTGTCGAACAAACAGTATGAGCTTCGTACCAGGAGCATGGATGCTTTAATTACGACAAAGTTACCTTGTGTAAAAATGACTGAAAACTTGCAAAAAGAAACATCTAAATAAATTATAGATATTGGAATTTAAGAAGTGAAGTTCTAGAAATTAAGGGTTAACATTCTTGAAAAACTGATGTGAAGTGTGAATTTTCACATATTTCAGGGTTTTGTAGATATTTAATAACAGTAAGAAGACCAACATAATACTGGACGTCTAGGAATATTTTTTCCATAATAAATTAAATAAATAATTTTTTTATAATAATTATTATTATTATTATAAACACATCAAAATCAAAGTTTTTTGATAATCATTTCTATTCGTTATTTGAGTACCATGAGCTTCCATTTAACTTTTTACCGACCGCCAACATATAAGGGAGGTATTGTGATCATACCGATTTTGACATTTCGAGATTTCGATGGATCTCCACGAATTGAGGTCCCTACATAACGTTTTCACTATTTTTACCATGATGTCTGTCGGTCTGTGTGTCCGTCTGTCTGTCCGTCCGTCTGTCCGTTTGTCTGTGTGTCTGTGTACACGTGCAGAGCAAATTCGGCTAAAAGGATTTTTATGAAACTTCATATTTAAGCTTTTGATATCAATGGCACGAGTTGATCAACTTTTGGTAAAAATCGGTTGACTAGAAATGGGAATTTACTCGTGTCGATTTTAAAATTTTTTCGAATATTTAACAGAAAAATATTTCGAAAAAATTAGCTGTGGCCACCACAGGACCGACCGCCATCCCAAAGTACTTGCATAAAATACATTTTAGCAGCAGAGTAGAAATAACTTGGCCTAATATTTTTTAACAGAGATATTATTTATCATGACCATGGAAACGTTACATATAAGTATGAAAAAATAGATACTAAAAAATATCGAAAAATGTTTCGATTTATCAAAAAATGTCTCAAATAAAAGTTGTTAGTTATTGCTTTTATAGCAACTATATAAGCATTTCCTTTGCTCCATTCTTAAGTCTAAACCATTTTCCAAACAGGAAATCATGTAAAACAAAATAAACTTTAAATTCCAGCTAAACATCGACGTATGCAAAATAAAAATTGCCGATAAGCACAATTACAAAATTGCTGAATACCATCGAACAACAGTTTTTGAAAGTTGCTCGTTCAGCAAAGCCTGCAGTTCCGCCATGGGTATCACAATAATATAAGAAAAATGTACAATCTTTTACAAGAATTATGGTGAGATATCATGACGCATTTTATAAACAAACCAAGATCCAGAGAAATGGTGAAATTTAAACAATTTATGATAAAATTGTTTATAATCGTCAGATTTCCTTGGAAATGCATAACGTCTTTTTTGATTTAGGTCACTTTTACCATAGTTAGTCATGGAGTGAATGAGTCATCCCATAAATATTGTCTACAAGTTGGTACCTTACATCTAAAAAATTACTTGTGAAGCAGCTATTGACAACATATCAAGAAAATCAAACTTAAGTAAATTTTATTTAAAGCTTTATTTTTAAAATTAAAAATTTATTTTTATGTTTATACGAATAAAAAGAGCCAGTTAAAATATCAAACTAAAAGAGTCGCTGTTATATAATACCGGGAATGAAAAATCAGACCTATAGTCTATGCCCTGTGCGCCATTTAAACGTTGGAAACCTATTACTCTTATATAATGAGTGCGGGGAATATATAGTCAAAAGAGCACCAAATTTTACTTAATATAACTCTTAAAATACAATTTCTTTTTAATCAAATGATCACGAAAATTTTCTTAAGCCAACCCTTAAAATACAATTTTTTTACTTCTAATTCCCACCAAAATGTACTTAATCAAACCATTATTATTATTATTTTTTCAAAAGAACACGCAATTTACTTTATGTCAACTTGTAAAATAATTATTTTTTATTTTAAACAAAAAAAGACTCTAGCTCTTATAGTTATGGGCCCCAGTTGTGCAAAGCTCCAGTTGTGAAAGGCCCGAATTGTCCGTCGCCGCAATTGTTAATGGCCCCAGTTGTGAAAAGCCCCAATTGTGAACGGCCCGAATTATCTTACGGCCCCAGTTGTCATGGAACCGAGATTTTTGGGTTTTCACGCACACTTTCGGCAACAGCTTTTCTTATCCACATGCATGCCAGTTTCACGAACTTTCTTTATAAAAAAAACAGTTATTTGCATTTTCTGAAAAACCGTTCTATCTAGATATTTCCGCTTTGAACGCTTCTCATTTGTCCGTGTTAGTTTCATACAAAACTTCATAAAACATGAATCAAAATGTTATCTTAAAGAACAGTTCAATAAACACATTATTATGGAAACAATAGTGCAGTCAATATCAGAATAAATAAAACTAGAAAATTACTCTTTATGGTCGTTGCAGTTGCTTTTTTATTATTTCAAAACAAACTCGTTTCTTCCGTATTCGTTCTAGTAGAAGTAATGTTTTAATAGTTTTTCCAAGAGAGACCACCGCTGAGATTTTATCTAAACAACTTGTGAAATATGTAAAAATCACTCTATCAACGCCAGCATCGTTACTAATTACAAAGCCGGCTTCTTCACACTCCAACAAATTAAATAGCTCTTATTAATTATCACCATTCATAAATTACACGTTTTTATTCGCTCATCAGATTGACTGTTGTCAACTTAACCTTTTATTTAATAATTAATCTTGGTACATTTTGTTATTAAGGGTGTAACACGCAGATTTACCTATTCAAACTCGTAAAATAATTTTTTATTTTAAACAAAAGAAGAATCTAGCTCTTATAGTTATGGCCCCAGTTGTGCAAAGCCCCAATTGTGTACGACCCGAATTGTCCATCGCCCCAGTTGTTAATGGCCCCAGTTGTGCAGAGCCCCAATTGTGAACGGTCCGAACTGTCTTACGCCCCAGTTGTCTGTTTACCCATGTCTATATGGACACAAAATTCA
Source organism: Liopterus haemorrhoidalis (assembly GCA_963971575.1). Taxonomy (NCBI): domain Eukaryota; kingdom Metazoa; phylum Arthropoda; class Insecta; order Coleoptera; family Dytiscidae; genus Liopterus; species Liopterus haemorrhoidalis. Next base: position 785,229 of record OZ020613.1, read on the forward strand.
TAGAACTTTGAATATAAATGAAAAACCAATAAAATGGATATTCCAATCTATGCACGTCACCAAAGCTCATTTACCTGACAAATATTTACCTTAATAACATTTATATTCAGATAAACTAAGAAAAAACAAATAAAGGTAGGTAGAAAAGAAAATACTTAGTAATACCTTTACAATTTTAAAACAAATTACCTCAAGTCGACAACAAAATTAACCCTTAGCTAATATGGTTCCATGACAAGTGGGGCCGTAAGACAATGCCCCAGTTGTTAATGGCCCCAGTTGTCAAAAGCCCCAATTGTGAACGGCCCGATTTGTTAATGGCCCGAATTGCTAATAGTCCCAATTGTGAAAAACCCCAATAGGGGATACTCATAAAATTTATATTTCCTTAAAACTACATTTTTTTGATATGTTAATGTTAGTTATGTCACCTAACAAAACAAAAATCACATTTTAATTAATATTACAGCCAAATTTTTTAATTAAAATATTGCAAATTTGAAATAAGCCGACCACAGCGCGAAGGTTGCCGAGTAAATACGACTGAACATGACGTCAAACCCCAGACAGCTCAGACTACAACATAATCTTTACGTTTGTATATCGTATCGTTCGAGAGTTTTGTATTGGTTTTTAAACAATTTTTCACGCATTTATTATTAAAATGGCAGATAAAGATTTTGTTAGGGCTCAGAGTGATAATTTACCCAACACTGATGCTTTTATGCTCATGGAATATATGAAAAATAATGAATGCTACAGTGCTGAAGAAATACGTGTCAAAACAGACTTGTAAGCAAACCATTTATGTATATAACTTTATGTAAACAATAACGTTGCAACTCTGTAAAATGTAAATATTTATGTAATTTAGATGTCAGAATTTTACTACATTGTTTACATGAAGTTACAAAACGTTAGAGGCATAATTGAAATACTGCAATATAGGGTATATATTTTAATATTAAGTTTAATTCAGTAAACATCTGTAAAATGTTTTTATAGAATTAAACTTTATTTTAATTAAAATCACTCTAACTTTACACAATCTATAAAAGTTATACAAGCAAATAAGTTCACGACAGACTGTGTAGGCTGTACGCTGTACACTGGGTAGGCTGTACGCAGTACACTTACGTAGGATACGATGTCACACGTGGTTTTCGCGCGCTACATACATTTATGATTCTTTTAAGCCTTCAAATTAAAAAAAAAAAAATGCAAAACTGTTTTTTATGTTATTACAAGAGGAATATAATTAAAAAAAATTTTAAAAATCATGCCTATCCCCTATTGTCCGCAATAATTTGGACGATGTCATTAACATCGTACGACAGAATTGTTGATAGCTGGTTGTTGGTAACAGTACGCCAACGTATTTGGATAAGTTGACACGATATGAACTTGTGTTGCGCCTGTGCCAGACTCACAAATTCCTAAATGCGCATTCTGTATGAGCTAAAATAAGATCCAGTCGGTTAGAATAAAGCATCATGCTAAATCTGGACTTGATACTTATTTAATTAGATATGTTTTGTTGAATTTTAACTCAAACCTTATTATTCTGGATTGCTTTCAATTTCTTTCAACATTTTTTTCATATTGGATTCTGTCCAATTCAACATATTGTTGTTTTGTCTATTTAATGTTTTGTACAATTCGTTTCCAACTAAATTGGTACAAATAAATGCAGTTGGAACATTAAATATTGTACGCAAAATAGTTTTTCATACGTCAAAAGTTATTCAAAAAAAAAAAACTAAATTAAAGTGACGCGAATTTTGATCAAAATTGTGTTGAATTGCAAGAAGTGCCAAATCGACTTAAATCACAACCTCCAAATAGTCCAGATTTTGTATTGAATCTTGGCTTTTTCAATTCTATACAATCCTTACAACATACAACTTCACCGAATACAATCGACGAACTGATTGAATGCGTACAAAATACATTTAATGCATTAAACATACCCTTGCTAATGTTTTTCTAACATTTCAAACTTGTTGAAGCAACCATGTTAGCAAAAGGAGGAAATTCTTATAGGATTCCGTGCATTAATAAGGCAAAACTTCATCGTAAAGCCGCAGTCGGAGCTCTTAAATCAATAGCTTATGCACTGTAGCTTATGGACTATTCACTGTCACCAGAAAGTTTATCATATTATAAGACGTGAAACCGTTCAGACTTAATACCAAATTTAATACGCTGTTTGTTGTGGATTGTGCATAATTTTCTAAACTTATAGCCAGTGAGATGTTTTTATGAGACAGACATATAAACACATTGGCTATAGCATTCTATCAGTGACACCGTAGTTATCGAATGCCTTTACATAACCTAACATAATGTCATCATTAACAAATCTTGCTCAAAATAACAAAGACGGACAGTAAATATGATCAATTTAGGTAATTAGGTAGTTAAAATCTAAGACAACAGAATTATAAGAACGATAATACATATAAAATATTTTACGAAGCTAAATAGTTGGTTGCAAAATTCACAGATGGAGGGCTATTCGCAACGTATTAATTTATAATAGATGTGAACGGTACATGGAACGTTAAAAGAATGCATTAAAACATAACTCAGAGCGACACAACGAACAGTCTATAACTTATTAATTTAAAGAGGTCTGAATGCGGCTTTAGGGACGATTACAAACAACATTATCATGTTCCATACAAGCTGTGGAGACAGCCACGTCCTTGTTAAATTTAAACTTTTTGTATTATTCTTTGTTTTACTAGATATTTGTAACTATTTTATAAATAAAATCATTCTAATTAATTAAAATTGTACATGTATATCATATTTTCGGACATTTCAAAACATATACCGTATTTTCGGGCGGAGGGAGTATGTGATTTTTAAAAACATGTCCTTTCAAAATAAAACAATTGTAAAAAGATTTTGAAGTTGTTGTCATACATCATTAATCTTTGTTTAGTATTTCCATCCCAAACAATTCCATGAAGTCATCAACAGACAACAGCATCACCTGGTGATTGAACTGTAAATCAATCCTCTTTGTTTCGTCCAAAATTAAAGTCCGACACTACAAATTAAATGATCCATATAAACACTTTTAACTCCCAGAACATTCACTTCGGATTTAGACTAAATTAAATGGCATTTTTTATGTATTCGGCATAGGACAGTTAATTCGTTTTATTATAAACAAAAGAGTTAATATCAGGTTAACCCTTTATCGCATAGTGTGCCATATATGGCACATTCCAATTTTTATTTTTTATTTTAGTTTTAAAACTGAATCAGAACGTTACTTCATGAATGTTCATATATGCCACATACACAGTAATGGATCCTGCAGTATCTCAAGTAATGGGCTGCAATAGATTTGAGGGTATCAAGCGGAATTTGCAATTCAACGATAAATAATTTATTGAGAAAGGACAACTAGAAGATACGACCTTTTCTTTCAAAAATTCGAGGGCGACTGCTTTTAATCCCTAATGAAGAACACCTAGCAATTGACGAGCAAATAATACGGAATCATTTTCTTTTGTAACATAATGTAGAATCATAATGTTCCATGTATGGCACAAACCCTAAATTATTATTTTTTCATAAAAATAATAATTAATATTTTAAATATATTTTTTTAATTAATTTTTCTATCAATAAGAACCAATTCCTAATGCCCATGAATTATTTCAGCCAAAAATAAAAATTCATGCAGTAAAGGGTTAAATAAGTACAGTAAAATGAAAATACGAATGTACTTTCAAAGATGTGAAGTGTGAATTTTCACACATTTCAGGGTTTCGCATGTATTTAGTAAGTGAATGATGATTATTTGGGATGCCAAAACCAATTTTATATTAAAATTTTTATTTTGTTAATTTTATGTATTTTTTTTTCTATTTTATTCTTATTTTATAATATTTTACATCGCTCTAATTTCACTAGCTATAAATTACTATTTATATATTGTACCTGACTGACGAAAAACAGGCTCTGTACGTGTAATTTTTATCAATAAATATTATTATTATTATTATTTATTCAGCAGATGAAGTTCCAGATAACCTTATCTGTCAAATAGTTACCTAGAGGTTTATTTGAACGTGGAAAGACCGGACCTTAAAGAAATACTTAAAATATTTGCGGAAATAAAAAATGTGATTTTATTTTCTTTCTGTAGTATTTAATTTAAATCTAAACTAGAATTTATGTAAATGTAAATTCATTGAACAGAATAGGACATAAATGTCTTCACGTAGAAACCAGTATTTGGAAAATGCACGCGAATTACAATTTACTATTTCAATTAATTTTTTCCACTTTCTCTGACCATGTTATTTATTGCAAGCAAGCAAAATTGTTTCATTCATGTATTCGCCTAATAAATGCTTAATCGTTGTAAACTGTACTACATTGAATTCTAACTCAGCAATTTTTCATTAATAAAATTTAATTTCACTCTAATTGTGAAACTAAATATTTCACTACAAACAAATTTAAATATTTTGGTAAACAGGTTATACACTCCAAATTCATACTTTTGCAAATAAAATTCAACATTTTACAAGTCAAAACACGCCTTTTGTAATTCGTGACATTCACGGGAAAATACTGAAATCTGACCACGTCTAGTCTATATTAGTCTGTCTGTATGTATATACATAGGTACATAAATATACTACATACTCTAGAAATTTACCTTCAATTCTGCAATTTTTGTGTGTTTTTCACGATTTGCCACTGAACACTTATTTCTTATAAAAACGCACTTCTAACGAAAATAAAGTAAAACATATCAAAGTAGTTCTTTTTTTGAAGAATATGGTTAGTTTCAAACAATAATACTCTGTATATACTGATAAATAAATGCTAATATAATTTCAATTTAACGATATTGTCTTGTTAATCTTTTAATCCTTCCTTATAAATTAAGTTAATTAAATACGTTGAAAACTATTCTGATAACGGTAACAGAAATGATAAACAATTAATTTTTGTTTCAATGAAAATTGTTACGTGTAATAAATTTAATAGAATATGCCAGGGGTCGGCAACCTTTTTGTCAATAAGGGCGCAATATAAATTCAAATGTTATTGAGGGCGCATAAAAACGTAAAATATGTAAACACTCGTGGTTGGCAAGGTCGTCTAATCTAAAAAAGGTCATCACCTCCCAAAATACAAGTGATGAGCAAAAAAAAAAGGTCCTCAGCTCTCAAAATCCAAGTGATGAGCAAAAAAAAAATTGATGTGAAGTGTGAATATTCACACATTTCAGGGTTTCGCAGGTATATAATAAGTGAAGTCGGTATGCTGAGTGTGTAGGACAAATTTTACTTTGTAGTAATCACGGCAAAATGAACGATATTTTTAAAATAATTTATCGTCTGTTAATCATATAATAAGACTGGTTATTAAATTTACGCTCATAAAAATTAAATACAACATTTGTCAAAATATAACTAGAATTTTGACAAAATAATTTCAACATAATAGAAATGCAAAAAAAAAAAACAGAAAAAATAAAATTCACTCCGTGTACTCGAACTCGAAACCCTTCGTTTTCCAGCCAGTTTAAGAGTGCTCTAACGCATGTAGCCATCGCACGCCATGCATGTGAGTGTCTTACATTGGTATAACTTTTGTACTTTGTGAACCAAAAACCACAAAAAATGAGTTATTTTCCAAAAACATAATCTGATCAAAAATTCCTGTTGTACTATTTCGGTTCACACCAATATACATTACTTAGAATTTTTTTAGATTTTTAGTTTAAACCATCTGGGCTACAGGGTGTGGGACAAAATTTATTTTGCACATTTTTGGCAAAAATCGCATCAAAATAATTTATTTTGCAAAAATAAAAATTTGTTTATATTTTTAGGGGGGTATGTTTTTTAGATGTTTTAATATTTTTCCTATGTGCGGGTCAAAGAGTTGTATAAGCATGCCAAATTTCAACTCTCTAGGTTTAGCCGTTTGGCTACAATTTTTACCGAACAGACAGACAGACAGACAGACAGACAGACAGACAGACAGACAGACATACGACAAAATGACGGTATAAGGGTTTTTTGGTCATACCTACAAAACCCTAAAAATGTCACTTTTTTAAAAGATCGATCCATTTGACATATATCATAATGAAAAATGATATCTTAATTATAATGATCATAACCGTATCAACCTAAAGTCGGTTTTACAGCGTAAGGAATATTTTAAATTAACATTTATAAAATTTATAAATTTTGCACAAGTTAGGGAATATTACATATTTACATGCTTCAACGTTGGCTATAACAACTGTGGTACTGTCAATAGCAAAGAACCCTGGTTATTTATGTTAATGTGCTATATTCATATTTTTTAAACCTTTTAAGGGCTCATAAGGAAGAACAGTCTTTGTATTCTTACAATGACTGGTCATGGGCCTTTATCCAATGTACAAACTGCTATTATGTCTATTATTTGTAAAAAATCTAATTATTTTATTGTACCTTGGATATAAACAAATTAAATTAAATTAAATTTAAAGTCAGTAACACACTATAAAAGTAACCAAAATAACCAGATCTAGTTTGTTCTTACAAAAATAAACTGCTTATAGCACTGATATAATTCAATTTATTCTTTAATTTAAAACAAACAATAAACAGTATAGATGTAATAATAACAAAACCTATTATAATAAATCTGTATATTTTATTATTATTGCTCTAGAATATTAAAACTCCTTTCATTTTCATTAATTTCCCGTCACACCTTCTGATGAACAGCTGCTCACGAAATACTGCGTGAAATTTTCTTATTCGGTCAAACATTAATGCTGTAAGACAAAAAAAAACTAGACACACCTATAGACAGTCCCAAACATACTTATAGACAGACATAAACATACCTAAGAACACTAACATAACATTTCATAACTAATAACCGCAACTAAATTCATCCATTATAAAATTGATGACTTAATACATGCCAAAAGGCACTAATGTGAATTTAGATATAAGATAACACTACTTTAGAGAATAATATACTGAAAGTACGTGTAATAACAAGTCGCTATAGAACATGGATGTAATATTATGAATAAGCGAATTGTAATGGGTTTGATGAGCTAAGGAAAGTTTGTAGAATGATTCCATTGAAATTATGCGTAACTTTAGCGTCAATATGAATTAACCTTTTGCCCTTTTATGTCCAGATGGTCGAGAAAGGACCAGCTAAGTGGGATACATAAATTAGACACATTAACCAGTTATAGCAGAGTCAAACAAGTGAATGGTACGCAACAATAAATACGTTTTAAGAAAGAATAATGTTTACAAGCAAGATAAGCCATGTACTTCATCTAGTTAGAAATTAGATTGTCAAAATCCCCCAGTTGAATTACAGCTAATTCGCTCCCAATTAAAAAATCTCCAGGACCCGACTTAATTCCTAATATCGTGTTAAAACAGCTTTCTCCTAAATTCTTATCCTACCTTGCATCGCTTTTCAATGCTTGCATGTCGTTAGGCTATTTTCCAGAACAGTGGAAAAGAGCCCAAATAATTTTCTTCCACAAACCAGGCAAGGACAAAAATCTATAACCAGCTACAGGCCCATCAGTTTACTCAATATCTTTTCGAAACTTCTTGAAAAAATTATCCATTTAAGATTAGAAAACGAACTAATCACCAAAAAAGCTCTTTCATCTTTCCAATTTGGCTTTAGGAAAAGACAAAGCACAACCCAACTACTATTAAGAACCACAGAAATGATATCAGAATGCCATCTCTGAAAGTTCCGTCTTTGTTCTCGAAAAATCAGGTGAATTTTGATATCGTCCAAAGATGCGAAATTTTTTCCGTTAAGGGAATTTTGTAGAGAGCAAATGGTAATCGGAACATATGGTCCAAATATCGAACCATCCAACTACTATTTGTTCTGCTTTCTACAAAATTCCCTTAACGGAAAAAATTTCGCATCTTTGGACGATATCAAAATTCACCTCTACAGATTTTTCGAGAGCAAAGACGAAACTCGTACAAATTTCAAAATCATCAAGAATTGTTAGAAAGGGATGCAGCAGTACGTATGGATTTTTGTATTGAAATATTTGAAAAAATTAATTCCGACTCAACAATGCTTCAAAGAATTTTATTTACTGACGAAGCAACATTTACTCTAAATGGTGAAGTGCACAGACAAAATTTTAGGTACTGGAGTCCAAAAAATTTACATTTGTTTCATTCCTCCCGAACTCAAAGACCGCAAAAATTAAATGTTTGGGCCTTTTTTATTGAATTTACCTTAATACCGCAAAATATCTAGCCCTTTTGCAAAACCAAATATTACCTGCTTTGCGAAACCTGAATATTAATGGACAAGTATGGTTTCAACATGATGGCGCACAAGTCCATTATTCTAGAATAATTAAAGAATATTTACATAGAACTTTCCCAAATAGCTGGATTGGAAGAGGAGGGTCGATGAATTGGCCAGCGAGATCTCCGGATTTGGCACCCAATGATTTTTTTTATTGGGGATATTTAAAGGCCAAAGTATATAATGGTGAACTTAGGGATGTTGCTGAACTGCAAGACAAAATTATTCAAGCATCCAACAATATACCTCAAGAGCAATTGCTGAATGTTTTGAATCATTATTATGATCGCTTAACATTTTGTATGCAAGTAAACGGATAAACTTTTGAACATTTATTACAAGTTTTTATTAGTTATTTATTTATTATTATTTTTTATTTGTATTTTCAATAAAATATTTTGATTTTACTAGTAAATATGGTTTTTTCTATGTTGCAAATGAAAATGAACACGATTTATTGTCAACTGACAATAACTGAAGCGCCTCTAGTGAGATTTTGAGAAACTGACGGTTGTAGGATAGTCGAGTTTGTGACAAGCATGGGAATATGTTCTTAGAAGTGGAAAGACAGTTAAAGATCATTTTAGAGTGTGTTCCCGTGTGTTTCAATAAATATCACATGAAGATACCATTGAACCTGTCAAAAATATCCTACCAAAGTCAGCCATGATGTGAATACAGTAGCGCCTCTATCGGTAGTGTCAGATGACAATATTGCTGTCAAAAACTGTATCCATGGTAATGCCATAGTTGCATTAAAAAATAAATTCACTGTATATGTTGTGATGTAAAGCGGCCATTAAAGAAACCATCGAAACGAAAACACCCTCAACATAACAAAAGTGATGACATCATGCATGCCAACGAGTATGATACCTCCTCTTACACGTTTATACACGTACAAGTCTGTCTGTTAGAGCACTTTCATCACGGGCCTCGGCAGAGGTGGCGCACTCACAAGTATTCGACTGTGACCTTGATAGCCGGAAAACAGACAGAAATAACAACAGCGCAGCGCTTAGCCAGAGAAAGAACAGGAGGATTACAGACCTAGGTAACAGACTTTCTGTTAGCCACAGACGTGCTATAATCACTCTCTGTTACATTTTACTTGAAAAAATTATTCTACTCTATGTCCTTTTTCGACTTCCAACCAGTAATGGACGTTTACACGTAAACTTTAATTGTTTACGTTTACGTGTAAACTTATGTAAACAATTGGTAAACTTGCCAACAATGTAAACAATGTAAACTTTTTAAACTGTCAAATAATGAGGTTAGTTTTAGTTATTTAATACGAATAATATAGGGTTAATGAACAAGTATATTCAGTTCAAAACAATAAATTTATTTAAAAAATGGTGGGAAGAAACCGAAAGAATAGTTCTGAAGAACTAGGTTTTGTTTTAATTAAAGAAAATGAAAAAATACATAGGGCGTTATGCAAAAATTTGCAATGAATCTTTTCGTTATTAAAAAATATAAGCTGATTTTCTTAAAGGAAAAATTTAATGTATTTTGTTATTAAAAAAAATAGATTGAATTTTTTAAAGAAACAAGTTTTTTATTTTTCATATTCATATTTACTAATTTGTATGTAACACCTGTATAATGATGCAAATTCGATTTTTATTAATATGTATATTGGCTTGTCCTAATTTTATGTACTTACTTTTTCATTTAAAATCGTTTCATTAAAATTTTATTATTTATAAAAATGTATTGAAAATGAGATTCTGTAATTCAATCCAAGTGCGCATGTCTAAATCATTGTTTACAATGTTTACATTGTTTACAAGAGTTATGTGTACTTTACATAATTGTTTACGCGTCAACAATGAGGTAACTTACATCATGTAACTTACGCGCCCATCACTGCTTCCAACATTTCCTATGTTAAATTTTCCATTGCATATTCTACCACTACTATGAGTTTTAGGCAAAAACTTTATTAATACAAATTGTTCAGTATTTTAGTCCCAACACATTGAGCCTAATTTTGAATAAAAATATCCCAATTTGTTTTAAAAAAGGCACACAATACTTTTTGTATTTGTATCTGAAAATAACAGTTGCCATGCACAAATATTCTTGTGAAAATTGTGACTTTTTTGATAAAAAAATGATTAAAAATATTGTAAAAAATCAGCTGTGGCCACCACAGAACCGACCACCATCACAAAGTACTTGTATAAAATAAATTCTAGCGGCAGAGTAGAAATAACTTGGCCTAATATTTTCTAACAGAGATATTATTTATCATTAGCATGAAAACCTTACATATAAGTATAAAAAAATAGATACTTAGAAAAATAGAAAAAAATTTCAAAATTTTTTCGTTTTATCAAAAAATATCTCAAATAAAAGTTGTTAGTTATTGCTTTTATAGCAACTTTTGTTAAATATATTTTTTCGAAATATTTTTCTTTTGTTAAATATTCGCAAAAATCTTAAAATCGACACGACTAAACTCCCATTTCCAGTCAACCGATTTTTACCAAAAGTTGATCAACTCGTGCAATTGATGTCAAAAACTTAAATATGAAGTTTCATAAAAATCCTTTACGCCGAATTTGCTCTGCGCGTGTACACAGACAGACGGACTGACAGACCGACAGACAGACAGACAGACAGACAGACAGACAGACAGACAGACAGACAGACAGACAGACAGACACAGACAGACAGACAGACAGACAGACAGACAGACAGACAGACAGACAGATGGACGGACCTCTGTTCGTGGAGATCCATCGAAATCTCGAAATGTCAAAATCGGTATGATCACAATACCTCCCTTATACCGGGTGAATTATTTAAGAAGCAACATACATGTTTCACATATAATATTAATGAAGTGAGTTATTTCATTTGCAACATAGCAAATTATGAAAGCAAGCTCATATCCATGGCAACAGATATGCAATGGTGATTAGATATAAAAAATAATAATGTCCTTAGTAGCTAAGTCCAAAAAATATTTTAAAAAATAATATTTTGTCTTTTCTATGGATACGATAAGCATTTGTTTTATGGCTATGTTGCTTTTGAAATAACCTCACTTCATTAAAATTAAATGTGAAACATGTATGTTGCTCCTTAAATAATTCACCCGGTATATGTTGGCGGTCGGTAAAAATCGCTAGAATTTTTTTATTTATATTTTTTTATGTCGTATTATTACAAATTACCTAAATTTAGTTTCAAAAAATTAAATGGAAGCTCTCAGTACTTAAATATGGAATAAAAATGATTATCAAAAATTTGTTGATTTTGATGTGATTGTAGAAATAAAAATGTATTAGATATACAGTATTCTGTTGATTTCTTACACCTATTAAAAACCGAGAAAACCCTAAAATGTGTGAAAATTCAGTAATTTAATGTTAATTCCATTTTTTTATTATTATTATCATATTTGGTGCAAGATAACTATATGTATGACACACCCTCTTCAACATACTCACAGTGAATTTATGTACAGGAGCCAAGGACAGTTGATAAGAAATCTGGTAGTCAAGATATTTGTGGAATTTGTCATTTTCAAGAAAGTTGTAATTCGATAGTAATTCTCAGAAATGTCTTTAAATGCATTGGAATTTTTACAAGCTCTTCAATAAGATAAGAAATTGACCTAAATGGCGAATTTCCTATTAAAGGGCGCCAAATACATTGCTACGACTCTGATTCGTGGAGAAACTATCCAAGTAAACTATACGGTATTAAAATATGTAATTTTTAAAAATATGCATTTAACAATAAATGAAATAAAGTTAACTAATATAAAACCACAGGATTTCCTATGGCAAAACTTCCTCTTATGGTTTACCGAGTTATATGTACGTATATTTATCTTTCTGCTTTAAACTCGAAGATACATATTAACTATTACCATGACTATGATGTAATCGTAATTTGAAGAAACAAGTCTTAAAACGTTTGCATAAATTAACGACCAATAAACAATATCACCATTTATGTACTTATGTACAGTTCTCCATATCTATTTATGTTCATGAATTTCTATTGAATAATAACTCTATATTTATAAATATAGTTTCGGAATAAAAAATTATCTTATCGCAACCAACAATTTAGCGGTGGGTTTTTCAATTTTATCGCTTTATAAAAATAGAGGGTTGATTAAACAAGAATTAAAAATGGATTAATGCAGTAACACTTTCCACAACGTGTTTAATCTTCATATATAAAAATCAAATACACTGGTCAACACAATTTTTGCTGATTTACATCTAAGACTTGTTTCTTACTAATTTGGTGCTGCTGAACTCAAATATCACATCAGTTTTTGCGTATCACATCAGCTGTGGCCACCACAGGACCGACCGCCATCATAAAGTATTTGTATAAAATACATTCTAGCAGCAGAGTAGAAATAACATGGCCTAATATTTTCTAACAGAGATATTATTTATCATGACCATGGAAACGTTACATGTAGGTATGAAAAAATAGATACTTAGAAAAAAATTCAAAAAAAATTTCAAATTTTTTTCGTTTTATCAAAAAATATATCAAATAAAAGTTGTTAGTTATTACTTTTATAGCAACTTTTGTTAAATAAATTTTTTCGAAATATTTTTCTGTTGCTAAATATTTGCAAAAATCTTAAAATCGACACGAGTGAACTCCCATTTTTAGTCAACCGATTTTTACCAAAAGTTGATCAACTCGTGTCATTGATGTCAAAAGCTTAAATATGTAGTTTCATAAAAATCCTTTTAGCCAAATTTGCTCTGCACTTGTACACAGAGAGACGGATGGACGGACGGACGAACGGACAGACAGACAGACGGACAGACAGGCAGGCAGACAGACCGACAGACATCATGCTAAAAATAGTCAAAACGTTATGTAGGGTCCTCAATTCGTGGAGATCTATCGAAATCTCGAAATGTCAAAATCGGTATTAAAGGGTGCGGGCAATAATTTAGTACGTTTTTAGAAAAAAACTTATTAAAATTTAAAAAAAAACTTCTTTCCTTTCCTTTATCTACGTCTTAAGGATTTTTTTTTTTTTTTGATACCACCCAGCAAACATTCAACTAACGGCCGAATGCTGGCAAACTGCTTTTATGCTGGTAAATTACTGGCACCAAAAGTAAGTGCAACGCCAGTATTAATAATGTACTTCACATTTGTATTTCGCATTCCGCCTATACGAAGTACTTTACCAGCATTTTATAAGCACTCTTCTTCACTCATACTTTTTACTTAAAACCATCAGAAATAAATCTTGCAACTAATACGATTATTTTGCACTTTACCGTTGCTGGGCCGGCAACTGATACATCAATGGGCCAGTAACGGCCACGGGGACACCGGGGTACTGGCCCATTACTTTCAATGCCGGGGAGTATGTGCTTTACCAGTACTGGCTCGTATAAAAATGTTTGCTGGGCACAGAATAAATTTTTCAAAATAATGAATTTAGACAAAAATATCGATGTTTTTGAAACATCTCATTATAATTTCCTGTTGAACTATTCCGGTTCTCATCAATGTTCATTATTGAGATTTTTTTCAGATTTTTAAATCAACCTCTCTGGAAAATAGGATGGGGAACAAAAGTTTTTTGACATATTTTGGGGAAAATTCCATTAAAAAAAAGATTTATCGAAAATAAAAATTTGTTTATCTACCTATTAACAAGTTTCATTTGATAACTCCAATCATTTTTTTTTTTCATTAAATATATATTTGTTTATTTTTATCTCGCGATGTTTTTTTTTTTTTATAATTTATAATTTTCCTACATGTTGGTAAAGTTTTAGACAAACATGCCAAATTTCAAATTACTGTTCAACAACAATTTCAACCACACAGACAGACAAACACATGACAGACATTATAAGGGCTTTTAGGTGATTATACCTACAAAACCCTAAAAACTGAATTTTATATATTATATTTAACATCTCCTTCCAACTAAAACAGGATAGCTATAAAACAAATATCCTGCCGTCCTTTTCTGTATTACATCATATCTATTTTCATACATTTTTCGAGGAATTTGGGAAATTTTACGGATGTCTATAAAATACAAAATTTTGAGGTAGATTTTTTTTGGTTTGCTTGTTTCGTTTACATTGTAACTAACGTTTACATGGCAACTGCACAACTTCTGGATTAATATGAAAAATTAAAAAGTCAGTGGTTTTCAAAATTTGGGGCATCTTTTTGTTTGTTTATTTTTGGACGAAATTCACATTTTAGAGAAAATTGGCTAAGGAAAAATCGTTTGCATTCTACGTCACCTTTTAAATTGTGCCGGATATTTACCTAACACCCTGTATATATTACGTCAATGTCTTTTTATCACATAAATACAATATTTAGCATTAAGCTTTCTTATATAGTGGATATTATAGTTAATAGCATGTTATGGTGAAAAGAAATGAAAAGTGCAAGTCGAGTAATTTAAAAGTAATTGCTATTAAATAATTGCATGAGAGTACTCGAAAATCTGTTAATGTCAGTTTGTTGAGCAGATATGCGATGATGACACGCAGACCACAGACAAAAATCAATTTTATTTCATTTGTGTTATTGCATTTCAGGCCCCATACGTAACAATCAACATAAATATCAATTTATGGAGGAAAATTAAAAAAGTTGCTATTTAATTATTAGATTGTGATTGTATTTATTATTGAATTACTTTTATTTTTTAGTATAACCTCCCTAAATATCAAATTACTTTGTCCAATGATGCACTAAGTATGGTTTCTTAAATTAACACGTTCGCGGACAGTTTTGTACAATGAGATGTACCCAAAATGTTACTTTTTTAGATTTTTGTTTATAATAGGACATTTACTGTGTTTGGTTTGTTCCTGATAGGACAGATTATACTAGTTTTCATATACTTAAATGGAATTAAAACCTGCCCCAGCCGTCATTTGTATATTTGAATAAAAAATTAGGACGGTTTAGACCGTCATGACCTGAGCTAGAAAAAATATTAAGACAGCTATAGCCGTACTGTCCGCGAACGTGTTAAAAGATGAATAAAAATTATGTCAAGGTAATTTTGAGTGGGTGCATAAAAAATAATCAATATAAATATTATCTAGAAGTACTCTTAAAATAATTCTTATCACCAGCAATGGAATCGATAACTAAAACTCCACCAAACCAATTTGGTACTAGTTAAAAATAACCTAAAAACAAAATAACAATAGTGATTTGTGAAAAGCGCATAGAAGCACGTTTGAACGGGTATACGAGAGCAAGAGAGAGATGGTGAGATAGAGAGAGAGACGGTATGGTTATTGGGGGGCACCTATCGTACACGAGGGGGCGGCGACGTGGCAATGACCCGCGAACGACACCGTCCCAGTCCAACAACATTCCAACTCCACCGAATGTCGCCCAAAACTTACACCACACACAATATCTTTCTCTATTTACCCGACAAAACAATCATTCCAAATAACACGACATCAATAATTTCATTCAACACAATTATAGTACCTATGTACCGTAAATACCACACTTCAACCAACAATACGATTCTTCGTTCTGAAAATTGAAAATTTCTGAAAAAAATTATTTTATTTATCATTTCGCTGTTACTTGGTCATAAAGGATACTAGATATTTAAAAACATGCATAACAATTTAGTTAGCATCAGGGACGTAGCCAGGGGGGGAGCATAGGGGGAATTTGCCCCCCCCCCCACAGGATAGTTTACCTTATTAGGGTTTTGTAGGTATGACCAAAAAACCCTTATACCGTGATTTTGTCGTCTGTCTGTCTGTTCGGTAAAAATTGTAGCCAAACGGCTAAACCTAGAGAGTTGAAATTTGGCATGCTTATACAACTCTTTGACCCGCACATAGGAAAAATACTAAAACATCTAAAAAACATATCCCCCTAAAAATATAAACAAATATGTGCTCATCAAAAATTTTATTTTTGCAAAATAAATTATTTTGATGCGATTTTTGCCAAAATTGTGCTTAAAAATTTTTGTCCCACACCCTGTCTGAAAAAAAAATCTGAAAAAATTCTAAGTAATGTACATTGGTGTGAACCGGAATAGTACAACAGGAATTTTTGATCAGATTATGTTTTCGGAAAATAACGCCTTTTTTGTGTTTTTAACTAGAATATGTTAAATATTTAATTCGCTATGTAACACTCCAGATCAGTAACTCTGGTAGCTCAGTTGGTTTTGTGATGCACTTTGTAATTTGCAGTGCGAACGTTGCAGAGTTCGAATCCTGTTAATTTTATATTTTTCTGTTATTTTTTTGCATTTTTATTTTGTTTAAATTATTTTGTCAAAATTCTAGTTATATTTTGGTAAATGTTGCATTTATTTTTTAAAAGCGTAAATTTAATAACCAGTGGGAAGTGTTGAAATTATAATTTAATTCTGTTTGACGAAATCAGAGGGCGGGACTTATGATATAAGCAACCAATGGAAGCCATAGGCGCAATTTTAAAAATCTTACTGAACCTTGCTGTATAAATAAAATACTGCACATATTTAGAAACTTAAATAATGGTATTAGGCATTCGAATTAAAATTCATAAAAAAATATTTTGACATAAAATTTGTTTTGGCATCCCAAATAATCATCATTCAGTTACTAAATACCTGCAAAACCCAGAAATGTGTGAAGATTCACACTTCACATAAATTTTATAAAATATAATTTAGGTTGTTATAAGTTTTCTTCACCGGAAACAGATTGTTGAGCAGTTTCCGAAACGTCCGAATTTAATTATTTTATATACTCTTGAAGTATTATATCTTTTTGATACTAATACTCATTATATTGTACTAATCTAGCCTAGTACTATCAGCAATGGCAAATGTCCAAAATAAAGGGGTCCGCACTAAATAATGGTATTAGGCATTAGAATTAAAATTAACAAAAAAAATATTTTAACGTAAAATTTGTTTTGGCATCCCAAATAATCATCATTCACTTACTAAATACCTGAGAAATTCACACATGTGTGAAAATTCACACTTCACATCAATTTTTGTAAATAACACAGTCAGATTTTATTTTGCTGATAAAATAAAAATTCAGAAGTTAATAATATACTTTTTTTTTACTTCTAAAGTATTTATAAAGTGATAAATTTCAAGTTTTTTAATTGATAAGATTTATTTAACAAATGATTAAATAATATAATCAAAAAAAAATATATCAATTTACAGCTCGAAATCTTCGATAGTAAAAATATTTAAACAGAACAAAGGTTATAAATAAAAATTTGTATCTTTTGTATTCGATTAAGGCTTGGTATTTCCAACTTGTAGTTAAATATAAGAGTACTAACGCTAGTTTGTTAACTTCTCTGGGTTAAATGTCAAGGCAAATAACTGTATTTCCAATACGGACGCAGGATGATGGTAACTGGCTGTAAAGGGGCCAATTACCATCGAATATCACAGAAAAAAACACATTAAAATAAGGTGCAAAACTTCACACATAAAACAGTAAGTTCGATTCTCTCAGGAAAAGTATCAGCCTGTCTATGAGTACTCTGTTGACACCTAAAGCAACTGACAGGTCATAGCACAAAAAAATTGACAGTTATAGGCTATTGCAAAGTTTAAGCGGAACTAAATGGAATTTTAATTTTTATTGTTATTTTATTGATTGATGATTGAAGTGCACTTTTACTAAACAAAATAATAAAAAAAAAACTTATTACACTCGATAAAAGTTATCAAAATCTAGTTCCGCTTAAACTAAAGAAACGTGTAACACTGTCAAATTTTGAAAATGTCAAACTAAAAAAAAAATATTTTTTAACATAACCTTTTTTTTTGTTTAAACCAAAAAACATGCTATAAAGCTGTTCACTTTTGTAAGAACAAACTAGATTTGGTTATTTTGGTTACTTTTATAGTGTGTTACTGACTTTAAATGTCAATTAAAAATATTCCTTACGCTGTAAAACCAACTTTAGGTTGATAAGGTTATGATCATTATAATTAAGATATCATTTTTCATTATGACATATGTCAAATGTATCGACATTTTAAAAAAGTGACATTTTTTAATACCAACATGACATACAGCTTCAAAGGTGCAAACTATTGAAAACAAAATTCCCTCTTAATTTGTTCTTACAAAAGTGAACTGCTTATATACATAAAATTATAATTTTTTATGTATAGTAACTAAAAAATATTTTACTTTTTAATATTGTAGTTTTACAATAAATTATTCTTGTAAAATAATATTTTCACTGCTCCGCGTAAAAATAATAGATTTTTTACCTGTCTGCGTAAAAAAAATATTTTTTGCCCGCGTAAAAAATATATTGTACCTATCCGTGTAAAAAAATGGGTTTGACCGCGTAAAAAATACTTTTTACCTGTCCGTGTAAAAAATTATGCCTTTGTATCAGTCCGTGACTTCTATTGAAAAACACTAGATATTTTTCTCAATAATTTGATTAGACCCAAATTTATTTTTAATTAGTAAAATTTCTTCAAATGTTAAATGAGGTTATTATAAATAAAATTTAAAGCATTAATTTATTATAAAATACTTATGATTATCCATATAAAGTCGTAAATTTTTTACAGTGTACATCTTTGTGACGTCACAATTGTCAGATTGTTTTTTATTGTGACGTAAAAATGAATTAAAACAAAATATACATCAATAAGTATTCTATTAAAACTGAAGTGCAATTATTAACGAAAACGCAGACGGTGAATAAACGAAAATGAAACCTCTGTTGTTTTGCTGAGTGGCTTAGTTACCTGAGCAATTTCCACGAAAAAAAAAAGCTGAGAACGATATAGTCAGATATATTTCTTATGAATCATCAAGCAAGGTTTTTTTGTAGTCGTCATAAAAGTGTTTGCATTAAGTATTTACATTAAAAAATACCGGTGAATTAAGATTACAGGATTTATTTAATCTAAAGATTTGACACTATGTGTTAAATAGATAAATAATACTTAAATGAACTGTATTTTTTTACAAAGTTGAATAAATGTTAAGGTTTTTGACACAAAATTAAGTATGCTGGACAAGGTTAAGAGACTCGTGGTTTATCGAAGCACGACAAAGCTACGTATGTACATATGTGAGACGAAAACGGATCTGTTTTTTGTCGGCGATGAGTGCTTCAAGTTAAACAAATAAATATGTTTGTAAAATACATGACATTGAAATATTTGTGAGGCGGAAAAGTGTAGTAAAGCAGAATGTTCTAATCTGGTTAGGGCATGTGTAGAGGGCGGGTTTATACAGGTATGAAACGATTAGACCAGAAGTATAATAAAAACAGGTGACTAAAAATTACTCACGTAAATGAGACCAGAATAGTAACGATCTTTCAAGTTGTGCAAAACACACGCCTCATTCAAACATGTAAGTTCTGCCATATCCTCAACTTTGTCGAATTTAGGTGGATTCATTTTTTGGATGTCATCCCTTGCGACAAGAATTCGTTTGCCGGTTTCCTGAAGTTCAACTTCCACTTCGTCTCCACGTTCCCCTTTGATGCCGGCGGCAACAAACCCTTGTGCCTCGTGCGGTACCCAAACAAGCCTTTTCTGAGTCCATTCTGCTTGTGTTGCAGGATCATTGAAATTATTCCTATCCACAGACAAATATTTGAGCTCTGGATCATAGCGATCCCTTAGCTCAGCGTCCGCCATCGTTTCAGATTGTCCAGTATGTCCACAAGACTACTTCAACACACAAACACACACTCTTTCTACAGATATGTTTTCACAAATATTGATAGGGTGTGGAATCCGCGCAAATACATAAGTTACTGATTTTACTTTAATGATAAAAACCACTATATCACACAAACATGTATAAAAAAAAAGCTATCCACACGAACCGGTTAACGTTAAAGGCGTGAATGACAGATATTTCATTGGTACGCTGGAAGAAGACGGTGTTTGCTTTAACGGCCAACGTACTGCGCCGACTCAATACTACGCGGAAATTTTAAAATTATCTAAACCGCGAATTCCTATCTTCCACTTCTACAAACAAACAACAATTACACAACCAACACACTTGTTTATATTCAACAATACTTATTAAACTAAAACTAATACGTTTTTACTGAGTAGTATTTAGCTTATTTAACGGTAACAAATATTAGTCATACGATGGCATGGACGCTTAGCTTGGGATGATGTCATTGTTTTTAAAAGATTTCAAAAAATAAACTGTCAAAAATAAAAAACGTTCAACAGTTAACAGATAATAAACAATTACTCTATTGTTGCAATGTTTAATTTTTGTCAAACATTACAATTGAATATATTTTTTTTAAATGAATATTTAAATAAATTGCAAAAGTTTTACCTTAAGTGGAACACATGACTCAAATAACCTCCATTGATTTAATTGATACGAACACCACATGCTTTCTCTACAGAAAGATGCCATATATGGAATATTTAGAAAAGTTGTCGCCGGTTTATTGCAAAATATAATAAAATACAATTATGATTACAGTACATATGGCACAAAACTTGTTCTTAAATGGATAATTAGTGCATCTAGTGTCAAAATAACAACGATTTTAATAATTTTAAATGGCAATTTACTAATTGATCAATCAAATATTGACAGATGACAGTTGTAAGAGTGGTAGGTGCTGGAAATACCACACGATGGTTGATAAAAAAGGTTACCACAGCATGTAGTCATTCATGTTCTCTTAATTTTACTATAAAACCTTCTTAGACAACTAGTAAATGGTTACTTACTGTAGAGTTGCATCAAATTCTTGAATTATTGCAGCAACTTTACCGATATTATTCTTGAACCTAGAGGATTGCGTGTTAGTTTTTTGCCTTCTTGAAATATTTTCAAAAGTTTTACATATAAGATTTATATTGACATTTTTGAAGTCTTTCTCCATCCTATATACTATCAATTGTCTCATTTTTAATATAATATTTACAACCACAATTTCGAGATGAATTATTATTGAACATGATTGTTGACAGATGTATGACACTTATAATTTTCATGAATAACTTGATTTCATACATTATTTTAAGCTAAAATTGATCATTTTTTGCCTCAAAATTACCAGTTTCATCCAAAATATGTTCAGCAATACCAGAATCATAGTATTTCTAAACAGGATTAGAGATGCCAACATAAAGAAAAATTGTTTTTAGCGCTTGTTTATGCCTAAACAATGAGTAAAGTCTGTTCCAAACGGTTAAGCGGAACTAATTGGGAATTTAGTTCTTTTAGGTTGTCACGAGAAGGGACCTTGCTTGGGTTATTTCATTTTTCACGTTGGGATGTCAAAATTTAAAATTCCAACAATGAAACCATGGAAACGAATGACATATGTCAAAATTAAATATTTTTTTTAGATATTTTAATGACAAAAAAATAAATAAATGGGAAATTTGTATTAAGAATGACACAAAAAATCAAAATATAAAGAAAATGACATTTTAAAATGATATTAACCTTAACCAAAAAATGTTTATTGTAAGTATGATTTACAAAGCTTAAACAAACGGCCGAAAGGCATGATTTAAACGATGAAAGTAACTAGATTGCAAAATCTAGTTCCGCTTAACCGTTTGGAACAGACTGTATATTTGTGATTGTTAAATTAATAAAAAAAACATGAAAAAAAAATATCTCAACGTCGTTACCTCGGCAAACTCATAAATTAACAAAATCTTTTTGGATTTTTGATTTCAGATGATCCAGTGACGAGTTATGCTGGTCACCGCAAAATCTAATTTTTTCCCGGAGTCTGAGAAGATTTGCCACAGCTGGCTCATTTCGCCATATTTTGCCTTCAAAATTTTTTTGTATCTTCTTCAAAACATACTTTATATATGTACTTAGTTTGAAAATGAATAAATTTAACAATAGATTTGAAAAAAAATCACAAAAATATGCTTAAAATGTGGTTATCAGACCCCCCCCCCCTTAAGGAAAGAGAAAGATAGGCATCTTAGTTTTTTTTTTACATTTCCTAAGAAAAGTGGAGGGAAAATTAATATTAAGTCCAATTTTTTTCTAATTAATTTTCGCGAGATGATTCTGTTGTTGAACGATTAAAGATAGAAACCTACCAGGGCTTCGAACCGTTATTTTTTTCGTTTCGGTTTTTGTTCCGGTTCAATTAAAATAATATCGGTTCGGTTCCGGCAAAAATAACGTTTTTTTTTCGGTTTTCGGTTCAGTTCCGAGTGATAAATTTTTAAATGCTTTTATTTGTTTTAGAAATCTATTTTCTATTATAATTTAGAAGAACATTTTATTCCTTATATTGTAATAATCATACCAAGACCGCTGCCAGGGGGGGTTCTAGGCCTCCACCCGAAATATATTTTTTTTATCAATTAAAAAAAATATGTTTTTCTGCTTATCAGTTTAAAAAATAATCTTAAAAAAATGTATTTTATATTCACTCCCATAAGCATTATATGAACCGAAATAAACCGATTTTTTTCGGTTCAGCTCCGGTTTTCGTTCCAGCAAAAATAACAGTTTTTTTCGGTTCAGTTCCGGTTCGAAGGTCATTTTGGACATTAGGATTATAAAAACTCCAACCGCAGTTCTTTATGTATTATAATTTTTAAGATACAGTCATCAAATATCTATTTTTTATTTTTTTGTAAAATTCGTCTATTTCAAAACGATTTAAATCGAAAATGGCCACAGCTCGTAAGGCCCCAATTTTTTAACAAGTTAAAAAAACGCTAAAAATTATAAAAAATCAAACAACAGGTCTTTATCTTTTACCGTTCTCGGGACAGGATTTTATAAAGACACAATTTAAATTTTATTGCCAGGAAGGTATAATTTAAAACTTCTTTAATTATTGTTTCAAATTTGTTTGCTTTAAGATTTATAAGAAATTCTATAGGACGCACAATTTTTGCTCTTCAGTCAAAAAATACGGTATTGTACGCCACAGCGGAAAAAAAAACTTATTTCGATTGCTTACGCTCATGAAGTTCCCTCTTAGGTCTGCCATATGGTTGTACGTTCCTTTACCCGAACTCACACGGTTGTCAGAATGAATTCTCATCTTCTTAATTATTATGTTTCATGCTTCTCATACGAAATATTATATATATAGATATTTATTGTAAATGTACAACGAAAATAAAAGTTTAAATTTAACAAAAGAATCAACAAGGTAAAATTTATATGCAAGTCGGTTTACGATAACTATGAGATGACGTCACACTTGGTTAATTTAAGTACCAACGTTATGATATGTTTTAATCAACATCAATCCATAACTCAGTTAGTACATTTATTTATTTAATGTTGGTACATTTTTCAATGTTGCCAGTTTGAAATTGGATTGTTCAATCGTTGTTAAGGCCACACCCATTATTGTTTCCAGCTCACTTCAATTTCTATGGGATAGAAAGAGACAAAATATGTAATTTTCATCTCTTTTTAACACATGTAAATTGGAATGAGAAAAAAACAAGAAAGGCCACACCCATTATTGTTTCGAGCTCACTTCAATTTCTATGGGATAGAAAGAGAAACAAAATATAGGTTTTCAATATATTTTTAGAAGTTGTTCGATATAACCTAACTTTTTTGACAGTTTACGAATAGGGGAAACTTCCTAAGCGCCCTGACATCTGGTGGCAATTTGTGAAAGATACGAAAGCCACATTGTTTTGTTTTGTTCAATGGAGAAATACGTGTTTTTTTGTTGTATGTGTTTTATTTTTGTGTATCATGGGAAAAAAACAATCAATTTTGTTGTGTGCCGCAATGTAAATCGTGAATAATGAAGAATCTTTCTTAAACATTCCATAATTTACCTAAATCGAAAAAAATATCAATTGAAACGACGTTTGGAGGTAGAGAGAAAATGGATCGTAGGTTTTTATGGACTCAAAAACTAAAAATGAGCAAAAATCCAAGCCCATGCATGCATGTTTACCCGTTGCATTTTATGGAGTGATTTTTACGTCCAAAAAAAGACTGAAAAAAAGCATTTATCGCACCCAAAATTTGCCTAAATCATCAGTTGATATATTAAAAGGCCCTTCTACTTTTTCAGGCAGAGATATTAATTTTTACTAATATATTTACCATATTTTAGTTGTTATTATATTGACAGTCAGTCAAAAAGAATTAAAAATACAATGAAAAACTAAAAATATCCTTGAAATTTCTTTACAATAGTATATTATTACATATCTTGTAAATCGTAGATTACCTTTAAATTAAAAAAAAGCTCGGAAAACAGGAAAAATACAACTCGTGTTCATTTTCACCATGTAAACAAATACACGAATAACAGTTTAATGTGGCTTTCGAGTGTTCCAGCTTTGCCGCATACGGCGCTGCGATCTTAAAAAGTTTCCCCTATTGGCAACACGGTGAGTTTTTCAACTGTGACGTCATTTCATAATTATGGTAAACAGACTTTACTATACAGTTTCAATAGCACCCTTTCTTCTGGGAGTTTTTTTGTCTTGAGCGATGAAAGACGTCTCTTCATTTTTGACCACCGTTGTTGTTGTAACAGCGGAAGCTTCACTGACAGTAATTTCTTGTTCAATTCTCGGTGTCTGTGGTCTAGGAAGAATAGATATCTTAGGACTAATATCATTTGTATTAATTTGAGTTTTTTTTATAAGTTCTAAAGGAATCTCCTCTGATCTTGGTCGGGGCATTCTTGGACTTCCATCCCTGGAACGATTCTTAGAACTGTCTCTACTTTTTCCATTTCCATTTCTTTTTTGTTCTGTTATTAATCTAACTGGGCTTTCACAGTCACGTCTATTTCGGGATGTAGTAGGATCATTATCGTTTGATAATCGTTGATTTGTTGGTGTGGATTCTCTTCTAGGTGCGGCAAAACCAGGTCCTCGACTTGTGTTGAACAGTGGACGATTTTCGCGGGATACTCGACCGGTCATATTGCGACTGGTGTATACACCACTACTAGCGTAAGCGGGACTTGGAGGACCAGCTTGACCAGGAATATCTAATAATCTGGCAATGTGTTGCATCTTCTTTTGTCGGGCTTTTATTCGACCCTGAAAGGTTTTAATTTAACATGTACTTATCTTTTGCGATATAAATTATTTTAAAAATGTTTTTTATTATTTAAAAATAACACTGGTCAACAAATTTATCAGGTCTACAAGTATGAAATGCGGATTTTTTTCAAACTTGCCGCGCAAACAGAGTCTATAGTTCAAAGTTTCAACACATATGGCGTTTTGTTAAGTTATCATTAAGTGTCAAATGCGTATAGGTTATAATTTGAAAAGTGATCATATAGTTTTGTTTTACTGTGTTAAAAATGTCAAATTTTAAGCCAAATAAAGAGCATTGGCGGAAAGTACTACTGTTTTGTTTTCATTTGAAAAAAACTGCTGCTGAATCATACCGACTGCTTCGAGAAGCTTATGGTGAATATGCTTCATCGCAAGATACGTGGGAACGATGGTTTCGGCGTTTCAAAAGTGGTGACTTTGATCTTACAGACAAAGAACATGGAAAACCTCCAAAAAAATGTAGATACAAAATTGGAAACATTGCTACAGGAAGACGATAGTCAATCACAAAAACAACTAGCAAAAACAAAAATAAATAAACTTTTACTGTTCGTTAGAGTTTAATGTGTTTTATTTAAAAAAAAATCCGCATTTCATACTAGTAGACCTGGTAAATTTTTTTTGCTGACTTAGATCTGATACTTGTTTTTAACTAATTTTTCACGTTCTGATATACGTCTACTTTAATTTCAACATCGTTCTTGTTGTCCAAAATATTTCGTAGGAACGCCTTATATGCAGGTACTTGTTATAGACCTTGTACTTGTTGTAGTTCTTAAAATGGTAAACTTTTTACTTGGCCAACAAGGTGGATTCAAAAAATATCCATGTTTTTTGTGTTTGTGGGACAGCAGAGCGAGAGATAAGCATTGGACTCTAAATTAGCCGGTGAGAATAGATTTAAATGTTGGAGACCCAAACATAATACACAAACTATTGGTGGAGCGAACAAAAATCATTTTCCCCCCTCTTCATATTAAACTGGGTCTAATGAAGCAGTTTGTAAAAGCGTTGAACAAAGATGGTGACTGTTTCAAATATATATCTGAAACATTTCAAAGTCTCAGTAATGAGAAGCTAAAAGCTGGCATTTTTGACGGACAACAAATTAGAAAATTAGTGAATGATCCACATTTCACTGTACATATGGATGATATGGAGAAAAATGCATGACAGTCTTTCGTGGCGCTCATCAAAAATTTTCTTGGGAATAAAAAAGCCGAAAACTATGTGGAGGTCGTTGAAAATTTGATTGAAAATTATCATCTGGGGTGCAACATGAGCGTGAAATTTTTTAAACAGTCTTGACAAATTTCCTGTCAATCTTGGAGATGTTAGTGATGAACAGGGTGAACGTTTCCATCAGGATTTAAAAGAAATGGAGAGACGTTATCAAGGAAGGTGGGATACTCACATGATGGCTGACTACTGTTGGAGTATTAAAAGAGACTTATCGGGAATGGCGCACTCCAGATCTTACAAACGACCATTTAATCCTTAAATTATTTTGTATTTTTATTTCAACACTCCAATGCATTAAAATGTAATTAAAACTGTTATTTTCTTTCTTTCACTATAAATAAAATTTTAAGAATATTTTCTAATTATTTAGTCCTTATTGTTCGCCAAATTTGTACCAATTACAGTATCGACGTCTAAAATTAAACGATAGAAGTATTATTTGGCCGAAAATATGTATTTGTAGAGCAAAAATCTGATGTGATACGCAAAAACTGATATGATATTTGAGTTCAGCAGCACCAAATTAGTAAGAAACAAGTCTTAGATGTAAGTCAGCAACCAGTGCAATTAATGAAAGAAAAGAAATAGAAAATACCCCGAAACACATTCGACATGATTAATTTTTAGGGTTTTGTAGGTATGACCACCAAAAAACCCTTATAACGTCATGAGGTATAAGACATTTTTAGCTATACTTTCGGAACGTGAAAAATAATTTACAAAACTGTTTAAAATATAAATAATGAAATATATATTTAATACATAACACATAATATTGATAGAAAAATATAACAAATTTTGTAAAACCAAAAATTTTGAAAATATAAAATAATACAATAAAATAATTTGGAAGAATAATATAATAAATATATCACAATTTTTTAAATAAATTTTGAAACAATAATACAAAATAAACAACTTTTTTTTTTTTCTAAAATTATATATTTAAAAATAATAATTAAATCAAAATATAAATTAATCTTGAAGTTTTCAAGGTAAGCTTAAGAAACCACCACCACCTTTTTTCAAAATGCTAAACCTTTTAGCTCTATATTTATTCTGTAAATGGAAATAAAATATAAATTAATAACGATAAAATATAAAAACTACATAAAAAATCAGCTGTGGCCACCACAGGAACGACCGCCATCATAAAGTACTTGTATAAAATACATTCTAGCAGCAGAGTAGAAATAACTTGGCCCAATATTTTCTAACAGAGATATTATTTATCATAACTATTTAAACGTTACATATAACTATGAAAAAATAGATAATTAGAAAAAATATTTTTCGTTTTATCAAAAAATGTTTCAAATAAAAGTTGTTAGTTATTGCTTTTATAGCAACTTTTGTTAAATAATTTTTTTCGAAATATTTTTCTGTTGTTAAATATTCGCAAAAATCTTAAAATCTACTCGTGTCGATTCCCCCATTTGTAGTCAACCGATTTTTGCCAAAAGTTGATCAACTCGTGCCATTGATGAAAAGCTTAAATATGAAGTTTCATAAAAATCCTTTTAGCCGAATTTGCTCTTCACGTGTACACAGACAGACGGACGGACAGACAGACAGATAGGCTATTCCAAACGTTTAGGCGGAACTAAATGGGAATTTCGTTCTTTTAGGTTGTCAGGAGAAGAGACTTTGCTTGAGTTATTTAATTTTTGATATTGGCATGTGAAATTTAAAATTCTAACAATGAAACCATGGAAACGAAAGATATA
Source organism: Liopterus haemorrhoidalis (assembly GCA_963971575.1). Lineage (NCBI taxonomy): Eukaryota > Metazoa > Arthropoda > Insecta > Coleoptera > Dytiscidae > Liopterus > Liopterus haemorrhoidalis. The sequence continues at coordinate 813,618 of OZ020613.1, forward strand.
TGTCAAAAATAAAATACTTTTTCACATACATGACACAAAATAAATAAATGGGAAATTTGTATTAAAAATGACACAAAAAATCAAAATATAAAAAAAATAACATTTTAAAATATTAACCTTAACCAAAATTTTTTTATTGTAAGTATGATTTACAAATCTGAAACAAAACGGCCAAAAAGCACGAATCAAACGATGAAAGTAAGATTGCAAAATCTAGTTCCGCCTAATCGTTTGGAATAGGCTATATTTATTTTGTCTTTAAAACACATAAAAATTTGTCATTTTTAATAAATGTCATTCGTTTCCATGGTTTCACTGTTGGAATTTTAAATTTTCACATACCAAACGTAAAACATGAAGTAACACAAGGAAGGTTCCTTTTCGTGACAACCTAAATGAACGAAATTCCCATTTAGTTCCGCCTAAACGTTTAGAATGTAGTTCTCGTGACAAATCAAGAAAACAAAACTACCATTTAATTCCGTTTAAACCAAAGAAGAGGAATATAGTTTAAAAACAAACTATAATATAACACTTCACTCAATAAGTCTCCGGTCTGACATATATATGGCAACACTGTTGACAGACCCATATGATTTCTGGATAGTACCAACCTTCAAACGATACGTGTGAAAATTTCATGACATTCTGACAATTAGTTTAGATGTTACAGTGGTTTTTGTGACTCCAGTTTTGTAATTTTCAAAAGAATGGATAAAAAAGAATTTCGTTTGTTGATTAAACATTGTTTTTTGATGGGAAAAAATACTGTTGACGCCAAACAGTGGCTTGATAAGCGTTATAGAGACTCTGCACCAGGCAAATCAACTATTACTGATTGGTATGCTGAATTTAAATTAATTAATTTAATTTTTTTTAATTTTAGGAGCGTGCGAATGAATGTATCACTTTTGAAGGAGAGTATGTAAAATTCATAATATTACATAATACTTTTGCCTATACAGTCTGTTCCAAACGGTTAAGCGGAACTAGATTTTGCAATCTAGTTACTTTCATCGTTTAAATCGTGCCTTTCGATCGTTTTGTTTAAGCTTTGTAAATCATACTTACAATAAACATTTTTTGGTTAAGGTTAATATCATTTTAAAGTGTCATTTTCTTTATATTTTGATTTTTTGTGTCATTCTTAATACAAATTTTCCATTTATTAATTTTTTTGTCATTAAAATATATAAAAAATAATAATTTAATTTTGACATGTCATTCGTTTCCATGGTTTCATTGTTGGAATTTTAAATTGTGACATTCCAACGTGAAAAATGAAATAACCCAAGCAAGGTCCCTTCTCGTGACAACCTAAAAGAACGAAATTCCCATTTAGTTACGCCTAACCGTTTGGAACAGACTGTACGAGATATATATTGTTATTATCTTACTTTTTCTTTTTGACAAAACTGTAATTTCTTGAGTCTAAATAAATTATTATTATGTTGATGAATAAAGTCGAATTTCTAAAAAATATTGTTTTTCTTAGTTAGACCAGAGACTTATTAAGCTACGTGGTATGTGATATTTAAATGAATTAAAATACAAACCTTCGTAAGCCGTTGTTTAGCAGCCATACATCGGATGTGATCATCGAAAATAAATTTCGCAGAGAGTAACGGAACTCGATTAACGTTGCTAGCAGACAACGGTCGATGGATAGTAATATGCAGACATCTCGAATCATCTTTATCCCCTGCGACTTCGATATCTTGTAAAAATCCAACGAGTTTAACGACACCCCACCCGAGTTTCTTCGTATCTGGTTCGACTAGAATCAACTGCAGCAGATCGATGACTAGGAATCTTCTTATCTTCTGTCCGTCCTTCCAGATGACTACACAAGAGATTAGATCGCTGTTATCTGTAACAAGGAACAATCATCTACTGCTGTACTTCTGTTAGGTAATGAAACACACAACGAGGTATACTCAAGTCCAAAACAGTGTCCACTTGAACGCAGCTCTGGGGATTTGTTAACGGTAACTGGCTCTCCGTTTCTCCTGTCAGTGTTAGGTACGTGTCCCGGATTAAGAAGTAGACTCGGATCGCTCGTCTTGCACGTTCCACCTAAGTAATAATATGATGTTATCGGAGCTGGGAATGTTTCGAATTAACTATTTGAAAAAGTATTTGAATTACTTTTTGGTATTTGAAATATTGTATTTTAAATACTTAATAAAAATGGTCTTGGTATTTGGATTAAAAAATACTTTCTCCGTGGTATCTCCCTAGTACATATTTCAAATATTTCCTTACTAAATATTCAAAATATTTCCTTTTTATTTTAAATATTTTCCTAGTATTTCAAATATTTTCTTAATATTTAAAATATTTTCCTAGTATTTCAAATATTTATCTAATACGTATTTCAAATATTTCGTAATATTTCAAATATTTTCTTAGTAAATATTTCAAATATTTCCCTATTGTTCCAAATATTTTCCTAGTATTTAAAATACTTCCCTAATACGTATTTAAAATATTTCGTAATATTTCAAATATTTTCTTAGTAAATATTTCAAATATTTCCTAATATTTCAATTTTTCCCTAGCATTTCCAATATTTCCCTATTAATTCAAATATTTCCCTGGTATTTCTAATATTTCCCTATTGTTTCAAATATTTTCCTAGTATTTCAAATATTTTCCTAGGATTTTTTAATATTTCCTATTTTTTTTTTTTTTTTTTTTCTCTAAGTTCAATGACTTCTCACATTATGTGGACGATCTATTTTATTTATCAGACCAATTTATTTTATTTTGTGACTTTTTAACCTAGCTCTGATGAAGATTTAATATTAAATCGAAACGTTAGCGAAGTTAAAATATTGTTTTAATTTTAATTTCTGACCAGTCCGAATACCATTATTTCCTCATCTTATTTCCTATTATTTTAAATATTTTCCCAATTTTCAAATATTTCCTAGTACTTCAAATATTTAACAAGTACACTTCAAATATTTCTCTAATATTTAAAATATTTTCCTAGTATATTAAATATTTCCTAGAATTTCAAAGATTTTCCTAGTATTTCAAATATTTATTAGTATTTTAAATATTTCCTAGTATTTCAAATATTTTTCCAGTATTTCAAATATTTACCAAGTACATATTTCAAATATTTTATTAGTAAATATTTCAAATATTTCCTAATATTCCAAATATTTTCCTAGTATTTCAAATATTTCATAATATTTCTAATATTTCCCTATTATTTTAAATATTTCCTTAATACATATTTCAAATATTTCGTAGTATTTCAAATATTTTCTTAGTAAATATTTCAAATATTTCCTAATACTTCAATTTTTCTTTAGTATTTAAAATATTTCCCTATTAATTCAAATAATTCCTAGTATATCAAATATTTTGCTGGTATTTCATATATTTCCTAGAATTTCAAATATTTTCCTGGTATTTTAAATATTTTCCTAGTACCTATTTCAAATACTTGTTAAAACTATTTAATATTTCATATATCAACTGACTAAGATGAAAATCATTTTTAAAAATTATTTTAACTGTAGTAGGATAATTAAGGCGCATTCAGCGAACACAACTGTTGAGCATCCACGTAAACCTATCTACTTGGTGATTACAGTAAAGTTCAGTTGCAAATTCTAGTTATTTAAAGCACAAAAAATTAAATAAACATACTTCTCCACATGGCAACCTCTTTGTAAAATCAATACCAGTCATTGGTGTACCCGTTGGTGGCAAAAGAATGGCTGAATCCATGCACAACCATTCCACATTTAAAGGACCTTTTGTCATATCACAGTATCTGCAAATAAAAATGTAATTAATACTTGACCAACATATGCCATGACTCACAATATAGCGTTGAACTTTTATTGAGGTCATCATTTTTATGTCATACAAGATTAAGGTTATATAAAAAACTAAATTTTATATTTTTAACACTTAATTGTGAGTCATGATGTTAATTTAATAAAACAATAAAAGTATCTTAAAAACGTTTAGTTAGATTGTAATAGGAACAAATCTGACAAGACTTAAAATCTAATTTAATTGTATTGGTGCACAGCGCAAAATACTGAGATATATAAAAAATACGTTTGAGCTAAATGATTAATTAGTATTATCTAAACCAATGTCCCTAAAACCTCAACGTTTAAAAGACAGATAAGATAGTCAAACTGTTTTATGCATAACACCATAAACCAAATGAACCAAACTACGCAAAACTCTCATGATAGTCCTATTTGAACACACAGTGCACAAATGTACTAGTTTACGTACATTTCGCGCACACACAATAGGGGATACGCATAAAATTTATATTTCCTTAAAACTACATTTTTTTGATATGTTAATGTTAGTTATGACACCTAACAAAACAAATATCACATTTTAATTAATATTACATCCAAATTTTTTAATTAAAATATTGTAAATTTGAAATAAGCCGACCACAGCGCGAAGGTTGCCGAGTAAATACGACTGAGCATGACGTCAAATCCCAGACAGCCTAGACTACAACATAATCTTTACGTCTGTATATTGTATTGTTCGAGAGTTTTGTATTTGTTTTTAAACAATTTTTCACGCATTTATTATTAAAATGGCAGATAAAGATTTTGTTTGGGCTCAGAGTGATAATTTACCCAACCTTGATGCTTTTATGCTCATGAAATATATGAAAAATAATGAATGCTACAGTGCTGAAGAAATACGTGGTGTCAAAACAGACTTGTAATAACCATTTATGTATTCTATAACTTTATGTAAACAATAAACGTTGCAACTTTGTAAAATGTAAATATTTATGTAATTTAGATGTCAGAATTTTACTACATTGTTTACATGAAGTTACAAAACGTTAGAGGCATAATTGAAATACTGCAATATAGATTATATATTTTAATATAAAATTTAATTCGGTAAACATGTATTAATTGTTTTTATAGAATTAAACTTTATTTTAATTAAAATCACTCTAACTTTACACAATCTATAAAAGTTATACAAGCAAATAAGTTCACGACAGACTGTGTATGCTGTACGATGTACACTGGGTAGGCTGTACGCAGTACACTTATGTAGGGTATGACGTCACACGTGGTTTTCGCGCGCTACATACATTTATGATTTTTATAAGCCTTCAAATTAAAAAAAAAAATGTGAAGCTGTTTTTTATGTTTATATGCAACAAGAGGAATATAATAAAAAATAAAATAAAAATCATGCCTATCCCCTATTACCAGTAAGAGGCAAGCGCATAAGTCACATTAATTATCAATTCTAAATTGAATAGAAACTACTTTATTAAAAAAAAATGTAAGGGTTATTTTTAATTTTTATGTATTACCGATCGACTCATAAAGTCCATTTACCATAATTATGAAATGACGTCACAGTTGAAAAACTCACCTTGTTGCCAATTCGTAAACTGTCAAAAAAAGTTAGGTTATATCGAACAACTTCTAAAAATATATTAAAAACCTATATTTCCTATGGAGGAAAGGAATTAATGTAAATTATGATGCACAGCAGTTCTTTCTAACCGATTTGCCGCGAAATTTATGATTTATATTATATTAAGTGTGTAATGTAGTACATAAAAAAAAAATCAATTTCTCTCATTCCAATTTACATGTGTCAAAAAGAAATAGAAATTGCAAACTTTGTGTCTCTTTCTATCTCATAGAAATTGAAGTGCGCTCGAAACAATAATGGGTGTGGCCTTTTATGTTTAAATAACGACTGAACAATCCAATTTCAAACTGGCAACATTGAAAAAATGTACCAACATTAAATAAATAAATGTACCAACTGAGTTATGGATTGATGTTGATTAAAACATATAACGTTGGTACTTAAATTAACCAAGTGTGACGTCATCTTATAGATATCGTAAACCGACTTTATAAAGAGAGAAAGGTCTTGTAATGCTCTGGTTGTTATGCATATGTTTAAATATCTCATATCCTAGGCACTATGACCAGATAACAGTGAAGTGAAAAATAAATATATTCACAAACAAAAGAAATATTTTTCTTTCTTTTGTTTGCTTAATTGGTCTGACGACATGTGTTACTCTGCTACTGAAAAGTGTAAGACACATAAAAACATGCAAAGAGTAAAAATTGCAGTGAGAAATAGAGAAAACATTAAAGTGAGGGCAGAGCATAGCAATACATGACAGCCAGCCTCGAACCTTATTTCAAAAAGATCGTACTCATGCTCAAACATATCCAAGAAGATTTCTTCGCTTTTATAAAAATTCCTGACTAAAGCTGTACTTTGCGATCTGGCAGATTCCATTGCTGTTTTATGTATATCAGATAATTTATTTTGGCCTTCATGTGTTACCAACTGTAGCAAAAGTTTCAGACTTAATTCTAACGTCACCAGACGTACTCTACATGTTGGCTGACACGACATATTTATTATTATAAGTATTTTATCCACTAGCGCTGTATTATACTTGATGTCACCATTTTGATTTGTTTTTGGACGTAGAACTCGTTCAAGCAGTTCCATTGGGATTCCTTTAAATTAAAATACATTATTTTAATACTAACAAATTTTAAATAATCATAAACACTTAATAATATAATCAATAATTTATATTTATATACTTTTTTTACTCTAAAACTGTCTTAAGGGTTTTGTATGTATCAACAAAAAATCAGCTGTGGCCACCACAGGACCAACCGCCATCACAAAGTACTTGTATAAAATACATTCTAGCAGCAAAGTAATAATAACTTGGCCTAATATTTTCTAACAGATATTATTTATCATGACCATGGAAACGTTACATATAAGTATGAAAAAATAGATACTTAGAAAAACGTCTCAAATAAAAGTTATTAAGTTATTGCATTTATAACAACTTTTGTTAAATAAATTTTTTCGAAATATTTTTCTGTTGCTAAATATTCGCAAAAATCTTAAAATCGACACGAGTTAACTCCCATTTCTAGTCAACCGATTTTTACCAAAAGTTGATCAACTCGTGCCATTGATGTCAAAAGCTTAAATATAAAGTTTCATAAAAATCCTTTTAGCCGAATTTGCTCTGCACCTGTACACAGACAGACGGACGGACAGACAGACAGTCAGGCATACAGACAGACAGACAGACAAACAGACCGATAGACATCATGCTAAAAATAGTCAAAACGTTATGTAGGGACCTCAATTCGTGGAGATCCATCGAAATCTCGAAATGTCAAAATCGGTATGATCACAATACCTCCCTTATACAGGGTGTTTGTTTGATACGGGACACCCCGAAAATCTCCTTTATTTGTAAAGTTTTCAAAAAATCTTCAGAACAAAAGTTAAACTAGACAAAAAGGCCCATCTAAAGGTTACTATAAGAATTCTGAGGCACTTCCGGTTTCACCGGAAATGATGTCAACTTTTGATCTAGCATAGGGAATCGATAATTTTATATTTTTTTCCTTAAAGTACATTAAATTAGCTTTATAATGACACCAAAAAGTCATATTTTTATGTTAACCATTTCAAAATGGCGACCATTTATTTACAAAATAATAATCAACATAAGTTTTACAAAGTTGAACGTAGCAAGCTTTGAAAACAATAAAAAAAGAATCAAAATATCTCTAAAATAAACTGTTATAACTAGTTAGAAAATATGTGGACAAGAATGGTGGTTTGATCGAACATTTGTATTTTTTTTTTTTTTTTTTGTAAAATAATTGTAAAAAGTAATAGTTTTTTTTTCTAAATAGTTAAATAGTTTATTTTAGAGATATTTTGTTTCTTTTTTATTGTTTTCAAAGCTTGCTACGTTCAACTTTGTAAAACTTATGTTGATTATTATTTTGTAAATAAATGGTTGCCATTTTGAAATGGTTTACATAAAAATATGATTTTTTGGTGTCTTTATAAAGCTAATTTAATGTACTTTTAGGAAAAAAATATAAAATTATCGATTCCCTATGCTAGATCAAAAGTTGACATCATTTCCGGTGAAACCGGAAGTGCCTCAGAATTCTTATAGTAACCTTTAGATGGGCCTTTTTGTCTAGTTTAACTTTTGTTCTAAAGATTTTTTGTATCTTTACAAATAAAGTAGATTTTCGGGGTGCCCCGTTTCAAACAAACACCCTGTATATGTTGGCGGTAGGTAAAAATACAGCCTATTGTGGCTTTTTGCTTTGGGGTTCTAAAGAAATAGCATTTAAACTGTAGGGTTCTGCAGTTGTAAGAAGGTTGAAGACCACTACACTATAACAATCTCATAACTATGGCAACCATTTTCTGACCATTTGGTTATAGTTAACTAAGTTTTCACAAACCCCTAATAAATCTAAAAATCTTACCTTTGTTATTTCTCAAAGCATATAACAAACTAAGCGAGAACAAAGCTGTATAGTCATTCTCTGAACAGTCTAAGGCTTTCAAGACGGCTTCTAGAAAAGGCGAATTAATAACGCATTCTGTTGGTGTAGTTACAAGTAATTTTTCTTCATCAGTCGCATTCTTTTGTTCTTCCACACTTTCCGTAACATTTTCAACATCACATTCCTCTACTTCTTCACTTTTAGTAGCAACAACAGTTTCAACTTCAATATTTGTCTTAACAGGTTCAATTTTAACCTTCTTTTCTAAAAGTCTCGCCTCTTCATTCATATATTCTTCTAATAACTGTTTACTATCCTTCTCAAATATAGATTTATCAGCTTTAAGTATAATCCAAGCTAGTGTACTGACTAACGGAGGATGACTTATTATTAAAAAGACCTGACTTAACAAAAATAAAGCCACAACTGACGACACTCTAGCATTGGCTGTATCTGTGTCATGATTGTACTCTAATGTAGAGGAATCAAATGAAGTAGATGGATTCTCTAATATATCTGTGTGGTTTCGAAAACCGGTTAATGAGTATATATACAATGGAATGAGGAGTTTATGGAGTAAATGTTCGGTTAAAACCCGATTTAAATCAATGATATTCAAACAAAGAATATCGTTTATGTAGTGGAGATGATCTAGGTGCTCTGCTACTAGATCTGCTAATCGGTTGTGGGATTGATGACTGTAAAAAAAGATAAAAATATTTATAAAATATGTAACAAGTAAAATAAAATACAGTGAATTTATTTTTTAATGCTACATGTACTATGTCATTACCATGGATACAGTTTTTGACAGCAATATAAATCGTTTTCATTTTCATTTGCAACATAAGACAATTAGTGTATACTTTTGCTCATTGTTGATTTAAAAATTAATCAACATGTATACAGATGAAGAAAAAATAATGATGGTAACTTGGTATGACTCCCAAATGAGTTTAAGAGAAGTTTCTGCTGTATTTAGTGCAACTTATCCAGATCGGCCAATACCAAATCCCTCTACAATTTCAAGACTAGTTAATAAATTTCATCGCGAAGGATGTCTTAAAACATAATAAAAAAAGAACAACATCCCACGTACTTACAGAATAGAAGCAGTTGGAAATATACAAGTGGAAGAAAACAATCAAAATACTTTAAGATAAATTGCACAAACCGTTGGTGTCAGTATTGGTTCTGTTTTTAACTTCTTAAAAAAAAGTTTCGATCATACAAATTTCAAAATCATCAAGAATTGTTAGAAAGGGACGCAGCAGTACGTATGGACGTTTTGAAATGTTTGAAAAAATTAATTCGAACCCAACAATGCTTCAAAGAATTTTATTTACTGACGAAGCAACGTTTAATCTAAAAGTGCACAGACAAAATTTTAGGTACTGGAGTCGAAAAATTTACATTTGTTTCATTCCTCCCGAACTCAAAGGCCGCAAAAATTAAATGGGCAGGGATAATAGGAACCAATATTATAGGGCCTTTTTATTGACGGTAACCTTAATACCTTAAAATATCTAGCCCTTTTACAAAACCAATTACCTGTGTTGCAAAACCTGAATATTAATGGACAAGTATGGTTTCAACATGATGGCGCACAAGTCCATTATTCTAGAATAGTTAAAGAATATTTACATAGAACTTTCCCAAATAACTGGATTGGAAGAGGGTCGATGAATTGGCCAGCGAGATCTCCGGATTTGGCACCCAATGATTTTTTTATTGGGGATATTTAAAGGCCAAAGTATATAATGGAGAACTTAGGGATGTTGCTGCACTGCAAGATAAAATTGTTCAAGCATCCAACAATATACCTCAAGAGCAATTGCTGAATGTTTTGAATCATTTTTATGATCACTTAACATTTTGTATGCAAGTAAACGGGGAAACTTTTGAACATTTATTATAAGTTTTGGGTCCGGTGTCGTATATATACACACGAATTTTAAAATTTTTCAAACGGTGTCTCAAAGTAGGTCATTCAAATAGTATTTTTCAGAAAAAAAAATTGCGGGTTATCGCGATTTTCTTGAGTTACAAAGGTAAAAGTTTTGTAAAATGCATTGTTGTAATTACATTATTTGTCAAAAGATGGCAGCATAGAACGTGCTACACTGTTCCGTAGAATGTTTTTGTTATTAAACATACCCTAACCTAAGATAGTGTTTTGTCATTAAACTAGAAGATATGTAGCTCGCTCCGCTTGGTTCTACTAGCCTAATACGCTCCTAACCTAACCTAAAATAATGTTTTGTCATTAAACTAAAAAGTAGATCGCTCGCTCCAGTTGTATTCTACTTACCTACCCTAACCTAAAATAGTGTTTTTGTCATTAATCTAGAAAGTAGGTAGCTCGCTTCGCTCGGCTTCTTCTAACCAAACCCTTACTAACCTAACCTAACCTAAGATAGTGTTTTGTCACTAAACTAGAAGATGGGTAGCTCGCTTCGCTCGGCTTCTTCTAACCAAACCCTTACCAACCTAACCTAAACTAAGATAGTGTTTTGTCATTAAACTAGAAGATGGGTAGCTCGCTTCGCTCGGCTTCTTCTAACCAAACCCTTACTAACCTAACCTAACCTAAGATAGTGTTTTGTCACTAAACTAGAAGATGGGTAGCTCGCTTCGCTCGGCTTCTTCTAACCAAACCCTTACCAACCTAACCTAAACTAAGATAGTGTTTTGTCATTAAACTAGAAGATGGGTAGCTCGCTTCGCTCGGCTTCTTCTAACCAAACCCTTACTAACCTAACCTAACCTAAGATAGTGTTTTGTCATTAAACTAGAAGATGGGTAGCTCGCTTCGCTCGGCTTCTTCTAACCAAACCCTTACTAACCTAATCTAACCTATGATAGTGTTTTGTCATTAAATTAGAAGATGTGTAGCTCGCTTCGCTCGGCTTCTTCTAACCAAACCCTTACTAACCTAACCTAACCTAAGATAGTGTTTTGTCACTAAACTAGAAGATGGGTAGCTCGCTTCGCTCGGCTTCTTCTAACCAAACCCTTACTAACCTAACCTAACCTAAGATAGTGTTTTGTCATTAAACTAGAAGATGGGTAGCTCGCTTCGCTCGGCTTCTTCTAACCAAACCAAGTAACAAGTGTTTTATAAATATATATATATATATATATATATATATATATATGTGTGTGTGAAGCAGCGGGTATAACTAATAGGTAACATATTTAGTTATAATATCTTCTGGTATTTCTTTTCGACCTTGAAATATATTAAATAATGTAGTCGCTTATTGGGATATTAGGTCAATAAAAAAAAAATTACTTATTCATATATTTGAATAGACCGGTTTCGACAATTTATTGTCTTCTTCAGTATCTCTGAGGAAAATCAGTCTCAATTTTCCTCAGAGATTTAGCAGTGTAATTCGTTCACAGCTGGCATTTAGTTTATAAAGTACCCAATGATAGCGCTGCGATAGATATCGAATTTAAGTTCATTTTACGAATATCTAACCTAAAATTGCAAGTTATAAAAGTGAAAAATAATTAAAACTGTGTAAAAAATTAACAATTTCCGTACCTAATATAATTTATTTAAGCACTTACTAACCAAACCTAACCTAAGATAGTGTTTAGTCATTAAACTAACAGGTAGGTAGATAGCTCGCTTCACATCCGTTGCATTCAGCAACCTAGCTAAACCTAGCGCTGTGGTAAGCGTTGATATATGGAGAAATCTAACCTAAAATTGCAAGTTAAAAAGTGAAAAATAATTAAAACTGTGAAGAAAACTAACGATTTCCGTACCTAATATAATTTATTATTATCTAAGAAAGATGTCCCTACAAAAAAATCATGAAAATAATGTAAATTGAGTGTGTATATATACGGCACCAGAGCCTAAGTTTTTATTAGTTATTTATTTATTATTTTCTTTTTTATTTGTATTTTCAATAAAATATTTTGATTTTGTTAGTAAATATGGTTTTGTCTATGTTGCAAATGAAAATGAACACAATTTATATTGCTGTCAAAAACTGTATCCATGGTAATGACATAGTACATGTTGCATTAAAGAATAAATTCACTGTATATGTATAAAAATGTGACTTAGTTTACCAAGTAAAATAAAATATATTTAATAAATGTACTTACTCAGCATCGTTCCGTACGCAAGTATCCAGCTCTAATATATGTTTACCAATGAACCACACAATATTGGAGAAATACGGAGCAGCAGTACGATCCCGTATAAACGCTAACATACTGGCATCGTCAACACGATACACATTTAATGTTAACGTTCGAACTGCTATTCGTACCATGGATTCTGGATGATTGAAAAACTTTATTGCTTCGGTATATAATGGAAAATCATTTGTATGCTGTAATTAAAAATAAAAAATTATTTAGTGCATAAAAAAATGTTATTGTCATGCAGTTCTCAAAAATAACAGCGAGGTGAAAAATAAATATTTGAAACTAACCTCATTGTAAAAAAAATGTATTGTATGGGCATTTAATTTTAAGCTCAATGTTTTCAGGAATGATATATAATAGGCCATGACTTCTTCATCGGAAAAATCAAATTTATGTACAATTATTGAGTTAACATGATTGTTTGATAACAGATAATCTGAAAAATACATATCACAAAATCAACATATCATCAATAACCACTCGTCCAATAAATCACAATAGAGGCTAAAACTTACATAAAGATGTTTCGTTCCTAATGTTCTCAAAAAGGATGTTTAACGTTTGTAACAACTGGACACAAACATAGCTCGAACCACCACTTCTTTGACGCATAATTCGGAGAAAGAATGACAACATATTTTTCTCCAGGAAAAAACTAAAACAATTAGGAATTAATATATTAATTTTTTATTAAGTTCTATGCAGTTCTTCACATACTTAAACACAGTTATTAAACAATTGTGCATCTAAAAATTAGGTAATAAGGTTAGGTTAGTAAATTTAAATAGCATATTCGATTGAGTGTTCTACTATGCACTCAGCGAGCAAGTATCGTATTCGATTAGCCTAGCAGTCACTCTACAGTTGTTAAACTACCATCATTTTTTAATTCGGATAGAAATATATGGACCTTATTTACGACTCGACCCAATAAATTGTATACGTACCATATTGAAATATACCTCAACATTTAAGATATTTAACTGATAAATACTTACTCAAACACTGAAGAATCATTTTGATCTCCCCAAATAAGTATTTCAGCAATACATCGAAGAGATTCAACAAGTAATCCTCGGTTATGTTCAGAAACAGTTTGATTCCGAGCCAAAACATTGTATAAATACTTCAAATGTTCCAAAGAATGTGGATTCTTTGGACGTCCCCATCCACCTAACCAACTTCTACTACGAAACATTTCTTTAATATAAATTAAATTAATGAAATAATTTTGATATGTCAAGATTCAGGTAACATTTCCATGTCCTTGAAAATTAAAAACTTCACGTAATATGTCACACTGTTTTCATTGATTATAAAAATGTTAAATGAAATAATGAACTTTTAAAACATTATTGAATATTGTTACATTTATACTGATAATCTGTCATGATTTATATGCAAAAGTTGATGAGATTATCTGACAAATATCACAAATCACGACACCATTTCAACAGAACTATTGCCCCCTGTAGAGTAATTATTTAAACTTCAATTGTCAAACTAAATGAGGTTATGTTCTATTGGACATTAATTTTATATTAAATATTTATACTGTATTCAATTTATTTTAAAAATGAACGTGCTGGAATTATTTAGTGGTATTGGTGGAATGCATATGGCATTTAAAGGTATTAAAACTAGATTAATGTGTGAGGTTAGAGACTATTTTTCCTGATAAATTGAGACTTTCCATATTTTTTGGCATACTATTTACAACAAATAATCAAATAGATAGTAGTAAATCGTTTCGTTTCTATAGAATTTATTATATCACGTAACATATAGTTATTATTTCCATAACTACTGCTGATTGACAGCAATGTAAAATGAGTTACTTTTAAAATATAACAAAAACTGTCAACTAATTACTATTAAACAAATGATAATCAATTTTTTATTAAATGTATATTATTCTGTACCTTAATATACAGTAAATTTATTGTTATTAATTCAATAATAATCTGTATACAGGATTTGTTGTAATTGAAATTGTTTTTTTGGGGGTCGTCCGGGTGTTTTCTTGGGGGATCGTCCGGGTTTTTTCTCCCCTTTTCTGTATCTTTACAAATGTGGGGTAGTAACTTCAACCCATTATGTGTTTATTAAATAGAATACTATTAAAAAATTATCCAATTAAGCTCGGAATTATTTTATAATTACTTTATTATTTCAGAAAGTGGAATCAAAGGCTCAATAGTTGCAGCAGTAGACATAAACACTACGGCTAATGCAGTTTACGCTCACAATTTCCCAGAAATAAACCTTTTAAATCGTAACATACAAAATTTAACACCAAAATTTATAAATAATTTAAATGTTGATATAATATTAATGTCTCCGCCATGCCAACCGTTCACTAGAAATGGTTTAAAAGGAGATAATACAGATCCAAGATCCAGTGCTTTTATACATTTATTAAATATATTACCAGAACTGAAAGTTAAATATATTTTAATAGAAAACGTTAAAGGTTTCGAGAAATCTAATATGCATGATACGTTAATAAATACATTTAAGGAAAATAATTTTACGTATCAGGAATTTATGTTGTCGCCTACACAATTTGGAGTTTCAAATACACGTTATAGATATTATTGTTTAGCGAAACGGATGCCGTTAGAATTTGATTTTGATACTGGTCCGATGGTAAGAACTTTTATATAAATAATTCAAATTGTTAAATTGATGTGCAGTGTGAATTATCACACATTTCAGGGTTTTGTAGGTATTTTGTGACTAGCTGGTGTACCCATACTTCATATGGTTTTTGTTAAATGCGTTTTTGCCGACCGGCGTAGCGTAGTGGTAACACACCTGTCCTGCGTTGCTAAGGTCCCTGGTTCGAATCCTGTTCAGGCATGGAATTTTCATTACAAAAAAAAAAATTGTCCTTACTTTAAAAAAAATACGTTTTTGTTGCCAGGAAAAATTATTTTTTTACGGATATTGTCTGAAACGTGTAAAAAAGAGCCCGAAAAAATAAAAAAGGATAGTTTAAAAAGGGGGCAAGCTCGCATTTCATCGGCTCTGAGCCTTTTTGTGGACTGTTTTTTTTTTTACTTTTTTTTGCCTCAAATGTCAAAATTTTAGACCGTAACTCAAAAATGACCATATATTTATGATCTGAAGCTAAAAATATATTAGTATACCAATTTTGAAGAAAATTAAAAAAAAAAAAAATTAGCCTAAAATTAAAATTTTGATCAAAAATTTTTTGACTCCGATTTTAGCCAAAATATAGTTTTAAGTTAATTCTGGGGTGAGGATTTTGAAAAAAATATTTAAAAAATTCATGCATTCCTAGTTTTTGAGTTAGAGCCGATTTGGGTCAGTTTTTTGCCTATATTTCCAAAACTTTTGCCCAAACTTCAAAATGGACCAAATTTTGTTGATCTACGACCAAAAATACGTATTTGTACCAATTTTCAATAAAATCTGAGACAAAAATTTTTTGCTTAAAAAACACGATTTTTTTAAGGTCTACCCCTTACAATTTTGTCGATATTTGACCATTTTCAAGGGTTTTGTATTACTGCCCATACAAAATTTAATAATTGGTATATTGAAGCACAAATTTTTTATTTAGACTAAACTATGTACGAGAATATTAAAAATTCAAACCGCCGATTTTTATTCCTAACCATTTTTTAGTTAGGATTTTTCAAAATTTTTAAAAAAATTTTAAAAAAATTAAACTATTTCAAAAATTTTTTTTGTGTTAAAATTAGGTCACAAGTCAATTAGGACCTCAGGATTTCAAAAATTTCAACCGCAGGTCTTTATCGCATTTCGTTTTTGAGATACGTCCATGCGAAGATGAAAATTTCTCTAAATCATGCCATATTAAAATTTGTCATAATATTAAAATACGCAAAATGAATAAGGCCTTAAATTTTTTTTAGACTAAATAAACTACGAGGAATCCAAAAATTCTAACCGCAGGTCGTTTTCTTTAACCGTTTTTGAGTTGTGATTTTTTTTAAATTCACAACTTTCACAAATTAAGTGAATTATGCCATTAAAAAAATTGTCATAATCTCAAATCGCATTAAACGATTAAAGCCCCAAATTTTTTCTAGGCTAAATAAACTATGAAGAATCCAAAGATTCCATCCGCAGGTCGCTATCTCTAACCGTTTTTTAGTTGTGATTTTTTTTAAATTCACAATTTTCACAAACGAAGTAAATTATGCCATTAAAAAAATTGTCATAGTCTCAAAACGCATTAAACGATTAAAGCCCCAAATTTTTTCTAGACTAAATAAACTATGAAGAATCCAAAGATTCCATCCGCAGGTCGCTATCTCTAACCGTTTTTTAGTTGTGATTTTTTTTAATTCACAATTTTCACAAATAATGTAAAATATACCATTAAAAAAATTGTCGTAATCTTGAAACGTGCTAGAAAAGCATGCCCAATTTCAAGTTTCCATACCCAGTCGTTCGGCCACAATTTGTACCACACAGACAGACAGACACATTATTGACGTTATAAGGATTTTTTGGTTGTACCTACAAAACCCAAAAATGAATACACTCGCAGTTACACACACTGTAACAACAAGAAGTTGTTACTGTCACTAAAATGTAGTTAAATGGGAGACAGGAAGATGGTGGAGAGGTGATCTTCCAAAATTAAAAAAAAGTTTAATCTACCTAATATTCTAATAATTTTTAGATGGAGAAATGTCCAGATGAAAATGAAACAAAAGAATTATTTAAAATATCTGATATAATAGAAAATAATATAAATACAAAAGATTATTTACTACCTGATAACGTATTACAAAAACATGCCAGGCTTGTAGATATTTGTACTCCGGAATCAAGACGATCTTGCTGTTTTACAAAAGCCTACAGTCGTTATATCGAAGGAACTGGAAGTGTCTTCACAATAAAGAATGAAGCAGAAGTGAATGCAGTGTATCACAAAATTACGACAATGAACGATGACGATCAATTAGCTTCTTTAAAACAACTTGAACTTCGATTTTTTACACCTACAGAAGTGTCACATTTGATGTCGTTTCCAAGTTATTTTACTTTTCCTAATAATTTATCGAATGTACAAAAATATAGGTTACTTGGGAATAGTATTAATGTTAAAGTTGTATCCCGACTTATTATGTTACTCTTAAGTTAATATATCACTTTGTAATAAAACTTTTATAAAATAAATAAACAAAAACACTGTCATAGTTGTTGTAATTCAGGTGGTATTGGAATGTTTTTGGTAACTGCAAACTTTTTTAAGGCGTCATATTTGTGTTTTAATGCTCTGATTTCATCTCGAATCAGATTATTATCATCTTGCATTTCTTCCATCTCAGTCCATTCATGTGATTTTTCTGTTTCCAGTTCATCTTTTTGTTCTATTCTTTTAATTCTACATGATGCTGCATATCCTCTATTTTTTAATGTTCGTCTTCTCTGTTTCATTCGTACTATTTCTTCTCTTGTTAATCCCCTCATTTTCAGTTGCCTGTTCAGGTCCCTAACCGATATCGAGACGAGTTCATCGTCAGATATGTCTAAAACAGGACCAGGAGACAAAGGGGCCTAAAAAAGTATTTATATTTAAATAAAATACACTTATATAACCTTAAAGTTACATACTAAATTTTTCCGGTCCGACTTTCGAGAATCGTGAGGCATTTCTTTGTTGTTTCACATATAACAGGAACAAATGTGTGCTGTATTTAATCGTCTTTTGTTGAAAATTGCAAGTCATTGTTATTTTAGATTGAATTTATACTAGCCATCTCACTTCTTAGATGCGCAGTATTGATAAATGTGACGTATATTTTTAGGATGGTTGATACAATAATTAACATTCCGATCTTGATTACTGAAAAATTATGAAAAATGAACCTCGATATTTAAGACAAATGTACAAATATTTTAAAATATAATTGCCCTGATTTTTTTGAACATGTATTCATTCAACTGTTATTATTAAAAATTTTAAAATGTCAAAATTTTATCTGTCAGATTGATTAAAATTTTTAGTAAAAATGGCTACAAAAGATAACAAGGAATTTAAATATGCATTAAGGGAAATATGTTTAAAAGCACCTGGTTTAGAATGTCCTTACGGTAATAATTTTATAAAAATACTATTGCAAAAGTACTTTTTAAAACATAAAGTTATAAACAATTGTATACAAAATTAAAATAATCCTGGTAAACTTACAAAATTAGTTAATATATTATTATTTTGTACACAGACAGGGTGCGATGTTCACAGTGGGCTAAAAAATTGGCACATATGCAAGCAGAAAATTTAGAAATTGGAAAAATACGTAATGAATATTTACAATTGTTACGCATACAAGTTAGGAATAAACATTTACATGGCATATTTAAAGAAGCTCCACCAGAAACAGATAAAATAGCTCCACTAGCTGAAGTACTTGGAAATAATATTGCTAAACAGGTAAAATTATTTAAAATGTTTTAAATTATATTCCAATTATAAAATTTTTGCGCATGTGTAGAGCTTTTGCGCATTGTAGTAAAGTGTAGTATATTGGCAGGTTATATCGTCATTTCGTCGCTATTTCTCAAGCTTTTCAATAGGGATTTGCAGCTAAGCACCCTACCATCTGGTGAGCGTTTCATGAACTTGTGTACATCAGATAACATTTCGTTTTGTGTATTGGTTTTGTATGAAGTTTGTTTTTAAAGTTTTATTATAATCATTGAAAAATGTATAATACATATTGTTGTGTGCCTATGTGCAATTCATTGAAAAGAAGAAACCCGGAAATATCGTTTCATTTGTTTCCATTAATATCAGACACCGTACGGTTCGAAACAAAATTGGGAAAGCAAGAGGTTAGGAATCGACGCGATGTTTAGATAAACAATTTAAAAATTGGAAAAAAAGTGAGCCCTTATATCAAAGTTTGCTCATTACATTTTAATGATAGTGACTACAAAAAATATTTTCAATTTTGTATTTATTATCGCATATCTTGAAAATTCCTGGTTTTGTGTGTGGGTTTGTAATGCACAAGTCTGTAGGCTTAATGCAGAAATCTTTATGAACTCTCTGTTTTTTTCAGTGACTCCACATAATATTATATGCCCAGCATTGTAGATTTCTACCCCTTGGTAAACAACACGGGAATTATTATTTCCCCCAATATAGTTAAAATAATCGACAATGGAAAACCGCCATAACTTAAAACCAGATCACAAAATGTAGTATTTTAGATGTTTACAAGTAATGTCACTTCACAAAATCAGAAAATCCCAAACAATTATTTATTTTTTGTCGTTTTTTGATACACTTTTCGCTATTATTTACTAGTAAATGTCAAGTGGTATCTGATTTAGAATGGTTTCAAAAAAATCCGCGTGGCGCTACGATCTTAAAATTTTTCCCCTATAGTAATATAATGTTTAGTAAAGCAAATTTCATTAAATATTTCACCCTCCTCAATATTCAAATTTTTTCCTTTTGAATAAAAGTAATGTTTCATTTAAATTCGTCCACAACAAAATTTCTCGCAATCGAATTCCTTAACTAAAGCGGTGCCTCAACGATTATATAACTAAATTTCTGTACTTTTAATTATAAAATAAATAATAAAAGACAAAAGTGGGTTTATGAGAAATAAATTAACCTAAAGAACAACACTATAAAATAAATGACTGTCCTCTATAATAAAGGACTTATGGTCTCTATACAGTGAATTTATTTTTTAATGCAACATGTACTATGTCATTACCATGGTTACAGTTTTTGACAGCAATATAAATCGTGTTCATTTTCATTTGCAACATAGAAAAAACCATATTTAGTAGCAAAATCAAAATATTTTATTGAAAATACAAATAATAAAAAAAATAATAATAATAAATAAACTAATAAAAACTTATAATAAATGTTCAAAAGTTTCTCTGTTTACTTGCATACAAAATGTTAAGCGATCTTAAAAATGATTCAAAACATTCAGCAATTGCTCTTGAGGTATATTGTTGGATGCTTGAACAATTTTGTCTTGCAGTTCAGCAACATCCCTAAGTTCTCCATTATATACTTTGGCCTTTAAATATCCCCAATAAAAAAAATCATTGGGTGCCAAATCCGGAGATCTCGCTGGCCAATTCATCGACCCTCCTCTTCCAATCCAGCTATTTGGGACAGTTCTATGTAAATATTCTTTAACTATTCTAGAATAATGGACTTGTGCGCCATCATGTTGAAACCATACTTGTCCATTAATATTCAGGTTTCGCAACGCTGGTAATATTTGGTTTTGCAAAAGGGCTAGATATTTTGCGGCATTTAGGTTACCGTCAATAAAAAAAGGCCCTATAGGTATATGGGTCGGAATTAATTTTTTCAAACATATCAAAACAAAAATCCATGCGTACTGCTGCGTCCCTTTCTAATAATTTTTGATGATTTTGAAATTTGTATGATCGAAACTTTTCTTTTTTTTTCCAATACTGACACCAACGGTTTGTGCAATTGATCTTAAAGTATTTTGATTGTTTTTTTCCACTTGTAATAATATTTCCAACTGCTTCTCTTCTGTAAGCACGTGGGATGTTGTTCTTTTTTTATTATGTTTTAAGACATCCTTCGCGATGAAATTTATTAACTAGTGTTGAAATTGTAGAGGGATTTGGTATTGGCCGATCTGGATAAGTTGCACTAAATACAGCAGAAACTTCTCTTAAACTCATTTGGGAGTTATACCAATTTACCATCATTATTTTTTCTTCATCTGTATACATGTTGATTAATTTTTAAATCAGCAATGAGTAAAAGTATACACACTAATTGTCTATGTTGCAAATGAAAATGAACACGATTTATATTGCTGTCAAAAACTGTATCCATGGTAACGACATATTTTATTTAAAATCCCATGTTTTTTTGCAGATTCCACATTTACCTCGAGTTGGCCCTATCGCACCAATAATGCAGCATCGATCCCCAGATGGTAGAGCCTACGTATCAGCAAAACAAATTCCAGGTGGTGTGTTTTGTTATCTAGCCGTCACACCAGACATTTTAAACTTTGATTAAATAAACAAGTGAATTTTAATATTGTATTTTATTTACATTTAGAATATGTCATTAGATAAAACATGTTCTGGTTATATTTAAAATTATACAACATGTAATGCCAAATATTGTAGTAGATAATAGCAAATATATCTTTTGTAACAAATATCCTTCAATAATCTATTTTAAATTCTACATTTGGTCAAGTATTGAGAAGTGACATTACCTATAGAGGCGCTGTTGTCGCTTACAAAATGGCGATTGGAATAGGATATTTTTGACATTTGCCATTTGATACACAACAATTCACATTGCAGTTAATTTTCTGTTGCGATTTTAAAGATATTTTATTAAAGTTTTCTTCACTTTAACACATACAAACAATGCAATTAAATAAGCCACATCCAACAAAATCCTATTCCGTTAAGTTCCAAAATATTCCGCTAGAAGTCACTTCAGTTATTGTCAGTTCTCAATTGAGAAGGGACTCGCTCCAATGCGCCAACTGCTGGCCAAACCATTGTACTAAACACTGCAGCACAGTTTGAATTTATTACGTATATTTTAGTGTTAAATTTTTGTTACAATGTCTGAAATTGTGAAAAACTATAAAAGCAGAACAAATTATAGTGTTTTTGGCTGTTATTCAAGAAAACACAAAGATAGGCATCTTAATTTTTTTCCTTTTCCTAAGAAAAATAAAGGGAAAGTTAATATTAAGTACAAATTTTCGCGATATATTTCTGTTGTTAAACGATTAGAGACGGTAAAACCGCATTCAGAGCTCTTAAATAGCTTATGCACTGTAGCTTATGGACTGTTCACTGTCACCAGAAAGTTTGTCATATAAGACGTGAAACCGTTCAGACCTCCAAATTTAATACGTTGTTTGTTGTGAATTGTGCATAATTTTCTAAACTTATAGCTAGTGAGATGTTTTAATGAGACAGAGATATAAACACATTGGCTATCGCATTCTATCAGTGACACCGTAGTTATCGAATGCCTTTACATAACCTAACATAATGTCATCATTAACAAATCTTGCTCAAAATTACAAAGACGGACAGTAAATATGATCAATTTAGGTAATTAGGTAGTTAAAATCTAAGACAACAGAATTATAAGAACGATAATACATATAAAATATTTTACGAAGCTAAATAGTTGGTTTCAAAATTCACAGATGGAGAGCTATTCGTAACGTACTAATTTATAACAGATGTGAACGGTACATGGAACGTTAAAAGAATGCATTAAAGCATAAATCAGAGCAACATAACGAACAGTTTATAACTCGTTAATTTAAAGAGATCTGAATGCGGCTTAACGCTTAAAAATTCAAAATTTTCGCAAATATTTACTCGCATTTTAATAAAATAAAAACGTATTGTTCTTAAATTAACCTGTTATTGACGGCTAAGTACTACTGTCGTCAATCATATTTCATTCGATTACAGCGCCGCCATCGGGTAAAGTCACTTCTCAATTGAGAACTGACACGCTCGGATACGCAGTCTGGTAGTCAAATATTGTACTACGCGACTGTAGTACTGTTTGAAATTATTACATATGTTCTAGTGTTGATTTTTTGTTAGAACGTCGATAGATACATTTTCAAAAAATAAAAATGTACTGTGCTTAAATTAACCTGTTCCCTGTTGGCATATTGACAGCTGAATACTAGACAATTCTGCCATTTTGCCATGAATTACAGCGCCGCCAACGGTAATGTCAGTTCTCAATAGCCTTGTTTAAATATATTATATATTCGTTGACATAGAAAGACATATAATATGGAAAGCTTTTTTATTACAGTTATCACTTAGTTGTCCTACTTGACTCATATTTTGATAAGATTACTCGGTTATACCCAAATCTTATCAAAAACGCGGGCAAGTAGCCTTGGATTTAATTTTAAATAGAATACAATTTTACAGAGCCGTCAATAATAAGTGCCTAATTTTACGTTGAATTTGATAAAAAAAAAATCAATAAAAAATCAGCTGTTGCCACCACAGGACCGACCGCCATTATAAAGTACTTGTATAAAATACATTCTAGCAGCAGAGTAGAAATAACTTGGCCTAATATTTTCTAACAGAGATATTATTTATCATGACCATGGAAACGTTACATATAAGTATGAAAAAATAGATACTAATAAATAGAAAAAAATTTCGTTTTATTAAAAAATGTCTCAAATAAAAGTTATTAGCTATTGCTTTTATAGCAACTTTTGTTCAATAAATATTTTCGAAATATTTTTCTGTTGCTAAATATTCGCAAAAATCTTAAAATCGGCACGAGTAAACTCATTTCTAGTCAACCGATTTTTACCAAAAGTTAATCAACTTGTGCCATTGATGTCAAAAGCTTAAATATGAAGTTTCATAAAAATCCTTTTAGCCGAATTTGCTCTGCACGTGTACACAGACAGACATACGGCCGGACAAACAGACAGAGAGACAGACAGATGGACAGACAGATCGACAGACATCATGCTAAAAATAGTCAAAACGTTATGTAGAGACCTCAATTCGTGGAGATCCATCGAAATCTCGAAATGTAAAAATCGGTATGATCACAATACCACCCTTATTCCCTTTTCACACTAGAACTTTAAGATCGGATGTTAAAGTGAATGTGTATTTAAACGCTTATGTTAAACCGTATGGCCTCGTCTAAATACAAGCGATGTTTAAGACAAAGATCTGCGTCTTAAACATCGTCCGCATTGCCAACATAATTTCTATTATAAAAAAATACTCTTAGAATTTGTACTATCAACATTTTGTATTATCATAAACAAGAATACTTTATTATATGGACGTTATAAGAAGTTTATATTTATTGTTATAATAAAATTATTTATTTTAATAATGTGTTTAATAAAATACAGAGCTACAATAATTGAGATAAAATGTATCGACTTACATGTTAATACAGGTGTAATATATTCTTTATTGTAGTGTCTTTATTGTAGAATGAAATGAAATATCCATATTTGTTTATAATAATTCAAAATGTGCGTCTGCGCAGACAGTTCAAAACTGGTAATTTCATGACGGTAACTTAAGGACAAAATTACTGTAGCTGATGACAGCACCGGAGATTTAAACATCAAGTGTGAAAGCATACCGATGTTAAACATCGGTGAACTTTAAGTTCACTCAACTTAAAGTTCTAGTGTGAAAAGGGTATTAGCTGTACAGGTTCTTACAATTTAAAATACTCTTTTCCTCTGCTTTTTTTATGTCCATTCCACACCTCCAAAAGTACTCATTTTTCGTCTCCCCATTCCGACAATTTGCCTTTTTGTTCACCCTGTTTATGTCGTGCATTTTATTTATTTGTAAAAAGTAAAAACTAAATATTTAATATAAATGAGTATTAAATTTAGGTTTTATAAATGTATTAAATTCAAAATAAAATTCTGAACAATTTTTATATATAAATTTTTTGTGTACAACCAACGAGGAAGCAGAAAATCGCGTATATCTGTTTTTAAATCTCTTTATGTACATGGTCAATTCAACAAGCCTGTATAAATAATTGTTGGCAATTGTTTAATTCATTTGTTATTGAACAGACTTCTTTTGTAGCCACGAGACGGCTCTGCAATTTGGTATAGATATTTTACATAAAAACAGTTTACTTTATTATTAAATTTAATGTTAAGTTTACACAAATTTTTGACAATAGTACAGTAGGTTCCAGTTAACTTTGCTAACGGTTAATTCGGTTAACTATTTTGCTTAGCACAAAACGCGAAGAAAACTCATTGAGATAAATACGTGTAGCTGCTTACTGGACAAATGATTTAGTCCCAATGTGATCCAATTAACTTGAACCCACTGCATTTATTTCACACCAATTAATAAAAAACTTTTTCAGAAAACTAGTAAATTATAATTTAGTGTAAAAAAATTGACACTTCACTCAATAAGTCTCCGGTCTGACATATATATGGCAACACTGTTGACAGACCCATATGATTTCTGGATAGTACCAACTTTCAAACGATACCTGTGAAAATTTCATGACATTCTGACAATTAGTTTACAGGTTACAGTGGTTTTAGTGACTCCAGTTTTGTAATTTTCAAAAGAATGGATAAAAAAGAATTTCGTGTGTTGATTAAACATTGTTTTTTGATGGGAAAAAATCCTGTTGAAGCCAAACAGTGGCTTGATAACCGTTATAGAGACTCTGCACCAGGCAAATCAACTATTACTGATTGGTATGCTGAATTTAAATCAATTAATTTTAATTTTAGGAGCGTTGGAATGAATGTATCACTCTTGAAGGAGAGTATGTAGATGAATAAAGTCGAATTTATAAAAAAATAATTGTTTTTCTTAGTTAGACCGGAGACTTATTGACCGACGTGGTATGAGAGTACAAATTTCAATTTTGAAGAAGACGCAACAAAGATATCGTTGGAATGAAAATTTTTATACGTCAGATTAAATTTTATTTGTTTTAAAATACATTTACGTGTTCTATATATCTCAACGGTTCACAATCACTCTTCGAACCTAAGCAATTTTGTAATATAGTATCAAACTTATTTAAGATGTCTTAAGTCTGCGTGCTGGGTTCACCATCGCTAATCTGTGGTGCAGTTGCTTCGTCTGGGAACAAGTAAAATGTAACGGGAAATATCATTAACCCTTTAGCTACGAACAGACAGTCTATCGAACAACTGTAATCTTAATTTCGTATAAGAGTAGACATTGTAGTGGATGTCCACATCTGTACGAAAGACCACTATAGCATCCTGGTTGTTTTTGTGTGCTCAACCAGTAACCCAGTATGCTTGTTTTCGGTACTGATTATCATCGCTGATTTGCCAGCTTTCTGTATGTTCACGGCCTATGTACTGCGTTGTAGCAAAACTGATTGTAGTCCATATACAAGGTGTCTCAAAAGAAATTTTATATTTATTTAGCTTACTGCGTGAACGCAACGTATCCGAGGGGCGCGGGGGTTATGTCAATCGGTAGCCTGGCTCTTGGGAATTCAGTCGCTATGGAGCGTTTCTCGGGAGCAGACCGCGCGTTATGCGTGCGAGAGTTTTACAAAAACGGTGATTCGGTGACTGTAGCGCGTAGAAAATTCTGCAGTATTCGAGGTTTTCGCCACTTAAATGATGCGCCAAGCATTCCTCTCATTCGACATTGGGTTAAAAAGTTTGAAGAGACTGGTACAACGCTGGATAAATCAAAATCCGGGCGACCTAGGTCATCAAGAACGGTAGAAAACGTGGAGAATGTTAATCAGTCTGTTCGTGACGACCCGAACCTTTCAATTCGGAAGCGCGCAAGTGCTTTAAATGTGCATAGATCATCATTACATCGCATTATGCACAAAGACCTAAAGCTGCACCCCTAGAAAATTCAATTAGTGCAAGAATTAAAGCCCCAAGATGCCAGTCAGAGGCTTAATTTCGTAGATCAGGTGATTGAGCGATTTTCAACGTTTACCAACATTTTGTTTTCGGATGAAGCTCATTTTCATCTTTTTCCTATGGGGTTATCTTAAATCTAAAGTTTACGCCAATAAACCGACTTCACTGGCGCATTTGAAAGAAAATATCCGTCACGAAATGGCATCCATGCCTGAGTCCACCTGCCGAGACGTCATAAGTAATTTTACTGTTCGATTAAATGAGTGCCGAGAACGCGAGGGTCTACATTTAGACGATATTATTTTTAAGAAATAAATCCCCAAAAAGTGTATTTTAATAATTAATAAACATTTTTTCTATATACGGCTTACTTTTTTTTTAATCGATCCACTAAATATAAAAATTCTTTTGAGACGCCTTGTATAACCTGTTCCATGGATAGATCATAACTTGAATTTAACTTAACATCAAATTCAATTATTAGCATTAACTGACATATTCTTATAACAGCATGCCATATTGTAAAAAATAAAAATATAATTATATATAAATTTAATAACTGACTTTTTGTAATATTTAATATTGTCAGTACTACGTAGTATAAATAAAATATATATCTTTTAAAACCTATATCAAGCATTATTATTTTTTTGAAATGAAAACATAAATCTAAATAACTACCATTCAGTCGAAACTAATTAACTCAGCCACAGTGTTTTCTGGTTTAGGTTGATTTGGTTGTTGAGGTGGTGACAATATTGGTTGAAATGGTTGTTGAGTCATACCTGTTGGTATGTGTTGACCAGACATAGAATTCACCACGGGATTTTGCATTACCGGTACGGCCTGTGAGGACATACCAATGTTTGGGGCCGACATAACGCCGTGATTCGGTAGACTTACACCTGAAACCAACAAATATAAATGAGAGGATAAATCTGACGCTCGATTGACACATGTGCGCATGCTTCAAAATGATCTTGAGCGGAGATTAAAAATATAATATTCTGATTTATTGTGGATATATTTAAGATTATCATTAATACATCAATAATAAGACAATAATAATCATCAATTTATTATTTATTTATTTAATAGAACAGCACGTAGCTAATATGAACAATAATACAAAACAAGAAAAAACAAAAAAACAAAAGGTACAAATATCACAGTGTTGTCGATAGTCATAAATATATTGTTAAGCAACAAATAATTCATTCTTAAATTATAATTTGCTTAAATAAATACAAAGGAGATAAAATGAATGAAATTACACGTGTGTGTGTGTTACTACTCACACAGTTAAGACAAAAAAAAGTTACTTCTGTATTTTTTCAATAATATTTTCTTCCTCTTGGGTTGTCGGTTTTTTAAAATATGCGACTTCTTAATTTTTTTCCTGGTACTAAATATAGAAATTTGTTTATTAATTTTTTTATTACTTGGTTCAAATTTTGTCGTATCTAGTTGGTGTTTCAGTTTTTTATTTTCTTTGTTAATTTTTAAACATTTTCTATAAGTATAAGCCCAAAGATTGGGCTTCTCATAATAATTTGTGAAAAAATATTCACGAAATATTTTCATGTCATTGTCCGAAAGTAAAAAACTATTGCTTTTGGTAACATTTCTATAAATTTTGATTCTTCAAAGGTTATTTCTAAAGTTTTTAAAGTTTGGTGCCCATCACTGCACACCAGGCATTGTAAAACACTTCATTTATATCGGATATAAAAACATTGCAATTTATTAAAATGATTTTTTTGAAAATTTTATGAAAAAAAAAATCATAAACAGTAGTGTCCTGCCTGTTTGTAAACATACATGATGCAGGAAACCCCTCGCCATATTCGTCGATTACCATTAAAGTTTATCTTATGAATACTTTTTAAACGGACATTTAAATTATATTGTTTTGAAAATATTTTATTGCAAATTAGTCACATCACAGATATTTTAAATTTATTTAAAAATGTGTGCGCTGCATATAAGTACATGTAAACACAACAGTGGTTTCCTAGTTTCATCCTTGTTTCCCGCTACACTGGAACGCATGTGTATATGTGTCAAGCGAGCGTCAGATTTATCCTCTCATCAAATATAATGCTTTTTAGATATACGAGGGAGGGAAAAGAAATTGTGCGAAATCCTAAGTCCTGAAACATTGCATAATTGCCGATGGACGCCATCTTGAAGACTATATTTTTTACAATTACTGGCAACTAATGAGTGGACAGAACATCTCAATGCTTCAATTATCTACCTGGACTTTTCTAAAGCCTTCAACAGAGTGTCACATAGCTTACTTTTTCTCAAGCTTAAACATTACGGAATTAGAGGCAAATTGTTCCATTGGATCGAAGCATTTTTAAGCAATCATATAGTTGTTTCAAAGTGTAAAGAGCCAGTCTATTGCCATTGCAGTAAACCAAAATTCGTCCAGACTAGTCTAACTGCATATTCGAGAGGTGTATTTAAGTGATATTCTGTTTCATAGACGTACGTCTAACTCTGTTGGACGACATTTGTTAGTGTATAATAATTTATTATAATTCAGAAGTCATTTATTATAATTTTAAGACGTCAGAGATTTTGAGATCACTATACATTCCAAGTGCGCATAGGATCCGAACTATCTAACCCTCAACCAGTTCTAAGCGAAGTGCCACAAGGTACAGTGATTGGGCCTATATTGTTTCTCGTTTATGTAGCCGATATAATTTGAAGTATAACCTCCAGCCACCAGATGCATGCAGACGATCTAAAAACATACAACGGTTATGGCAACTGTTCGCTCTTACAGCAGGACCTTCATTCAGTTGATAAGTGAATGCGTCCCTCTGAATATGTCCAAATGTTGCGTATTACATCTTGGCCCGAACATTCCAAATACAAGTTATTACGTCTGCGACATCGGTCTTAAACATGTTGAATCTTCGGTTGACCTGGGCATTACCATCACAATGTTTTTTAAATACAATAAATGCATCGTTACCGTGTCGTCTTTAAGATGAGATATAAAATTCGATGAACTATTTTTATATTCTTTAATTTCAATTTTAGGTTGGCATTGAATACATTGAGCAATGAACTTATTTTGCTCAAAATACTTTTTTTCAACTAAATATTAAAATATATTGAATTTTGAAAAAACGTATCATATACCGTTTTCGATTTAAATAAAAGATTTCTTTTTTTACCAACATTGGCTTACTGAAAAGAGTTTGAAGCTCCTGAATGCTTCAGATATTAAAAGAGTCGATGCACTGTTGCTCATATTGGCGAAATAATACAAATATATAATTGTAAAATATATCACTCAAATTTTTCACAAATTAAATCTGCGTCAGACGTCCCCAATGTATAAATACTAAATTTCAATGACCAGTGAGAGTAAAAAAATCAAATATCAATCCTGATTTTAGTTTTAATCATAACTAAAAATTTAAACATGATAATGAATAAATATTTAATTTAGTTACCAGTGTAAATAACTGCATTATGAGTGATGTACCTTACACATTAATCAAGTCTTAAAATTAAATTTTTAATCTCAATCCTCAATCATTAGTTTGATTGCAATTTGCCCAACTCTGGATATCAGTTTGCCAACGTTGTTGGCAACAGGTCTGCTAATATATATACATAATTTTCATCCCCACGCTTGTTGTTAGACGTCCATTCTGCTCTTCATTATTATGTATAAACTAAAACATCTAAAAATTGTATATTAAGATGTAAACTAACCTGGCAAAGCATGGCTTGGTGGTAATCCTGCAACTGGAGGCATCCCTAGTCCCGGCGGTAACTGATTGGTGGGCTGATTCGGCATTTGTCCCGCTTGTGACGGCTGTTGCAGTGGCGGCTGCGCCTGGGGTATCGATGTAATCGCTGCCGGCGGTTGCATCTGATGCATATTAGGTGGTAGTTGACTGTTCGGCGGCGTTTGGGATGTATTCACTTGCTGAGGAGGCATTCCCATTGGAATTGGCGCTTGACTTTGACCACCTGCTAAAATTATACTATTAAAGTAAAACAAAAAAACACACATGTCATTAAATGCTTACCTTGAGGTTGATGCATA
The DNA here is from genome assembly GCA_963971575.1 of Liopterus haemorrhoidalis. Classification (NCBI taxonomy): domain Eukaryota; kingdom Metazoa; phylum Arthropoda; class Insecta; order Coleoptera; family Dytiscidae; genus Liopterus; species Liopterus haemorrhoidalis. The sequence goes on from OZ020613.1 coordinate 844,667, forward strand.
ACCGGAACTCCCATCGGCATACTGGGTCCAGGTCCAGAAGGTCCTTGAGGTGGACCCTGAGGTACTCCCATGACTGGATTATACTGATGATAATACATATTAGCATTCATAGCACCATACTGTTGACCAGCACCATGTACAGGCGAACCAATGTACGGATACTGTGAACCCATCAGATATTGTTGTTTCTGTTGCTCTTGTCTCATCTGCATCTCTCTCTCCTGTTCCTGAATACGTTGCAACGCCAACTGCCTCTGATACTGTAAATATTCTTGTTTCTTCTTCCTCATAATATCGAGTTTATGTGCCATTTGTAATTGACGTTGACGTTCGGCTTCTTCAGCTTGCCGACGAAGTTTCTCACAATGTTCTTCACGTAGAGCATCAAGTGCTGCTCTAGCATCCTTGATCTGAACTAATTTATCCTGTAACCCTTCATAATATAACCTAGAATCATCCTGTTGTTGAATATATCTCAGTAACCTCGAATGCATTGCAGTTATATTCATAAAGAGTGTTTGAACACTACTATCGTTAGCAATAGAACGTCCTCTACTTGAATTACTTTTCATTCTGTTAACAAATATTTCTACTTGTGATTTGAGAGTTTGGACGAAATCGTCCATTTCTGGATCTGGGATTCCATTGACTTGTTGTTTTACCGAAGAAGCTGTCGACATTGGCGAAGGAGCAGATGGACTCGCAGGCCTTTCGGCTTCTTCTTTCTGTCTTGTTTCCCAGTATGTTCTGTTTAAATAACGAGCTAGTTCAGGATCCATTGTCTGTTCCTCTGGAGGAGGGCTTAAACTTCTTGGAGTATTATTAACAGGAGAACGATGAGATTCTATTGAAACAAAAATTATATGTTCATCTTATGTATTAAAATATTCTTATTATCTATCAGAATTTTGCCAAAGTTTAAATAATATAATGCTGCATATTATAACCAAAAATTTTGATAATAAATCTTAAGATCGTTGGTTAGTTAAAATTTTTGGCGCACAGCAACAAAGGCTATTTGCGCCTAACGCGGCCCATCTAAATGAATAAATCTTCAGAATTTTAAATATTAAATGTGGTAGAAAATTACCTGGATTAGAAAGTACGGCACTGGTAACTCTCAGTTTTTCCTTTTCCTTTTCTTCAGCCTCAGATTTGCTTAAAGCAAGAGCCAGCTGCAATTCTTCTTCTTCTCTTAGCTCCTCTTCAGTTTTACGCGGGGGCGCCTGTAAAGCATATTTATTTACTGATACAGAGGTTCTCCAAATTTCGCAATAGTTTCTTTAAACACGCTGAACCATACATAAAAAATCTGCTGTGGCCACCACAGGACCGACCGCCATCACAAAGTACTTGTTTAATTTATGCTACTTTATTAAAAAATGTCTCAAATAAAAGTTGTTAGTTATTGCTTTTATAGCAACTTTTGTTAAATACATTTTATCGAAAAATTTTTCTGTTGTGAAATATTCGCAAAAATCTTAAAATCGACACGAGTAAACTCCCATTTCTAGTCAACCGATTTTTACCAAAAGTTGACCAACTCGTGCCATTGATGTCAAAAGCTTAAATATGAAGTTTCATAAAAATCCTTTTAGCCGAATTTGCTCTGCACGTGTACACAGACAGACAGACAGACAGACAGACAGACAGACAGACAGACAGACGGACGGACGGACGGGCAGACGGACAGACAGACCGACAGACATCATGCTAAAAATAGTCAAAAAGTTATGTAGGGACCTCAATTCGTGGAGATCCATCGAAATCTCGAAATGTCAAAATCGGTATGATCACAATACCTCCCTTATATATGTTGGCGGTCGGTAAAAAGAGAATATAATAGGGGAAACTTTTTAAGATCGCAGCGCCATATGCGGCAAAGCTGGAACACTCGAAAGTGACATTAAACCATTACTCGTGTATTTGTTTACATGGTAAAAATGAACACGAGTTGTATTTTTCCTGTTTTCAGAGCTTTTTTTTAATTTAAAGGTAATCTAAGATTTACAAGATATGTAATAATATACTATTCTAAACAAATTTCAATGAAATTTTTAGTTTTTCATTGTATTTTTAATTCTTTTTGACTGTTTATCAATATAATAGCAACAAAAAATATGGTAAATATATTAGTAAAAATTAATATCTCTGCCTGAAAAAGTAGAAGGGCCTTTTAATATATCAACTGATGATTTAGGCAAATTTTCGGTGGGATAAATGCTTTTTTTCAGTCTTCTCTTGGACGTAAAAAATCACTTTCCATAAAATGCAACGAGCAAACATGTATGCATGGGCTTGGATTTTTGCTCATTTTTAGTTTTTGGGTCCATAAAAACCTACGATCAACTTTCTCTCTGCCTCCAAACGTCGTTTCAATTGATATTTTTTTCGATTTAGGTAAATTATGGAATGTTTAAGAAGGATTCTTCTTTATTCACGATTTACATTGCGGCACACAACAAAATTGATTGTTTTTTTTCCATGATTCAGAAAAATAAAACACGAACAACAAAAAAACATGTATTTCTCCATTAAACAAAACAAAATAATGTCACTTTCGTATTTGCCGCAAATTGCCACCAGATGTCAAGGCGCTTAGGAAGTTTCCCCTATAATTAAAAAAAGCCCTTTACCTGATTTTGTTGCGCTAGTGAGCTGGCCAGATATTCAGCTGGCAGATCTGAATCATGAGTTTTGGCATCAGCAGTTGTGGGGGCGGCTGCTACAGGTTTGGTGGCTTGCTCAAAGCACGCATCACAAACTCGCACCTAGACAGAACATACAAATAAATACACTCTAGTTTATTTCCACAAATATTAAGTCAATGACGAAGCCAATGTACGCTGATCTATTTTTAGGTCATCTTTGATGTGAAAAACAAATTACCTCTTTTTCTATTCCAAATTTGGGTAGAGTAGTTGTTTTTTGCGAACACTGTCCACAGAAGACTTGTCCACAAGCGCGGCAATGATGTTTTCTTTGCACAAAGCCAAAAGCAACCCTGCATCGATGGCAGACATCTCCATCAGTCCACTCTGGGGCATTATCGGCACTGAACATTGCATCCGTCTCACGCAATGTTGGAAACTTAAAACCTTCTGTTTTCATTATATTCATTGTATCCTATAATTCAATTATAAAATCAATAATTAAATAAGGTACTACTATAGCAAAAAACATTTATAAAATGGAAAATGTACATTTTAATTTATATACAGGGTGTTAGGGTATAGGTAAATCGGCGAAACAGTGCATGTGCGTCACTTAAAACGTCACAAAAAATGTGACGTCAGGTTTAGTATGTTTACATTCATCTATTTAACGAATGTAATATTTGTACGCTGTCACTTGTATCGAAATGAAATGAAAATATAAGAATAAGAACAGAATAGAAACAAATAAACTATTCTAATAGGCAAAATAGTCCTACAAAGGACTGATATGATCCAAAAATATGATCAAAGAAAAGAAAATAAAAATAAGTAGAATATAACCTAAAAACTATGCAGTACACACAAAATCAAATAAGAAATTCTATAAGAAAATATATAACTAAACACAAAACTGCTAAATAAACAACAAACTAAATAAAAAAGGTTTTTAGAACTTACTATAAGTTAAATATTTGAACGCAAGTCAGTATCAAAACACAACAGACGTATTATTAAATGACAAATGTAAACATCGTTTTATTCAGGGATACCAATACAAATGCCCCTATATTAAATAAACTTTTTTAAAATTTATAAATCTTCAAAATAACTATCGAACACAAACTAAATACGACTTCAAAAAGTATGTTTTATTAAAATAAAAGAGTAAAGAGCAATATTAGTCTATAATTCACATGCAAAAAAAATCGATTGTTATTTTTTCGCAAACAGGTCAGTTAAAAGTTGCAGTAACATTTAAAATTTTCTTACCTTTAATGCCCGATATTTAGTCGATTTACGGAATGCAAATGTCCATGCTTGAATTAATTCCAAAACTTTTGCACGTACATTTTCATGCTGACTAGTTTTTGCTAATTCTCGTAACATTTCACAATTTTGTTTCGAAGTCAATTCTTCATGAACACCCGTTCCTATTCATCAATAAAACAAACAAAATATCAATATAACATTCAGTATTACTCACTAAATTAGATTCTAGTTGAAAAAAATAGTTTATAAGAAGCTCTCGCTTAACGTACTTTTGATAATAAGTAAAAATTTTTTTACAGTACTTTGACCGCACGTAAAGTGACTAACACCTAAATAGTTTCAACGGCATAAGCCTAACTGGAGAAAAATATGAATCAATGAACCTCATAAGTTATAAATAAAATACCTACCGCAGTTCTTCACGATACTTTCCATAACTTGAAGTGCGTACATTGCACAATGCGGATTTGGATTGTATAACTTCTTTTTAATCGACATAATGGCATATTTAGGTCTATAAATAAATAATAACTTGTCATATCTCAAAACTTAAATTCTTTGTCTAAAATATACTTACTGTACATCATTTTGACGTATAAGATCACATATTTGCATAATAGATGGCCAGTCTGGTTCCAGTAATAAATTACTTGTTGCTTTGTCTACAAACAAATATTATTTAAACAAAATATCACGCAATAAATAATGTAAATAAAATTATTAAAAAGTTAATCAGGATGATTTGTGTTTTTCTTACCCAAAAGTTTATCAAAAGTTGAGGTTGTTTTGAACATTTTAACTATTTAGTTATTACAAACGAAATGAATTAAACTTGTAATTTCGATGATAAATATCCGAATGATAACCCTCCAACGAATGTAATGACAAGTGACAATTTTTTGATAACGTAAGATCAGAAAGAAAATATTTAGATCGCTGTCAAATGAGTCACTTTGATAAGGAACACTTCACACCTATTGTAATGTGCTGCGACCTCTCCATAGATCACTAAACTATTTCAAAAAATGGTAATAAAAATGTTTACAAATTGTTTAATTGTTAATAACCAACATTATACATTATATTGATTATTTATACAAGTGATAATTAACTTATTAAATAAACTTATAAATACATATCATTGATATCTATTTTTATGCTTACTAAAACTTAAATAAGGTCAGTGGCTTTTCAAAAACATTTGGCTCATAGGCTGTTCAAAATATTGGAAAATGTATTGACGATTTTATTAGGCGTATTTCCAACTTGTAGTTAAATATAAGAGTTACTAACTCTAGTTTATTTACTTCTCTGGGTTAAATACCAAGGCAAATAACATAATCCCAATACGTTTAATCAGCTAGCTTACAAACTGTGACTCGTCACGGATAAATATTTTGTTTAATAACTTAAATAAGGATAGGACGCACTAGATGATTACAAAAATTTATTGACAGTAAATGGCTGTAATTAAAATAAATTGAGATGAGTGCTAAAATATTTAAATTATTTTTTGCTAATCGAAACCGCTACCTTTTTTTCGAAAAGAGATTCGTCATTTGCCAGATAGATACAAAGACTGCAAATATTTCAAGGGTTAAATTGTATTTCATTTCTTAAATAAATATTTAATTTCTTCAAAAAAGACACTGAATTAATTTATACAGTTATACATAGATGAAAAATTTTTATGGATCTTCTGGTATGTCAAATGGATTTTCAGGTTCTGTACCAGAACCATAATCAAATTCAACAACTGCTTTTGGTCGTAACATCATTTTGGTCTTCTTCAGAGAGTAATTGCCTAACCAGTGTTCCCAAATCAGTCCTCTGAAATATTCATTTTCTTTCGGAGAATTTTGGTAGACGCCATTTAGATTTGCTTCGAAACAACTGTAAAAAAATATTGATGTGAAGTGTAAATTTTCACACATTTCAGGGGTTTTGCAGGTATTTAATAAGTGTAAGAAGCCAACATAATACTGGATGTCTAGGAATATTTGTTATATAATCACATCGAAATCATTTGATCGAAAATTTTCGCGATTACAATACTTGCCCCTTATATATTAAGGTCGGGCAAGTAAAAACTTCTTTCCGTTTTTAGGGTTTGTAGGTATGACCAAAAAACCCTTATACCGTCATTTTGTCGTCTGTCTGTCTGTTCGGTAAAAATTGTAGTCAAACGGCTAAACCTAGAGAATTGAATTTTGGCATGCTTATTCAACTCTTTGACCCGCACATAGGAAAAATACGAAAACATCTAAAAAACATATCCCCCTAAAAATATAAACAAATATATGCTCATCGAAAAACAATTTTTTTTTTTACAATTCTGTGTAGGGTATCAAATGAAAGCCCTTAGTACGTCGATTAACGATCAAAATTTTATTTTTGCATAATAAATTATTTTGACGAGATTTTTGCCAAAATTGTGCAAAAAAATTTTTGTCCACACCCTGTAGCCCAGATGGTTTAAACTAAAAATCTGAAAAAGTAATGTACATTGGTGTGAACCGGAATAGTACAACAATTTTTGATCAGATTATGTTTTCGGAAAATAACGCATTTTTTGTTTTTTTAACTAAAATATGTAAAATATTTAATTCGCTATTTAACACAGTAAACGAGTGAACGTCCGTAGTCCAGTGGTAACGTTCTCGTTTCGTAAATTGCAAACCCCGGTTCGATTCCCGTCAATTTTTATTTTTTGTTTTTTTTTTGCATTTTTATTTTGTTTAAATTGTCAAAATTCTAGTTATTTTTTGGCAAATGTTGCATTTAATTTTTAAAAGCGTAAATTAAATAACCAGTGGGAAGTGTTGAAATTATAATTTAATTCTATGTTTGAATGTATACGACATCAGAGGGACGGAGTTTATGACTTAAACAACCAATGGAAGCTATAGGCGCAATTTTCAAAATATTAATGAACCTTGCTATATAAAAAAAAATACTGCAAATATTTAGAAACCCAAATAATGGTATTAGGCATTCGAATTAAAATTAATAAAAAAATATTTTAACATAAAATTTGTTTTGGCATCCCAATCATCATTCACTTACTAAATACCTGCGAAACCCTGAAATGTGTGAAAATTCACACAATTTTTTAATTTAAGTATTAAGAACATTCATTTGGTACCACAAAAAAAAAAATAAAAAATATTTTTTTCAACGAAAAAAAATCGATATTTTTCGAAAATCTGATCAAAAATTCCTGTTCCAGTCCAGTTCCCATAATTGTACATTAGTTAGATCTTTAGATCAACCCCTGTAGGAAATAGGGCGAAGACAAAAGCTCAAAATTTAATACATTTCTTGGACAACCCTTATGTAATTTTACCTGTAAAACCACCATCCTCCTCCATAAGATGGAGCACATGGACAGCAAGCTGGAGCATCATCGTTAGTTCTATCATAAGTACTAAACCTAGAATTATTATGTGACGAAAAAGAATCAGACGAATTTCCCCTATAACCCCCAATCAATAATTTATAATTATCATCTTCAGACAAGACCTTAATAAAAGAATACTCCGCCCAAGCCAAATTACCATCAAAATCTTCCAACTCAATTCTCAAAATCATATCTTTTTCATCAGTAAGTTTATGGATAAAATCATTTCCAAACCAAAAATCTTTATCCAAATACCCAAAACCATCTTTATATTCTTTCCATGATAAACTAAAATTTTGGTTGTTTGGATTTTCTCCTCTTCGTTGGATAACAGTCCAAAAGGTGTTTTGATTATATTCACAGTATCTTGTATTATATTTTCTACCTATACTATTGTTTAACTCATTTTGACCTAGTACATAAATACCACTTAAATCATTTTTGGTTAATTCTTCACAGTTTAATTTGTTTGAGTATATTGTTGAAAAATATGGTATTTCTGAACTTGTATGGGTTTTGTTTTCGAATATATCATCTATTTCTTCTTCTGTTGTTGGGGTATTTGTTTCTAGGTTGGTAGTGGTTTCTCCTCTACTCAAAATTAAGTTAAAATATTTTTGTTGATTCAAAATTTGATCAGCTAGAAATTGTTGATTATTAGACAACTTGTTTGTTAAATTATTTGATAAATTATCTATTTTAGTTAATATATCTTTTGTATCTACAGAAATAGTTTTTAGTTTCTTGTCATTGTTCTGACAGTAGTCTAAAATTTCATTATGTAGACTTTGTCCATCTTCCATCAAGGTTAAAGTGGTGTTATCAATTGTTTTTATGGTATTTTCAAGGTTTTCTAATACCTTTATGGTTCTTTTACATGGTTGGTTAAGTCTTTTTAGTAAACTTTTTATTAATTTCAAATCAGGATCATTTTTAGATTCTTGTGATATTATTTCTGTACTGTCTTTTTGTTCCTCGTAATTTTTAACTTCTTCACTTATTTCTTCTGATTTTGTAAATTTATCAAACATTAAATCAACTTTTGATGATACATCACTTAATAATTCTTCTACTTTTGGTGGTGTATTACATTTTATTAGTAGTTTTCCTTTTTGTTCTTCTGTATCTGTTCTCTTTTTATCGAGTTGTCTTGACATTATTGTTTGTGTTGTTGTTTGTTGGGATTGAATTTTGTCTAGTTTTCTTTCTATTAGTTTTAGAGTTCCAAGAACACCTCTTGCGGTGAATTCTCCGAATAATGGGTCATGTTGTTGATTTTCTACCAGTTTAGATACTGTCTGCAGAAAAATAGTTAAGTCGTCTTGTTTTCCAACAATTCTGTCAATTTTATATTCTATGTTTGAGAGTGTGTTCATTTTTCCATCTAAGTTTAAAAGTTTTTCTTGTCCCCTAAAACAAATACAATTGTAAATTTAAGTTAAAACATTAATGTGAAGCATTTAGCGAAGAAATTTTGAGGAAGGCGGGTGTAGAGTAGATTCAAATAGAGAAGGATACACGACCGTTACAAAATTGCGCAAACAAGATAACGCCAGTGGCGGAAACAAATAAAAGATTTTCAAACCAAATGGGACAATTAAATATTTTTTATTGAATGAGTTAAGGAACAATTTAAAAGCTATATATTAAAATATAAATGAAAAAATATAAATAAAATGCTGTTTAATATAAATATATCAGTCATAAATGACAACAAATTAATTATGAATAATAAAATAAATATGCCGACCAGACGGGGAAAAAATATTGGCATCTGACACTACCGATAGAGGCGCTACTGTATTCACATCATGGCTGACTTTGGTAGGATATTTTTGACAGGTTCAATGGTATCTTCATGTGATATTTATTGAAACACACGGGAACACACTCTAAAATGGTCTTTAACTGTCTTTCCACTTCTAAGAACATATTCCCATGCTTGTCACAAACTCGACTATCCTACAACCGTCAGTTTCTCAAAATCTCACTAGAGGCGCTTCAGTTATTGTCAGTTGACAATACTGCAGTAAAATTAATTTTATTATTAAATTTATATCGGTCATATGTACTCTTAGAGATGCCAGTTGCAGGAATCACTCGTTCCCGGAAATTTGTTACAGGAATTTTGAAGTTTTTCAGATTAACTTCCTCCTTCATGAACTGCATAACATTATTAATAATTTCGCGGCTCTGGCTATGAAGCACTTGTCCTTTACGTCCTACTAATTGCTTCTGCATTTTGTAAAACACTGTTTTTAAAAACAAAACATAAATTAATTTCATAACCTCAACTTATCCTACTGTTCTATTACCAAATATGTATTTTTCTACTTACGTCGTCTTCCACTAACAAGTAATTAGTATTAAGGGGGGGGGGGTCTGATAACCACATTTTAAGCATATTTTTGTGAATTTTTTTCAAATCTATGGTTAAATTTATTCATTTACAAACTAAGTACATATATAAAGCATGTTTTGAGGAAGATACAAAAAAAATTTGAAGGCAAAATATGGCGAAATGAGCCAGCTGTGGCAAATCTTCTCAGACTCCGGGAAAAAAATTAGATTTTGCGATGACCAGCATAACTCGTCACTGGATCATCTGAAATCAAAAATCCAAAAAGATTTTGTTAGTTTATAAGTTTTCCGAGGTAATGACGTTGAGTTTTTATTTTTAAAATGATTTTTCAGTTTTTAGCGTTACTTAGACAAAAAAAAAAAATTAATTCCCCCTAAAAAAAACCTAAAAATGAGTATATTTGTGATTGTTAAATAAAAATAAAACATGAAAAAAAATATCTCAACGTCGTTACCTCGGCAAACTCATAAACTAACAAAATCTTTTTGGATTTTTTATTTCAGATGATCCAGTGACGAGTTATGCTGGTCACCGCAAAATCTAATTTTTTTCCCGGAGTCTGAGAAGATTTGCCACAGCTGGCTCATTTCGCCATATTTTGCCTTCAAAATTTTTTTGTATCTTCTTCAAAACATACTTTATATATGTACTTAGTTTGAAAATGAATCAATTTAACCATAGATTTGAAAAAAAAATCACAAAAATATGCTTAAAATGTGTTTATCAGAACCTTCCCCCCCCCTTAAAAATACTATTTTAGATTGTAGATGTATTCTAATAATATAGATATTTTATATAAACACGTTGGAAGCTCCTAACTCATATAAGACTTCTACGGCTATGAGTAACAAACCTAACACCCCTATTATAAGTAAATTAGACCCGTCCAGACGAAAAATGGTTTCTGCACACTTTTATTGATGTACTCAACTCTATTTGAATTGACTCTACCCAAATATTCGACGAGTCCGAGTCCAGTCGGGTTCCATTGTACATTGTGGTGGTTCATTTATATTTTCTCAGAGTCATTCTTAGATTTCTCTGGAGAAATCTTCGAGGCATTTTTTCCCGAGGTCTGTTATTATGGCCTTGCACTTCAAACATGTGTTACAAAAATACTTGTTAAAGACTTTGAACACTTGTTCAATGTTACACATTGTAAACAATATTAATAGTGTAAAAAAGAAGCCTTACTTGCTTATTATTCCAACTTTCTTGTCCAGGGTGTTGATCTGTTCATTCCAGGCTGCAACATGCAGTTGGAAAGTATCCCAAACATGAGCTCGCTCTTGAAGATTTTTTATATTGCTATCAATATTTGCCAATGTTGTGGCAACTGTTATTACTTTTTGTTCCAATTTCATCAGATATAATGTATTAAATTTATCCAGTTGGGCTGAAAAAATAAAACATTAAATAGATTGTCAGGAAATATTAACATTCTTGTCATTTATTCGCGACTCAAACTAACGTTGGCGGCGCTGCGTACGACAGTTGATGACCGACGAGAAGCGTATTTGTCAGAAGTTTTTTCTTAGATATAGACAGGTTTCTGGAATATAACGCAATGGTGTTTTTGCACAAAGTTAAGAGAGGCATATTACCAGAATACCTAAGTAGAAATTTAATAAAAGGGAGTGATATACATTCGCACTGCACTAGATATAAGGATAACTTTTTTATCTCAGGGAAAAATAAGACTGCGACCAAAAACAGTATTTTTGATAATGGTTTAGTAAGCTATAATAAGTTACCAAGTAAAATTAGGGATAGGGATAATATTAATACATTTAAGATAGAATTAAAACAGTATTTTATAAGTATTATGTAGATTTTAAATGATATATTTTTTTTTATTGTTGTTTCTTTTTTCTATATAGTATTTTTAGAATAGGTATATATTGTTTATTGTTTACTATTAGAATATTTTCGTATATTTTTTACTATGTAGTAAAATATGTAGCCAATTGTGCTATTTAATAAATATTATTAATATTTATCTGTTCAAACAATATTTCGGCAAAAAAGCACTGTATTTAAGTCACTTTATTTAAACTTTTGAAGTTCTAAGGTCTGAAATATGGTAAAGGCACATTTTAAAACATATCCTAAACAAAAAAAATTTTGCAAAAATTTTGAAATTTTTGGAATAAAATTTAATTTTTCAAAAAATTATATCTCAGTAACGGTAAAAAATAGGGACCTGTGGTTTAAATTTTTGAGTTCCTCATGTCCATTTTAGTCTAGAAAAAAATTGGGGCCTTAATAACCAAACTTATACTAAAAGCATGTATCATTAAACAAAACCCTTAAAAATAGCAAAAAATCGAAAAAATCGTAAGGGGTACCCCTTTGAAAAAAAACGCGAATTTTTACAAAAAAAAATATTTCGAATTTTGATTAAAATTGATACACTTTGGGCCGTAGATCACAAAAATAAGGTTCATTTTTGATTTTGGCTAACTGTTTTTGAGTAAATCGGAAAAAAGTACCTAAAATTGACTATAACTCAAAAACTGAGGCCTCTTGATTTTTTTAAATATTTTTTTATTAATCCTCATTCCAAAATTACCTAACGGCCATATTTTGGAATGTATAAGGAAAACTTTTTTTTTCAAAGAAAAAAAATAAAAAATTTGTATATATATTTCAAAAACTAAGAAAGTTAGGGACCTGCGGTTGGAATTTTTGAACTTCTAATGTCTGAAATATGGTAAAAGCACATTTTAAAACATATCCTAAACAAAAAAATTTTTTGTAAAATTTTGAAGTTTTTATAATAAAATTTAATTTTTCAAAAAATTATATCTCAATAACGGTAAAAGATAGGGACCTCTGGTTTAAATTTTTGAGTTCCTCAAGTCCATTTTAGTCGAAAAAAATTGGGGCCTTAATAAACAAACTTATACTAAAAGCATGTATCATTAAATAAAACCCTTGAAAATGGCAAAAAATCGAAAAAATCGTGAGGGGTACCCCTTTGTACGCATCTTCCATCTCTGTTAACATGTTGTACAGTGCATATATCTATCTGTTTCTACCGACAACAGAAAAACGTTGCCAAACGTACTTCTCTATTAGTTAAAATATCGTAGTATAGAGATTATGAACACTACTAACGTTAGCATCAAACTTTCTTATTTTAACAAGTAATGCTTAATTGCAATATTTAGTAAAAGAGAACATGGCCCAGGTTGTTTAATTACTTATATATATATATCACTAATAATTTTTGTTAGAAAGAAACTTAAAGAAATGTTAAAATATTGAAAATGTTAAAAGTAGACATTTACTTGCAATATTTGTCATTACCGCTTTGACGTTGTCCAGTTCTTCCCAAATCCGATCTCTTTGTGGAGGCACTCCATGACACGAATAAACTTGTACAATTATTATAAACAACACTAACCACCCCATTGCAAGCTAAACTAAATAGATAAAGGGTTTCGATAGCTCTTTATGCAATAATTAGCGAAATGGGAGTGTTTCAAGCACTAGCCGTGAAATGAAAATTTTCACAGAGATGTCTCGGGGCACTCCGAGGTAGTTTCCACAGTATTGTTTTCTAGATCTAAATTTAAAATGTAACACATATGAAAAATTTGAATTAGAAATAATAAAAATAAATATATGCAGATATATTTAGCTACTTTGATGCAATTTTATTTTAAGGTATAAATGAGATTTTAAATCCAGTTTTTCTTATGATTTTTTTTTTAGAAGAACACTGTCCCAGCGCCACCCTGTCTCAGCCGCCACTGCCTATAGACCAGGGGTTCTTAAACTTATGTAGTCCGAGGACCTCCTATTGACCAACATTTTTTTTTGCGGACCCCATCCCTACCCTAGGCATTTTACGTCGTTCTTGAGATTTAATTTCTGGCGCAGTAATCTTATTACGTTATAATAAATATTGGTAAAAATATATAAGCTGTTCAATTTTGTAAGAACAAACTAGATCTGGTTATTTTGGTTACTTTTATAGTGTATTACTGACTTTAAATGTCAATTAAAAATATTCCTTATTCTGTAAAACCGACTTTAGGTTTCTAGGTTATTATCATTATAATTAAGATATCATTTTTCATAATGACATATGTCAAATGGATCGAAATTTTAAAAAAGTGACATTTTTTAATACCAACATGACACACAATTTCAAAGATGCAAACTATTGAAATCAAAATTTCCTCTTAGTTTGTTCTTACAAAAGTGAATACAGTCGGTTTCAAACGGTTAGGCGGAACTAAATGGGACTTTCGTTCTTTTAGGTTGTCACAAGAAGGGACCTTGCTTGGGTTATTTCATTTTTCATGTTGGGATGTCAAAATTTAAAATTCCAACAATGAAACCATGGAAACGAATGACATATGTCAAAATTAAATATTTTTTTTAGATATTTTAATGACAAAAAAATAAATAAATGGGAAATTTGTATTAAGAATGACACAAAAAATCAAAATATAAAGAAAATGACATTTTAAAATGATATTAACTTTAACCAAAAAATGTTTATTGTAAGTATGATTTACAAAGCTTAAACAACACGGTCGAAAAGCACGATTTAAACGATGAAAGTAACTAGATTGAAACTAGTTTGGAAACACACAGAACAGAACAGACTTTAGCTTATATCGCTAGTTATTTTAATACATGGACTTGCGCGAGATGAACATTTTTATTAGCATATAGAATAAAAAACATAAAATGATTAAAAATAGTAGTAAAAAGAATTAGATAAGTTACAAATTATAAAACGTCAAGCTCATACAAACATTTCTTGGTCAAATATTGGTCAAAATAGATCTTATTATAATATGTTTTCTGTAAATAATTTGCAGTTGAATAATTTTTTTTTTTTTTTTTCTAATTATTATTTAGTTATGTCAATAAATAGTTAGATAACAACAAATACAAAAAGTCCTGACCATGTAGTATTTTTATTAAATGAGTTATTTGAATAAAAGCGAAAGTTGGGGGATGTAAAGTTAATGTCAAAATTGTTTCGCGGACCAAAGTTTAAGAACCGCTGCTATAGGTAATTCTTTAAACCTGCGTGCCCACATAATATGTTAAGTTACGGTTCTGAGTTTGAAGGGAAAAATAAAAGGACCTCCAAATATAAGTTAGTATGTATACTAATTAAGTTTTAAAATTATAATTTTAAAAATTATCACATTTACACTGTCACACAAAAATATTTACAAAATTAATAAAAATTTCATCAAATTTAAGCGCCACAAAGTCGCGACAAATATTTTATGAAAAAATTATGAAACAGTTTGTTAGTTTTAAAAATATTTAAATAAATAATTATCGTATTATTGAAAGCACTGACTCGGAGAGTACTCCCGTACAATGGCACTGTAGGACTGGGTACACATGGTTGTTGTTTATGAACTTCGTTGGGTTTTCATAAAAAACAACGACTCTTATTCCAGATGTGAGTATGAATAATGGTGACGTAGGCGAGACTAAGACTTTTTATTATTTTATAAACAATTGGACAATTTGATTAATGTCGCTTTTAGTTTTTGAACGGAGAAAATAGAAAGCCTTGAATGCAGTTGATGTATATGCAAGTTGTTTATGATTCATTTACTGTCTGCTACTATAGAGGTTGTAAATAATAGGTATTTTTTTTTTTATTTAGTTCAAAAATAGGTCATTTTATAGTTCCATACGATTGCTGATGTAGAGCCTTAAGCCGCATTCAAAGCTCTTAAATCAATAGCTTATGGACTGTTCACTGTCACCAGAAAGTTTGTCATATGGTAAGACGTGAAACCGTTCAGACCTCCAAATTTAATACGCTGTTTGTTGTGGATTGTGCATAATTTTCTAAACTCATAGCTAGTGAGATGTTTTAATGAGACAGACATATAAACACATTGGTAATCGCATTCTATCAGTGACACCGTAGTTTTTTTTTTTTTAATTTTTTTTAATGGCCTTTGCTACTGTGGCAATTAGCCAGGACAATTTTTGTTTGAGAAAATTTCCATGCCATAACCGGGATTTGAACCCGAGCCCCCATGGTTGGTAGTCAAATGAGCTGACCACTACGCCATAGCGACGACACCGTAGTTATCGAATGCCTTTACATAACCTAACATAATGTCATCATTAACAAATCTTGCTCAAAATTACAAAGACGGACAGTAAATATGATCAATTTAGGTAATTAGGTAGTTAAAATCTAAGACAACAGAATTATAAGAACGGTAATACATATAAAATATTTTACGAAGCTAAATAGTTGGTTTCAAAATTCACAGATCGAGGGCTATTCGTAACGTACTAATTTAGAACAGATGTGAACGGTATATGGAACGTTAAAAAGAATGCATAGAAACATAACTTACAGCTAACAAAGCACAGTCTACAGCCTCTTAATTTAAAGAGTGCGGCTTTAAAGAATATAAATACATTTCTTTTTTTATCATAGTATTTATTTGATACATGACGTAACAGAGAACATAAAAAAAAAACAGGAGTAGAAAACTTTGTTTTTCTAATGATTAACCTTTTTTCTTCTTCTTTTCGTGCTAGGCTTTAAACATGGTGAAGAACATTTTATAGTTATGGTGCAAGGTTCAATTGATCTATTCAATCCCCTTCTGAGACTTTGGAGACATTCTTCAAAAAAATACTTAACACCAGCTACCCTGTATTCAAACAAAATAACAATAAATAAGGTTGTAAGGGAGGTAATTTTGTTATTATTTCATAAATAAATTCAGTATAATCATCCAATTAGAGTAAAATATTAAAAATGTTAAATGATAAAAAATAATCTATTATTGTAACTTGAGACTTTTGTAAAACGTAACATGAAAAGTGAATCGTAAATCAAATGATAACTATGGCAATAAATTAGATTAGAAGTATTTAAACCATATGGGAAAATCATTAATCTTTTGTCTGAAATATACTTATTAGTTGGTTACTTATCTGGGGAGATTATACAATTTATGGATGATAAATGTCGATTCGATTGACCGGGGGTGTGAAATGATAATTTACAGTTGGGCAATGTAAGCCGCTCAGGGTAGTCATTAGAGTAGTTGATTCTAAAGAGTGAAGATGTTAAGTCGTATTTTAAGTAAGAATTAAGCTTAAACCGTCGTAAGGTTAAGTCATGTTTTATAGTTGGTTTTTAAGTTATGGGTTAGAGACATTTAGAGTGTTCGGACGAGTCGAGTTAAAGGATATATACTTGAGGAGAATTTACTTGGTCAATATCCGTTAGAAAAAAGGCTTCCTTAACCGTTAATAAGACCATTAGAGAAGCGGACCAAAGTGCTTTTAGCGTGTTTTGCAAATACAGTAATACCCCGTTACTCGACTGCCTCTTAGCTCGATGTTTTCGCCACTCGACGTAAAGTAGGGAACATAATGCAACGAGTTCTACGGCGCGTTGACGTCATTTGGACGGCGCTATCTGTCAGAGGAAAGTTAAAATCAAGCTGTCGTACGCAAGTGCACAGAATCTGTAACGTCCTAGCGGTGTTCCAACGCCGTTGATACTGAATGTTCGTCAACTTCCAACTTTTGACGCCGTTGAACGTTGACGTAGAACACCTAACCTCAGTTTTTACTGAATGGTAAAGTGTTTGTATGTATAAATAACTTGCATACAATATAAATAACATCACACACAAGTCTTCATCATCCATTATAATTTTAATAAAAGAAAGCGAACGTATAAATACAGATATAGGTTGTCACGTGACACTTTGACGGCGTTAAAAATGATTGCATTGTGTGCAGGAGAAAATTCAACGCCGTTCTCAACGGCGCTAACGCAACGCTGTCGCAAATGACGGCGTAGTGCGCTGTGCATTCTGTTCCAGGCTTTAATGTCGAGAGTGAGAGTCGACGGAAGCATCGCTATCCGACGCGTGATCGAGTACAGATCAGGTGATACATATTTTGGTAAACAAAGCAAAATGAACGCATGGCCAGCAGTTCGCGCCTAGATATCTTAACGACAACAATTCAGATTTAGTGCAGCTATGAACTTTTTGTTTTTTGCTAAAATACGTGATTTATATTTATGGGTCCAAAGGATAGAAATGCAAGCATAGCTAAAAGGAAAACATATACATATATGTATTTCCTTATATGTATATGTATATATGTACATATGATTCCCTTTATTTCTTACGGAGAAATTCGACTCGCCACTCGACGTAATCGCTACTCGACGCTTTTTCAGAACTAATTAACGTCGAGTGGCGGGCTATTACTGTAGGTTGTTCATTTAACATACCTAATCAATCTGAAGTCGACGGCTCTAGTAGCATGTAGTATACAACAAAGGAACATAACACTCAGGAAATAACAGACAAATACCAATACACTAGGACTGAAGATATTATCTAATATTATATTTGGAATTATTTTAAATGGCAGCGAGTTTCTTGCAGATTGCAACATTGGCATCGATGATAATATACTGTTCTCCACTGGGTACCAAATACACATTGCACCTGAATCGATAATAAATGTCGCAACCATGAACTAAAAATTCAATAACGTCATAAAAAAATGATGTGAAGTGTGAATTTTCACACATTCAGGATTTTGTAGGTATTTAATAAGTGTAAGAAGTCAACTGTATGACATTTTTTTTATATAATTACAAATTTAATAATCATTTTTATTCGATATTTGAGTACTAAGAACTTCTATTTAATTTGTTTAAAATAAATTTAAATAATTTGCGAATATTACGTCATTAAAAAATATAAATTAAAAAATCCTAGCGATTTTTTTCTGCACGCCTAATGATCGAGTTTATCAGGCAATTCGTTCTCATCTGTTAACACTTTTTTATTGTCATAAATACAAAAAATCCATAACATTATTACCCATAATTCAGCCATGAATTAAATAAATAATTAATTTTGTCAAAAACACAAAAACTGCAATATTTTTCAAAACCGAAATCTGATCAAAAATTCCTCTTGTACGTTTCCGGCTAAGATCAATATACATTATTTTCTTCAGATTTTTAGTTTACCCTCTTGGGTAAAAAGGTGCGGAAGAAGAACATTTTTGGCATATTTTTGACTAAAATCGTGTTAAAAGATACGAACTTTAAAAAACCACTTTTCGTTCCTAAATATACGTTTTAAGAGCTTTCTTTTGATACCACAAAATAAATTTTAAAAAAATAATAATTTTTTTCAATGCCAAAAAAATTTATATTTTTCTAAAAATTATCTGATCAAAAATTCATGTTCCATTATTTCCATTATCCAAACAACTATTTCATTTCCCATCAATATACATTATGGAGTTTTTTTTTCAGATTTTTAGATCAACCCTTCTGGAAGATCAAGAACTATAAGAGCTACGAGGTTGGTTAAATTAGCAAAGAAATACCAATTTGCCAGTCTATTACAAAACTATTAACAAAAAAAGATCAGTGGTTCTCCAAATATTGGACTCAACTTTCTTATTTTAAATGAGAACATATTTTTTTTATATTATTGTTCAGAAGGGAATTTTATTCTGAATTCTACGAACACAGTTTAGTACCTTTACATCACAAAAATTTTGAGAAAATGTATATTAAATTAACATTAATTTAAATCAAATCGCATAGGAATCAGCGTACTATGAATGAAACAAATAGTTTTGTAATAGATTTGCAAAATGGTATTTCTTTGCTAATTTAACCAACCTCGTAGCTCTTATAGTTCTCGAGATAGCAATGGTGACACACTTAGATTGAACACTCTGTATATTTATTTACATTTACCTATGGATGTGTTTTTTTTTTACTCTCAGTATTTTTCCTATATGTGGGTCAAAGAGTTCTATAAGCATACCAAATTTCAACTTTCTATGTTAAGCCGTTTGGCTACAATTTCTACCGTACAGACAGACACATGAGTGACGTTATAAGGGTTTTTTGGTGGTCATACCTACAAAACCCTAAAAAGGAAACATGCCAATAGACAATGTCTAAAGGCTAAAAACTAATTTTACAAATCTCTCAAACACTTACTTCATATAAAGCCCTTGGTATAGGAGGAATTTTTCTAAAAGTTTTCTTGTACACTGTAATTTCTAACATAAGAAAATACATGCCAATTCTTATAATATTTCCAGCAAATAAAGGAGAAGCTGCTGCCAATCCTGCTTGGCTGAAGCTGGAACCAAATATATTCAACCCAGACGAGGTAAAGGTAAGGGCAAAAAAGCAAGGTATAATTCTTCCCATCTCGTTAAGTGTCAGATCTGTCAAATGTAATTTTACTATTTCTTTAAATTTGACACCACATTTTAATTTTCTTTAACTCTAACGAGTTAATACTTTTTAACTTTTTAACAAATAATTCACTTAAAAATTTTGATAGAAACTTAAAAATTTATTTAAACTGAAATATCACATGACTGAATTGCGATTTTAAAATTTTTGTTTTTTAATCACAAAGCTGCCTATGTCTATATGAGTTTGGTCGGTGATTGACCGGTGTTTATCTTAATAGACCGGGAGCTCATGACATTTTTGGTCTCCGATTTCGTACAGCATGCCTTTTGGAGGAGAGAATATTTACCCTGTGACAACAAAAAAAAGATGGTACTAAACCCCTGCACGCTTTCCGGTCATAGGGAAAATTGCATTTCCACTTGCACAACATTTTTGTGTTTTTCTCTGATTTAATATTACTTGCCCTTTTGTCAAAAGAAAGTTATAACAAATTTAAAGTCTTTTAATTATAGGCATGCTGTATGAAAACGCGGAAAATAATACTTTTTTATTACAAGATCACATGACCGTTTGAGCCCTTTGGGACCCTCCGAATCGCATGCATATATTTAAAAGACTTTAAATTTGTTATAACTTTCTTTTGACAAAAGGGCTAGCAATATTAAATCAGAAAAAAACACACAAATTTTGTGTTTAAGTGGAAATGCAATTTTCCCTATGACCGGAAAGCGTGCAGGGGTTTAGTACCATCCCTTTTTTGTTGTCACAGGGTAAATATTCTCTCCTACAAAAGGCATGCTGTATGAAATCGGAGACCAAAAACTGTCATGAGCTCCCGGTCTATAAAGAGCTATTCCCTTGAAGACATAATAGTTATTTAAACATTAAGGGCCGGTCTTTCCACCTTCAGATAAAGTGGCTGGTAACGTTATCTGACGGATAAAAACAATACAGCATCTTTCCACCTTCAGATAAAGTGGCTGGTAAAGTTATCTGACGGATAAAAACAATACAGCATCTTTCCACCTTCAGATAAAGTGGCTGGTAATGTTATCTGACGGATAAAAACAATACAGCATCTTTCCACCTTCAGATAAAGTGGCTGGTAACGTTATCTGACGGATAAAAACAATACAGCATCTTTCCACCTTCAGATAAAGTGGCTGGTAACGTTATCTGTCGGATAAAAACAATACAGCATCTTTCCACCTTCAGATAAAGTGGCTGGTAACGTTATCTGACGGATAAAAACAATACAGCATCTTTCCACCTTCAGATAAAGTCGCTGGTAACGTTATCTGATGGATAAAAACAATACAGCATCTTTCCACCTTCAGATAAAGTAGCTGGTAACGTTATCTGACGGATAAAAACAATACAGCATCTTTCCACCTTCAGATAAAGTAGCTGGTAACGTTATCTGACGGATAAAAACAATACAGCATCTTTCCACCTTCAGATAAAGTAGCTGGTAACGTTATCTGACGGATAAAAACAATACAGCATCTTTCCACCTTCAGATAAAGTGGCTGGTAACGTTATCTGACGGATAAAAACAATACAGCATCTTTCCACCTTCAGATAAAGTGGCTGGTAACGTTATCTGACGGATAAAAACAATACAGCATCTTTCCACCTTCAGATAAAGTAGCTGGTAACGTTATCTGACGGATAAAAACAATACAGCATCTTTCCACCTTCAGATAAAGTGGCTGGTAACGTTATCTGACGGATAAAAACAATACAGCATCTTTCCACCTTCAGATAAAGTCGCTGGTAACGTTATCTGATGGATAAAAACAATACAGCATCTTTCCACCTTCAGATAAAGTAGCTGGTAACGTTATCTGACGGATAAAAACAATACAGCATCTTTCCACCTTCAGATAAAGTAGCTGGTAACGTTATCTGACGGATAAAAACAATACAGCATCTTTCCACCTTCAGATAAAGTAGCTGGTAACGTTATCTGACGGATAAAAACAATACAGCATCTTTCCACCTTCAGATAAAGTGGCTGGTAACGTTATCTGACGGATAAAAACAATACAGCATCTTTCCACCTTCAGATAAAGTGGCTGGTAACGTTATCTGACGGATAAAAACAATACAGCATCTTTCCACCTTCAGATAAAGTAGCTGGTAACGTTATCTGACGGATAAAAACAATACAGCATCTTTCCACCTTCAGATAAAGTGGCTGGTAACGTTATTTGATGGATAAAAACAATACAGCATCTTTCCACCTTCAGATAAAGTGGCTGGTAACGTTATATGACGGATAAAAACAATACAGCATCTTTCCACCTTCAGATAAAGTAGCTGGTAACGTTATCTGACGGATAAAAACAATACAGCATCTTTCCACCTTCAGATAAAGTGGCTGGTAACGTTATTTGACGGATAAAAACAATACAGCATCTTTCCACCTTCAGATAAAGTGGCTGGTAACGTTATCTGACGGATAAAAACAATACAGCATCTTTCCACCTTCAGATAAAGTAGCTGGTAACGTTATATGACGGATAAAACAATACAGCATCTTTCCACCTTCAGATAAAGTGGCTGGTAACGTTATATGACGGATAAAAACAATACAGCATCTTTCCACCTTCAGATAAAGTGGCTGGTAACGTTATCTGACGGATAGAAACAATACAGCATCTTTCCACCTTCAGATAAAGTGGCTGGTAACGTTATCTGACGGATAAAAACAATACAGCATCTTTCCACCTTCAGATAAAGTGGCTGGTAACGTTATCTGACGGATAGAAACAATACAGCATCTTTCCACCTTCAGATAAAGTAGCTGGTAACGTTATCTGACGGATAAAAACAATACAGCATCTTTCCACCTTCAGATAAAGTGGCTGGTAACGTTATCTGACGGATAAAAACAATACAGCATCTTTCCACCTTCAGATAAAGTGGCTGGTAACGTTATCTGACGGATAAAAACAATAAAGCGTCTTTCCACCTTCAGATAAAGTTATTCCTACGAATAAACTATGCTATCTGGCAGATAAGTTATTCGGTAGTCAAAGTAGCGAATAAGTAACAAATAAGTGCTGTCACTGTCAAAAAGTTAGAAATTAAATGATTTCTTGGAACAATAAATTGCAAAATGGACTTGAAAAAATATAATTTGTTTGAATTTTATTAATTGTAGAAATAATGACTTAACTCCAAAATAACAGTGCACCAGTCCACGGTGAGAAAAAATATGAAAAAAGTATCTCGTGCAATATCCAGCTTATGTCTCATTTCACTTGTATGCCTTGTACGGAAAATTAAATACACAAATTTCAACGAGTATTTTACGAAATTGCCCGTTATCCACGAGTGGTTGCAGCCTGGCATGAAATGTTAGTGAAACTGCTTTCTTCTTTGAAAAAAAGTCTGAAGTAAACGGTGTCGAGAAGGATATTTTATATTAAACATTAGCCGGGATCCACGCCTTACAATACAATGTTTAATAATTCTAATATTCGCTTCGAATTTGAGCAATAAGATTATAATTAGTATAGTAGCAACTGCAGTATTACGCAATTTTAACGTTACAAGAGTGGATATGAAGAACCACCCACAAAAGATCAGTACTGTGTCGGTGACGTACCTGAAGAAACTGATTACTCAGAAAAAATGAAAATGAAAGAATACTCCGTGATTTAATTTCTTATTTTCAAATTTATTATAACTTATTTTGTATTTACATCAATCATAATAAAATTAAAAAATTAAATAAACGTAGAACAATTATTATTAATATTTACTATCTATTTTTCATTCCCCCAATTTTATTACATGCTTACGACATTAATGATGGCTAAAATCTTGTATAACGCATTCATAAATTTAATTTTGTTAATGAAAATAACCAAATAGGATCAAGTCGAGTAAAGAAAAATATTACTGTCAAAATTAAAATCAACGCAAGTCTTGACTGACATAAACAAAATGTTTACAGATTTTGACAGTTTAAAAATTTGAAATTAGGTTGGAAAAAATTAAAATTGTTGTGAAAATGACCTTCTTTTTGATCTGTTCTTTTGCTGGACATTGAAGAAATAGTGTAATAGTTATGGCTCAGGCGATACCAACATTTATTGCTTTAATAATTTGTTTATATGATTTAAATATATTTTCAACATTTGTGCCTTCAGAAGTGGCGCCCATTTCGCCATTGCTTTCAAGTCAAATAGTTAAAATAGCTTTATATTTTTTATTACTCGATGTTAATTTTTATCACAAATCATTTAGAAAAATTTCTAAGGTTCCTCTTGGAATTTATGAGGTGAGTTGTTTAAATAATTTACAGCATCATTACATAGGATAATTATTTATAGTAATTACTCCATTTAAGCGGGTAAATGGTTCAACGAAAACAGAACAAACTGTGCATTGGTAGAGCTGGTGCAAGTAGTAGTAATTGTACCAATTCCGTTATTGTCTGACGTGTTGCTGTTATCTTTTAGAATATCATTGCCATTTTACTTGAAATGGAGTCTTCAACATAACCTTCCGCCACAGTTGGAAATTTCCACCCCCTGTGACGTTTTAATGTTAATATACAGTGAATTTATTTTTTAATGCAACATATACTATGTCAATACCATGGATACAGTTTTTGACAGCAATATAAATCGTGCCCATTTTCATTTGCAACATAGAAAAAACCATATTTACTAGCAAAATCAAAATATTTTATTGAAAATATAAATAAAAAAAGTAATAAATATATAATTAATAAAAACTTATAATAAATATTCAAAAGTTTCTCCGTTTACTTGCATACAAAATGTTAAGCGATCATAAAAATGATTCAAAACATTCAGCAATTGCTCTTGAGGTATATTGTTGGATGCTTGAACAATTTTGTCTTGCAGTTCAGCAACATCCCTAAGTTCTCCATTATATACTTTGGCCTTTAAATATCCCCAATAAAAAAAATTATTGGGTGCCAAATCCGGAGATCTCGCTGGCCAATTCATCGACCCTCCTCTTCCAATCCAGCTATTTGGGAAATTATAATAAATATTCTTTAACTATTCTAGAATAATGGACTTGTGCGGATGTTGAAACCATACTTGTCCATTAATATTCAGGTTTCGCAACGCAGGTAATATTTAGTTTTGCAAAAGGGTTAGATATTTTACGTACTGCTGCGTCCCTTTCTAACAATTCTTGATGATTTTGAAATTTATATGGTCGAAACTTTTCTTTTTTTAAGAATTTAAAAACAGATCCAATACTGACTCCAATGGTTTGTGCAATTGATCTTAAAGTATTTTGATTGTTTTCTTCCACTTGTAATAATATTTCCAAATGCTTTTCTTCTGTAAGTACGTGGGATGTTCTCTTTTTATTATGTTTTAACTTAAGACATCCTTCGCGATGAAATTTATTAACTAGTCTTGAAATTGTAGAGGGATTTGGTATTGGCCGATCTGGATAAGTTGCACTAAATACAGCAGAAACTTCTCTTAAACTCATTTGGGAGTTATACCAAGTTACCATCATTATTTTTTCTTCATCTGTGTACATGTTGATTAATTTTTAAATCAGCAGTGAGCAAAAGTATACACACTAATTGTCTATGTTGCAAATGAAAATGAACACGATTTATATTGCTGTCAAAAACTATCCATGGTAATGACTTAATACATGTTGCATTAAAAACTAAATTCACTGTATTTCATAAAAATAACACTATCTGAATAAATGAAATCTGATTTGATTAAAAATAGTGAATTTTTTACTTTACTAAATGAAACACTACAATTTTAATCAAACTGAGAATGAACTTTTCCTTATGATTTTTTTGCTGTGTAGATTAGTGAACCTCGCTTATGTGAGTTCGCGTAAATGGAGACCTCGTAAATAGAGGGATTATTATATTTTATATATTTCAGTTAATTCTTTGTACATATTTTATGGAGTCTGCAATGACATGTGCTTGGTTTCCTATGGAGGGAAGATTGATGCAAATTCTACCGAATATGCTCAAGTTTTTAACAAACACTTTTCCAAATAATAATAGTATTAATTTCATCGTCAGATTTTTTGGTAATAAGAATTTTCTGTTGTTTACAAGCTACGTTCTAAGTATATTAATATTATGTTGCATATTGCATGCAACGAGATGTGTGGACTTCAGGTTAATTCGGTAATTATCCCTTCATAATACCCTTTTCACACTAGAACTTTAAGATCGGATGTTAAAGTGAATGTATTTTTAAACGCTGATGTGAAAACGCATGACCTCGTCTAAATACAAGCGATCTTTAAGACAGAGATCTGCGTCTTAAACTTCGCCCGCATTGCCAACTTAATTTCTATTATAAAAAAATACCCCTTGAATTTGTGCTGTCAACATTTTATATTATCATAAACAAGAATACTGGATTATATCGACGTTGTAAGAAGTTTATACTTATTGTTATAATAAAATTATTTATTTTAATAATGTGTTTAATAAAATACAGAGCTACAATAATTGAGATAAAATGTATCGACTTACATGTTAATACAGGTGTAATATATTCTTTCTTGTAGTGTCTTTATTGTAGATTGAAATGAAATATCTGTTTATAATAATTCAAAATGTGCGTCTGCGCAGACAGTTCAAAACTGGTAATTTCATGACGGTAACTTCAGGACAAAATTACTGTAGCTGATGACAGCACATGAGATTTAAATATCAAGTGTGAAAGCATACCGATGTTAAACATCGGGGAACTTTAAGTTCACTCGTCTTAAAGTTCTAGTGTGAAAAGGGTATCAGAAAGTCATGCTACGCCACTGGATAAAATACAATTAAAATGTATCTTTGTTTTCTTTCAGGTACGTTGGTATCAGATATTTTTTTCATGATGTTGGGAAAAAAATTAGAAGTAGTACACATGGTTTTATTTTGAAATTTAATCCACAATCTTTAAGATATTTATTGTGTACAACGAGTCCTTATAAGGATATGGTACGGTTATCTCGTGTGCACTGTCCACATGCAAGTCCACGTCACTATAGGGCTAAATAAGATAATAAATATAAAAGAAATTCTTACCTGTAATTTGTCCACGTTTTTATAATAAAGTGTTTCTAAAAATAGGCTTTTGTTTTATTCCCTATCAGTAGTTTTAGTTTGTTTGTCAATTTTTGTCTGTCTGGGTGTCTGTCTGTCTGCCTGTCCGATATTCACGTAAAAACGGCTGGTCATATTTATCAATTACTTAACAGCAAAAATGAAACATTATATGAGAAATGAAACTATTCTCTGTTTAAGGGGGGGGGATAGGGTCTGATAACCACATTTTAAGCATATTTTTGTGAATTTGTTTTCAAATCTATGGTTAAATTTATTCATTTTCAAACTAAGTACATATATAAAGAATGTTTTGAAGAAGATACAAAAAAAATTGAAGGCAAAATATGGCGAAATGCGCCAGCTGTGGCAAATCTTCTCAGACTCCGGGAAAAAAATTAGATTTTGCGGTGACCAGCATAACTCGTCACTGGGTCATCTGAAATCAAAAATCCGAAAGGATTTTGTTAGTTTATGAGTTTGCCGAGGTAATGACGTTGAGTTTTTATTTTTAAAATGATTTTTCAGTTTTTAGCGTTACTTAGAAGACAAAAAAAATTAATTCCCCCTAAAAAAAAAACCTAAAAATGAGTATATTTATGATTGTTAAATAAAAAAAAAAACATGCAAGAAAAAATATCTCAACGTCGATACCTCGGCAAACTCATAAACTAACAAAATCTTTTTGGATTTTTGATTTCAGATGATCCAGTGACGAGTTATGCTGGTCACCGCAAAATCTAATTTTTTTCCCGGAGTCTGAGAAGATTTGCCACAGCTGGCTCATTTCGCTATATTTTGCCTTCAAAATTTTTTTGTATCTTCTTCAAAACATACTTTATATATGTACTTAGTTTGAAAATGAATAAATTTAACCATAGATTTGAAAACAAATTCACAAAAATATGCTTAAAATGTGGTTATCAGACCCTACCTCCCCCCCTTAATGCAGATTTTAATAAGATATATATTTGGGGAGCAATGGGGAGAGCTATATATAAACGAAATATCTCACTTATTTACTTAACATCAAAAATATATACAAAGGAGTAATTTAAAATAAATAAATGATTATTTTCTTTTACTTATAATTCAAATATCTCACTTATTTACGTTACAGGAAAGAAAAATATATAATACAAAAACCGTACGAGGTACGGGTACTCCAGCTAGTATATATATATATATGTACATTTCATTAATACACTAATGCGACCTTTCTCTACACCTGCATTTTATTTTATTTTACACAAAAACAGTCACAAATAATGTATTTACTCCCCACTCTGACATAAGTGTCAATACACTTTGATAAATAAGGAGAAGACTGTTAGGCGAGGCGGTATAAATACAATAACACCGGAAAATTATTATCAAAGCTTTGCGGTATCTAAGCAAATGTTTTTATTGCACCTAACAACCCTAATAATAGGGTACTAATATCTGTTTACTATTTTTAGTGTTTAATTATTGGCATTCAAATGCTGTGTTTTGACTAATATTTATTTATTAATTTCTTTACCCTTAACATTTGTTTCTACCCTAAAAAGTATTTATTAAAAATAGATTTTAATAGTAATAAACAAATTTTTAGAAGATAAAAGAAAATAAAATATTATTTAATTATAATGCTGTAAACGAATTGGTCTGTTTTAGGTAAATATTTTAAACATTTTACACTTGGAGTAAATGACTTACCAACTCCATAAAAATTAGTAAAATAATAAAAAAAAATTGTACAAGAGTGATAGTCGTAAAAAATCAAAACAATAAAACAGCCAAAGGCATGAAAAAAAAAAACAAATTATAAGAGGTGGAAAGAAAAAAACAGTATAACCATTCTGATAGTTTTATAAATAATTTATTATTTATATAATAAATTAATAATAAAATCCAATCTGTACATCACTGGTACTGCTGGATTTGGTGTGCCAGTTTTCAAGGTGTAAATATTCTTAAAAGTAAAAAGAAATGGTAGAAATAAAATCAGTATAACCTGTCTGATGGAATCATTGAAAACTAATATATTCACATCTTCCTGGGCATGGTTAGACTTGGTTAGAGCTCTAAATTCGAAAATGTAAAGGCACAGTGATAAATAGAAAAATATGTTTTGTTACTAACATTTTTATTGTATATCTCAACAAGCAACCCGTGCCGGATGGGAGAAGGTCTACGTAGAAAAAAGCGAAAGAGAAAAAATGCAAAACTAAATGAGGCCCCACTACTACTTATCTGGTAGTCCAACGCACATCCTAATTTTGTACGCTATGGCGCACTCATTGTGTTAGAATGGGATAGCTAATACATTGAACAAAATTCAAGAATATTATATTAAATTAAAATATTCAGTAAGATTGTTAAATTGTAAATTTAAAAAAAAAAGTAAAGTTTTAAGGTTAAACAAGAAATACAGAAAAACCGGCTATATTATGAATAGTTATTTTCTTCTATATTACATTTTTTAAATCATTTTCATAAAAAAATATTATTGTAATTTAATTTTAATTTTTATAGAACCTGGTTGGTTTCCTAAGGAACAATAATCAATATTTTATTTTTTAAAGGTTTAATTTTCTGTATAAAAATATGTGTTTTTATAAAACCCCAAATATAATTCATTATTACCACAAAAAAAAGAACCTAATCATGTTACACATTAGTCACACATTACAGACCACTGGAACGTGTCTACATTTACCATCTTATTATAGAAGCCGGGCATTCCAAATTAAATATTTAATGAAAATTAAAACAAAGATTCTTAAGTATACTTAAACTAAAAGCTTTACTTAATACCAAGTAAAACTCAGGATCGTGTCGACGGTGTGGGGAGTGAGGCAGTTGCTAGGCATTTAAGGTAAAAAGACACGCTAGAACCAGAAAAAGAATTCCAGAACTAGAAAAAAGGGTGCCATAACAAAAAAAGTGAGAAAAGTCCAGAAAAGATCCAGAACCAGAAATGGTGCTCGCGAAAAGAGCCAGAAGGGATCCAGAACCAGGAACCAGAAAGGATCCAGAACCAGAAATTATGCTCATGAAAATAGCCAAAACAGATCCAGAACCAAAAATGGTACTCAGGAAAAGGGCCAAAAAGGATCCCTAACCAGGAACCAGAAAGGAGCCAGAACCAGAAATTATGGTCATGAATATAGCCAGAAGGGACCCAGAGCCAGAAATGGACGCGCAAAAAGTCTATTCTGACTATCGCAATATCTCAAAATGGCGCCATTTATTTTCGATAATGCCGAATGCAAAACAACATCACAGAGGACAGTCTACAGAGACAGTTCAGTGTGCATAGGTGACATGATACTGTGCATGTGACTGTCGATAAGTTACAGAATAGAAACATTGCTAAGTACACTGTCAATTTTTTTTCATCATGACATTGTTATTATCAACAGACGACGTGGTTACCTGACGACATAGCTAACAACGCTTTATGCAAGTGACCTATAATGTTTCTAAAGGGGGGCCGTTAATATGGACTGCTTCAAGGTCCAAAATTGCTCAGCAAGTCTCTTACAAATCTCTAATAGTATTAGATAATGAGCTACTACATTACAATAGATTGGTATTAAATAAAACGATTTATTATAAAAAATAATACTTGTATTTTTCTTATATTTTTGTACATTGTTGACAATGTCTGTACAGGCAAATAAATAAATAAAAAAAAATAAAATAAATAATAAATAAAATGTTTGTAAAGTCTGTAGATAAGTTTGTAGAAAAATATCACTCATTAAAAATTTATAAAGACGGGAAAATATTGGCGAAATATATATTTTGAAGTAAAATTTCATATATAAATAAAATGGTTTAATGTGTTAGTTTGTCGATTCTTGTTCCTTGCCAGTCCTTGTTGTGGACCTTATAATGAAGAAGAAGAATAAAATGTTTAAAAAACTAGCTAAAATTAGTTGAATACTAATTAAATAAGTTTCAATTTATTGCACACTTTTTACATTACTGTAAAAATTGTTGCAATTTTGTTCATCCAATAATTTATTGAGAACTTTAAAAAGAAAATATAATATTTTAAAAGTTTATAAAGAAAGAAGATCTGTACGTCATACCAGTGTCAATAGGAGTCGCCTTCACAATTAAAATAGCTGTTGAAGACTGTTTATAACACTCATAGAAATAAATATTCATTTGTTTTTAAGTTCGATTTATCAATAGCTTTGGCAAAATGCACTGGCTATTTGAAAAACCAAATATTAGCAGTTAGATATTTCTTGAATTAAAGAAAGATTAATTTGCTATGTTAAGTTGCGTCCACAAAGCCGCATAAGTGTGGACGTGTCGTGTGCTTAAAGCCTGCTTTATAATAGACGCATAACATATTGCATAGCATGGCTTTAAGTTTTAATTTATTGCACACTTTTTACATTACTGTAAAAATTGTTGCAATTTTGTTCATCCAATAATTTATTGAGAACTTTAAAAAGAAAATATAATATTTTAAAAGTTTATAAAGAAAGAAGATCTGTACGTCATACCAGTGTCAATAGGAGTCGCCTTCACAGTTAAAATAGCTGTTGAAGACTGTTTATAACACTCATAGCAATAAATATTCATTTGTTTTTAAGTTCGATTTATCAATAGCTTTGGCAATATACATTGGATATTTGAAAATCCCAATATTAGCAAAGATATTTCTTAAATTAAGTTAAAATAAATCTCGATCCAAAGTAAATCGCGCCAACGCTTTAGTGTGGACTTGCCAACTGTGCCAAGCAGCTTACAAATACAATGAAACGTATTTCATAAGCTCTGTTGAACAGGCTTGATAATATAAAGAAAGATTAATTTGCTATAATAAGTAAATCGCGCCAACGCTTTAGTGTGGACGTGCCAACTGTGTCAAACAGCTTACAAATACAACTTACGAAACGTATTTCATAAGCTATATTGAACAGGCTTGATAATAGCCTGAACTGAAAGTGTGGACGTCCCTACCAATGACAAAGCCACTTGGTTTTGACAATTACATAGTGTAGACTCAACTAAAGAAGCAAAAAAAGAAAGGGGTTAGATAGAGATAAATTAACACGTGATTCGAACAAAATTATCCAAATTTGCTAATGCCCTTCTGTATAGTTAGCACCTTTAAGCAAACCTTTGCTCCCACCTAGGAACCATAGAAAACTATGGAAATAAAAATGGAAAAATTGTCAAAATATCAAGAACATTACAATGTATTCTTGAGTTGAAAGGATAGTCAATTAAGTGTTCCACTTAATCATTTTGAAAATTATATAAAGTGTGGATTCTTTAGAGGTTTGTTTTTCGAATTACAACACTCTTTTCAGCGACGGCCATTTTGATAACTGGTATACTAATGGTATAAAATTATATATCCAATAAAACCAATACCACGATTTTTATTGTGTTTTATTTTATTTCGAAGTTCTAACCTCTAAAAAAAAACCCTAAATAAATGAAATCAGAGAAGATAAAACAATAGTAAGAAAAAAATTAATAATATAAAAAAGAATGTTAATATTTTGATAGAATAATACAATAAGAAAATTGGTGTATGTTTAATTCATTGGGTAGTAATTTTTGTTTCAATAATGCCCAACGATGTAGAAAACAAAAAGAAATGATAAACCCAGTGTCAGATGTAGGTAATAGATTTGAAATAAATTTCTCATTTAAGAAATATTCATTAAATTTTACTGTGTTTCTCTTTGTTGAAGAATTAAAAATAAAAATAAAAAAGGATTGAAAAAAATAAAAAATGTGAATATTATATCAATTCTTTTATCGAGAATTTGAATAAAAGTATAAATAAACAGCTTTTCTTCACTAAATATGTTTCAGGTGTATGTACAGTTCGACTGCTATGCAGCCATCGTCAGTAGTATCTATTACTTTTTACTGACGATGGCTTCATAGCAGTTGAAATGTTCATTTCTACAATTTATGACACCTTCATCAGTTGAATAAAGCCTTCACTTATTATTTAACACCATACTAAAGAGCATAATGCTTTTAGGTATTAATGTTATGGCAAATAAATTACTTTTAGAAGAACAAATCAGCTGTGGCCACCATAGAACCGACCGCCATCATAAAGTACTTGTATAAATTACATTCTAGCAGCAGAATAGAAATAACTTGGCCAAATATTTTCTAACTGAGATACTATTTATCATGACCAAGGAAACGTTACATGTAAGTATGAAAAAAGTCTCAAATAAGAGTTACTAGTTATTGCATTTATAGCAACTTTTGTTAAATAAATTTTTTCGAAATAAATATTTTTCTGTTGCTAAATATTCGCAAAAATCTTAAAATCGACACGAGTAAACTCCCATTTTTAGTCAACCGAATGTTACCAAAAGTTGATCAGTTCGTGTCATTGATGTCAAAAGCTTAAATATGAAGTTTCATAAAAATCCT
This sequence comes from Liopterus haemorrhoidalis, assembly GCA_963971575.1. Classification (NCBI taxonomy): domain Eukaryota; kingdom Metazoa; phylum Arthropoda; class Insecta; order Coleoptera; family Dytiscidae; genus Liopterus; species Liopterus haemorrhoidalis. The sequence goes on from OZ020613.1 coordinate 878,081, forward strand.
TTAAGCCGAAAGCTCTGCACGTGTACACAGACAGACGGACGGACAGACAGACAGACAGACCTACAGACATCATGCTAAAAATAGTCAAAACGTTATGTAGGGACCTCAATTCGTGGAGATCCATCGAAATCTCGAAATGCCAAAATCGGTATGATCACAATACCTCCCTTATACATGTTGGCGGTCGGTAAAAACGAGAAAAAAAAAAAAAGAAACAAAAAGCAGGGAAAAAAATAGAATAAAAGATGGGGGCTCATAGGCTTGAGCCCCCGCAAATACACAAAAAATACGCTTTTAAGGAACGTATATTTCTTGTAAGAAAACGCGGGTCCACAAAAAAAAAAAATGTTTTGCTTCCAAGTCCCCTAAGAATCTTTGTGGTCTTCTGACCCCCCCCCCAATCATAGGTGCGTGCCTGACCCTAAGAATGTTGTAATAATGACAATGCAACATGACAAAGGCAAAAAAATAATAACACAAATACAAAATACATATATTTTAAAATTATATTCAAAGACAATACATAAATGGATTTGGAACAAAATAATAAAAGCTTTATTTTACAAATATAGGAACAAATAAAGCAAAATTACATATTCAATTTACATCGCATAACGTATGGTATAGCTCAGTCGCTGAAACAGCGCAGTTGGTCATTTTGCGTAATAACTTCAATGACAAACTTAGTGGCGAAAAAATAACATCGATTTTTTTTGCATGTGAATTATAGACTAATATCTCTCTTTACTCTTTTATTTTAATTTTTTAATTCTTATTTACACGCTCGGATACGCAGTCTGGTGGTCAAATATTGTACTAGGTGCCTGTGGTACTGTTTGAAATTATTACATATGTTCTATTATTGATTTTTTGTTAGAATGTCGATAGATACATTTTTATAAAATAAAAATGTACTGTGCTTAAATTAACCTGTTCGCTGTTAGCATATTGACAGCTGAATACTAGACACGACAGCCATATTGCCTTGAAGTACAGCGCCGGCAACGGTAATGTCACTTCTCAATTTAGTTTGTTGTTTATTTAGCAGTTTTGTGTTTAGTTACATATTTTCTTATTTGATTTTGTGTGTACTGCATAGTTTTTAGGTTATATTCAACTTATTTTTATTTTATTTTCTTTGATCATATTTTTGGATCACATCAGTCCTTTGTAGGATTATTTTGCCTATTAGAATAGTTTATTTGTTTCTGTTCTGTTCTTATTCTTATATTTTCATTTCATTTCGATGCAAGTGACAGCGTACAAATATTACTTTCGTTAAATAGATGAATGTAAACGTACTAAACCTGACGTCACATTTTTTTGTGACGTTTCAAGTGACGCAACTGCACTGTTTCGCCGATTTCCCTATAAATTCAGTGTAACTTTGTTAACATTGTTTAGGTAGCTAAACCAAGTAACTAAAAATTTACTAATTTGTATTACGTTATCCATTTATTTGATACTTCTATATTGCTCATCATAGACAAGAATATTTCTTCGCCAAACGGACATAAAATTCCTTTGACACGTAATGCGATACGCGCGTGCGTCAGTTTAATAATATTCCACACTATTTGTGACAATTCTTGGGTATTTGATGTATTTCAATAATTCTCTTGATTTAATTTATTACATTTGTATATTGCTTTGTTTTTTCGATAAAATTAAACAATAAATAATTTGAGGTGCGTTAGAAAGGTCGCATTTTACAAATTAATTTTTACACATTTTAATCATGTATTGATACTTACTAAAGTAAATAACTCTATACACTACAATCACTCGGGTGTTTTCCACAAAGATTTTCTTCACTGTCACTGTTTGAGACGACGCCGGACGGTCCGGTATATCTGGCGGATTGCGGAGACCTCTCTGGAGAACGAAACTTCTTTACTTCCGTCTCATTTGTTAATCCGATACGGATTGGTTCTACCGCATCTATGCACATAAAAAAAAATATTTTGTTTCGATGAGCAGATATTTGTTTATATTTTTAGGGGGATATGTTTTTTAGATGTTTTAGTATTTTTCCTATGTGCGGGTTAAAGAGTTGTTTAAGCATGCCAAATTTCAACTCTCTAGGTTTAGCCCTTTGGCTATAGTGCGTTCGAAGGTGAGTTTGCAGTATAGCTCTTATGGCAAATGGGAGCGGTGTTGCCAAATGTTGTAAAAGTGTCAAATGTGTCAATTATAATAATATGAAAAACTCGTATTATTTACAAAAATCAACTCTTATATAACTCAAAATAACACTCAACAAAAACAAATGGCCATTTGTAGAATACTGCGTCTTCACAGATCAGCGCGTTTTAGAGCTGGCAACGTCGACTAGCAAGAAAAGGATAGCGTCATTCTGTAAACCCATTAGAGAGTATGAAAAAGAACTACTCCATATGCCCTGTACTGCAAACTCACCTTCGAACGCACTATACAATCTTTACCGAACAGACAGACGACAAAATGACGGTATAAAACAAAAAGTTGTTGTTAACTAATTGTTTATAAATCGACCTTGTTTCCACGTCAATAAAGCCACTGGCGCCAATCATGTTTAAATAAAAAATTAACACATTTAGCAAGAAAATTATTTACTTAATATATTCACATTGATTTAAACTATTTACAGAAAAACTGAAAGAGTAACGATGCTGCAATATAAAGCACAATATAAGTCTCGCAAGGTCAAGTAACTTGCGACGTCTCTTAAGAATATGATTTAAATAACAGGCAGTCTAATTTATATAGCAGTTTAAGATTATTCTGTTTTTATCAAGTTCAAGGGTATAAAAAATTAAATACAGACCATACGAACAAACAGACAGACACACAGACGACAAAATGACGGTATAAGGGTTTTTTGATCATACCTACAAAACCCTAAAAATGAGGATAATAGTAACTGATTGTTGAGTTGACAGTTTCCGAAACGTTCGAATATATTTTATATACTCATGAAGTATTATATCTTTTTGATACTAACACTCATTATATTGTACTATTCTAGCCTGGTACTATCAGTAACGGCAAACACCCAAAATACCGGTGTCCACATTAATATTGGACCATTGCAAAATAATTTCAAAGATATTGAAAAATACATGTGGAAGCATTTATGCAACCATATTTGTTGAAATGTAATGCGGGTTGACTATTTTATAATAGTGAATTATTTCATAAATTGACGCGTTTTTACCGTGTAAATATCCCAATTATTACTTATTAAAAATAGAAATTAAGTAGAAAATTATCAGTAAGCATAAATACAGTAACTACAGTACCCTTGAACTAAAATTAAGATATGGATAAGGTTCCAGGTAAACAGGTTATACACCTTTAAAATATTATTATATCTAATCCAACACGTCTCAAATTATATCTTTGATAAAAAGAAGTATCTAAACTCTATAATTATTGATTTTGAGCAAAACCATGTAATTTTTGCTGCTAAATTAATTAATTAAAGACCAATCAACAAATATTTAATATAAATACTTATACACTTTTAACAAAATTATTTCTTTTAAATATCAAAATTGTAAAAGTGTTAATGTTGAATATTCGTTGAGCTATCAAAGCATGCTGGTTTACTGTCTTACATAAGTTATTAAATATTTTACATGGTCAAGCAAAAAACACAAAAAATGCGTTATTTTCTGAAAACATAATCTCATCAAAAATTCCTGTTGTATACTATTTATACTAAATACTATTCCGGTTCACACAAATGTACATTACTTAGATTTTTTCAGATTTTTAGTTTAAACCATCTGGGCTACAGGGTGTGAGACAATTTTTTTTTTGCACAATTTTGGCAAAAACCGCGTCAAAATAATTTATTTTGCAAAAATAAAATTTTGATCGTTAATCCACGTACTAAGGGATTTCATTTGATACCCTACTCAGAATTAAAAAAAAATATATTAATTTCAAAATATTAATGAACCTTGCTATTAAAAAAAAAAAAAAAAAAACTGCAAATATTTAGAAACCCAAATAATGGTATGAGGCATCCGAATTAAAATTAATAAAAAAATTATTTTTTTTCGATGAGCGTATATTTGTTTATATTTTTAGTGGGATATGTTTTAGTATTTTTCTTATATGCGGGTCAAAAAGTTGTATAAGCATGTCAAATTTCAACTCTCTAGGTTTAGCCGTTTGGCTACAATTTTTACCGAACATACAGACAGACACACAGACAGACGACAAAATGACGGTAAAAGGGTTTTTTGGTCATACCTACAAAACCCTAAAAATGAGGAAAATTTTATGATTTTTATATAAAGTTTTGACATAAACAGGTATTATGTTAAAGTAAATTTCTTACGAGTTGAGGCCAGTGTTGTCACATGCGCAGAAACCAAAACTCGTACAGTCGCTTCGTTGCTAAGCAACGTACGTAGAACCGACTACAAACCGTTTTTCCACTGATTTCACGACAATATCACTGGCGTCTTCTTGTAAGAAATTTATCAAACAAACTACAAGAATATAAGCTAAAGAATATTAAAATTGGTATACATACATGAAGTAGTGTTATTCACATAGAAATATTAGTGCTCTCTATCGCTTGAACTCGAATTTGATTTTCACTAGGAATCCGGCGAATAGATAAGTTATCTCCAGATTCTATTAAAAAAACAACAGCATGTTAGTAACATCCATTACCATCATTTAAATTTACAAACTTTAAATTATCTAAGCTTATAAATTTAAAACTTACCAGTTGCTCTATAATCTTGTACTCTATAAAAATTCGCCAGATCTTTTCCAGAACATAATGGAGTATCCACAAGGGTAGTAGAGTCAAATCTTGAATAATCAACTTCATATCCTTGTCTATCTTTATTATAGGACACCACAGGTTCAAACCTATGTCCCCATAACATTTCAGAGGACAAATAACTCGACCTAGCTTGTGTAGTCTGTCCAGTAGACTCAATAGTTCCTTCCAATACCACAACAACTTCAAATCTGTCCTGAAGAAGATCTCCAGCAGATAGATTATAAAATGGTGAAGTTTCATCAATTTTATGAACAACTGTCATAGGCCAGATGAAGAAGAGATCCCCATTACAACCATCAGCGCCAACTGTTAGTTCTGTTTGGAACTGATTGAGTATTTCTCCTTCTTTTGTGGTTTTTGGTCTTATTAACTGTGCTCTGATACTGGCACCTATTATGTGAGATTTTCTCATGTCTCCTACTCTGAACATTAAGCATAATTCATTGTCTCTTTGACATATAACAGCATAACGAGAGAATAATAAAGTTTGTGTTCTATGTTTTGGTCTTGTCATTTTGGCAAAGACTATACCAACCATGAAAGCTTGAATCATAACTCCAGCAATACTTTGCATACACATAACAAATATTGCTTCTGGACATTCTTCTGTTGTACTTCTTGAACCATAACCAATAGTATGTTGAGTTTCAATTGAAAATAAGAAACATGAAGTAAATGAAAATATATTTACTACACATGGTGTCCAATTATTTTCATCTTGCAAATCAGGAAGATGCTCCATTTCTAAGTCGCCATGGGTGAAAGCTATCAACCACCAAATTAAAGCAAATGCGAGCCATGAAAGTAAAAAACTTAAGGCGAATACTAAGAGTGTCCATCGCCATTGGGTGTCTACAAGTGTGGTGAAAATATCTTGAAGAAATCGTAGACGACGACGGGATATTTTTGATTGGAGAATGTTGCAATCTCCATTTTTAAATACTGCTCTTCGACGGATTTTTCGGACTCCATATCGAAATCGACTTCTGTAAAAGAAAATTATATTTAAGTATTTTGTCAATAAAGTTTTAAGGGGGGTAGGGTCTGATAACCACATTTTAAGCATATTTTTGTGAATTTTTTTCAAATCTATGGTTAAATTTATTCATTTTTAAACTAAGTACTTATATAAAGTATGTTTTGAAGAAGATACAAAAAAATTTTGAAGGCAAAATATGGCGAAATGAGCCAGCTGTGGCAAATCTTCTCAGACTCCGGGAAAAAAATTTGATTTTGCGGTGACCAGCATAACTCGTCACTGAATCATCTGCAATCAAAAATCCAAAAATATTTTGTTAATTTATGAGTTTGCCGAGGTAACGACGTTGAGATATTTTTTTTCATGTTTTTTTTTATTTAACAATCACAAATATACTCATTTTTAGGTTTTTTTTTAGGGGGAATTAATTTTTTTGTCTTTTAAGTAACGCTAAAAACTGAAAAATCATTTTAAAAATAAAAACTCAACGCCATTACCTCGGCAAACTCATAAACTAACAAAATCTTTTTGGATTTTTGATTTCAGATGATCCAGTGACGAGTTATGCTGGTCACCGCAAAATCTAATTTTTTTCCCGGAGTCTGAGAAGATTTGCCACAGCTGGCTCATTTCGCCATCTTTTGCTTTCAATTTTTTTTTGTATCTTCTTCAAAACATACTTTATATATGTACTTAGTTTGAAAATGAATAAATTTAACCATAGATTTGAAAAAAATTCACAAAAATATGCTTAAAATGTGGTTATCAGCGCCCCCCCCCCCTTAAGTTAAACTGTTGTATTGTTAACTTCTTTACCATAAGAGCTGCAATTTGGCATAGAATCAAGAAAAACATATTAAATTATTCGAACGAAAAAATTATCTTCAGCTGAGCAAATAACAAAGTCTGAAACAGTCTCAGATATCACATTTTTTATATGACTTTTATCATCCTATGTTTATTTGGCGTAGCAAATGAATTGAAAAAGATCACCGTTTCAACAACTGTGACAAACAAACACCCAGTAATAAGATAATATCACACATTTGTTTATTTTTAGTTGATTTACATTATTTTATAATTACGTAAAATTACACTAGAGCCCGGATTTAAGATAATTCTCTTTACGTGGAATCATATCTCAGACCAATAACCAAAATTAGACCCTAAAATTTTGATTATATATACAGGGTTTACGGTCTTTTTATTTATTTTTACCTACCGCCAACATAAGGGAGATATTATGATCATACCGATTTTGACGGATCGATTTTTTTTTTTCGAGATTTCGATGGATCTCCACGAATTGATGTCCCTACATAACGTTTTGACTATTTTTAGCATGATGTCTGTCGGTCTGTCTGTCTGTCTGTGTACACGTGCAGAGCCAATTCGGCTAAAAGGATTTTTATGAAACTTCATTTTTAAGCTTTTGACATCAATGGCGCGAGTTGATCAACTTTTGGTAAAAATCGGTTAATTATAAATGGGAGTTTACTCGTGTCGATTTTAAGATTTTTGCGAATAATTCACTTTGCGTACGTGAAGCGTTAAATAAAGGTAAATTTTCTCGACTCCAATACCTAAAATTTTGGCGATGCACCTCACTATTTAAATTAAAAGTTGCTTCGTCGGTAAATAAAATAATTTGGAGCATAATAGGGTTGGTATTATTTTTTTCGAAAATATTAAAGCAATTTCTAATTTCTTTTCTTCAGTCAGTATAGTTGATGTTCGTTTTCTTCTTGTATGATCCAAATTAAGGCATCCATGGCGTTTAAATTTGGTAACAAGCCTCGATATTGTAGAGGGATTCGGTATAGGATAGGGTGACCATTTTCTTAGGAAGGCAATGCGGGACGGACCAAAAAAAAAGGTCTTCATTTCCCAGATATAAATGAAGAGCAAAAAAAAAGGTCCTCACCTCCCAAATATAAGTGAGGAGCAAAAAAAAGGTCCTCACCTCCCAAATCCAAGTGAAGAGCAAAAAAAAAGGTCCTCACCTCCCAAATATAAGTGAGGAGCAAAAAAAAGGTCCTCACCTCCCAAATCCAAGTGAAGAGCAAAAAAAAGGTCCTCACTTCCCAAATCCAAGTGAAGAGCAGGTCCAAATTTCCTCAAATACAAGTTACAATACGGGACAAAATGTTAGAATGTGAGACTTTTGCGGGACGCATCTTAAGGCGGGACTTTTGCGGGACGTATCTTAATGCGGGACACCCTATCAAAATGCGGGACATTCCCGCAAAAAGCGGGACGAATGGTCACCCTAGTATAGGACTATTCGGATAAGTAGCACTGAACATAGCAGAAACTTCTATCAAACTCATCTGAGAATTGTCCCAAGTTACAAGCATGATTTTTTCTTCACTTGTGTACATTTTTTTGAATGAAAAAGATACACTTAATCACCTATGTTGCAAATTAAATTAAATGCAATTTTACATTGCTGTCAGATATCAATTACCATAGTAACGATAATACCTATATTACAGGATAAAAGAAATTCACTTTTTTTTTAAATATATATAATGATCATGTTCTTGCTATAATTATTATAATAATTACAATAATTTAACATCATGGCTCTCATCAATTACCCGAGTCTAGTGTAACTGTTGCTAATTTCAACGCTTTGGTATTGCGTTTATATAAAATGTCATATAAATTTCAGCAATAATTGCTGTATTGCGTTAGATTATCATAATAATTTTATCACAGGATGTTCCTTTTTCAGATTTAATAATCACTAAAATTATCTAGGCTTTCAAAAAATTCACTGGGTATAATCCGCAGATTAGTACTAATCTAAAGAATATCTGGCGACTTAAATCCTTAGTCATTGATTTCTTAGAAAACGTTTATCACAAAAATAATAAGAAATTAATGTCAAGTGTCAATTTATATACATACCAAGGTTCAGGGTAATAAAAACTTCGCAGTGTTAACCGCTTAAGGACTATGCCCGAGTATACTCGGGCGGCTATTATGTGCGAAAATTCCCACACCCGAGATAACTCGTGCAAGCTTTACCTTCAGAAAAGATCACTCCCGAATGTACTCGGGCGAAAATAAATACGATTCATGGTATGTGGAAGCGAGACAAAAGACAGCTACGATGATTCAAATGAGGTACGAGAGAAAATGAATAGTTTTTTATGAATTTCTTTAATTTCTCGACCCACAATATGCAGCATAATATAAACTTTCAATCCCATTTTGGGCCCGAAATGGCTTTTATGAAGGATATATATGTTCAGTAAATGAAATTCATTCATAAAAAAATGTTTTTTTCCATTTTTAAATTTTTTAATGATTACTGAAGGGGTTAAGAGATGGCAGAATTTAAAAAAAAAATATATATTTTTTTGATGAGCAGATATTTGTTTATATTTTTAGGGGGGGTACGTCTTTTTAGATGTTTTAGTATTTTTCCTACATGCGGGTCAAAGAGTTGTATAAGCATGTCAAATTTTAATTCTTTAAGTTTAGCCGTTTGGCTACAATTTTTACCGAACAGACAGATAGACAGACAACAAAATGACGGTATAAGGGTTTTTTGGTCATACCTACAAAACCCTAAAAATATATAATTGTTTAAGTGAAAAAATAGTTATTCTATAAAAATTCTAAACATTCTTTGACTTTTTGGTCAAGCCAGTTTTACGTTAAATAGGGGCAGTGTCGCACCCAGGAATTTTGGTTGGGGGGGGGGCGGACGACCAAATTATTTAAATTAAGAAAATATATAGTGATGACCTAAAAAAAAAGGTCATCTCTATTTTAAGAAATTTCTAGTGTATTTGTATTTTTATTTTTATTTCCTTCCTTCAAATGATATTTTTTTTAACTGTCTCGAATTTTGAAGAAGATTCTGTGAACTATACTGTAAGACATTATATAATATGTCAATAATAATGATATTCCCATATCAAGAATACATTATTATTAATTTCTTTAATAAATTCTTTTGTTTTTATCATTGATGTTAAGCTTGAACTTGACTTTCAAGACTGAATAACAACCGGTTTAACAAACAGCTTCCGGTCTTTTAAATGCAAACTACAAGTTTAATAGTTCACGTACACTTACTAAGATACCTAAACAATGACTCGATTTTTTATTATACATAAATGCTAATAAAAAATGTTCTACATAACTACGTGTATACAATCTAAAATATTGCGTTATAAATTTAAATCTCTTCTTCTTTGGGCATTATCAGTAAGGTTGACTTTTGGCCTCACTCACATAAGCCCTCCATCTCGATCTATTCATTGTCAGGTCTTGCCAAGTACTCTGTACACCAATACTTGTCAGATCTTCGGTTAGCTGATCTCTCCGAAAATGTAATGTAACTGGAGAAGATAATACAAGTTTATCGAAACTATGGTCTATTTCAAAGTAGAAAAATGTGTGTAAGATAGGAGCTGTTTGTCCTTGCTTCGGATTGGTTTAGATCATCATCCCTATTACATTGTTAAAATATTATTCTTAGTCCAAGTTGACAGATGTTCAGTGTCGTACATTGGAAATATATATTATTTATATTATTTAATTTTTTGCATATATTTTGTTATTATTTACATATTTAGACTTTTATTTATATTCTTGGCGTAGATTTTATGGCGAAAATTATCCATGTAATTTTTTTTTACGTAGTTATATATTTTTTAGGTTATCTGATATAAATATTTTTTGACACTTGACAATTAACAGATCAAGATAGAGGACTAATGTCATGCCAAAAGACAGCCCAGCTGATTGTGCCCAAAGAAGAAGTTATTGATATAATTTTTAGACCTTCATATATACATATATTTTTAATTTTTATTGACAATAATTATTTAAATAAGAAACTTTAGCTCTGAAGATATATTGTTTTATTGCTTTATTTAAACTCTTTTAGCCAAATCTCTCTTTTTATATATAGTACATAATTTTTAAAATTAATATTTTTTTACTTTTTCAAATTCCCCATTAAACTGAATTTATGTCGTATAAATAACGTAAATGTATTATATGCCTTGTTTATTTCAAAATCTTATTAACCTTTTTTAAATTTAAAAAAAAAATCACTTGCTAACCCAGTTACAGTCTGTTCCAAACGGTTAGGCGGAACTAAATGGGAAATTCGTCCTTTTAGGTTGTCACGAGAAGAGACCTTGCTTGGGTTATTTCATTTTTCATGTTGGAATGTCAAAATTTAAAATTCCAACAATGAAACCATGGAAAGGAATGCCGTATGTCAAAATTAAATAATTTTTTTACATATATAATGACAAAAAAATAAATAAATGGGAAATTTGTATTAAGAATGACACGAAAGAAACAAAATATAAAGAAAATGACATTTTAAAATGATATTAACCTTAACCAAAAAATGTTTATTGTAAGTATGATTTACAAAATTTAATTTAATGGAATTAACAAAATAAAATTTAACTAGATTGCAAAATCTAGTTCCGCCTAACCGTTTAGAACATACTTTACTACGCCCATGCCCTAGTTGTAACTTATTTTAAATTATCCGCTATACTGTATCCAGTGTAAATTGTACTCGGTTCGCAGCGCTATCTAATTTTTAAAAATTTGAAATAGACCATAGTCTTACGTCAATACTGAGTAATTCTTTGTTCCTGACCTATTATCCCGGAATTTAATAAACTACATATTCATACTTCTGAGGTCGACAACATATACTTAAAAAGAAAACTGTTTATGCTGTTTATTAAATTATTTATGTATAGTTTTAGTTATATCGAAAAAGAAATCGCTCGCGATTATCGAGTAAAGTGGCCTAGTTTTCAACTTTACTCGCTAGAACAGAACGAGTGACGAGTATACTGTGAGCAAGTCTGCTAGCAGTGGGTAAACTCGCCTACGAGTAGTTAGTAAACTCGTACAATTGGACCTTAGAACTTCAGTTCAAAAATTGAATAACTAATAATTAATTTTAAAAGTAATCGTACCCAAATTTTCTGGAAGTAGGACTAGTAGGTGTTTTGGGCGTATATATTCCTGGTGAGATATCACCATTCCTTATAACACTCAAGGTCTGGAAGTTAGGCAGCAACCTCTTTGCCTCTTGTTCTACTGGAGAATCCATCATGGTTATGTCACTAGCTAGCAGAGCACTTCTGTCGCACCACTAGATACCACTGTCCACTGATTTCAGGATATGCCTGAGCCGTTCATGTAACTGAGTTGACCACGTACCACCACGTGCTAATATAGTCTTAAGAACAAGCACCACTCCAACAATTTACAAACACTACATATTAGAGGTCTATTAGTTTTGTTTACTAAATACCATTTTAAACAGAATTGGATTCAGTAACTTTAAAGGTATGTTAAAGTGAAAATGTAATAATTATAAAATAAAAAACACTGTATTTTTTCTTCACTCCTTTTGTTAATTACTAGATGTACATTTCGACAGCTATGCTGTCATCTTCAGTAGTACCATGAGTTCAAAAATAAATTACATAAGGGTTGGCTGGGGAAAAATAAAATAATGTCTATTGCAAGCTTTATATAACAATTGACTAACGTTTAGGCACAGCCTTTGTAATCATATATATATATATATATATATATTCTTTATTCCCTAGGCCTTGCGGCGTTCAGGGTATTAACCGTTACAAATAGAAATAAAACAATCAAAAATAAATAACGTACAATACAATTCAATGTACAATATTTTTTTTTCTCATTTCTTTCTTCTTGCTCCTGTGTCCCTCTCTTTCATCCTATTCTCATTCTGGTTTCCCCCTCCGATCTCCTTCCTTCTTGCTTCCAGTTTTCTCGCCCACCTTTAATTTATTTTATTCCATTCTCTTCCCTTCCAACCATTTCTTCAACCCTCCTCCTCCTATCTCTCTTTGTAATCATTAAAATTGGAAATTATTTTAATTTTATTTTTTTAATTATATTGTTTTATTGGCTATTCAACCATATTAGCCAGCTAAATACAAATTTATACATTATATACAATATATTTTTTGATTTCACAGGTACAGAAAAATAAAGATAAAAAACTAAAGAAGCTGTTCAAAATGACCACCGTTAAATTTAACAAATCATCATTAGTAATTAAATTTTGTTGGAACCAGTGGCAATACACAATTAGCCTATTGTGATAAAGCAACTCATGTAAAGCAACAATTTTGTATAGGAACAGCATTAAATCTTTTTTAACAATAGTATGACAAGTTCCTAATGATAAACCAGTCTCTTGCGACAGTGTACGTAGTGATGTAGTGGGTTGCTCGTTCATACGTTGACGAACATCATCAACTGTATTTTGAGTACGAACTCTTGGCCTTCCAGTTCTATCTCTATGAGTAATGCTCCCTGTATCTTGGAATAAATTAACACATCCTCTAACGCTGTAAAAATCTCCTTCAAGGAAAGCAATATCTGGAAATTGTAGCCGAAATTCCTCTAAACATGACACCGCACTGTAAATCCATTCGCCGTTCACTCGAACACCATTTCGAAAATATGATTCAATCATAAATTTTTTGTGTTCTATTGTAAAAACCATTATAATTGTAGCTTAACTGAATTTTCAATAGAAACTTATGACAACAACAGTGATGTCAGTTAATTAATTGACAGTTAAAGCTTGCAGTAGAAATTATTTTATTTTTCCACAGCCAACCCTTATGTAATTACTTTTTGACCACATGGTACAATACCACTGTACTACATCAACACATGGTTTCAAAATACAGTAAAGGCAATTTTTTTCACATAAACTGAATTTTGTATTACGTAAAATGTTTTTCTAATAATCTTTTAGAACATATATAACTATCTTATCACCAAGTCAAAATATGAAAAACAGGTATATTGATAAACAAGCCACTTGAGACTTATCGAAGTTTTAAGAAAATATTTTAGTAAAGGTATCACACAAAATCAATATTGGTAACGCGCTTAAATCCACAAAGATAATTTTAATCCAATGACAGATTTAGTAACGCAAAAAAATATCTAAAAAACTATCATCTAGACCAGTGTTTCTCAACCAAAAACGCACGGCGGACCAGTATAATATAGAATTTTCTAACGCGGACTACTAATAATAATTGTTGGTTCATTTTTTGCAAGATAACAAATATATTTAATGTGCTACTAAATACATTTATTTTATTTGTAGAAAATCACAGAAAGTTTACAGAAAATAAATAAAATATAAATTATTTACATAAAAAATGTGCATAAAACTGCAAGAAACGCATAAAAACTTTCGCGGACCACTAAAATTTTTCTGAAGACCACTGGTGGTCCGCTGATCACCTGTTGAGAAACACTGATCTAGACCAACTGTTCTTAACCGGGGGTCCCAAAATTAAGAGAAAAAATTTAATTTTTGCCAGTTTTTGCTTTTAAAATTACAACGTAGCTCCCGGTTCAACATAGGAACGTAGCCCCCGGTTCAACCTAGAGAGGCTCCTAGTTTTATTTAATAGATAGATTTTAGAAATCTTGACGAACAAATAGATCAGATTACAGAGGAAATTTTTGTGAAGGTTTAAAACTATAAGGCCAACAATCAATAGGTTTTTCCTTCAAAAAAATCTTCAAGTATATTAGTAAGTGATTTACACAACATGTGACGGTAGCACTATCAAAATAGGTTGACATTATCTCTTAACAACAATTAGCACCAGAACAAATATTAGCCAGTCTGTAGTTTTAGTCTATTATTATTCAAGGCATTAAAAAATGTTAAGTAATACGTGTAGAAATAAATATTGTTCTGATATATTTTAAAAAAATTGTAAATTTAATATTGTTTTTACGTGAACATTTGTAGTTATGATAAGACTTATCAGGTAAATTGTTGCAAAACGTTTACACAACACAATAAGTTTTTCCAACATTTCTTGCGCAACTTTGAAAAATAAAAACACTAAACAAAAAGATTAATAAAGAAGAACTGATAGAGAAATTAGAATGGTGATGGTGAAACAGATTGCAAAATTTTCTAGAAATCTTTTGCTTAAGGTTTTAAGCCTGTAATACATGATGCGATTGAATCTCGTTTTGAATCTCGTACGATTTATCGTACGATAATTATTCCTAACGGTATCGGTCACGTGACTATGCGCAATAATCTACTGCGTCGATATCTGTTCATTTCTATACAATATTTTAGGTCTGGAGCATAAATATTGGATGGTTTTCAATATCGTACAAGATCTCGTACGAAAATCCTGTAGTACACGATACAATAATTCTTGTACGATAAATCGTACGAGATTCAAAACGAGAAATCGCATCATGTATTACAGGCTTTAGATGCTGATAATTCTAATGATAATTCTAAGATCGCAGCGCCATATGCGACAAAAGCTGGAACACTCGAGAGTGACATTAAACTGGTACTTATGTATTTGTTTATACCCTTTTCACACTAGATCTTTAAGATCGGATGTTAAAGTGAATGTATCTTTAAACGCTAATGTGAAACCGTACGGCCTCGTCTAAATACAAGCGATGTTTAAGATAGAGATCTGCGTCTTAAACTTCGTCCGCATTGCCAACTTAATTTCTATTATAAAAAAATACTCCTTGAATTTGTGCTGTCAACATTTTATATTATCATAAACAAGAATACTGTATTATATCGGCATTATAAGAAGTTTATACTTATTGTTATAATAAAATTATTTATTTTAATAATGTGTTTAATAAAATACAGAGCTATAATAATTGAGATAAAATGTATCGACTTACATGTTAATACAGGTGTAATATATTCCTTATTGTAGTGCCTTTATTGTGGAATGAAATGAAATATCCTTAATTGTTTATAATAATTCAAAATGTGCGTCTGCGCAGACAGTTCAAAACTGGTAATTTCATGACGGTAACTTAAGGACAAAATTACTGTAGCTGATGACAGCACCAGAGATTTAAACATCAAGTGTGAAAGCATACCGATCTTAAACATCGGTGAACTTTAAGTTCACTCGTCTTAAAGATCTAGTGTGAAAAGGGTATTACATGGTGAAAACTAACACTAGTTGTATTTTCAATATTCCGAACTTTTTTGTGTCTTCGTTTGAGTCTTACATTGTATTTTTAATTCTTTTTGACTATATGTCAATATGATATCATCAAAACTATGGTAAATATATTAGTAAAAATAAAAATCTCTGCCCGAAGAAGAGAAAGGGCCTCTTAATATATCAATTGATGATTTAGGCAAATTTTGGGTGAGGTAAGTGCATTTTTTCAGTCTTAGACGTAAAAAATCACTTTCCATAAAACGAACAAACGTGCATGCATGGGCTTGGATTTTTGCCAATTTTTGGATCCATAGAAACCTACGATCCAGAAGAATGTCGATAGATACATTTCCATAAAATAAAAATGTACTGTGCTTAAATTAACCTGTTCGCTGTTAGCATATTGACAGCTGAATACTAGACAATTCAGCCATATTGCCTTGAAAAACAGCGCCGCCAACGGTAATGTCACTTCTCAATTACCTCCTGGGTCCGCCACTGTATTAAAAAATAATTTTCACAATCCACACCTGTACTATGTTATTGAAAAAAAAAAACAAATAATCATTGACATTATTGATAGAAGGCAACAGATACCGCAATAAAACATCATCCAACATAATAAAAAAATTACCAAATCCAACTCTGTATAAAAACAAAAATAGCACTACCTAATAAGTAATATTTTTCACAAAAACTAATTCACTGAGTACACAAAAAAATTAACTTATTTAACACGCCCATTCTTAAGCAAACTCAAACGACAAATAACTTAAGTGAATTATGAAAATGTAAGATTGTATTTTATCTTATCGCTGAGTCACAGTTGCGTTTGCGCTGTTATTCAGACCGTTTTAAGGCAACTTTAAAGACGAAACCTGAAATGTGCTTGATGTCTTGTGCCTGGTTTGAAAAACAAATGAATGAACTGGTTACCTTGGTTACATTGTACACACTCTCGTTACTCGTGTTGTATAACAATTAGCTATTGATATTCTCAAGGTTACCTGAACCGCTGAAAAGCGGTTTTGCATATAAGGATATTTTGTTGCAAAATTTTATCTTTCTTAACAGGAAGAATGAGATGCAATTTCTGTATGTGTTAAGTTAAAAGATTAACAGATAGAAGAGGTTTTAGTTATTGCATAATAAAAGGCAGAAGTGGCAAACCTCTTTCTGCTTACGTGCCAAATTACGTTGCCTTTTATATAACGGGATTTGAGATTGTAGCAGTACAAGCTACCTGGCACTATTGAAACTTAAAAACCTTTTATTAAGAAAAACCATTACGTTTTGTTAACTATGTAACTAATATTCCTGACGTCATTTCTTGTTTTCACATATCATTATAATTATGCTTAAATTATTCTATTCTTAAATTTTGTTATCACTTAATAATAACTTGGTACTTTCACCCTGAGTGTTCATGAGTCACCCTTATGAACCTTAGTATTGTCAAATATTGTTAATGAGTAATAGAAAATGACCAGGGTGGAAGGGACTGAGAGAAAGTCTAAGGGAGTAAAGTCTTAAGTAGTCAGTAGTCAGTCAAATGTTATATATAAAAGTTGTTCACAACATCAAACTGGGAGTTAGTCAGAAGACAGTCAGAATAGAATCACTAAGTCAGAATAGAGACTTAGTCAGAAGAAGTTAGAAGAGAAAACTACTTGAAGCTATATTATTTTTATAAGTGTTCCACTAACTGAGAATGCTGAGTAAGTAGACGGATTCATTTGTAAATTTATTTTTATATATTTTAATTTTGTAACATTTGTAACTATATTCCAATTTGTCGACTTGTAAATACATGTGTATATTTAGTGGAGTCAAGTTTATTGATATTACGTTATCCCTTCAAACTCTGCTCTTGCTATCCTTCCTAGAATAATCTACATATACTTATTTTTATATATTTTCTTTTCCTAATTTCATTCCAGTTCTTTCACACTGTTATAATTTAATTAATTTTTATTTAGTTTTATATTTAAAGTCTTCCCCCCCCCCATTTATAACTGTTAGTTTTCGGCTCGTTACAAGATCAAAAACAATTGGTCAACAGGAATTTTGAGTCTGGGTTCTGCATATCTGATTTTTATTTCTTCCACATTATTAATTAAAGAAAAAATAGTTTTATCCGAAAAAGTTTGCTTTTGTAGCTATCAGAATTAAATTACGGATTTTAAGAAAATTTCCCTTTTTTCAGACCTTTATTGTATGTAAAAATAATATAAACTTTTGTTATGAATTTGAATCAGTTTTATTTACAATAAAACCATTCGAAACAAACAACTACTGTAACAGAATATATAAAAACTTTAGAAATGATTATTTTTCGTATTTCTTCTGTGATTGTATGGACTTTCTTGTATTAGCCCCCAAATATAGTCCCCCATCATACTCTCATTGTATTGCCCCTGATAACGACGTTCAAAGTCCAACACGTCTTGATGAAAACGTTCACCTTGTTCTTCCGAATAGGCTCCCATGTTATCTTTAAATTGGTCCAAATATGCATGTAACATATGCACGTTAAGGGACATTCTTAAAGTTATCAAGCATAGTTGCAATAAGCTCTTTTTAATTGTCTGTTCTGTTGTTTCCGAGAAAACCATGAACCACTGCTTTCAGGCTTTCCTTTCATGAGTATTGAGTATCTTTGAAAATTCGTCACTGGCCATTATTTTGTTTATTTGTGGTCCGACAAAAATAAAGGTAGCAAGGATATTTAGTATAACCGCCTATGCAAGGCGGTCGGAATCTCATGCATTCCTTCTGACTGGCGTCTTTCCATAGACGGTTCTACAAAAAGTTTAAAAGCTGTCCTTCTTCACAATAGAAATAAATTTCCATCTCTTCTTTTGGCTCATTCCGTAATGCAAGAAAATTACGAAAGTGTGAAAATGGTGCTTGAGAGTTCAAAGTATGATGAGTATACCTAGCCAGTGATAGGGGATTTTAAGATGGTTGGATTTCTGATGGGAATGCATCCCATAGTAGTTTTTGATGGAGCTTCATCGACAAAAGTCGAATTAAATTCATCGATGCACTGTTAATGCACGTCGAAAGTTGTAAAAAATAATCGCTCGAAAATGTTCACGATTTAGTTCAATTTTTAGCTGAGATGATTTTAATTAAATTAGTTTCTATAAAAGAGGTGATTTTTTTGCATACGCATGTACAAAAGGGTACAGTAAAATAAATACCATGTCTGAGAAGAGGAGAAAGAAAATGTTAACTTCAATGCCCTTGAAGGCCATAGCCGTCTCAATCGTCTTCCGATTTGTGTTATTGTCCTCCTGTTGTGTTCACCGATAGACCGAGCATCCTGTGTTACACAATCAACCCACCTAAACTTTGGTCTACCTCAATTCTACTACCTACTGGCACAATACAAAAATCTCTTTGTACATGGTTTATTTCATTGGCTCCAGTCCATCCTAGTCGATTTAATTAAACTTTTTTCTTCATACCGATTAAACAGTTTGAAATTATATCCGCATCTCAATAAGGCACTTTTGCATACGGTCTAAAACGTTCTATCGGCCTCTGGGTCGCGTCATGATTTCAGTACTGTTTTCAGAATGAGATTTCATAACAATAGGTTTTCTATGGGCAGTGGTCTTTATGAAATAGGTATTTATAGATTTTTTTAGCCATTTATATTAGTTTGTTAAATATTAATTATAATTATTCATAAATTATTAGTGTAACTAATATGTACAAATAATAAGTGCAATATTGCAAAATACAAATATTTTGAATTTGTGTTTTTTTTAGAAATAGAAGGCCCCGCACGAGCAACTTGCACCGGGCAAAATGCAAAATAGAAAAATATATTTATAACCTTAAAGCCTCTATCAAAATAAGAAATATATAAATAAATAAATAAAATAATTACCTTAAATGGGGATCAAGAATTCTAAGATACTTTCTTGGACATCGAGTTGCTCTTCAGGAGCAGTTCACTGTACTAAATCATGGTACAGTCTACGTGTCTTAATTTTTGTATTTTAAAAAGCAGGTACACATTTATGATAAGATAGAAATATATACATTAAATTTAAGTTCTCAGCAAATAAATGTACCAATGTTTACCAGATAATATTATCGATAAGTATAATAAATTACCTACATCTTATATCAACACTAATATTGATGCTCGGGCAAAAATGTATTTAATCAATTATAAATAATTATGTAATAATTTAATTAATACATCCGCAGAGATGACACATCTGCACTTATTTATAAATTTATTAATTTATAAGATACTGCACGCAAGGATTCGTGTTCAAAAAGTGTTAAATGTTATTTAAATAATTAACTTAATTATGTAATCTGTATACTTCATGAATAACATTTTATGATTTAGTTTATTTTTTACAAAATAAAAAATTATTTAGAATTTTTAATATGTATTCTTCTACATATTCACGAAAATTCTTTGTTAAAAATGACGTATTTATAAGAAAGATTTTGTGCTAGTGAAGTTATGTCATATCAAAAAAATCAGCTGTGGCCACCACAGGACCAACCGCCATCATAAAGTACTTGTATAAAATACATTCTAGCAGCAGAGTAGAAATAACTTGGCCTAATATTTTCTAACAGAGATATTATTGCGAAAAAATTGCGACCTAGAAAAACGTCTCAAATAAAAGTTATTAGTTATTGCATTTATAGAAACTTTTGTTAAATAATTTTTTTTGAAAAATTTTTCTGTTGCTAAATATTCGTAAAAATCTTAAAATCGACACGAGTAAACTTCAATTTCTAGTCAACCGATTTTTACCAAAAGTTGATCAACTCGCGCCATTGATGGCAGAAGTTTAAATATGAAGTTACATAAAAATCCTTTTAGCCGAATTTGCTCGGCGCGTATGTACAGACAGACGGACGGACAGACAGACAGACAGACAGACAGACAGACAGACAGAAAGACATACAGACAGACGGACAGACAGACAGACAGACATACAGACAGACAGACAGACAGACAGACAGACAGACGGACAGACGGACTAATTTTTCTACACTTATTTTTAAGGTTTCATGCAATTCTGACGTATAAAGGTTGAAAAGTAGTGGTGCTAGGACTGAGTCTTGTGGTAATCCCTTGTTAATAATGCTAATAATCATAGTCTCATACACGGTATTACTATTGTTATTAATTCTTCTGTTGTGGAAGTTACAGAAATGCCGTTCCTCGAAATAAAAAAAGCAATTCAGTGTTCACGAAATTAATTTTAATTTTGAGCAAACTGTTTATTATATCATAACAACATAATAACTTTTCCAAAGTCATATGTTTCTTATTTAAATTTCTCATGACATTAGACACGTTTGAAGGTTGAATAGACACATTAAACGGAATGAATCATAAATAATATCAGTGGTTTCCAAACAACTAGCATTGTCTTCCTTCTAAACTCTTCATTCTGATCTGTTTTCCTATTCTCTATCTTAGGAGTTTCATCTTTCTATGGTCATCAATTTCATCCCTCCACGATCTATTGAAGACTCATCCACTTCATCCCTCAATGATCTCCTGGTTTTTCATCTTATTCTTCTTCGTATCGGACTCCAATTTGTTAATGTCGCGCCCGTAAGGCCGCTATTATTATTAAATTAAATTAACTTAATTTAATTTAAAACATCAAAAACTTTTGGTGTTTTTATAAAATGTTGAGAGCCGCTACTTGCGGGTTTTAACATTAATTTTTCATCTAATCCAATTCCGATACTGACCTGCTCAGTTAATAGTTCGCCTGCCGAAATATTATTATTAGTTTTCAGTTAAATTACGCATCTATTTCGCGGTTTAAGTGATTTTACACCTTCTTCGTGTCATCATTTAAATTTTTGTGTATCTACACCTGCCAAGGAACCATCCGAGGACCCAGGAACCTGTTTTTTGGGATACCAGTGCAACATATGTAAAATTGGAAATAAATATTCTACATATTTATTAGGAAAACATTTATTGTAAGTTTGTTCCAATTTTACATACATTCAAATTCATTGTTAATTTAATATTTTTGTAACTTGTATTTCTATTGTGCAAGCTATCGCATCAGCGCGTAACTTGTTAATTTCTCTTCGCACACGCTGGTCTTTTGATCATGTGTGATGATTTATTTTGAATTTAAATTTAACATCTGTATTTTTTTGTATTTAATATTAATAATTTTTGTTATATTATCAGTTTTATATAATATTATTTTTTGTGGTACTGTATTTTATTTATGTGATACACCCATCGTGTTAAGCAACGTTTTCCGCATTGTTTGTCGCTTGGCTAGGGTTTTCAGAGACATCGTGGGATTTTCTAGGTTTGGTTCCTCCACAGCCATTACTTGTGGGCCTAGGATTCTACCCGTCTACACCCCAGCTAGGGCTACCATTTCCCTTGTGTTAGTCTCCTAGAGCAGCCCCTAGGAGCAGAAAAGTTTATATTTCCTTCCCTTTCCTCTAGGTCGTCCGTGTCTTCCCCAGATGCTCAACTCAATTCTATATTCCAGGCTTCTGCTGGTGTCTCCGCCGCGAAGACCATTTGTGTGACTGTCTGGCCACCGTTCCTTACTTAGGCTGGGAGCGGGCGCCATAGTTATCCTTTTCATCCATTGCCTATCATTTGACCTCATGACATGCCCAAACCACTTTAGCCTCATTCCTTCTAGTTATTTGAAGGCATCTCTTTTTACTTTCACTCTTTTCCTCATCTCTTCATTTGGTAGTATGTCGATTCTTGTGACTCCATAGCACTTTCACCAAAATTCGATCTCGATAGCGATGATTTTAATCCTATTTCTTTTATTTCTATTATTTTCATTTTCAGTGAGTATGAATTATTATGAGTATGAAATAAAATGTTTATTTTGAGTATGACAACATTTTATTATTTAATAATAAAAAGGCTTGCCATAGTCTTCTTTATAAATGTTTGAGAACGACTGATTTTTAATGCAGTTTTACTACAATGCAATTTCAATATAATTTCTGTAACAACATAATTTTTAATTCCGTATGCATGATCTAATAAATATTAATAAGAAACAATTAATAAATTATTAGTGTTTTGTAGTACAACCCACACTATGAAATATTTGTTCATAAACGTCATTATTATTAAAAACAATTGCGTAAAAGTGCATATTCTAATTTAATAAAATTAAATGCTATATGTTTTTTTTTCGGGCCTCATATTGGGATTCTGCATGTTTCAAAAAATTGATGTGAAGTGTGAATTTTCACACATTTCAGGGTTTCGCAGGTATTTATTAACTGTGTGATGATTATTTGGGATGCCAAAACAAATTTTATGTCAAAATATTTTTTTATGAATTTTAATTCGAATGCCTAATACCATTATTTAAGTTTCTAAATATGTGCAGTATTTTTTTTATATAGCAAGGTTCATTAAGATTTTGAAAATTGCACCTATGGCTTCCATTGGTTGCTTAAATCATAAGCCTCGCCCTCTGATACCTTCAAATATAGAATTAAATTATAATTTCAACACTTCCCACTGGTTATTAAATTTACGCTTTTAAAAATTAAATGCAACATTTACCAAAATATAACTAGAATTTTTTAAATATTAAATCGGATTAAATATATTACATATTTTACTTAAAAACACAAAAAATGCGTTATTTTCCAAAAACATAATCTGATCAAAAATTCCTGTTGTACTATTCCGGTTCACACCAATGTACATTACTGAGAATTTTTTCAGATTTTTAGTTTAAACCATCTGGGCTACAGGGTGTGGGACAAAAAATTTTTTGCACAATTTTGGCAAAAATCGCATCAAAATAATGTATTTTGCAAAAATTAAAATTTGATCGTTAATCCACGTACTAAGGGCTTTCATTTGATACCCTACTCAGAATAAAAAAAAAAATTTTGTTTTCGATCAGCACATTTTTGTTTATATTTTTAGGAGGATATGTTTTTTAGATGTTTTAGTATTTTTCCTATGTACGGGTCAAAGAGTTGTATAAGCATACCAAATTTCAACTCTCTAGGTTTAGCCGTTTGTCTACAATTTTTACCGAACAGACAGACAAACAGACAGACAGACAGACAGACAGACAGACAGACAGACAGACAGACAGACAGACAGACAGACGACAAAATGACGGTATAAGGGTTTTTTGGTCATACCTACAAAACCCTAAAAATAAAACAATAAGATACCCCAGCAAACATTTTTATACGGGCCAGTACTGGTAAAGCACATACTCCCCGGCATTGAAAGTAATGGGCCAGTACCCCGGTGTCCCCGTGGCCGTTACTGGCCCATTGATGTATCAGTTGCTGGCCCAGCAACGGTAAAGTGCAAAATAATCGCATTAGTTGCAAGATTTATTTCTGATGGTTTTAAGTAAAAAGTATGAGTGAAGAAGAGTGCTTATAAAATGCTGGTAAAGTACTTCGTATAGGCGGAATGCGAAATACAAATGTGAAGTACATTATTAATACTGGCGTTGCACTTACTTTTGGTGCCAGTAATTTACCAGCATAAAAGTAGTTTGCCAGCATTCGGCCGTTAGTTGAATGTTTGCTGGGACAATATAAATTATATAGTCTAATTTATTTTTATACTAATAAACTTTTTATAATTATCGTAAAAGATATCTACATCTCTATCAGAGACTTGCTTGTTTACTAGACTGAGCATTTTGTTCAGTGGTGACATAGATTCTGAAATTTTTCATTTTTAATTCTCAGTCTTATGTCAGGGACTCGAATATTTAAATTTTGAAGAAGTTCTGGGGCATCTAGTTTATTGTTAAATAATTTAAACGCGAAATTCAAAGTGTGGATGTCGCGTCTCCATTCTAATGTTTGAAATTTCTTGCTATTATTGAGAGCTAGGTCTTTTAACTGGTTTGCATAAGAAATACGAAAAGGATATGTTCCGGTTAATTTCAGAGTCAGGTTTCTTACAAATCTCTTTTGTACTTTTTCTATTTGATGTTTGTGGGACATTGTTTTTGGGCTCCAGATTGTATTAGCGTACTCTAATTTAGGTCGAACTAGTGCACAGTACAGTAACCAAGTTGTATTATACATCTGGTTGCAGAAGAATTTTATAGACAGTGATGTTTTACGGAAGTCTTAATTAATGAATCATTAGGTACGTTTGAGTGAGTTTGATTGATAATAAAAATAACTTACCGGCAACTGTCTTGTCTGTTAACTTGATGACCATAAAAACTGTTGTAGGTAGGCACTCGACTCATTCCAGCCACGATCGTCGTCTGCTTCGGAGTGATTAAAATCATTGGACTGTCTGAGTCCCCGATATTCATTTCGTTAACCTCTTCTGTAGCTCCTGGATTTGAAAATAACTTACGTGACGGCGAAGGTCCGTCTGGAGTTGAACATCTAGAAGATTCTTCTTCAGATCTGTTCATCTTTCACCACCTGCCAAATTAAATATAAACATTTATTGTAATTGCAAATTTACTTCCTAATTTATAAAGCTATACATTTAAATTGCTACGAAAGTAGATCCCTCCCAATTACGAGGGATGTTTCCTAAATTCTGGGAATTGTTCTATAATTACGCAGAACTTATAGGCAATGTTATTGGTGCCAGACAAGTCTTGACATGTTTATGCAACTATCTAGTGCAATATTGTTCAGTCTGATTTAGGTGTTCGACTGATATAGACGCATTTTCATAGCACTGTTTTTGTAACCATGGAAGACGCAGCAAAATCTCAAAGATCAATAATTTTCTTTTTGTGGAAAGGTGTGAAAACATCAGAAATTATTCAGCGTCTGCAAGGAGTATTTGGTGAGTCTGCAGAATCCAAAAGTACTGTTTATCGGTGGATCGTTCGGTTTAAAACCGGTAGAACATCACTAGAAGACGATCCACGCAGTGGGCGCCCAAGCACGTAAATGAAAGAAACATTACTGCCGTCGAAGACCTACTGAAAGAGGACGAATGACTATTCGTCAAATTAGTGTGCGCCTAGGGATAGGTACACGACAAGTTCATGACATCTTGCATGATTGGGCGTTAGCAAGGATTCGTCGCGCTGGGTGCGAAGGCTGTTGGGACCAGAACAGAAACCCAATAGGTCTGATTCTTTGAGGACGGCTTAAAAAAATTAGTTTATCGTTGGGATAAATGTATTCAGTTAAATGGAGATTATGTTGAAAAACTACATTGTAATACTGACGAAAATTAATAAAATAATAAAAATTATAGCTAAATTCCCAGAACTTTGGAAACATACCTCGTATTTACATTTGAAAAAGAAGAAAATCTTTAATAAAAAATAATAATAGTAACATGTATTATAGTATCTGAGAAAATTGGTAAGATACTAAAGAAGCATAATATCCAAGTAGCCTTCAAATCGAGTTCGACTTTAAGATCTATCCTATCATGTACGAAACCCAAATCAGTCTTAAACAAAAACTTTGTCTACTCTATTCCCTGCCAGTGTGGGAAACAATATATTGGCAAGACTTGCAGACCTTTGCATGTCAGGGTCAACGAGCAAAAAAGTTCAGCGGGGCGAAATTTACAGTTCCAAACTGGCTGAACATGCTTGGGAAAATGAACACCATTTCCAATGGAAAGATGCTAAACCCTTAATGTATGAGGAAAACAAGTTCAAAAGAAAATCGAAAGAGTCCCAGCAAACATTTTTATACGGGCCAGTACTGGTAAAGCACATACTCCCCGGCATTGAAAGTAATGGGCCAGTACCCCGGTGTCCCCGTGGCCGTTACTGGCCCATTGATGTATCAGTTGCCGGCCCAGCAACGGTAAAGTGCAAAATAATCGCATTAGTTGCAAGATTTATTTCTGATGGTTTTAAGTAAAAAGTATGAGTGAAGAAGAGTGCTTATAAAATGCTGGTAAAGTACTTCGTATAGGCGGAATGCGAAATACAAATGTGAAGTACATTATTAATACTGGCGTTGCACTTACTTTTGGTGCCAGTAATTTACCAGCATAAAAGCAGTTAGCCGGCATTCGGCCGTTAGTTGAATGTTTGCTGGGGTGCTTTGATCGAAAACTCTGGAGATGCTGTCAGCTAAGCTAGCATAGAATTTCCTCAACTCTGGCTTTCCATTATTCAAAACAATCCTTCTAATCCGTCACTAATCCAGTAACAAACAATTTATTACCACACAATAATGTTACAAACAACCTTAATCCGGTCGTTAATCCGTCCCTACCCATAAGCTGATCCCAACCACCCAACCAATAGCAACGCACCTATAACCTGGTCCCACTCTTACAATACCCTGTATAAAAACTCGAAGTAAATTGAAATGTTTATCACTTCTCGTGATCGCTGAAGATGGAAACAGATTGCTGAGCAGTTTCAGAAACATTCGAATATATTTTATATACTCATGAAGTATTATATCTTTTTGATACCAATTCTCATTATATTGTACTATTCTAGCTAGTAATCAGCAATGGAAAAGTCCAAAATAACGGTGTCCGTATTAATATTGGACCATTGCAAAAAATTTCAAATATAATAAACTCAACCAATTACACTAAATGAATTTAATAAAAACATCACAACAGACAACTAAATTAATAAAAACAAACAACACTACACTTTCATCTGTCATTCATTCATGTATTTCTACACTGGTTGTCGTTCCACTACTGCACTATAAAAATTACAATATTAATAACAATTAAAACCAGGATGGTTATGTTTATTCATTTACGGAAGGCTGCACATCTAGTGAAGATGTCAACTGTCTATGACGTCACACGTTTCACCTGAACTATACTGTCACTTTCCAGTAATCGACATTGTGATGAAATTTGCCAACTCTTCGACAGTCTTCAATATCAACCATATAACCTGTCATTCAAGGCAAACATCTGTTTTAAATAATAAAGTAATTTGGAGTACAAATTAAGTGACATTTTAGTGTAATATTTAAATAACATAATACTACATTTATCAAAATTACAATAAATATATATTTATTTAAAGTTCTTAAATTCAGCATCTTCAGTCACTTTATAGCAGTGCATGCTAAACATTTTACCACGCGACAAATTAAGGGAAGGAATTTTGAGGTGACATTTTTACCGACCGCCAACATACCTATATAATATCCTTTTCACACTAGAACTTTAAGACGAGTGAACTTAAAGTTCACCGATGTTTAAGATCGGTATGCTTTCACGCTCGATGTTTAAATCTCTGGTGCTGTCATCAGCTACAGTAATTTTGTCCTTAAGTTACCGTCATGAAATTACCAGTTTTGAACTGTCTGCGCAGACGCACATTTTGAATTATTATAAACAAATATGGATATTTTATTTCATTCTACAATAAAGACACTACAATAAAGAATATATTACACCTGTATTAACATGTAAGTCGATACATTTTATCTCAATTATTGTAGCTCTGTATTTTATTAAACACATTATTAAAATAAATAATTTTATTATAACAATAAGTATAAACTTCTTATAACGTCGATATAATACAATATTCTTGTTTATGATAATATAAAATGTTGACAGCACAAATTCAAAGAGTATTTTTTTATAATAAAAATTAAGTTGGCAATGCGGACGATGTTTAAGACGCAGATCTCTGTCTTAAACATCGCTTGTATTTAGACGAGGCCATACGGTTTCACATAAGCGTTTAAAGATACATTCACTTTAGCATCCGATCTTAAAATTCTAGTGTGAAAAGGGTATTAGAGAGGTATTGTGATCATACCGATTTTGACATTTCGAGATTTCGATGGATTTCCACGAACTGAGGTCTCTACATAACGTTTTGGCTATTCTTAGCATGATGTTTATCGGGCTGTCTGTCCGTCCGTCTTTCCGTCTGTCTGTCTATCCGTCCGTCTGTCTGTGTACACGTGCAGAGCAAATTCGGCTAAAAGGATTTTTATGAAACTTCATATTTAAGCTTTTGACATCAATGGCACGAGTTGATCAACTTTTGGTAAAAATCGGTTGACCAAAAATGGGAATTTACTCAGGTCGATTTTAAGATTGTTGCAAATATTTAACAACAGAAAAATATTTAGAAAAAATTTATTTAACAAAAATTGCTATAAAAGCAATAACTAACAACTTTTATTTGAGACATTTGTTGATAAAACGAAAAAAAATTGAAAATTTTTTTGAAATTTTTTCATACTTAAATGTAACGTTTCCGTGGTCATGATAAATAATATCTCTGTTAGAAAATATTAGGCCAAGTTATTTCTACTCTGCTGCTAGAATGTATTTTATGCAAGTACTTTGTGATGGATGTCGGTCCTGTAGTAAATATTTATTTCTAATTACCTATAATCAAAAGAGCACTAAATTTTACTTAATCTAACCCTTAAAAAACAATTTCTTTTTAATCAAATGAACACGAAAATTTACTTAAGCCAATCCATAAAATACATTTTTTGATTTATTCTAATTAGTACCAAAATGTACTTAATCAAACCATTAAAATATTTTTTTACGGCCCCAGTTGTCTGGTTACCAGGTTTGGACTAACCTATTTATTTCACTCGGATGATTACAATCCTCGTCTACGGTTCTGGTGGTAAACTTAGAAATATAGTCCCTATTATATGCTTATTAAATAAAATAAAATTTTTCATTTTTTGACACTTACTATAATAAACATACCACTACTTAATAACCACTATTATTTTCAAGATCACAGAAAAAAACCACACGAACATTAAATTTGCCACAAGATAATCACAAAACATACAGCACGAAATGTTTTACAAGATCGTATATAACTACCTAGCCATCCATTTGCGAATTGTCTTCTGAATCCACTGACATCGTAGACGAAGGGATATCCTCATAAGATCTTAAACTGTACACTTCAAAACAAAAATTACAAGACACTGTTAAACATTAAAATTGAATTAGTTTTAAACACACAACTATATTGTATTGTTGTTGTAATGGAACAAACCAATCAATATGTAAAGTGTTAAATCATTAAAATTTATTTATCTAATTGTACTTTGTGAATATGTAATAAGATGAATGTGTTTTTTTGCAATGATTGTACATGTAATGCAGGATGTTCCCACTACATCCTTTTGCAGTTCAATTTCGTCACTTTGGGTCCTCGTTTAATTGTTTAATTTCCATTAATGGCGCACGCATTGCTCCTGCTTCTAGTGTAGGTGGCGTAACATTTACATGAACAGTTTTGAATATTAATTCAATAGTACCTACACAGTGATGTAATAAATAAATTACTTCTTCCGGTTAACAGGTTATGATAAAGATATAACGAAAATATGTTAAAAATGTTACTATTCATTGTCAAATATGTATAATTTTATTTATATTGTAATTATGAATAATTCTGTTATTGAGAACTGACAATAACTGAAGTGATGCCTAGCGGAATATTTTGGAACTTAACGGAATAGGATTTTGTTGGATGTGGCTCATTTAATTGTATTGTTTGTATGTGTTAAAGTGAAGAAAACTTTAATAAAATGTCTTTAAAATTGCAACAGAAAATTAACTGCAATGTGAATTGTTGTGTATCAAATGACAAATGTCAAAAATATCCTATTCCAATCGCCATTTTGTAAGCTACAACAGCGCCTCTATAGGTAATGTTACTTCTCAATAAGGGAGGTATTGTGATCATACCGATTTTGACATTTCAAGATTTCAATGGATCTCCACGAATTGAGGTCCCTACATAACATTTTGACTATTCTTAGCATGATGTCTATCGGGCTGTCTGTCCGTCTGTCTGTCTGTCTGTCTGTCCGTCCGTCAGTAGCGAATTAAGTTTCTTGAGGGCCCTGGGCGGTAAAATTAAAATGGGCCCTCTATTATTTTAAATAGAATGGAAATATTTGTATATAGACTTCGGTAGGCCCCCCGGCTTCCTGGGCCCCGTGCGGCCGCCCAGTCCGCCCACTGCTTAATTCGCCTCTGGGCTAGAGTCAGAAATCACTTGGACATTCATACAACTTGGCCAATTTTCTTTCAGAATGTCATTTCCAGTTTTATTATTTTGATTCTGTTTTTTATTTCTAATACTTTTGATTTTATTAAATTTTTATTTATTTTATTAGTAAGGGCTCTGCGGAGCACAGGTTGGGAACCACTGATAAGACGTAAGTATTAGTTCAGAAAGATTAAAAAAAGGGACAGGCTAACAGTTCATCGGTTCTGAGCCTTTTTGTGGACTGTCTTTTTTTTTACTTTTTTTTGCCGAAAATGTCAAAATTTTAGACCGTTACTCAAAACTGACCATATATTTGTGATCTAGGGCTAAAAATATATAAGTATACCAATTTTCGAACAAAAATAAAATAAAAAAAATTCTAAAATATTGAATATGTGATGAATATTTCTATAAATCACGCCATATTAAAATTTGTCATAATTTTAAAATACGCAAAACGAGTAAGGCCTCAAATTTTTTTCTAGTTTAAATAAATTAGAAGGAATCCAAAAATTTCAACCGCTGGTCACTATCTCTAACCATTATTGAGTTTTTTTATTTTTTTATTTTACAATTTTCACAAATAATGTAAAATTGTGCCCTCCTGATTTTAAGGACTAACGCCGCCACTGTGAAAAGGTATATAAATACAATTATAATTTCTGTTGAGAGCAATTTATTACATTTATAGATAAATACAACATAATAAAAAAACACAGAAATGACTAATTTCTACAATTTTCCAAAATTTACATATTATTTTCGAAGCTCACCGATTGGACTGAAAATGGAAGGCATCTATCAACAGTTCGTACAAACATTAACTGAGCATAATGTTCTGACTCACTAAATGGCCCATCGTCCTGGACTAACATCATAAAAATGAACACTTTGTTTATTATCTTAGACAAAATACTTTCAAAATTATCTCTATTCTTATTTCAGGTACTTAACAACTAATTCACAATATCTACAAAACGGAACAATACAAGATACAACAAGTTTATGCAAAAATTACTTCAGAAGATTTAAATATATCAGGAACAAAATGGAGAAATTAAGGATAACACATCAGGACTGTGCTACATGGATATATTAGAGAGACCGAAAAGAAATTCATTATTTAGCGAGTACAAAAAAAAATTTCCAGAAATTTTTATATTTATACAGTAGGGTGACAACTTATTTGTGTAAATTTAAAATTGGTTGGAAATATTTAAAATATTTTGGTAAAAATTACAAATTAATACATTCAATAGTTTGCACCTTTGAAATTGTGTGTCATGTTGGTATTAAAACATGGTAAAAAATCAGCTGTGGCCACCACAGGACCGACCACCATCATAAAGTACTTGTATAAAATACATTCTAGCAGCAGGGTAGAAATAACTTGGCCTAATATTTTCTAACAGAGATATTATTTATCATGACCATGGAAACGTTACATATAAGTATGAAAAAATCAGCTGTGGCCACCACAGGACCGACCGCCATCATAAAGTACTTATATAAATTACATTCTACCAGCAGAGTAGAAATAACTTGACCTAATATTTTCTAACAGAGATATTATTTATCATGATAATGGAAACGTTACATATAAGTATGAAAAAATTGAGACTTTTGAAGTATTATTGAAATTTTTCGTTTTATCAAAAAACGTTTCAAATAAAAGTTATTAGTTATTGCATTTGTAGCAACTTTTGTTAAATACATTTTTTGGAAATATTTTTCTGTTGCTAAATATTCGCAAAAATCTTAAAATCGACACGAATAAACTCCCATTTCTAGTCAACCGATTTTTACCAAAAGTTGATCAACTCGTGCCATTGTTTTGTTTCTTTTTTTATTATTTTCAAAGTTTGCTACGTTCAACTTTGTAAAACTTATGTTGATTATTATTTTGTAAATAAATGGTCGCCATTTTGAAATGGTTAATATAAAAATATGACTTTTTGGTGTCATTGTAAAGCTAATTTAATGTACTTTTAGGAAAAAAAATATAAAATTATCGATTCCCTATGCTAGATCAAAAGTTGACATCATTTCCGGTGAAACCGGAAGTGCCTCAGAATTCTTATAGTAACCTTTAGATTGGCCTTTTTGTCTAGTTTAACTCTTGTTCTGAAGATTTTTTGTATCTTTACAAATAAAGGAGATTTTCGGGGTGCCCCGTTTCAAACAAACACACATGTTGGCGGTCGGTAAAAAAATAAATAAATCAGTTCGTTATTTAATTTACATACCTCCGTATATCCAATTGAGATACCATGTTTAATATGGACAACTAAGGCAATACATTATGCTTGCCTAATTCCATTATCTTCGTATTTCTTATTTCTAAATCAAATCACTTATTTCACAATTCCACGTTACAAATGACAGTTTTCTTGATAGGGTTTTGAGCAAAATATGGATATATCACTAATGGACAAATTTGAATTGTCTCGTAATAAAATCTATCCACGTTTATGAACCTTATATCATACACATTCAGGTACTGTTGATTTGTTAACACAATTCTTGAGTTTATCTTCTGGAACAATGATCGTTACGGCAACAGGGGACTGTGGAAGATTCTTCTCTAGTTGACCATCTAAGGACAGCGAGTCCATACTGCATAGATCCAAAGTATCACTGGAATGGGTGCGAATCGTTGGAAACATACCTGTTGTAAGCTGATCTACGAACATACAAACCATATTTTATATATTTTGGAATGTTAAAACGTGTCATACAGATTTTATACTCCAAATTTATCCTTCTCTTGAACTTGAAAATCAAATTGAACCTTTTACAAATCAAATTGAACCTTTTGTAAATCAAATTCAACCTTTTGCAAATCAAATTCAACCTTTTGCAAATCAAATTCACCTTCTTGCAAATCATACACCCTTTTGTAATTGAAACTGAACCATTGCAAATCAAATTAAACATTTTGCAAATCAAATTGAACCTTTTGTAAATCAAATTCAACCTTTTGCAAATCAAATTCAACCTTTTGCAAATCAAATTCACCTTTTTACAAATCATACACCCTTTTGTAATTGAAACTGATCCCATTGCAAATCAAATTAAACATTTTGCAAAAATCAATCCAACTTATTTTAAAAACAACTTAACACGTACATAATTTTACATACGTATTGATTAGAGATGGGAATTTCGGCTCAGTTTGCGGAACCGGATCAGTGGAGGTCGTTCAGTTTGTTGAGCCGGTTCATTGATCCGGCTCAGTGATCCGGTTAACTAAACATGTTTCCGAAACACAGGACAGTCATTAGTTCGTAGGTAGAACGTCGCTTAAAGCCGGTTCTTGCAATATATGTACTGTAAACATGATCCCGAGACACAGGTCGGTCGGTCGTTCGGTCGTAGGTAGAACGTCGTTTAGAGCCGGACCTGCTTAGAGCCGTATCTTGCAATATATGAACTGTAAACATGATCCCGAGACACAGGTCGGTCGGTCGTAGGTAGAACGTCGCTTAGAGCCGGTTCTTGCAATATATGAACTGTAAACATGATCCCGAGACACAGATCAGTCAGTTGTCGGTCGTTCGCTCGTAGGTAGAACGTCGCTTAGCCCCGGTTCTTATCTAACATTTTTGAAACAAACAATTCACTTTATGTAGCTACTGTATTTTAAACCAGATGTGTTAAGTTTATGGCGATGTTTATTGCCCTTATAAATCGGACATCTGGGATTTGGGCAATATTTTTAATATTTTTATATAGTATGGTTGTAAGAAAATACAGACTAAGCCTATTAGTTTCAAATAAACTGCCCTACAATTGATGACAAAATTCACTTTATGATAATACATTACAAGCCGAGTTCTCGCGATGTTCAACATGACATCGATCCAGATCCGGATCACTCCGGTCACTGCTCACAATCGCCCGACCAATCGTATCCTTGAAACTTGAAACTATACAGTGAGCCGTGAGCCGGCTCATTTCAATTTGGTGAACCATGTCACTTCGGTCAGTGTACTGAGCCGGTTCAGTGAGCCGGTTCGTTCATGAAGGACCCATCTCTAGTATAGATGTGCACAAATCCATTATACTTATTTTCTATTTCACTGTACAAACTTTTGTATAAGACGCTTTGTCGCGTTTTTTAAGACTAGTTAGTGCTAGATTATAAATGGGTTGTTTAATAGTCCAGGGAGGAGTATTGTTATAATTTCTTAGCGGTATATTTGGGAAATTTACGTCGATTATGGAAAGGTTTTGTGAGATACTCTTCTGGATAGATAAGTGATTATGGAGAGAGATGGTGTTGTCGATATTTTTGAAGAAAATTTGATAAGTAGGAATGTCCGGATTGGTTGCAAGTTTTTTTTAAAATTTATTCTTTTATTTCCGCAAAATAATTTTACGCACCAGGCGCCATTTTATGTTGTTGCGGCACTCATTTGGAGTACAAGACCTGTATTATCAATATTATTATTTCTAGTTTATTCTTATTATATTTCCATTAATTACATTTTCAATACCTTACCGCAATCACTCCCCTTTTTAAGTTGGACTATAATGCGAAAATAATTTTCAAACAATAATAAAACTAATAAATAAAATTGTAAAATAAACTAGATCAGAGCAATATTTGGGGGGCTAGCGCCGCCACTGTACAGGTTGGATAAAGTTATATTACCCAGTG
Source organism: Liopterus haemorrhoidalis (assembly GCA_963971575.1). Classification (NCBI taxonomy): domain Eukaryota; kingdom Metazoa; phylum Arthropoda; class Insecta; order Coleoptera; family Dytiscidae; genus Liopterus; species Liopterus haemorrhoidalis. The sequence continues at coordinate 913,512 of OZ020613.1, forward strand.
CACAAAGATAGGGTTTTGTAAAGTTATCATTAAATTTAACCCTTTACCGCATAGTGTGCCATATATGGCACCGATTTTTATTTTTTATTTTACTTTTAAAACTGAATCAGAACGTTAGTTCATGAATGTTCATATATGCCACATACACAGCAATGGATCCTGCAGTATCTCAAGTAATGGGCTGCAATAGATTTGAGAATATCAAGTGGAATTTGCACTTCAACGATAACTCTGAATTTATTGAGAAAGGACAACTAGAAGATACGACCTTTTCTTTCAAAAATTCGAGGGCGACTGCTTTTAATCCCTAATGAAGAACACCTAGCAATTGACGAGCTAATAATACGGAATCATTTTCTTTTGTAACATAATGTAGAATCATAATGTTCCATGTATGGCACAAACCCTAAATTATTATTTTAATTATTATTTTTTCATAAAAATAATAATTAATATTTTAAATATATTTTTTTAATTAATTTTCCTATCAATAAGAACCAATTCCTAATGCTCATGAATTATTTCAGCCAAAAATAAAAATTCATGCAGTAAAGGGTTTAAAATTATTGGATACTACATGATCTATAATAGTTTCGTTATCAAATATGGAAGATATTCGCTTATCTATGAATTTTAAATGGAACATTCTATATATTTTTACATTATTTAGAGTAACTGGGCATTGGAGAATTCGGCTGATTATTTTATTTACCTGTTCCAAATCTTATTTTTCCATTAATATAAAAATGTATGTCAACGATATGTACGCTATAGCATTATCAAAATGCGAATTAAAGATTAGATAACACATCGAAATTCCTAAAACATGACGCAGGTACTTTTTCGGAACAATTCAGTATAATGTCATTGAATTTGAATTTGCCATATTTGACGTCACTAAGAAAGTCGTCACTTAAGCCGCATTCAGAACTTTAAATCAATAGCTTATGCACTGTAGCTTATGGACTATTCACTGTCACCAGAAAGTTTGTTGATAAGACGTGAAACCGTTCAGACCTCCAAATTTAATACGCTGTTTGTTGTGGATTGTGCATAATTTTCTAAACTTATAACTAGAGAGATGTTTTAATGAGACAGACATATAAACACATTGGCTATCGCATTCTATCAGTGACACAGGAATTATCGAATGCCTTTACATAAATTAACATAATGTCATCATTAACAAATCTTGCTCAGAATTACAAAGACGGACAGTAAATATGATCAATTTAGGTAATTAGGTAGTTAAAATATAAGACAACAGAATTATAAGAACGATAATATAAAATATTTTACAAAGCTAAATAGTTGGTTTCAAAATTCACAGATGGAGGGTTATTCGTAACGTACTAATTTATAACAGATGTGAACGGTACATGGAACGTTAAAAAGAATGCATAGAAACATAAGTTATAGCTAACAAAGCACAGTCTACAACCTCTTAATTTAAAGAGCTCTGAATGCGGCTTAAGACTTTTTGAAAATATACTTACCGATACTGTCTTGCTGATTGAACATTTCTCGATGTTCATCTAGTTGTTTGGCGCTACATAACGGCGTATCTACCTCTCTGGTATTATTAAAGGCTGCGTAATCTACTTCATATTCTCCACTCTCTTTCTTGAAAGACATGAGGGGCTCAAATCTGTGGCCCCATAATATTTCAGATGGTAAGTAACTCGATCTAGCTTGTGTTGTCATCCCTGTTGATTCTATAACACCCTCTAAAATAAAAACATTAATTTAATATACTAGCTCACAATTTATTATATAATACAAGGTGTCTCAAAAGAAATTTTATATTTATTTAGCTTACTGCGTGAACGCAATGTATCCGAGGGGCGCGAGGGTTATGTCAATCGGTAGCCTGGCTCTTGGGAATTCAGTCGCTATGGAGCGTTTCTCGGGAGCAGACCGCGCGTTATGCGTGCGAGAGTTTTACAAAAACGGTGATTCGGCGCCTGTAGCGCGTAGAAAATTCTGCAGTATTCGAGGTTTTCGCCACTTAAATGATGCGCCAAGCATTCCTCTCATTCGACATTGGGTTAAAAAGTTTGAAGAGACTGGTACAACGCTGGATAAATCAAAATCCGGGCGACCTAGGTCATCAAGAACGGTAGAAAACGTGGAGAATGTTAATCAGTCTGTTCGTGACGACCCGAACCTTTCAATTCGGAAGCGCGCAAGTGCTTTAAATGTGTATAGATCATCATTACATCGCATTATGCACAAAGACCTAAAGCTGCACCCCTACAAAATTCAATTGGTGCAAGAATTAAAGCCCCAAGATGCCAGTCAGAGGCTTAATTTCTTAAATTTTCTCAGGCAAATTGATCTCCCAGAGAGGTGACATAAATTGGCCTCCACGCAGTCCAGATTTAACCCCTATGGACTTTTTCCTATGGGGTTATCTTAAATCTAAAGTTTACGCCAATAAACCGACTTCACTGGCGCATTTGAAAGAAAATATCCGTCACGAAATGGCAGCCATCCCTGAGTCCACCTGCCGAGACGTCATAAGTAATTTTACTGTTCGATTAAATGAGTGCCGAGAACGCGAGGGTCTACATTTAGACGATATTATTTTTAAGAAATATTTCCCCAAAAAGTGTATTTTAATAATTAATAAACATTTTTTCTATATATGGCTTACTTTTTTTTTAATCGATCCACTAAATATAAAATTTCTTTTGAGACACCTTGTATTTAGAATCTGGAGATACGTACCTAAAATTACAACTATTTCAAATCTCTCTCTAAGTAAGTCGGTAGCGGACATTCTGTAGAGTGGCGAACAGCTATCTATTTTATGAACTATCGTTGTGGGCCATATGAAAAAAATACGGTCTTCTTCGCCATCTCCCCCCACCTTAAATCAATAAAACATGTATTTTTTTAATGTGTATAATGAAAAAAATTGATGTGAAGAGTGAATTTTCACACATTTCAGGATTTCGCAGGTATTTAGTAAGTGAATGATGATTATTTGGGATGCCAAAACAAATTTTCTTGTTATATATTTTTTTGTTAACTTTTTAAGTTTAATACCATTATTTAGGTTTCTAAATATGTGCAGTATATATTTTTTTACTATATAGCAAGGTTCATTAAAATTTTAAAAATTGCACCTATGGCTTCCATTGGTTGTTTTAAGTCATAGCTCCGTCCCTCTGATTTCCTGTATTCAATTTCAAAAATTTCCACTGGATATTAAATTTACACTTTTAAAAATGCAACATTTGCCCAAATATAACTAGAGTTTTGAAAAAGTAATTTAAACAAAATAAAAATGCAAAAAAAAAAACAAAAAATAAAATTGCCTTGAGAGCGGAGCGAACTTAAGTTTGCAAATTAGAACGCGAGCATGCTAGCCATTACACTATCAAAGCATGCTGTTTTATTGTCTCAGATAAGTTATTAAATATTTTACGTAGTCAAGCAAAAAACACAAAAATGTGTTATTTTCCGAAAACATAATCTGATCAAAAATTCCTGTTGTACTATTCCGGTTCACACAAATGTACATTACTTAGAATATTTTCAGATTTTTAGTTTAAACCATCTGGGTTAGAGGGTGTGTGACAAAAATTTTTTTGCACAATTTTGGCTAAAATCGTGTCTAAATAATTTTTTTTTGCAAAAATAAATTTTTGATCGTTAATCCACGTATTAAGGGCTTTCATTTGATACCATACTCAGAATTAAAAAAAAAAAAAAAAATTCTAGAGCAGATATTTGTTTATATTTTTAGGAGGATATGTTTTTTAGATGTTTTAGTATTTTTCTATGTGCGGGTCAAAGAGTTGTATAAGCATGCCAAATTTCAACTCTCTAGGTTTAGTCGTTTTGTCTACAATTTTTACCGAACAAACAGACAGACAAACAGACGACAGAATGACGGTATAAGGGATTTTTGGTCATACCTACAAAACCCTAAAAACAAAACAAGACTTTTTAAGACCTTGATAAAAGATTAACTTCGTATGGACAGAAAGATTGATGAACATAGATATGTTAATCGCATCACGGAATGGCTTTTAAAAGAAGGATTTAGGTCAAGAAAATCCTTGCGGTATGAAGTATAGAGGATAATGCCTGGGTTACGTGATGTCAGTAACTCATACGAGATGCTAAACAGCGGCGGAGAAAGGCGCAAAAGGCGACAGGGGCACAGGCCCAGGGCGACAGCTATTAGGGGCGCCAAAACAGACGCTTAAATACACATATTCCAAGTTTTTATCAAGTTTTTCAATAAATAAATAAATAAAATAAAAAAATAAATAAAAATTGTTAACTTTTGCTTTTATAGCAACTTTTGTTAAGGGTGGGGGTATGGTCAGAGCAGCACATTTTATACCCATTTTCAAGATTTATTTTTAGAAAACTGTTAATAGTAACTTGATTGGGATAATACCTACAGTAAAGAACAACCTTTGAAGAGTATCCAAAAAAATTTTTATTGAAAAATATCAAAAATTAAGCTCGTGACATGAATTTGAAATTTTCGTTCAGGACAAAGAGTTGATTTGCGGTGAGACACATAACTAATGACTGGATCATCTAAAACAAAAAAACCAAAAATATTTCGTTAGTTTATGAGTTTCTTGAGGTAACGCTGTCGAGTTTTTTCAAATATCTAGATTGTTTAATTTTTGGTATAAGTTTGAAGTCAAATAAACGAAAAAAAATTTTTTTTTTCGAAATTTCTGTTTTCAGTTGTAAAAACTTCCATAAAAAAAAATAAGCAAGAAAAAAAATATATATCTCGACAGCGTTACCTGAAGAAACTCATAAACAAACGAAATATTTTTGGTTTGTTTGTTTAAGATGATCCAGTCATTAGTTATGTGTCTCACCGCAAATCAACTCTTTGTCCTGAACGAAAATTTCAAATTCATGTCACGAGCTTAATTTTCGATATTTTTCAATAAATTTTTTTTTGGATACTCTTCAAAGGTTGTTCTTTACTGTAGGTATTATCCCAATCAAGTTACTATTAACAGTTTTCTAAAAAAAATCTTGAAAATGGGTATAAAATGTGCTGCTCTGACCATACCCCCCCTTAAATACATTTTTTCAAAATATTTTTCTGTTGTTAAATATTCGCAAAAATCTTAAAATCGACACGAGTAAACTCCTATTTCTAGTCAACCAATTTTTACCAAGAGTTGATCAACTCGTGCCATTGATGTCAAAAGCTGATATTTCATAAAAATCTTTTTAGCCGAATTTGCTCTGCACGTGTACACATAGACGGACAGACAGACAGACAGATAGACATCATGCTAAAAATAGTCAAAACGTTATGTAGGGACCTCAATTCGTGGAGATCCATCGAAATCTCGAAATGTCAAAATCGGTATGGTCACAATACCTCCCTTATTGGAGGTCGGTAAAAAGAGAGTACATTAAATTTATTTTCAACGGTCGGCGTCGGCTAGCCAACGTCTATAGGCGTCTTAGTATGTTGATTTTTTGCTTAACATTAATGAAGGCACACATCCTTGAAGTTTTTCCAAATTTTTTTCTGTATATTTTTGAGAACTTTTCATTTGTTTTTCGTATAAGAAAAGTCTTGCTGCCTCGTCTTTTTTTCTGCAGCATGTTATTTCAATAGGGAAATATTATGAATGCATGATTGTTTTGACGTCACCGCATGAATGTGATTTTTATCACTCAAAACTTTGATGGGTAATGTATTTTTTTTTTATTCCATTCGAAACTTTATTCCATATTTATATAAACACCGTATTGAGACGCCTTGTCCGACAGGGCGCTTCATAAGGTTATTTTTTTTTAGGGGTGAGGAGAGAAGAGTGCCTTTTTTGACTTTTTGAGGGGGTGGTCAAATATATTAAGGTCGCTACCGGATTTATTTAATGAGAAATGTAAGATTTGTTCCTCACCTTGAGTTCCTGCTGGAAGAATGGTAGGTGTTCTCCTTCTCTGGTGACTTTGTTCCTAATTAATTGTGAACGAACGTGTGCTTCAATGATGTGGGACTTCCTCATGTCTCCCACGCGGAACATAAGGCATGGCTGCCCATCTCGCTGGCAGATCACCGCATGCCTGCTGAACATTAATGTCTGGGTTCTTTTTTTCGGACGACTTAATTTCGCAAACACTATACCGACCATGAATGCCTACAAATTATGAAAAAATACGAAATTACACAATAAATATTTATACATATACCAAGTCGTACCATAAATACTATTACAAAATTTTCTGTCAAATTCCATAAGATGCTTAAAGATATTTTAAGTTTGTTTTAGTATATTGTCACAATTATGGTATAATTGTGTTCTAAAGTCCCAATAGGGGATACGCATAAAATTTATATTTCCTTAAAACTACATTTTTTTGATATGTTAATGTTAGTTATGTCACCTAACAAAACAAAAATCACATTTTAATTAATATTACAGCAAAATTATTTAATTAAAATATTGTAAATTTGAAATAAGCCGACCACAGCGCGAAGGTTGCCGGGTAAATACGACTGAGCATGACGTCAAACCCCAGACATCCCAGACTACAACATCTTTACGTGTGTATATTGTATTGTTCGAGAGTTTTGTATTTGTATTTAAACAATTTTTCACGCATTTATTATTAAAATGGCAGATAACGATTATGTTAGGGCTCAGAGTGATAATTTACCCAACATTGATGCTTTTATGCTCATGGAATATATGAAAAATAATGAATGCTACAGTGCTGAAGAAATACGTGGTGTCAAAACAGACTTGTAATAACCATTTATGTATTCTATAACTTTATGTTAACAATAAACGCTGCAACTCTGTAAAATGTAAATATTTATGTAATTTAGATGTCAGAATTTTATTAAATTGTTTACATGAAGTTACAAAACGTTAGAGACATAATTGAAATACTGCAATATAGGTTATATATTTTAATATAAAATTTAATTCGGTAAACATGTATAAATTGTTTTTATAGAATTAAACTTTATTTTAATTAAAATCACTCTAACTTTACACAATCTATAAAAGTTATACAAGAAAATAAGTTCACTACAGACTGTGTAGGCTGTACGCTGTACACTGGGTAGGCTGTACGCAGTACATTTAAGTAGAGTATGACGTCATACGTGGTTTTCGCGCGCTACATACATTTATAATTTTTTTAAACCTTCAAATTAAAAAAAAAATGCAAAACTGTTTTTTATGTTATATAGAACAAGAGGAATAAAATAAAAAATAAAAAAAAATGCAAAACTGTTTTTTATGTTTATATGCAACAAGAGGAATATAATAAAAAAATTTAAAAAAAATCATGTCTATCCCCTATTTCTTGAGTGGCCTTTAGGCTGTGTAGGTCATGGTTGCTGACGTACGGTTTTGGGAATTATCGAATATGCAGAGTGTTGCGTGTTTGTCAACATAAGTTTTGAACTACATTCTAATGTGTTGATAAACATTTAATATTAAGAGAATAATGATTTACCTGAATAAAGACGCCTGTAATACTTTGAAGGCACATAATAAATATAGCTTCTGGACACTCTTCAGTGGTGGTTCTGCCCCCGTAGCCTATCGTGTGCTGGGTCTCCACACTGAACAAGAAACACGACGTGAAGCCGAACACGTTCGTGACGCACGGTGTCCATGTCGAAGACTCGTTTCCAGACTGACAACAAAAACAATACCAACATCTCAATACGTATCAAACACATTGGTTGTCTGAAATTTAGGAGCAAATGCAGTATTGTCCGAAAAAAATAATGAATTCGCTCCTGAAACGAAACGCCAGAAATTTGCCGAGGTAACGACGTTGAGATATATATTTTTTTTTCATGGTTTTCTTTTATTTAGCAATCACAAATATACTCATTTTTAGGTTTTATTAGGGGGAATTAATTTTTTTTGTCTTCTAAGTAACGCTAAAAACTGAAAAATCATTTTAAAAATAAAAACTCAACGTCATTACCTCGGTAAACTCATAAACTAACAAAATCTTTTTGGATTTTTGATTTCAGATGATCCAGTGACGAGTTATGCTGGTCACCGCAAAATCTAATTTATTTCCCGGAGTCTGAGAAGATTTGCCACAGCTGGCTCATTTCGCCATAATTTGCCTTCAAAATTTATTTGTATCTTCTTCAAAACATACTTTATATATGTACTTAGTTTGAAAATGAATAAATTTAACCATAGATTTGAAAACAAATGCACAAAAATATGCTTAAAATGTGGTTATCAGACCCTCCCCCTTAAATATAAATGAATCGACTTACCAAATGCTCAGGTGCTAAATCTCCGTGTGTAAATACTATTAACCACCAGACTACTGCGAACCCTAACCACGATAATATAAAGTTTAGAGCGAAAACTAGAAGTGTCCACCTCCACTGGGCATCCACTAACGTTGTGAAGATGTCCTGCAGGTATCTTCTTCTTCGTTTCGCGACATTTGCTTGAGATATATTACAGTCTCCATGCTTGAACACAACTCGTTTACGAATTCTTCTAGCTGAGAATCTTGACTGGCGATATCTGCAAAAAACAAACAATAATATTAATAATAATAATCATTGAATATTATATACTCTTTCTGTCCGAAAATATGGTAAACATTTCTTTGACAAAACATGGGAAGTAAAATTATACTGAAGGTTACGTTGATTGTCTCATCAGAATTTTTAAAAATGTTGTTCTGTCAATCATGAAAAATAGTGTTTCAACATTTACTTGTCAACTTATTTATGGAATTCTTAAACTTTGCCAACACCAACAGAAAATTGTTATTGATATTCTATTTAGTATCACAACATCATTCTTTTCAATCAAATTCATTTAGATAACATCTTCTTTATAATTGAGTCATTTACTAAATGTACCCATTTTTTGTTTTTAGCATAAATAATCTTTTTAATTTCAAAAATATATATTTTCTTTTTCGTTCCAAGGTTAAAAAATAAATCTATTATAAATGTTGTTAATATGTTTTCTTATATATTATGTTTACATAATTATGTTTTCATTTTTTTATTTGATTATGATTCATTTCACTTTTTGCAAATGTGTAGTAATAGAGTGACAAATATAAATCGATTAACAAATTCAGAAGTGGAATATCGGAAACGATTTTAACACATTATGTCAATACAAAAAATCAGCTGTGGCCACCACAGGATCGACCGCCATCATAAAGAACTTATATAAAATACATTCTAGCAGCAGAGTAGAAATAACTTGGCCTAATATTTTCTAACAGAGATATTATTTATCATGACCATGGAAACGTTACATATAAAGTGGGGAACAGAATGCAACGAGTTCTACGGCGCGTTGACGGCGTTCGTACGCCACTATCTGTCAGAAGAAAGTTAAAACCAAGCTGTCGTACGCAAGTGCACAGAATGGACAACGTCCTACAGCGTTCGAACGCCTTTGATACTGAATGTTCGTCAACTTCCAACTTTTGACGCCGTTGAACGTTGACGCAGAACACCTAACCTCAGTTTTTACTGAATGGTAAAGTGTTTGTATGTATAAATAACTTGTATACAACATAAATAACATCACACACAAGTCTTCATCATCCATTATAATTTTAATAAAAGAAAGCGCATGTATAAACACAGATATAGGTTGTCAAGTGACACTTGACGGCGTTAAAAATTATTGCATTGTGTGCAGGCGAAAACTCAACGGCGTTGACGCAACGCCGTCGCAAATGACGGCGCGCTGTGCATTCTGTTCCAGGCTTAAGTATGTAAAAATTGAGACAAAAAATATTTGAAATATTTCGTTTTATCAAAAAACGTCTCAAATAAAAGTTATTAATTATTGCTTTTATAGCAACTTTTGTTCAATAAATTTTTTCGAAATTTTGTTCTGTTGTGAAATATTCACAAAAATCTTAAAATCAACACGAGTAAACTCCCATTTTTAGTCAACCGATTTTTACTTAAAGTTGATCACCTCGTGCCATTGATGGCAGAAGCTTAAATATGGAGTTTCATAAAAATCCTTTCAGCCGAATATGCTCTGCACGTGTACACAGACAGACAGACGGACGGACAGACAGACGAACAGACGGACAGACGAAAGGACAGACAGACCGACAGACATCATGCTAAATATAGTCAAAACGTTATGTAGGGACCTCAATTCGTGGAGATCCATCGAAATCTCGATACGTCAAAATCGGTATGATCACAATACCTCTCTTATATATGTTGGCGGTCGGTAAAAAGGGCTGATGTGATCCAAACATATGATAAAAAAAAAAAAAAAAATAGAAAAACGTTGAATTTAACCTAAAAAGCTATGCACTATACACAATACCAAATGGAAATCTATAAGATATCCATAAGAAAATATATAACACAAAACTGCTAAATAAATAACACTAAATAATAAGATATGTGAACACAAGAATCAAAACACTTCAGAGCGTGTTATAAAATTTCAAATTTAAACCGTTTTATTTAACGATACCAATACAAACGTCTATAGATTAAATAAACACTTTTAAAATTTGTAAATCTTCAAAATGACTATCGAACACAAACTAAATATGACTTCAAAAGGTATGTTTTAGTAAAATAAAAGAGTGAAGAGCAATATTACAGTCTATTCCAAACAATTAGGCGGAACTAACCGGAATTTTCATTTTTGTAAGTTGTCATTAGCTATTTTTTTGTATATTGAAATTGGCTTTTCCTGAACAAAATGATCAAAAGCTTCAATCAATCGGTAAAAGTATCTAAGATTAAATTTTTTTTTTCGCCTAAACCAAAGGAACAGACTTTAGTCTATAATTCACATCGATTAGTTATTTTTTCGCCACTAAGTTTGTCATTGAAGTTATGACACAAAATGAACAACTGCGTTGATTAAACGACTGACCTAAAACTATCCGATAGATAAATTTATATTCAAAGGCGTGACATTTATTCAGCACATAAAGTATCACCTTATCTGTCAGATAGTTATCTAGAGGTTCACCTCAAGGTGGAAAAACTGGGCCTAAATAATCTAATTTTACGATAAAGTGTTGAAATCAAAAGAAAAACTTACTCTACTAAATTTGTATTGAATGACGGGATGACATTTATTCAGCACATAAAGTATCACATAAACTTATCTGTAAGATAGTTATGTAGAGGTTCACCTCAAGGTGGAAAAACTGGGCCTTAATAATCTAATTTTACGATAAAGTGTTGAAATCAAAAGAAAAACTTACTCTACTAAATTTGTATTGAATGACGGGATGACATTTATTCAGCACATAAAGTATCACATAAACTTATCTGTAAGATAGTTATGTAGAGGTTCACCTCAAGGTGGAAAAACTGGGCCTAAATAATCTAATTTTACGATAAAGTGTTGAAATCAAAAGAAAAACTTACTCTACTAAATTTGTATTGAATGACGGGATGACATTTATTCAGCACATAAAGTATCACATAAACTTATCTGTAAGATAGTTATGTAGAGGTTCACCTCAAGGTGGAAAAACTGGGCCTTAATAATCTAATTTTACGATAGTGTTGAAATCAAAAGAAAAACTTACTCTACTAAATTTGTATTGAATGACGGGATGACATTTATTCAGCACATAAAGTATCACATAAACTTATCTGTAAGATAGTTATGTAGAGGTTCACCTCAAGGTGGAAAAACTGGGCCTAAATAATCTAATTTTACGATAAAGTGTTGAAATCAAAAGAAAAACTTACTCTACTAAATTTGTATTGAATGACGGGATGACATTTATTCAGCACATAAAGTATCACATAAACTTATCTGTAAGATAGTTATGTAGAGGTTCACCTCAAGGTGGAAAAACTGGGCCTTAATAATCTAATTTTACGATAAAGTGTTGAAATCAAAAGAAAAACTTACTATACTAAATTTGTATTGAATGACGGGATGACATTTATTCAGCATATAAAGTATCACATAAACTTATCTGTAAGATAGTTATGTAGAGGTTCACCTCAAGGTGGAAAAACTGGGCCTAAATAATCTAATTTTACGATAAAGTGTTGAAATCAAAAGAAAAACTTACTCTACTAAATTTGTATTGAATGACGGGATGACATTTATTCAGCACATAAAGTATCACATAAACTTATCTGTAAGATAGTTATGTAGAGGTTCACCTCAAGGTGGAAAAACTGGGCCTTAATAATCTAATTTTACGATAAAGTGTTGAAATCAAAAGAAAAACTTACTCTACTAAATTTGTATTGAATGACGGGATGACATTTATTCAGCACATAAAGTATCACATAAACTTATCTGTAAGATAGTTATGTAGAGGTTCACCTCAAGGTGGAAAAACTGGGCCTAAATAATCTAATTTTACGATAAAGTGTTGAAATCAAAAGAAAAACTTACTCTACTAAATTTGTATTGAATGACGGGATGACATTTATTCAGCACATAAAGTATCACATAAACTTATCTGTAAGATAGTTATGTAGAGGTTCACCTCAAGGTGGAAAAACTGGGCCTTAATAATCTAATTTTACGATAGTGTTGAAATCAAAAGAAAAACTTACTCTACTAAATTTGTATTGAATGACGGGATGACATTTATTCAGCACATAAAGTATCACATAAACTTATCTGTAAGATAGTTATGTAGAGGTTCACCTCAAGGTGGAAAAACTGGGCCTTAATAATCTAATTTTACGATAAAGTGTTGAAATCAAAAGAAAAACTTACTCTACTAAATTTGTATTGAATGACGGGATGACATTTATTCAGCACATAAAGTATCACATAAACTTATCTGTAAGATAGTTATGTAGAGGTTCACCTCAAGGTGGAAAAACTGGGCCTAAATAATCTAATTTTACGATAAAGTGTTGAAATCAAAAGAAAAACTTACTCTACTAAATTTGTATTGAATGACGGGATGACATTTATTCAGCACATAAAGTATCACATAAACTTATCTGTAAGATAGTTATGTAGAGGTTCACCTCAAGGTGGAAAAACTGGGCCTTAATAATCTAATTTTACGATAGTGTTGAAATCAAAAGAAAAACTTACTCTACTAAATTTGTATTGAATGACGGGATGACATTTATTCAGCACATAAAGTATCACATAAACTTATCTGTAAGATAGTTATGTAGAGGTTCACCTCAAGGTGGAAAAACTGGGCCTTAATAATCTAATTTTACGATAAAGTGTTGAAATCAAAAGAAAAACTTACTCTACTAAATTTGTATTGAATGACGGGATGACATTTATTCAGCACATAAAGTATCACATAAACTTATCTGTAAGATAGTTATGTAGAGGTTCACCTCAAGGTGGAAAAACTGGGCCTAAATAATCTAATTTTACGATAAAGTGTTGAAATCAAAAGAAAAACTTACTCTACTAAATTTGTATTGAATGACGGGATGACATTTATTCAGCACATAAAGTATCACATAAACTTATCTGTAAGATAGTTATGTAGAGGTTCACCTCAAGGTGGAAAAACTGGGCCTTAATAATCTAATTTTACGATAGTGTTGAAATCAAAAGAAAAACTTACTCTACTAAATTTGTATTGAATGACGGGATGACATTTATTCAGCACATAAAGTATCACATAAACTTATCTGTAAGATAGTTATGTAGAGGTTCACCTCAAGGTGGAAAAACAGGGCCTAAATAATCTAATTTTACGATAAAGTGTTGAAATTAAAAGAAAAACTTACTCTACTAAATTTGTATTGAATGACGGGATGACATTTATTCAGCACATAAAGTATCACATAACCTTATCTGACAGATAGTTATGTAGAGGTTCACCTCAAGGTGGAAAAACAGGGCCTAAATAATCTAATTTTACGATAAAGTGTTGAAATTAAAAGAAAAACTTACTCTACTAAATTTGTATTGAATGACGGGATGACATTTATTCAGCACATAAAGTATCACATAAACTTATCTGTAAGATAGTTATGTAGAGGTTCACCTCAAGGTGGAAAAACAGGGCCTAAATAATCTAATTTTACTATAAAGTGTTGAAATAAAAGAAAAACTTACTATACTAAATTTGTATTGAATGACGGGATGACATTTATTCAGCATATAAAGTATCACATAACCTTATCTGACAGATAGTTACCTAGGGGTTCACCTCAAGGTGGAAAAACTGGGCCTAAATAATCTAATTTTACGATAGTGTTGAAATTAAAAGAAAAACTTACTCTACTAAATTTGTATTGAATGACGGGATGACATTTATTCAGCACATAAAGTATCACATAAACTTATCTGTAAGATAGTTATGTAGAGGTTCACCTCAAGGTGGAAAAACAGGGCCTAAATAATCTAATTTTACGATAAAGTGTTGAAATTAAAAGAAAAACTTACTCTACTAAATTTGTATTGAATGACGGGATGACATTTATTCAGCACATAAAGTATCACATAACCTTATCTGACAGATAGTTATGTAGAGGTTCACCTCAAGGTGGAAAAACAGGGCCTAAATAATCTAATTTTATGATAAAGTGTTGAAATTAAAAGAAAAACTTACTCTACGCACAAATTAATCATTTCCATAACCGTTTTAACGGCACTATAAACAATCACCATACTGCATATTTGGGTCACATTTTTGAATAGAAAAACAATTTTCTGTCACGTAACACTGCATGGTCATTTTTGAAAACACAAAGCGTCTTCACGCCAAACATTGTATGCGTTCAGTAGTCTACCGTTTTGTAGAGTCGCGACGTATTTATTTATATATTTGGCAAGACTTGACACTTCATTTGGAAGGGTAAAGATAGTTTAGTATATTGTCTCTCGTACGTGAACGTGAACTTAAAATTAAGTTGCCTTTTAGCCAAAAAACTATTATTATTGTTTGTATTCATGTTATGCCATCAATGTTTTGTTTATACAGTGAATTTATTTTTTAGTGCAACATGTACTATGTCATTACCATGGATACAGTTTTTGACAGCAATATAAATCGTGTTCATTTTCATTTGCAACATAGAAAAAACCATATTCACTAGCAAAATCAAAATATTTTATTGAAAATACAAATAAACCAGTGGCGAAGGGAAACCTCCGCTAGACTTGCCCTCCAAAAAAAAAAAAAAAATTAAAAAAAAAATTTAATTTAATTTTTTTTTTTTAAATATTTAGATATATCTTCAAAGATACATCAAATTATGTTCTATACAAATTTTTGTCCAAGGCTTGCTTTACTTGTTACGAATTAATTATCATGACCATGGAAACGTTACATATAAATATGAAAAAATTGAGAATTAGAAAAATTTAAAATAATTATACAAAAAAAATTCAAAATTTTTCGTTTTATCAAAAAACGTCTCAAATAAAGTTATTAGTTATTGCATTTATAGTAACTTTTGTTCAATAAATTTTTTCGAAATGTTTTTCTGTTGCTAAATATTCGCAAAAATCTTAAAATCGACACGAGTAAACTCCCATTTCTATTCAAACGATCTTTATAAAAAACAATAGGGTTCTTCCCATTTAATAGGAGAATTTTTTAGTACCAAAACGAATTCTCTAAGTTGAACCGTTCTTGAGTTATCGTGTATACATACAGACACACACACAAACACACACACAGACACACACACAGACACACAGACACACACACATACGGACGGCACTTCGAAAATAGGTTTTTTGGATTCCCTGGACCATGAAACGTGGTCATCAGTCAAAATCTCGACATCGAATATTTTCGCGATTACAATACTTGCCCCTTATATATTAAGGTCGGGCAAGTAAAAATAATAATAAATAAATAACTAATAAAAACTTATAATAAATGTTCAAAAGTTTCTCCGTTTACTTGCATACAAAATGTTAAGCGATCATAAAAATGATTCAAAACATTCAGCAATTGCTTTTGAGGTATATTGTTGGATGCTTGAACAATTATGTCTTGCAGTTCAGCAACATCCCTAAGTTCTCCATTATATACTTTGGCCTTTAAATATCCCCAATAAAAAAAATCATTGGGTGCCAAATCCGGAGATCTCGCTAACCAATTCATCGATCCTCTTCCAATCCAGCTATTTGGGAAAGTTCTATGTAAATATTCATTAACTATTCTAGAATAATGGACTTGTGCGCCATCATGTTGAAACCATACTTGTCCATTAATATTCAGGTTTCGCAACGCAGGTAATATTTGGTTTTGCAAAAGGGCTAGATATTTTGCGGCATTAAGGTTACCGTCAATAAAAAAATGCCTTATAATATTGGTTCCTATTATCCCTGCCCATTTAATTTTTGCGGCCTTTGAGTTCGGGAGGAATGAAACAAATGTAAAGTTTCTGGATTCCAGTACCTAAAATTTTGTCTGTGCACTTCACCATTTAGAGTAAACGTTGCTTCGTCAGTAAATAAAATTCTTTGAAGCATTGTTGGGTCGGAATTAATTTTTTCAAACATTTCAAAATAAAAATACGTACTGCTGCGTCCCTTTCTAACAATTCTTGATGATTTTGAAATTTGTATGATCGAAACTTTTCTGTTTTTAAGAATTTAAAGACAGATCCAATACTGACACCAACGGTTTGTGCAATTGATTGTTTTCTTCCACTTGTAATAATATTTCCAACTGCTTCTCTTCTGTAAGCACGTGGGATGTAGTTCTTTTTTTATTATGTTTTGACTTAAGACATCCTTCGCGAAGAAATTTATTAACTAGTCTTGAAATCGTAGAGGGATTTAGTATTGGCCAATCTGGATAAGGTGCACTAAATACAGCAGAAACTTCTCTTAACCTCATTTGGGAGTTATACCAAGTTACCATCATTATTTTTTCTTCATCTGTATACATGTTGATTAATTTTTAAATCAGCAATGAGTAAAAGTATGCACACTAATTGTCTATGTTGCAAATGAAAATGAACACGATTTATATTGCTGTCAAAAACTGTATCCATGGTAATGACATAGTACATGTTGCATTAAAAAATAATTTCACCAATTATACTAAAAGTATTGCAATATTTTCCTGTTATTGTTGATATTGCAATAACTATTGATTTTAATATTATCATTAAGTTCAGCTGCATTGCATGTCTAGGCGAGTTTGTAGGGCAGGTTCGGACCTGTTTCTGTAGAAATGTAAAACATAATCACCCTCTACTCTGATTCTCCCCTTCGCGTGCAGCTGGGGGAGATCCCCTCCACAACTGCAATGACTCATGCCACCACTTCCAATATTGTACATCGAGTTAGTCCTGCTACGAGGAACACCTGAGTTCGATGACCTACAACTCCTCTGCATGAAATATTTAGAACACTATTCACTCAATACTACCCTCGATAAAATATTAATTGATTTTTTAAGGAATAGTTATGCCAATACAATAAGAGGGTTACCTTTTAAGTTTTTACAAAAACTAAGAACGAAAAATATTTTTTTGGACCAAACTGTTTTATTGCTTTTCAAAATATTCGCCTTTAAGATTTATACACTTTTATTTATCCAAGTTTCGTCACTTGTAACGATGTTGTATATGGATTTTACAGTGCCTAGGGTGATAAGCATTCCCTTAGACGCAGCACCATTTCATTTTTGAATTCCAAAAATTATTGAAGGCACCTAAAACACTTCTTCTATCAATCCATGACTTAATCCAGCAGATTTTTTCTATTCAACTTTTTTCTTTTTTAGGGTTTTGTAGGTATGACCAAAAAAACCCTTATACCGTTATTTTGTCGTCTGTCTGTCTGTCTGTTCGGTAAAAATTTTAGCCAAACGGCTAAACCTAGAGAGTTGAAATTTGGCATGCATACAACTCTTTGACCCGCACATAGGAAAAATACTAAAACACCTAAAAACATATCCCCCTAAAAATATAAACAAATATGTCCTCATCGAAAAAAAATATATTTTTTTATAATTCTGAGTATGGTATCAAATGAAAGCCCTTGGTACGTGGATTAACGATCAAATTTTTATTTTTGCAAAATAAATTATTTTGAAGCGATTTTTGCCAAAATTTTGCAAAAAATGTGCCTGTAGCCCAGGTGGTTGAAACTAAAAATCTGAAAAAATTCTAATGTACATTGGTGTGAACCGGAATAGTACAACCGGAATTTTTGATCGAATTACGTTTTTGGAAAAAAAAACATTTTTTGTGATTTTTGGCTAATAATGTACACAAGTTATAGCTTTCTAACATGCTACACTGGAACGTGTATGCTGGTGTAGTGGTTTTGAGACTGGCGTTTCACCCAAGTAACTCGATCCGAAAGGGATCGAACCCTGCGAGAAGTTTTTTTTTTAAATTTTTTTATTGTTTAAATTATTTTTTCAAAATTCTAGTTATTTTTTGGCAAATGTTGCATTTAATTTTTAAAAGCGTAAATTTAATAACCAGTGGAAATTGTTTAAATTATAATTTAATTCTGTTTCAATGTACACGAAATCAGATGGGCGGAACTTATAACAACCAATGGAAGCCATAGGCGCAATTTTTAAAATTCTTAATGAACCTTGCTATATAAAAAAAAAAAAATACTGCACATATTTAGAAACCTAAATAATGGTATTAGGCGTTCGAATTAAAATTAACAAAAAAAATATTTTAATATAAAATTTGTTTTGGCATCCCAAATAAACTTAGTAAATACCTGCAAAACCCTGAAATGTGTGAAAATTCACACTACACATCAATTTTTTAAATAAATAGTTACAGCTGCTGCGACCTTTCTATAGTACGACGCCATCTTGACTACTCTCCACAACTGATCAAGTGGACACAGGCTTGAGAGTTCTCGCGAGAGTACTCTCGGCGAGCAGCTCGCCGGGTACTCTCGAGAGTACACCCGGTCGAAATCAGCTCTCTAGTGGACCAGCCCGTGAGAGTTGCTCTCGAGACTTACTCTCGCGAGTACTCTCAAGTGAACAGGTACCTTAAAGGTGGTTTATGAAATAAATAATTTAATTATTGTCCTATCTTTTTAATTTTCCAATGTTGGCAATCATAGTTTTAGTGTATTTTTGTACCAGTACAAAAAGCTCAAGGATATAATAGAACTAATTTATTGAAAAGTAAAAACATTCTCGTCCTTGCATTTATAATTGAGGCGCCACCCTTATTTCAGTCAGTATGGCGATAGGACAAATAGATGCTCAGTATAATTAACCTACTTTTCATAGAATTAAAGGGTAACGTGATATTTCCTGTGGCATTTCACATACTTCCATCTTATTGTTTATATTACAAACTATAAACTTTTATGTTCTTCAAAAGTTCAAGACAAGAGCGAGTTGGAACTTGCAGTAATTAAATATTTGTAAATTTAATACGTTTATTCAGAAATCACCTATCGACTAAAATCGAGAAAATTGAGTTGGAGTTACTCTCTCCGTCCAAAAATATGGTACACATTTTAATTGTTTTCTTGTCCGAAAATATGATATATATTTAAAATTTTAATTAATTAGAATGTTTTTATTTATGAAATAGTTACAAATAATACAAAGAATAATACAAAAAGTTTTAATTTAACAAGGAAGTGACTGTATCCACAACTTGTATAGAACATCATGTTGTTTGTAATCGTCCCTTACGATGAAGTTTTGCCTTATTAATGCACGGAATCCTATAAGAATTCCCTCCTTTTGCTAACATGGTTGCTTCTAGACAAGTTTGCAATGTAAGAAAATATTGCAAAATAATATCTCTGTTAGAGATTAGGCCAAGTTATTTCTACTCTGGTGCTAGAATGTATTTTATACAAGTACTTTGTGCCCTTTTGAAACAAAAAGGAATAAGATGAGAATAGAGAGTGGCAAGATAGCAATGAGTTATGAAGAGCGGTTAAGAAACAATCAGGAAGACACAGTTTTAAGAGAATGTTGGCGGGAAATGAGACAGAGAGAAAGGAATTTTTCAAAACAAGTCCAGGTGGGAGATAAATAGAAGAAAATATTATGAAAGAAATGGGTATTCCACGATCTATATAGAGATGATGCGAGAAAGACGTGAAAATGTGATCAGCGAAATAGAAAATAGAGATTAGAGATAGAGATGTACCGAGTCAAGCATGACAGAATAAGAAACTCTTCTTACTTCCCAATGTACCATCACATTGTCACTCTTGATAAGCCAAGATATCTACTGCACTCCAAAGCAGAAAGAATAAGAATAATTGGCAGATTTAGATGTGGTAATGAAAGCACTGAAAATAAAATATGGAAAAGAACTGAGGAAAAAAATGCAGAATATGCGAAGAAAAAGAAGAGACAATGTGGCATTTGTTCCATGAATGCGAAAATGGAAAAAAGAGCTGAAGTATGACAGAAATATTAGATGACTTGAGATCAGGAAAAGAAATAATGAGAAGTATATTAAAAAGAATGAAGAGTAAATGATAAAAGAAAGAAGATGGAATATATATATGTATATGTGAGTGTAACAAAATGTAAAACATACATAACTAGATTTTTTAAATATTGTAAAATATTATGTAAGATTCGAAGCCTTAGGGCAAGAATAATAAAGTTCTATTCATTCTATTCACAAGTACTTTGTGATGGCAGTCGGTCCACAGCTGATTTTTTTAAGTAATGTATACCATATTTTTAGACGCAAGGGGTATTAAATTAATTTACAACTATTATTTGGTAAGTTTTTGTTTTTGATCAAGTTTTTCAATGTTCATTTTTAGCGTGATGAATATTTAGCACGATGATTGAGCTGAAATATTGAAATATAAAAAATTGATGTGAAATGTAAATTTTCACACATTTCAGGGTTTCGCAGGTATTTAGTGAATGATGATTATTTGGGATGCGAAAACAAATTTTATATTAAAATATTTTTTTTGTTAATTTTAATTCGAACGCCTAATACCATTATTTAGGTTTCTAAATATGTGCAGTATTTTTTTTTTATATAGCAAGGTTCATTAAGAATTTTAAAAATTGCGCCTATGGCTTCCATTGGTTGTTATAAGTTCCGCCCCTCTGATTTCGTGTACATGAAACAGAATTAAATTATAATTTAAACAATTTCCACTGGTTATTAAATTTATGCTTTTAAAAATTAAATGCAACATTTGCCAAAATATAACTAGAATTTTGAAAAAATAATTTAAACAATATAAAAATTAAAAAAAAACAAAAAATAATATTGTCTCTTCTCGCAGGGATCGAACCCTTTCGGATCGAGTTACTTGGGTGAAAAACCAGCGTCAAAAACCACTACACCAGCATACACGTTCCAGTGTAGCGTGTTACAAAGCTATAACTTGTGTACATTATTAGCAAAAAATCACAAAAATGCGTTTTTTTCCAAAAACATAATCTGTTCAAAAATTCCTGTTGTACTATTCTGGTTCACACCAATGTACATTACCTAGAATTTTTTCAGATTTTTCACAGGGTGTGGGACAAAAATTTTTTTGCACAATTTTGGCAAAAATCGCTTCAAAATTTATTTTGCAAAAATAAAAATTTGATCGTTAATCCACGTACCAAGGGCTTTCATTTGATTCCCTACTCAGAATTATAAAAAAATATTTTTTTTTTCGATGAGCGCATATTTGTTTATATTTTTATTGGGATATGTTTTTTAGATGTTTTAGTATTTTTCCAATATGCGGGTCAAAGAGTTGTATAAGCATGCCAAATTTCAACTCTCTAGGTTTAGCCGTTTGGCTACAATTTTTACCGAACAGACAGACAGACAAACAGACAGACAGACAGACAGACAGACAGACAGACAGACAGACGACAAAATGACGGTATAAGTGTTTTTTGGTCATACCTACAAAACCCTACAAAAGTAGAAAAAAAATATTAACACAAATATAAAAATAAATAATATAAACCTGTGCCATTCATCCAGCCAAGCTTGTTCTGTGGATGTTTTGACTTGTATCAATCGATGCGATAACAAAGACAATCTTCTCTTCAACTGTCGGATATTCCCTAGAATATAACTACTGCTGGAGGAAACTCTGTGTCTTTTCTTATGACTGCAATGATCATCATTCAGATGAAAACTGCTGTCTCCAACCATAAATGTCACCATTTTAAATTAATATCACTGTTTTATTAAATTAAAAAATAACTATTTATACTATCCATTTCTAACTAGGTTAAAAATATTTATATATTTTCTATTTATTAAATAATTAATTTTATTTGCTTACGTTAGGTTTGGGAGGTTAATTTCGAATTAAAAATCCTGGTTTTATTATATCATCATACCAAATTATGTGAATATGTTCAGTCGTTTTTGCGTGAATCCCGGACAGATAGACAAACAAAAATTGTTTTTTTTTTATATAGATATCGTTTTATAATCATCTGAAATGTGTCAAAACCAAATATGAGGCAGAGAAAATAAAAAACAGATACAGCCTCCAATTTTATTAATATAGATTGTCATATTCGTCCCGCATGACATAAGTGTAAAACAAGTTGCATACTTTGTCTCTGCAACATATTTAGTATTAAATATTGAATTAAATCCGTCTGTCTGTGTACTCGTGCAGAGCAAATTCGGCTAAAAGGATTTTTATGAAACTTCATATTTAAGCTTCTGCTATCAATGGCACGAGTTGATCAAATTTTGGTAAAAATCGGTTAACTAGAAATGGGAGTTTACTCGTGTCGATTTTAAGATTTTTACGAATATTTAGCAACAGAAAAATATTTCGAAAAAATGTATTTAAGAAAAGTTGCTCTAAAAGCAATAACTTTTATTTAAGACATTTTTTGATAAAACAAAAAATTTTGAAATTTTTTTCATACTTATATGTAACGTTTCCATGGTTATGATAAATAATATCTCTGTTAGAAAAAATTAGGCCAAGTTATTTCTACTCTGCTGCTAGAATGTATTTTATGCAAGTACTTTGTGATAGCGGTCGGTTCTGTGGTGGCCACAGCTGATTTTCTATCGTTATAAATATTAGTGAAAATATCATGGTTTTGAATTTTGAAAAGATGCAAGCAGGCCGTAAGCCCTTTGATCCATCTTACATAATTCGAAATATTCCCAAAATTATTTTTGGGAATATTTAGTTTTATGTAAAATTTTAAATTTTCTCCAATTATAACAATTTTTTTCTCCTAAAGATTGATCCTAAAAGAACTGAAAAAATAATAAAATTATGACATAAATGTCAATTGATATATCAGAAATTCAATAGCTTGTAACTCAAAAGCACTCCACAAATCAACAGCACGTGCTGTTTTCTAATAAAAAACAAAAAAAAAAACGATTTAATTACAAAAGCAGACATCTGTGTCAAATATAGCAGGTACTCCCAGGTCGTTCCCTACATTATCATTAAAATTGATCAAATATATGAATAGTGACAAATGCGTTTATATACCGAGTATACAATTAAACAGATGTCAATCAAAACTCGCAGTTTTGGACGCAAATGTTTCCATAAATGAATACATGGATAAAATATTTGTTACTGTATAATAAAAATGGTTTACTACCACAATTATGAACGTATTTTTAATTTAAAGGAACAAATATATTATAAAGTCATTTTTTAACAATAAATTTATAAAAAAATTAACATTCGTTGGAATATTTTTTGGTTAAGATTTAACCTTTTTCTTTGGTTTGGTTTAAATTGCAATATTAACGATTATATTAACAAATTATATTACAAATCTTTTAATAAACTCAAAAATCATGATAATCAACTAATACAAAAAGGGACAAAATATAAACTAAATGAAACACAAAAGGGCCAAAGAAATATTATATTAGATAATTGAATAACAGAATAAATAAAAAAATGTATATTTAAAGACAAAAAAAAAAAAAATCAGCTGTGGCCACCACAGGACCGACCGCCATCATAAAGTACTTGTATAAAATACATTCTAGCAGCAGAGTAGATATAACTTGGCCTAATATTTTTTAACAGAGATATTATTTATCATAACCATGGAAACGATACATACAAGTATGAAAAATTTTTTTTGTTTTATCAAAAAATGTCTTAAATAAAAGTTGTTAGTTACAGTCTGTTCCAAACGGTTAAGCGGAACTAGATTTTGCAATCTAGTTACTTTCATCGCTTAAATCGTGCTTTTCGGTGGTTTTGTTTAAGCTTTGTAAATCATACTTACAATTAACATATTTTGGTTAATGTTAATATCATTTTAAAATGTCATTTTCTTTATATTTTGATATTTTGTGCATTCTTAATACAAATTTCCCATTTATTTATTTTTTTGTCATTAAAATTTGTAAAAAAAAAAATAATTTAATTTTGACATGTCATTCGTTTCTATGGTTTCATTGTTGGAATTTTAAATTTTGACATTCCAACGTGAAAAATGAAATAACCCCAGCAAGGTCCCTTCTCGTGACAACCTAAAAGAACGAAAATCCCATTTAGTTCCGCTTAACCGTTTGGAACAGACTGTATTGCTTTTAGAGCAACTTTTCTTAAATACATTTTTTCGAAATATTTTTCTGTTGCTACATATTCGTAAAAATCTTAAAACCGACACGAGTAAACTCCCATTTCTAGTCAACCGATTTTTATCAAAAGTTGATCAACTTGTGCCACTGATATCAAAAGCTTATATATGAAGTTTCATAAAAATCCTTTTAGCCGAATTTGCTCTGCACGTGTACACAGACAGACGGACGGACAGACAAACGGACGGACAGACAGACGGACAGACAGACAAACAGACATACCGACAGACATCATGCTAAAAATAGTGAAAACGTTATGTAGGGACCTCAATTCGTGGAGATCCATCGAAATCTCGAAATGTCAAAATCGGTATGATCACAATACCTCCCTTATATATGTTGGCGGTCGGTAAAAAATAGAAAACAAGGGTCACGCGGGGCCTTGTGGACTCAGTTATGCGTCCATTATAAACAAGGCTTTTCAATTTTCGTCATTGACTTCCAAATATACAAAATAACGAGTTTCTATTTTTCCCGGAAAATGTTTAATGAAAATAAAATATAAATTGCAATTTATTCATTTTTAAACTGACCAAATATACAAAATAACGTATTTCTAGTTTTCACGGAAATTTTTTAATTAAAACATACTATTAATTGCAATTATGAAATCATTGTTCATTTTTTGAATAATCAACTTATATACATTATTAATCGATTTAATAAACAGTATTTCATATATTGATAATATGCTAAATGTAGAATTTCTAAATGTAGAATATAGCCTGCATATAAATATTTGCCATTTATCAATATAGGAGTAGTTGGACGAAAATGCATGGATGTTCATCTCATAGATCGATGAAGTTCAATGAGCTTTATGTGGGGAATGTTTATGGACAAATTGCACTTATAATTAGTTTACACTTTGTAAAAGGGAAACTGTACACTGTCAACACCGGTATTACCTCTCCCACCACGGTTATTCGCCATCCAGAGCCGTAACCAGGATATGGCTAATGTGGCTCCTGCTATAGCAGCCCATTTAACAAAGGCGCTTACGAGAAGCTTGTAAATAATATGGCATTAAAAAATTGATGTGAAGTTTGAATTTTCACACATTTCAGGGTTTCGCAGGTATTTAGTAAGTGAACGATGATTATTTGGGAAGCCAAAACAAATTTTATGGTAAAATATTTTTTTTGTTAATTTTAATTCGAATGCATACTACCATTATTTAGGTTTCTAAATATGTGCAGTATTTTTAGGGTTCTGTAGGTATGACCAAAAAACCCTTATACTGTCATTTTGTCGTCTGTCTGTCTGTCTGTCTGTCTGTTCGGTAAAAATTTTAGCCAAACGGCTAAACCTAGAGAGTTGAAATTTGGTATATGAAAAATACTAAAACATCTAAAAAACATATCCTTCTAAAAATATTAACAAATACGTCACATCGAAAAAAAAAAAATTAAATTCTGAATAGGGTATCAAATGAAAGTCCTTGGTACGTGGATTAACGACCAAATTTTTATTTTTGCAAAACAAATTATTTTGAAGCGATTTTTACCAAAATTGTGGGAAAAAATGTCCCACACCCTGTAGCTCATATGGTTTAAACTAAAAATCTGAAAAAAATTAAATAATGTACATTGGTGTGAACCGGAATAATACAACAGGAATTTTTGATCAGATTATATTTTTGGAAAAAAACGCATTTTTTGTGTTTTTTTTTGCTAATAATGTACAAAAGTTATAGTTATGTAACACGCTCGACTAGAAGGTGTATCCTGGTGTACTGGTTATCGCTTCTTACCCAACAAAATGTGTTCGATCCCTGCGATAGGAGACAATTTTGTTTTTTTTTTGCATTTTTATTCTGTTTAAATTATTGTTTCAAAATTCAAGTTAGATTTTGGCAAATATTGCATTTAATTTTTAAAAGCGTAAATTTAATAACCAGTGGATATTATTCAAATTATAATTTAATTCTATGTTTCAATGTACACGAAATCAGAGGGGAGGAACTAAAAACAACCAATGGAAGCCATAGGCACAATTTTTTAAATTTTAATGAACCTTGCTATATAAAAAAAAATACTGCACATATTTAGAAACCTAAATAATGGTATTAGGCATTCGAATTAAAATTCACAAAAATTAACAAAAAAAATATTTTAACATAAAATTTGTTTTGACATCCCAAATAATCATCATTCACTTACAAAATATCTGCGAAACCCTGAAATGTGTGAAAATTCACACTTCACATCAGTTTTATAATTATTTTGTTTTATTTCTTTGAGACTCAATGATTTTAATTATTTAATTAACCAGCCAAACCTAACCTAGTTAAAAAAAAAAACAAAACAAAACGATTGACAAATTTATAATTTGCTAAAAATCTCTCGCAACACTCACTTTAATTTAAAAAATATGTATTTAACCTAAATTTTGTACACTTATTCTATACTTCTACATATTATATTCCACTTATTAAATTGACCACTAGACACTAAATAATTAACCCTTTATTACAAAATATTTAAACAATTTATGAATGCACAATAATTACTAATATTATTCACATTTTAAATTATTATATTTGAAACATTTTTTATGCATTTTACTGATACAAATGCTTGCAATAAACTAAAATTACTGCATTGTTCAAGTTGGAACACTGGTTCAAACCCAGATTAAGAAAACTGGCAGAGCTCTGTACAGTTTAGAGATTTCCAAGAAAATATACAAATAAGCAATATAATAACACTGCAATTTCTTAACTAAAATATACAGGCTGGTGAACTGACCTGTCGTCCATAGTGATTTAACATGTAAAATAATAAATATGCTATTTCCTAATTCCCTAATCCAGCGTTTCCCAAACTTTTTTGACCGCGACCCGGTTCGAGGTTTTAAAATTTTTCGCGACCCACCTTATGAAAAAAAAACATTTATTTACAAAACAAATTTAATTTTAAAGCAGTAGCTTTTATAGTAATAAATAGTAATAAAGAATATAGTATAGTAATAAAGAGTATAGTATAGCAATAAAGAATATAGTATAGTAATAAAGAGCACAAATACACACTATTCTAGTGATTAACTGACGTAAAAAAATAATATGTACAAAAAAAATCTTTTGTGTTTTTATAATTTTTTTCGCGACCCGGCAAAATTTTTCTGCGACCCGGTGCCGGGTCGCGACCCACACTTTGGGAAACGCTGCGCTACACTATTTGCCGGCAGGGCACATTACAAATATATATAATTACATTTTATTTTTACAGATAACACATGTGCCGCTTTTTACAAAAAGACACCTACTAAAAGTACCGTTGCATATATTTGCCGGTCTCTAGTAATTATCTACTATTATATACACTAATACTCATGCGATTTTATCTAAAGCTCTGTTTGGATAACACAAGTCGCTTATTAAAAATAAATAAACTATTGAAAAAACACGATTGTATTTGGTAAATTAGATATTTTAATTAATTATGAGGTCAATAAACATCCTGTTTTTGCGATATCCGGTGTATGCACATATGCATTTTGAAACAATACACTTTCTACTTTCAGCATACTTTGCATATTGACGCAAAAATGTCCGGTAAATAATTCTGCTGCTGTGGATAATTTATAATGTAAACAAATACATGACCTTAATCTAAATTAAACAATTTTTAGCATGTCAATCTAATACGCTGATATAACAGATAACATATGAAATCTGTTTACTTTGTTTATAACTAAATGTCTGATTAATCAGAAAAGGTTAATACTCGTTGGAAGTTATATACGTCCAAAATATAATCTCAAATCAGGAAAAAATTCATTTGAATTTTCACAGATCGCTATTCAACCAACGAGGGTTGCAACAGAGAGACTGGATGTGTCCATTAATAATCCATTTCATAATTTTATGCCAACCGGCGTAGCGTAGTGGTAACACATGTGCTCTGCGTTGCTAAGATCTCGGATTCGGATCCCGTTGAGGCATGGAATTTTTCACAAATAAAAATTGTCCTGGCTAATAGGGGATACGCATAAAATTTATATTTCCTTAAAACTACATTTTTTTTGATATGTTAATGTTAGTTATGTCACCTTACAAAACAAAAATCACATTTTAATTAATATTATAGCCAAATTTTATAATTAAAATATTGTAAACTTGAAATAAGCCGACCACGGCGCGAAGGTTGCCGAGTAAATACGACTGAGTATGACGTCAAACGACTGGGGTTTGACGTCACAGATACAGCTACAACATAATCTTTACGTGTGTATATTGTATTGTTCGAGAGTTTTGTATTTGTTTTTAAACAATTTTTCACGCATTTATTATTAAAATGGCAGATAAAGATTTTGTTAGGGCTCAGAGTGATAATTTACCCAACATTGATGCATTTATGCACACAACATAAAGTTTACTTTTTTCTGAAATATCGGTTTTATTTCGCCTCATAGCTTTTAGCCACAAATTTCGCCTTTTCTGTTGTTTTTCGACATCAGGTAATGATATAAATTGTTTTTTTGGATTTCTATTTGAACTATTTGTGCACATCGGTACTAAACAATATTTTCGATTATGTTTCGAAGTACTGGGGCCTGGATCTTCCATATTTTATATACTTTAATATAAAATTTAATTCGGTAACATGTATAAATAGTTTTTATAGAATTAAACTTTATTTTAATTAAAATCACTCTAACTTTACATAACCTATAAAAGTTATACAAGCAAATAAGTTCACAACAGACTATGTAGGCTGCACGCTGTACACTGGGTAGGCTGTACGCAGTACATTGGGTAGGCTAGTAGTGTACTGCGTCACTTAGAAGGGGTATGACGTCACACGTCGTTTTCGCGCGCTAAATACATTTATGATTTTTTTAAGCATTCAAATTAAAAAAAAAAATGCAAAACTGTTTTTTATGTTTATATACAACAAGAGGAATATAATAAAAAATTAAAATAAAATCATGCCTATCCCCTATTGCCAAAGCAGCAAAGGCCATTAAAATAAATTTAAAAATAATAATAATAATAATTTTATGTGGGAAGAGTGGAACAAACGAATCATAAAGCCAAATCACGATTACACAGCAACAGTATGAAACAGACGACAATTTCAGAAGTACCTGGGTAAAAAATTCATGGGAAGCTGTAAAAGAAAAGACGATTATAAAGTCTTTTAAGAAATGTGGTAGAAGTAACGCATTGTATAGTATCGAAGATGAGTTGGTTTTTGAAGTAACTGACAATAATTCAGATGAAAATAATACGAACAGTGACATTAATGAGACGAGTGATAGTACAGACAGTGAAGATGAACAGAATGTTGCTGGGAACTGACTGAGTCCAACTCTGATAAATATTCTATTAAAAATTTGCAATATTGCCAAAGTTATGACTGTCATATAAAGTACATGTTGACAAGTTTACTCTATTTGCCCTCTGGCTAAAGTTGTTCAATTGATATTTAATAATAATAATCTATATTGAAGAAGCAAATACATTATTAGATCTATTATTGTCACACTTTTCCAATATCAAACTATTGTGACAGTGATCAACTGTTAATAATTTCACGTGACAATTTCATGCCCACATACGTGCACACGTGCACCCTACGTTCACAACACCACGAAATAATTTCGTAGAAGGGTAAGAATATGATAAAGATAAAATGAGTTACTATCTACAAAGAAATAGTATTTTATTTACCAAGCATTTAATATAGCAATAGGGGATACGCATAAAATTTGTATTTCCTTAAAACTACATTATTTTGATATGTTAATGTTAGTTATGTCACCTAACAAAACAAAAATTACATTTTAATTAATATTATAGCCAAATTTTTGAATTAAAATATTGTAAATTTGAAATAAGCCGACCACGGAGCGAAGGTTGCCGAGTAAAACGACTGAGTATGACGTCAAACGATAGGGGTTTCACATCACAGATACAACTACAACATAATCTTTACACGTGTGTGTATTGTATTGTTCGAGAGTTTTGTATTTGTTTTTAAGCAATTTTTCACGCATTTATTATTAAAATGGCAGATAAAGATTTTGTTAGGGCTCAGAGTGATAATTTACCCAACATTGATGTATTTATGCTCATGGAATATATGAAAAATAATGAATGCTACAGTGCTGAGGAAATACGTGGTGTCAAAGTAATTTTTATTTTATATTCTATAACTTTATGTAAACAAACGCTGCAACTCTGTAAAATGTAAATATTTATGTAATTTAGATGTCAGAATTTTACTACATTGTTTACATGAAGTTACAAAACGTTAGAGGCATAATTGAAATACTGCAATATAAGTTATCTATTTTAATATAAAATTTAATTCGGTAAACATGTATAAATTGTTTTTATAGAATTAAACTTTATTTTAACTAAAATCACTCTAACTTTACATAACCTATGAAAGTTATACAAACAAATAAGTTCACAACAGACTATGTACGCCGGTAAGCTAGTAGTGTCATACGTCAGTTAGAAGGGGTATGACGTCACACGTCGTTTTCGCGCGCTACATACATTTATGATTTTTTTAAGCCTTCAAATTACAAAAAAATAAAATAAAAACTGTTTTTTATGTTTATATGCAACAAGAGGAATATAATAAAAAATAAAAAAAAAATCATGCCTATCCCCTATTATATGCAAGTCAAATACAATATTTTATCTACGACCATCAAATAATAAATGCATTATGTGTCCAACTGTAAATACATAGAGCTGATCATATTACAACAAGTGTAAAAAAATTACGCGCATGCGTAGCCACCAGTCAAAAATTAACGTTTTTTCCATTGCAAATTTTTATTTAGTAAGTTAGTTAATCAGTAAAATGAATACCATGTCTGAAAAGAGGAGAAAGGTAATGCTAACTCAAGATGGACCTAAAAGGGCTAGAATTTCTATCCCCTTGAGAAGAAGAGAGAATTTATTAAACGAATGGAAAATGGGAGAAAACGTCCCGATGTCTGCAGGATAATGAATTTACCGCCTTCAACTGTTACTACCAGTGGCACAACCAGGATTGGGGGGGGGGGGTACGGAAGACAAAAAAAAATGATGATCTAAAGAAAACTCCTCGCTTCTGAAATATAAGTGATGACCAAAAAAAAGGTCTTCACTTGTAAAATACAAATGACGACAAAAAAAAAGGTCCTCATCTCTTTACTTTTAAATAATCCATATATTTACCTAAAACCGTGGTGATAAAAAAATTAAAAAATTGGTATTTCCCTTCTACTTGGGGGGGGGGCAACCGGGTCCCTCCTGGATGCGCCACTGGTTACTACCATTATGAAAAATGCAGATAAAATAAAACAATCTGCTCAGCAAACTACAGAAGTAAACTCTAAGTACGAATCAACGAGTATAAGTATGTACGAGTACGAGTATATAACACACATTATAAGTTAAGTTCATTTTACAACAGTTCGGTTTACACCGGTTCTCCTACGCGGTACATTACAGGATTGGCTCGCTAATTTGGACCAAGCTTAATAGCAGGGCTGGCGCTAGGATTTGCGAGGCCATGTGCCAGAGCAGGCGCGAAGCCATGTGCGAGATTGACAAGAAAAATTTATATTGACGCGGTGGTCAAAAACTACATATACAATTTAGATGGGAGTTTGGGGTACGCGAGTACGCGCGGTTCAAAAAGTTCGCAGCATGCGCGAGGCCTGTTGGGCCGCGAGGCCATGTGCCACTGCACATGCTAGCACATTTCTAGCGCCGGCCATGCTTAATAGTAACAATTCTGGTCTCGTCTGGACATCAGTATAAAATGGTTGGATTAAAAGGATGAACTCCTGCAGTTCTTTGCGGGGTTCCAATCTATGCTGCCATAGATCACCAATGTAGTGCTTAATAATTATTTTGATATCAAATTGTCAACAACCCATGTTCGGATATGAAGTTATGACGTTGGTGAATTTATTTATTGGATTACAGATAAAAATTTAATGAAATAATGTCTGTTAATTTATACATGTGGATATTGAAAATTTATCTGCTTACATATTTATAGAATAACTCACTCATACGTTGTATTTCTGGCCGAAAATTTATTCCAGGATTATTGTAAATGTATTATTTATTATTTTGGTATTATTTAGAAATGCGGACAATTATTTTTCTAGAATTTAATTGAATTTTTATTTCAAAAAATACCTACCAACCAAAATCGAAAAAAAATGAGTTCATTCTATATTCATAGAGACCAGTGATAGCAAACCTTCTGAGCTCAGTGTGTAAAATTTCGGAAAAAAACCTACATAGCCTGTAGATTTTTTTCCGAATTTTTAATTTAAAATTTAAATTTTTGTAAAATTTTTCTAATTTTTTTTATACTTATATGTAACGTTTCCATGGTCATGATAAATAATATCTCTGTTAGAAAATATTAGGCCAAGTTATTTCTATTCTGCTGCTAGAATGTATTTTATACAAGTACTTTATGATGGCGGTCGGTCCTGTGGTGGCCACAGCTGATTTTTATATATTACTCTCCTGTGTTTGGCACAAACGGGAAAATTTTTAGTGCGGAATACATTATCTAATCTGAATAAAAAGATTCCATTCCAGCATGTCAACACTTTATATATCACACCGGCATATTTATAACGACGACCTAATCTACTTTAACTAAATATTAAACTCTACATATTTTTAAAATGTAGGTAGGTACTTACTATCAGTTATATCTCCTACATGAATCTGTTGGTTTTACTTAGAAGTGACAGCCAAATACTACCGCTATAGTTCATTACGTTTCTCATTTGTCAGACAGGATTGGTTGACGCAAATGATTTTTTACTTTATCTTCTTGTTGAAAGCAGTAACGTTGGACGAAACACGGCTATTAGGAAATATGTATAATTTAAACTAAGTTTAGGTACCTATTGGTAAAAATTAAGGTTAATATGTACATGCATTTTTTATTAATTTGTACAACATGTACTCCCTCCGTCCGAAAGTATGGTATACATTTTGATTTTTTTCTTGATCGAAAATATGATATAAATTTACAATTTTATTTAATTCCTCAACTAGGAGAAAAGCCCGTTATTCGACGGGGTAAGAGTAATCACTAAATTAAAAAGAAACTCTCAGTACAAAAATAGAAGAGTGGTGGTTTTTATTGATAAGTCATATGCCTAGCTTTCTTTAAGCCATCTTCGTCACAGATTGCCCAAACAGAAATTAATATGGAGCTACTGCTCATGTTAAACAGCAACTTAGGTTATTCATATTTAATAATTACAGGGAAAAATAACAACAATTCCAAAAAAATTGTGTAAATTTGTTGGCAAGAACACCACAAAACTTGTTTAAAAACTACATCTTTTGTAAAAAAAGATTCCGACTGCTCTAGGAGTATCCCGTTAGTATTCCCGTTGGTTATGCCCTTTACGGCTGAACACTGCATTGGGCAGGTTCACCTTGCGATTTATTAATCATGATCGAAAATGCCAATTTCAGAAAACTAATAACAGAGTCGTATTTAGGAGTCTTGAACACCCCCAGATATTGAATTTCAACGCAATCGAACAAACTTCATTTTTTGTCCCATTAAGATAACATGGGAACTTTTTCGGGTCGCAGTCTCGCCCTCTTTTCGAATTTTCTATTTTTGTCATCCTGAGAATGTTCCCAGGAAACCGGCAAGTACACAAAAATTCTCTGGAAGGACATCTGACAGACACCTCAGCGATTTTATATACAGACGATTCCGCTTAATTGGGCCAACGCTTAATTGGAACAGCCGCTTATTTGGGCCAAATCTCAAAGAACAGAAACCAAACAAAGGAACCAACAGTAAATTTACATGTTTAATTTGGACAACATTCCGCTTAATTGGGACAGTAAATTTAAGATCACAGTACATATTATGCTACACATATACTCAACCAGGAGGCAAAAAAATGTATGGCTGTGTTACAGCGTTATTTTATGCAGGAAGGAAATGAAGGGAGCCCTACATCCGCACTGAATACCTGTGCTGATTTTGTAGAAGTGAAATGTTACAAATCAAAAGACAGACTACACTTAACGCATTTTTGCATTGAATTAAATTATATGTACCTATTTATTATTTTATTTTGGAATTTATTATTATTTTTTTTTTAAAGTTTATATTTTTTGGTTATATGTAATTTATAGTTTTGTCCAAGAGTTTATAAAATAAAATTATTGAAAGAAAATGATGTGTCCCAATTAAGCGGAATCGACTGTATATAGATGTGCATTATTATATTAGTATTTCAATTTCGCAGCCTAGGATATCGTGGATTGTGGGAGGACTATGGGAGTGGAACACTCAAATTTAACATTTCTATTCAAACTAACATGCTGTTAAGACGTGCTACAAACTATATACTCAAATATTCATTATTTAATATTTTATTTATTACATTAAAAATGTATATTAGACAGATTACAATTCGCTGTAAATTTGTTAGTTTTGAAAAAGATACTTTTTATCTGTATACCTTTAAGTATTCTACTTGTTTTTTATGCGTTATGATAGTGCTTTACATTATTTTAACAGCAACTGATATTTTATTTTCGCTATTGTGAAACACGACACTATACAACTATTGGAAAAACACACCGCAACCTTATGTTTATAATCAAGACAATCTAGTCTATATTCAGCAGCGAAAATCGGTTATTTTCTGCGTAATTTCTTTATTCCAATATTTGATTGAAACGTTTAAATCATGACTATTATAAATATTTATATCTATAATAGATTACTTTGAAGTTTACCTGTTATTATTAAATTTGATATTAAAAAGAAGAGTAAATACAAATTAATTATCCTGAAAATAAAGTATACGGCAAACTAATATAGATTGCAAGGACTTATATCATGGTGTTTGTACTTTAGCTGGAGGTACATGACGCATTTGACCATAATCGTATACATACACATATATGACATTACTTATTTAAGATGAAATAAAACTCAAACCTCTTTTTTGGACACCATCTCTACTATAGGGATTTGCAGCTAAGCACCCTACCATCTGGTGAGCGTTTCATGAACTTGTGTACATCAGATAACATTTCGTTTTGTGTATTGGTTTTGTATGAAGTTTGTTTTTAAAGTTTTATTATAATCATTGAAAAATGTATAATACATTTTGTTGTGTGCCTATGTGCAATTCATTGAAAAGAAGAAACCCGGAAATATCGTTTCATTTGTTTCCACTAATATCAGACACCGTACGGTTCGAAACAAAATTGGGAAAGCAAGAGGTTAGGAATCGACGCGATGTTTAGATAAACAATTTAAAAATTGGAAAAAAAGTGAGCCCTTATATCAAAGTTTGCTCATTACATTTTAATGATAGTGACTACAAAAAATATTTGCAATTTTGTATTTATTATCGCATATCTTGAAAATTCCTGTTATTGTGTGTGGGTTTGTAATGCACAAGTTTGTAGGCATAATGCATAAATCTTTATGAACTCTCTCTTTTTTTCAGTGACTCCACACAATATTATATGCCCAGCATTGTAGATTTCTACCCCTTGGTAAACAACAAGGGAATTATTATTTCCCCCAATATAGTTAAAATAATCGACAATGGAAAACCGCCATAACTTAAAACCAGATCACAAAATGTAGTATTTTAGATGTTTACAAGTAATGTCACTTCACAAAATCAGAAAATCCCAAACAATTATTTATTTTTTGTCGTTTTTTGATACACTTTTCGCTATTATTTACTAGTAAATGTCAAGTGGTATCTGATTTAGAATGGTTTAAAAAAAATCCGCGTGGCGCTACGATCTTAAAATTTTTCCCCTATAGGCACACAACGTTTCACTAAATAATATTTGACTAAAATATATTAAAATGACCAAATTATTTAAATTCATTTTTTGGGATTTTGGGATTATTTTTCATTAATTTGCTTTTGTAAGTTTCTCCATGTACAGTAAGCACCAATGTTTAAAATTAATCTAATGAACGGGAAATTCAAATAACTTTCAGTTAGTTACGAACGTTTTATATTTGTAGCGTGATTGTACTGTGCAGCTTGTACATACATATATATAAATGCACAACTGCAATAAATGCATCTGTAATTTGTTCCACTGTTCTATTTTCTATACATTTCAAATTACGTACATACATATTAACATAATTATCAATTCGTTACTCCACTTTTCAACAAATTGCGTTTGTGCAATCATAGAAAATTTTACTTTTACTTTTCATTTCATTTAAATTAGAATATTCCATACGGCAATAACGAGATAAGTATATATTAGATGCCCATTTGGGGAGGGGGGGCTGACAGGCATGAGCAATAAAAAAAAAATCAGCTATTGCCACCACAGGACCAACCGCCATCATAAAGTACTTGTGCAAAATACATTCCAGCAGCAGAGTAGAAATAACTTGGCCTAATATTTTTTAACAGAGATATTATTTATCATGACCATGGAAACGTTACATATAAGTATGAAAAAATTTAGACTTTTTCGTTTTATCAAAAAACGTCACAAATAAAAGTTGTTATTTATTGCTTTTATAGCAACTTTTGTTAAATAAATTTTTGCGATATATTTTTCTGTTAATTATTCGCAAAAATCTTAAAATCGACACGAGTAAACTTTCATTTCTGGTCAACCGATTTTTACCAAAAGTTGATCAACTCGTGCCATTGATGGCAGAAGCTTAAATATGAAGTTTCATAAAAATCCTTTTAGCAAAATTTGCTCTGCACGTGTACACAGACAGACAGACAGACAGACAGACAGACAGACGGACGGACAGACGGACGGACGGACGGACGGATAGACGGACAGACGGACTGACAGACATCATGCTAAAAATAGTTAAAACGTTATGTAGGGACCTCAATTCGTGGAGATCCATCGAAATCCCGAAATGTCAAAATCGGTATGATCACAATACCTCCCTTATATATGTTGGTGGTCGGTAAAAAATTAGCGTTATAAATTTCTTCTTCTATGACTACGTAGCTGTGCGGCGAAATTTTTCTTCTTTTTCAAAATATCTAAACGTTTAATAATGTAATGCATAGAACAGATCGTTATATACTGTACCAGTCTAAAGTATTTTTACTTTATATTTAAAATTCCAAGTTCCAATTCCAAATTCTACTTAAAAAATCGTTTTGCCCCCTGGAAAATATTCTGCGTACACCCCTGCCTAAATACCTGTTCTACATTAACATCACCAACATCAATCAAAAATAATAACAGACTTATAACATCTTGTTATTTTAAAATTACACCAACGCATAAAATTCCTTACCTAGAGAAGACATGTTGTGGTTCCTTTCCACCTACGGATAACTTAAGAGTCTTCTGGAACCCACTGAATATGCCACTGTTTGACCTTGGCTCCTCTTTGTCCGCCTTGGGTTCCCCCGTCCTAGGGGCAACGACCCCCCGAGGGGTTGCGTCACCCAACAAACGATCCCAGGGACGTGGAGTTACCAAGTCACCATTTGTAATCACTTCACCAGCCATTTTAAAATTATCAAAATTATTTTTTACGTTTATATTTTAAATATTTCACCATTTTCAATTTTATTTTCTCACTAAATGTTTGCTTAAAGCACTTATTTAAGTATTTTTTTGTTTTAGTTTATTTGTTCTTTTGTACTAGATATATCACATTTCATTGCACTGTTGATTGTTTTTGCTATTGATAAATTGACATAAAAAGTAGACATTGTTTATTGTTTATATAATTTTTAAATAAGTTTTTAAAGTGTCTGCGTGGTTATGTTTACTTCTTCACTAAAATGTATAATGTTTAGCAATAATTAAAAATAGCATATCAGAAAAACCACATGTATTTAACCGCAAAAATAAAATTTATGGAGGAATAATGCGATGTTTCAATGCTTATTAATAAAATTTAAAAAGCTTAATAGAAAATTAATTAAAATTATGTTTTGGTAAAATTTAAATTATTTCTCTTATGACTGAACAAATTTACATTTTTAGACCGGGAGCTCATGACAGTTTTTGGTCTCCGATTTCATACATGATGCCTTTTGGAGGAGAGAATATTTACCCTGTGACAACAAAAATGGAATTTTACTAAACCTCTGCACGCTTTCCGGTCATAGGGAAAATTGCATTTCCACTTGCACAAAATTTTTGTGTTTTTCTCTGATTTAATATTGCTTGCCCTTTTGTCAAAAGAAAGTTATAACAAATTTAAAGTCTTTTAAATATATGCATGCGATTCGGAGGGTCCCAAAGGGCTCAAACGGTCATGTGATCTTGTAATAAAAAAATATGATTTTCCGCGTTTTCATACAGCATGCCTATAATTAAAAGACTTTAAATTTGTTATAACTTTCTTTTGACAAAAGGGCAAGCAATATTAAATCAGAGAAAAACACAAAAATTTTGTGCAAATGGAAATGCAATTTTCCCTATGACCGGAAAGCGTGCAGAGGTTTAGTACCATCCCTTTTTTGTTGTCACAGGGTAAATATTCTCTCCTCCAAAAGGCATGCTGTATGAAATCGGAGACCAAAAATGTCATGAGC
Source organism: Liopterus haemorrhoidalis (assembly GCA_963971575.1). Lineage (NCBI taxonomy): Eukaryota > Metazoa > Arthropoda > Insecta > Coleoptera > Dytiscidae > Liopterus > Liopterus haemorrhoidalis. Next base: position 952,528 of record OZ020613.1, read on the forward strand.
TCCCGGTCTATTTGCTTTTTAAAAATAAAACACATTTTTATTATATTTTCGTTTGTAAAGTATTAAAAAATTGATGTGAAGTGCGGATTTTCACACATTTTAGGGTTTTGTAGGTATTTAATAAGTGTAAGAAGCCAACATAATACTGGATGTCTAAGACCGACCGCCATCACATAGTATTTGTATAAAATACATTTCAGCAGCAGAGTAGAAATAATTTGGCCTAATATTTTCTAACAGGTATATTATTTATCATGACCATGGAAACGTTACATATAAGTATGAAAAAATCAGCTATGGCCACCACAGGACCGACCGCCGTCACAAAGTACTTGTATAAAATACATTCTAGCAGCAGAGTAGAAATAACTTGGTCTAATATTTTCTAACAGATATATTATTTATCATGACCATGGAAACGTTACATATAAGTATGAAAAAATCAGCTATGGCCACCACAGGACCGACCGCCGTCACAAAGTACTTGTATAAAATACATTCTAGCAGCAGAGTAGAAATAACTTGGTCTAATATTTTCTAACAGATATATTATTTATCATGACCATGGAAACGTTACATATAAGTATGAAAAAATCAGCTATGGCCACCACAGGACCGACCGCCGTCACAAAGTACTTGTATAAAATACATTCTAGCAGCAGAGTAGAAATAACTTGGTCTAATATTTTCTAACAGATATATTATTTATCATGACCATGGAAACGTTACATATAAGTATGAAAAAATTGAAATTTTTCGTTTTATCGGACGGACGGACGGACGGACAGACGGACTGACAGACCGACAGACATCATGCTAAAAATATTGAAAACGTTATGTAGGGACCTCAATTCGTGGAGATCCATCAAAATCTGGAAATGTCAAAATCGGTATGACCACAATATCTCCCTTATATATGTTGGCGGTCGGTAAAAAAGGGTGCTGGAATGATTGTTGCGCCCTTACCAATATTGCGCCCGAAGCGAGAAGCCCGAAGGTAAAAATAGATGCTTAGAAATAATTTCAAAATTTTTTCAATTTTTTTTCGTTTTATCAAAATATGTCTCCAATAAAAGATGTTAGTTACTGCTTTTATAGCAACTTTTGTTTAATAAATTTTTTCGAAATATTTTTCTTTTTGCTCAATATTCACAAAAATCTTAAAATCGACCCGAATAAGCTCCCATTTCTAGTCAACCGATTTTTACCAAAAGTTGATCAACTCGTGCCATTGATGGCAAAAGCTTAAATATGAAGTTTTATAAAAATCCTTTTAGCCGATTTTGCTCTGCACGTGTACACAGACAGACGGGCGGACAGGCAGACAGACAGACAGACAGACAGACAGACAGACAGACAGACAGACAGACAGACAGACAGACAGACGGACAGACGGACAGACAGACCGACAGACATCATGCTAAAAATAGTCAAAACGTTATGTACGGACCTCAATTCGTGGAGATCCATCGAAATCTCGAAATGTCAAAATCGGTATGATCACAATACCTCCCTTATATATGTTGGCGGTCGGTAAAAATATTGGGCCAAATTATTTCTTCTCTGCTGCTAGAATGTATTTTATACAAGTACATTGGGATGCCAGTCGGTCCTGTGGTGGCCACAGCTGATTTTTTATTTAAACAATTATATTTTTATGTAAAAAACAAATATTCCTAAATCTATTGTGGCGGAGCCAGAAATTTTATGATGTATCTTATATCTTCAGAAATAGAAATCTTTGTTATAAAATGTCTATAAAATAAACAATAAACGTATTTAAAGTGATTTCAAAGAATTTTCGTAAATAGACATGAGATGTTGTTGGGACTTAATAGAAGATTAGTACTTAGAATGCAAGGAGAGACGTAAATCATATAAGACATTTATACATAAATAATAAACTTTTGATCATTTTAATGACGTATTTTCTCATTTTGAGGTCGCGTTCAAATCATAGAATTAGATGTTTGGAATGTGTCATTCTAAACAAAAATAACTATGTTCAAGAAGGTTCTAGATTAAAAGATCTATAATAGTCCAGAGTTGGTTAATACCCTTTTCACACTAGAACTTTAAGAGGAGTGAACTTAAAGTTCACCGATGTTTAACATCGGTATGCTTTCACACTTGATGTTTAAATCTCTGGTGCTGTCATCAGCTACAGTAATTTTGTCCTTAAGTTACCGTCATGAAATTACCAGTTTTGAACTGTCTGCGCAGATGCACATTTTGAATTATTATAAACAAATATGGATATTTCATTTCATTCTACAATAAAGACACTACAATAAAGAATATATTACACCTGTATGAACATGTAAGTCGATACATTTTATCTCAATTATTGTAGCTCTGTATTTTATTAAACACAATATTAAAATATATAACTTATTATAACAATAAGTATAAACTTCTTATAACGTCGATATAATACAATATTCTTGTTTATGATAATATAAAATGTTGACAGCACAAATTCAAGGAGTATTTTTTTATAATAAAAATATAATAAAAAATTAAGTTGGCAATGCGGACGATGTTTAAGACGCAGATCTCTGTCTTAAACATCGCTTGTATTTAGACGAGGCCATACGGTTTTACATTAGCGTTTAAAGACACATTCACTTTAACATCCGATCTTAAAGTTCTAGTGTGAAAAGGGTATTAGTCAGTGTTTCTCAAAGGGTGTGCCACGGCGCATTAGCATGCTGCAAAATTTTCCAAGTGTGCTGCGAAAGTTTAAAAAAAACTACTAAAACCATGAAGTGCGGGTACTCCAGCTAGTAAAAAATTCTCTAGCATGAATTCTGTTTCCAAAGGGAACAAATATCTTCATATCTATATACATATGCCCAGTGGCGCCGTGTACACAGACAGTTCACGTCAATTCACGTGTACACAGACAGACGGACAGACGGACAGACAGACGGACAGACAGACGGACAGACAGACAGACGGACGGACAGACAGACCAACAGACATCATGCTAAAATTAGTCAAAACGTTATGTAGGGACCTCAATTCGTGGAGATCCATCGAAATCTCTTATATATGTTGGCGGTCGGTAAAAATGTGATAGACCGTTGAAAACTATTTTAAAAATATCAGTATAAGTAAACATGTTTAGAAAAATGAATATTAATAAGTAGAGCATTAATAACTTTAAATATTTAATATACAATGCACATGGACGCCGCAAATTTTTTTCATAGGGGAGGGACATATGGAGATATATTTTTGAAAACAGTTATAGTAGAAGAATTGAGAAGGAGGGATAAAGAGGTACAGGAGCAGGAAAAAACAGACAAAATAGACATATCGCGGAGTGTTAAAAGATATAAAGAGATAAGAGTGATAGAAATGCCAAGATACTTGAAGGGGAAAAGAGGAAGATCAAGGTAAAAATTATTTGATATGTGTCCCCAAAGCGCGAACTCTAGGACACAAAGAATTAAGACAGGTGAAATAAACATATTTAACATTCAACATAAGCCAAATGATGTAAAATTTACTACCAATAAAAAAATCTTTTGACGTAGTTTTTGAAAAAATGATAGTCAAAATTTTCTAATCATTGTTGACGTTGGCTAACAACATAATAAACTAAATATAACTACAAAGAAAATCTATAATATCACAGAAATAAAATTTTGTTTACATTTATAACCAGAGGGTAAAGGCACACATGAAAGTTATTTTTCAAGGAGTATGCCAAATTAAAAATAAACCAATCGGCAGACCATTTCCACTAATAATATATCGCCAAAACCATTGTATAATTAGAGAGATTTATTTATATAATTAAAGCTAAAAATATGGAAACAATTAATTGATGACGTAATATTTATTGGACATTCTATATTTTACAAATAACATTTATGTGGATTATTTTTCTTCTTAAATGGAAACAATTAGTCCAAAAATAGTGTGTTAACAATGGTAAACTGACCTAATTTCATAAATCTGGGGGGGGATGTATATAGTGGATGTTATTAAAAAGCTCATAAGTTATTTTTAATGTATTCTAAAAATAAATTAGATTATGAAAACAAAAAGAAAAAGTCTGTTCTTCTAATTTTAGACTCATGAACTTTTCAGCTTATATCGCTGATATTTCTACAAAAAAAATTGATGTGAAGTGTGAATCTTCACACATTTCAGGGTTTTGCAGGTATTTAGTAAGTGAATGATGATTATTTTGGATGCGAAAACAAATTTTATATTAAAATATTTTTTTTGTTAATTTTAATTCGAACGCCTAATACCATTATTTAGGTTTCTAAATATGTGCAGTATTTTTTTTATATATAGCAACGTTCATTAAGAATTTTAAAAATTGCGCCTATGGCTTCCATTGGTTGTTATAAGTTCCGCCCCTCTGATTTCGTGTACATTGAAACAGAATTAAATTATAATTTAAACAATTTCCACTGGCTATTAAATTTACACTTTTAAAAATTAAATGCAACATTTGCCAAAATATAACTATAATTTTGAAAAAATAATTTAAACAATATAAAAATTAAAAAAAAAAACAAAAAATAATATAGTCTCTTCTCACAGGGTTCGATCCCTTTCGGATCGGGTTACTTGGGTGAAAAATCAGCGTCAAAAACCACTAGACCAGCATACACGTTACAGTGTGGCGTGTTAAAAAGCTATAACTTGTGTACATTATTAGCCAAAAATCACAAAAAATGTGTTTTTTTCCAAAAACCTAATCTGATCAAAAATTCCTGTTGAACTATTCCGGTTCACACCAATGTACATTACTTAGAATTTTTTCAGATTTTTAGTTTAAACCATCTGGGCTACAAGGGTGTGGGACAAAAAAAAATTTTGCACAATTTTGGCAAAAAACGCTTCAAAATAATTTATTTTGCAAAAATAAAAATTTGATCGTTAATCCACGTACCAAGGGCTTTCATTTGATACCCTACTCAGAATTATAAAAAAATATTTTTTTTTCGATGAGCACATATTTGTTTATATTTTTAGGGGGATATGTTTTAGTATTTTTCCTATGTGCGGGTCAAAGAGTTGTATAAGCATGCCAAATTTCAACTCTCTAGGTTTAGCCGTTTGGCTACAATTTTTGCCGAACAGACAGACAGACAGACAGACAGACAGACAGACAGACAGACAGACAGACAGACAGACAGACAGACAGACAGACAGACAGACAGACAGACAGACAGACAGACAGACAGACAGACAGACAGACAGACAGACAGACAGACAGACAGACAGACAGACAGACAGACAGACAGACAGACAGACAGACAGACAGACAGACGACAAAATGACGGTATAAGGGTTTTTTGGTCATACCTACAAAACCCTAAAAAGAACTTTTTTAAGCAGATCAATGGACAAATAATTTTTTATAAATTTCTTAATTACAGAAATTGCAAAATTTCCATCCCCTCTGGTGATTCTTCTTTCGACAGTGACCCAAATATATGCTGAATGGTTATGAGTCGATGCTTAGAAAACAACATATGACAAACAAGAGCTCTGGTTTTGAATGATGCTTTCATGTAATTGAATACTAAAATCTTAAACAAAGAAACCCGTTTGGTTCTGCTTTAATAAATGTATCAATGTAATAAGACGTAGAAGACAAACAACTGCTTACAAATAATGTAGGAAATTAAATTCATTCATAATACAATTTCAGAAAAACTATAGAACACAATAACAGAAATCTGATTCTACATCCAGCTCGTGGACATTTTTTAATATTTATTAATCCTTTAAATACAGGACTGCATGTAGGATATGTCAGTACATGAATTTATAATTTTACACAGATTTTGATAAGTAAAACAAGTTATACAATTGATAAAACAATAAAATCATACATTAAATTACCCAAAATCAATGTTCCCCATTTACATGACTACACCTGTCCTTACAAAATTTTAAGAATTCCTTCATTGAATATACACAATGCTCTATAAGAAATACCTTAATCTTCCGCTTAAATACAGCAAACTGCTTTTCATTTCTGACATGGAATGGCAGTGAATTAAATAATTTAATACCAGTTTTGGGTGATTTTTTTGTCAGTTCCAGCATGTTTGCTGGAGTTCTGAAACAATCTTTTCCTCTGGTGTTATATGAATGCTGGTTCAAATGGCGAGCAAAGTATATTTGATTTTTAAATACATAGACCAGCAACTCTAAGATGTAAATACCAGGAACTGTTAATAATTTGTATTTTACAAAAAGAGGTCTGCATGATTCAGTGCGTCTTTTGTTTGCTATACAACGTATTATTCTTTTCTGGGAAATAAATATGTTTTCTAGTATAAAATTGCACAACTTATCAATATTTCTATCAGATTCACGTAGGTGTAACAGGTACCAATTATTATTATTATTAGCCTGAAACTTGGCCAAATAAAACTTTATCTCTCTTCTGTAATCAAAAATAAAGCAACACAAATAGAATATTTGAGTTTACAGCCCCCATCTTGGCCAAGTCTCTTGGCATTATATGAAAGAAAATAGTTTTCTAAATATGATTTATTGACAATAATCAATTAAAAATTAAGTATAAACATCATAGTAATTGTCTTTGAAGTAAACAAAGCAATAATGTTTATTGTTTATGTTCATTGCATCTTAACGGTAAGTTGTAGGCACCGCAAAATATGTAGGCAGCAGGGGGGGGGGGGGTACCGCGAGGATACCGCCGCTCGGTTGCCCAGATCACATTGCCGCCCCCAAAATAATTGTGAATTTTCACATTTTTCAGGGTTTTGTAGATATTTAATAAATGTAATAAACCACCAGAATACTTACTACAATCAGAGCCGTAGTAAAGGGGGGGGGGGGCGGAAGGGACGACGGTCCCGGGCGCACTAAGGGACAAGAAGCGCTGACGGGCTTGATTAATGGGCGCCATTGCGAAGGCGAAGTCATTTTTGTTTTGCTGATCACTTGGATTTTGAGAGGTGAGACCTTTTTTTTGCTCATCACTTAGATTTTGGGATATGAGGACCTTTGTTTTTGCTTATCACTTAGATTTTGGGAGATGAGGACCTTTTTTTTGCTCATCACTTGGTTTTTGAGAGGTGAGAACCTTTTTGTTTTTGTTTATCACTTGGATTTTGGGAGGTGAGGACATTTAATTTATTTACCAAGGGCGTCAAAAATACGGCTCTGCCCCTAGCGCAATTTTTCCTTACTGCGGCTCTGACTACAATATATTTTCCTGAGCTGACTTGAGGTTAAAATTTTTTGATTCCTCGTAATTTATATAGTCAAAAAAAATAAATAAATAAAATAAGCTGTTAGTTATTGCTTTTATAGCAACTTTTGTTAAATAAATTTTTTCGAAATATTTCTCTGTTGTGAAATATTCGCAAAAATCTTAAAACCGACACGAGTAAACTCCCATTTCTAGTTAACCGATTTTAACCAAAAGTTGATCAACTCGTGCCATTGATGTCAAAAGCTTAAATATGAAGTTTCATCAAAATCCTTTCAGCCGAATTTGTTCTGCACGTGTACACGAACCGACAGACTGACAGACATCATGCTAAAAATAGTCAAAACGTCAAAGCAACTTTTGAGGGCCCCCGCTAGCGCCGCCACTGTTTCCGACTACGTAATTTCCACTGACGCTGTAGTAGTAATAGTAATTTTACTATTAGAGACAGATGTATTGATTATTTCAAAATAAAGTTTGCAAACTCTTTGACTGGGCGCCACAAATTACACGGAATAAAAAGGAATATCAACGACACAACTGTTGCATGTTCAACTACTATAAATTTATAATTCGTTTCGGAATAAATTTTATATAACGTATTAGAATAATACAAAAAAAAAAGAATACCGTCTCCTCGGTAAACAAGTATACAGTGTAACAGCGAAATAGGAAACCGCTATTATTTTCTTTATGATGAGACATACATAAAATACTAAATAACAGAGTTGTAGGAGACTAAGGGGCTGGCTTGCAACCGGGGGGGGGGGCGAGCTTGCCTCCTCCAAGAGCTCAAGAACACGTGGTTTTAAGGTGTACACTAGAATATTAGAAAAAATCAGCTGTGGCCACCACAGGACCAACCGCCATCACAAAGTACTTGTATATAATACATTCTAGCAGCAGTCTCAAATAAAAGTTGTTAGTTATTGCTTTTATAGCAATTTTTGTTAAATACTTTTTTTCAAAATATCTCTGTTGTGAAATATTCGCAAAAATCTTAAAATCGACACGAGTAAACTCCATTTTTAGTTAACGGCCAAAAACCCAGAAACGGCTCAGAAACCAGAAACCACAAACGAGAAGAAACCATCCAGAATCCAGAAATTTATAATTAGTAAAAAAATTATAAAAAATGATAAAAAAATTATCTTATTTTTCGGACCATAAGACGCACTCCCAATTTATGAGACAATTTTTAGAAAAAATATTTATTATTACGATAAGGTGGTCACCATGGCGTAGTGGTTAGTGTAGCGATGTCTGGCTTCTAGATCATGAGGGCTCGGGTTCGGATCCCGGTTATGGCATGGGTTTTTCAAAAATAAATGCATCTACTGGATAATGGCCTTAGTAGCTAAGTCCAAAAATAAAGAAAAATAAATAAAAAAATAAATAAATAAATAACTTGTACCAGCAACATTCTGTTCATCTTCACTCTCTGTACTATCACTCGTCTCGTTAATGTCACTGTTCGTATTATTTTCGTCTGAACTATTGTCAATCTCTTCAAAAACTAAGTCATCTTCGATACTATCCAATGCGTTGCTTATACTAAATTTATTAAAAGACTTTATATTCGTCTTTTTTTTTCAACGATCAGCGCGTTTTAAAACATCCTCGTCAAAGAAGAAAAGGATAGTGTTACCTTCGGACCATAAGACCTTAATTTTAAGTCGATTTTCTGTGTAAAACGTTCCAAAAAATACGGTATATTAAGCAAAAATATGTAAAACAAATTCAAGAGAATCAAAAAGTAAAACCATGCAGACACTAAAAAACTTTGATTTTATCAAAACGTTGCTATTTTCCGGAATTAAATATAAACAATACTTAATCCAAATATTTATAAATTCTTAAATTTATGCATTAATTGTAATTAATTTTAAATAGACAATCTTTTGTGTACAAAAATAAATTTTTATGTAATCATTTCAAATTAAATTCCGATAAAAATAGATCAATTTTGTTTATAAACCTATAAATAAACTCACTTTTAATTAAAATATATTTAAAAAAAAATTCTTACTTCGAAAATAAAACCATATATTCACAGTTCACCACCACAAAAACACTAGACACTAATTTTCACTTAAAATACACTTTTTTCTCCCGATTTGTATTTGTAAAACACGTGGTATGAGAAGCACATGGTCCAGAATTACAGCATGACACTGAGAACCGAACTGATTACGAGATGGGTAAAAGGCAATGTGGAAACAAAAGCGACTAATCTAAAAGTTGACGGTAGGCCGTGCAAATGTAGTGTACAGCGGTGTTGAGTTTAGCCTGTATTTGTGGCGAGAGAGATGGGGAACTCCAACAGACTGCAGCGGTACCGTAAACTTACAGGATAGGACTCAGCAAAAAACTTCATGAATCATTTCACTGAAAAATTAAGGGTCGGTTTACACGTGTTTAGTAACTAAATCAATTAACTAAAAATTAGTCCGCTAGAAATCGATTTTTACAGAATCGAATCCGGTTCTGAGGTTACCTAATACCATTTTCACACTAGAACTTTAAGATCTGATGTTAAAGTGAATGTATCTTTAAACGCTAATGTGAAACCGTATGGCCTCGTCCAAATACAAGCGATGTTTAAGACAGAGATCTGCGTCTTAAACATCGTCCGCATTGCCAACATAATTTCTATTATAAAAAAATACTCTTTCAATTTGTGCTGTCAACATTTTATATTATCATAAACAAGAATACTGTATTATATCGACGTTATAAGAAGTTTATAATTATTGTTATAATAAAATTATTTATTTTAATAATGTGTTTAATAAAATTCAGAGCTACAATAATTGAGATAAAATGTATCAACTTACATGTTAATACAGGTGTAATATATTCTTTATTGTAGTGTCTTTATTGTAGAATGAAATGAAATATCCATATTTGTTTATAATAATTCAAAACATGCGTCTGCGCAGACAGTTCAAAACTGGTAATTTCATGACGGTAACTTAAGGACAAAATTACTGTAGCTGATGACAGCACCGGAGATTTAAACATCAAGTGTGAAAGCAAACCGATGTTAAACATCGGTGAACTTTAAGTTCACTCGTCTTAAAGTTCTAGTGTGAAAAGGGTATTGGTGCGTTCGGCATAACTGCGCAGTGTTAACTCTGTGTCGCAGTGGCGCACGCAGGATATGGGAGTGGGGGGGGGCGAAGACAAAAAAAAGTGATGATAAAAAAGTTATCTAAAAAAGAAGCTCTTCGCTTCTGAAATACAAGTGATGACCAAAAAAAATGTCCTCACTTCTAAAATACAAGTTAGGACCTAAAAAAAAGGTCCTCATCTCTTTACATTTAAATCTATATCCATTTATTTACCTAAAACCAGGGCTTCGAACCGTTATTTTTTTCGTTTCGGTTCAATTAAAAAAATGTATATCAGTTCGGTTCCGGTTTTCATTCCGGCAAAAATAACGGTGTTTTTCGGTTTTCGGTTCAGTTCCGAGTGATAAATTTACCTTTCCAGAAAATTGCGGTGTTTTTATATAATAATTAGCCAACTAATAGCCTGCCATGCCCTAATTAACAGGCAATTTTTTAATTGATCTCTCACATATTATATTTGCGCAATGGGAAATTGTTGGCCCATAACAGAGAAAAGAACTAAATCAATTTTTTCCTTCGTACGCTACTGTGTATTTTAATATTTTTATTAAATGACATATTGGAAGGTCCAACAAAAATCACACGATTTTTTATAAATTGGATCATGACTAAGGGTTGCTGCTTATTCATCAATCACCGGAATGAATCATGGTCATACATAATGGTCCAGCATAAAACAATTACCATTAATACAATATATAACATTTACACCTACAATTGCTTATTTTGTAAGACTTCTCTTTTAATTACGGTCTGTCATTGGATAAAAGAATGATGTATACCTATGTAAAATATATTCAAGTAACGTTGTGAGTCAAAATATGGAATTAACCAAAGAGCATTTTCGAATCATGGTTTATTATGATTTTAAAAAGGTTTAAACGCTTGCGAGTGCATAGAAAGTTTAGACTGAGTTTTTAGTACATAAGTAGCTTCTTTGGCTACAATTTACCGCTGATATAAAGAATTTGCTTATTACCGCAGAAAAACATTGCTACTGTTAAGAAAATAATTGAAGAATATAAGCGAATTTTAATCTATACCCAGCAAATATTCAACTAACGGCCGAATGCCGGCTAACTGCTTTTATGCTGGTAAATTACTGGCACCAAAAGTAAGTGCAACGCCAGTATTAATAATGTACTTCACATTTGTATTTCGCATTCCGCCTATACGAAGTACTTTACCAGCATTTTATAAGCACTCTTCTTCACTCATACTTTTTACTTAAAACCATCAGAAATAAATCTTGCAACTAATGCGATTATTTTGCACTTTACCGTTGCTGGGCCGGCAACTGATACATCAATGAGCCAGTAATGGCCACGGGGACACCGGGGTACTGGCCCATTAATTTCAATGCCGGGAAGTATGTGCTTTACCAATACTGGCCCGTATAAAAATGTTTGCTGGGTAGGTTATTTAAATTTGGACTTCTTAACGAGCGTCTCGTCTCAAGTTCTAGGGCAAATTATAAAATTTAACATTACTAAAATATGGATCGGAGTATGTTTTTGTGTTAATATTCCATATAAATTTTACAATAAATGTGAAAAAATTTCAATCAAAAACGATCTGACACTCTATAAAAGGGGGTAAAATTCATCTTGCCTCTTCTTGTCAACGTCTATCGTTGGTAATACCTATATGTATGCCGTAAGAGATAATTCAGTTTATCGTGTTTTCGCATGCATAATATATTATAAAAATGTTTTATTTAGGTAATATTTTATGGACTTTACCTTCCGAAAAATATGGAAAATTATTCAAATAAAGAAAAATAAAATATATTGTTCATTACTTGTGAGTGAGCTCGTAAAAATTTATATAGATTATCTACGTGAACAAAAAACACATGTATTACCGATATTCATGTATTATAGTCATTCTTGGTAGTCAAGTAGTAGTCATTCTTGTGACCATCAGTCCGCATCACGCTGCCGAAGGACCAGCCCAGCTGTTGAAGTCACCAAGACGAGATGTGAGTTGTCTACAGGGCTTCTCCACGTGTTCGCCTCGTGCGGATACCTGGGGTGGTTCGACCGAACCTGGAGAAGCCAGGGCAAGAACGAGACATCAGCTTCTAACGGACAACGCCAGTAGCCATTCTGAAAAACAATTATATTCTGATGTAAATTAATATTATATAATAAATTTTGTAGAAAAGATTTCGTTCTTAACTTCACCCCGTTACAATATGCTAATGTACACGATAAAGATACTAGTAGCATGTTATAGAGGTACATAGGTAGAATTGATTGTGAAGTGTCGCATTTCCTGCTGCTTGCTGAAAGGACAATAGAGTCGTTTAGTTGCAACTCACACGCCGCACGTATTTGTGTACGTAGATAACATTAAAATGGCATCAATAATACCGCTAAAGGGCGAGTTATGCAACTGTAATACCTACTTACTAAGATCTGTCTTGGTCTAAGTATAATGACCGCGTAATACTATGACGTAAGTCGCCATCATTTGCTGTTGTTACATTAATTTTTATCCCTGCCAGACTCCTTCCACATTCTTTTTATTTTTTTATTTTTTTTACAATTTATAATCGTAATACGTTAACAAGATTTTAAATATAATAAGTTACATATAAGTATGAAAAAATGAGATGATTTGATTATTATTCTGTGATAGTCAAAATAGATTTTTACCAACCGCCAACATAGGTATATGGGGAGGTATTGTGATTAGAGATGGGTCGTTCATGAATGAACCGGCTCACTGAGCCGGGTCAGTACACTGACCGAAGTGACGCGGATCACCAAATTGAAATGAGCCGGCTCACGGCTCACTGTATAGTTTCAAGGATACGATTGGTCGGGCGATTGTGAGCTGTGACCGGAGTGATCCGGATCTGGATCAATGTCATGTTGAACATCGCGAGAAATCGGCTTGTAATGTATTACCATAAAGTGTATTTTGTCATCAATTTGTAGGACAGTTTATTTGAAACTAATAGGCTTATTCTGTATTTTCTTACAACCATACTATATAAAAATATTAAAAATATTGCCCAAATCTCAGATCTCCGATTTATAAGGGCAATAAACATCGCCATAAACTTAACACATCTGGTTTAAAATACAGTAGCTACATAAAGTGAATTGTTTGTTTCAAAAATGTTCAATTCTATAAATTTTTATTTATCTAACTTGTTCATATAATGCAAGAGCCGGGGCTAAGCGACGTTCTACCTACGAATGAACGACCGACCGACCTGTGTCTCGGGAACATGTTTACAGTTCATATATTGCAAGAGCCGGCTCTAAGCGACGTTCTACCTACGAACGAACGACCGACCGACCGACAACTGACCGACAACTGACCGACCTGTGTCTCGGGATCATGTTTACAGTTCATATATTGCAAGAACCGGCTCTAAGCGACGTTCTACCTACGAACGAACGACCGACCTGTGTCTCGGAAACATGTTTACTTAGCCGGATCACTGAGCCGGATCAATGAACCGGCTCAGCAAACTGAACGACCTCCACTGATCCGGTTCCGCAAACTGAGCCTTTTCCCATCTCTAATTGTGATCATACCGATTTTGACATTTCAAGATTTCGATGGATCTCCACGAATTGAGGTCCCTACATAACGTTTTGATAATTTTTAGCATGATGTCTGTCGGTCTGGCTGTCTGTATGTCCGTCCGTCTGTTCATCTGTCCATCTGTCTGTCTGTCTGCCTGTCTGTCCGTCCGTCTGTCCATGTACACGTGCAGAGCAAATTCGGCTGAAAGGATTTTTATGAAACTTCATATTTAAGCTTTTGACATCGGTGGCACGAGTTGATCAACTTTTGGTAAAAATCGGTGGACTAGAAATGGGAGTTTACTCGTGTCGATTTTAAGACTTTTGCGAATATTTACCAGAAAAATATTTCGAAAAAAAATATTTGATAAAAGGTGCTATAAAAGTAATAACTAACTACCTTTATTTGAGACATTTTTTGATAAAACGAAAAAATTTTGAAAAATGTTTCTAAATTTTTTGTATCTTTTTTTTCATACTTATATGTAACGTTTCCATGGTTATGATAAATAATATCTCTGTTAGAAAATATTAGGCCAAGTTATTTCTACTCTGCTGCTAGAATGTGTTTTACACGAGTGCTTTGTGATGGCGGTCGGTCCTGTGGTGGTCACAGCTGATTTTTTTGCTATCGTATCGAACGCTAGCGTATCGAACTAGGTGTCCCGAAAACGGCTCCTATCCAGCCCAGCGTTTGGATAATTTTTGGATCTCATTTATCATTTTCTAATACGTATAAGAAGAGTAGTTTCTAATGATAAAACATTTCTTTTCTGTTCAATAAAGTTTTCATAAACATTTTGTAATAACAAAAATTTGAATTCGTCTCTGGTGAGGGAAATTAAAGTATAAATGTCGCATGCAGGTAATGTTGGTTTTGATCCAATCTGTTGGCGCATATTTTTAAACAATCATTAGTATGTTTTTATATAGCCTGGGTAGCGTAATAGGACATTGAATTACCGTTCATCATAGTTCAGCTACTCCACCGTAGGTGACTCTACTTACATATCATAATGCAGTTTCAAATTTACCATAAACCAGTGGTTCTTAACTAATTCCAGTCACATAACCTTTACTACCATAATAAAAATTGTAGTATTTTTTTTTGCACAATTTTGACAAAAATCTCGTCAAAATAATTTAATTTGCAAAAATAAAATTTTGATCGTTAATCCACGTACTAAGGGCTTTCATTTGATACCCTACTCAAAATTTAAAAAAAATATTTTTTTTTTCGATGAGCACATATTTGTTTTTTGCACATACAAGATTTCGTATACATTCAAACATAGAATTAAATTATAATTTCAACAAAATTTAATCAAAATAAAAATGAAAAAAAAAACAGAAAAAATAAAATTGACAGGAATCGAACTCTAGTTTGCAAATTACAAAGCAACGACGAAACGCATTACGCTACGAGCGCTTACTTATCTACTGTGTTACATAGCGAATTAAATATTTTACATATTTTAGTTAAAAACACAAAAAATGCGTTTTTTTCCGAAAACATAATCTGATCAAAAATACCTGTTGTACTATTCCGGTTCACACCAATGTACATTACTTAAGATTTTTTTTCAGATTTTTAGTTTAAACCATCTGGGCTACAGGGTGTGGGACAAATTTTTTTTGCACAATTTTGTCCAAAATCACCTCAAAATAAATTATTTTGCAAAAATAAAATTTTGATCGTTAATCCACGTATTAAGGGCTTTCATTTGATACCCTACTCAAAATTTAAAAAAATATTTTTTTTTTCGATGAGCACATATTTGTTTATATTTTTAGGGGGATATGTTTTTTAGATGTTTTAGTATTTTTCCTATGTGCGGGTCAAAGAGTTGTATAAGCATGCCAAATTTCAACTCTCTAGGTTTAGCCGTTGGGCTACAATTTTTACCGAACAGGCAGACAGACAGACAAACATACGATAAAATGACGGTATAATTGTTTTTTGGTCATACCTACAAAACCCTAAAAATTATTAAAATAATCTAAAACTTTTTATTATGTACTATTTAAGACAAGACCAAAAAATCAGCTGTGGCCACCACAGGACCGACCGCCATCATAAAGTTCTTATATAAAATAATGTATTTATTTAGCAGCAGAGTAGAAATAACTTGGCCTAATATTTTGTAACAGAGATATTATTTATCATGACCATGGAAACGTTACATATAAGTATGAAATTTTTTTTCGTTTTATCAAAAAACGTCTCAATTAAAAGTTATTAATTATTGCTTTTATAGCAACTTTTGTTCAATAAATTTTTTCGAAATATTTTTCTGTTGTGAAATATTCACCAAAATCTTAAAATCGACACGAGTAAACTCCCATTTTTAGTCAACCGATTTTTACCAAAAGTTGATCAACTCGTGCCATTGATAGCAGAAGCTTAAATATAAAGTTTCATAAAAATCTTTTCAGCCGAATTTGCTCTGCACGTGTACACAGACAGACAGACAGACGGACAGACAGACGGACAGACAGACGGACAGACAGACAGACGGACAGACAGACAGACGGACAGACAAACGGACAGACAGACCGACAGACATCATGCTAAAAATAGTCGAAACGTTATGTAGGGACCTCAGTTCGTGGAGATCCATCGAAATCTCGAAATATCAAAATCGGTATAATCACAATACCTCCCATATATATGTTGGCGGTCGGTAAAAAGTAAAAGAAATAAAAAATTTAAAAAAGCGTGTTTTTTATTATTATTTTTTTAACTTTTTTTTGATAATTGATACATGATCTTTTATCTGATTTTTTTGAAAATTAATGTTGTGATTTGCATATTCAAAAATTGATGTAAAGTGTGAATTTTCACACATTTCAGGGTTTTGTAGGTATTTAGTAAGTGATAACAAACTGTATGTACAAATTAAAATTAAAAAAACATAAATTATTTATTTATTATTTTTTGAATAGTTTATCTTGTTTGTTTAATTTGTATGTATTTGTCTTTTTATTGGCCGCAAGGCTGTTAATAAATAAAAGTTAAAAAAAATAAAGGCAGACAGACAGACAGACCGACAGACAGACAGACAACAAAATGACGTTATAAGGGTTTTTTGGTCATACCTACTAAACCCTAAAAAGGGTATCAAATAAAACCTCGTTATACATAGATAAAGCCGCTAAATTTTATTTTTTAATTAAACAAACATTTCAACATGATATTCGTCAAAAAAAAAAAAAAAAAACTATCCCACACCTTATTTTCAATAAACATTAGTCTAAAAATCTAAAAAAAAATCGGAGTAATGTACGTTTTATTTTATTAAGTATTAAGTCAGCTTATAAATATGTAACAAAAATAATTTGTGCAAAAAGTAGTCTGAAAAAAGTTGTTATTACTTCAAAATTTTGAAGGCAAGGAATAAATTAAAATGATAGTATATTAAATCGTATGATATTAATAAGTCAGTCGGCTTTTTGGACAAAGTATTATCAAAGTATTTTTTGATGTTACATACGTTAAATTGTATAAAACTTAAAAAATTACGCATGGAAATGAATTTTAAAAAACCGATCGACGAAATTGAGAAGTAATAGAAGACCTTGGTGTACTGAACGTTTCAGTGTCATGGACAAAAATAATAAATTTAATATGTGGAGTGATACACGGAAAATAACGCACAACAAAAAATTAGAAATTTAATAAAAATATAATTTTAACCAAAATGAGAATGAACTTTTACACTTAAGAATTTTTTATTATGTAAATACCTACAAAACCCTGAAATGTGTGAAAATGACATAAATTTTTACCTTAATCATTATAGTTGAACTACTTTAATAGTTAGTTTTGTTACCGATTGCACAAAGAGGTTAATGATTTATTTCATTTATAATAAAACAATTGCAAAATCCACTTGTAGGTAACAAACAAGATTTAAATAGACAAATAACACTAGAAATCATATTAAAACAAATGTCACAATAATAATAGTAAACTTTCGACACTACAATCAACATCTTTTATTCATCTTGCATTCAGTTATTAAGGTTTTTTTCTAAAAAAAATGTTATATAAAACTGCATAATAGAATACTATTGAATAATTCAAAACGCGTTTTTAGAAAAATATTTCTTTATTAGAGGTATTAAGCCTGTAATACATGATGCGATTTCTCGTTTTGAATCTCGTACGATTTATCGTACGATAATTATTCCTAACGGTATCGGTCACGTGACTATGCGCAATAATCTACTGCGTCGATATCTGTTCATTTCTATACAATATTTTTGGTCTGGAGCATAAATATTGGATGGTTTTCAATATCGTACAAGATCTCGTACGAAAATCCTGTAGTACACGATACAATAATTCTTGTACGATAAATCGTACGAGATTCAAAACGAGAAATCGCATCATGTATTACAGGCTTAAGTCATAGCCATTTGCGAAGGCATCGAAGGTTTTGATGAAGATGATATTCAGACTTGGTTAAAATCACCCGGTGAACCTTTGACTAATAAAGAGCTGTAGGAAATGGACTGCCATACGTCCCTAGAAAATAACGAACCTGTTCCCGTTCGCAATTTAACTGTTAAAACCATCGAAAAGGCCCTTTCTCTTCACAATCAATGCATGAAGTTGTTAGAAGAGCGATGAAGATTACGAGTGGGTGAGTGCTGTTCTGGTTGGTTTATATACGGAACAAGAATAAGGAATAGGAAATAAGAATAGTACACAAGATGTTAAAACATGGCTGCGCCGTATATCGGTTTATGCAGAAATGAAATTTAATTTAAACACAAGAATAGTTGGTAACATTTAACATTTTATTCTTATTCCAAGAATAAGAGACGATAAGCATGCGCACAATGATCAAAATGTCGGCCGTAATAAAAAAATTTGAACAGATGTTTTCCAGCTGTGATCAGAAGGTTGGAAACAACAATATAATGTGTGAAACACAAGCAAATAAATTTATAAAATCTTCTAAATCCATTTTACTGAAAACGAAATTTTATTAAAGGTTATATTAAACACAACAACCTGTCAAACGACAACCGTTAAACACAGGCCAACGCAAGTACGCAGTCGCAGCGACGAAATGTTATGTCCGATATAAACGGATTCATATTTTTTATTCTTGTGTACTATTCTTATTTCCCATTCCATATTCTTGTTCCGTATATAAACCAACCATCAAACGTGGCTGTAATGCATCACTTGAGAGCAGTGACGGATAATCCCCTTAGACAAAAAAAGACATTTGTCTTGGGCCCGTAATTTTCAAGGGCCCAGATTTGGGAGGTGAGGACCTTTTTTTTTTGGTCTTCACTTGGATTTGGTAGGTGAGGTCGGTTTTTTTTTTGCTCTTCACTTGGATTTGGGAGGTGAAGACCTTTTTTTTTGCTCTTCACTTGGTTTTGGGAGGTAAGGACCCTTTTTAAAAAAACATAGGTTGAGGGCCCGTAAATCAAAAATGTCTTGAGCCCGACGAAGGCTTAGTCCGCCACTGCTTGACAGTTATCGACAAATTTTGCGCAATAAACGTAGAGAGGCCAAACAAGAGAATCTAGATTCCTTTTGCAACGTGGAACAAAATAAATAAATTATTAATTATTTAATGTATGCCTTTTTGTTATTCTTAATGTTTTTTTTTTTAATTATATTTATTTAGGGGTGCTTCAACTGCTTGGTTATTAGCACCCCGGAATATCTGTTTTACATAATTAATATAATTACAAAATCAATATAAAAATTCATAAATATTTAATATAATTAATTAAGACTATTAGGAATGTGGAATGTTGTTTTCATATGTATTGGTTGATTTAAGTTTATATGTGGTTAATTAAATTTGTGTCTTTTAAGAATTGTATTATGATTCTTAATGTTTATTTAATAAATAAAGTGTTTTTCGAGGTTTACAATGTTTTTTTTTTCAAAAATCCCTCGTTGATTGCGAAATTTCGCTTAACGCGATCATGTCCAGAACGTATCCCCCGCGTTGAACGGGGGGGGGGGATACCTAACCAATACCACAATTTCAAAGAACGTTTTATTTCTTATTTTGTAATAATCATACCAATGCCGCTGCCAGGGGGGGTTCTGGGCCATATGACTTAGGTTAGGAACTCCTGGTCTAAATACCTACTGAAAATTCATATTTTCTGAATTTAGTGCCTTAAAGAGCAGAATCGTGCAGAAGGGCATGCATAAAGGAATGTGCTAAGAAATGAAAAGAAAAACTGTTTAATCGAGGACAAGGAGATTCAGTTTTAAGATTTTTGTATTGAATATTTTCTGACATATCGGCCGCTGATGCTGGTGTGTGGATGTGGATGGTACCAATAGACTCATCCTACCTGTAATATATAGTGTGTTTTCTTGAAAGTGTGTCAAAGCAGAAGTAAATGACGCAGTTTTCAATATTAAATGCAATGAACAATATTAGCGGTAAAAGAAAAATAACAACATGACGTAAAACAAGCACTGCCTACCATTTTAATTAACTATTTTGTTTAGATAGAATCTCTAAACAAACAGTATTTTATAAAAATAGAAAAGAATTATTTCTAAGTATTTTTGTTGTGGTTTGCATAAAATTAAGTTAGTTAGTTAAAATTTTTGGCGCGCAGCAACAAAGGCTATTTGCGCCTAACGCAGCCCATCTAAATGACTAGACTACACATTAAAAACAATAAATTAGACAGTAAATAAATAAATAGAATCATTAAAATTACGCATACTCAATAAAAGAAATATTGCACGGACAAATACAAATAAATAATATAAAAAGTCAGAAAAGGTTAGGTTTTGCCGTTTGGCTACAATTTTTACCGAACAGACAGACAGACAGACAGACAGACAGACAGACGACAAAATGACGGTATAAGGTTTTTTTGGTCATACCTACAAAACCCTAAAAATGCATTCCAAAATCAGTTTAAGGCTGCGTATAACCCCTGGAGGTTACTAGTTTCTTATACAAAACTAACAATCTGAAATAAAATTAGTATCAACCTATACATTAAATTTTGCACCGAATTTGTATCTGTCTAATATGATAGTTTTAATTGTAGAAACATTTATTGTAAAAATATTATCGCTCAATAACTTAAAAATAGACATCAGCGATATTGTTCTGTAATTTTTTAAATCTATTTGTGGGTTTCGAATAACTTTTATATTTATATAGTTTTGTGTAGAAATGTTCAAATAATACGTCAATTTTTTTTTCGACTTGTTTACTTATAGTTTAGAGCCTTCGTCGAAAAATATTATACTTAAAGATAATAGTATGCCACTTGGTACACATATTCTTCACAAAAGATAAATCATTTTTACCCGTAACACCAATTTTGAAAACCGCGGCAGATTCAAGAGGGCGGCAAAAATAGATTACCAAGTACAATAACTATAAGTAATTTTCACAATACAACAAAATAGCTAGAATCATATTTGTAGAATGAAGCTTTAGGTACAATTTTCCGTATCGTACGGAAATATGCGTCGATTGGTTTACAAGATGGCGTTTATAATGCAATTTGCTTATTTACAACTACCTAACAGTTTTTTCTACAATTAAAAATATCCTATTAGATAGATAAAAATTCGCTGCAAATTTTGATATATAGATAGTTATTAATTTTATTTCCGATTATTAGTTTTGTATAAGAAACTATTGAGGACTATAGGGTTGTGCGCCGCCTTAAGTTACTTTTTGGCTGGATTCTACGACTTACATTGCAAGGTCAATGTTACTAATGGCAGTATATTTCGGATCAATGTCCAATTCTCTTCCTTGACATTAAATTATATTTGTTTTTAGATATTTAAAGTATATGGAACATAGCTAATATATTTAAATATAATAACTGGATAAAAAATATTCGAAATCACGGGTTCGCATTATCTAAGATAGATATTAATTTATAAAAGTCTAAAAAAAGAATATAAGTGACTTTATGTAGGTATATGTAAATAAAATTGAAGGCTGTAACTGTCTTTTTTTATTTATTTTTTTTCTTAGCATAGCTTAACCGTTTCAACATCTATTAATAAAATATAAAAAAAAAAATTAACAGGAAATGAATTAAAATTATGTTTTGTTAAAATTTAAACTATTTCTCTTATATCTATTTTAATTTGAACCAATTTTCATTGTACTTTTTAGGGTTTTGTAGGTATGACCAAAAAACCCTTATACCGTAATTTTGTCGTCTGTCTGTCTGTCTGTCTGTCTGTGTGTGTGTCTGTCTGTCTGTCTGTCTGTCTGTCTGTCTGTCTGTCTGTCTGTCTATTTGTGTGTCTGTCTGTCTGTATGTCTGTCTATCGGTCCGTGTACATGTGCAGAGCAAATTCAGCTAAAAGGATTTTTATGAAACTTCATATTTAGGCTTTTGACATCAATGGCACGAGTTGATCAACTTTTGGTAAAAATCGGTTGATTAGAAATGGGAGTTTCTAGTAATTGGGCCTGTGTGTATACACGATAACTCAAAAACGGTTTAACTTAACCTCTTCTTGCATTTTGGCACATATGTGTACATTTTAAAAACCAAGATCTATTTAAAAATTAACTAATATATTTATTGCTCGATGTCCACATATGATACCATTTTGCATATTAGTTCATATATCTTACGCTTGAGGGTGCTGCAGGGGTGTTTCAATGCATAGGGGAAAGGAGAAACACGAGTAAGTGGCGCCTGCAGGAATTGGACACTATCCAGAGAAAAAAGTATATAAAAAACCACCACGGTGCCATGAAAAAAATTGTTCAAAAAAAGATATGCATGTAAGAAGTGCAAAGAGCCTTTGTGCCCAGAATGCATGGAAAATTTCCATACATAGAAGATATTCGTATTGATATTCGCTCTATGGCTATATATGTGTACGTTTGGTTTTTACATCAAATATTGGTCAAAAATAAGTTAAATTTAAATTTTTTGTATTTTTTATATTTTCTTTAATAAAAACTAGTGTGTTAAGATTTTTTTAATATTTTTAAAATTTTGAAAAAAATATTCGTGCAAGAAGAGGTTAAAGAGTTCGTTCTGGTACTAAAAAATTCTCCTAATAATTGGGAAGAACCCTATTGTTTTTTATTAAAATCCGAAACCGAAAACGGAAGTTATTAAACTTTAAAATTTAAAAAAATTCGTAACTAGTAAACCAAACATTGGACAAAAATTTGTATAGGACATAATTTGATGTATTTTTGAAGATTTACCTAAATCTTCTTTTAAATTTAAAAAAATATATATATATTTTTTTATGTATTTTTTTTATTATTATTTTTTTATGGGAAGGCAAGTCTAGCGGAGGTGTCCCTTCGCCACTGGTTTTGATCTTCACTTGAAATTTAGGACCTTTTGAAAGTGAGGACCTTTTGTTTTTTTAGGTCTTCACTTGAAATTTTGCCCTGTTTGGGGGCGCTCCATTCAATCTTGCATAAGGGCGCCAAAGACCCTCGCCCCGGTCTTGGTGAAACCCTATTGAACACCCTTTTACTTGTTATCACAAATTTACATTACAACAAAAATGTACATATCAAAAAAATTCCTATGTATAAGGTACCAGGTGTGCCAGTACCAGTTACTTTAGTTAAATAATGATACATAAATTGGCCACTCTCCATGACACTTCATATTTAACTATAATATTAATAATGTATTTACCTATGTTATAAATACTGGCAGAGTTTAGACACGAGAGATCGTATGTGCGTTAATGGCCTTCATATATCTTTTTTGCATTATTTCGTGACGCATGTATCCGTAAGATTTGTTTTTTGATAATAAATTTCCAATAACCAGATGATACACAGGTAGCGCCGTAGTTAAGGCCCCGCAGGACCCGCCTAGAGTTGGGGGGAGGAGGTGCGAGAAGATTGACCTCAAAAATATATCGAACAAAAAAAATTAAGTATACACATTGTCGTGTTGAACTAAATTATTGTGTTTTAATTTAAATAGTTCAGACATGTTGAAAATTGTGTCAGTTGAAGGAAATACAAACGATTCCGCTTAATTGGGCCACCGCTTAATTTGGGCAGCCGCTTATTTGGGACAAATCTCAAAGAACAGAAACCAAACCAAGGAACCAACAGTAAATTTACATGTTTAATTGGGACAACATTCCGCTTAATTGGGACAGTTAAGATCACAGTCAGTGATGGGCGTTTACACGTAAACTTTAATTGTTTACGTTTACGTGTAAACTTATGTAAACAATTGGTAAACTTGTCAACAATGTAAACAATGTAAACTTTTTAAACTGTCAAATAATGAGGTTAGTTTTAGTTATTTAATACGAATAATATAGGGTTAATGAACAAGTATATTCAGTTCAAAACAATAAATTTATTTAAAAAATGGTGGGAAGAAACCGAAGGAATAGTTCTGAAGAACTAGGTTTTGTTTTAATTAAAGAAAATGAAAGAAAATATAGAGCGTTATGCAAAATTTGCAATGAATCTTTTCGTTATTAAAAAATATAGGCTGATTTTCTTAAAGGGGAAATTTAATGTATTTTGTTATTAAAAAAAATAGAATTGAATTTTTTAAAGAAACAAGTTTTTTATTTTTCATATTCATATTTCCTAATTTGTATGTAACACCTGTATAATGATGCAAATTTTATTAATATGTATATTGGCTTGTCCTAATTTTATGTACTTACTTTTTCATTTAAAATCGTTTCATTAAAATTTTATTATTTATAAAAATGTATTGAAAATGAGGTTCTGTAATTCAAAACAAGTGCGCATGTCTAAATCATTGTTTACAATGTTTACATTGTTTACAAGAGTTTTTGTGTTTACTTTACATCATTGTTTACGCGTCAACAATGAGGTAACTTACATCATGTAACTTACGCGCCCATCACTGATCACAGTACATATTATGTTACACTTATTCTCAAGAAAATGTGCAAAGAATTTAATATTACAGCGTTATTTTATGCAGGAAGGAAATGAAGGGAGCCCTACATCCGCACTGAATACCTGTGCTGATTTTGTAGTAGTGAAATGTTACAAAAACAAAAGACAAACTACACTTGACGCATTTTTGCATTGAATTAAATTGTATGTACCTATTTATTATTTTATTTTGGAATTTATTATTATTTTTTCTTAAAAGTTTATATTTTTTGGTTACACGTATTTTATAGTTTTGTCCAAGAGTTTATAAAGTAAAATTATTGAAAGAAAAATATGCATAGTTTAATTTTATGTGAAATTCGCTTAATTGGGGCAGCCGCTTAATTGGGCCAAAATGCTTAAGTCCCGATGTGTCCCAATTAAGCGGAATCGACTGTATATGAGACGGACATTAGCGGGACTTACAAGTTGTTTTTGGAGGACCCTACACTATACACACAAGGAAATAATGAAGGGTTGATAATTTAGAAAAAATTATTCGGCCCCCTAATATGGGTTCCCCCTTTGGTTCTTTTTCGATAATTTTTTAAGTTTTTGAAGAAATGATCTTTGCATTGGCATACATCTAGCCCAAAGACTTATATACAATATTTAAAATTGCATTGTTTCGAAAAATAGAAAAATGATGTGATTCAAAGCCAACTATGGAAATTTGTAAAATGTTCGAAACAAGATTGAGTACAGTCAGCACCCGCTTAACGTACACAATGCGTACACAGATTTCCGTACGTTAATCGAACGTACGTTAAGCGGACGGTATATTTCCGTATAAATGCATGTAAATACGACTATTGGTACATACTTTCGGTCCCTATGTTCATACGAACGTACATTTGTTCGTACGAACGTACATTTGTTCGAACGAACATACATTTGTTCGCACGAACGTACATTTGTTCGCACGAACGTACATTTTTTTTTTTTTGTATAAATGACCAATATTCATTGACTGTTTTGAAGTTATATTTAGGCAAGATATGCGTATGAAGCTTGAAATACAGTGTTACCAACTTCTATCTTTCAATTTTCCCCCTTCACTCACACTTACAGAGAAGAATCAGTAAATAAGTCGAACGCAGCCAAATATGTACACGTATTTACGAGTGCTTTTCTGGGTGTGAATACACAGCAGCGTATTCACATGTATTAAAAAAAAAAAAAAAATGGAACTAAATATGGACACTGAAGATATTAACGATTTGTTAGAATCGCATGCGGACGAACTCACAACTAATGAGTTATTAGAACTACAAGAGCAAATGAGAACTGAAAAAGAAGACCCAAAAACCGAGAAATGCAACTAAAAACAGTAAGTGGAATATTAGGCAAAGTGGAAGAACTCATTGACACTATCGAGAATTCGGACCCGGATATTGATAAAAGTTTCAGTGTTGTTAATAATATACGAATAGCACCCCTTGTTATAAATTTTTATATCAAGACAAAAAGAAAACTGCGGTAAAATTGACAATGGACAAATTTCTAATTAAAAACAAAAAATAATAATTTTTTAAGTACTTATTTATTTTTCTAAACATGTTTATTTTATATAATGTATGGTTTATTTTTATTTTTTTAACATGTATTTATATGTCAGTACTACGTGTTACTGTTCTATTCGGATTTACGAAAATATTAGGGGCATTAAATTAATAAACTTCAATATCTTGCAAATGATCATTCATGAAAAAAAAGTGTAAGAATCTTTTTTTGTAGAAAATTTTAAAATCTGCAAGTTTTATTCAAACAAATTTTACGTTAGGTTTACTCTTTCAAAATTAAATGCGGTCCCGTCATTTAATAATCGGACATTTTTCGTGAATCCGATTATATATTATACATTGTGTGCTATTTCTTTTCCCTTTTTTAGGGTTTTGTAGGTATGACCAAAAAACCCTTATACCGTCATTTTGTCGTCTGTCTGTCTGTCTGTCTGTCTGTCTGTCTGTCTGTCTGTCTGTCTGTCTGTCTGTCTGTCTGTCTGTCTGTCTGTCTGTCTGTCTGTCTGTCTGTCTGTTCGGTAAAAATTGTAGCCAAACGGCTAAACCTAGATAGTTGAAATTTGGCATGTTTATACAACTCTTTGACCCGCACATAGGAAAAATACTAAAACATCTAAAAAACATACCCCCCTAAATATATAAACAAATATGTGCTCATCGAAAACAAAAATATTTTTTTTAAGTTCTGAGTAGGGTATCAAATGAAAGCCCTTAGTACGTGGATTAACGATCAAATTTTTATTTTTGCAAAATAAATTATTTTGACGCGATTTTTGCCAAAATTGTGCAAAAAAAAATTTGTCCCACACCCTGTAGCCCAGATGGTTTAAACTAAAAATCTAAAAAAATTCTAAGTAATGTATATTGGTGTGAACCGAAATAGTACAACAGGAATTTTTGATCAGATTATGTTTTCGGAAAATAACGCATTTTTTGTGATTTTTGGTTCACAAAGTACAAAAGTTATACCAATGTAAAACACTCACATGCAAGGCGTGCGATAGCGTAATGGGTTAGAGCACTGGTGTCGTAAGCTAAAATGCGCTGGAAAACGAAGGGTTTCGAGTATATGAATTTTATTTTTTCTGTTTTTTTTTTTGAATTTTTATTATGTTGAAATTATTTTGTCAAAATTCTAGTTATATTTTGACAAATGTTGTATTTAATTTTTAAGAGCGTAAATTTAATAACCAGTCTTATTATATGATTAACAGACGATAAATTATTTTAAAAATATCGTTCATTTTGCCGTGATTACTACAAAGTAAAATTTGTCCTACACACTCAGCATACCGCCTTCACTTATTATATACCTGCGAAACCCTGAAATGTGTGAATATTCACACTTCACATCAATTTTTTTAACCATAAAGTTGCCATATCAAATACGAAAACGACGTTTCGTATGACGCGATGTACGTTAGCTCGGACAATGTGTAAGTTCGTACAAAAGCGACATTTTCATGTTACGCGATGTACGTTCGTACGAACATAGGATCCGTAATTAATCATGTACGTATCATCGAACGTACGTTAAGCGAGCGCTGACTGTATATGAAATATGGGCACCCATTAAAAATTGGGTAGTTCAAAATTAATTTTATTTTTATTTAAGATAGAAACTCAAAGTAACAGTTTAACAATTGATTACTGGCAAAAATCACATTCATATAAATCTTTTTCTGTCCAAGAGCATTAATTGTTCATGTGCCCACATATTGCACATTAAGAACAGAACCCAAAGCTCGCCCCTTTGATCCTGTAAAAAACAACCGTCACAAAACACGTCAAATTTTATTTAGCCAGCAAGTGATTGGTCCTGAATTAAAATTTCATCGTCGAGAGCGGGCATTAGCGCAACATAAAAAGCATACACGTGTCCATTTCTAGTTGTACAAAATTAAAGGACGAAAAAATATAAAAGTAGATTTAGCCTCCAACTTTAATAATATAGATTGATATGTAGATAAAAAAAAATGGGAAAAAAAACAAATTCATGTACAAAAACTGCGTAGCCTTTGTTGAGATGGAAGGGAACATGTTGAACCTGTTGTCAAAAATAAAATGATTTACATTCTTTGAAGATACTATTTCGGTTTCGATAATTAGTTTCTTCAAGGCCAAGATTTTATGTACTTTATATATTTTCATTACTTATACCCTTTTCACACTAGATCTTTAAGACGAGTGAACTTAAAGTTCACCGATGTTTAAGATCGGTATGCTTTCACACTTGATGTTTAAATCTCCGGTGCTGTCATCAGCTACAGTAATTTTGTCCTTAAGTTACCGTCATGAAATTACCAGTTTTGAACTGTCTGCACAGACGCACATTTTGAATTATTATAAACAATTAAGGATATTTCATTTCATTCTACAATAAAGGCACTACAATAAAGAATATATTACACCTGTATTAACATGTAAGTCGATACATTTTATCTCAATTATTGTAGCTCTGTATATTATTAAAATAAATAATTTTATTATAACAATAAGTATAAACTTCTTATAACGTCGATATAATACTGTATTCTTGTTTATGATAATATAAAATGTTGACAGCACAAATTCAAGGAGTATTTTTTTATAATAGAAATTAAGTTGGCAATGGGTACGAAGTTTAAGACGCAGATCTCTGTCTTAAACATCGGTCGTGTTTAGACGAAGCTGTACGGTTTCACATTAGCGTTTAAAGATACATTCACTTTAACATCCGATCTTAAAGATCTAGTGTGAAAAGGGTATTGAGAATTTTGTTCAGAATTATCGGATGTAAAATTATTGTAGTATACCATCCAATATTTGTCGCTTTGAATCTGTACCAATTGATGCGCACTACGTCTATTTTTGTAAGTTGACAGAATTCAAATAATTGTACTTAACCTAGAATGGACAGATAGTTTACCAATTTTTGAAGACTGATAATATTAATCTTT
Source organism: Liopterus haemorrhoidalis (assembly GCA_963971575.1). NCBI lineage: Eukaryota > Metazoa > Arthropoda > Insecta > Coleoptera > Dytiscidae > Liopterus > Liopterus haemorrhoidalis. Next base: position 981,795 of record OZ020613.1, read on the forward strand.
GTCCCAAATCAGTAAATCTCCTGGATTCGCAAAGACGTACCGTTTTCTGTTCTAATTGATTACATTTGAAATTGAAGGGAATTATTATTTTATTTTTGTTATTATTATTTTTGTCTATAAAACTACGATTTTTCTTTTAACACCAGCAGCCATTTTGACAAACAATTGTATTCTGATGTAAATTAATATTATATAATAAATTTTGAATAAAAGATTCCGTTTTTGACTTCACCCAGTGACAATAGAGCTACCCAGTTCTTCAGTCAGTCAGATGAATATTGTAACGATGTTGCAAAAAATTCGATAACTTTCAAAGTAATTATCAAATCAAAAATTCCTCTTGAACTATTCCGGTTCATAGTTCATATCAATGTAGATTATTAAATTTTTACCGACCGCCAACATATATAAGGGAGGTATTGTGATTATACCGATTTTGACATTTCGAGATTTCGATGGATATCCACGAATTGAGGTCCCTACATAACGTTTTGATTATTTTTAGCATGATGTCTGTCGGTCTGTCTGTCCGTCCGTTTGTCTGTTCGTCTATCTGCATGTCTGTCTGCCTGTCTGTCTGTCTGTCTGTCTGTCTGTCTGTCCGTCTGTCCGTCTGTCTGTGTACACGTGCAGAGCAAATTCGGCTGAAAGGATTTTTATGAAACTTCATATTCAAGCTTTTGCCATCAATGGCACGAGTTGATCAACTTTTGTTAAAAATCGGTTGAGTAAAAATGGGAATTTACTCGTCTCGATTTTAAGATTTTTGTGAATATTTCACAACAGAAAAAATTTCGAAAAAATTTATTGAATAAAAGTTGCTATAAAAGCAATAACTAATAACTTTTATTTGAGACGTTTTTTGATAAAATGAAAAATTTCGAATAATTTCTGTAAAATTTTTCGAAATTTTTTTAAGTCTCAATTTTTTCATACTTATATGTAACGCGTCCATGGTCATGATAAATAATATCTCTGTTAGAAAATATTAGGCCAAGTTATTTCTACTCTGCTGCTAGAATGTATTTTATATAAGTACTTTATGACGGCGGTCGGTCCTGTGGTGGCCACAGCTGATTTTTTTTTTATAAGCTATTCAAACAAAACCTTTAAGAGGAATTGGAATATTCATGTTTGAAAGTTGTCATGAGTTTTCCTTTTATGGTTTGAAGTAGGCTTTTGCTAAACAAACTTATCAAAAGCTTCACTTAAACGATAAAAGTTACTAGTTTCAAAATCTAGTTCTGCTTAAATACAGAGTTTTTCTAATTTTTAAAAATATTTAGAAAAAATATTATTAGCAAAAATCATTTAGAAATGATTTTTTTTTTTTAAACGGCACCCGAAATCTTTTTAGTCCTGGGTGCTGAAATGTCTTTGACAGTCTTAAGACGTCCCTGCACATTTTTAATGTTTTTTTTTTTGTGCATTTCGTGCGCATATAATAAGGTCTTTTTGTGCATATTTTTTTACTCTATCTAAATGTGTATTTTTTAGGGTCTGCATTTAATTTATAAAAATTAGACCACAATTACACGCGAAATTTTAATTAAATTGTCAAAAAACGCAGTATGGTTCTTGCAGATAATTATTCAATAATTATTGTATAATTGAGACGAACAAAAAGTCTACTGACGTAGAATAAGATACTAATTAAAAGAAATATTTAATTTAATAAACCACATTCCATTTAATTCACTATCATCAATATTAAAATTTCTTCTATTTGAAATAAAATTCTTGCTATCAGTAGTAAAATTATAAAAATATGCTCAGTGGCGAATTAAGTTGCTTGGGGGTCCTGGGCGGTAAAATTAAAATGGGCCCTCTATTATTTAAAATATAATGGAAATATTTGTATATAGACTTCGGTAGACCCTTTTCACACTAGATCTTTAAGACGAGTGAACTTAAAGTTCACCGATGTTTAACATCGGTTTGCTTTCACATTTGATGTTTAAATCTCTGGTGCTGTCATCAGCTACAGTAATTTTTTCCTTAAGTTACCGTCATGAAATTACCAGTTTTGAACTGTCTGCGCAGACGCACATTTTGAATTATTATAAACAAATATAGATATTTCATTTCATTCTACAATAAAGACACTACAATAAAGAATATATTACACCTGTATTAACATGTAAGTCGATACATTTTATCTCAATTATTGTAGCTTTGTATTTTATTAAACACATTATTAAAATAAATAATTTTATTATAACAATAAGTATAAACTTCTTATAACGTCGATATAATACAGTATTCTTGTTTATGGTAATATAAAATGTTGACAGCACAAATTCAAGGAGTATTTTTTTATAATAGAAATTAAGTTGGCAGTACGAAGTTTAAGACGCAGATCTCTGTCTTAAACATCGGTCGTGTTTAGACGAGGCCGTACGGTTTCACATTAGCGTTTAAAGATACATTCACTTTAACATCCGATCTTAAAGTTCTAATGTAAAAAGGGTATCAGCGATTCGAACCATTTATTGTTCGAATGCCCAATTAATACTTGCGGCGCCTCTGGCCCAATGAGAGTAATCAGTGTCCGCCGCTGAAAATCTAGTTTATTAATTCGTCTAGTTAAATGTTATAGTAATGGATCCTATACTCTCATCAATTTGCCATATTTATGTAGGTTCATTTTAATTTGCTAAAGTTTACAAGTTAATTATAGTATTTTAATTCGACGACCATAACTAACAACATTGTAATTGTCAGTGCAATATACGTATTCTGCATTCTGCAATATTTTTACCACTAGAAGGTCAAACTATGCAACTTGCAACATAACCTATCATAATAATTCCCAACACGAGAATGTTAAACTACACATTTTCATTCCTAACATTTTCCTCGCAAATATCTATCTTCTGTATTCATAAACCCGGAGGGTATAGCTGTTTCTTTATTTATTCTCATATTTGGTTTCTAATACTTCAGATGATTATAAGACAATTTTCACAAAAATCCATTTTGTCTGTCTGTCATTAAGTTATTCACAACGTGTAGGTACTGATAAATATTATCCATTGGATAAAAAGGACAGATTTTGACAGATAGGTGTCAAAAAACATTTTATTGATAAATATATGTACATAATATAAGCATATATACGTAAAATATATAGTACAGTCTGTTTCAAACGCTTAGGCGGAACTAGATTTTGCAATTTAGTTACTTTCATCGCTTAAATCGTGCTTTTCGGCCGTTTTGTTTAAGCTTTGTAAATCATACTTACAATAAACATTTTTGGTTAAGGTTAATATCATTTTAAAATGTCATTTTCTTTATATTTTGATTTTTTGTGTAATTCTTAATACAAATTTCCCATTTATTTATTTTTTTGTCATTAAAATATATAAAAAAATAATTTAATTTTGAAATAGGTCATTCGTTTCCATGGTTTCATTGTTGTAATTTTAAATTTTGACATTCCAACATGAAAAATGAAATAACCCAAGAAAGGTCCCTTGTCGTGACAACTTAAAAGAACGAAATTCCCATTTAGTTCCGCCTAAGCGTTTGAAACAGACTGTATAACAGGTATTATGTACATATTAGACATACCTACACTTTATATACATATTACATACACCTGTTTCCATTATGTGTACTATTTTATTGTGTAATTACCTATATCAAAATAAATTCAAAATAATTTAGTAATCTACTTTAATTTATACTGAAATAAAAAAAATATTGTCAATTATTTTTAGATAATTTACATTTATTTTTAAAGAAATAAATCATGGATGCTGATTTAGAAGATTTGCAAGCAGACGATGATGAAGAAATTGTAGAGTATTTAGAACGTCCGTACATAGTTCGTGTTATACCAAATCATGTGAACCATTGGGATGAGAAAGAATTTATTAATCGATTTCGCTTACCGAATAATGCATTTAACCCTTTACCGCATAGTGTGCCATATTATTACAGTGCATCGAAGAACTTAACCCTTTACCACATAGCGTGCCATATATGGCACATTCCGATTTTAATTTTTTATTTTACTTTTAAAACTGAATCAGAACGTTACTTCATGAATGCTCATATATGCCACATACACAGCAATGGATCCAGCAGTATCTCAAGTAATGGGCTGCAATAGATTTGAGGATATCAAGCGGAATTTGCACTTCAACGATAACTCTGAATTTATTGAGAAAGGACAACTAGAAGATACGACCTTTTCTTTCAAAAAATCGAGGGCGACTGCTTTTAATCCCTAATGAAGAACACCTAGCAATTGACGAGCAAATAATACGGAATCATTTTCTTTTGTAACATAATGTAGAATCATAATGTTCCATGTATGGCACAAACCCTAAATTATTATTTTAATTATTATTTTTTCATAAAAATAATAATTATTATTTTAAATATATTTTTTTAATTAATTTTTCGATCAATAAGAACCAATTCCTAATGCCCATGAATTATTTCAGCCAAAAATAAAAATTCATGCAGTAAAGGGTTAATATCTTGCTTCACCAAATACTACACCAATCAAAAAATAAAAATAAATAAACGGTCGTATTTAATTTTCAGAGTTTTTGCATTTCTATTCTGTATGCAGGATGCATTAAATGTAATACCATTTTTTTCCAGGCCCCTTGTTTATCTTTTAGATTTACAGCGTCAGTAGCTTTATTTTCTATAACATTTTTACATTTTAACACAAGATTTACAAGTTGCCTTGTTTCGAAAATATTGAAATTTGCGCTTCTTGGGCGTTTATCGCACATTTTTCTGTACAAAATTTTGACAGTTGTCATTTATTTTGACAGTTGTATCTATCTCTCTTTTATTCGTGTGAGTCGCGTATATGTCTCTCTTTGTTTAAGATAATGCTACTAATACCAACATAAAAAAACATTCGAAAATAAAGTCTGTTCCAAATGGTTAGGCGGAACTAGATTTTGCAGTCTAGTTACTTTCATCGTTTAAATCGTGCTTTTCGGCCGTTTTGTTCAAGCTTTGTAAATCATTCTTACAATAAACATTTTTTGGTTAAGGTTAATATCATTTTAAAATGTCATTTTCTTTATATTTTGATTTTTTCTGTCTTTCTTAATACAAATTTCCCATTTATTTATTTATTTTTTTATTAAAATGTGTAAAAAAATAATTTAATGTCATTCGTTTCCATGGTTTCATTGTTGGAATTTTAAATTTTGACATTCCAACGTAAAAACTTAAATTACCCAAGCAAGGTCCCTTCTCGTGACAACCTAAAAGAACGAAATTCCCATTTAGTTCCGCCTAACCGTTTGAAACAGACTGTATTATTATCAATCAGAATAGCTATCTACGGGATAACTAGAGTTGGAAATACAGAAAGCAATTTATCCTAGTGACTATCAAAAGGGTAATATTATTTCATTGATAGTTAATCTTATAGATAACAGCAAGACGGAAATACCGGGCCTTAAACAAGAAAAATATTTAAGGTCTAAATTCCCTACAAAGCAATACCTCTTGTCTTAAACTACGCAAAAACGGCTGACAGAAAGCAGTTTTTTACCTCTCCTGTAACTTTCTATTTATGTAGATATGAGGTATTGCCAGATCGCCGACGATATATTGTATTTTCGAACACAAACATTTTTAAACAATTAAGGTTTTTATAAAAATTAATTTCACCTTACTTTCAATATGTTTAAAGTAACATTGCGTGCCACTAAAAAACACCAGGTAAATTAAATATATTTTGATAGTTTTTAAGTGACAAATTGTACAGACATATTGCTGGGGCTCAGGCAGGGATATCCAAGGGTGCAATTCTAAACTAACCCTTATATATGAAAAAATCAGCTGTGGCCACCACAGGACCGACCGCCATCATGAAGTACTTGTATAAAATACGTTCTAGCAGCAGAGTAGAAATAACTTTTTTTTTTTTGATTTGATTTATTTTTAATTTACAATCTACTTCATTGCGAGTATTAAGTAAATGAGATGAAAGTAGTCGGCATGTAAGGGAGACACCCAGTGACGTTTCTCCTTATATATCACTGTCTTCAGTGTTGCGGTAGGTCGTTTGGCCAAAGTCTCTTTAACCTTCTGTTGTCGAGGTCATTTATTAAACTACCCACAAGTTCATTTTCATGTCCAATGAGTCGGTCATGGTATTTGTTGGCAACTTTATGAATTTCTTCCGCGATGAAAGGGATTTTGAGGTCTTCATGGATCATTCTATTTGAGACGTACCAAGGTGCATTCACTAAAGCTCGAAGCGTTTTTGATTGGAATCGCTGTATTATTTTTAATCTGGTCGGCTTGGCACATCCCCATAATTGAAGTCCATACGACCATATGGGCTTGAGTATGGTCTTATAAAGCAAAATTTTATTTGAAACTGATAATTTTGATTTCCTACCAAGAAGCCAGTACATTTGGCGAAATTTTAGGTCTAACTGCTTACGTATGTGTTTACTCCAGGGCAATCGTTGGTTCAAATGCAATCCAAGGTATTTCACTTCAGTTTTTATGGGAACTGGAATGTCATTGATTGTTACTTGTGGGCAAGTACTGAGTCTGGTTGTAAACGTGACTTGGACAGATTTAGACTGGTTTACTTTAGTTCTCCATTTATTGTACCAATCGTTTATAAGGTTTAAATGTCTTTGAAGATTTGCAGAAGTTTCGTTAGGATCATCGTTTGTTGATAGTAGAGCAACGTCATCAGCAAATGCAGCTATCATAGTGTCGTCTGTCTCAGGTATATCTGCAGTGTAAAGTAGTTAAAGGAATGGCCCAAGTACACTACCTTGGGGAACACCAGATGTTATGGGGTAGTAAATTGATAGGGCATCATTATATTTAACTGAAAAGTTTCTATCTGTCAAGTAGGACTTAAAAAGAAAGTAATAATTGCTGGATAGGAGATTTTTTAGTTTATAAAGCAGACCTGTATGCCACACTTTATCAAATGCTTGCGAAACGTCAAGAAATACGGCAGCACAATATTTCTTCTCTTCAAGGCTCTTGGCTATTTGATTTACTATTCTATGGGCTTGCTGAACCGTTGATAAATTTTTTCGAAATCCAAACTGATGATTGGATAGAAGTGCGGTCATATCGAAATCTTTCTGAATCCGTTCAAGCAATAGTCTTTCAAAGACCTTACTTGCTATAGGTAATAGATTGATCGGTCTATAGGATGTTGGATCTTCCGAAGGTTTACCAGGCTTTTGGATCATTATTATTTCAGCATATTTCCAAATAATAGGGAAATATGATATACTTAACATTCGATTGTATATAACTGTTAAGAGGATAACGGCTTTCCGAGGTAAGTTTTTTAGGATTTGACCTGTTATTAGATCATACCCTGGTGCTTTACGTGAATTTAATTTATTCAGTTCTTTTTTAACTTCTGATGGAGAAAACGGTTTGATAGGCAATGACATTTGACAAGGTATATTGAGAAATGAATCAATTTCATTGTCTATATATCCTGGCACAGCTTCTATGGGTTTGAAAACTTCTGATAGATGCGCAACAAAAATATCTGCCTTTTCTTTATTCGATCTAGAAATAACTTGACCTAATATTTTCTAACAGGGATATTATTTATCATGACCATGGAAACGTTACATACAGTGAATATCTTTTATTAGTAAACGACAGTAAACCCTAGTAACGACAAATTATTTTGACAGCAATGTTAAATCGCCTATGTTGCAAATTAAAAGAAACACAATTTTACATTGCTGTCAGATTTCAATTACCATAGAAATGATAATACTTATATTGCAGGATAAATTAAATTCGCTGTATAAGTATGAAAAAATACATACAGTCTGTTCCAAACGGTTAAGCGGAACCAAATGGGAATTTAGTTCTTTTAGGTTGTCACGAGAAGGGACCTTGCTTGGGTTATTTCATTTTTCACGTTGGGATGTCAAAATTTAAAATTCCAACAATGAAACCATGGAAACGAATGACATTTGTCAAAATTAAATATTTTTGTTTATATTTTAATGACAAAAAAATAAATAAATGGGAAATTTGTATTAAGAATGACACAAAAAATCAAAATATAAAGAAAATGACATTTAAAAATTATATTAACCTTAACCAAAAAATGTTTATTGTAAGTATGATTTACAAAGCTTAAACAAAACGGCCGAAAGGCACGATTTAAACGTTGAAAGTAACTAGATTGCAAAATCTAGTTCCGCTTAACCGTTTGGAACAGACTGTACTTGATGAAAAAATATCGAAAAATTTTCAAATTTTTTTCGTCTTATTAAAAAATGTCTCAAATAAAAGTTGTTATAATCCGTCTCAATTTGTAATACGAAACTAAATCTGGTTACTTTGGTGACTGTTGTGGTGTAAACAGACTTTGGCGTATCCATATGAACCAATACTATGACAATATTATAAATGTATTGTCAATATACAACATAAAAAATGAAATTTTACTGTTAGTTCCGTATTACAAAATGAGACAGATAATAGTTATTGCTTTTATAGCAACGTTTGTTAAATAATTTTTTTTTAAATATTTTTCTGTTGTTAAATATTCGCAAAAATCTTAAAATCGAAACGAGTAAACTCCCATTTTTAGTCAACTGATTTTTACCAAAAGTTGATCAATTCGTACCATTGATGTCATGAGCTTAAATATGAAGTTTCATAAAAATCCTTCTAGCCGAATTTGCTCTGCGCGTGTACACAGACAGACTGACGGACAGACGGATGGACGGACGGACAGACAGACGGATGGACGGATGGACAGACAGACCAACAGACATCATGCTAAAAATAGTCAAAACGTTATGTATGGATCTCAATTCGTGGAGATCCATCAAAATTTCGAAATGTCAAAATCGGTATGATCTGTATATTTTATCGTGGAGCATTTGTCGTGCTGAGTACATTTTCTGACGTGCCATTATAGTTGCCCGAATTGAAAGCAGGTCCAGTGGGCTTATCCGTGCCTGACTATTGCCTTTTTCATTAAGGCATGAAAAAATTGGCTGCAATGTGAAATGCGCAACTGCCAAGTTTGGTAAATTATTATCATATATCCCTAAAAAAACCTGTAACACACCTATAGGGAGAAATATTGACGTAGTTATGGAAAAAATTGATATTTTATCTGGAAGGTACAGCCTTGAGTTGGATTTAGTTGTCGTGGTAGATGGTATGGTAAGCTATCTGGCTTTTGTGTTTATATATATAAGCAATAGTAAATATTCCAGTCGCACAATTTCATTGCAATTCCTCGGAAGATTAAGTGTTGTATATTCTTATTTTATTGTGTACTTTATACAAGATTGTGAGTGATTGTTTATCATTGTTAGTTGCTTCTTCACCCAATTAACAATGGTGAGTACAGATAAATAATAGCATCTTCAAACTAAATTCGATATTTTTATAAATTTTAAATTTTTATATCACGATTTAGGATAAATACGGTTTCCAGTTTCCTGTATTTTTTCTTTTATTCCCAGTTTACTCCAATAATATTTTTACATTTTTTTTTTTAATTCATTATTTTTTTTTGAGTTTAATTATATACTTTTTTGATTTTTATTTTATTTGAGTTCCATTATCTGCAGTTATTATAATTAATTGACGTAGTATTCGTACGAAGTTTATTACTTACAGTAGGTGGCCAAATTATTAGGGACAGCACCCCCCCCCTGTAATTTTCAAGTTTAAATGCATTTTGTGAGAAAATAAATTGTTTTTAAATCATTTTTCTTCTATATTCTTGTTGCTGGTATCATTATTATTTTAAAAAGCGGGAGATCGCCAAAGAAATCATCACCACCAAGCGGCAATTTATAGAAACCCTTATCAGAGAGTGGCATCACAACCCCAATCTCCGACACAACGCAAAAGTCTGCATAGAAACCATGCCCAAACGCCTGGAAGCCGCAATCGCAGCAAAGGGTGGCATTACAAAATATTAAGATTTTACTTAATTTGTTAAATTAACAAAGCCACTTATTTCCTTATTAAATTCATTTGAAAATTACAGAAAATCTGCACTGTCCCTAATAATTTGGCCACCCACTGTATATAAAACAAAAACAAACAAACTTACAAAAAAAAAGAATATTTTTGATATATGTAAAGTAAATAATGATGAGTGATATATTTAAAAATTTTGGTTTTAAGTTCCCCTGTTTAAAATCCCCAAATACTCATCCAATTGAAAAAAAGCTTAGAACAAAAAGATTTGTTTTCTTATTATACAGTTTTTATCATGTACGTTTTTTCTGTTGTCAATAATAGGGGAGATATTTAGATGCTCCCCCCCATATCTCCCAAATATTCTTCCAACTGACAAAATGGATAGAAGAAAAATTATTTGTTTTTTTTTTTCTAAACTATTTTTGTGATACACGTTTTAGCTGTTAAGTCAATAATAAGAGAGATATTTCAAAAGTTTAATTTTAGGCCCCCCCCATATCTCCCCAAATATTTTTCCAATTGACAAAATGGATAGAAGAAAAATTATTTGTTTTTTTTCTAAACTATTTTTGTGATACACGTTTTTGCTGTTAAGTCAATAATAAGAGAGATATTTCAAAAGTTTAATTTTAGGGTCCCCCCCCATATCCCCCCAAATATTTTTCCAATTGACAAAATGGATAGAAGAAAAATTATTTGTTTTTTTTTATAAACTATTTTTGTGATATACGTTTTTGCTGTTAAGTCAATAATAAGAGAGATATTTTAAAAGTTTAATTTTAGGGTGTCCCCCCATATCTCCTCAAATATTCTTCCAACTGACAAAATGGATAGAAGAAAAATTATTTGTTTTTTTTGAACAATATAACATTTTATTACTTCTATATATTTATTTATTTATTTATTTAATGTTATTATTTTTTTTTTTTTTTTTGCATCAATATTTGCGGATTAATGGGGGGGAGCCAACTAAAAATAAAACCCTAAAATAGAATCCTTGGCAAACTAAACATCAGCATTAACTTTTAAAGTCAACGTTTTGGTAAGACCTTATTTTAGAACGTTAATTTATATTAAAGACCTAAATTTTAGGGCTGTCGCGTTAAAATTTTAACACAAATAAGCTAAGTTAATAGCATTTACGTTGGAGATTGTGTTTAAAAAAATTAACGTCAGTTATTGACGTTAAAATTTAAAAAAAATAAACTAAGCGAATAGCATTTACATTGGAAATGGGGTATAAAAAATTAACGTTAGTTATTGACGTTAAAGTTTTAACGCTTTGCTTAGAGAAAAGACCCGATAGATTGCTTACACGTCAGAAAAAATATCTTTTCTTATAATTAATGAAACGTGCAATGTAAATAAAAATTTAAATTTTTTTATTTATGAGAGTTTTTAAAAGTTTTAATTTTTTTTTGTACCTTTATCCCAGTGCTCAATTAATGTTAACTACAAATACCTCGTTTAAACGGAATATAAAAAGTTAATGTTAATTAAAAACTTGTCAAAGTAAATTATCAAAACAAACACATATTTCAACTAAAATAATACAATAGTTATATAAATAAACATATATGTTTAGCTGCGAAATTACTGTTGACACGAAAAACTATTAATATTATACATGTTTGTCATTTTCTAATATTATAATCATAATTAAACTAATTATCTTTTTAGTTTATAATAATAAATAATTGTAATAAGTATTCCAATTATTTTTTTGTCTTAAAATTAACAATAAACTCTTGAAAACAGTGACGGAGTGGGTTGGTGTAAAGTAACCGGACTGGCAACATGGAGTTTGATCTGGCAACATCTGGGACGCGGGATTTGGAGGGGCGGCAAATGAACATATGATACGCTTTCAGTACGAGTTTGAACTCGCTAAAGTAATTTTGTTGTCCATAGCGATTTTTTTCGTGAAACAGTTTTTTCTAGTGCGTTTTAAAAATGAGTGACATTCATTTCGAGCAACAGTGTGCCAGGTTAACTTCACTGATATTTATATATAACTGTGTAATTATTATACTAGAAGTTTTTAACTTTTTTCCATCGACCCCCAATTGAACCCCGAGCCAGAATCGACCCCTAACAACGTCATATCGACCCCTGGGGGTCAATATCGGCCACTTTGGGGACCCCTGGAGTAGATAGTAATACAAGGTGTCTCAAAAGAAATTTTATATTTAGTGGATCGATTAAAAAAAAAGTAAGCCGTATATAGAAAAAATGTTTATTAATTATTAAAATACACTTTTTGGGGATTTATTTCTTAAAAATAATATCGTCTAAATGTAGACCCTCGCGTTCTCGGCACTCATTTAACCGAACAGTAAAATTACTTATGACGTCTCGGCAGGTGGACTCAGGGATGGCTGCCATTTCAAATGCGCCAGTGAAGTCGGTTTATTGGCGTAAACTTTAGATTTAAGATAACCCCATAGGAAAAAGTCCATAGGGGTTAAATCTGGACTGCGTGGAGACCAATTTATGTCACCTCTCCGGGAGATCAATTTGCCTGAGAAAATTTCACGAACACGTGGCAGAGACATATTGGACGTGTGTGAAGTTGCTCCGTCCTGTTGGAACCATGTTCTTTGGTTATAACCAGGAAAGTTTTCCAGTTCAGGTACCAAGAAGTTGTCTAACATCTCCACATAACGCTCTGAATTCACTGTAACTGCACGCCCCCTTTCGTCTTCAAAAAAGTAAGGGCCGATAATTCCTCGCGCCGACATCGCAGCCCATACGGTCACTTTAAGCGAATGTAGGGGTTTCTGATGTTTGCGTTTCGGATTCGTTGCACTCCAGTAGCGGCAGTTCTGCTTATTTACGTGGCCATTAAGATGAAAATGAGCTTCATCCGAAAACAAAATGTTGGTAAACGTTGAAAATCGCTCAATCACCTGATTTACGAAATTAAGCCTCTGACTGGCATCTTGGGGCTTTAATTCTTGCACCAATTGAATTTTGTAGGGGTGCAGCTTTAGGTCTTTGTGCATAATGCGATGTAATGATGATCTATGCACATTTAAAGCACTTGCGCGCTTCCGAATTGAAAGGTTCGGGTCGTCACGAACAGACTGATTAACATTCTCCACGTTTTCTACCGTTCTTGATGACCTAGGTCGCCCGGATTTTGATTTATCCAGCGTTGTACCAGTCTCTTCAAACTTTTTAACCCAATGTCGAATGAGAGGAATGCTTGGAGCATCATTTAAGTGGCGAAAACCTCGAATACTGCAGAATTTTCTACGCGCTACAGTCGCCGAATCACCGTTTTTGTAAAACTCTCGCACGCATAACGCGCGATCTGCTCCCGAGAAACGCTCCATAACGACTAAATTCCCAAGAGCCAGGCTACCGATTGACATTACCCCCGCGCCCCTCGGATACGTTGCGTTCACGCAGTAAGCTAAATAAATATAAAATTTCTTTTGAGACACCTTGTATTTCCCGGATTTTTTTTTTTTTTTTTGTTCTCTGCAATCGGGAACCTTTGCAAATGGGAACCTATGCAATTCCTACCACATATATTGAAATCTAACTGTATTTATTTCTGTTTCAGATATTTTCGTTCGATAAGGAAATCCTTGGGGTGTGTTTCATAATTGGTTTATATTTGTATTTAAATAAATGCGGCAGCTGGTTCAAAATTCTATGGTTGGCGTTAACATTGCCAGGTCCTTCAGCATGGCCGGTCACTGGAAATGCCCATATTGCCACGGACAGTAAACGTGAGTTTGAACCACATAATAAACCCATAACATAACGCATACGTATGGTACAATTGGTTTGACCCTTCAAAATATATGTTTGTAATAAACAGAACCAAGAGAGTATTGCCATTTTTATGCGTATGTATCTACTATAACAGCGTTTCCCAAAGTGTGGGTCGCGACCCGGCACCGGGTCGCAGACAAAATTTTCCGGGTCGCGAAAAAAATTGTAAAAACACAAAAAAGATTTTTTTTGTACATATTATTTTTTTTACGTCAGTTAATCACTAGAATAGTGTATATTTGTGCTCTTTATTACTATACTATATTCTTTATTGCTATACTATACTCTATATTACTATACTATATTCTTTATTACTATTTATTACTTTTTATTACTATAAAGCTACTGCTTTAAAATAAAATTTGTTTTGTAAATAAATGTTTTTTTTCATAAGGTGGGTCGCGAAAAATTTTAAAACCGCGTACAGGGTCGCGGTCATAAAAGTTTGGGAACCGCTGTACTATAACATATGTATTATGAACCAAGCTTTAAAGCTGTTTGACATATTTGACATCACCACACATTTTTAGAAAAATTTTTAAAAAATTTGTAGCCCAGATGGTTTAAACTAAAAATCAGAAAAAATCTAAGTAATGTACATTTGTGTGAACCGGAATAGTACAACAAGAATTTTTTATCAGATTATGTTTTCGGAAAATAACGCATTTTTTATGTTTTTTGCTTGACCATGTAAAATATTTCATAACTTAACTAACACACTTACCAGTATGCTTTGGTAGTGTAATGGCTAGCATGCTCGCGTTCTAATTTGCAAACTAAAGCTCGCTTCGCTCTCCAGGCAAGCTCCAGGATTAACGATAAAAATTTTATAAATAACGCATTTTTTGTGTTTTTTGCTTGACCTTGTAAAATATTTAATAACTTATGTAGCACACTAAATCAGAATGCTTTGATAGTGTAATGGCTAGCGTTCTCGTATTCTAATTTAGGATCAAACTAGGGTTCGATCCGGTCTCGAGTAATTTTTTTTTCTGTTTTTTTTGCATTTTTATTTTGTTTAAATTATTTTTTCTAAATTCTAGTTATATTTGGGCAAATGTTGCATTTCATTTTTAAAAGCGTAAATTTAATAACCAGTGGAAATTGTTGAAATTGAATACACGAAATCAGAGGGGCGGAGTTATGGCTTAAAACAACCAGAGGAAGCCATAGGTGCAATTTTCAAAATCTTAATGAACCTTGATATATATAAAAAAAAAAATACTGCACATATTTAGAAACCTAAATAATGGTATTAGACATTCGAATTAAAATTAACAAAAAAAATATTTTAACATAAAATTTGTTTTGGCTCCCAAATAATCATCATTCACTTACTAAATACCTGCGAAGCCTGAAATGTGTGAAAATTCAAACTTCACATCAATTTTTACCGACCGCCAACCGCCGGTATTGTGATCATACCGATTTTGACATTTCGAGATTTCGATGGATCTCCATGAACTGAGGTCCCTACATAACGTTTTGACTAATGATGTCTTTCGGTCTGTCTGTCCGTCCGTCTGTCTGTCTGTGTACACGTGCAGAGCAAATTCAGCTAAAAGGATTTTTATGAAACTGCATATTTAAGCTTTTGACATCAATGGCACGAGTTGATCAACTTTTGGTAAAATCGGTTGACTAGAAATGGTAGTTTACTCGTGTCGATTTTAAGATTTTTGCGAATATTTAACAACAGAAAAATATTTAGAAAAAATTTATTTAACAAAAGTTGCTATAAAAGCAATAACTAACAATTTTTATTTGAGGCATTTTTTGATAAAACGAAAAAAAAAATTCGAAATTTTTTTTTTTTTTTAAATTTTCAAATTTTTTTCTTAAGTATCTATTTTTTCATACTTATATGTAAGGTTTCCATGGTCATGATAAATAATATCTCTGTTAGAAAATATTGGGCCAAGTTATTTCTCCTCTGCAGCTAGAATGTATTTTATATAAGTACTTTATAATGGCGGTCGGTCCTATGGTGGCCACCGCTTGAATTTTTATTAATAAAAATTAAATTATAATTAACATATGTACCCACCCCTCAATGTAAAAAACAATAATAAATTTGTATTATTTTTAGGATATTTTTTACAAAATGTCCCCCCCCCCCCCCCGACCTGCTATTTTTTTGTGTGCGCGCCTGATCTAACAGACTGGAGAAGTCACTAGGTGAAAGACGTGGATATTCTTTCAAAAGTTTTTGAAATTTACTATTTTTAGCATGTACCTACCCTAAATTTGTTATCACTTACTAAATATCAGCAAAACCCTTAAATGTACAAAAATTATCACTTTACATCAATTTGTTACTCCAATCGCATTCAGAGCTCTTTGAAATTAACACGTTGTGTTGCTATAGATTGTTTTAACGAGGGCAATTGGTATGATCGGACAAGCTCGTACTACAGTCTGTTTCAAACGCTTAGGCGGAACTAGATTTTGCAATTTAGTTACTTTCATCGCTTAAATCGTGCTTTTCGGCCGTTTTGTTTGAGCTTTGTAAATCATACTTACAATAAACATTTTTGGTTAAGGTTAATATCATTTTAAAATGTCATTTTCTTTATATTTTGATTTTTTGTGTAATTCTTAATACAAATTTCCCATTTATTTATTTTTTTGTCATTAAAATATATAAAAAAATAATTTAATTTTGACATAGGTCATTCGTTTCCATGGTTTCATTGTTGTAATTTTAAATTTTGACATTCCAACATGAAAAATGAAATAACCCAAGAAAGGTCCCTTGTCGTGACAACTTAAAAGAACGAAATTCCCATTTAGTTCCGCCTAAGCGTTTGAAACAGACTGTATATCTGTCAACAGTAGTATAGCAACGACAAAGCACGAGCATGTCCGATCATACCAATTGACCTCGTTAAAACAATCCATAACAACACAACGTGTTAATTTCAACAAGCTCTGAATGCGGCTTTACTTGCGACATAAATCCTCTGATAAAATTTACTTTTTTTTTTTAAATTAAGTACTTCATTTGTTGACTGTTGCTTTTGCTTAAAAAATGTATCACGTAAATAAAAATTGTATTTCTTAAAAAAGTATAATTAAATAGATTATTATTATTAAAATAATTCCAATGTATTTTTAATGATTGACTTGATGTATTGATCGTTTTTTAGGGGAGACGTCGGAAAAAATCTGGCCCAAAGCGTTCGAGTCGCTAAGGCCAGAAAAAACCATTTTCAGGAAATAAATTTAACAGCCGTAGAGAAAAGCATTGTAGTTAATTAAAGTTTATATATATATATTTTTTTTTTACTAATAAAGGAGGGGGGGTAATTTGGGCACTAATGATAAACAATGCCTTTAGCGGCCGTAGCCTTGTCCCTTTTTTAACAATTATATTATAACGCAATCTAAAATAACTTTAAAAAAATGTTGTTATTATTTATGAGAGTAAACAGATCTTTAATTAAATCCTTGTAGTTGTAAAAAGTTTAACGTCCTTCAACTTGAACGTGGTTCTTTTATGAATGAAATACTACTAACTGATTTTTCGTGCATAATTAAATAAAAATTTATGTGAAGTGTGAATTTTCACACATTACAGGCAGTGGCGGATCAAGCCTTCGCCGGGCCCAAGACATTTTTGATTTACGGGCCCTCAACATAGAGGCGTTCAAAGTGAAGAGCAAAAAAAAGGTCCTCACCTCCCAAATCCAAGTGAAGAGCAAAAAAAAAGGTCCTCACCTCCCAAATCCAAGTGAAGAGCAAAAAAAAAGGTCCTCACCTCCCAAATCCAAGTGAAGAGCAAAAAAAGGTCCTCACCTCCCAAATCCAAGTGAAGAGCAAAAAAAAAGGTCCTCACCTCCCAAATCCAAGTGAAGAGCAAAAAAAAAGGTCCTCATCTCCCAAATCCAAGTGAAGAGCAAAAAAAAAGGTCCTCACCTCCCAAATCCAAGTGAAGAGCAAAAAAAAAGGTCCTCACCTCCCAAATCCAAGTGAAGAGCAAAAAAAAGGTCCTCACCTCCCAAATCCAAGTGAAGAGCAAAAAAAAAGGTCCTCACCTCCCAAATCCAAGTGAAGAGCAAAAAAAAAGGTCCTCACCTCCCAAATCCAAGTGAAGAGCAAAAAAAAAGGTCCTCACCTCCCAAATCCAAGTGAAGAGCAAAAAAAAAGGTCCTCACCTCCCAAATCCAAGTGAAGAGCAAAAAAAAAGGTCCTCACCTCCCAAATCCAAGTGAAGAGCAAAAAAAAAGGTCCTCTCCTCCCAAATCCAAGTGAAGAGCAAAAAAAAAGGTCCTCACCTCCCAAATCCAAGTGAAGAGCAAAAAAAAAGGTCCTCACCTCCCAAATCCAAGTGAAGAGCAAAAAAAAAGGTCCTCACCTCCCAAATCCAAGTGAAGAGCAAAAAAAAAGGTCCTCACCTCCCAAATCCAAGTGAAGAGCAAAAAAAAGGTCCTCACCTCCCAAATCCAAGTGAAGAGCAAAAAAAAAGGTCCTCACCTCCCAAATCCAAGTGAAGAGCAAAAAAAAAGGTCCTCATCTCCCAAATCCAAGTGAAGAGCAAAAAAAAAGGTCCTCACCTCCCAAATCCAAGTGAAGAGCAAAAAAAAAGGTCCTCACCTCCCAAATCCAAGTGAAGAGCAAAAAAAAGGTCCTCACCTCCCAAATCCAAGTGAAGAGCAAAAAAAAGGTCCTCACCTCCCAAATCCAAGTGAAGAGCAAAAAAAAAGGTCCTCATCTCCCAAATCCAAGTGAAGAGCAAAAAAAAAGGTCCTCACCTCCCAAATCCAAGTGAAGAGCAAAAAAAAAGGTCCTCTCCTCCCAAATCCAAGTGAAGAGCAAAAAAAAAGGTCCTCACCTCCCAAATCCAAGTGAAGAGCAAAAAAAAAGGTCCTCACCTCCCAAATCCAAGTGAAGAGCAAAAAAAAAGGTCCTCACCTCCCAAATCCAAGTGAAGAGCAAAAAAAAAGGTCCTCACCTCCCAAATCCAAGTGAAGAGCAAAAAAAAGGTCCTCACCTCCCAAATCCAAGTGAAGAGCAAAAAAAAAGGTCCTCACCTCCCAAATCCAAGTGAAGAGCAAAAAAAAAGGTCCTCATCTCCCAAATCCAAGTGAAGAGCAAAAAAAAAGGTCCTCACCTCCCAAATCCAAGTGAAGAGCAAAAAAAAAGGTCCTCACCTCCCAAATCCAAGTGAAGAGCAAAAAAAAGGTCCTCACCTCCCAAATCCAAGTGAAGAGCAAAAAAAAAGGTCCTCACCTCCCAAATCCAAGTGAAGAGCAAAAAAAAAGGTCCTCACCTCCCAAATCCAAGTGAAGAGCAAAAAAAAAGGTCCTCACCTCCCAAATCCAAGTGAAGAGCAAAAAAAAAGGTCCTCACCTCCCAAATCCAAGTGAAGAGCAAAAAAAAAGGTCCTCACCTCCCAAATCCAAGTGAAGAGCAAAAAAAAAGGTCCTCTCCTCCCAAATCCAAGTGAAGAGCAAAAAAAAAGGTCCTCACCTCCCAAATCCAAGTGAAGAGCAAAAAAAAAGGTCCTCACCTCCCAAATCCAAGTGAAGAGCAAAAAAAAAGGTCCTCACCTCCCAAATCCAAGTGAAGAGCAAAAAAAAAGGTCCTCACCTCCCAAATCCAAGTGAAGAGCAAAAAAAAAGGTCCTCTCCTCCCAAATCCAAGTGAAGAGCAAAAAAAAAGGTCCTCACCTCCCAAATCCAAGTGAAGAGCAAAAAAAAAGGTCCTCACCTCCCAAATCCAAGTGAAGAGCAAAAAAAAAGGTCCTCACCTCCCAAATCCAAGTGAAGAGCAAAAAAAAAGGTCCTCACCTCCCAAATCCAAGTGAAGAGCAAAAAAAAAGGTCCTCACCTCCCAAATCCAAGTGAAGAGCAAAAAAAAGGTCCTCACCTCCCAAATCCAAGTGAAGAGCAAAAAAAAAGGTCCTCACCTCCCAAATCCAAGTGAAGAGCAAAACAAAAAAAAAAGGTCCTCTCCTCCCAAATACAAGTGAAGAGCAAAAACAAAAAAAAAAGGTTCTCACATCCCAAATCCGGGCCCTTGAAAATTACGGGCCCAAGACAAATGTATTTTTTGTCTGATTACAGGGTTTCGCGGGTATATAATAAGTGAAGGCGGCATGCTGAGTGTGTAGGACAAATTTTGCTTTGTACTAATCAGGGCAAAATAAACGATTTTTAAAATAATTTATCGTCTGTTAATCTAAGGTCTTTAAAAACTAATTTTACGTTAAACTATTTTTTTGTTATCGAATACCTAATACCATTATTTAGGTTTTTAAACATGTGCAGTATTTTTTTATATAGCAAGGTTCATAAGATTTTGAAAATTGCACCTATGGCTTCCATAATATAATTCACGCACCCTAGTTTGCTGCGTAGCAAGAGAGCAAGCTAACCATTAGACCAAGATACACCTTCTAGTATAGAGTGTTATATAACTATAACTTTTGTACGTCGTCAACCAAAAAACACAAAAAATGCGTTATTTTCCGAAAAAATAATCTGATCAAAAATTCCTGTTGCACTATTCCGGTTCACACCAACGTATATTACTTAAAAAAAAATCAGATTTTTAGTTTAAACCAGCTGGGCTACAGGGTGTGGGACAAAATTTTTGCACAATTTTGGTGAAAATCTTATCAAAATAATTTATTTTGCAAAAATAAAATTTTGATCGTTAATCCACGTACTAAGGGCTTTATTTGATACCCTCCACAGAATTTTAAAAAAATATATATTTTTTTTCTTTCGATGAGCACATATTTGTTTATATTTTTAGGGGGATATGTTTTTTAGATGTTTTGGTATTTTTCCTATGTGCGGGTCAAAGAGTTGTATAAGCATGCAAAATTTCAATTCTCTAGGTTTAGCCTATTAATCCTTATTTTGCACTACCCAATATTTAATGGATGCCCATTTTCAAAGAATTTTCTATTTTTCGAATGCAATTTTGAATATTGTATATAAGTTTTTGGGCTAGATGTATGCCAATTTTTTATTTTATTTATTTATTTTAATGCATACATTTATTATTTAATACAATTTGTACATACCATTTTACAGAAAATTGAAATTAAACTAAATTTTTTTATTTTACACAAAGAGAAAAAGCTTGTAAAACTGCTTTGTACAATCTCAAAATTATACACTGATAAACTAAGCTCAAAATTATGCTTGTACTATATCAGTTTTATAAATATAGATAACAGTAGTATTTTTTTTTTCTTGATGTGGGGGTTAAAAATTAATTGAGATAACTATTACGAAAATAATAACTAGATGAAATGAAAATGCAAAATAGGAAAATACATTGTATGTGTATGTGTGTGTGTGTGTGTGTAATTCTAAGATCATTACTTCAAAAACTTAAAAAATTATCGAGAAAAACAACAGGGTTCTATATTAGGACCTTTCCTCTATAATATCAACATTCTATAGATTGATACATAAAAGAAGGCACTATTTTGGAAACTGTATGTTTATAAAAGATTATAAACCAAGAAGTATATTATTGAGGTCAAATCTGTGTTTACTTTCCGTTGACCTCCGAGGCATATTCATTAATTATAGTATGCAAGTTGCAACAGAGCTATCTATGTTGTTGTAGAGCGGTATTCAGGAATTGCTAAGTTTAATTACCATATTCTTGTGTATTTCTAATAAAGTTCATAGCAGATTCTTTCTTTATAAATATCTTGTTTTATTTAACAAACTCGTTAAATGAAGGTCTCATTAGAATTTAACTGTAACTGTTCTACGCAATTAAAAGGCGTGACAAAAAAAAAAAACAGCTGTGGCCACCACAGGACCGACCGCCATCGTAAAGTATTTATATAAAATACATTCTGGCAGCAGAGTAGAAATAACTTGGCCTAATATTTTCTAACAGAGATATTATTTATCATGACCATGGAAACTTTACATATACGTATGAAAAAATTGAGAAGTATCAAAAAACGTCTCAAATAAAAGTTATTAGTTATTGCTTTTATAGCAACTTTTGTTTGCTGTTCACTTAAAATTTAGAAAGGAGGACCTTTTTTTTGCTTTTCACTTGATATTGAAATTTTGCCCTGTGTTTATAAAAATGATGTATAATTGGACCCCCCTCCAAGCCAAAAATCTGTGTGCGCCCCTGCATGACCATGGAAACGTTACATATAAGTATGAAAAAATTGAAATTTTTCGTTTTATCAAAAAACGTCTCAAATAAAAGTTATTACATTTATAGAAACTTTTGTTAAATAATTTTTTTCGAAATATTTTTCTGTTGTGAAATATTCACAAAAATCTTAAAATCGACACGAGTAAACTCATTTTTAGTCTACCGATTTTTACCAAAAGTTGATCAACTCGTGTCATTGATGGCAGAAGCTTAAATATTAAGTTTCATAAAAATCCTTTCAGCCGAATTAGCTCTGCACGTATACAGACAGACAGACAGACGGACAGACAGACGGACGGGCAGACAGACGGACGGACAGACAGACCGACAGACATCATGCTAAAAATAGTCAAAACGTTATGTAGGGACCTCAATTCGTGGAGATACATCGAAATCTCGAAACGTCAAAATTGGTATGATCACAATACCTCCCTTATATATGTTGGCGGTCGGTAAAAAACGTTACACAGACAGACGGACGGACGGGCAGACGGACGGACAGACGGACAGACAGACCGACAGCAATCATGCTAAAAATAGTCAAAACGTTATGTAAGGACCTCAATTCGTGGAGATCCATCGAAATCTTTAAATGTCAAAATCGGTATGATCACAATACTTCCCTTATACGAGGCCTGTTCAAATAGTATCGCGAATTTTGAATTTCCGCGGGTTACATCTATTCGATTTTCGATTTTTTTGTGGCGTTATGTTGGTACTCATGTCTCTCACTTATGCCGACAAGTTCGGCAATTTTGAATGTTCAGTTAATTTTTGACAGTTGCTTTGCTTGCACGTGTTTTGGCTCGTCTTCGATTTTTACCTATACCAAAAAATGGATCAAAGAATCTGTATCAAATTTTGTGTGAAAAACAAAATTAAGTACGCGGACGCATTCCGAATGTTGACTGTGGCATATGGTGAAGCTACCTTGGACCGAAGTAACGTTTATCGGTGGTACAAAATGTTCTCAGAGAAGATGTGAACGACGAGGAGCGTGCCGGACGCCCGAGCACGTCAACAACAGACGAAAACATTGATGAAGTGAAGAAAATAGTATTGGCCAATTGTCGAATCACCGTTAAAGAAGTTGCTGAGGACCTAAACATATCGATTGGCTCGTGCCATTCGATTATTACCAATGATTTGGGCATGAGATGGGTCGCCGCGAAATTCCTACCAAAATTCGTCGTATTTTTTGGCCAAAAACAACACACTAATAATGCCGCAGCCACTGTATTCCCCAGATCTGGCCCCCTGTGACTTTTTCTTGTTCCCGAAACTGAAGAGGCCCATGAAAGGACGACGCTACGCTACGAGTGAGGAGATAAAGACGGCATCGAAGGAGGAGCTGAACAAGATCACAAAAAATTTCAAGTGCTTCGAGGTTTGGAAAAAACGTTAGCACAAGTGTATAATATCTGGTGGGGATTACTTTGAAGGGGAAAAAATAGATATTCATGAATAAATAAATAATTTTTGAAAAAACACAAAATTCGCGATACTTTTTGAACAGACCTCGTTGGCGGTCGGTAAAAACAGTTACAGCCTCTAATTTTATTAATATCTGTTTTGCTTTACAGGAATTTTTGAATTGGCAAACAATGTCTACGACAGATATGGACGCCTTGTTAGAGGATGGCTCTCCTTCATACCAGTGTTCTTCGTAGTGGAACCCGAAGATTTACAGAAGATCTTAGGAACCTACCAGAACACTGACAAATCGTTCTTTTACTCACTGATGCACACTTTTCTAGGAGAGGGACTAATAACTAGTAACGGTAATTAACATAGAGCGGGTATTGTTAGGCCGAGTGGAATAATGACGTTTGATTATTTGCCTCTTTTATTGCCTTTATTCCACTTGGTCTAAAAAAAGTTACTTATTTCAGGGGATAAGTGGAGACAACACAGAAAAATTGTCCAACCCTTATTCCACAAAAATGTACTGGAATCTTTCGTGAATACATATTCAGTCAAATCAAAATTATTAGTGGAGGAACTACGGTATGACGCAAAGAACGGAAACGATGTCAAGATAACCACACACGTCAATAAATTAGTTATAAATATTTTAAATGGTAATATGTTGAATATATTTTAAAAGAATTACATTAACATTCTTTGTTTTTTTCTATAGATACCGTTTTAGGATTGGACAGCGATAAACAGACATACGAAGACAGTACGAAATCACCTTTCAGAGAGTAAGAGCATTTTTTTCACTCCGTCCGAAAATATAGTACGAAGTTTGCCGCTTATATTTCGGGATTGCGCTAAACTAGTGCTGCCATCTGGCAACTGACGCTTCTATTGTAAAGTTTGACGTTTTCGACGGTATACGTATTCAGAACGTTTTGGCGTACGAGCGCTATTTGTATTGTTTACAGTAACTTGAAAAAATTCATCTCGGCTAAAAATGGAATTAAATAACATTTTCGAGCGATTACACTGGTCAACACAATTTTTGCTGACTTACATCTAAGACTTGTTTCTTACTAATTTGGTGCTGCTGACCTCAAATATCACATCAGTTTTTGCCTATCACATCAGATTTTTGCTCTACAACAAATACATATTTTCGGCCAAATAATGCTTCTATTGTTTAATTTTAGACGTCGATACTGTAATTGGTACAAATTTGGCGAACAATAAGGACTAAATAATTAGAAAATATTCTTAAAATTTTATTTATAAGGAAAGAAAGAAAATGAGAACAGTTTTATTACATTTTAATGCATTGGAGTGTTAAAATAAAAATACAAAATAATTTAAGGATTAAATGGTCGTTTGTAAGATCTTCTGGAGTGCACCATAAGTCTCTTTTAATACCCAACTATAGTCAGCCATCATGTGAGTATCCCAACTTCCTTGATAACGTCTCTCCATCTCTTTTAAATCCTGATGGAAACGTTCACCCTGTTCATCACTAACATCTCCAAGATTGACAGGAAATTTGTCAAGATGACTGTTTAAAAAATGAAGTTTCACGCTCATGTTGCACCCCAGATGATGATAATTTTCAATCAAATTTTCAACGACCTCCACATAGTTTTCGGTTTTTTTATTCCCAAGAAAATTTTTGATGAGCGCCACGAAAGACTGCCATGCATTCTTCTCCATATCATCCATATGTACACTGAAATGTGGATCATTCACTAATTTTCTAATTTGTGGTCCGTCAAAAATGTCTTTTAGCTTCTCATTACTGAGACTTTGAAATGTTTCAGATATATATTTGAAACAGTCACCATCTTTGTTCAACGCTTTTACAAACTGCTTCATTAGACCCAGTTTAATACGAAGGGGGGGGGGGGGAAATGATTTTAGTTCGCTCCACCAAAGGTTCGTGTATTATGTTTGGGTCTCCAACATTTAAATCTATTCTCACCGGCCAATTTTTGTCCAATGCTTATCTCTCGCTCTGCTGTCCCACAAACACAAAAAACATGGAGATTTTATGAATTCACCTTGTTGGCCAAGCAGCGGTCATACTAAGTACCTTACCCTTGACCTTGCAACCCCCACCGTTTTAAAAAGGTGTATAACAAGTACCTGCATGTAAGGCGTTCCTACGAAATATATTGGACAACAAGAACGAAGTTGAAATTAAAGTAGACGTATATCAGAACGTGAAAAGGTGAAAAAATACAATAGAACAAAAATTTGACGTAATAGGCAGAAACTGTTAACATTTTTGAAATCAGCAACCCAAAATTAGTTAAAAACAAGTATCAAATCTAAGTCAGCAAAAAAAAAAAAGTTTAAATTTGTCGACCAGTGTTATAAACAGAATATATGGGCGTTTTAGCTAGTCTTGCCACTGGCGCCAAAAGAGCTAGTGCCGGCTGTTAATTAGTTAAAATGTTTGGCTCTCAGCAATGATGTCAGCAAATGGAGTAAAATAATTTAATACCATGTTTCCTTGCAAATTTTCTTCTTACTATTTTTGTTGACATGCTTTTTCATAGGGGCGACATAGGGCCGAGAGTTCCAGTTCCTAATAAACTCCCTAATAGTTATTTGACACATAATATATTTATGAAGCTAATAAATTTATTGGTGATTTCCAAGTTACAAAATCCTTCCAATAGTTTATTAGCAACATAATTTTTTGTTTTTGCATTGGTATTTCTTATGAAGATAGTAACACGGTGCAAGAGGGATAGAGCTATACGTAAATTTGTAGAGCTAAAGTGAGATGAAATTTTGACACTGAATATTTTGACATTAAATATTTTGACAATAAATAGTTTGACTTGACATTCAATGACATTACGTATATTTTTTGTGTTACTGTTAAAATGACAATTAAACGGCGTTCAACAAATTTTATCACAGAAAAAGAGGACAATATAGATAGAAGAGAAGTTAATAAAAATAGCATTTTATAATACAAAAGTGACTGAAAATAAGAAGACAGCCATATTTTGCTTTATTTTACATTCCTTAAACAATATGAATTAAACTTATCAGCAATTTTCAGCCACACATCTTTATTATTCTGCCAATAATTGCCTTCTTGTTCTCTATCATTTTTATATAAATAGTAATGCTTAAAGTATTGTTTGTAGTGTGTCGTAATCGTAATTGAAATAAATACATATGGAAAAATAAAAGATAATGTTTATTTAAAAATATATATTTATATATTGTTCTTTATATATCACATTTACAATAAATGCCCAAAATATTCTAAAAACGGTTGTCCATAATTTATAAATTCATCCAAACAGATCGTCGATTTCGCCAAAATACAACTTAAATGTATATAAAACACTAAAATCACCATTATAGAAATATTTAAAAACTACACATTCGTATATTCTTTTAAAATTATACTGGTTTCCAATTAAAATTGAAATATTAACACATTTTGCGAACTTGTTTTTGGTTATATGTCACTTTATTAAGCACTTCATGTTGCCTATAAGTTATTAGACAAATAAGCCTGTTTATTAGCAACCTAATAACTATTTCGGGGTGGAACTCTCGGAAAAAAAATTATGTTGCTAATAAACTTATTGGACAGTTTATTAGCAACTGGAACTCTCGGCCCATAGTCATTGTAATGTTTTCTTTTCCTTTTATTAATTTTAGGACATACAGTTTTACAACATTAGTTTTACAATGTCTAAAATTTATTCATATTGTATTTGTTTAATAAATAAATACAAACATAGACAAGATTAAATACAAGCAAAATAATGATTTACGATTATTATATACAGACATTTTAATAGCTAAACATTTAACTTCTATATTAATGAAGACAACAAAATTTGTATACACTAATAGACAGCTTTATAAATTATCAGGTTATGAAATAATCTATAAACAATTATTGTACTTGTATTTTGTAGAGGGAAAGTACTGGTGCAAGAAAGAGTGGCTAATCCTTGGTTCCTGTTCGAAAGCATCTTCCAGTTTACTGGCAGTGCCAAAGAAGAATATAATCAAAAGCAGAAACTGTACGCATTCACAAGAAAGGTATTTTGAATTCCCCACCTCCAATATATATAAGGGAGGTATTGCGATCATACCGATATTGACATTTTGAGATTTCGATGGATCTTCACGAATTGAGGTCCATACATAATGTTTTAACTATTTTTAGCATAATGTCTGTCGCTCTGTCTGTCTGTTTGTCCGTCCGTCTGTGTGTGTACACGTGCAGCGCAAATTCGGCTAATATTTCGATAAGGACAGACAGACATTATGCTAAAAATAGTCAAAACGTTATGTAGGGACCTCAGTTCGTGGAGATCCATCGAAATCTCGAAATGTCAATATCGGTATGATTACAATACCTCCCTTATATATGTTGGCGGTCGGTAAAAATAAAAAAATATATATACGAGGGATGTTTCCTAAATTCTGGGAATTGTCCTGAACTAATTAGGCGATGTTATTGGTGCCAAGTCTTGACATGTTTATGCAACTATCTAGTGCAATATTGTTCAGTCTGATTTAGGTGTTCGACTGATATAGACGCGTTTTCATAGCACATTTTGTAACCATGGAAGACGCAGCAAAATCTCAAAGAGCAATAATTTTCTTTTTATGGAAAGGTGTGAAAACATCAGAAATTATTCAGCGTCTGCAATTGGTGAGTCTGCAGAATCCAAAAGTACTGTTTATCGGTGGATCGATCGTTTTAAAACTGGTAAAAACATCACTAGAAGACGATCCACGCAGTGGGTGCCCAAGCACGTCGGTAAATGAAAGAAACATTACTGCCGTCGAAGACCTACTGAAAGAGGACAGGCGAATAACTATTCGTCAAATTAGTGTGCGACTAGGGATAGGTACACGACAAGTTCATGACATCTTGCATGATTGTTTGGGCGTTAGCAAGGTTTCGCCGCGCTAGGTGCCAAGGCTGTTGGAATAGGTGGATTGAAGAGACACCGAAAAAGTTCTTTGAGGACGGCTTAAAAAAATTAGTTTATCGTTGGGATAAATGTATTCAGTTAAATGGAGATTATGTTGAAAAACTACATTGTAATATTGACGAAAATTAACAAAATAATAAAAATTATAGCTAAATTCCCAGAACTTTGGAAACATCCCTCGTATGTTAAATAAAAGAAATAATAATAAAAGCCTAGAAATGTCATTGTATAACCTAGGCATGGCCAACATACGGCCCCCGTAATGAATTTATGCAGCCCGCGATTAATTTTTCAATATTAGCTATTTAACTTCCAATAATTGGTCGAATAGATTCGCGATACTTTTTTATTTTTTAAAAAGATTCCATTATAAAGATTTTATTATCCGAGAAACTATTATCCGAAATCCATTTTCTGTACATGTAGATGACGTGTCTGTTGATATACAATTAGAAATAATTAATTTACAATCTGATGAATTATTATATGAGAAATATCGAGAAGAGCAAGAAAATTTGAACAGTTTTTATAAGCAATTGAATGATGGAACATACGGAAATTTAAAAAAACTTGCAAAGAAATATTTAGTAATCTTCAGTTCAACTTATATTTGTGAACAAACTTTTGTTTATTGAATCTAAATAAAAATACAACAAGATCAAGATTGAATGATTTGCATTTAGAGGCTGGTTGGGAACCGCTGTAATGGACAATAACGTCATGACGTCATGTCATGCATTGGAGATATCACAAACTGCTAGTGCCATATACCAGCATGTTAAATAGACATTTTTCAAATTAGCATTATATTAATTTGGCACATATAATTATGTTTTTTTTTGTGTCCAGGTTGTTTCTAAGATGTTTATTTAGTACATCGTTGAGAATTAATAAGTAGTCATCGTGTAATTAAACGTAACATTGTATTTAAAATCTGACACTCAAATATAATATAACCTTAAAAATTAAATTGCAGTTATTGCACAAGAAACGAACTGAAAAAAATATAATTGGAAATGAAGGGAAGAATAAGTGTTTATTGGAGAGGATGATGGAACTTGGAAAGGATCATCCAGATTTCACTGATGACGATATTATAGAAGAAATCTGCACCTTTATGTTGGCTGTAAGTATTTTATATATTTTTTCCACACCTATTTGATTATATTGCAATTATTAGCACTTTTTTCGTGCAAAATAGTACCCATAAATAACTACAGTGAATTATGGTTTCATAATTCAATGATGATATCCAGTGTACATAGATTCAAAATCATACTCTTCCTGATTTTGATAATTTCGTGATTTCAAAAACAGATCTCAGTTTGTTAATTTGTTATTAACTAACTGATATCTTAAAATGTGTTTTATAAACACGGAATAAAATAAACTTGAAGAGTTTTGCTATATAATTAATAATATTCTAGATTTTCGATATGTAAACAAGGTAATAGATAACAAGGAGTCATTTCAAACTGACGTCAGCTTGTTGAATACCTAATTTGTGATTCACATGTATGTACATTACTAGTTGGAGACGTATTATTTTATTGTTAATTTAATGTTATTCTTCAGTATAATGTTTAATGTTTTACGCGCATCTTCACAAATAAATACTTGCAAAACGAAAATTATTTACAATAACAATTATCAAACAATAAAATGTAGTAAATAAATAATAATAAATAATAAACATATCTTACATAACAATTAAAAATATACAATATAAACAAATTTAGCATAATCAAATTTTATTTTATTTAAGATTAGGTATTGTTTATTTATTATGTATTTATTCGCAATCAATTTTTTAAATCAATTTTATTTGTTAATATCAGTACTAAGAGCTTTCATTTAATTTTTACCGACCGCCAATATATATATATATAAGGGCAGGGCCGCCCCTAGCATTTGCGGGCCTGGGGCAAAACTAGAACTGCGGGGCCCCAAAACTGGATTTGCGGGGCCCCGTCTATATATATATATATATATTGAATAACGATATTTTTTTAAATATTATTAACTATTAACAAAGTACACATACCAATATTCAATGAAAATATAAATTTTTTCCAACTATTTATAAAATTTGGAATAATATTTTTAATGTATTTTATTATTTTATTACTTGACGGTCGAAGCGCGGGGCCTGGTGTAGGTGCCCCACTTACCCTCGCCTAGGGGCGGCCCTGTATAAGGGAGGTATTGTGATCATACCGATTTTAACATTTCTAGATTTCGATGGATCTCCACGAATTGAGGTCCCTACATAACGTTTTGACTATTTTTAGCATGAAGTCTGTCGGTCTGTCTGTCTGTCCATCCGTTTGTCTGTCTGTGTACACGTGCAGAGGTACACAAATTCGGCTGAAAGGATTTTTATGTAACTTCATATTTAAGGTTTTGACAATCAATGGCACGAGTTTATCAACTTTTGGTAAAAATCGATTGACTAAAAATGGGAGTTTACTCGAGTCGATTTTAAGATTTTTGCGAATATTTCACAATAGAAAAATATTTAGAAAATATGTATCTAACAAAAGTTGCTATAAAAGTAATAAAACAAAAAAAATTGATTTTCGAAATTTATTCTAATTATCTATTTTTTCAAACTTGTATGCAGTGGCGCAGCCAGGATTTTTTTTGAGGGGGCCCGGAAGATAGAATAAAATAAAATATAAATAATGTTCTCACTTAAAAAAAAGGCGTTACCTCCAAAATCCAAGTGATGAGCAAAAAAAGGTCCTCACCTCCAAAATCTAAGTAATGAGCAAAAAAAAAAAATCTTCACCCCCAAAATACAAGTAATGGCAAAAAACAAAAGGCCCTCAGCTCTTCCTTGGGGAGGGCCCGGGCCCGTCGGCCTCCCCCTTTGCTGCGCCACTGCTTATATGTAACGTTTCCACGGTAATGATAATAATATCTCTGTTAGAAAATACTAGGCCAAGTTATTTCTAATCTGCTGCTAGAATCTATTTTATACAAGTACTTTGTGATAGCGGTCGGTCCTGTGGTGGCCACAGCTGATTTCTTAAACTAAATTTAAATGTCGTCACAATAAAATTGAAATTAAAAAATCTCAGCAATTTCGGGTTTTTGTAGGTATGACCAAAAAAACTTACATCACTAATGTGTCTGTCTGTCTGTCTGTCTGCTTGTCTGACTGTGTTGGTAGAAATTATGGCCAAACGGCTGAACCTAGAATGTTGAAATTTGGCTTGCTTGTACAAATTTTTGACCCACATATAGGAAAACTATTGAGAGGCCAAATAGACACATGGCAGGAAATATAGGTATAAAAAAATATGTATTCAACGAAAAAAAGGTAAAATTTTTAAAATTTTGAGTCGGGTCATGTCTAGGGTGACCATTTTCTTAAGAAGGCAATGCGGGACGGAACAAAAAAAAGGTCCTCATCTCCCAAATACAAGTGAAGAGCAAAAAAAAAAAAGGTCCTCACCTCCCAAATCCAAGTGAAGAGCAAAAAAGAAATGGTCACCCTAGTCATGTCAAACTTTGCGTCATCTGGAAATATGAAACTCACTTCAACATAGGTCTGTGGTAGGCGGCGTTTGCAGCTACATCAGCCGCTTCATTGTCTTTAATAGCAACAAGTCCCGGAATTTCCGATTCTTAAAAGTTTCTAATGTAATTTGTTTTATTCAGGGTCAAGATTCAGTGTCTTCGGCTGTAGCTTTCAGTTTATATTTTCTTGCTGAAAATCAAGAAGTCCAGGTAATTATTAAAGAAGTGAAAAATTAACTTCTACTTATTTTTTTTAATGAAACTTTGCAGGCACGTGCATTTGAAGAAATTAAGGATGTATTAGAAGATTTCGAACGCGATGTAGAAATAAATGATGTTAGGAAAATGAAATATTTAGAAAACTGTATAAAAGAAGCTTTAAGATTATGCCCTAGTGTACCGCTCATGTCCAGAAGATTAAGTGAAAATGTTGCTATAGGTAAATATACTTTTAGATAAATACAAAACAATATTCATTATACAAGGTGTTTGTTTGAAACGAGGCACCCCGAAAATCTCCTTTATTTGTAAAGATACAAAAAATCTTCAGAACAAAAGTTAAACTAGACAAAAAGGCCCATCTAAAGGTTACTTTAAGAATTCTGAGGCACTTCCGGTTTCACCGGAAATGATGTCAACTTTTGATCTAGCATAGGGAATCGATAATTTTATATTTTTTTCCTAAAAGTACATTAAATTAGCTTTACAATGACACCAAAAAATCATATTTTTATGTTAACCATTTCAAAATGTCGACCATTTATTTACAAAATAATAATCAACATAAGTTTTACAAAGTTGAACGTAGCAAGCTTTGAAAACAATAAAAAAGGAAACATTTTTGAAAATTTTTTGAAAATTTTTCATTTTTTATTAATTTTTTTGAAAATTTTGATAAATCCTAACTAAAAATTGGTTAGGAGTAGAAATCTACGGTTTGAATTTTTAAAATTCTACTACATTGTTTAGTCTAAAAAAAAAATTGTGATTTAATAAACCAATTATTAAGTTTTGTATGGACAGTAATCCAAAACCCTTGAAAATGGCCAAAAATCGAAAAAATCATAAGGGGTACCCCTTACGATTTTTTCAAATTTTAAGCAAAAAATTTTTATCTCCGATTTTATTAAAAATTGGTACAGATATGTATTTTTGGTCATAGATCAATAAAATTTGGTCCATTTTGAAGTTTGGGCAAGAGTTTTGGAATTATAGGCAAAAAACTGACCCAAATTGGCTCTAATTTAAAAATTAGAAAAGCATGAATTTTTTAAATATTTTTTTCATAATCCTCACCCCAAAATTAGCTTAAAACTATATTTTGGATGAAATCGGAGTCAAAAAAATGTAAGTCAAAATTTCAAAATTTTTGTGAATTTATTTATTTTTTAAAATTTTGGTGAATAATTTGTGGGGGCCAGGAAATATTTTTTTATCGTTTACATATAAAAATAAAAAGTAATGACCTAAAAAAAAGGTCCTCACTTCTAAAATATATTTTTTTCCAAACAATTCTTGGAGGGCCAACTAGGGCCAGAGCAACTTTTAGGCCCCCCCCCCCTGTAACCCCCACTAGCGCCGCCACTGCATATTCCCATCGTCATTTTTGGTACTAATATAATTCAAACTATTTGATTATCAATTAAATTAAATTTAAAATATTTGTTTTGTTTGTAGGTGACCACGTGCTGCCGGAAGGAAGTAACATATTTATATCTCCTTATGTGACTCATCGTCTCCAACACATTTACCCAGAACCATTGAAATTTGATCCAGATCGCTTTTCTGCAGAGAATACCGATGCGAGACATCCATTTGCCTACTTGCCTTTCAGTTCTGGACCCAGGAATTGCATAGGTAAATTAATTTTATTAAGAGCCGGTCTTTCCACCTTCAGATAAAGTGGCTGGTAACGTTATCTGACGGATAAAAACAATAAAACGTCTTTCCACCTTCAGATAAAGTTATTCCTACGAATAACCTATGCTATCTGGCAGATAAGTTATTCGGTAGTCAAAGTAGCGAATAAGTAACAAATAAGTACTGTCACTGTCAAAAAGTTAGAAATTAAATGATTTCTTGGAACAATAAATTGCAAAATGGACTTGAAAAAAATATAATTTGTTTGAATTTTATTAATAGTAGAAATAATGCCTTAACTCCAAAATAACAGTGCACCAGTCCACGGTGAGAAAAAGTATGAAAAAAGTATCTCGTGCAATATCCAGCTTATGTCTGATTTCATTTGTATGCCTTGTACGGAAAATTAAATACACAAATTTCAACGAGTATTTTACGAAATTGCCCGGTATCCACGAGTGGTTGCAGCCTGGGATGAAATGTTAGTGAAACTGCTTTCTTCTGTGAAAAAAAGGCTGAAGTAAACGGTGTCGAGAAGAATATTTTATATTAAACGTTAGCCGGGATCCACGCCTTACAATACAATGTTAAATAATTCTAATATTCTCTTCGATTTTGAGCAATAAGATTATAATTGATATAGTAGCAAGTGCAGTATTACGCAACTTTAACGTTACAAGAGTGGATATGAAGAACCACCCACAAAAGACCAGTACTGTGTCGGTGACGTACCTGAAGAAACTGATTACTCAGAAGAAATGAAAATGAAAGAATACTCCGTGATTTAATTTCTTATTTTCAAATTTATTATAACTTATTTTCTATTTACATTAATCATAATAAAATTAAAAAATTAAATAAACGTAGAACAATTATTATTAATATCTACTATCTATTTTTCCCTCAATTTTTATTACATGCTTACGACATTAATAATTGCTTAAATC
Organism: Liopterus haemorrhoidalis; assembly: GCA_963971575.1. Lineage (NCBI taxonomy): Eukaryota > Metazoa > Arthropoda > Insecta > Coleoptera > Dytiscidae > Liopterus > Liopterus haemorrhoidalis. The sequence continues at coordinate 1,016,401 of OZ020613.1, forward strand.
TTGTATAACGCATACATAAATTTAATTTTGTTAATGACAATAACCAAAATACGGCTCGACAGCTGTCAGTTTACCAATTTATTTATTTATTTCCATAGAGAAACAAAAAAAATCTTCCTCAACGCCTATTTCAGTTACACCTTCAGTGTTACCAATCTGAGTATTCAATATGTCAGTCTCATTATCCGTCAGATAGCTATCTGATGGATAAATTTGAATTGAAAGACGGGGTGACATTTATCCAACAGATAAAGTATCAGATAACTTTATCTATCAGATAGTTACCCAGAAGTTTATCAGAAGGTGGAAAGACCGACCCTAAATGTCCATAGAGACGTTGTTTCTTTGAAAATTTTATACTTATAGAAAATTGGATTTAATTTAATGGTTCGTTAAGACATAACGAAATGTTACTAAATTATGAACGTTTATGAATAGGAGCATTAGTATTGGTTACAGATTACCAAATTTCCTTGCAAATATAATATGTATTATTCTTCTATTTGCGCCGTATGCTATGCAACCAGTTTATCTTTAATGTCAGAAATGTTACATATTTAAAGTTACTATTTTCTGGCAGATCTTCTAGTAGATCGGGAGCTCATGACAGTTTATGGTCTCCTATTTCCTACAGCATGCCTTTTGGAGGAGACAATATTTACCCTTACAACACAGAAAGGAGGGTACTAAACCCCTGCACGCTTTCCAGTCATAGAAAAATTGCATTTCCACATGCACAAAATTTTTTCTCTGATTTAATAATCGCAAAAAAAATTTTTTTTTTTGATGTTGGTGGTCCGCGTTTAGCGTGGAATAGACCATATTAGTGTGTCGTCACATACATGTGCTGCCATCTGAGAGCTGAGTCCTTTTGAAGTTTAAAATACATGGGACATTGCTTTTGTTACCTTAATTTTATAAATATTTTCAATTTTGGAGCATAAAATATGTATTTTTGATAAATATATACTAATATATACAGTCCAGACACTTTATATTATAGAATAATGATTTTATAAATATATAAATAAGGATTCGAAGATATATTTATAGGTTACGTTTTTAAATAATATGAAAATCGGAATATCTTTAGTATTTATTTAATTAACACTAAGTAATCATTAATATTTTGTTTTAGAATGCATATTGGTGTATTGTTTTGCTCCAAATTGTAACAATTACATCTACATTATTAATTGCAAATTTTTTCGTTTATTTTGACAGATGAAAATGAAAAACAATAATGGAAAATTAAAAACAACATATTATTCATTTAAACCATTTAGATATGGCACACACACTTATAGCTATGTTACTTGCCATAATAACGATTATTAACGTAAATTTTTCAAAATTAACCTGCAAAATAATATTGTTCTGCAAAAATAATGACATATTAAATTATAATGTATAAAATAAGAATTTTAATAAATAAATATTGACTTGTAGTTTTGATGTGAAGCACTCTCTTACTTTGAAAACTTAATTTATATTTCCAAAATACAATTTAACAAAAAAACAACATGCTAAATTCAAATAAAAGGAATCCAACCGCGAGACGGCAGCACTGAATCCCATTTCGTGACGTAGTTACTAATATGGTCTATTCAAAAAGTGTTCCGTAACTGTCGAAAGTTTGAGAAAGACTGTTTTAATGAGTTTTAGCTTATATCTAGTTTTAATACTTATGCAACTGAATATAACAGAAATGTTAAATTGGTTACATATTTTCAGGTTATAAATTGGCGATGATAGAAATGAAGACTGTGATATCGACACTACTGAAGCATTATCACTTATCAGTGACACCAGGTTATCAGTTCGAACTGTCCTTCCGCATCACGTTACGGGCCAAAGGTGGAATTTGGTTAAGGCTCAAACCCAGGCAGACAATCTTAACATAATATACTAAGTCAAGCTTTTGTACCATTTTCATTAAGTTATTTATACAGTATTTTAATTAACCCCAATGGAATTAATATATTTAGAACAAGTGTTGAATACGTCGAAGGTTGAGGTACATGAAACCCGGACCAAATCTTAGGGTATGGACGTGGGTTCAACTCCTGCCTATTTCAAATAATTTGTGTAAAATATATTTATACAAATTACAGGTCTGCTTAGCCGTTCAACCGGCTGTAAACTGTAGGTGTCTGTCTGTGTACTCTAAGATATGGACGTGATACTGACCATATTACTCCTAAATGTACATAGATTGAAAACATGGTCAGGAGGCTTAGTCTCACCTCGGGCTGTAGCGCCAATGATGACATGAAGCCCGTCAATACCACATTATTTTTTTGATTTTTGTTTATGATCAAAATAAAAAATGATATAAACAACAAACTTTATGTTTGACAATATTAGCAAGAGATGAAGACATGAACTATTTATGTACTCGAGAGTGAGATAATAAACGTACGTCGAATAATAATAATGGCGGCATATACGTAACACTGACTCAAATTTTAAAATGAAAAAGTATTTATAATTAGTTTTTGCCAAAATCTTAACGAAATTGACAAAATTAGTTATGCCAAACGGCTTAATATTCATTTCAAAAAAACTCAACATATCCTATTACAGGGGCCATGGTCCTATTACAGGATAAATATGGAAAAGGTTCATAAAAATATTTATTATGTTATCAATAAAGGCTTAAGAACGACATAACAAAAATTTATAACAAAATGATTTTCTTCTAAAAATAACTAAAATAAAATTTTATGTAAAATATAAAGGCAACTTATTGTCGATATTTTTCATATGAATGTACTTTTTTTTAATGTGTGTAAAAACGCCTGCGCCGTATAGTGTTTATGATTATATTGTTATGTTATTTTTTCTATTTTCCTATTTTACCTTTTCATCATCTTTCAACTTTTAATAATATTGCCGTAAATTGCATTTTAAGAGTTTCGAATTATATTTCAATTACGTAGTATTTTAAATACTAAAAAGTAATGTTTAATTAAAATGTTACATATAGTTTTTTCTTTAAAAAAAGTATTTATATTTAGTACTTCGAATACATCAGAAAAGTGTTTTACCCAGCATTGATTATAGATATACATTTTTATAATTTGTCAGATAAATTTTAATTTATCATGGAACAAATGATGTAATATATGTCCGTTTTAAAATTAGAAAGTGTCTGAAGCATTGCCATACAATATGGTGGAATTAATTAGACATGGAATTAATTTATTTTTATATTAACAGAATTGTCCACTTAGGCCCGGTCTTTCCACCTTCAGATAAAGTCCCAGGTAACTATCTGACAGATAAGGTTATTTTTAACTTCATCTGCTGAATAAATGTCATCCCTTCTTTCTATACAAATGTATCTATCGGATAGTTATCTAACGGATAATGAGACTGACGTATTGGATTCACTGACTGGTATTGACATTTATTCAGCAGATGAAGTTACAAATAACCTTATCTGTCAGATAGTTACCTGGGACTTTATCAGAAAGTGGAAAGACCGGGCCTTAACATTTTAAATTCAGGGCCTACTAAACTTTTTTTCGATCATATTGCATTTTAAATGAATGTAATTTAGAAACCTACTAATTATCTTAAATATATACTAATGAATTCAGGTTAATATTACTTATGAAATTTTATTAAAATTTGCAGTTTACAGTATTAAAAAAATATATTTTTACTTTCAATTCTTATCTGCAAAACATTGATGTATGCAAATTGTACAACTCCTCGGGGCAAGCCCTGTTTCCCCGCATAAGGAGGTATTGGCTTCATAACAACTCATCCTCGTTCAGTCTCTATGTTATACTATCTCATTGCTTACACCACTTTGGATTTGACCCCTTCATTTAAAAATTCATATAAGCAATGAGGTTGCCTTATCCAAGAGAAAAAAAGGCGCACATTTATTAATATTTTGTTAATTTGGGGTGTACTGTATTGTATTGGTGTTATAGTATTATTACCAAATATTTATGAGGTATAGTTGGTGAGAATATACATGTCGATCAATCGATTGATCGAAAACCGGTAAAAAAATATATATCTACACAGTTCTATGTAAACTACAGTCTGTTTCAAACGGTTAGGCGGAACTAGATTTGGCAATCTAGTTACTTTCATCGTTTAAATCATACTTTTCGACCGTTTTGTTTAAGCTTTGTAAATCATACTTACAATAAACATTTTTTGGTTAAGGTTAATATCATTTTAAAATGTCATTTTCTTTATATTATGATTTTTTGTGTCATTCTTAATATAAATTTCCCATTTATTTATTTTTTTGTCATTAAAATACGTAAAAAAATGACATATGTCATTCGTTTCCATGGTTTCATTGTTGGAATTTTAAATTTTGACATTTCAACTTGAAAAATGAAATAACCCAAGCAAGGTCCCTTCTCGTGACAACCTAAAAGAACGAAATTCCCATTTAGTTCCGCTTAACCGTTTGGAACAGACTGTATCAATAACGTATTTGAACTAATCGTACCAATGTACGTCTATCTTTGTTATATTTGAATATATTCACATTTATGTATGTTTTTGTATATTGTTTATGTATATTCTCAAAATCCGAACGAATTATTTCGCTTTATTATGAAAACTTTTTTGGTTTAACCATATGTTTTTTTAACCGGTCATTTAAATCATCGGTCATTTAAATTCTCTCTGACTATACATATATTTTTTATTTTCTTTTTGTACAGAATTATATTGGTATAATCTGTCTCAATTTGTAATACGAAACTAAATCTGGTTACTTTGGTGACTGTTGTGGTGTAAATAGACTTTTTTGAAACCATGTAAACTTGTAAATCTGGCTTTTACATTTTTGATGAAGTTTCATTATACTGAGGTTATATTCACTCAAAAACTACATGTCAGATACCAAATTGACATGTTAAATTTGTGATTGACATGTCTAATATTTTGAATTATATACAAATATTTATTTCATCTTATTTCGCTTATTCATAATTTGTGTTCTGGTTGTATAAAATATATTTCAAATACTTGTCAATTTGTGTTTTATACAATTTGTGTTAGTAAGTTGACATATAATTTAATGTCAATTATGAATTGTCAAATATTTTGAAAGGTGTTACTTCAGAATTACCACCCTAAGATGATATTTTAAATATACAACATAAAAAATGAAGTTTTCCTGTTAGTTTCGTATTACAAAATGAGACAGATAATAGGGACAAAATAACAAATACATTTTTATTTAAAATAATCTGTTTTGTTTTTATTCCATAATAAAGCCCATCGTATTCGTACGTATTTATAATTGTACTTATATTTCTTATTATTGTTAATTGTATATTATTTTGTAATTCATGTGTAAATTATTAATCTATAAAAATGATTATGATCCACGAGGCCCCGGAGGGATTCGAACCCTCGATCTCCTGTTTACTAGACAGGCGCTTTAACCAACTAAGCCACGGCGCCGTTACATATTTTGTTGATAATTGATAAAACTTTCACGAAAAAACATGCAGTGCCATTTTGCTTTCAAAAACACAAGTTTTGTGTCACTAATAATTACAGTCGATTCCGCTTAATTGGGACACATCGAGACTTAGGCATTTTGGCCCAATTAAGCGGCTGCCCCAATTAAGCGAATTTCACATAAAATTAAACTATGCATATTTTTCTTTCAATAATTTTATTTTATAAACTCTTGGACAAAACTATAAATTACATATAACCAAAAAATATAAACTTTTAAGAAAAAATAATAATAAATTCCAAAATAAAATAATAAATAGGTACATACAATTTAATTCAATGCAAAAATGCGTCAAGTGTAGTCTGTCTTTTGTTTTTCTAACATTTCACTTCTACAAAATCAGCACAGGTATTCAGTGCGGATGTAGGGCTCCCTTCATTTCCTTCCTGCACAAAATAACGCTCTAATATTAAATTCTTTGTACATTTTCTTGAAAATATGTGTAACATAATATGTACTGTGATCTTAACTGTCCCAATTAAGCGGAATGTTGTCCCAATTAAACATGTAAATTTACTGTTGGTTCCTTGGTTTGGTTTCTGTTCTTTGAGATTTGTCCCAAATAAGCGGCTGCCCCAATTAAGCGGTGGCCCAATTAAGCGTAATCGTCTGTATTTGTTATTAAATAAACATATAATTAAAATGTAAGATAAATAAACGCAAATAAATATATAACAATTTAAAAAATCAGCTGTGGCCACCACAGGACCGACCGCCATCACAAAGTATTTGTATAAAATACATTCTAGCAGCAGAGTAGAAATAACTTGGCCTAATATTTTCTAACAGAGATTATTTATCATGACCATGGAAACGTTATATTAAGTATGAAAAAATTTCGAAAAATGTTACAAACATTTTTCGTTTTATCAAAAAATGTTTCAAATAAAAGTTGTTAGTTATTGCTTTTATAGCAACTTTTGTATAATAAATTTTTTCGAAAAATTTTTCAACATTTTTTCGTTTTATCAAAAAATGTCTCAAATTCTTTAATACGCGTTAATTTAAAAAAAATATAATTGTCCTCATTTTTTGTTGACCAATATACGATTATTAAAATTTAATTTTAATATTTAATACCTGCATGTAAAAATAATTACTAATTTTTGGAAATTACCGAATAATTAAAATTAAGGTCAAATATGATGAGTCGTATTTAATTTTAGGAGGTCATCAATTTCCTTCTTTTGTTATATAGTTATTTATAACTTTATAAATAAAAGTGTTAATTATTTGGAAGTCTAATTAATATATTGAATATAATACATACAGTTGTGGCGAACTAATTAAGAACGGCAGGTGAAATTACAGACAATTTTATCTAGTTTTAACTAATTAATAAATCGCCAAATATGTACTAATTTTTATATGCCTTATACTATACCCCAAAGTAAATATTGCATCATCCAAAAATCTTCGGTCGTAAAATTTGTTTAGTTCAGTTCAAGCGTAAATGTGCATGTTTCAATTGGCGATATAATTAGGAACGACATTGCAAAACATTATTTTGTGAAGTCTGAGCTGTGTCAACAAATAAAACACTGGTAATAATTATTAATACAAGGGTTATAGTGGTAAAATCAATTTCGTTTTTGTGTTGTAGGTTAAGTTTTTTTTTATTATGGGTAGAAAAAAAAGTTGCGCACCCGGCATGAGGGATGCCATAGTAAAACTGCATTTAAATGAAAATATGTCTTATGGAGTAATTGCAAATAAATTAAAATGTTCTAAAACTATGGTTTATAACGCGGTGCAACATTTTAATAAACATCACACCACAGAAAATGTAGCTAGACGTCGACGACCTCGAAAAACTTCAGAAGATCGACGAATAGTTCGATTAGCAAAAACTAATCCCTTTCTTAGCTCCAAAGAAATCCAAAAGGAGATATTTGCTGAAGAACCTAATGAACTATCAGCTCGTTCTATCAGAGAAAGATTGAATGAGAACCATTTGGAAGAGCTGTAAGAAAGAAGCCACTACTTTCATCAAAAAACAGGAATGACAGGCTAGCTTTTGCCAAGGAACATAAAGATTGGACTATTTCCCAATGGAAGCATATCCTTTGGAGCGATGAAACGAAGGTTAATCGATTGGAGTCAGATGGAAAAAAATATGTACGGCGCCCTTTTAACCAATCAAAATATATGAATACATTCATATCACAAGATCGTTCTTAATTAGTTCGCCACAACTGTATATAATGGGTGTTTTTTTTAGAGGTATAGAACTTTAAATTGCAATAAAACAACGATGGATTATTCGATTGACATGAATTTTTTTTTATTCGAAAGATAATCTTGTGGCATTACATTTTAAATATGATTTCTGGCATATGACCGCCACGGCTGGCTCGGATGTAGTCCAATCTGGACGTCCAATTTTCGATGACTTTTTCCAACATTTGTGGCCGTATATCGGCAATAACACGGCGAATGTTGTCTTCCAAATGGTCAAGCGTTTGTGGCTTATCCGCATAGACCAATGACTTTACATAGCCCCACAGAAAGTAGTCCAGCGGTGTTAAATCACAAGATCTTGGAGGCCAATTCACAGGTCCAAAACGTGAAATTAGGCGGTCACCAAACGTGTCTTTCAATAAATCGATTGTGGCACGAGCTGTGTGACATGTTGCGCCGTCTTGTTGGAACCACAGCTCCTGGACATCATGGCTGTTCAATTCAGGAATGAAAAAGTTAGTAATCATGGCTCTATACCGATCACCATTGACTGTAACGTTCTGGCCATCAGTACGCTCTACAGTACCAATAGCTTCTTCTGTACGCACCGTACGGCGTCTCTGGGGATGCGAGTTATCAATAAGAGTAAACGTGGTGCGAAAACGTTCCATGGTTAATCGAATTAACTGCTCTGATGGACGATTTTGTCGACGATAAAATGGACGTAGTGCGCGATACGTATTCCGCACAGAACCATTATTTTCGAAATAAAATTGCACTATTTGCAAGCGTTGTTCAGGCGTGAGTCTATTCATGATGAATTGCCAAACCAAACTGAGAATAAATCACTTGACAGCTGTTAAATCGGTCGCCATCTTGAACAGTAATGCCAACTTAAAGTTCTATACCTCTAAAAAAAACACCCGTTATATGAATACATGCATATCACAAGATCGTTCTTAATTAGTTCGCCACAACTGTATATATAATTAATTTGGTAATTAATAATCAATAATTTATTGTTTCCGATTATTTATACGTCCGCATATTTCAATTCGGAAGTTTTAAAATTTCATCATTTTTACATGAATTGGTAATTTCTCATTAGATCTTACATTCCATCTGTAGGAAATTTTGGTACTTACATAATTTCATGATCATTGTTCGTGACAAGGTCATGTATATATTAATGTATTTTCTCAAATGTTTTATTTAAAATGGGAAAATAAACACGTACCTGTGATTTTGTTTATTGCTGTTGAGAAATCTTATATAGTTTTATTTTGTTAGTTTATGAACAAATATGATTTAGCCATTAGCAAGTGCTGTGGTCAAACTTCCCAAGGTCAGGTGTTGCATTAATTTTATTTATAGATAATGTATGTACGATGAGACATGTTTTTGAATGATTTATTTTGTTATAAAAATTTTGTTTTTACTTTTAATTTAATATAATATGACGTAATCTTTTTGTATCATCTTGTTTTCGTGGAAGAGTATTCAACGAGTCTTTTATCTTTCTTCTTGGACAATCAGGTTGATAGCCTTACTCACAAATACCTTCCACCATATTGAGAATAAACATTACCTATAGAGGCGCTGTTGTCGCTTACAAAATGGCGATTGGAATATGATTTTTTGACAAAAGACAAAAATTCAAAGTAACAGTTTAACAATATACCTATTTATCCCAACAATCAGAGATGGGCGTCTACGCGTAAACTTGAATTTTTTACGTCTACGTGTAAATTTACCGTAGACAGCGCAGATAAGTGTAGACTGTGTAGACACGTAGAATCTAGCGTAGAATAATGAAAAAGAGGTTATGTAACGTTTAAAAAAATAAAATACCGCCAGTTTTAAGCAGAAGAGGCAGTAAAAAACTCAAATTTAATATTTTTGACAGCTTCCTGATTAAAACAACTACTAACTTTTAATTTTAAATTTACTTTAGTAGTTCATACCGACAGAAACCAAGTAATTTATATTGTCCATAACAACATACGATTTGTGAGATAACATTTTTGGAAACAATATATGTAATTAGAACAGCATAAAATTGAAATAAACATAAACATTAAAGTAAACTATTTAAACTATTACCATTCTATTATTTTAAATATTACATTTAAACGTACTGCGCATGTACAGTTTACATTCTACATTCGACACGTAAACAAAGGCATATTCTACTTGACAGGTTTACGCGTAAAATCTACATTAGTCTACATCATGTATTCTACGCGCCCATCACTGCCAACAATAGACCATATTAGTCCTTTGGAAGTTTTTGACTGGTTTAAAATACATATGACATTACTTTTGTTACCTTAATTTTATGAATATCTTCAATTTTGGAGCAAAATATATGTATTTTTGATAAATATATACTAATATATATAGTCCAGATACTTTATATTATAGAATAATGATTTTATAAATATATAAATAAGGATGAAGATATATTTATAGGTTACGTTTTTAAATAATATGAAAATCGAAATATCTTTAGTATTTATTTAATTAACACTAAGTAATCATTAATATTTTGTTTTAGAATGCATAATGGTGTATTGTTTTGCTCCAAATTGTAACCATTACAGCTACATTCTTAATTGCAAAGTCAATGACAGTAGAAAAAAAAAAAATAAGATGTATTATCACAATATAGAAATTATGTATTTATTATTTTACTGATTTTTCAACTTGATATTTTCAAATACAAATTAAATTTCACTTTTAAAGTATTTCTAAATGATTGAACAAATATAACACAACAGAAATATGTAAACTGACGTCATGAAAGTTATGTAAAACTAAAAAAACAAACTAAGGTAAATCATAAATATTCAATTTTCGGTTATGAAGCTAAAAGCAAATAATACAAGTAGGGAGGGAATCTACATAAATAAAACTGATATCCTGCATTATAATTTTTGTTAAATCCATCTTTGTTTTTGAAATTCTTAAAAGTTAATTTAATTTTAAAATTAATTAAATTGCACTATTTTTGCATGCACATATCATAAAACTAATGAAATATTAAAAATTCAAAAATATCGATAGTCAAACATCCACTTCGCAAACTTTTAACTGCAAACGTGTGCAGCTCCGAGAGGAGGTATACCTCCTGTATTCCGCCGATACGGATGCAATAGGTGCTCCAAAGGATGCAGCACATTGTGTCACCATGCCTTACTATTGGTTTTACACACGACGTACAGCAGTAGTGGCGATTTTTAATTAAAAATTAAGTAAATTTAGATAGAGAAAGAGAGCGAAAAAAATTATAAAAGTCTGTAATGTTTAATGCAGTTCTTATGTATAAGCCGTCACCATACTGTTGATTAGATTACACTGCATTTTACAAAAACAAAAATACTTTCACTGACAAAATATACAACGGCGCCGTGGCTTAGTTGGTTAAAGCGCCTGTCTAGTAAACAGGAGATCGAGGGTTCGAATCCCTCCGGGGCCTTGTGGATCAACATTTTTGTAAGTGTTGTAAATATTATCTAAAATAGGGGATAGGCATGATTTTTTTATTTATTTTTATTATATTCCTCTTGTTGCATATAAACATAAAAAACAGTTTTTATTTTTTTTTTGTAATTTGAAGGCTTAAAAAAATCATAAATGTATGTAGCGCGCGAAAACGACGTGTGACGTCATACCCTTCTAACTGACACATGACACTACTTGTCTACCCAGCGTACATAGGGTTACATGACGAAATTTCACTGGATAAAATTACACGGGACAAAATTACACAGAAGAAATTACACATAGACAGAATTACACAGGGAAGAAATTACACAAGGACGAAATTACACATACGAAAATTACACTAAGACAAAATTACACATTTAATTTACTTTAATTTACACATACGAAAATTTTCTTCTGTGTAATTTTGTCCCGTGTAATTTTGTCCAGTGTAATTCTGTCCTGACACCCGTACATAGTCTGTTGTGAACTTATTTGTTTGTATAAATTTTATAGGTTATGTAAAGTTAGAGCGATTTTAATTAAAATAAAGTTTAATTCTATAAAAACAATTTATACATGTTTACCGAATTAAATTTTATATTAAAATATATAAAATATGGAAGATCCAGGCCCCAGTACTTCGAAAAATAGTCGAAAATATTGTTTAGTACCGATGTGCACAAATAGTTCAAATAGAAATCCAAAAAAACAATTTATATCATTACCTGATGGCGAAAAACAACAGAAAAGGCGAAATTTGTGGCTGGAAGCTATGAGGCGAAATAAAACCGATATTTCAGAAAAAAGTAAACTTTATGTTTGTATATGTTTTTTCATATATTCCATGAGCATAAATGCATCAATGTTGGGTAAATTATCACTCTGAGCCCTAACAAAATCTTTATCTGCCATTTTAATAATAAATGCGTGAAAAATTGTTTAAAAACAAATACAAAACTCTCGAACAATACAATATACAGACGTAAAGATTATGTTGTAACTGTATCTGTGACGTCATACCCCAGTCGTTTGACGTCATACTCAGTCGTATTTACTCGGCAACCTTCGCGCCGTGATCGGATTATTTCAAATTTACAATGTTTTAATTAAAAAATTTGGCTATAATATTAATTAAAATGTGATTTTTGTTTTGTTAGGTGACATAACTAACATTAACATATCAAAAAAATGTAGTTTTAAGGAAATATAAATTTTATGCGTATCCCCTATTTTAAATAAGGTAAAAAGAATCAAAATTTGTAATTATTTCTCATTAACAATGTGTAATTAATCTTTAATTTCCTATATTTCATAACATCATGTTTTCCTTTTCACAAAAATAATATAAGATTGCGTTCAAGTTGCCGTCGAAAATAATAAATAATAGCAAGCGGCGTGCAGAGAGTGGAGAGAGAGGAGAGAGGAGAGAGAGGTCAAAAGATCACAAAACAATCCAATCTAGTACAATAATTCAGCAAATTCCTACTTTCAAGAATAATAAAATAGAATTGAAAGTCCCGATCACCCTCACGAGATGAGAGGCGAAAAGGCGAGGCCGATCTTAAGGTTGCTTTGATCTTTATGCTCGCAGGTAAATCCGGTCATGAATCGTCCACTCGCGAAGGTACTTTATGCTATTAATAAAATCTGATCAGCGTTTAACCTCTGTCTTTATACTCTTGTCTCTAATGACATAATAAGCAAATACTTGTTTTTTAAATCTTCTCGGATGGTGCTTAAAACTTTTTTAGTTTTCTCTTATAATTCGGGATTGCGCTAAACTAGTGGTGCCATCTGGCAACTGACGCTTCTATCGTAAAGTTATACATTTTGGACGGTATACGTACTCAGAACCAGGGACGTAGTCAGGGGGGCATTTCCCGCCCTAGGATGGTTTACCCTATATCAGCGGTTTCCAAATTTTGTTCAGCAACGACCCCCTTAGAAAAAATCCCATCTCTGCCCCCCCCCTATTTAGGAAATTTCTGCCCTAATTTTGCAAAAATTTTGAAATTTTTATAATAAAATTTAATTTTTCAAAAAATTATATCTCAGTAACGGTAAAAGATAGGGACCTCTGGTTTAAATTTTTGAGTTCCTCAAGTCCATTTTAGTCGAAAAAAATTGGGGCCTTAATAACCAAACTTATACAAAAGCATGTATCATTAAACAAAACCCTTAAAGATGGCAAAAAATCGAAAAATCGTAAGGGGGACCCCTTTGATAAGAAATCTCGAATTTTTACAAAAAAGAATATTTCGGATTTTTCTCAAAATTGATACACATTGGGCCGTAGATCACAAAAATAAGGTTCATTTTGGATTTTGGCCAACTGTTTTTGAGTAAATAGGAAAAAAAGTACCTAAAATTGACTATATTGGAAAATAGTACCTAAAATTGACTATAACTCAAAAACTAAGGCCTCTTGATTTTTTTAAATATTTTTTTATTAATCCTCACCCCAAAATTACCTAACGGCCATATTTTGGACTGTATTAAGAAAACTTTTTTTTTTTCAAAAAAATGAACAGAGAATATGTGAACATGTATTTCAAAAACTAAAAGAGATAGGGACCTGCGGTTGGAATTTTTGAAGTTTTAAGGTCCGATATATGGTAAAGGCACATTTTAAAACATATTTTAAACAAAAAAAAATTTTGAAAAATTTTGAAATTTTTGTAATAAAATTTAATTTTTCAAAAAATTATATCTCGATAACGGTAAAAGATAGGGACCTCTGGTTTAAATTTTTGAGTTCCTCAGGTCCGTTTTAGTCGAAAAAAATTGGGGCCTTAATAACCAAACTTATACAAAAGCATGTATCATTAAACAAAACCCTTAAAAATGGCAAAAAATCGAAAAATTGTAAGGGGGACCCCTTTGATAAGAAATCGCGAATTTTTACAAAAAAAAATATTTCGGATTTTTCTCAAAATTGATACACATTGGGCCGTAGATCACAAAAATAAGGTTCATTTTGGATTTTGGCCAACTGTTTTTGAGTAAATCGGAAAAAAAGTACCTAAAATTGACTATAACTCAAAAACTAAGGCCTCTTGATTTTAACTAACGAAAGAGTATAATTTCCGAAAATAATTATGAAGAATTTTATAAATAATTACTTATTTAATAGTTTACATATTAAATTTTTCATGTACTTGGTAATTTTTCATTAGAAATTAAAATAACAGCATTATTGTTGATAAAAACGAAATTTAAAATGAGTAAATTCATAAAAAAAAGAGGAAACACGGTGTTGGTTGACCATCAGATATTGTAAACAGTGGGTATTCAGTAGCTAGCAGTCGATAATTAGTTATTTTTGTCATGATTATCTGTCGTCCTGGATACATTTATTCATAGAGGTCGCTCACGTTTGGTTCGTCATTTTCTACAACAATTGCCCGTGGTCGGGATGGGTATTTTAACTGCCGTACTTGTCAGTGACCCTGTGACCTGTGTCCATGCCTAAAACCTTCTACTTGTATGGCAAATAATCTTGAAAGATACATAAACATATTTGTTCTTGTTATTGGTTAAAATGTTTATTCAAGTTGTTTGCATTGTTAGTTTCATTAACTTTTAAGCTGTTAGATTACTTGTTACTTTATGTAGGTTACCTAGAAAAATATATTATTTTTAAGTATGGTTAAAAAATAAGGCTTATTAACACATTTGTTATTTAATTATTTGGAACTTAAATTTGTAGGATTGTCTAATTATCGACAGATTCTTCATCAGGAGTATGTATATAAAGTTTATTCACACTAAGTATGAAGTGACGTCATACTTGGTGAATTTAGTTGCCAATGTTAGAATGTAATGTAACTAACATGCAAGGCATCAATATAGATGCTACGGGTTAAAATGATTAATTTTCGCAAAGAACACGTGTACCTAGTGGCACTCCATTATCATTAAATATAATAATTTTCGACGAAGTTCTAAACCAGGCATGTGGACTTCCAAAAGACCTAGGGCCGGATAGCGATCTGAAATACATTCGCGGGCCAGAATTTTTGAAGGTTCTTTTTTACCGACCGCCAACATATATAAGGGAGGTATTGTGATCATACCAATTTTGACGTTTCGAGATTTCGATGGATCTCCACGAATTGAGGTCCCACATAACGTTTTGACTATTTTTAGCATGATGTCTGTCGGTCTGTCTGTCTGTTTGTCCGTCTGTCTGTCCGTCTGTGTACACGTGCAGAGCAAATTCGGCTAAAAGGATTTTTATGAAACTGCATATTTAAGCTTTTGACATCAATGGCACGAGTTGATCAGCTTTTGGTAGAAATCGGTTGACTAGAAATGGGAGTTTACTCGTGTCGATTTTAAGATTTTTGCGAATATTTAGCAACAGAAAAATATTTCGAAAAAATTTATTGAACAAAAGTTGCTATAAATGCAATAATTAATAACTTTTATTTGAGGCGTCTTTGGATAAAATGAAAAATTTCGAAAAATTTTTGTAATTTTTTTTGAAATTTTTCTCAATTTTTCAATACCTTTCTCAAGTCTCAGTTTTTTAATACTTATATGTAACGCTTCCATGGTCATGATAAATAATAACTCTGTTAGAAAATATTAGGCCAAGTTATTTCTACTCTGCTGCTAGAATGTATTTTATACAAATACTTCATGATGGCGGTCAGTCCTGTGGTGGCCACAGCTGAATTTTTCATACTTATATGTAAAGTTTTCATGGTCATGATAAATAATATCTCTGTTAGAAAATATTAGGCCAAGTTATTTCTACTCTGCTGCTAGAATGTATTTTGTACAAGTGCTTTATGATGGCGGTCAGTCCTGTGGTGGCCACAGCAGATTTTTTTTTTGTATTATTAAAAATTTTCCATCAAGAGGTAACACATCCATCAATGTATATAAAATAAGAAGCACATGTCCTAACTCTAAAATAATTCCTATCCCAAGTTGTAAGATTTCCATTTGTAATTGGTAAACAATAAAGTGTGTTAGTAGTGGAGTGTTGATGAGGAGCTGTTAGCTGTTAGTGCAAGCGGAATGGAGAGTCCGGGGTTCACCTGGGCTGACACCTGCCGGTTCACCGTGACATTGGAACGCGCGATGCGTGATGCCGTAACTCTCAGACATGGCATTGAATTAAGTGGCCACCATGCGTCATCGGACAATCATGCGGTTAACGATGCACTTCAATATCTCCAGATGATGTTGCAGGTATTTTTATCACCTCAACACGTGTCTCCTTAACAAGGACTTCTTTGGAACTCCTTGCCAGGACCTTTACACCATTCATTTATTGCATCAAAACATCCATGTATTTGTATTTTCCTCCTCCTTGACAGAGATATTTTTCTCAGCTCGACAAGAAAATTCGATCACAAATATTTGTTTTGCCTCGAAATCCAGGAGGGTAATATCCAGTGATGGCATCCTACCGGTTCGGAACGGTTCGCGCGTACAGTTTCTTAAAATTATTGAACCTTTAGGGCAGGGCCGCCCCTAGCATTTGCGGGGCCTGGGGCAAGACTGGAATTGCGGGACCCCAAAACTGGATTAGCGGGGCCCCATCTATATATATATATATATATTGAATAACGATATTTTCTTTAATACTATTAACTATTAACAAAGTACACATACTTATATTGAATGAAAATATAATTTTTTTCCACTATTTATAAAACTTGGAATAGTATTTTGAATGTATTTTATTATTTTATTACTTGACAGTCGAAGCGCGGGGCCCTTAAAAACGCGGGGCCTGGGGCAGGTGCCCCACTTGCCCCCGCCTAGGGGCGGCCCTGCTTTAGGGGACCGGTTGTTAGAATTATTAAAAATAAATAAATTAGTCTGAGTTTTGAATCGTGCGCCGTGCCCTGCACTGTTGCAAATTTAATATTTATTTGATAGGTTATTAATAATACGCTCTTAAAATTTTTTCCTTATATTTAATAAATGGAAGTAAGTGATTTGTTTTCACTCTTAAAAATACAGAATAGGTTCCGAGATATCACATGACTTTATAGAACCGTTTCCTGAAAATTTAGGATGCCATCACTAGTAATATCTAGCTTATAGCGTTTTCGATTTGTCAATAGAGATTTGATCTAAGATTGCCTTGTAATCACTCTGCAATCAAATATGTATTTAATGAACTTATAGTTCTAGAAGAATAAAAATATTTGAAAAATACTTATCTTCTATGTTATTTATATATATTCTTTATTCCCTAGGCCTTGCGGCGTTCAGGGTATTAACCATTACAAATAGAAATAAAACAATCAAAAATAAATAACGTACAATACAATACAATTTACAATATCTCATTTCTTTCTTCTTGCTCCAGTGTCCCTCTTTATCTTCCTATTCTCATTCTGGTTTCCTTCTCCGATCTCCTTCCTTCTTGCTTCCAGTTCTCTCGCCCATCTTTTATTTATTTTATTCTATTCTGTTCCCTTCCAACCATTCCTTCACCCCTCCTCCCATCTCATTTCCTTCCTCTCCATTTCCAGGTAACCTCATCCCCCTTCCTTCCTTCCTTTACCCCTTCCTGTTATCCTTCTCCAATCTCTATCCTTCTTGCCTTTAATTCCCTCGCCCACCTCTCCACCCTTCCATCTTCGTGCAGGTCTAATGTGCTCCCCGACCATACTGTCATCTCTCTACACCTCTTCGCGAGGTGCTCTATATCTTCTTCCTCCTCCCCGCACATCCTGCACATCTTATCCTCCTGTTTCCTTCAATATCTATTTCCTCTCTCTTCATTCCCGCACCTTAGCCTCACAGTCCTCCTAACCCTTCCTCCTGACCTTCCTCTTTCTCCCTTCAAGTAGCTTGGTACCCTTATAGTTCTGACCTCCTTATATCTCCTTGCGCTCCTTGATTTGTCTATTCTGTCCTTTCTTGCTCCCCCACTTCCTTATCCCTCCTCCACAACTCCTCAATCACGCTTATCCCGTCTTTTCTTCTCCTTTCCACTTCTGTTGCATCCACTCCGCATCTCCAGTAATACTCATCTCCCCCCATGCGTACCATCTTCCTTTCTGTTCCTCTGTGACTCTTTCCTCCCAGCATTCCCTCATTATTCTTTTGTCTTTTTCTATTCCAACTTTCTCCTCGTACTTAACCGCCCTCCTTCCTGTACCCACTTTCATTTTATCTCTTTTCAGTTCCTCTCTTACAATATACCCTGGTTCTTTGTTATTTAAAATAATTTAAAATGAAACATTAAAACTATAAATAAGAATGATGAAACAACATTTCGCAAAACAAATATGTTTTTTCCAAATAATAATTTGAGTAATTCCATTGTTCATTTCGTGTTACACTATCATAAATGTTTCCTTCTTCTTCTTTTGTTCTTTCCTTATGTTGGTATGTAATCAGCCATTTATAAACTGCTCAGTATTGAATTATTCCACGTGGTGGCTGTTAAATATTTCTCAATCGTGCTTGTATAATGTCGTATAATAATGCGAGATTATTTTTATAATATTTTTGCAATACAGCAATTAATGCTGGATGTAATTGTTTAATAATTATAATATGTTCCGTGTGTACATCCTTTATTGAAATTAATGTTTCACACATTATTCATGGTAAAAATGTGTCTTTAATATTTGTTAAGGCTTGAGTTCATGGGTTTTGTAAAATATGTGAACTTATCTTTATTATTATATACCTATTCCGTGGGGACTTAATTGAATCTTAAAAAATAATCGCTCGAAAATGTTCTCGATTTAGTTCCATTTTTAGCCGAGATGAATCTTTTCAAGTTACTGTAAAAAACATACAACTCATTTGCTATTCTCTGTCTCATTTTGTAATACGGGGCTAACAGTAAAAGTTCATTTTTTATGTTGTATATTGACAATACATTTATAATATTGTCATAGTATTGGTTCACACGAATACGCCAAAGTCTGTTTACACCAAAACAGTCACCAAAGTAACCAGATCTAGTTTCGTATTACAAAATGAGACAGATTATACAACAGTTCCCAACTCAAATTTATTATTTTTAGTTCTTGATATAAAAGAGAAACGCAAACTTTTTCCATAAAAAAGAGATCTATTTACCAAGAACCTATTTACAAAAATTATAACAGTACCTACAAACAAAATAAAAATACCTGATTATTTTAATTTGATAAAATGTAAAATGACACTTTTCTATTGTACGTAAACAAATCATTTAAACAAGTCACTTCCGGAATAAATAAAATAATTTTCAAACAAAAAAGTAAATTATAGTAAAGAAAAACATGAAAATTATTATTGTGAAAAAATACACACAACGCATTTTGCCATCGTCTTAGATTGTCATTGACCTGTCACATTTCTTTGAAATGTTCAACCGCAAAAATTCTAACTAACCAAGAACAAACGCAACATTGCAAAATTTTTGTGGGTACAATTAAAGTTCATTTACTTTCAGAAGGTAATGGTTAAAAAAAGTAGACAGTGAATCATAACAAGGACTGAAAAACGAAATACTGCACATATTTAAAAACCTAAATAATAGTATTAGGCATTCGAATTAAAATTAACAAAAAAAAAAAATTTTAACCTAAAATTTGTTTTGGCATCCCAAATAATTATCATTTTACTTACTAAATACGTACGAAACCCTGAAATGTGTGAAAATTCACACTTCACAACAATTTACATTAATTAGTTTTAATTCCATAGATATGTAAATTTTTTTGCAAATTCCTAGAAATGAAATAAATTTTAAATTTGATACTATTTACGCGAATAAATAACTTGTGTTACTCATGTTTTAACTTGATACTTGAGGTACCCCACTCCGTTTGTTGTTTTCTTCGATAACTAATATATATATATATATATTTTTGTGCAATATTACCCAACATATTTGACATTTAGGGGTATTACAGTTCTTAAAAGCCCACGCCAAAATTGAGTTGCATTGTTAAACGCCATTCACTACCTACAGGGCGTCGGCCCCAACTGGGAGAACGCGTGATTCGCATATTCTTGTAATCATACACTTATGTAGTTATGAAGCAACATTATTGCTGTCAATGCATTTGAAACCGTTTATCAGTTGAGCATGATGTCAGATAACCATTGTCTTAGTCACCCAGTCATCCAATTATAGAATTAATGCATTAAAAATGTATGTAAATACATATAATTAGTTATAAAATTATTGTAATATATTAAGTAAGATTTGTTTATAAAAAATCGATGATAAAAAATTGCGTACAGTAATAGTCATGACAGCAATTATGGAATACAATGCAGTAAGTGCCGTTTATTGTGATCAGTGGTCACAATTCTGTAGCGACAAGAAAAAGGGTGATGAATAAATAGGGAATAGGCATGATTTTTTTTTTTTATTAAATTCCTCTTGTATATAAACATAAAAAACAGGTTTGCATTTTTTTTTTAATTTGAAGGCTTAAAAAATCATAAATGTATGAAGCCCGCGAAAACGACGTGTGACGTCATACCCCAACTAAGTGTACTGCGTACAGCCTACCCAGTGCACTGCGTACAGCCTACCCAGTGTACAGCGTACAGCTTGTATAGCTTTTATAGGTTATGTAAAGTTATTAAACTATATAAAATATGGAAGGCCCCAGTACTTCGAAACATAGTCGAAAATATTGTTTAGTACCGATGTGCACAAATAGTTCAATTAGAAATCCAAAAAAACAATTTATATCATTACCTGATGGCGAAAAATAACAGAAAAGGCGAATTTTGTGGCTGAAAGCTATGAGGCGAAATAAAACCGATATTTCAGAAAAAAGTAAACTTTATGTTTGTGAAGACCATTTTAATGTGAGTACGTATATTTTATAAATTATTTTAACAATAAATGCGTGAAAAATTGTTTAAAAACAAATACAAAACTCTCGAACAATACAATATACACACGTAAAGATTATGTTTAGTCTGTATCTGTGACGTCAAACCCCAGCAGTTTGACGTCATACTCAGTCGTATTTACTCGGCCAACTTCGCGCCGTGGTTGACTTATTTCAAATTTACAATATTTTAATTAAAAAATTTAGCTATAATATTAATTAAAATGTGATTTTTATTTTGTTAGGTGACATAACTAACATTAACATATCAAAAAAATATAGTTTTAAGGAAATATAAATTTTATGCGTATTCCCTATTGACGATATCATCTATATTAATAAAATTCGAGGCTAAAATTGGATTTTTTTATTTTTCAGCCTCATATTTGGTTTCTAATGTTTCAGATGATTGTAAGACAATATCCACAAAAATATGAATTTATGTCTGCCTGTCTGTTTGACTATCCAAGATTCAAGCAAAAATGACTGGTATATATTACAGTATGGCAAGGGTTTCCATATATATAATCCGTATTTGCAGACCTCCAGACATTTCCTTCTATATAATATTAAATTTCAACTAATATTTGGTAAACTTTTGTCTGATCAGGCAGTTAACTGGCAGCTTATTGACTAAAGAACGAATTTACTTATTAATATATGTAAGTCACGAATAGTCGGTGGTTAAATTGGGGGAGGGTGTCTTAATGCATGCTTGGGGTGATTTAAAAATGCAGTCGGATAAGTTCACACATTATTTTTGCCTTTTTTAGGGTTTTGTAGGTATGACCAAAAAACCCATTTGACTCATGACATTTTTGGTCTCCGATTTCATACAGCATGCCTTTTGGAGGAGAGAATATTTACCCTGTGACAACAAAAAAGGGATGGTACTAAACCCCTGCACGCTTTCCGGTCATAGGGAAAATTGCATTTCCACTTGCACAAAATTTTTGTGTTTTTCTCTGATTTAATATTGCTTGCCCTTTTGTCAAAAGAAAGTTATAACAAATTTAAAGTCTTTTAATTATAGGCATGCTGTATGAAAACGCAGAAAATCATATTTTTTTATTGCAAGATCACATGACCGTTTGAGCCCTTTGGGACCCTCCGAATCGCATGCATATATTTAAAAGACTTTAAATTTGTTATAACATTCTTTTGACAAAAGGGCAAGCAATATTAAATCAGAGAAAAGCACAAAAATTTTGTGTTTAAGTGGAAATGCAATTTTCCCTATGACCGGAAAGCGTGCAGTGGTTTAGTACCATCCCTTTTTTGTTGTCACAGGGTAAATATTCTCTCCTCCAAAAGGCATGCTGTATGAAATCGGAGACCAAAAACTGTCATGAGCTCCCGGTCTATCAGTCTGTCTGTCTGTTCGGTAAAAATTGTAGCCAAACGGCTAAACCTAGAGAGTTGAAATTTGGCATGCTTATACAACAATTGAACCCGTTGTAATTTCTCTAAATCATGCCATGACAGACGGACGGACGGACAGACGGACGGACGGACGGACAGACGGACGGACGGACAGACAGACCGACAGACAGACCGACAGACAGACCGACAGACATCATGCTAAAAATAATGAAAACGTTATGTCGGGACCTCAATTCGTGAAGATCCATCGAAATATCGAAATGTCAAAATCGTTATGATCACAATACCTCCCTTAAATATTTTGGCGGTCAGTAAAAATTCAAGTATATATAATGATGCTAAATATTATAGCAACTAATGAAAATAATTATTATAATATAAAAAGAATTTCCATTAATCTCTTGCTAATTACTTCTTATAACGAATGTGTGAAAAGTAAAGAAAAGAAAACGTAATAATTGAGTATTACACAACGGACGGTCAAGGGGAAACCAAACATATTTATTTATTCATTATAGCATTTAATGACTCGTTTTATATATTTTATTCGCTCAGAGAATAACAAAAAGAATATAAATTAATATTGTTATTGACAACAAACATCAATAGTAATTAGCATTGAAAAAGGTTGCAAAATAAAAATGAATATAAAAATAAAATTTATTCAACAATTGTTTAATTATTGAAAATTTTATTTGATGTACGTATTTATATTAATAAAATTGGAGCCTATATCTGTCTTTACCAACCGCTAATAAATATAAGGGAGGTATTGTGATCATACCGATTTTGACATTTCGATGGATCTCCACGAATTGAGGTCCCTAAATAACGTTTTGACTATTTTTAGCATGGTGTCTGTTGGTCTGTCTATCCGTCTGTCCGTCCGTCTGTCTGTCTATCTGGCTGTGTACACGTGCAGAGCAAATTCGGCTAAAAGGATTTTCATGAAACTTCATATTTAAGCTTTTGACATCAATGGCACGAGTTGATCAACTTTTGGTAAAAATCGGTTGACTAGAAATGGGAGTTTACTCGTGTCGATTTTAAGATTTTTGCGAATATTTAACAGAAAAATATGATAAAAGTTGATAAAAGAAATAACAAATAACTTTTATATGAGACATTTTTTGGTAAAAAGAAAAATTTTTGAAAGCATTTCGAAATTTTCATTTAAATTTTCGAGGTTTTCATTAATGTGCATTGTTAAGATTTTTTTTAGATCTTTAGACCAACCCATAGGAAATTGAGTTTGGGACAAAGGTTCTTTTTGATATTTTTTGCGGAAATCATACAAAAATATTTTCAAAAATAAAATTTTGCTCGTTTGCATTTACGCACCAAAAGGGGTTATTTGAATCCAAGGGATTTATGACTCGCGCAGAGTTTGTTTCTAAAATAATTAAAATCAAGCAAAAAGAAGAAAATGTAGATATCTTACATCTGGAAAACAAATGCGGTAAACCGATGTATTTCTTAAAAGAATTTGAGATTAAATATGCACAATAGAAAGGGCACAAAACTCATTAACTAACAACTAGATCTGTTAGAATCGCCTAACTCAAGACTTTGGTCAATGGTATTCCCTAATCATTACATTTTTTTGAAAAATTTTGAAAAATTTTTCGTAATTTTTTCTAAGTATCTATTTTTTCATTCTTATGTGTAACGTTTCCATGGTCATGATAAATAATATCTCTGTTAGAAAATATTAGGCCAAGTAATTTCTACTTTGCTGCTAGAATGTATTTTATACAAGTACTTTATAATGGCGGTCGGTCCTGTGGTGGCTACAGCTGATTATTTTCTAATAAATCAATCATTTAATCATGCAATTTTTTCGCATTCATCATTAATAACGTAAGATCATGTCCTCAACAATATAAGGCAACAAAATTAACACACCGGAAATTCAGGAGTAAACCGCATTGAAAAATACATTACTATTCCTCACGAGACAATAACAGAGAAACATAAAACCATCATAAACACCTGACACGTCATAGTGCGCACGTTCCTCATTGAGTCACCTTTTAGAACATTTAATAAACAAACACCAGCTAAAAAGCACAGAACATATAAAAGAGTCAGTACGTGAGTACCCCTCTCAGTCGATAGTCGGAATTTAACCATTTTAAAATGTCCGCCAAATTAATATTGTTTGTGTTATACCTAATAAGTGTTCAAGTGTGTAATAGTGCAAGATTTCAAGTGTTATACGAATGGAATTATTTAAATTTTACATTTCCAAACAATGAACTTCAAACTGCAATGTCAACTGGAAGATACATTCCAGAAAATAACATAATATCTGGTATTAAGTATTGGGAAGATTATTTTTATCTAACCTTACCACGAATGAAACAAGGTGTACCTGCTACATTATGTAGGATACATTCCCAAACTCATAACAACGACACAGAACCATTATTAGAACCATTTCCAAGCTGGAATATGAACAAGGAAGGAGATTGTGAAGCTTTACAAAACGTCCAAAACGTAGAAATAGACACCACCGGCAAAATATGGATTTTGGATGGTGGTAGAACTGCTACAATGACCAAAGTTCCAACAATCAAATGTCCATCACGTTTATTAATATATGATATCAATAACAATAAAACCGTTATCAACTACATATTTCCTTCAGATATTACTTTAAATGGTTCTTTCTTGTACGATTTAGTTGTGGATGAGGTTGATGGTGGATATGCTTACATAACTGACAACAGTGGAACTGATCCTGGAATTATTGTGTACTCTGTAAAGCAGAATCGTTCTTGGAAAATTCGTGATGACGCTACAATGCGAGCACAAAGTGATGCTTTCGAATTTAGGGTTAGTGGAACTGCTATTTCAACCCCTATAAATATTGCTGGGATTGCTTTAGGACCTAGGACTCAAGGAAATGAAACTGAACAGTTTGTTTCTACTGATAGGTACGTGTATTTCACACCTTTATCAAGTTATTATCTCTACAGTGTTCTGGCATCTCACTTAAGAAAAGAAAACCCGAATATTTCTTCTAAAATTAGAAATCTTGGTAGAAAATCCTCGCAGAGTGATGGAATTCTTGCAGATGCCAATGGAACATTGTATTATGGACTTTTGAGTGATAATAGTATTTGTAAATGGGATTCTACTAAAACTCCTTTTACTTCTGGACAAAAAATCATCGCTAGAGATCCTACTTATATTCAATGGTCCGATTCTTTCGCTATTGATGATATGGGAAATTTATTAGTTGTGACAAATAAATTACAAAAATTTATTTATGGACAAATAAATTTGAGTGAACCAAATTTTAGAATTTTACAATCACATATTGGAACAAAGAGTTATTTGTATGGGGTTCCAATGGAGTTACCTATGGAAGAAACCACAATTATGGAAACGGCTGTTGATATGAGTACAAAACAACAAAATGAAGCTCATACCGGTACTACTGAAAAAGATGATAATACAACTAATATGGTAGAAAGTGAAGTTAAAATTAATAGTGCATTTTCTTTACGTAGTGGCCTGTCTGTTTTTATAGTATTTTTGAGTATGTTATTAAAATAAGTTTACAAACTTTTTGACTGAAGTTTCTTATGATTTAAATGTGTTTGATAGTCAGGGGTTGAAGCAAATTAGGCGTGTATCCAGTGGCCACCAAACTATGCAACTGCCTAGGGCCCGTATTTTTTTGGGTCCCGCAAAAGGTTTTATTATACATTTTTTCTATTATTTTATGATTTTTTTAACTAGTAAGGTCCGCAATGAGAACCTTGCCTAGGGCCCCGATTTTCCTTAGTCCGTCACTGCGTGTGCGGGACAGTCCCGGATCTTCCTACTTTGTCCCATATCAGTAAATGTCCCAGATTTGTAAACCCGTTTCCAGAACAAGTTTAATTACATTTTAAATTGTCTCCTAAGCTTTTTTTGACAACTTTGACAAGTGGCGCAACCAGGATTTTGTCTTGGGGAGGGCCGAACCAAATTTCAAGGGCACGCGGGCCACACACGGCCCACAGCATCATTTTTTGTGGCCCCTGAAGCGGTAATAAAAATCACTTGAGCTTATTTAAGGGAAAAATATATTTAAAAATGTAAAATATACCCCTTTTCTGTTTATAAAAAAAAGTCAAGAAACCGTTCGGGATATTTAAAGTTCCGTCACTGCTTATCATTTTGTATGTAAAATAGACTGCGACCGAAATCAGTTCGACACCCCTACTGTTGGATATTGATGTTTATATCAAATAATAATTCCATTATTTGTTGATAAAAAAATGTAATTGTTAATCCATGTATCAAAAACTTTCACTTTATTTTTTCTTCGATGAATACATATTTATTTATATTTATCGCGGGATGTATTTTTGGAGTCTCAATATTTCTCTTACTTATGTTCAGTTCTCTAAATCAGCCGCTTGGCCACAATTTGTACAGAACGAACAGACTCATGTGACGGAATAAGGATTTCTTGATTATACCTACGAAGACTTAAAAATAATATGTAAATATGCATTTTCTGTTAATTTCAACACTAATCATAATAAAAGATAGCTTATTATTATTGTAAAATACATAAATTATTTTGCTGTACGATTATGATAAATTTATTAAATTTTCATTTCATTGGACCTTCAGGGGGGGCTTGTGCCCCCCCTCTAAATACACCACTGTTGTTCAGTACAACTTATATCAGTCCTTTTTGTGTGTAAAACATAATTTCAAAAATACCTAAGAAGATATTGATATTTACATTTATCTACAAAATAAAACCAAATACCAATTTTAAGAGCGCGATTGTCTCCAAAAGTACTCTATTATATTTCTATTATTTCTACTCTATTTCACGTTTGAGGTGTCATTTTAAAATTACATTCTGAAGGTTATACCGAAGTAAGATTTCCACTTTATCTTATCTGAATCGAGTAATTAGTTGTTTAAAACAGTTTTATCATTTGACTGGGCGAATATTTTAGTCGATGTGTCAGGGAGAAAAAGGATCAACGCTCCCCTTCATATAATTCGTGGGAGCATATTTGGAAAGTGATGTATTTTCACTTGAACAATAATTATGTCACTTTATCAAAAGTAGGTAATCTTAAAAAAATGTTTATTTATACGAAAAAAAATGCCATTATTGTTTATAATGAAGTAATTTAAAAATTAACAACTGTTGTGGTTAACAAATTTTATCTTTAACTCCCCGAGCAGCCCCGTGTAATCTGCTGGTCCTGGGAGGGGCCCAGGCCCGTCGCCCCCCCCTTGGCTGCGCCACTGACTTTGACGGATAGTAACAAATTACAAATTTCAGCACCTCCCCTTTCAAAAATTCTGGATACGCGCCTAAAGAACCCATCCATATTTATGCTAACATAAATTAAAACCAAATTTATACTAATTTTATTTTTATTTTAAGCTAAGAGGCAGTTTTAAGCCAAATATTGTTAAAAAATTATAACGAAATGCATTGTTATAAATGTTATTTGTAAATATAGGTATAAACAATAAACTTGTATAAAAATATTAAATATATAGCTAAAGTTCCCGTATTTACTATGATTTTTAGGGTTCATCTTTTGATAAATTAGAGAACATTTCTTCAGGTACAGGGGAAACTTTTTAAGATCGCAGCGCCATATGCGGCAAAGCTGGAACACTCGAAAGTGACATTAAACTGTTACTCGTGTATTTGTTTACATGGTGAAAATGAACACGAGTTGTATTTTTCCTGTTTTCCGAGCTTTTTTTAATTTAAAGGTAATCTACGATTTACAAAATATGTAAAAATATACTATTCTAAAGAAATTTCAAGGAAATTTTTAGTTTTTCATTGTATTTTTAATTCTTCTTGACTGTCTGTCAATATAATAACAAAAATATGGTAAATATATTAGTAAAAATTAATATCTCTGCCTGAAAAAGTAGAAGGGCCTTTTAATATATCAACTGATGATTTAGGCAAATTTTGAGTGGGATAAATGCTTTTTTTCAGTCTTTTCTTGGACATAAAAAATCACTTTCTATAAAATGCAACGAGCAAACATGCATGCATGGGCTTGGATTTTTGCCCGTTTTTAGTTTTTGGGTCCATAAAAACCTTCGATCCACTTTCTCTCTGCCTCCAAACGTCGTTTCAATTGATATTTTTTTCGATTTAGGTAAATTATGGAATGTTTAAGAAGGATTCTTCCTTATTCACGATTTACATTGCGACACACAACAAAATTAATTGTTTTTTTTTTATGATTCACAAAAATAAAACGCAAATAACAAAAAAACACGTATTTCTCCATTGAACAAAACAAAACAATGTCACTTTCGTATCTTCCGCAAATTGCCACCAGATGTCAGGACGCTTAGGAAGTTTTTTCTATTGAGAAGTGACATTACGTTGGCGGCGCAGTAATACAAGGCAATATGGCTGAAATGTCTAGTATTCAGCTGTCAATATGCTAACAGGGAACAGGTTAATTCAATCACAGTACATTTTTATTTTATGAAAATGGATCTATCAACATTCTAACAAAAAATCAACACTAGAAAATTAAAATTTCAACAAGTACTACAGTCGCGTAGTACAATATTTGACAACCAGACTGCGTATCCGAGCGTGTCAGTTCTCATTGTTGCGTAAATTTAAATATTGTGCGCAATAAATTTATTTGTTGTGGCGCCAGTTGTCAGTTTGTAGCTATCTATTGGTACGGTCGATAACTAATGTTAAATGTCAAATTTTTGAATCAGTATTATTTGTTGACAAATGTAGTAAATAAAAGTGTTTTATTAAAATTTAATCATTAAATTTGAAATTAATACATCATATTTCAAACTGAATTGTTTTACAAGTATAGAACGTTTTATTGGGTTATGTTTTAATATGGAAAGCTTTGGGTTTGGTACACAGGTAAATATTTATTAAATACACTGACTTAAAATGTTAATAACTGTAAATTTGTTTAGGTTTTGGTTCATTTGGATTTAAAAGGTGCTCCGCCAAAAGTGTCATATCTTGAAAAGGTAATTAATTGATATAAATAACATGTTAGCTTAATGTAATAAAAAGTTTTTTCCTTTTATACGAGAATTTGGTGCAACTGGAATTCTTTTAGAATGGGAAGATACGTTTCCTTACACGAAAGAATTACAACCGATAGGTGGATTGTCTTATGGAGCACAAGCAATGGGAGCACCGTACACATTAGAAGATGCAAAATTAATCTTAGATATCGCTGCAGATAATAATTTAACTGTTATACCTTTAGTACAAACATTCGGTCACTTAGAATTTATTTTAAAACACGATCAATGGAGTGGTTTGAGAGAAATCGAAGCTTATCCTAGTTCTATGTGTCCTTTAAAAAGTGGTACGATGCCTCTGTTAAGAAATTTATTGAAACAAATAATTTCATTTCACACGGATGTTCAATATATACATATAGGTGCTGACGAAGTATGGCACATGGGTATTTGTCCGGATTGTTCTCGTAAATCTTTAACTAGTAAACACGGAAAGGCTTCCTTATTTTTAGATCACGTTACAACTATTTGTCAGTTTATTAAAGATAATTATCCAAATCTTAAAATTATAATGTGGGATGATATGTTAAGAAATATTGATACAAATGTTCTTCAGGAATATTTTGTCGGTAATTTAGTTGAACCGATGATTTGGCATTATAATAATAAATCTACGTTTAATTTGGGTGGGGGGTTGTGGGAGAAATATAGTAATGTTTTTAATCATATTTGGGGGGCGACGGCTTTTAAGGGCGCGGCTGGTAGTTGTCAGCTGGTTCCTATTAATAAACATTATATTGAAAATCACGAAGCCTGGATCGCTGAATTAGGTACACATTGTAGCAAGGTACAATCTTTCAGAGGGATGGTTATTACTGGATGGTCTAGGTAAGTTAATCTATCTTTATATAGAAGAATCCATTTCTGTTTGTTTTTCTGTCTGTTCTTTACGCAAAGCCAAACGGATAGACCAATTTTCACAGACGCGTGACGTCATACCCTACTTAAGTGTACTGCGTACAGCCTACCCAGTGTACAGCGTACAGTTTACCCAGTGTACAGCGTACAGCCGACACAGTCTGTCGTGAACTTATTTGTTTGTATAACTTTTATAGAATGTGTAAAGTTAGAGTGATTTTATTTAAAATGAAGTTTAATTCTATAAAAACAATTTATACATGTTTACCGAATTAAATTTTATATTAATGTTAGAATATATATACAGTGTGTTTGTTTGTAACGGGGCACCCCGAAAATCTCCTTTATTTGTAAAGATACAAAAAATCTTCAGAACAAAAGTTAAACTAGACAAAAAGGCCCATCTAAAGGTTACTATAAGAATTCTGAGGCACTTCCGGTTTCACCGGAAATGATGTCAACTTTTGATCTAGCATAGGGAATCGATAATTTTATATTTTTTTCCTAAAAGTACATTAAATTAGCTTTACAATGACACCAAAAAGTCATATTTTTATATTAACCATTTCAAAATGTCGACCATTTATTTACAAAATAATAATCAACATAAGTTTTACAAAGTTGAACGTAGCAAGCTTTGAAAACAATAAAAAAATAAACAAAATATCTCTAAAATAAACTAATAAGTAAAATAATTGTAAAAAGTAATAGTTTTTTTTTTCTAAATAGTCAAATAGTTTATTTTAGAGATATTTTGTTTATTTTTTTATAAAGGAGATAATTGTTTCTTTACAAATAAAGGAGATTTTCGGGGTGCCTCGTTACAAACAAACACTCTGTATATTAAGAGAAATATTTTAAAATTAAGTCGTCTGAAAATGAATTTATGTACGTACGCCTCTGGTAAACTTGAAGTGAAGAAGAATCCACTTTTGGACTGATTTCCAATATTATTTTGAAAAAACCAGAAACTGGGTGCCCGAAATAACTCCAATTTTATTAATATAGAATCACTGTTTCATTTTTATGAACGTTTTAATAAGTTTTAATTTTTGTTTTATTTAATATTTTTAGGTATGACCATTACGCTACACTCTGTGAGTTGTTACCGTCTTCAGTTCCTACCTTAGCCCTGTGTTTAAAGACTTGGTTATCGGGTGGATATAGCCAAGATTTACACGAGTAATATACGATCACCTTTTAAATAACTGTATATGAAATAATATGTGTTTTGTTAGTTCGGTGGCTAAGATCTTAGGCTACACCGAGCCAGGACTTCCGTTACACCCGGCAGCAAGACCGTGTCCGATACCTCCGCAGCTCAGTTTTCCAGGATGGCCGGTTCTTGCTGGGATTGAATGGTTCGCTAATATTAAAGCGAAATATAGAAATATTACGGAGAGTGATCAGTAAGTCAACAATCTATAATATCAGAGCTTCTTAAACTTTTTCATTCACGACCCCATTTATGATTGTGAGTTTGTTCGCGACCCCAGGTTCGCTAGATTTTATAAATTTATTTATTTAAATATTTTACATTAAGATCTCATGACTCCAAG
Source organism: Liopterus haemorrhoidalis (assembly GCA_963971575.1). Classification (NCBI taxonomy): domain Eukaryota; kingdom Metazoa; phylum Arthropoda; class Insecta; order Coleoptera; family Dytiscidae; genus Liopterus; species Liopterus haemorrhoidalis. The sequence goes on from OZ020613.1 coordinate 1,048,281, forward strand.
ATTTTGCTACCCATAGTTTAAGAAGCCCTGTATAATATAATACGCCAACGTGTGTCCTTGTGTGGGTGCGTGTTTTGTCTAATATCTAAAACAATTGAAGCGAGATTCCGAAATGTAACGAAATATTCCGAAGCTTACCGAGTTTATATTGACATATATCACCTAATAATAATAGTAATTAATTGACATGTTTACACAAAAATAATATAAATTAAAATTATTAGTAGCAGAAAAATAATTATTTAAAAAAATATTTGGTTTTGATGAAAGTAAATAAGAAAAATGTGACTTTCTCTTCTTTATTATTATTTTTTTCAATGCTTTGTTATTTTTTTATTTCTACGATTAACGTTTTAAATTATCTAACGTCTTAAATTTTCAAAAATGTATAATCCGTCTCAATTTGTAATACGAAACTAGATCTGGTTACTTTGGTGACTGTTGTGGTGTAAACAGACTTTGGCGTATCCGTGTGAACCAATACTATGATAATATTATAAATGTATTGTCAATATACAACATAAAAAATGAACTTTCCCTGTTAGTTACGTATTACAAAATGAGACAGATAATACATTCAATAGTTTACACCTTTGAAATTGTATGTCATGTTGGTATTAAAACATGGTAAAAAATTTCACTTAAAATGTCATTCCCATTGACATATGTCATAACGAAAAATGATATCTTAATTATAATGATCATAACCAACAAATCTGAAATAGGTTTTACAGCGTACAGTCTGTTCCAAACGGTTAAGCGGAACTAGATTTTGCAATCTAGTTACTTTCATCGTTTAAATCGTGCCTTTCGGCCGTTTTGTTTAAGCTTTGTAAATCATACTTACAATAATCATTTTTTGGTTAAGGTTAATAACATTTTAAAATGTCATTTTCTTTATATTTTGATTTTTTGTGTCATTCTTAATACAAATTTCCCATTTATTTATTTTTGTCATTAAAATATCTAAAAAAAATATTTAATTTTGACATATGTCATTCATTTCCATGGTTTCATTGTTGGAATTTTAAATTTTGACATCCCAACGTGAAAAATGAAATAACCCAAGCAAGGTCCCTTCTCGTGACAACCTAAAAGAACTGAATTCCCATTTAGTTCCGCTTAACCGTTTGGAACAGACTGTAAGCAATATTTTGAAATGATAAATTTACATTTAAAAGTCGGTATTACACTATAAAAGTAACCAAAATAACTAGATCTGGTTTGACTTTACAAAAGTGAACGCAATATATTAAAGCGGGCAAATAATTAAATTTTACTGTGTAATAGTTTCTCACGATTTATTTCAAACTGATTTAAGATATAGTGTAAGTACGCTTTTTTCCGTGTGCGCTTTTTTCGTGTGCATATTTTTATATTATACAAATAATTGGAAAATTTATTTTAAATTTAATTCCCAATTTTTTTCATTTTTTAGGATGATGACTTGGTTCAATCAATGGCAAATTGCAAATAACTACACCAATCCGATGCAGATTGAAAGTATGCTGCCTGTTTTAACTGAGTGAGTACATTTTACTTAATTTTATTTTTCCTATAAATTTATTTTTATCCTCTTAACATGAGCCTGTTGTATTTTGAGACACTGTATACATACATTTGTGTGGAGGCTACTGATATAATATGAAATGTTACAGTTGGCTGAATATGTTATTCTAAATTGTTGCAAAATATTTTCCTTTTCTCTTGAATTATATAGAAATTACAAGAAAAAAATATCTATAATTAAATTTTTATTAGGAAAAATAAAAGGTTTCCATACTTATGGCCACCACTGTATCTAATCTATTAATATATATATATATATATATATATATATATATATATATATATATATATATATATATATATATATATATATATATATTAATAGATTAATATATATATTAATATATATATTAATATATATATATAAATTTAATTATAGATATTTTTTTCTTGTAATTTCTATATAATTCAAGAGAAAAGGAAAATATTTGCAACAATTTAGAATAACATATTCAGCCAACTGTAACATTTCATATTATATCAGTAGCCTCCACACAAATGTATGTATACAGTGTCTCAAAATACAACAGGCTCATGTTAAGAGGATAAAAATAAATTTATAGGAAAAATAAAATTAAGTAAAATGTACTCACTCAGTTAAAACAGGCAGCATACTTTCAATCTGCATCGGATTGGTGTAGTTATTTGCAATTTGCCATTGATTGAACCAAGTCATCATCCTAAAAAATGAAAAAAATTGGGAATTAAATTTAAAATAAATTTTTCCAATTATTTTGTATATGCAACAAAGCAAGATCCCAATAAAATAACAAAATATTATTAAGACGTGCATGATTCCCATTCACAGGTAGAAACGTTGACTCGATCCCACTTCTGATGTAAACAAATAAGGGATTTATTGTTTTAATAAAACTCAAGTTGTTCACAGACTATTTTATTCTAAGTATTCACTCTTACAACGTAAGAGAACATCTGATCTCTCTATCAAATTCTACGTGTGTTTTATAAAAACCAATTAGTGTAATGAGCCGTCATCATTATCGTTAATGAGTCGTCATCATTAGGATTGCATCTAGATAACATTTTATGGTGACGTAACAGGACTTCGTGGAAGGCTAGATGCTAATATATATATATATATATATATATATATATATATATATATATATATATATATATATATATATATATATATATATATATATATATATATATATATATATATATATATATATTCTTTATTCCCTAGGCCTTGCGGCGTTCAGGGTATTAACCATTACAAATAGAGATAAAACAATAAAAAATAAATAACGTACAATACAATTCAATTTACAATATTTTTTTCTCATTTCTTTCTTCTTGCTTCAGTGTCCCTATCTTTCTTTCTATTCTCATTCTGGTTTCGTTCTCCGATCTCCTTCTTTCTTGCTTCCAGTTCTCTCGCCCATCTTTAATTTATTTTAATCCATTCTCTTCCCTTCCAACCATTTCTTCACCCCTCCTCCTATCTCCCTTCCTTCCTCCCCATTTCCAGGTAACTTCAACCCCCTTCCTTCCTTCCATTTCTCCCCTTCTGCTTCCCACCGGGCCTCTTCCTTCCTTCCTTTACCCCTTCCTGTTATCCTTCCACAATCTCAATCCTTCTTGCCTCTAATTCCCTCGCCCACCTCTCCCCCTTCCATCTTCGTGCAACAGGTCTAATGTGCTCCCCGATCATACTGTCATCTCTCTACACCTCTTCGCGAGGTGCTCTATATCTTCTTCCTCCTCCTGTTTCCTCCAATATCTATTTCCTCTTTCTTCATTCCCGCACCTTAGCCTCGCAATCCTCCTAACTCTCCCTCCTGACCTTCCTCTTTCTCCCTTCAAGTAGCTTGGTACCCCTATAGTTCTGACCTCCTTATATCTCCCTGCGCTCCTTGATTTATCTATTCTGACTGTCCTTTCTTGCTCCCCCACTTCTTTATCCCTCCTCCACAACTCCTCAATCACGCTTATCCCGTCTTTTCTTCTCCTTTCCACCTCTGTCACATCCACTCCGCATCTACAGTAATACTCCTTTCTCATCTCCCCCCATGCGTACCATCTTCCTTTTTGTTCCTCTCTGGCTCTTTCCTCCCAGCATTCCCTCATTATTCTTTTGTCTGTTTCTATTCTAACTCCCGAATAATCTATTAATTGACAGTTTTGTGATCTGTTATAGAATTTACGATACCCTTTTCATGTTACGTTTACAGTAATAAACATATCTACACTTATCTTAAATGTCCCTTTCTAAGAAATAGATTATTTGTTATTATTTAATTTTTTTTATTATTTTACTCTAATTGGATATTGAATTTAATTATGAAATTTTATTTCTGAAGTAATACCTCCTTTGTAAATTTTTTCAGTCTCTTGCTTGAGATAAGCGCTACAGAAAATTACTTAAAATTACAACTGGATACATTCTTCTTCCCTCCAACCAGTGAGGAGATAATAGGTACGTGGATAACACCCATGAAGCAACATGTCCGACAACTCAAGTCCGATTGTGAAACTCAAATTTCAATCGGATGTCGTGTTAGAAGTATTAAGAAAATAGTCTAATTTTATGTATTAAATTTTAATTTAGTTGACTGTGATAAGTTATATATGTTTAATTTTAATATTAAGACCCTAATTAAGTTTTTAAAATTAATAAAAATATTGATTTTAAATCACTTTTATAGATCTTTTTCAAATGAAACACTATTTTATAATCATGTTTTTAACACAACTGCTTACAGTCTGTTCCAAACGGTTAGGCGGAACTGAATGGGAATTTCGTTCTTTTAGGTTGTCACGAGAAGGGATCTTGCTTGGGTTATTTCATTTTTCATGTTGGAATGTCAAAATTTAAAATTCCAACAATGAAACCATGGAAACGAATGACATATGTCAAAATTTAATATTTTTTTTACTTATTTTATTGACAAAAAAATAAATAAATGGGAAATTTGTATTAAGAATGACACAAAAAATCAAAATATAAAGAAAATGACATTTTAAAATGATATTAACCTTAACCAAAAAATGTTTATTGTAAGTATGATTTACAAAGCTTAAACAAAACGGTCTAAAAGCACGATTTAAACGATGAAAGTAACTATATTGCAAAATCTAGTTCCGCCTAACCGTTTGGAACAGACTGTACCTAAGACATTAGGATTGTGTTTCTCAAAATGTTGACATCCGTCAATTTAAAGTAGTAGTGGACCATAAAGAAATGGAAAATTGTTCATTAGTTTGCTAAATGCAGTTCACGATTTAAAAATTCGGTTCCGTTCCGAGAGAGATGCAAAAATCTTAAAATCGACACGAGTAAACTCCCATTTCTAGTCAACCGATTTTTACCAAAAGTTGATCAACTCGTGCCATTGATGTCAAAAGCTTAAATATGCGTTTTATAAAAATACTTTTAGCCGAATTTGCTCTGCACGTGTACACAGACCGACAGACATCATGCTAAAAATAGTTAAAACGTTATGTAGGGACCTCAATTCGTGGAGATCCATCGAAATCTCGAGATGTCAAAATCGGTATGATCACAATACCTCCCTTAAATATGTTGGCGGTCGGTAAAAATCACATTTTGAGTAACACTGATGTAGAACTTCCCTAAAACTAAAATATATCTCAAAATTTTAAATGTCTTGATTAGTTCCGTTTTAGAATGGACACTTTGTGCAGCTTTATAAATTCATAGAGATTTTAAATGCAGAAATCAGTTTGGTAAAAGTTTCACTGTGAGCATTCTGAAAAGATACTATTTAAATTCAATTAATGTCTAGTGTTGTTCTTGTGTATTGTTAATTTTTGAATTAATAAATAGTGGTCCAACTAAATATTGTATTCATTAATAACTTCCCCCCCCCCCTCACTCGGGAACAGTGCGTTATTATAGGGGAAACTGTTTAAGATCGCAGCGCCATATGCGGCAAAGCTGGAACACTCGAAAGTGACATTAAACTGTTACTCGTGTATTTGTTTACATGGTGAAAATGAACACGAATTGAATTTTTCCTGTTTTCCGAGCTTTTTTTTTTTTTAATTTAAAGGTAATCTACGATTTACAAGATATGTAATAATATACTATTCTAAAGAAATTTCAAGGAAATTTTTAGTTTTTCATTATATTTTTAATTCTTTTTGACTGTCTGTCAATATAACAACAAAAATATGGTATTATTTGTCTCATTTTGTAATACGAAACTAAATATAAATACGTAAAAATACTCTCTAGACCTACCAAGTTCTCGAGGGCTGGAATACCAGGATCCTTCGCCGACAGCAAACCCCTCTGCTTCTCAGGCACTCACTTAACACTCGCGGAGGATTAAAGCTAACTCTATCACCAGGTCTCAGGACGAGACCCATTCAAAGAAAAAACAAACTGGGAGGAAGCCGTTAAATTCGGAAATTGTATAATACGGACACAATTCTTCTGTCACTGGATGCTGGCCCCCAGCTGTAACAATAAAAGACATTGTAAAATCTCCCTCCGGGCCTCTTGTATTCGGACTTACTTTGAGGACCGGGAACCAGCGCGGAAGGCCTATTGTAACCGGGACCAGCACGGCTCCTTTCGGAGATGTCTTGTTTTCTTCTAGCACCAGGTCCCTCTGGAGACGCTCCTCTCTGGCGATGTAGTGCTCTCTTCCTTTGTCACGAGTATACTGAGCTAGGATGTCTCTTGGCCAACAAGGGCCTGAGCATATCCCGGCCCAGTTCCTCTAAGACTTCTTCTAGCACCAGGACAATACGAACTGTAACTTAGAAGAAGATTTAAAAACGAACTAGGAAGTCTTAGGTCTAAAGAAGAGCAGTTGGGGAGATATGTCAAGCTGGGAGTACTGATGCACAGTCACACAGCCGGCCTTAGGTGTTCTGGAGGTAGAAGACCTCACACCTGGTGGATAGTAATAGGGGTCACCAGTTGTATTACTTTTTACAAAATGCTGTGAATTTTGGAAAACCTGGCTCCCAACACCCCTACACCAGGCCCTTACCACCTCAATAAAATTAGGAAAATAAGAAAAAAATTTCAAAAAACATTTTTTAATAAAATATCATAGCATTTTGTAGCAATTTCAAACCAATTTTCTTTGCTCTGAGAGATTCTCGTTACTCCTCTCTGCCTCTCTTTCTCGTTAATATTCTCCCAATCTCTCATTATTTGGGCTGTTTTGTCTGTGGGTCTGTTCACCTAAAACTCACACAAAGTAAGATTAGTAGGATTGAAGTAATGGAAGAAACCTGAAAGAAAATGTTAGATTAAGAACTGCAGACAGCAGACGACCTAAAACATAAAACAGATATTAGTACAGACATACAGACAATAGAACTTATATCTAGTGTTAACTAAACTAAGAGCTATGGCACCCATGCAGAGCACAGGATTTAGAGTTACCTACACAGACCAGTTCCAATACTAGAAGTTGCAATTTGCAATAACCGGTCATGGAAACAGGTCCTTCGTGTGCAGGATTTAATGTTGTGTGGTAACCCAGCTCCGGTCGCGGGTAAAGTACTCGTTCACCCGGATACCATGCCCACTTCCGGAGTGCATTACCGGGTATTAGCGCCCACATACCATTCGACAAAACATGTAAAACAGCATGTGATCGTAATACCAAAAAATGTTAAGAGAGTTATGTTTTAATGAGTTTTTCTTTCTGCTGCTGATGTATCTCGTGAAGGTGCAACCATGCCTAGTTGCCCCTCCAGCGAGTGTTAGTAGGACGACCTGAAATAGTCCCTGCCTAAGGGTTTGATACTGTTTGTATTTAAACCCAATATAGTGTTCACACACAGGGATTGGCCCTACAACGTCTATAGAAGAGTCCGTTGGAGGTCCCAGTGTAAGCCATCGCCACCCAATCCGAAGTGCAATGGAAAGGGCTTGGGCTCCACGGAGGAATCGCGAGGACAGCCGAACAGCCTAGAGGAAAGAGGTCTGCCTGCCCTTTCTAAGACGACCTGTGCCCGCATTAACTGGGAAATCCGAATTGCACAAGTTTTGTCGAAGTACGGAGCTGAAATGTTTACCCCATCTCAGGAATTTTAAATTAAAATAACAATTTAATAAAAATAATAACAAAAAAATCTATTTTTATAGATTTGTTAAATTGTATAAAGCAGCGATTTTCAAGTGATGTACCGCGGTACACCGGTGTGACGTTACAGAACTACTGGTGTACCACCAGTCATTAATGTAACATTAAATCAACAATATTTTTGAAATATCAATGATAAGAGTATGTAATATTGAACTCTTAAATAAGTACAATTCTTAAATATTTTAAGTAAAATTTTTGTTGTTACTAAACTGGTGTATCATGACATTTTAGCACCCTACTTGGTGTGCTGTCAATTGAAAAATTATGAAAATTCGCTGATAAAGTATATCTGTGGTTATAAATTTCTTGGGCACGTCCCCAACTCGGCCGGCTAGTGTCTCTATCGGAAGAGGCTAGACCGACCGGCTTCCAAAGAGGTGACTCTACTGAAGCTATAGTTAACGAGCGCTACCCATCCGTTGGGAAGTTGGCCCCGTGATCAGGCGGTGTCAAACATCCCTTACCCTCGGCTATGCCTTGGGGGGAAACGCAAGATCGTCCTGACCAGAAAAAGACTACCAAAACAAACAAAACTCATTCGTGACATCTTTGGTCACCTTCAGTCAACTAGTATCTCTCGCCTCCCTCGGCTAGGCCGTTAAGGTAGGGAAAGACTCGGAAGAGACTGGGCTGACCAGCTCCTATATTCCTGAGACAAAAATAAACCTATGGGCATCTAGTAACGCAGTGTAACTGGTGTAATGTCTGTATCAGCAGCTCTGATATCTGTGACCTCTGTCTCTCAGATATCAGCTCTGCTGGGTCCTCAAGGTGCCTGGCAAGCTCGACTAGAATCTCTCCAGATAAACGTCCCAACCTAAATCAACCCCGGTCTCACCCGCAGGCACACCTGAGGGGGTGTGCTGTACCTTTACAAATAACCTCCACGCAAAGGTACCATGCGGGAGGCTGAACTTAAAACTAGAAGCACACAGGGGTTAGTTTGATTCATCCATCACAGACAGCTTTTGCATGGGCTGATGCATCCTCTACCAACACTCACGAGTTCATGAAAGAAACAAAGTGACCTCGTGAACGCGAACAGACGGGCGCAGACAGTAAATCAACATGGATATAAGAGGCGTAATGTTATAATGAAATTAATAAATTAATCTAATACCAAAATAGTTTTACATATGCAGTCCACATTGTTCAATATTTCTATTGAATAATGGAAGTTTTGGTGAATGATGATGTGTTTTCCCAGGAGTCTGTTCTAAGGAGTAGCTTTAGCTGCCTCCCCAGGACAAGAGAGACCACCCCCAGGTAGACACGTGGTGAAATGATACTACAGTGTGTGTGTGTGAGTGTGTTACTCGGAGTATGCCCTGAGGGGTAGCACTAGCTTCCCCCCAGGTCAACTATCGACCACTCCTGAGTAAGCATGTGTGACTCTATAAACTATCAATCTATAATATTATTTATATTAATCTACATATCTAATATATTATTTTTACAAACAATTATACTCCTTACTTTCAATTGTTATTGTAATTCTAATATTTACTTTATACTAATTTTAAAAATATATATATTAAAACTAATTAAATTGTCTAATTCATTTTTAAACATTTTATAAAAAACTACATTTTTGGCATGGAAATAAATATAATCAAATTACTAACGATATTATTATTAATTACTATCGTATTAAAACGTTTAATATTATTGTTAAAAATTATGTTTTATTGTAAATGTACGTAATATTCTTTCTTTGCATGAAGTCTAACTTTAAAATAAATAATAGAATGTTAATAAAAGTAAATAAAAAAGTCCTAAATTTTTCAATTCAGGATTTTGCAGAAATAACAAAATTATGTTTCTTTCCTAAGTATAATGGATGAAAGTGATTTTGATAAAAAGCCTCAGTATATCCAGTCAACCCAGCAAAATAAGGAATTCTCAACTTGCGTTGAGGACTTACCCCGTGTAGCCCCAGCGGCTCTGGGCGCTATGCCCTTCTGAGAACTTACAGCGGACTCCTCCATCGGTGGCTGTAACAATAAAACAACAATAAGAAACAAAGTCCAACTGTCTTAAAAATACTCTCTTTTCAAAAGTGTTTAATTTTATAAGTAATAATATAGAGGTAGACCTACCAAGTTCTCGAGGGCTGGAATACCAGGATCCTTCGCCGACAGCAAACCCCTCTGCTTCTCAGGCACTCACTAAACACTCGCGGAGGATTAAAGCTAACTTTATTCACCAGGTCTCAGGACGAGACCCATTCAAAGAAAAAACAAACTGGGAGGAAGCCGTTAAATTCGGAAATTGAATAATACGGACACAATTCTTCTATCACTGGATGCTGGCCCCCAGCTGTAACAATAAAAGACATTGTAAAATCTCCCTCCGGGCCTCTTGTATTCGGACTTACTTTGAGGACCGGGAACCAGCGCGGAAGGCCTATTGTAACCGGGACCAGCACGGCTCCTTTCGGAGATGTCTTGTTTTCTTCTAGCACCAGGTCCCTCTGGAGACGCTCCTCTCTGGTGATGTAGTACTCTCTTCCTTCGTCACGAGTATACTGACTTGGGAAATCTCTTGGCCAACAAGGGCCTGAGCATATCCCGGTCCAGTTCCTCTAAGACTTCTTCTAGCACCAGGACAATACGAACTGTAACTTAGAAGAAGATTTAAACACGATCCAGGAAGTCTTAGGTCTAAGGGAGAGCAGTTGGGGAAGATATGCCAAGCTGGAAGTACTGATGTACAGTCACACAGCCGGCCTTAGGTGTTCTGGAGGTAGAAGACCTCACACCTGGTGGATAGTAATAGGGGTCACCAGTTATATTACTTTTTACAAAATGCTGTGAATTTTGGAAAACCTGGCTCCCAACTCCCCTACACCAGGCCCTTACCACCTCAATAAAATTTAGAAAATAAGAAAAAAAAATTCAAAAAGCATTTCTTAATAAAATTTCATAGCATTTTGTGGCAATTTCAAACCAATTTTCTTTGCTTTGAGAGATTCTCGTTACTCCTCTCTGTCTCTCTTTCTCGTTAATATTCTCTCATTATTTGGGCTGTTTTGTCTGTGGGTCTGTTCACCTAAAACTCACACAAAGTAAGATTAGTAGGATTGAAGTAATGGAAGAAACCTGAAAGGAAATATTAGATTAAGAACTGCAGACAGCAGACGACCTAAAACATAAAACAGATATTAGTACAGACATACAGACAATAGAACTTATATCTAGTTTTAACTAAACTAAGAGCTATGGCACCCATGCAGAGCACAGGATTTAGAGTTACCTACACAGACCAGTTCCAGTACCAGAAGTTGCAATTTGCAATAACCGGTCATGGAAACAGGTCCTTCGTGCGCAGGATTTAATGTTGTGTGGTAATCCAGCTCCGGTCGCGGGTAAAGTACTCGTTCACCCGGATACTATGCCCACTTCCGGAGTGCATTACCGGGTATTAGCGCCCACATACCATTCGACAAAACATGTAAAACAGCATGTGATCGTAATACCAAAAAATGTTAAGAGAAGTTGTGTTTTAATGAGTTCTTCATTCTGCTGCTGATGAATCTCGTGAAGGTGCAACCATGCCTAGTTGCGCCTCCAGCGAGTGTTAGTAGGATGACCTGAAATAGTCCCTGCCTAAGGGTTTGATACTGTTTGTATTTAAACCCAATATAGTGTTCACACACAGGGATTAGCCCTACAACGTCTATAGAAGAGTCCGTTGGAGGTCCCTGTGTAAGCCATCGCCGCCCAATCCGAAGTGCAATGGAAAGGGCTTGGGCTCCACGGAGGAATCGCGAGGACAGTCGAACAGCCTAGAGGAAAGAGGTCTGCCTGCCCTTTCTAAGACGACCTGTGCCCGCATTAACTGGGAAATCCGAATTGCACAAGTTTTGTCGAAGTACGAAGCTGAAATGTTTACCCCCATCTCAGGAATTTTAAATTAAAATAACAATTTAATAAAAATAATAACAAAAAAATCTATTTTTATAGATTTGTGAAATTATAAAAAGCAGCGATTTTCAAGTGATGTACCGCGGTACATCGGTGTGACGTTACAGAACTACTGGTGTACCACCAGTCATTAATGTAACATTAAATCAACAATATTTTTGAAATATCAATGATAAGAGTATATAATATTGAACTCTTAAATAAGTACAATTCTTAAATATTTTAAATAAAATTTTTGTTGTTACAAAACTGGTGTATCATGACATTTTAGCACCCTATTTGGTGTGCTGTCAATTGAAAAATTGTGAAAATTCGCTGATAAAGTATATCTGTGGTTATAAATTTGTTGGGCACGTCCCCAACTCGGCCGGCTAGTGTCTCTATCGGAAGAGGCTAGACCGACCGGCTTCCAAAGAGGTGATTCTACTGAAGCTATAGTTAACGAGCGCTACCCATCCGTTGGGAAGTTGGTCCCGTGATCAGGCGGTGTCAAACATCCCTTACCCTCGGCTATGCCTTGGGGGGAAACGCTAGATCGTCCTGACCAGAAAAAGACTCTACCAAAACAAACAAAACTCATTCGTGACATCTTTGGTCACCTTCAGTCAACTAGTATCTCTCGCCTCCCTCGGCTAGGCCGTTAAGGTAGGGAAAGACTCGGAAGAGACTGGGCTGACCGGCTCCTATATTCCTGAGACAAAAATAAACCTATGGGCATCTAGTAACGCAGTGTAACTGGTGTAATGTCTGTATCAGCAGCTCTGATATCTGTGACCTCTGTCTCTCAGATATCAGCTCTGTTGGGTCCTCAAGGTGCCTGGCAAGCTCAACTAGAATCTCTCTAGATAAACGTCCCAACCTAAATCAACCCCGGTCTCACCCGCAGGCACACCTGAGGGGGTGTGCTGTACCTTTACAAATAACCTCCACACAAAGGTACCATGCGGGAGGCTGAACTTAAAACTAGAAGCACACAGGGGTTAGTTTGATTCATCCATCACAGGCAGCTTTTGCATGGGCTGATGCATCCTCTGCCAACACTCACGAGTTCATGAAAGAAACAAAGTGACCTCGTGAACGCGAACAGACGGGCGCAGACAGTAAATCAACATGGATATAAGAGGCGTAATGTTATAATGAAATTAATAAATTAATCTAATACCAAAATAGTTTTACATATGCAGTTCACATTGTTCAATATTTCTATTGAATAATGGGAGTTTTGGTGAATGATGATGTGTTTTCCCAGGAGTCTGTTCTAAGGAGTAGCTTTAGCTGCCTCCCCAGGACAAGAGAGACCACCCCCAGGTAGACACGTGATGAAATGATACTACAGTGTGTGTGTGAGTGTGTTACTCGGATTATGCCCTAAGGGGTAGCACTAGCTTCCCCTCCAGGTCAACTAACGACCACTCCTCGGTAATCGTGTGTGACTCTATAAACTATCAATCTATAATATTATTTATATTAATCTACATATCTAATATATTATTTTTACAAACAATTATACTCCTTACTTTCAATTGTAATTGTAATTCTAATATTTACTTTATACTAATTTTAAAAATATATATATTAAAACTATTAAAATTGTCTAATTCATTTTTAAACATTTTATAAAAAACTTTACATTTTTGGCATGGAAATAAATATAATCAAATTACTAACGATATTATTATTAATTACTAACGTATTAAAAACGTTTAATATTATTGTTAAAAATTATGTTTTTTTGTCTAATTTTAAAATAAATAAAAGAATGTTAATAAAAGTAAATAAAAAGGTCCTAAATTTTTCAATTCAGGATTTTGCAAAAATAACAAAATTATATTTCTTTCCTAAGTATAATGGATGAAAGTGTTTTGATAAAAAGCCTCAGTATATCCAGTCAACCCAGCAAAATAAGGAATTCTCAACTTGCGTTGAGGACTTACCCCGTGTAGCCCCAGCGGCTCTGGGCGCTACGCCCTTCTGAGAACTTACAGTGGACTCCTCCATCGGTGGCTGTAACAATAAAACAACAATAAGAAACAAAGTCCAACTGTCTTAAAAATACTCTCTTTTCAAAAGTGTTTAATTTTATAAGTAATAATATAGAGGTAGACCTACCAAGTTCTCGAGGGCTGGAATACCAGGATCCTTCGCCGACAGCAAACCCCTCTGCTTCTCAGGCACTCACTAAACACTCGCGGAGGATTAAAGCTAACTTTATTCACCAGGTCTCAGGACGAGACCCATTCAAAGAAAAAACAAACTGGGAGGAAGCCGTTAAATTCGGAAATTGAATAATACGGACACAATTCTTCTATCACTGGATGCTGGCCCCCAGCTGTAACAATAAAAGACATTGTAAAATCTCCCTCCGGGCCTCTTGTATTCGGACTTACTTTGAGGACCGGGAACCAGCGCGGAAGGCCTATTGTAACCGGGACCAGCACGGCTCCTTTCGGAGATGTCTTGTTTTCTTCTAGCACCAGGTCCCTCTGGAGACGCTCCTCTCTGGTGATGTAGTACTCTCTTCCTTCGTCACGAGTATACTGAACTAGGATGTCGCTGTGCCAACAAGGGCCTGAACATATCCCGGCCCTAAACAAAATAAATTTTTGCAAAAATTTTGTAATTTTTGTAATAAAATTTAATTTTTCAAAAAATTATATCTCAGTAACGGTAAAAGATAGGGACCTCTGGTTTAAATTTTTGAGTTGCACATGTCCATTTTTGTCTAGAAAAAAATTGGGGCCTTAGTAACCAAACTTATACAAAAAGCATGTATCATTAAACAAAACCCTTGAAAATGGCAAAAAATCGAAAAAATCGTAAGGGGTACCCCTTTGAAAAAAAATCGCGAATTTTTACAAAAAAATATTTCGGATTTTGCTTAAAATTGATACACTTTGGGCCGTAGATCACAAAAATAAGGTTCATTTTGGATTTTGGCCAACTGTTTTTGAGTAAATCGGAAAAAAGTACCTAAAATTGACTATAACCATAAGAGTAAGTAATATATGTACTACTTACTCAATGCTATAACTCAAAAACTAAGGCCTCTTGATTTTTTAAAATATTTTTTTATTAATCCTCACCCCAAAATTACCTAACGGCCATATTTTGCACCGTATTACGAAAACTTTTTTTTTTCAAAAAAATAAATAAAAAAAATATGTATATATATTTCAAAAACTAAAAAAGATAGGGACCTGCGGTTGGAATTTTTGAAGTTCTAAGGTCTGAAATATGGTAAAGGCACATATTAAAAAATATACTAAACAAAAAAAATTTTTGTAAAATTTTGAAATTTTGTGGTAAAATTTAATTTTTCAAAAAATTATATCTCAATAACGGTAAAAAATAGGGACCTCTGGTTTAAATTTTTGAGTTTCTCATGTCCATTTTAGTCTAGAAAAAAATTGGGGCCTTAATAACCAAACTTATACAAAAAGTATGTATCATTAAACAAAACCCTTGAAAATGGTCAAAAGTTTTGTTTGACGATTCGTATTTATTGTAAAAGCTGGGTTATTAAGGCCCTAATTTTTTTCTAGACTAAACAATATACAAAGATTTCGAAAATTCAAGCCGCAGTTCTGTATATTTTATAGTTTTTAAGTTAGAATTTTTTAAAATATCAAAAACAAAAATTAAAAATTAAAAATTTTGAAATTTTTTTTTTATTTGGGATTTGCTTCAAAATGTACGCTAAGGCCCTTTAGGACCTCGAGATTTCAAAAATTCCAACCTCAGGTCTTTATCTCATGTAGATTTCGAGATACGGTCTTTTGAAAATTAAATATTTACAAATTTTCAAAACTACACAGATCAAAAATGCCTTGACTAAAGAGGGCCCTATTTTCTATCTAAGTAGAAAAAAGTCTGTAGATTTCAAAAATTGAAACCACAGGTCCCTATATTTTATTGTTCTTAAGTTAGGATTTTTTTAAATTTAAAAAAAAAAATAATAAAAATTTCACAAAATTAATTTTGTTTGGGGGTTGTTTTATAATAGTCCAGAGGTCTTTTATGACCTCGGGATTACAATAATTTCAACCCCAGGTCCCTATCTCATATAGTTTTTGAGATACGGTATTTCGAAAATGAAATATTTACAAATATTCGAAACTACAACGATCAAAAAGTTATTAACTCAGGAGAATTTTTATTTAAGTAGATAAAAGACTAGATTTCAAAAATTCAAACCTTTCTTTAATCGTTCAACAGAATTATCTCGCGAAAATTTGGACTCAATATTAACTTTACCTTAATTTTTCTTAGGAAAAGTAAAAAAAACTAAGATGCCTATCTTTGTCCTTTCTTAAATGACAACCAAAAACACTACAATCTGCTTTTATAGTTTTTCACAACTTCTGTCAACATTGTAACAAAAATTTAATAATAAAATATACGTAATAAGTTTAAACTGTACTGCAGTATTAAGTACAATAATTTGGCCACCAATTAGCGTATTTAAGCATATCACTTCTCAATAAATTAAATCACTCACGGTTATTTCAAAAATCTACTGATTATTAAATAAATCAAAAACTAAAAACATAAAATATACCAGTAAATTCATTTTGGATTAAATTTGTTAGAAAATTTAAATTTAAAGAAATCACAATTTTGTCTAAACTTGTTAAATACCTTGTTATTCTTATCAAAATAAGATTCAACCTCATTAAAATATTATCTATAAAAGTTATTAAGCTTTTAATCCCCTAAAATATTCAAGGTGAAATTGATATAACATAAATTACGTATTAAATAATTCAAAAAATACGTAAAAATTATTTTAAAAATACTTTATTATTTAAAAAATGCAATATTTTTTGAAAAATAAATATTTCTTACCTTTTCACAAATTTTTGGTAGCAACTATAGGATGAAGGATAATTTTAGACATCCTTTTGGCAACTTCCAGACGTCCTTAAGGTCCATTCCAGCATCCTTTTGGCACAATTTTTTTATTTAATTTAAGAAATACTTTATAAAACATTTTTTAAAAGTACTAAAATGTTTTTTGGTCTTCAAAAATATATTTTTTTGCAATTTTTATAAAATATTTAAAAATATTTAAATAAATTTTTAAAAATAACTATTTTTTTGTTAAAAATATATTATTAAACTATTAATTTTATTGTTTAAAAATATTAATCAACTTTTTTAACATTATTTTAGAGTTGGAAAATTTTAGTAAACGTAAGACGAACCCTTTGTTAAAGAAACACGACTAACAATGCTATTAGTTAACTAAATAAACACGACGCTTTGGAATAGCGCTATGAGCAGGCGCATTAAACTCAAAAACGGCATCCAAATTGAATGACAGTTTTTTACATTTGTTAAGTGCAATTTTAACAGTTTAAAAAACGAAAAAAAGGTGAGAAACCGTATCAAACAAAATTTGTGAAGATTATATAAATGATTTTCAACCCAAAACTTTCCACGGACCGGCTAAATATCAAATTTAAGCAGGTGAAAATATTTTTTAAAAAATTATTTTTATGATTTTATTTATTGTTAAGGACAAATTTTAATTTTACTATCTTTTAGATTTGATGCTGGCCCCCAGCTGTAACAAAAAACTATTGTAAATCCTGCCTCTGGGCCTCTTGTATTCGTACTTACTTTGTGGACCGGGAACCAACGCGGAAGGCCTATTGTAATCGGGGCCTGCACGGGTCTGCGTCTACAAGCAGAGCTGAAACATCCCTGGTGGGGATGAAATGTTGCTGGGAAGCTGTAACATAATGATTAGTCTTATGTCTATGGGAGATAAGTGTGGGAGCATTGCCACGCTGGGAGTGCTGATCTATAGTCACTCGGCAAGAGTAAAGCGTGTTCTACATTATACTTTATTCCTCAATTTTCTTTGAACTAGAAGTTGTCAATGTTTTAATACAATTTATTTTTCAATTTTTTGGTAGAGAATGAAATTCTTACACGTGTTTCAGTTCATTTAAAGTACCAACATAAATATATAATTCTTATCTTGTCAAGTGTTTATAACCTAGGTATTAGATTTGTAAAATTACTGATTTACGTACAAAACACAATTTATATATTCACCTATTCAAACCAATTATCAACAAAACACTATCAAACACGTGGTAATACAAAATATTTACAATTGCGTAATTTTAATGTTGGTACTGTCGTTAAACTTGACAATATATTCAAGAAAAGTTTGTCCAAATCTAGTTTTGAACAAAGTTGACCTTGACTACATAAAGTGTTCTACACTGTACAATTTCATTGATATATTTCTAGTACAAGTTCTAGTCAAAGAAATAAGTATGACAATTTAACGAGAGTTGTATAATGTAGAATACGCTTAAATCTAGACACTCAGAGCTGGGCTAGAGCTCTTCTATTTTATTATCCTGTAAAGGGAGGAAGCCTAACTAAGGTAAGTCAGAGCTGGGCTAGAGCTCTTATTATTTTATTATCCTGTAAAGGGAGGAAGTCTAACTAAGGTAAGTCAGAGTAAAAAAAATGTTATAATTATAATGTTATATGTTATAATTTTGAATTAGTAATTCTTGGACTTACTTTTATAGATTGGAAATCACGCGGCAGGCCTATTGTACGCGGGACCAGCACGGGTCTTCTGACAGCAAATCTTCTTAAACACTTCCCCTCTTTGGTGGTGTGGTGCTTTCTTCTTTGTCAACGAGTATACTGAGTTAGGATGTCTCCTGGCCAACAAGGGCTTGAGCATATCCAGGCCCAGTTCCTCTAAGACATCTTCTAGCACCAGGTCCTCTTGAAAACATCCCCTCTCTGGTGATGGAGTGCTCTCTTCTTTGTCAACGAGTATACTGAGGTAGGATGTCTCCTGACCAACAAGGGCTTGAGCATATCCAGGCCCAGTTCCTCTAAGACATCTTCTAGCACCAGGACAAAAGCTAACTGAAACTCAAAAGTGCATTAGTGCATGAATTTATATAAACAAATCTTATATCTAAGGAAGGGCAGTTGGGGAATGCCATGCTGGGAGTGCTGATGTACAGTCACTCAACTGGCTGTAAGGTATTTGGTCGTCGAAGACCTAAAACCTGTGGCAGAGAAGGAACTCTAATATTTCATGAGCCATTCGTTGGATTGGGTCCTTCTAGCAAATGAAGGTTGCCATGGAGTGCTTGATGTATAGTCACTCGGCTATCCCGAAGGTGTTTTGAGGTAGAAGACCTCACACCTGGACGAGAGTTCTAATATTATCCTACTGAGTGATATGAAACTTGTTACAAGATGCTGTAAATTTTGGAAAACCTGGCTCCCTGCACCCCTACACCAGACCCTTACCACCTCATTAGAATTTTGAAATGTAAAAAGGAATATCGAAAAAATATGTTATTAATTGGACAGCATTTTGTAACAATTTGTCCTAATTCTACTTTCAAACCAATCTCTTCCTTTACTCTGAAAGGTTCTCCCTACTCGCATTTTTCTCTACATCTGTGGATCTGTTTACCTAAAACACACACACATACAAAAGATTAGTAGGATCGTAGTAACGGAAGAAACCTGAAAGAAATAATTATATTAGGAACTGCAGGCAACAGACGACCTAAACAGAAAACAGATATTAGTACAGACATACAGACAATAGAACTTATATCTAGTGTTAACTAAACTAAGAGCTATGGCACCCATGCAGAGCACAGGATTTAGAGTTACCTACACAGACCAGTTCCAATACCAGAAGTTGCAATTTGCAATAACCGGTCATGGAAACAGGTCCTTCGTGTGCAGGATTTAATGTTGTGTGGTAATCCAGCTCCGGTCGCGGGTAAAGTACTCGTTCACCCGGATACCATGCCCATTTCCGGAGTGCATTACCGGGTATTAGCGCCCACATACCATTCGACAAAACATGTAAAACAGCATGTGATCGTAATACCAAAAAATGTTAAGAGAATTTGTGTTTTAATGAGTTCTTCATTCTGCTGCTGATGAATCTCGTGAAGGTGCAACCATACCTAGTTGCGTCTCCAGCGAGTGTTAGTAGGATGACCTGAAATAGTCCCTGCCTAAGGGTTTTAATACTGTTTGTATTTAAACCCAATACAGTGTTCACACACAGGGATTGGCCCTACAACGTCTATAGAAGAGTCCGTTGCAGGTCCCTGTGTAAGCCATCGCCGCCCAATCCGAAGTGCAATGGAAAGGGCTTGGGCTCCACGGAGGAATCGCGAGGACAGCCGAACAGCCTAGAGGAAAGAGGTCTGCCTGCCCTTTCTAAGACGACCTGTGCCCGCATTAACTGGGAAATCCGAATTGCACAAGTTTTGTCGAAGCACGGAGCTGAAATGTTTACCCCCATCTCAGGAATTTTAAATTAAAATAATAATTTAATAAAAAATATAACAAAAAAATCTATTTTTATAGATTTGTTAAATTGTATAAAGCAGCGATTTTCAAGTGATGTACCGCGGTACATTGGTGCAACGTTACAGTACTGCTGGTGTACCACCAGTCATTAATGTAACATTAAATCAACAATATTTTTGAAATATCAATGATAAGAGTATATAATATTGAACTCTTAAATAAGTACAATTCTTAAATATTTTAAGTAAAATTTTTGTTGTTACAAAACTGGTGTATGACATTTTAGCACCCTATTTGGTGTGCTGTCAATTGAAAAATTGTGAAAATTCGCTGATAAAGTATATCTGTGGTTATAAATTTCTTGGGCACGTCCCCAACTCGGCCGGCTAGTGTCTCTATCGGAAGAGGCTAGACCGACCGGCTTCCAAAGAAGTGATTCTACTGAAGCTATAGTTAACGAGCGCTACCCATCCGTTGGGAAGTTGGCCCCGTGATCAGGCGGTGTCAAACATCCCTTACCCTCGGCTATGCCTTGGGGGGAAACGCAAGATCGTCCTGACCAGAAAAAGACTCTACCAAAACAAACAAAACTCATTCGTGACATCTTTGGTCACCTTCAGTCAACTAGTATCTCTCGCCTCCCTCGGCTAGGCCGTTAAGGTAGGGAAAGACTCGGAAGAGACTGGGCTGACCGGCTCCTATATTCCTGAGACAAAAATAAACCTATGGGCAACTAATAACGCAATGTAACTGGTGTTATGTGTGTATCAGCAGCTCTGACATCTGTGACCTCTGTCTCAGATGTCAGCTCTGTTGGGTCCTCAAGGTGCCTGGCAAGCTCGACTAGAATCTCTCTAGATAAACGTCCCAACCTAAATCAACCCCGGTCTCACTCGCAGGCACACATGAGGGGGTGTGCTGTACCTTTACAAATAACCTCCACGCAAAGGTACCATGCGGGAGGCTGAATCTAAAACTAGAAGCACACAGGGGTTAGTTTGATTCATCCATCACAGACATCCTTTTGCGTAGGCTGATGCACCCTCTGTCAACACTCGAGTTATGAAAGAAACAAAGTTAATTCGAAGTGAGGACATAAGCGTACAGACAGTATATCAACATGGACATAAGAGGCGTATTTAAAATAATTTATCAAATATGATTTTTTAAATTTAATCTAAATAGAAAGCTACAAGAATTTAATAGTTGTATTGAATGCTTGTAGCTCTGGAGATACATAAACAGAATGTCTTAAACAGCCTGGTCGATTCTTGACTAGTACTGCAGGACATAATTACGACTGTCTAAGTACCTGTGTTGTACCGGAGTACTGTACGAATATGTGTTACTCGGAGTATGCCTTAAGGAGTAGCACTAGCTTCCTCCCCAAGGCAATCAAAAACCACTCCTGAGTAAGCGTGTGCGACTCTACATCAATTCACTTCTCAATATATATTATTAGGAGTATGTCCTAAAGGGTAGCACTAGCTGCCCCTCCAGGACAACAAAAGACCACTCCTGTTAGCTGTGCCAACTCATCAATATTAAATTAATATGTCATGCAACTCAAACTGCATAAATCAATTCAAAAACTGTTTTACTTACTGATTTTATACATTTATTAGTAAAATAATGTTTCTTTCCTAGGTCTAGAATGTAGGTGTGTACCTATAAAAATGCCTCTTTATATCCAGCCAGCCCAGCAAAATACGTAATACTCAACTTACGTTGAGGACTTACCCCGTGTAGCCCCAGCGGCTCTGGGAACTACGCCCTTCTGCGAACTTACTTGGGACTCCTCCATCGGTGGCTGTAACAAGAAAACAACAATCAGAAACAGTTCAACTTCCTTCAAAATACCCTCTTTGCAAATGTGTTTATTTTATAAGTAATAATATTGTGATAGACCTACCAAGTTCTCGAGGACTGGAATACCAGGATCCTTCGCCGACAGCAAACCCCTCTGCTTCTCAGGCACTCACAAAACACTCGCGGAGGATTTAAGCTAACTCTATCACCAGGTCTCAGGACGAGACCCATTCGAAAAACAAACTAAAGGAGGAAGCCGTTAAATTCGGAAATATTATACGGACACTATTCTTCGTTCACTTGATGCTGGCCCCCAACTGTAACAAAAAAGACATTGTAAAATGTTTCTCTGGGTCTATTATATTCGGACTTACTTTGTGGACCAGGGACCAGCGCGGCAGGCCTATTATACCCGGGACCTGCACGGGTCTTTATCTCTGAGAAGTACTGAAAGACCGCTGGGGAAGGTGTAACATACTGATTAATTTTATAACTAAGAGAGTAAGGTGTGGGAGCATTGCCACGCTGGGAGTGCTGATGTATAGTCACTCGACAAGCCTGTATCTAGACAATCAGAGCTGGGCTAGAGCTCTTATATTTTCCTGTAAAGGGGGGTATTCTATCTAAGGTCAGGTATGGAGGCATTGCCACGCTGGGAGTGCTGATGTATAGTCACTCGACAAGCCTATATCTAGACAGAGCTGGGCTAGAGCTCTTATATTTTCCTGTAAAGGGAGGTATTCTATCTAAGGTCAGGTATGGAGGCATTGCCACGCTGGGAGTGCTGATGTATAGTCACTCGGCAATCCTGTATCTAGACACTCAGAGCTGGGCTAGAGCTCTTATATTTTCCTGTAAAGGGAGGTATTCTATCTAAGGTCAGGTATGGAGGCATTGCCACGCTGGGAGTGCTGATGTATAGTCACTCGGCAAGCCTGTATCTAGACACTCAGAGCTGGGCTAGAGCTCTTATATTTTCCTGTAAAGGGAGGTATTCTATCTAAGGTCAGGTATGGAGGCATTGCCACGCTGGGAGTGCTGATGTATAGTCACTCGACAAGCCTGTATCTAGACACTCAGAGCTGGGCTAGAGCTCTTATATTTTCCTGTAAAGGGAGGTATTCTATCTAAGGTCAGGTATGGAGGCATTGCCACGCTGGGAGTGCTGATGTATAGTCACTCGACAAGCCTGTATCTAGACACTCAGAGCTGGGCTAGAGCTCTTATATTTTCCTGTAAAGGGAGGTATTCTATCTAAGGTCAGGTATGGAGGCATTGCCACGCTGGGAGTGCTGATGTATAGTCACTCGGCAAGCCTGTATCTAGACACTCAGAGCTGGGCTAGAGCTCTTATATTTTCCTGTAAAGGGAGGTATTCTATCTAAGGTCAGGTATGGAGGCATTGCCACGCTGGGAGTGCTGATGTATAGTCACTCGGCAAGCCTGTATCTAGACACTCAGAGCTGGGCTAGAGCTCTTATATTTTCCTGTAAAGGGAGGTATTCTATCTAAGGTCAGGTATGGAGGCATTGCCACGCTGGGAGTGCTGATGTATAGTCACTCGACAAGCCTGTATCTAGACACTCAGAGCTGGGCTAGAGCTCTTATGTTTTCCTGTAAAGGGGGGTATTCTATCTAAGGTTAGGTATGGAGGCATTGCCACGCTGGGAGTGCTGATGTATAGTCACTCGACAAGCCTGTATCTAGACAATCAGAGCTGGGCTAGAGCTCTTATATTTTCCTGTAAAGGGAGGTATTCTATCTAATGTCAGGTATGGAGGCATTGCCACGCTGGGAGTGCTGATGTATAGTCACTCGACAAGCCTGTATCTAGACAATCAGAGCTGGACTAGAGCTCTTATATTTTCCTGTAAAGGGAGGTATTCTATCTAAGGTCAGGTATGGAGGCATTGCCACGCTGGGAGTGCTGATGTATAGTCACTCGACAAGCCTATATCTAGACAATCAGAGCTGGGCTAGAGCTCTTATATTTTCCTGTAAAGGGAGGTATTCTATCTAAGGTCAGGTATGGAGGCATTGCCACGCTGGGAGTGCTGATGTATAGTCACTCGGCAATCCTGTATCTAGACACTCAGAGCTGGGCTAGAGCTCTTATATTTTCCTGTAAAGGGAGGTATTCTATCTAAGGTCAGGTATGGAGGCATTGCCACGCTGGGAGTGCTGATGTATAGTCACTCGACAAGCCTATATCTAGACAATCAGAGCTGGGCTAGAGCTCTTATATTTTCCTGTAAAGGGAGGTATTCTATCTAATGTCAGGTATGGAGGCATTGCCACGCTGGGAGTGCTGATGTATAGTCACTCGGCAATCCTGTATCTAGACACTCAGAGCTGGGCTAGAGCTCTTATATTTTCCTGTAAAGGGAGGTATTCTATCTAATGTCAGGTATGGAGGCATTGCCACGCTGGGAGTGCTGATGTATAGTCACTCGACAAGCCTAGATCTAGACAATCAGAGCTGGGCTAGAGCTCTTATATTTTCCTGTAAAGGGAGGTATTCTATCTAAGGTCAGGTATGGAGGCATTGCCACGCTGGGAGTGCTGATGTATAGTCACTCGGCAAGCCTGTATCTAGACACTCAGAGCTGGGCTAGAGCTCTTATATTTTCCTGTAAAGGGAGGTATTCTATCTAAGGTCAGGTATGGAGGCATTGCCACGCTGGGAGTGCTGATGTATAGTCACTCGGCAAGCCTGTATCTAGACACTCAGAGCTGGGCTAGAGCTCTTATATTTTCCTGTAAAGGGAGGTATTCTATCTAAGGTCAGGTATGGAGGCATTGCCACGCTGGGAGTGCTGATGTATAGTCACTCGACAAGCCTATATCTAGACAATCAGAGCTGGGCTAGAGCTCTTATATTTTCCTGTAAAGGGAGGTATTCTATCTAATGTCAGGTATGGAGGCATTGCCACGCTGGGAGTGCTGATGTATAGTCACTCGGCAATCCTGTATCTAGACACTCAGAGCTGGGCTAGAGCTCTTATATTTTCCTGTAAAGGGAGGTATTCTATCTAATGTCAGGTATGGAGGCATTGCCACGCTGGGAGTGCTGATGTATAGTCACTCGACAAGCCTAGATCTAGACAATCAGAGCTGGGCTAGAGCTCTTATATTTTCCTGTAAAGGGAGGTATTCTATCTAAGGTCAGGTATGGAGGCATTGCCACGCTGGGAGTGCTGATGTATAGTCACTCGGCAAGCCTGTATCTAGACACTCAGAGCTGGGCTAGAGCTCTTATATTTTCCTGTAAAGGGAGGTATTCTATCTAAGGTCAGGTATGGAGGCATTGCCACGCTGGGAGTGCTGATGTATAGTCACTCGGCAAGCCTGTATCTAGACACTCAGAGCTGGGCTAGAGCTCTTATATTTTCCTGTAAAGGGAGGTATTCTATCTAAGGTCAGGTATGGAGGCATTGCCACGCTGGGAGTGCTGATGTATAGTCACTCGACAAGCCTGTATCTAGACACTCAGAGCTGGGCTAGAGCTCTTATGTTTTCCTGTAAAGGGGGGTATTCTATCTAAGGTTAGGTATGGAGGCATTGCCACGCTGGGAGTGCTGATGTATAGTCACTCGGCAAGCCTGTATCTAGACACTCAGAGCTGGGCTAGAGCTCTTATGTTTTCCTGTAAAGGGGGGTATTCTATCTAAGGTTAGGTATGGAGGCATTGCCACGCTGGGAGTGCTGATGTATAGTCACTCGGCAAGCCTGTATCTAGACACTCAGAGCTGGGCTAGAGCTCTTATATTTTCCTGTAAAGGGAGGTATTCTATCTAAGGTCAGGTATGGAGGCATTGCCACGCTGGGAGTGCTGATGTATAGTCACTCGACAAGCCTGTATCTAGACACTCAGAGCTGGGTTAGAGCTCTTATGTTTTCCTGTAAAGGGGGGTATTCTATCTAAGGTTAGGTATGGAGGCATTGCCACGCTGGGAGTGCTGATGTATAGTCACTCGGCAAGCCTGTATCTAGACACTCAGAGCTGGGCTAGAGCTCTTATATTTTCCTGTAAAGGGAGGTATTCTATCTAAGGTCAGGTATGGAGGCATTGCCACGCTGGGAGTGCTGATGTATAGTCACTCGACAAGCCTGTATCTAGACACTCAGAGCTGGGCTAGAGCTCTTATGTTTTCCTGTAAAGGGGGGTATTCTATCTAAGGTTAGGTATGGAGGCATTGCCACGCTGGGAGTGCTGATGTATAGTCACTCGGCAAGCCTGTATCTAGACACTCAGAGCTGGGCTAGAGCTCTTATATTTTCCTGTAAAGGGAGGTATTCTATCTAAGGTCAGGTATGGAGGCATTGCCACGCTGGGAGTGCTGATGTATAGTCACTCGACAAGCCTGTATCTAGACACTCAGAGCTGGGCTAGAGCTCTTATGTTTTCCTGTAAAGGGGGGTATTCTATCTAAGGTTAGGTATGGAGGCATTGCCACGCTGGGAGTGCTGATGTATAGTCACTCGGCAAGCCTGTATCTAGACACTCAGAGCTGGGCTAGAGCTCTTATGTTTTCCTGTAAAGGGGGGTATTCTATCTAAGGTTAGGTATGGAGGCATTGCCACGCTGGGAGTGCTGATGTATAGTCACTCGGCAAGCCTGTATCTAGACACTCAGAGCTGGGCTAGAGCTCTTATGTTTTCCTGTAAAGGGGGGTATTCTATCTAAGGTTAGGTATGGAGGCATTGCCACGCTGGGAGTGCTGATGTATAGTCACTCGGCAAGCCTGTATCTAGACACTCAGAGCTGGGCTAGAGCTCTTATATTTTCCTGTAAAGGGAGGTATTCTATCTAAGGTCAGGTATGGAGGCATTGCCACGCTGGGAGTGCTGATGTATAGTCACTCGACAAGCCTGTATCTAGACACTCAGAGCTGGGCTAGAGCTCTTATGTTTTCCTGTAAAGGGGGGTATTCTATCTAAGGTTAGGTATGGAGGCATTGCCACGCTGGGAGTGCTGATGTATAGTCACTCGGCAAGCCTGTATCTAGACACTCAGAGCTGGGCTAGAGCTCTTATATTTTCCTGTAAAGGGAGGTATTCTATCTAAGGTCAGGTATGGAGGCATTGCCACGCTGGGAGTGCTGATGTATAGTCACTCGGCAAGCCTGTATCTAGACACTCAGAGCTGGGCTAGAGCTCTTATATTTTCCTGTAAAGGGAGGTATTCTATCTAAGGTCAGTTATGGAGGCATTGCCACGCTGGGAGTGCTGATGTATAGTCACTCGACAAGCCTGTATCTAGACAATCAGAGCTGGGCTAGAGCTCTTATATTTTCCTGTAAAGGGAGGTATTCTATCTAATGTCAGGTATGGAGGCATTGCCACGCTGGAAGTGCTGATGTATAGTCACTCGACAAGCCTGTATCTAGACACTCAGAGCTGGGCTAGAGCTCTTATGTTTTCCTGTAAAGGGGGGTATTCTATCTAAGGTTAGGTATGGAGGCATTGCCACGCTGGGAGTGCTGATGTATAGTCACTCGACAAGCCTGTATCTAGACAATCAGAGCTGGGCTAGAGCTCTTATATTTTCCTGTAAAGGGAGGTATTCTATCTAAGGTCAGGTATGGAGGCATTGCCACGCTGGGAGTGCTGATGTATAGTCACTCGACAAGCCTATATCTAGACAATCAGAGCTGGGCTAGAGCTCTTATATTTTCCTGTAAAGGGAGGTATTCTATCTAAGGTCAGGTATGGAGGCATTGCCACGCAAATTTTGTTATTTAATTTTTTTGTAAAATCAGTAACTTAACAAAATAAAATTAAGACTGGCCGGGTCCCTTGTATAAGCGGGCCCTAGGCCATGGCCTCTTTGCCCTAGGCCCTGGTTACCTCAATTTGGTGTTACCCGATAACTGATAATAGTTTTATCCTAGGGATGCTTTCTTGTATAATCATTTATTTGGAGATGCCATTGTGCATAAATCCACCACCATTTCTCATATATACAACCACTACAACCCACTACCATACTTCTAACTAACTACTTCCACTAACCACTAACCATTAGCACAACCAAACCAGATATCTACCACCACCTCTTATGCACAAAACCATATCCAATCATGTTATACAAAAATTGCCTTTTCTAGAAAAATCTAAAATCTCAGTTTACTTTAAAGGAGGAAATTTAATTTAAGGAAAGTTATGAAGGCAATGCCACGCTGGGAGTGCTGATGTATAGTCACTCGCCAAGCCTTTGTCTAGATACTCAGAGCTGGGCTAGAGTTCTTATATTTCATTATCCTGTAAAGGGGGGAAGTCTAACTAAGGGAAGTTAGTAATGGACGCATTGCCACGCTGGGAGTGCTGATGTATAGTCACTCGACAAGCCTTTGTCTAGATACTCAGAGCTGGGCTAGAGCTCTTATATTTTCCTGTAAAAGGGGGAATTCTATCTAAGGTCAGGTATGGAGGCATTGCCACGCTGGGAGTGCTGGTGTATAGTCACTCGGCAAGCCTTTGTCTAGATACTCAGAGCTGGGCTAGAGCTCTTATATTTTCCTGTAAAGGGGGGAATTCTATCTGTCAGGTATGGAGGCATTGCCACGCTGGGAGTGCTGATGTATAGTCACTCGACAAGCCTGTATCTAGACACTCAGAGCTGGGCTAGAGCTCTTATGTTTTCCTGTAAAGGGGGGTATTCTATCTAAGGTTAGGTATGGAGGCATTGCCACGCTGGGAGTGCTGATGTATAGTCACTCGGCAAGCCTGTATCTAGACACTCAGAGCTGGGCTAGAGCTCTTATATTTTCCTGTAAAGGGAGGTATTCTATCTAAGGTCAGTTATGGAGGCATTGCCACGCTGGGAGTGCTGATGTATAGTCACTCGGCAAGCCTTTGTCTAGATACTCAGAGCTGGGCTAGAGCTCTTATATTTTCCTGTAAAGGGGGGAATTCTATCTGTCAGGTATGGAGGCATTGCCACGCTGGGAGTGCTGATGTATAGTCACTCGGCAAGCCTGTATCTAGACACTCAGAGCTGGGCTAGAGCTCTTATATTTTCCTGTAAAGGGAGGTATTCTATCTAAGGTCAGGTATGGAGGCATTGCCACGCTGGGAGTGCTGATGTATAGTCACTCGGCAAGCCTGTATCTAGACACTCAGAGCTGGGCTAGAGCTCTTATATTTTCCTGTAAAGGGAGGTATTCTATCTAAGGTCAGTTATGGAGGCATTGCCACGCTGGGAGTGCTGATGTATAGTCACTCGGCAAGCCTTTGTCTAGATACTCAGAGCTGGGCTAGAGCTCTTATATTTTCCTGTAAAGGGGGGAATTCTATCTGTCAGGTATGGAGGCATTGCCACGCTGGGAGTGCTGATGTATAGTCACCTGGCAAGCCTTTGTCTAGACACACAGAGCTGGGCTAGAGCTCTTATATTTTCCTGTAAAGGGGGGAATTCTATCTAAGGTCAGTTATGGAGGCATTGCCACGCTGGGAGTGCAGATGTAGAGTCACTCGGCAAGCCTGTGTCTAGAGCTCCCACACCTGGGGAAGAGTTCTTATATTATCCTGTAAAGGGGGGGGGGGGAGTCTATCTAAGGGAGATTATGGAGGCATTGCCTCGCAAAAGGTGTTGATGTATAGATACTCGGAAAAAACAATATAAAAATCTCTTACGCTCCATTGGAGTCTAAGAGCCTACCATGTAGAATTAGGAACCAGGGGACCTGAAAGAAATAAAAAAATATATGAGAATACATTAATTTAAATAAGGCGCGTATGTAGTTTCAAATAAAATTACTTTTGTAGGTAGCGCTAGTGATGCAAATGCTATCAAAAATCAGGAAGGTCGTTGAAGGTTGTTTACGTTCTTAATTTTTAAGACGCAAATAGTTATTTTTATCAAAAGAAATGTATAGGGTAAGTTATTTATTATTACAATTATTTAAATAAAAGTAACTGGGTAATACATAACATATTTCATAGCTGATGGTTTATATATTTAAGAATAACCCGAATTTTATTAACAGAGTTTTTGGTTATCTAGTTTTTATTACAAAATTCCATATTTTATAAGTAAATAATTTAAAAATTACCAAATTTAATACATTAATTAATCATTAACATTGTTTTTGTGCATTTAATAAATGTTACTTTGTATTTTTTAGGTATGAAACTGATCATGGCTTTGCAAAAAGATATCGGAAGACATATTTTTTATTAATCTTCGTATGTATACCATTGCATCAATTGTATGATGTAATAAATATTTTAAAAACACCACATAAACCTATTCTAGAACTTAACGTTGTAGTTATGAAACTATCCAAAGTTTGCGCAACCGTAACGTTGGGTTCGAAATAACTTGTTAGATATTTACACACCTAACCTAATTATTTTACTCTAGCACTTTGCGTTAGAATATTAAATTGATTAGATAATCTTTACAGTTACGATATTGAATATTTAACGCAATTGTGCTAGATTTCAGATTACGTAGTAAAATTATGAAACTGTCCTAAAATTAACACTGTGATTCTAAGTTTACATTCGGAATATCTAAATTTATACATACAACGCATAAGTAATGGCGTATTCGATTGGACCACTCTGGAATTGCTCTGCGAGCGAGCAAATATCATATTTAATCCGAGTTTTACTCTCAAGTGTGCTAGAGCAACTCCCAATCAAATACGTTTTTATTGTTATTAATTATTTAAAAATACATTGATTTCCTTGCGTAGACAATGCAGGATAATATTTATGTATAATATTAATTATTTTAATTTTTTGATTGCAATAATTTGTTATCTGTTTATTTTTATTAGCAAAATTTTACTTTTTTAAAATTATTTTATCTTTTAATTTTCTCATTTAATTTATTATTCAAAAAGATTCATCACTACTTGATAAAGATTCAATTAGTTCTTTCTAATAAACATACTAGATCTGAAATACCGCTACGGGCTATTGCTTGATGCTGCTCTGAATATTTAACCAGAGCAAGAAAAAGTGCTCGCAGTACACTCGCAGAGCCATGACCTTCCAAATCGAACACAAAATTTTAACAACTCTAGAGCGATTGCTCGACTGATACGGAATTTGCTCGCTAAATGACCGAACGGTATAGTAGAGCACCAAACGAATACGCTATTAGACTTATATCAATAGTTCTTAACTTTTACAAAGCATCGGAAGACTTTTGATTATAAGAAATAATCACGGAACACCATATTTAATAACGTATATACGTTATTAAATATGGTACACAAGGTGACTAGACAAAATCTAAAAAATTCTTATATTTTACAAAGTATCGGAACAATTTAACTTATTAAAAATAATTACGGAACACCATATTTAATAACGTTTATACACGAAGCAATAAGACATAAAAACCAAAAAATTGTTTAATTTTACAAAGTATCGGAACACTTTAAATTATTAAAAATAATTACGGAACACCATATTTAATAATTTATACACATAAAGCGATTCGACATAAAAACCAAACAATTGTTAAATTTTACAATGTATCGGAACACTTTAAATTATTATAAGTAATTACGGAACACCATATTTAATAACGTGTATACACAAAGCGATTCGACATAAAAACCAAACAATTGTTAAATTTTACAATGTATCGGAACACTTTAAATTATTATAAATAATTACGGAACACCATATTTAATAACGTATATACACAAGACGATTCGACATAAAAACCAAAAAATTGTTAAATTTTACAATGTATCGGAACACTTTAAATTATTATAAATAATTACGGAACACCATATTTAATAACGTATATACACAAGACGATTCGACATAAAAACCAAAAAATTGTTAAATTTTACAATGTATCGGAACACTTTAAATTATTATAAATAATTACGGAACATCATATTTAATAACGTATATACACAAGACGATTCGACATAAAAACCAAACAATGTTAAATTTTACAATGTATCGGAACACTTTAAATTATTATAAATAATTACGGAACATCATATTTAATAACGTATATACACAAAGCGATTCGATATAAAAACCAAAAAATTGTTTAATTTTATAAAGTATCGGAACACTTTAAATTATTATAAATAATTACGGAACACCATATTTAATAACGTATATACACAAGACGATTCGACATAAAAACCAAACAATTGTTAAATTTTACAAAGTATCGGAACACTTTAAATTATTAAAAATAATTACAGAACACCATATTTAATAACGTATATACACAAAGCGATTCGACATAAAAACCAAAAAATTGTTTACTTTTACAAAATATCGGAACACTTTAAATTATTAAAAATAATTACGGAACACCAATTTTTAATAACGTATATACACAAAGCGATTCGACATAAAAACCAAAAAATTGTTTACTTTTACAAAATATCGGAACACTTTAAATTATTAAAAATAATTATGGAACACCATATTTAATAACGTATATACACAAAGCGATTCGACATAAAAACCAAAAAAATTTAAAATATTACAAAGTATTAATTATTTATTATTATTATTATTATTATTTATTTATTTTTTTTATTTATCAGAACCCTTTAAATTATAAAAAATAATTACGGAACACCATATTTAATAACGTATATACACAAGACAACTCGACATAAAATAGCAACATTTTTTTAATTTTTACAAAGTATCGGAATACTTTAAATTATAATCACTCATAACATCATAAAATACAAGTTCACGAAACACTAATTAAGAACCATTGCCTTATGTTGTATTCTAGAACTTTACGTTAAACTTAAAAAGTTTTGATAAATATAAAACTAAGTTAACGTTAGCTTAAGAATAATTTTTCACAACACATATAATAAAAATAATTTTTTAAAGATAATAAAAAAATAATTCACTTACCTTATTAAAAATTATCCGCTTGACACTTTATTAAACGAAATTAATTATGTTATTTTTAATATTACAGTCTAAGAATTATTCTAAGTCCGCCATCATTTGAAGTACTACCACATATCAACAAGAAAAAAACTAGGAAAAATTACCGCGAATTCCCACAAAGCTATTAACCTCTTACACCTGGCGTAATTACCGATTTTTTACGAAAAAAACAATTTCCCGCACCAAATTAATACTTCCGTAGGCTCAAAATCATTTGTTTAACAATTGAAACCGATAATTTATTTGTTTTAACAAAAAAAAAATGAATTAAAACACTGAAACAAAAAGACGATGTTACACCTTACGCAGCCAAGAGGAAAGAGACCGGAAGTTCGTCGCGAAAGCTTTTATAACTTCGGTGTCAAAGCCTACTTGATCGCTAATTTCGCGACAAATTATTTAAAAAATACAGAATTTAGTTATATTAAAAGATGAAATAAAAAATAAATAACTTTAAAAATATAATTCTATATGTCTCAAAACCCTTAGTTAATTTTTTAAGGGCTTAAAAAGCGATTTTAAGTAGTAATAAATAAAATTGTTTGCAAAAAAATTTTCAAAATTTTTATTTAGACCTTTTTAAAGTCCAAAATAAGTTAAATCGAATATTTTAAAAAACTTTTTTCTAATAAATTTTTTCTCTAAATCACACCGTTTTTGAGATAGCTTAAAATCTCAAATTATGGATTTAAAAAAAAATATATCAAAATATAAAACCTTTATAATATGATTTATTTATATAATTTAAGCCTCTGAATACTTGTATAGGTATTTTTTCCCTTAAAAATGCCTTATATTTGAGATTTTCGCTTCTAAAAAGTTTGACTTTGACTTTGAAATTTTTTTTGATATTTTGAAGAGTTTGGCCTTAAAAGTATGATTTTATTATAATATCAAAATCCCTAATTATACTGATCTACTTTTTTCCACTTAAAATTTGAAGATTTTTGAAAAAATTTAAAAATTGACATTCATAACCTCCGATACCTGTTGCTTCGAAGAATTTTTTTAATTTTTCTTTTTTTTTCCTTGATGAAAACTTTTCAAATTTTCAGGAATGAAAATAGGGCTCTTTCTGCTTCTTTTGATACTAATTTTATAGAGTATTAAGTTTGTAGTTCAACATTACAAATTAAATAAATATTTGACGTTTTGAAAATATGTAAATAAATTTAATTTATTTTTTTTTAATATTGTAAAGAACAGTAATAAAACTATAAATAACTAAAAGTTGGAGTCTCCTGACAGCTATGGATCTGATTTTTAATGTCTGTTTCGCTGTAGTTAAAATATGGGAGCATTTTTTATATTAGGTTTCCGTAAACTAAATCGCTTTGCATAAGATTTGGCTTCGTAGCTAATATTTACTCTATTTATGTCTCAAAAAGTAATAATACATCTTATTTTATATTTTCTGGAAAAATAAATATCTAATTCCTATAATTATAGTAATAATTATATATACAGGGAGTTCAATCTGAGTGAATATACAGTTTAGTCTTTTATTTATATACTTGACGTAGATTTTATGGAGAAAATTCTCCATGTAATTTGTTTTTACGCAGTTATATATTTTTTAGGTTTTCTGACAGATCAAGATAGAGGACTAATGTGAGGCCAAAAGACAGCCCAGCTGATTGTGCCCGATGAAGAAGTTATTGATATAATTTTTAGAACTTCATATGTATATACATATATTTTTATTTACAATAAATATTTAAATAAGAAACTTTAGCTCTGAAGATATATTGATTGTTTTATTGCTTTATTTAAACTCTTTTAGCCAAATCTCTCTTTTTATATATAGTACATAATTTTAAAAATTAATATTTTTTTTTAACTTTTTCAAATTTCCCATTAAACTGAATTTATGTCGTATAAATAACGTAAGTGTATTATCTTCCTTGTTTATTTGAATAGCCTATTAATCTTTTTTATATTAAAAAAATCACTTGCTAACCCAGTTACTACGCCGATGTCCTAGTTTTTATTTTATTAGTAACTTATTTTAAATTTCCCGCTATACTGTATTTGTCCAGTGTAAATCACCCGGTTTGCAACGCTATCTACTTTTTTCTAATTTGAAATAGACCATAGTTTCGTATTACAAAATGAGACAGATTATAACTTTATTAGTAAAAATTA
The DNA here is from genome assembly GCA_963971575.1 of Liopterus haemorrhoidalis. NCBI lineage: Eukaryota > Metazoa > Arthropoda > Insecta > Coleoptera > Dytiscidae > Liopterus > Liopterus haemorrhoidalis. The sequence continues at coordinate 1,083,067 of OZ020613.1, forward strand.
ATATCTCTGCCTGAAAAAGTAGAAGGGCCTTTTAATATATCAACTGATGATTTAGTCAAATTTTGGGTGGGATAAATGCTTTTTTTCAGTCTTTTCTTGGACGTAAAAAATCACTTTCCATAAAATGCAACGAGCAAACATGCATTGGCTTGGATTTTTGCCCATTTTTAGTTTTTGGGTCCAGAAAAACCTACGATCCACTTTCTCTCTGCCTCCAAACGTCGTTTCAATTGTTGTTTTTTTCGATTTAGGTAAATTATGGAATGTTTAAGAAGGATTCTTCCTTATTCACGATTTACATTGCGGCACACAACAAAATTGATTGTTTTTTTCCATGATTCACAGAAATAAAACACAAACAACAAAAAAAAACGTATTTCTTCATTGAACAAAACAAAACAATGTCACTTTCGTATCTTCCGCAAATTGCCACCAGATGCCAGGGCGCTTAGGAAGTTTCTCCTATTGACCCCATCGTCATTATTGAGAATAAACATTACCTATAGAGGCACTGTTGTCGCTTACAAAATGGCGATTGAAATAGGATATTTTTGACATTTACCATTTGATACACAACAATTCACATTGCAGTTAATTTTCTGTTGCGATTTTAAAGACATTTTATTAAAGTTTTCTTCACTTTAACAAATACAAACAATGCAATTAAATGAGCCACATCCAACAAAATCCTATTCCGTCAAGTTCCAAAATATTCCGCTAGGCGTCACTTCAGTTATTCTCAATTGAAAATATAACAACTTTGGGCTTTGAAATCTAAAATAATAAAACAGGAAAGTATATGTAAATATTTATTGAGAATGAAATAAACATACTGCAAAACGATGTTGCAAACAAAATAAAATAGAGCCTGAGTATTATAAATCATGTAAACTAAAAATAAATTATTAAATAAAAATTTAATAAAATTATTAAATAACAAAGAATTGTTTTAATTATTTATTTAAGTGGCCCCTACATATAATTGTTATCATGAAAGTAGAAGAGAATTTTTCATACGATGTGCTTTTAGACATTCAATATTACAAAATCTATTTCCACTGTATTCGAATGGTACTTTTCCAGACATATCTTCTCCGCAGAGGAAACATCTTGCTAAAACTGGCTTAGTACCTGCTTGCGATAAAATCCTTCTTTCGGCAGCTAACGCTCTCTGCAACAAAAATAAATAAAAATTAGTTTTCAGAAAATGTAGTCCTTAAGACTACATTTTTTTGATATGTTAATGTTACTTATGTCGCCTAACAAAACAAAAATCACATTTTAATTAATATTACAGCCAAATTTTTTAATTAAAATATTATAAATTTGAAATAAGCCGACCACAGCGCGAAGGTTGCCGAGTAAATACGACTGAGCATGACGTCAAACCCCAGACAACATAATCTTTACGTGTGTATATTGTATTGTTCGAGAGTTTTGTATTTGTTTTTAAACAATTTTTCACGCATTTATTATTAAAATGGCAGATAAAGATTTTGTTTGGGCTCAGAGTGATAATTTACCCAACAATGATGCTTTTATGCTCATGGAATATATGAAAAATAATGAATGCTATAGTGCTGAAAAAATACGTGGTGTCAAATCAGACTTGTAAGTAAACCATTTATGTATTCTATAACTTTATGTAAACAATAAACGCTGCAACTCTGTAAAATGTAAATATTTATGTAATTTAGATGTCAGAATTTTACTACATTGTTTACATGAAGTTACAAAACGTTAGAGGCATAATTGGAATACTGCAATATAGGCTATATATTTTAATATAAAATTTAATTCGGTAAACATAAATTGTTTTTATAGAATTAAACTTTATTTTAATTAAAATCACTCTAACTTTACACAATCTATAAAAGTTATACAAGCAAATAAGTTCACGAGAGAATGTGTAGGCTGTACGCTGTACACTGGGTAGGCTGTACGCAGTATACTTATGTAGGGTATGACGTCATACGTAGTTTTCGCGCGCTACATACATTTATGATTTTTTTAAGCCTTCAAATTAGAAAAAAAATGTAAAACTGTTTTTTATGTTATATGCAACAAGAGGAATATAATAAAAAAAAAATCATGCCTATCCTGTATTGAGATGTGACATTACCGTTGGCGGCGCTGTTTTTCAAGGCAATATGGCTGAATTGTCTAGTATTCAGCTGTCAATATGCTAACAGCGAACAGGTTAATTTAAGCACAGTACATTTTTATTTTATGAAAATGTATCTATCGACATTCTAACAAGAAATCAACACTAGAAAATATGTAATAATTTCAAACAGTACTACACTCGTGTAGTACATTATTTGACCACCAGACTGCGTATCCGAGCGTGTCAGTTCTCAATTATCATTCAACAAATAGGAATTTATTTAAGTGGTGTATGGACGTTTTTGGTTAACCCCGGTAACGAACGGGACACTAGCCTGGTAACTAAAAGGCATTTCCCGGCATCACAACAGTTGGCTTTTCCCGTTCGTCGTGCTCGACGTGCTTCGGGTTTTCCTCGGCGAAACCCAGTTTTCTTATTCGAGCAATATTTCAGCTATTACTTACCTTTTCTCTATCACTCAAGTTGATATATCTATTTTTTTCTTCTTGCTCTTTTCTTTTCATTTCATTTTCTTTCTTCTTTTCTTTTTCACGTTCTCTTTTAGCTTTCTTCTGAGCCTTTTTCTTCTCCGACATTTCTTCCTCAGTAATTGTAGATACAACAATTGGAATTTGTGCCTATAAAAAAAAATAAATAAATATTATATTCATTAAGGGACACCCCTAGAGCTTCAAAACTCTATTTTTTCTGGTTCGGGTTCAATCAAAATTTAAAAAAAATGATATATTATCTGTCTCATTTTGAAATACGGAACTAACCGGAAAAGTTCATTTTTTATGTTGTATATTGACAATACATTTATAATATTATTATAGTATTGGTTCACACGGATACGCCAAAGTCTGTTTACACCACAACAGTCACCAAAGTAACCAGATCTAGTTTCGTATTACAAATTGAGACAGATTATACAGTGAATTTCTTTAATCCTGCAATATAGTATTATCGTTACTTTGGTAATTGAAATCTGACAGCAATGTAAAATTGCGTTTCTTTTAACTTGCAACATAGGCGATTTTATATTGCTGTCAAAATAATTTGTCATTACTAGGGAAATCATGCATATTATAATAATGATTTCAACGTTGCAGGATTAAATAAATTCACTGTATGAAATTTAATTTGTTTTTAAGAGAATAGAACAGAATAATTGTTTCTAGGGTACAAAGTGTTTGTAGAGTAAAACTAGGGTAAAAAACTGTCAAAATAGTTGTTTTTGAAAAGGTTTTGAAAAAGGCACGTATATGCCAAAAATGAATCTTATAACTCAACAAACAGGAAAAACTACGGGTACTATAATTCATCCCGTTTGGAGTGAATTGGGGCGAAATCATGAATTTTATTATTGTATGGGTGAGATCATGTTTGACTAGGGTGACCATTCGTCCCGCATTTTAACATTTTGTCCCGCATTAAGATGCGTCCCGCAAAAGACCAGCATTTTAATATGTCCCGCATTTTGGATTTGGGAGGTGAGGACCTTTTTTTTTGCTCTTCACTTGGATTTGGGAGGTGAAGATCTTTTTTTTTTTGCTCTTCACTTGGATTTGGGAGGTGAGGACCTTTTTTTTGCTCTTCACTAGGATTTGGGAGATGAGGACCTTTTTTTGCTCTTCACTTGGATTTGGGAGGTGAGGACCTTTTTTTTGCTCTTCACTAGGATTTGGGAGATGAGGACCTTTTTTTGCTCTTCACTTGGATTTGGGAGGTGAGGACCTTTTTTTGCTCTTCACTAGGATTTGGGAGATGAGGACCTTTTTTTGCTCTTCACTTGGATTTGGGAGGTGAGGACCTTTTTTTTTGCTCTTCACTAGGATTTAGGAGATGAGGACCTTTTTTTGCTCTTCACTTGGATTTGGGAGGTGAAGATCTTTTTTTTTTTGCTCTTCACTTGGATTTGGGAGGTGAGGACCTTTTTTTTGCTCTTCACTAGGATTTGGGAGATGAGGACCTTTTTTTTTGCTCCGTCCCGCATTGCCTTCTTAAGAAAATAGTCACCTATATTTGACCCCCTTTTTAGCCCCTTAGAAGTCGACTTTCGAAGAATCTCTTCTTAGTGGGTGCTTATATCTATGTGAATTTTATATATCTATGCCAAAGGAACGTTCTATCGAATTAAAAATATCCATTTACCCCTTTAAGGGTGAATTTAAAAAAACTCTCAAAACCATTTCGAGACATTTTAAAAAGACATCTATTTTCCAAAAAGGAATGTTATAACTCAACAAACACAGAAAGTATGACGGGATATATAATTCACCCCTTTACGGGTTGATTAGGATAAAATCTTGAAATAAGTTTTTCGATATTTGCATGGGTAATCTTGGTAAGCAAGAACCAAGTCGATATCTTATTGGTCCTAAGAGATATTAAAAAATCACACCTCCCTTTTCACCCTTTAGGGGTGAAATTTAAAAAAAAACTGACAAAACCATTTCGAAATATTTTAAAAAGACACTTATGTGCCAAAAAGAAATGTTACAACTAAACGAACACAGGTTTAACGAATGAGTGTACCAATCAGTGAAAAAGCTGATGAAATTCTTGAAAAAGTCCAGCAAGATAGGCATATCAGCAGTGTCGATATTGGTATGGAGCTAGGCATTGACCTCAAAACTGTTTCAACCATTTACGGAAAGCTGGCTACAAAAAGAAGCTCGATATATGGGTTCCTCATGAGTCGAGCGCGAAAAACATGATCGAATTAACATCTGCGATGCGCTGCTGAAACGCAAATCGAGCCATTTCTGAAACGTGTCATAACAGGTGATGAAAAATGGATCACGTACAATTGGAAGCGTAAAAGATCGTGGACAAAGGATGGTGAGCCGTCATAAGCGTTCGATTGACGCCGAACAAGGTGATGATGTGTGTGTGGTGAGACTGGAGGGGAATCGTCCACCATGAGCTACTTCCAGTTGGTCGATTGATTCTCTTACTGTGGACAACTAGAGAGATTACGCCAAGCAATTGAAAGAGAATGTCCCGAATTGAATAATAGGAAAGGTGTTGTCTTTCATCATGACAACGCAAGACCACACACTTCTTTGATGGCCAGTCAAAAATAGCGAGAGCTTGGTTGGAAAATTTTGTTGCATCCACCATATAGTTCAGATATAGCATCCTCTTACTATCACCTATTCTGATTTCTGCAGAATTCTCTTAATGGAGTTAAGCTGGTTTCAAAAGAAGCCTGTGAAAATCACTTGATTCAGTTTTTCAACCAGAAACCACAGAAGTTCTTCACTGATTGTATCATGACTCTACTCGAAAAATGGAGAAACGTTGTCGATAATAATGGAGCATATTTGGTTTAAATAAATTCATTTTCACACTATAACAAAACCAGTTGAATTTTACTAAAAAAACGCCACGAACTTTTTCCCAGACCTGATATATAGATATTTATTTCGTATAGGGGAAAAATTTTAAGATCGTAGCGCCACGCGGATTTTTTTGAAACCATTCTAAATCAGATACCACTTGACATTTACTAGTAAATAATAGCAAAAAGTGTATCAAAAAACGACAAAAAATAAATAATTGTTTGGGATTTTCTGATTTTGTGAAGTGACATTACTTGTAAACATCTAAAATACTACATTTTGTGATCTGGTTTTAAGTTATGGCGGTTTTCCATTGTCGATTATTTTAACTATATTGGGGGAAATAATAATTCCCGTGTTGTTTACCAAGGGGTAGAAATCTACAATGCTGGGCATATAATATTGTGTGGAGTCACTGAAAAAAACAGAGTTCATAAAGATTTATGCATTATGCCTAGAGACTTGTGCATTACAAACCCACACACAATAACAGGAATTTTCAAGATATGCGATAATAAATACAAAATTGAAAATATTTTTTGTAGTCACTATCATTAAAATGTAATGAGCAAACTTTGATATAAGGGCTCACTTTTGTTCCATTTTTTAAATTGTTTATCTAAACATCGCGTCGATTCCTAACCTCTTGCTTTCCCAATTTTGTTTCGAACCGTACGGTGTCTGATATTAGTGGAAAGAAATGAAACGATATTTCCGGGTTTCTTCTTTTCAATGAATTGCACATAGGCACACAACAATATGTATTATACATTTTTCAATGATTATAATAATACTTTAAAAACAAACTTCATACAAAACCAATACACAAAACGAAATGTTATCTGATGTACACAAGTTCATGAAACGCTCACCAGATGGTAGGGTGCTTAGCTGCAAATCCCTATAATATGAACTAACCTTTGGGTAGTTGTACTTATCAGGATTTAACTTGGCATACACTCTAAACACGTCTCTAATCTTCTTATCAGCAGTAACAGTGTATGGTGTTTGAAGTTTATCATTTTTATTACATGGAGACGCTTCATTGTCCATTAGCCAATTGATTGCCAATTCATGTCCATTCAAAGCAGCAATATGCAATGGAGAATTTCCATGTTCATCAATAACACTATTGAGTAATTTCAGAAAAGCTTCATTCCCTTCTTCCATTGTTTTATTTTCTTTAACATCTACTTCAATACACTGTAGCAAATCAACATCTCCAGTACTGCAAGCTGAATAAATACGTCTCTTAAAATTCTCTTCAATCTCTTTAAGCTTGTCCTTTTTCTTTGTTCTCTTCTTTTTGGGAGCCTTCTTCTTTTTTATTGACTCTGGTACGTCATCATCAAATGGTTGAAGATCATTCATAGATATTTCATTTATTTCAGTAATTAAAGTCATTTCTTCATCATTTTCTGATTCGCTAGAAGTTTCTTCTTTTGTTGGTAATGGTCTTTCTTTTGTTTCTCTTGATTTAGCACGATTTATGTTTTTATTTCTGGGACTTTCACGAAGGCTACCATGACTATTATTCTGTTCTTCTTTTTGTTTTTCAAATTGATCTTTAATACTTTCTATTGAGCCTAAAATTAAAAGAAATAGTTATTAAAAAATTGATGTGAAGTGTGAATTTTCACACATTTCAAGGTTTCGCAGGTATTTAGTAAGTGAATGATTATTTGGGATGCCAAAACAAATTTTATATATATATTTTTTTTTTTGTTAATTTTAATTCGAATGCCTAATACCACTATTTAGGTTTCTAAATAAGTGCAGTATTTTTTTAAAATATATAGCAAGGTTCGTTAAGATTTTAAAAATTGCGCCTATGGCTTCCATTGGTTGTTTTAAGTCATACTCCGCCCCTCTGAATTCGTGTATTCAATTTCCACTGGTTATTAAATTTACGTTTTTAAAAATTAAATGCAACATTTGCCCAAATATATCTAGAATTTTGAAAAAATAATTTAAACAAAATAAAAATGCAAAAACAAACAGAAATTGCCTTGAGAGTGGAGGAACCTTAGTTTGCAAATTAGAACGCGAGCATGCTAGCCATTACACTATGAAAGCATGCTGGTTAACTGTCTTAGATAAGTTATTAAATATTTTACGTGGTCAAGCAAAAAACAAAAAATGCGTTATTTTCCGAAAACATAATCTGATCAAAAATTCCTGTTGTACTATTCCGGTTCACACAAAAGTACATTACTTAGAATTTTTCCAGATTTTTAGTTTAAACCATCTGGTGTGGGACAATTTTTTTTTTGCAAAATTTTGGCAAAAATCGCCTATAAATAATTTATTTCTCAAAAATAAAATTTTGGTCATTAATCCACGTACTAAGGGTTTTCATTTGATACCCTACTAAGAATTAAAAAAAAAAATTTTTTTCGATGAGCTGATATTTGTTTATATTTTTAGGGGGATATGTTTTTTAGATGTTTTAGTATTTTTCCTATGTGCGGGTCAAAGAGTTGTATAAGCATGCCAAATATCAACTCTCTAGGTTTAGCCGTTTGGCTACAACTTTTACCGAACAGACAGACAGACGACAAAATGACGGTATAAGGGTTTTTTGGTCATACCTACAAAACCCTAAAAATTACTTGGTTCCCATTAATGTGTATTGTTGAGAATTCAGATCTTTAGACCAACCCCTCTAGGAAATTGAGTGTGGGACAAAGGTTCTTTTTGTTATTTTTTATATTATTATTCTTCTAAAAGTGTATTGAGAACTGACAATAACTGAAGTGACGCCTTACGGAATATTTTGGAACTTAACGGAATAGGTAATAATTTTGTTGGATGTGGCTCGTTTAATTGCATTGTTTGTATGTGTTAAAGTGAAGAAAACTTTAATAAAATGTCTTTAAAATCGCACCAAAAAATTAATTGCAATGTGAATTGTTGTGTATCAAATGTCAAAAATATCCTATTTCAATCGCCATTTTGTAAGCGACAACAGCGCCTCTATAGGTAATATTTATTCTCAATACTTACTGTAAACTTCCACGTTCATAAGTACATCAAACACTCTACAGAGTTCTGTATAAGTTGCTCGTCTAGTCGAGAAAGGTATGGAACGAATCCTATTATCATTTTTCCTCAAAATAGGATTTTTGCCACCAAACAATGCTGATCTATTGTAAGGGCCGGCTGCACGGATAAATATCAGATGAGAGTTCTCCATATGGGTTTCCCAAGCCATCAGGATGTCTCCTATATGCTGAACCAGTTGCTGTTCGTTATACCTCCGCAAACTGGCACCGGCGCTCTTAATATTTGAACCAGATTTATTATCCCTGGAACCCTGGGAACCACCTTGTTTTGCTCTTACAGTGTACAAGTGAAATGTCTTATGAATTATTGGTTTTGAACCTAAATTAATAAAAATAAATAGATTATCTAATACTCCTCCCTTAACTTTTTATTTAATGCTTAGAGTGGTAATTAATTTGAATTTAATTTATATGTAACAATATTTAATTACCATTGAATACTCCGCCAGCAAAATGACCTCCACCTAACATCAATATTGTCCAATATAGTTTTGTACCACAATTCCGTACCAAAGTTTGCATCTGTTCATCACTCGGGTTGTCCTAAAACAATAAAAAATTGGGGCCTTAATAACCAAACTTATACAAAAAGCATGTATCATTAAACAAAACCCTTGAAAATGGCAAAAAATCGAAAAAATCGTAAGGGGTACCCCTTTGAAAAAAAATTGCGAATTTTACAAAAAAAAATATTTCGGATTTTGCTCAAAATTGATACACTTTGGGCCGTAGATCACAAAAATAAGGTTCATTTTGGATTTTGGCCAACTGTTTTTGAGTAAATCGGAAAAAAGTACCTAAAAGTGACTATATCGGAAAAAAGTACCTAAAATGGACTATAACTCAAAAACTAAGGCCTCTTGATTTTTTTAAATATTTTTTTATTAATCCTCACCCCAAAATTACCTAACGGCCATATTTTGGACTGTATTAGGAAAACTTTTTTTTTTCAAAAAAATGAACAGAGAATATATGAACATGTATTTCAAAAACTAAAAGAGATAGGGACCTGCGGTTGGAATTTTTGAAGTTCTAAGGTCTGAAATATGGTAAAGGCACATTTTAAAACATATCCTAAACAAAAAAATTTTTTGCAAAAATTTTGTAGTTTTTGTGATAAAATTTAATTTTTCAAAAAATTATATCTCAGTAACGGTAAAAGATAGGGACCTCTGGTTTAAATTTTTGAGTTCATCATGTCCATTTTAGTCTAGAAAAAAATTGGGGCCTTAATAACCAAACTTATACAAAAAGCATGTATCATTAAACAAAACCCTCAAAATGGCAAAAAATCGAAAAAAACTTAAGGGGTACCCCTTTGAAAAAAAATTGCGAATTTTACAAAAAAGAAATATTTCGGATTTTGCTCAAAATTGATACACTTTGGGCCGTAGATCACAAAAATAAGGTTCATTTTGGATTTTGGCCAACTGTTTTTGAGTAAATCGGAAAAAAAGTACCTAAAATTGACTATATCGGAAAATAGTACCTAAAATTGACTATAACTCAAAAACTAAGGCCTCTTGATTTTTTTAAATATTCTTTTATTAATCCTCACCCCAAAATTACCTAACGGCCATATTTTGGACTGTATTAGGAAAACTTTTTTTTTTCAAAAAAATTAACAGAGAGTATATGAACATGTATTTCAAAAACTAAAAGAGATAGGGACCTGCGGTTGGAATTTTTGAAGTTCTAAGGTCTGAAATATGGTAAAGGCACATTTTAAAACATATCCTAAACAAAAAAATTTTTTGCAAAAATTTTGTAATTTTTGTGATAAAATTTAATTTTTCAAAAAATTATATCTCAGTAACGGTAAAAGATAGGGACCTCTGGTTTAAATTTTTGAGTTCCTCATGTCCATTTTAGTCTAGAAAAAAATTGGGGCCTTAATAACCAAACTTATACAAAAAGCATGTATCATTAAACAAAACCCTGAAAAATGGCAAAAAATCGAAAAAATCTTAAGGGGTACCCCTTTGAAAAAAAATCGCGAATTTTTACAAAAAAAAAAAATATTTCTGATTTTTACACTTTGGGCCGTAGATCACAAAAATAAGGTTCATTTTGGATTTTGGCCAACTGTTTTTGAGTAAATCGGAAAAAAGTACACATACATATATATATATATACATACCTTCTTGTCGTGTAATAGGCAACGGTATAAAGAAAACACTTTTCCATCATTGTTTTTAAAGAAAATTTTACCTCTATAAACTGCAAAATTATTTCCTTCAATATCAGAACTTTCGCTTATATCTTCCTTTTCACTGTCAGAACCAGAAATACTTGACACATCACCTAATAAAAAAATAATTTTACTTCATTGTAAATCTTAAAAAATAAATAATAGTTACCAGCTAACTGCTCGAAGTTTTCTTCTGATATTGGATCAATTCTTTTCAAGTTTTGTTTTAAGTTATACCTATGCCAATCCGATTTATAATGTTCACGCTGTTGGACATAGTCTATAAAATTAATTTTACAGAAAGAACAGCTCAATATTTCTGACTGTCCTGGTTCAATAATGTCTGACAATGTCGGAGGTGCCTCTATAAATACAAAAAATTGATGTGAAGTGAATTTTCACACATTTCAGGGTTTCGCAGGTATTTAGTATAGGGTGACCATTTTCTTGGAGAAGGCAATACGGGACGGAGCAAAAAAAAGGTCGTCACTTCCGAAATATCAGTGAAGAGCAAACCAAGAAAAGGTCCTCACCTCCCAAATATAAGTAAAGAGCAAAAAAAGGTCTTCACCTCCAAAATATAAGTACAGAGCAAAATTTGGCCCTGGGGACACCAAATCAAAATGCGGGACGAATGGTCACCCTAATTTAGTAACTAAATGATGATTATTTGGGATGCCAAAACAAATTTTATATTAAAATATTTTTTTTGTTAATTTTAATTCGAACGCCTAATACCATTATTTAGGTTCTAAATATGTGCAGTATTTTATTTTTTTTATATAGCAAGGTTCATTAAGATTTTGAAAATTGCGCCTATGGCTTCCATTGGTTGTTTTAAGTCATAACTCCGCCCCTCTGATTTCGTGTATTCAATTTCCACTGGTTATTAAATTTACGCTTTTAAAAATTAAATGCAACATTTGCCCAAATATAACTAGAATATTGAAAAAATAATTTAAACCAAATAAAAATGCGAAGAAAAAACAGAAAAAATAAAATTATCTAGAGATCAGAACCCTAGTTTAAAAATTAGAACGCGAGAATGCTAGCCCTTACACCATGAAAGCATGCTGGTTTATTTTGTTACATAAGTTATTAAATATTTTACGTGGTCAAGCAAAAAACACAAAAAATGCGTTATTTTCCGAAAACATAATCTGATCAAAAATTCCTGTTGTACTATTCAGGTTCACACAAATGTACATTACTTAGAATTTTTTCAAATTTTTAGTTTAAACCATCTGGACTAGAGGGTGTGGGACAACATTTTTTTTGTACAACTTAGGCAAAAATCGCGTCAAAATAATTTATTTTGCAAAAATAAAATTTTGATCGTTAACCCACGTTCTAAGGGCTTTCATTTGATACCCTACTCAGAATTTAAAAACTTTTTTTTTTTTCGATATTCATATACAGTCTGTTCCAAACGGTTAAGCGGCACTAAATGGGAATTTAGTTCTTTTAGGTTGTCACGAGAAGGGACCTTGCTTGGAAAAATATTTTTTTTAGATATTTTAATGACAAAAAAATAAATAAATGGGAAATTTGTATTAAGAATGACACAAAAAATCAAAATATAAAGAAAATGACATTTTAAAATGATATTAACCTTAACCAAAAAATGTTTATTGTAAGTATGATTTACAAAGCTTAAACAAAACGGCCGAAAGGCACGATTTAAACGATGAAAGTAACTAGATTGCCAAATCTAGTTCCGCTTAACCGTTTGGAACAGACTGTACATATTTGTTTATATTTTTAGGGGTATATGTTTTTTAGATGTTTTAGTATTTTTCCTATATGCGGGTCAATGAGTTGTATAAGCATGCCAACAGTTTTTACCAAACAGACAGACAGACGACAAAATGACGGTATAAGGTTTTTTGGACATACCTACAAAACCCTAAAAATGCCAAATTTTATATTTAAAAACTAACGCATATGAAGATATAAATTTATTTTAGAGCCTAAATACGTCCTAACACTAATTAATATAAAACTAAAATGATGTTTATTTTAATAACCATTTTAACTACTTTTTAACATTATAAAATATATTGCACAATCGATAAAAATAAAAAAATCATAAAACAAACTTAAACATAAATTAATAAATATTGTACTTACCCTCTGTTAATTCAAAATCTTGAATTTTATTGGTCTGTATCACTTTAATTCCTTGTATAAGTTTTGAAAAATTGGCGCTGTCATGAACCTTCACTATTTCCTCCATCATTAACAAATATTGTGCAATTATTCTAACTGGATTCTGAAAAGATAATGCAAGTGAGACTACCATAATCACGGTATTTATAGAAATAGTGGGGGAGGATTTATTCGGTACATTTTAGGAAAAGGGATAAAGATAGGGCTAATCAAATTATTGTGAAATCTTAGTAAAATTTTTGATTTTTACAACTTTTAATAATGTTATAAATATTTGTTAATATTTCATAACTTTAAGAAATAAATTTAATGCAATGTTGAGTCATTGTAGTGTTAGAAAAAAAGATTGAAAAACGCTAAAAGAATCAGCTGAAGATCTTCATCGAATGGCAGTCTCTAGTCTACTCTAACTTATTCAAAAAATCCGGCAGGGCAAATAGTATGTATTGTCCGTCCAAAGGTTAGAATGCAGTATTGCTCTTATGGAAAAAGGAAGCGGTGTTGCCAAATTTTGTAAATGTGTCAAATATGGCATTGAACCAAAAATATTATGCCAAATTTTATATAGCGCCATATGCGGCAAAGCTGGAACACTCGAAAGTGACATTAAACTGTTACTCGCGTATTTGTTTACATGGTGAAAATGAACACGAGTTGCATTTTTCCTGTTTTCCGAGCTTTTTTTTAAATTTAAAGGTAATCTACGATTTACAAGATATGTGATAATAAACTATTCTAAAGAAATTTCAAGGAAATTTTTAGTTTTTCATTGTATTTTTAATTCTTTTTGACTGTCTGTCAATATAATAACAACAAAAATATGGTAAATATATTAGTAAAAATTAATATCTCTGCCTGAAAAAGTAGAAGGGCCTTTTAATACATCAACTGACGATTTAGGCAAATTTTGGGTGGGATAAATGCTTTTTTTCAGTCTTTTCTTGAACGTAAAAAATCACTTTCCATAAAATGCAACGAGCAAACATGCATGCATGGGCTTGGATTTTTGCCCGTTTTTAGTTTTTGGGTCCATAAAAACCTACGATCCATTTTCTCTCTGCCTACAAACGTTGTTTCAATTGATATTTGTTTCGATTTAGGTAAATTATAGAATGTTTAAGAAGGATTCTTCCTTATTCACGATTTACATTGCGGCACACGAGATTGATTGTTTTTTTTCCATGATTCACAAAAATAAAACACAAATAACAAAAAACATGTATTTCTCCATTGAACAAACAAAACAATGTCACTTTCGTATCTCCCGCAAATTGCCACCAGATGTCAGGGCGCTTAGGAAGTTTCCCTTATTCTTTTGTTGATAATTTATTCAAATTAAATGGAAAAAGTATCAGGAAAAAATGAATAACCATTTGTACCATGATTTCAACGATTAGCACGTTTTACAGCTGAAAACCTTGCCCAGGAAGGAAAGGATAGTGTTATTGGGAGAACCCATTAGAGCCAGTGATAGGATTCACCAGGTTCGCTCGAACCGTTTGTAGACAAATTTTAAGTTCGGCGAACCGCTTTTTAAAATACTTTAGAGAATATAGAGAATGACGATAGCCGTCAGTTGAGCAGAAGCTGAAAGAGGCTTTGGCCTTATGAATAATATATGCACAGAAAAACGAAACAGACTGATCGTTTCAAATATAAGTAATATAATGGTTACTCAGTTGAATGGTTTGCCTTTATTAGATTGGGATCCAGTACCGATAGTGCTAAATTGGTTAAGAAGCAACCACAGTTCGGATGATCTTTGTGTAAAAACCAAAACGGAAGTAGAAGTGACTGAAAACCAGAGGGCTATTTGGCAATATTTAAAATAATTACATATCTTAATGTTTAATTTAAATAAATATACTATTTTAAATTTTGTGAAAATTTTATGTTTTTAAACAAATACCCCTGCGAACCTGTTGTTGAGCAAATCCCATCACTGATTAGAGAATATGAAAAAGAAATACTCCAGTTGCCCTGTACTGCATTCTAACGTTTGAACGGACTTAAGGGTGCGCACAACCGTACAGTTTCTTATACAAGACTAACATCCTGAAATAAAATTAGTAACAATCTATATATCAAAATTTTCAGCGAATTTTTATCTATCTAATAGGATATTTTTAATTGTAAAAGGAATTGTCATGTAATTGTAAATAAACATATTGCGTTATAGACGCCATCTTGTAAATCATTCGACGCATATTTGTGTACCATGCGGCAAATTGTAGCTAAAGCTCCATTCTACAAATATGTTTGGAGATAATTTGTTCTATTGTGAAAATTACTTATAGTTACTGTACTTGGTAATCTACTTTTGCCGCCACCTCGAATCTGCCGCGGTTCTTAATATAGGTGCTGCGGATAAAAATGATTTATTTTATGTAAAGAATACTTGTACCAAGTGGCATTTCATTATCATCAAGTATAATATTTTTCGACGAAGGCTCTAAATTATAAACAATCATGTCGAAAAAATGTTGACGTATTATTTGAACATATCTACACAAAACTATATAAATATAAAATTTATTTGAAACCTACAAATATATTTAAAAAATTAAAGAACATTGTTGTGTGATACCTATTATTAAGTTATTGAGCAATAACATTTTTACAATAGTTTTTTCTACAATCAAAAATATCCTATTAGATAGATAATAATACTGTTCAAAATTTGATGTATAGATTGTCACTAATTTTATTTCAGATTGTTAGTTTTGTATAAGAAACTAATAATCTTTGGGGGTTGTACGTAGCGTTAAGTAATAAAATCATGGTTAGCAATGAATTTAATTTACTTCATTCAGCCTAGAATCAAATCACAAGTTAAAACCGTATCATTACACCAAATGGACCATATTTTTATATAAGGTTACGAATAAAGAAACAATAAATTTTGGTTCTAAATTTTATTCAAAATTAGCTACCAATATAATTTGTATAATATATAATAATATACATTACTAGTACATTTTATATAAAAAAATAAATATGTTATACGAATAAAACATAATGCGACAAAAAATATAAATACAGTAAACACCTAAACTATATGAAAGCTTCTTAAACTAAATAAATAAGTCAGCCATACAAACAACAACCCTGAAAAATACTTATAATAAATCCTGTCTATTTACAACCATGAACAGAAAAACCAATATGCCATTTACGATAGCGATGATATAACCCATATGAAATACATGTCCCGATTGCGTCCTGCAAGCAACAAATATATCAGATACATACACAGACTATTGAACGTTTCAGAAAATATTAGAATCACGTAAGTTAAAACTATAAACTATATGAACCATTAGTTAATGTGTTTTAGTTTGTGTTAAAATTAGTTTTGGATTCTTTATTTTCTGAAACAAGCTGCTGCACTACACTCACTTATACTTTTGCGGAGAGAATGGTGTTGGTGGTTGTACACCAGGCACCGAACTATCCAAATACACCATCATCCATGTAAGTAAAGTCATCAAACTTCCGCATATGAGTGGAAGTAGAACAGGACTTGTACGCATTACTGTTGATCGAAAATAATGCAACATAACAGCCCCATTCTCTTCCACAGTTTGATAAGATAAAAGCTTGTCCTCGTAAAAGAAATTGTATAAAGCTTTCCCTGATATAATAACAAAATGTTAAAAACATAAAATAAGGTTAAAATACACAAACCACTTACGATTAGCGACGAAAACTTTAGCAGTAATTACACATAAAGAAAAAAATAAAGCGTAAACTGCGAATTTCCATTCTCTCACTCTTATATCATCTTTAAATCCCTCGGATTTATCTTTTAAACTTTGAACAAATTCACTTCTATAGCATTTTTTCATCATTTTCACGAACTATAAATACAATCTGGAAATAAGTTTAAGTTATGTTATTTACCTTAGAGCATATGGAAATGTATTGATGACATTTAACTGATGAAATATATTATAGGTTACCTATAGTAGGGGCAGCACTTTACTACAATATAATTTTTTGCAAATATGCAAAATAATAACAAGTAGTAGCAAAGACTTTCGCTTAATGGTGACTCATCTCTTTGGAGATATAAAAAAACATGGTCTCATACTAAACGTAGGTCTTAGTTTAATACAGAGTTGGTTTGCGCGCGTCAAATGTGGGGTTCATCGTTCATGTGTTGTTCAAGTGGTTCGCAAGAAGTAGTGATAGAACTAGGTACGGTTATACACGTATATTAGTGGAATCGAGTGTTTTGTGAGTGTATGTCACCATGGCACAACAGAGACAAGCCGGGGTGACAGATTTTGTCCTTATGGACAATGTAAACATTGATAGTTTTATGAAAAACTTGGAAACACGGTAGGTTTTTTGAATCTTGTAACGTATATTTACACCTTTCAATTTTAGTACTAATTATTCACATAGAGGGTGTGGTTTATGCAGATATTTTGTTTAAATAAACAAATTCAAAATTTAAAACTTTAATTTAACATATTTGGTTTAATTTTAATTTATAACTTTGCGTGTGAGTCAACTGTCAGTTTGAGGAATGTCACATTGTCCATGACACATAACCGTAGTTAAAATTGAAACTAGGAGAAAACATTTGTATATACATACAAGTGTATTTAGTTAACGGTATTAAAACACAGCCTACAGACAATAACATGGGTTGTACATTTTAAGTACTTGTTGTTTCCCACAGTCATTTTCTATCCTGAAGACGGCCCTGAAATTATGTCATATTAACATTTTATGATATTATAATGTCATGGATGAAATATTAATGACTGAAACTCGAAATATAAAATAATACCGCTATAAATGTATTATTTATGTCGTAGCAATGTTGTGCCCCTTTTTAAGTACCTGTGTGTGGAACCGCGCCCACCTGCATGTCATCAGTCGACAAACGATCTATTTAATTGCAACACAAATTGTTATTATTTAAATTTGATACTTTGTAAATTTCTATGGCAACATATTTTTATAACCCTCATTTTAACACAGAGTTGAGAATTAAAATTACTAGGTAGTACTGCCACGGCCGAATTTGTATTTCAAAAAACCCTAGACTGAAATAATAGAGGATTTGTAAGTAAATAGTCTTATTTGCAAAATGTAGTTTATAATTTGAACAAGTAATAAACAAAACTCTTACTTCTTTTTGGCCAAAAGTATTTATTTAAGAAACATAAAGTTTCGTTGATAAATAGGTGCTTTAAATTATGATACAATTATACAAAATATAAGGCAGCAATTGAGGTATGTGCGTCGCCTGTACTTGCAAAAAGGGGCGCCGGAAGTAGAAAAGGCGGGTGCCATTTTACTCATCATTTGAATTTTAAATAGTGTTCTCTTTTTAGGGTTTTGTAGGTATCAAAAAGACCTTATAACCAGTGATGGCATCCTACCATCGTTTCTTAAAATTATTGAAACCTTAGGGAACCAGTTGTTAGAATTATTAAAAATAAATTAATTACTCTGACTTCAGTTTTGAATCGTGAGCCGTGCCCTGCAGTGTTGCAAATGTAATATTTATTTTATAGGTTATTAATAATACGCTCTTAAATTTTTTTCCTTATATTTAATAAATGAAAGTAAGTGATTTGTTTTCACTCTTAAAAATACAGAATAGGTTCCTAGTTATCACATGACTTTAAAGAACCGCTTCCTGAAAATTTAGGATGCCATAACTGCTTATAACGTCACTCATGTGTCTGTCTGTCTGTACTATTGTCAACTGACAATAACTGAAGCGCCTCTAGTGAGATTTTGAGAAACTGACCGTTGTAGGATAGTCGAGTTTGTGACAAGCATGGGAATATGTTCTTAGAAGTGGAAAGACAGTTAAAGACCATTTTAGAGTGTGTTCCCGTGTGTTTCAATAAATATCACATGAAGATACCATTGAACTTGTCAAAAATATCCTACCAAAGTCAGCCATGATGTGAATGCAGTAGCGCCTCTATCGGTAGTGTCAGATGCCAATAGAAATTGTAGTCAAACGGCTGAACATAGAAAGCTGGAATTTGGCATGCTTATACAACTCTTTGACCCATATATAGGAAAAATATAGAGTTCAAAATAATATGGCGCGGGATAAATATAAAAAAAATATATATTTAATGGAATATTTTTTAATTCAGAGTAAAAAATCTTTTTTTTTATGGGATTTTTGCCAAAAAAATGTCAAAACTTTTGTTGCCCACCGTATCTTCCAGAGGGATTGTTCTAAAAATCTGAAAAAAATCTCCATATTGTTTATTGATGGGAACCGGAATAATTCAACAGGAATTTTTGATTAGTTTTTCAAAAAATATCGAATATATCGTGTCATTGAAAAAAAAATATTTAAAAAAAAATATTGTGTGGAATCAACAGAATGTTCTTAAGACGTATTTTAAGGAACGAAAAGCAGTTTTTATAAATTTCTTTATTTTAAGGGTTGACCCCCTTTTACTAGAAGCCTGAAGTGCTGCCCAGTAAAAAAAGTTTTTTTTTTCTAAATTTCTTTTTTGGCGCCCCTTTTATTAGAAGCCTCAAGTGCCGCCCAGTAAAAAAAAGTAATTTTTTTCTAAATTTCATATTTGCGTCCCCCCCCTTACTAGGAGCCTGAAGTGCCGGCCAGTAAAAAAAAATGTTTTTTCTAAGTTTCCTTTTCGTCCCCTCCCCGGAAAAAAACAAAAAATAAAATTGCCTGGAGAGCGGAGCGAACTTTAATTTGCAAATTAGAACGCGAGCATGCTAGCCATTACACTATCAAAGCATGCTTCACTCAGACCAATTCTGTAACTCATGATTTTAGTAACTAAATTTGTCACTATGAGCAAGGTCAGTTACTATCATGAATGAAAGTCATTATACTTTTTATAATATTTTATCTTGTAGTAACGTTACTACACAGTAATTTTTTACAGAATTGATCTGACTGTCTCAGACAAGTTATTAAATATTTTACGTGGTCAAGCAAAAAACACATAAAATGCCTTATTTTCCGAAAACAATGTAATCAAAAATTCGTGTTGTACTATTCCGGTTCACACAAATGTATATTACTTTTTTCAGCTTTTTAGTTTAAACCATCTGGGCTACAGGGTGTGGGACAAATTTTTTTTTGCACACTTTTGGCAAAAATCGCGTCTAAATAATTTATTTTGCAAAAATAAAATTTTGATCGTTAATCCACGTACTAAGAACTTTCATTTGATAACCTACTCAGAATTAAAAAAAAATAATTTTTTTTTCGATGAGCAGATATTTGTTTATATTTTTAGGGGGATATGTTTTTTAGATGTTTTAGTATTTTTCCTATGTGCGGGTTAAAGAGTTGTATAAGCATGCCAAATTTCAACTCTCTAGGTTTAGCCGTTTGGATAAAATTTTTACCGAACAGACAGACAGACAGAAAGAGAAACAGACATACAGACAGACGCCAAAATGATGGTATAAGGGTTTTTTGGTCATACCTATAAAACCCTAAAAATTAATATTATTTTAATTAAAGCTATTGTAATAGGCTGTAATTTTTTTTTCCCGAACATACAGACAGACGACAAAATGATGGTATAAGGGTTTTTTGGTCATACCTATAAAACCCTAAAAATGAATATTATTTTAATTAAAGTTATTGTAATAGGCTGTAATTTTTTTTCCTCGAACATATAGACAGACGACAAAATAACGGTATAAGGGTTTTTTGGTCATACCTACAAAACCCTAAAAATGAATATTATTTTAATTAAAGCTATTGTAATAGGCTGTAATTTTTTTTTCCTCGAACATACAGACAGACGACAAAATAACGGTATAAGGGTTTTTTGGTCATACCTACAAAACCCTAAAAATGAATATTATTTTAATTAAAGCTATTGTAATAGGCTGTAATTTTTTTTCCCGAACATACAGACAGACGACAAAATAACGGTATAAGGGTTTTTTGGTCATACCTAAAAAACCCTAAAAATGAATATTATTTTAATTAAAGTTATTGTAATAGGCTGTAAATTTTTTTTCCCGAACATACAGACAGACGACTAAATAACGGTATAAGGGTTTTTTGGTCATACCTACAAAACTCTAAAAATGAATATTATTTTAATTAAAGCTATTGTAATAGGCTGTAAATTTTTTTCCCCGAACATACAGACAGACGACAAAATAACGGTATAAGGGTTTTTTGGTCATACCTACAAAACCCTAAAAATGAATATTATTTTAATTAAAGCTATTGTAATAGGCTGTAATTTTTTTTCCCGAACATACAGACAGACGACAAAATAACGGTATAAGGGTTTTTTGGTCATACCTACAAAACCCTAAAAATGAATATTATTTTAATTAAAGCTATTGTAATAGGCTGTAATTTTTTTTTTTCGACTCGGCGCCCCTTGATCTTGGAGCCTCGATGCCGCGCAACGTCTGCATACCGCGTTGCATGCCCTATTTTGACACTCCTAATTTTCACTGAAAATGATTCACGTTATCTTTGCAAAGTTATCTGTTTGTCTGTTTACGGTTTAGCTAATAGATAGCAAGGATTATTTTATTTACTCAAGTAGATAACTAGAAAATCCTATTTATTTATATTAATTTGTTTACAGGACGAAAAATGGAAACATTTACACATACATCGGGGAGGTGTGTGTATCCGTCAATCCTTACAAAAAGATGAATATTTACGAAAACGATTATGTGAAACAATATAAAGGTAAAGTATGAACCACATTACCTTGAAAATAATGTTGTAGATAATGTTATCGTCGATAACTCACCACTTATGATAAATAACGTATTACTAAAAAGTCATTTTTAAGACAAGTTTAAAGATAATATAGAAATAAGCAGTGCTATGGCGTACAATATGCGTGTTGAGAATTATTTTAATTTAAATAAACATCGTCATTAAATTTAAGTATGAGAATTTTTTATGGGAAAATCTGAAGATTGTTTTTTAAATGCCACAAAACTGAATAAAGTTGGCATTGTTACATATTAGAAAAAAACATAACAAATGATAACAAATTTTCAGTGAGGTATCCAAGAAATTTTAATAAATCGCCTTTAATACTATCCTGGAATGTATTTTTCATTTGTTTGTTGAATATTTCGAAAAATGATATAGTTTATTTTTAAACTAGAAGGAGCGTTTTAAATTTTTCGCGGTAAAATCTCTTCCTGTGATTGGCTGGGAAGCAGCTGTTTTTTCTCCGAAAAATAACAACATTACTTCGCCATAACGCGTCAGCTAATAGACCATATTAGTTGTGTCGTCACATACATGTGCTGCCATCTGAGAGCTGAGTCCTTTGGAAGTTTTTGACTGGTTTAAAATACATGTGACATTAATTTTGTTGCCTTAATTTTATGAATATCTTCAATTTTGGAGCAAAAAAAATTTTTTTTGATAAGTATATACTAATATATAAAGTCCAGATACTTTATATTATAGAATAATGATTTTATAAATATATAAATAAGATATATTTATAGGTTACGTTTTTAAATAATATGAAAATCGAAATATCTTCAGTATTTATTTCATTAAAACTAAGTAATCATTAATATTTTGTTTTAGAATGCATAATGGTGTATTGTTTTGCTCCAAATTGTAACCATTACAGCTACATTCTAAACTGCAAATATTTTTAATTTAAAGGTAATCTACGATTTACAAGATATGTAATAATATACTATTCTAAAGAAATTTCAAGGAAATTTTTAGTTTTTCATTGTATTTTTAATTCTTTTTGACTGTCTGTCAATATAATATCAACAAAAATATGGTAAATATATTAGTAAAAATTAATATCTCTGCCTGAAAAAGTAGAAGGGCCTTTTAATATATCAACTGATGATTTAGACAAATTTTGGGTGGGATAAATGCTTTTTTTCAGTCTTTTTTGGACGTAAAAAATCACTTTCCATAAAATGCAACGAGCAAACATGCATGCATGGGTTTGGATTTTTGCCCATTTTTAGTTTTTGGGTCCATAAAAACATACGATCCGTTTTCTCTCTGCCTACAAACGTCGTTTCAATTGATATTTTTTTCGATTTAGGTAAATTATGGAATGTTTAAGAATGATTCTTCCTTATTCACAATTTACATTGCGGCACACAACAAAATTGATTATTTTTTTTCCACGATGCACAAAAATAAAATACAAATAACAAAAAAACACGTATTTCTCCATTGAACAAAACAAAACAATGTCACTTTCGTATCTTACGCAAATTGCCACCAGATATCAGGGCGCTTAGGAAGTTTCCCCTATGGATAAAATAAAAACAACATATTGTTCCTTCAAACCATTTAGATATGGCATACACACTTATTGCTATGGTACTTGCCATAATAACGATTATTAACGTAAAATTTTCAAAATTAACCTGCAAAATAATATTGTTCTGCAAAAATAATGACATATTAAATTATAATGTATAAAATAAGAATTTTAATAAGTAAATATTGACTTGTAGTTTTGATGTAAAGCACTCTCTTACTTTGAAAACTTTATATTTCCAAAATACAATTTAACAAAAAAACAACATGCTAAATTCAAATAAAAGGAATAACTTATAAACCGGGAGCTCATGACAGTTTTTGGTCTCCGATTTCATACAGCATGCCTTTTGGAGGAGAGAATATTTACCCTGTGACAACAAAAAAGGGATGGTACTAAACCCCTGCACGCTTTCCGGTCATAGGGAAAATTGCATTTCCACTTAAACACAAATTTTTTGTGCTTTTCTCTGATTTAATATTGCTTGCCCTTTTGTCAAAAGAAAGTTATAACAAATTTAAAGTCTTTTAAATATATGCATGCGATTCGGAGGGTCCCAAAGGGCTCAAACGGTCATGTGATCTTGTAATAAAAAAATATGATTTTCCGCGTTTTCATACAGCATGCCTATAATTAAAAGACTTTAAATTTGTTATAACTTTCTTTTGACAAAAGGGCAAACAATATTAAATCAGAGAAAAACACAAAAATTTTGTGCAAGTGGAAATGCAATTTTCCCTATGACCGGAAAGCGTGCAGGGGTTTAGTACCATCCCTTTTTTGTTGTCACAGGGTAAATATTCTCTCCTCCAAAAGGCATGCTGTATGAAATCGGAGACCAAAAACTGTCATGAGCTCCCGGTCTATTAAGTTTCCAATTTTCTTTTCAATTTTTTTCTTTTAATTGCATTATAAATACACGTTTTGGTTTAAAAATATTGCTTTTAAAATTTATAAAATATCCTTCGTAACAAAAAAAAAAAAGTTTTTTGGCCCGCGGTCAAATTTTCCTCAGCAATGTGGCCCACAAGCCAAAAAATGTGCCCACTCCTGCTGTAGACGAATAGGGGATAGGCATGATTTTTTAAAATTTTTTTTATTATATTCCTCTTGTTGTATATAAACATAAAAAACAGTTTTTATTTATTTTTTTTTAATTTGAAGGCTTAAAAAAATCATAAATGTATGTAGCGCGCGAAAACGACGTGTGACGTCATACCCCTTCTAACTGACGCATGGCACTACTAGCTTTACCCAGCGAACATAGTCTGTTGTGAACTTATTTGTTTGTATAACTTTTATAGGTTATGTAAAGTTAGAGTGATTTTAATTAAAATAAAGTTTAATTCTATAAAAACAATTTATACATGTTTACCGAATTAAATTTTATATTAAAATATATAACCTATATTGCAGTATTTCAATTATGCCTTTAACGTTTTGTAACTTTATGTAAACCATGTAGTAAAATTATGACATCTAAATTACATAAATATTTACATTTTACAGAGTTGCAGCGTTTGTTTACATAAAGTTATAGAATATAAAATAAAAATTACTTACAGGTCTGCTTTGACACCACGTATTTCTTCAGCACTGTAGCATTCATTATTTTTCATATATTCCATGAGCATAAATGCATCAATGTTGGGTAAATTATCACTTTGAGCCCTAACAAAATCTTTATCTGCCATTTTAATAATAAATGCGTGAAAAATTGTTTAAAAACAAATACAAAACTCTCGAACAATACAATATACACATGTGTAAATATTATGTTGTAGCTGTATCTGTGACGTGAAACCCCTATCGTTTGACGTCATACTCAGTCGTTTTTACTCGGCAACCTTCGCTCCGTGGTCGGCTTATTTCAAATTTACAATATTTTAATTAAAAAATTTGGCTATAATATTAATTAAAATGTGATTTTTGTTTTGTTAGGTGACATAACTAACATTAACATATCAAAATATTGTAGTTTTAAGGAAATACAAATTTTATGCGTATCCCCTATTGTCGAGGAACTGTTTTCGTGACAACTTAAAAATACGAAACCCCCATTTAGTTCCGCCTAAACCAAAGAATTGACCTATACATACCCTAAGTTTCTTCTAAACTAATCCGGATTAAGGAGATAAGGTATAAACTATTTAAAGGTTGCTTCAATAGCCATCCGAATATTCTCAGAAACCCGGCGTCAACAAACTGAGCCTATACAATTCTAAAATAAATAAAATAATTTTACAATGGTTTTATTACAAAGTGGGACGATATGTATAAAATGTCGTCGCCAAATATAATAAATACGTCCCTGTAATTAGGACACATTAAATAACATTTAGCGTTGAAAAGAAAATGCAAAAACAGTAATTTTATCACTATGTTATTACATGTTTAACATTTAGTTAAAGTTGTAAATATTTTGGATGAAACATTTTCCCATTATACATGATAGCCTTGGGCTAGATTTTAATTATGTCTGCCAGTACCAGGCTGGATGGTCGCATTGTGCAGACAGTACTGACTTTCTGCATTCTCCTTCTTGGATGTTACCTGCCGTGCATGATAATGTGATCATATCTACCAAGAATTTTGAATAAATCACTCGTCTATAATAAGATTTATAGATGTTAAGTAATACTTTTTTTTTCCACTCTCTACATAGCAAGTAAATTATTATGACATTGATTTTGTTTGTAAATAAAAGACACGTGTGGCTTACTACCCTTTTCACACTAGAACTTTAAGACGAGTGAACTTAAAGTTCACCGATGTTTAACATCGGTATGCTTTCACACTTGATGTTTAAATCTCCGGTGCTGTCATCAGCTACAGTAATTTTGTCCTTAAGTTACCGTCATGAAATTACCAGTTTTGAACTGTCTGCGCAGACGCACATTTTGAATTATTATAAACAAATATGGATATTTCATTTCATTCTACAATAAAGACACTACAATAAAGAATATATTACACCTGTATTAACATGTATGTCGATACATTTTATCTCAATTATTGTAGCTCTGTATTTTATTAAACACATTATTAAAATAAATAATTTTATTATAACAATAAGTATAAACTTCTTATAACGTCGATATAATACAGTATTCTTGTTTATGATAATATAAAATGTTGACAGCACAAATTCAAAGAGTATTTTTTTATAATAGAAATTATGTTGGTAATGCGGACGATGTTTAAGACGCAGATCTCTGTCTTAAACATCGCTTGTATTTAGACGAGGCCATACGGTTTCACATTAGCGTTTAAAGATACATTCACTTTAACATCCGATCTTAAAGTTCTAGTGTGAAAAGGGTATAAGAGACTTGGGGATATTTTTATTATATCTTTTATTATCTGTTGTTGAATATAAAAAGTGTCATGTGACTATGACTATGCATATGACTATGTCATATGCCAGCGTTTCCCAAAGTGTGGGTCGCGACCCGGCACCGGGTCGCAGAAAAATTTAACGGGTCGCGAAAAAAATTGTAAAAACACAAAAAAGATTTTTTTTTGTACATATTATTTTTTTTACGTCAGTTAATCATTTGAATAGTTTGTATTTGTGCTCTTTATTACTATACTATATTCTTTATTACTATACTATACTCTTTATTACTATTTATTACTCTTTATTACTATAAAGCTACTGCTTTAAAATAAAATTTGATTTGTAAATAAATGTTTTTTTTCATAAGGTTGCGAAAATTTTTAAAACTTCGTACCGGGTCGCGGTCAAAAACGTTAGGGAACTGCTGTCATATGCTATAAATATTTTAAATGATTTAATGACGGCTAAATTAAAAATAGTTATCTTAAATTCTACTACATTTACATAAAATCTCACCAACTCAAGGCAACGATTTCAAAAATGTTCAAAAATGAAATATATCCTTCCAAAAAAAGAACAATAATAATAATTCGTGCCAAAAGTAAATTTATACGTAAATATTTCCTTAACTATGTCAGTGAATTTAAAAGTTTACTAACCTAGGACAAAAATCAATATTTGAAGAACGAAATGTTAACCTCGTAGTTATTTTTAAAAATTGAAACCAAATACTATTTAAATCTTTTTTAATATAATACACTTTTGACATAAATTGCTTTATATTTAGTTTTCCATTAATCTTTTGTTGAATTTACGAAATTTAGCTGTAACTGTAAATTTTGAAATAATAAAAGAATTAATTACTTTTAAAATTCTTATAAAATCGTGGTCACGACTGTCTGTCTGTGAGAATGTACAAAATTGTTTTTATAAACTTATATTACAATTATATTTTATGATTTAACAATACAAAAAATATTGTACGTGTACTGTTGTCGTGTTATTATTTTGTATTGTGAGAAATTAGTTCTAACTTTTTGTTTATAAAGACACACCCCGCTATTACGACATTACAGGTTAGCGACCGCTGTCTTAAAATGAATCTCGCCGTAAAGAGGATTACTTTAGGATTTCGAAGATATAATAATAATATCTTTATTTAATAGCACAATGGCCAATCAAAAGTACAAAAATAGAAATTAAAATAGCTTTTAAACTAAAATAAACTACATATAATAAGTATTAAAAATCAACAAAACAACTTTTTCAAAAGATGTTCACGTACTTTACACTCAAATAATTTGTATCTTTCAATATCTTTAATTTCCTTAGGAAGTTGGTTATATAAAGTCAAACATTTAGAAAAAACACTGCTCTTAGTTGTTTCCTTTCTAACACAAGTTATGGAAAAATCTTCCTTATTTCTTGTGTTGTACACATGTACATCTTTATTTTGTTTAATTCTAATTCTTAGATAATCAGGTACCATATTTTTTAGTATTTTATAAATAAATGTTAATACTTTAAATTCAACATAACTACTGATATCTAGCCAGTTCAACGCCTTTAACATAGACATAATACTTGCATCACATTTTAATATATTTTAATATTAATAAAGGCACTACAATAAAGAATATATTACACCTGCATTAACATGTAAGTCGATACATTTTATCTCAATTATTGTAGCTCTGTATTTTATTAAACACATTATTAAAATAAATAATTTGATTATAACAATAAGTATAAACTTCTTATAACGTCGATATAATACAGTATTTTTGTTTATGATAATATAAAATGTTGACAGCACAAATTAAAGCAGTATTTTTTTATAATAGAATTTAAGTTGGCAATGCGGGCGAAGTTTAAGACGCAGATCTCTGTCTTAAACATCGCTTGTATTTAACCGAGGCCATACGGTTTCACATTAGCGTTTAAAGATCCATTCACTTTAACATCCGATCTTAAAGATCTAGTGTGAAAAGGGTATAAGCCTATTAGTTTCAAATAAACTGCCCTACAAATTGATGACAAAATACACTTTATGATAATACATTACAAACCGAGTTCTCGCGAAGTTCAACATGACATCGATCCAGATCCGGATCACTCCGGTCACTGCTCACAATCGCCCGACCAATCGTATCCTTGAAACTATACAGTGAGCCTTGAGCCGGCTCATTTCAATTTGGTGAACCGTGTCACTTCGGTCAGTGTACTGAGCCGGTTCGTTCATGAACGACCCATCTCTAGTGATAATACATCGTCTTATAAAACTTTTATAATAATATACTATTATCAAACAATATTAAACATACATTAGTGTATATTTTAAAGATACGTGCCAGTTCTTGAATGTTTAATCTTGGGTAGTAACTTCAACTAAGGAACAACCCGGAACTAAGACATTATACTATTTTTACCTCTGATAAGAACCCGTAAAGATATTTCCAAAACAGACCTGTTTTATAAACACAGGAAGCTTGTATCTAAAAATAATCATAATTTCACCGTACCATTCATAATTATTACATAATTATTAAATATAAATAAAAACGTAATTCTATTATCTTTATCTTTTCCGTAAATTTAATGATTTATTTGACATATTAACCAACGTTTTTTTAGAAATTATTGTTAAAGGAAATTTCTTCATAAATCTTTAAACATGATATAAATATAGTAATTGCAACTTAGTATTTGACGTCAATTTGTAACATTCCGGAAGTTATTTACAAATTTCTGGCCACGAAAACCTCAGAAAAAATTCTGTGATTATTATTCTGTTTCCCACCAGAGATGGGAATACTTGTAGATATGTATTTATTTATGTTTTTAATTAAGCATTTTTGTTTGTGAATACATGTTATAAGGTTTTTTATCTGTATTTTTATGGAGTTTATCTTTATGTATTTTTAATTATATTTGTAATTATATTCGGATTGGTTTGTAGGATTTTGTAGGTATAACCAAGAAATTTTTATCTTTGGCCAACCTGCTTCATAAAGTTGTACGGTTGAAAGTTTTTGGTGTCCCAAATTAATTATTAACAATAAAAATGCTATATTTTTACGAAATATTTGCTGTCGACAGAAGAGGAATATTTTAAATAAAGTATTTGAAAAAGTATTTTAAATACTTTCTGGTATTTGAAATATTGTATTTTAAATACTTCAAGAAAATTCGGTATTTATATTTGTAAATACTATTTCCGTTGTATTTTTATTTGATATTTGTTTGCTAAAAATATCTACATTTTAAATACTTTAGAGTATTTCAAATATTTCTTATACTCTATCTCAGAAAGACTGATAGTAATAAATCATTTTGTCAGGCAGTTACCACTGGCGTGAATATTTTAAACACGTTTAAATTGGTTTTGTGTATTTCTATATTACTATTTATCATTTTATTAAACGCACGCCTGTGACCATATTTATCATATCATTAAACACACCCCTGTGACCATATTTTTCCTCAAAATTTTAGAGTCAAATTTTTATGATCTATTGTGTTTAACCCTAGTTCGTATTCCCATATAATATGTGCGGCACACTCGATTGTTTTTAACAATATTTCGTTTCGAACTATTCATATTTTGTCGCTTTTGTTTTGCCGCTTCTGTGTGAAAAACAATATCTTTTTACAAATAATAAATTTTATTACTATCAGTCTTGCTGAGATAGAGTATAGTATTTCAAATATTCCTTAGTGTTTCAAACCTTCTCTAGTATTTCAAATCTCCCCATGTATTTCAAATATTTCCCTAGTATATCAAATATTCCCCTAGTATTTCAATTCTTCTACAGTCATTATATTTCTTAATGTACTTAGTGGTTCTCGATTATGATAAAATATTTTATAGGTTCTTAATATTACCTTATAGGTTCCAAATCCTAATTTTTTAGCTTCCTTATGACATGTAGACCTTGAAACATGTCTTCCAACAACATCGCTCCACAGTACACTCAATTGACTGTAGTTAGCACGTCTGTTATCCTTAATAATTCTTTTCAATGCACGTTTGTCATTGTCCGTCAGTGTAGTTTTCTTCACGTACTGGGGCTTTGGGGCAACGGAACCACTTGTTTTGCACATTTTTATAATATTTCTAATACTGTATCTTGACAAACCTAATAATTTTCCGATTTCGGAATTGGTTTTTCCTGTTTTTGCTAAGTTCACAATGATTAACCGAATTTTTTCATCAATAGCTTTGCCTCTGCCCATGTTTTAAAATTATTTAGACTTAACACTTTTAATACATCACAGTCAATAAACAAACTTTGTTTTCCAACGCCTACTACGCATAGCTACCGCAAAAACCCAGTAATTTTATATACAGTACAAGAATACATGAACTCAAAAAATACGTTTGTTTTACGAAATATTATTTTTATAATCACAAATTAAATATTACGGAATAAATTTTGACCCCTTTGCTTCTAATATGATTATTTTGTCAAAAAATGTACAAAGCAGCATTTACTTTTACTTATTATTTAATAATTTCTAAAGAAACTGAAAATTTCATAGCTGGGCCAACTGAAAGTGGACAGGGCTCGTATACAAAATATACAAAAGAAAATTAGTCATAAACTATTTCACTTTTTCTCGTAAAATGTTATTTGTTCGATTACGCTGTCTAGACTGGTTTCTTAGTAAAAAATCGTAGCAAAAAGTATTGAACAAATCTTGTAGTTATTTAATTAAAGTTAATAAGTAGTAAATTAAATACACCTGGGTTTTTGCACAAAATTGCAGTAGTATGTTCAATAATTTATGATGTACAAATATGGAAATTTCCACTTGAAAAGATAAGTAGTTTTTCCTTATTGCTCAATAAAATCAATAACGTTCAAAATAATAGGTTCATGATGGAAAAGTGAGTGAGTGTAATATGCATATTATTTTCTATTGCTCTATATTTTAATTTAATGTTAGGTTATATATCCTGTACGCATTTCTTAATACTAGTTATATTACGTACATAAATTTTACAATACGTTTTACGTTCCACAATATTAAATCAAATAACTATTTCAATATCTTACACATTTTTAATAGAGCTGTGCAAACTTCATTACTGCCGTAAATAATATTAAAATAAAACTAAATTATATTTTCTCGAATAACAACTAAATTTAATACAATCAAAATGTAAAATGAAAGTATTAATTCTTTGTTTAAGTACTTAGTTGTGGAACTATGGGAAGAACGAGGGGGGACACATTTGAGTTGTATTTTGAAGTATTAATTCTTTGTTGAAGTACTTAGTTGTGGAACTATTGGAGGACCAAGGGGGGGACACATTTGAGTTGTATTTACACGTGAGCCCGCAAAAGAAAAAAAAATTCTGAGCACATCAAAGAAAAAATTCTTAGTTCGCACCTTGTGGAACTCCTTTTCTCTTTTCGCAAATACAATTCATTGTTAACTGACTAGATTTCTTTTCAGATTTTTAACTATAATAACGACCATTAGACATTACTTTAAAAAATCAACTGTGGCCACCACAGGACCGACTGCCATCATAAAGTACTTGTATAATATACATTCTAGCAGCAGAGTAGAAATAACTTGGCCCAATATTTTCTAACAGAGATATTATTTATCATAACCCTGGAAACGTTACATATAAGTATGAAAAAAATATATAAAAAAAAATTCGGAATATTTTTCAATTTTTTTTAGTTTTATCAAAAAATGTCTCAAATAAAAGTTGTTAGTTATTGCTTTTATAGCAACTTATGTTTAATAAATTTTTTCTAAATATTTTTCTGTTGTGAAATATTCGCAATAAAAAAAAATTCAATTTTTTCAAATTTTTTTCGTTTTATCAAAAAATATATCAAATGAAAGTTGTTAGTTATTACTTTTATAGCAACTTTTGCTAAATAAACTTTTTTGAAATATTTTTCTGTTGCTAAATATTCGCTAAAATCTTAAAATCTACACGTGTAAACTCCCATTTATAGTCAACCGATTTTTACCAAAAGTTGCTTAACTCGTGTTATTGATGTCAAAAGCTTAAATATGAAGTTTCATAAAAATCCTTTTAGCCGAATTTTCTCTGCACGTGTACACAGACTGACGGACAGACAGACGGACAGACAGACGGACAGACAGACGGACAGACAGACGGACAGACAGACAGACAGACGGACGAACGGACGGACAGACAGATCGACAGACATCATGCTAAAAATAGTCAAAACGTTATGTAGGGACCTCAATTGGTGGAGATCCATTGAAATCTCGAAATGTCAAAATCGGTATGATCACAATACTTCCCTTATATATGTTGGCGGTCGGTAAAATTGGAGAACCACTGGTTTAAAAAATTATTTTCTTCTTCAAGCAGATGTCCCCCTTGGTCTCATATTTATTTTTAAATAGTGTAGTTTTTTTCAATAATAATAATTTTCTAAATTTAGTAGTTATCAGTTTTTATCAATGTAGCAAAGTTGATAAAGTAGAATTCGTAGAACCCCTCCCCCCAGTTCGTTTATAGGAGGGCTGCACTCTAAAAAACAAACATTTTACTTTTATTATCACTTATGTAATCAATGTAATATTTTTAAAATATTAATTGATTACTGATTGGTTATCTACTAGACTTATTCCACAATTGTAAAATGTATAAATCAATCAAATTAGCAACAAGCAACATGTTTGAATTATATGAAGTGTTTTATAATTTATCAGGAGTGGGTGTGAATTTAACTGGCTGATTAGCAGCGTGGAAGCTGAAATTAGATAACATCTTCATTGAAATCGAAAGTAACTTATTCGTATTATGAACGTGAATATTTAAATGCGGTTTTTACACTCTTAATTTCAGGGGCACTAGACTGGAACACTCATTCAACATTAATTTATTCATTTATGCATTCTATGCGTTAATTACTGTTTATGGTATATTTTACACATAAATAATTTTATGACTTGGAAATGCATTTATGACCGGTTGCTACAGAATGACTTAAATGATTTAACGCCAGTTATCTCTGATTCAAGTTAAAATGATGTTTTAAATGTAGGGGAATCCAGGGCATAACGGGCATCTTAAGGATTACCTTTAATAAAATAAGGAATATCGTAAAAAATTTCGAAATACCACATCGCTCAATAAGTCTACCGCCTAACTAAAATAAAATTTTTTTTTTTTAGAAATTCCACTTTATTCATCAACTCTCCTTCAAGAGTGATACATTCATTTCAACGCTCCTAAAATTAAAAAAATTAAAATTAAAAAAATTTAAATTCAGTATACCAATCAGTAATAGTTGATTTGCCTGGTGCAGAGTCTCTATAACGCTTATCAAGCCACTGTTTGGCTTCAACAGTATTTTTTCCCATCAAAAAACAATGTTTAATAAATACACGAAATTCTTTTTAGGGTTTTGTAGGTATGACCAAAAAACCCTTATACCGTCATTTTGTCGTCTGTCTGTCTATCTGTCTGTCTGTCTGTCTGTCTGTCTGTCTGTCTGTCTGTTCGGTAAATATTTTAGCCAAACGGCTAAACCTAGAGAGTTGAAATTTGACATGCTTATACAACTCTTTGACCCGCACATAGGAAAAATACTAAAACATCTAAAAAACATATCCCTCTAAAAATATAAACAAATATGTGCTCATCGAAAAAAAAATATTTTTTTATAATTCTGAGTAGGGCATCAAATGAAAGCCTTGGTACGTGGATTAACGATCAAATTTTTATTTTTGCAAAATAAATTATTTTGAAGCGATTTTTGCCAAAATTGTGCAACAAAATTTTTGTCCCACACCCTGTAGCCCAGATGGTTTAAACTAAAAATCTGAAAAACATCTAAGTAATGTACATTGGTGTGAACCGGAATAGTACAACAGGAATTTTTGATCAGATTATGTTTTTGGAAAATAACGCATTTTTTGTGTTTTTAACTAAAATATATTAAATATTTAATTCGCTATGTAACACGTTAGATCAGTAGCTCTAATAGCGTAGTTGGTTTTGTCATGCGCCTTGCAATTTGCAAACTAGAGTTCGAATCCTGTTAATTTCATTATTTCTGTTTTTTTTTTGCATTTTTATTTAATTTAAATAATTTTGTCAAAATCTAGTTATATTTTGGTAAATGTTGCATTTAAATAAGTGGGAAGTGCTGAAATTATAATTTAATTCTATGTTTGACGAAATCAGAGGGCGGGGCTTATGATTTAAGCAACCGATGGAAGCCATAGGCGCAATTTTCAAAATCTTTATGAACCTTGCTATATAAAAAAAATACTGCACATCTTTAGAAAATTAAATAATGGTATTAGGCATTGGAATTAAAATTCATAAAAAAATATTTTGACATAAAATTTGTTTTGGCATCCCAAATAATCATCATTCAGTTACTAAATACCTGCAAAACCCAGAAATGTTTGAAAATTCACACATCACAACAATTTTTTATCAATTCTTTTGAAAATTACAAAACTGGAGTCAAAACAGAATGTCATGAAGTTTTCACACGTATCGTTTGAAGGTTGGTACTATCCAGAAATCATATGGTTATGTCAACAGTGTTGCCATATATATGTCAGACCGGACACTTGTTCAGTGAAGTGTTATATTTTTTTTTTTTTTATTTTATTTACCAAAAATCCACTTCAATACAAATACAAATACAAGAATAACATAAAGATAGATAATTAGAGATACAGAGTTAATACTATGTTTAGCTTAAAAGTAGAGATAGGATTATCAATATAAAATACATATAATTTAATTTTGAAACGGATTAACACCACAGATACTTAAGTATGTGTGTGGTTTCAGTTAAAATTGAATAATTTAATTTATTTTTAAATTTAAAGATTAACCAGCATCTTAAATTCGCATCTAGAGATCCATTGAGGATGCGGTTTTAAGTGCTTAAATTATTTTGTATTTTTAAAATTATTCTTTATAATAATTAAGTACTTCATCCTGTGTAAGATTTTTTATCCATATTTTAGCGTATTTTGAAATTTTATTAGCAGCAAATGTTGTGATTGAAATATTATTATCAGTTAAAAATTTTTGGAAGTTATTATATAGTTTAGGAACATAATACATGACACTACGCTGTCCTACAGTCTTATTTGCTTTATAGGGCAATGCTTTGCCAGCATTTCTAGTTTTATGTTCATGCGTTGGAAATTGTATGGGGTATTGTATTTTATATATGTATTTTATTATTGATAATAGATACAGTTGTCTAATTGTACATAGATTACATTCTACGAAAAGCTTTTTTGTGGGATAAAGCACAGGTTTTTTACATATAATTTTAATTATTTTCTTTTGGGTAATTTAATAATAAATATGCTACTCTTCAAGTTTTCTGTATCTTATTTAAGTAATTTACTAATTGATTTTTTATAAATAATTTTTTCATCATCGAGATAAATTCGTGTTAAGTGTTCGGCCTTTCAGCTTCATTAGAAACTTTATTGCCTTTAATACCAACATGTCCCGGTAACCAAAACAGCTCTACCAACATAAACAATGCAGGATTATCTTAGAACGGATTACTTCGGTTTTGATGTTGTTTGTCAGTTTATGTTTGTTTTGTGTCTGTACGTATTATCTTCCACCTTCTAAATATGTAAATATAATTACAAACTATGCCATGACTCAACAAAATTACAAATATCTAATTTCAGTGTGTGACTAATATTCCAATAATTATATGTTCATTGAAAACATGTCTCTTCACTTAAGACAGAACTTATTAATGAAAAAAATCAGCTGTGGCCATTGCTTTTATAGCAGCTTTTGTTAAATAAATTTTTTTGAAATATTTTTCTGTTAAATATTCACAAAAATCTTAAAATCGACACGAGTAAACTCCCACTTCTAGTCCGCCAACATATACAAGTTTGCTACGTTCAACTTTGTAAAACTTATGTTGATTATTATTTTGTAAATAAATGGTCGCCATTTTGAAATGGTTAACATAAAAATATGATTTTTTTTTGTCATTGTAAAACTAATTAAATGTACTTTTAAGAAAAAAATATAAAATTATCGATTCCCTATGCTAGATCATAAGTTGACATCATTTCCGGTGAAACCGGAAGTGCCTCAGAATTCTTATAGTAACCTTTAGATGGGCCTTTTTGTCTAGTTTAACTTTTGTTCTGAAGATTTTTTGTATCTTTAGAAATAAAGGAGATTTTCGGGGTGCCCCGTTTCAAACAAATACCTGTATAAGGGAGGTATTGTGATCATACCGATTTTGACATTTCGAGATTTCGATGGATCTCCACGCATTGAGGTCCCTCCATAACGTTTTGACTATTTTTAGCATGATGTCTGTCGGTCTGTCTGTCCGTTTGTCCATCTGTTTGTCTGTCTGTCTTCTTGTCTGTCTGTTCGTCCGTCTGTCTGTCTGTGTACACGTGGAGAGCAAATTCGGCTAAAAGGATTGTATGAAACTTCATATTTAAGCTTTTGACATGAATGGCACGAGTTGATCAACTTTTGGTAAATCGGTTGACTAGAAATGGGAGTTTACTCGTGTCGATTTTAAGATTTTTGCGAATATTTAGCAACAGAAAAATATTTCGAAAAAAATTATTTAACAAAAGTTGCTATAAAAGCAATAACTAACAACTTTTATTTGAGACATTTTTTGATAAAACTAATAATTATAAATAATTTTTTTTCCAAGTACAGACGATTCCGCTTAATTGGGCCACCGCTTAATTGGGGCAGCCGCTTATTTGGGACAAATCTCAAAGAACAGAAACCAAACCAAGGAACCAACAGTAAATTTACATGTTTAATTGGGACAACATTCCGCTTAATTGGGACAGTTAAGATCACAGTACATATTATGTTACACATATTTTCAAGAAAATGTACAAAGAATTTAATATTAGAGCGTTATTTTGTGCAGGAAGGAAATGAAGGGAGCCCTACATCCGCACTGAATACCTGTGCTGATTTTGTAGAAGTGAAATGTTACAAAAACAAAAGACAGACTACACTTGACGCATTTTTGCATTGAATTAAATTGTATGTACCTATTTATTATTTTATTTTGGAATTTATTATTATTTTTTCTTAAAAGTTTATATTTTTTGGTTATATGTAATTTATAGTTTTGTCCAAGAGTTTATAAAATAAAATTATTGAAAGAAAAATATGCATAGTTTAATTTTATGTGAAATTCGCTTAATTGGGGCAGCCGCTTAATTGGGCCAAAATGCCTAAGTCCCGATGTGTCTCAATTAAGCGGAATCGACTGTATCTATTTTTTTCATACTTATATGTAACGTTTCCATTGTTATGATAAATAATATCTCTGTTAGAAAATATTGGGCCAAGTTATTTCTACTCTGCTGCTAGAATGTATTTTATACAAGTACTTTGTGATGGTGGTAGGTCCTGTGGTGGCCACAGCTGATTTTTTTAATTTGTACTTATATTGTGATTAAAATCTATGATATTTGAATTAAAACGCTATCATAAAATAACTACAATTTATATTTACGATCGTTTTATTTGTAGGTGGGATGTAATAAATTTCTAGTCTGACCTGCTGTTAAAAAGGTTAACAGTTTCTAAGAACAGAACTGAAGACAAAGCCCAGTGCATTATTTCATTTAAAATAAGACACAATTGACTCGCATCAAAAAATTTCTTAATTATATGTTTTGAATATTTTTATTTTTTTTACGTGAGTCAGTTTGTTGTTGGTGTTTTCGTGGAATTGAATTCTGAGATATTTAAAATGAGTCTTTAGGTACTTGGAAGGTTAATGGATATTTCGTATATGGATGTTTTGATCTTAATTAATATAATGGGTGTTTTTTTTAGAGGTATAGAACTTTAAATTGCAATAAAACAACGATGGATTATTCGATTGACATGAATTTTTTTTTATTCGAAAGATAATCTTGTGGCATTACATTAAATCATACCAACAAGACGGCGCAACATGTCACACAGCTCGTGCCACAATCGATTTATTAGTAAGTTAGTTAATATTTTTGGCGAACAGCAACGATGACTATTTGCTATGGCTAAGTTTTTATTCTCTATTTGTCTAAAGGTAGGCTCAATATTCAGTGTGGTAACATTATGTGTCTGTCTATCTGTCGATCCGGTAGAAATTCTAGCCAAATACTCATCATTGGAAAAATATAGACAAATATAAATTTAACGAAAATATACCACTTCACTCAATAAGTCTCCGGTCTGACATATATATGGCAACTCTGTTGACAGACCCATATGATTTCTGGATAGTACCAACCTTCAAACGATACGTGTGAAAATTTCATGACATTCTGACAATTAGTTTAGAGATTACAGTGCTTTTTGTGACTCCAGTTTTGTAATTTTCAAAAGAATGGATAAAAAAATAATTTCGTTTGTTGATTAAACATTGTTTTTTGATGGGAAAAATACTGTTGAAGCCAAACAGTGGCTTGATAAGCGTTATAGAGACTCTGCACCAGGCAAATCAACTATTACTGATTGGTATGCTGAATTTAAATCAATTAATTTTTTTAATTTTAGGAGCGTTGGAATAAATGTATCACTATTGGAGAGTATGTTGATGAATAAAGTCGAATTTATAAAAAAACAATTGTTTTTTTTTTTTAGTTAGACCAGAGACTTATTGTGCGACGAAAAAAATCAGATAAAGCCTCCAATTTTATTAATATAGATAAAACTTTTGAATTTAATATATAATTCTTTATTTCCCCTAGGCCTTGCGGCGTTTAGGGCCTTAACTAATACATTAAAAAAATAATCATAATAATAAAAAATACTACAGTTTATGACTTTCTTTCTTCTACATTCTTCCTCCGGTGTTCCCCTCTTTCTTCCTAGTTTCTTTTCGGCTTCCGTCTCCGGTCTCCTTCCTTCTTGACTCCAGTTCTTCCCCTCTTTCGTCTCTTTTTTCGCTTCTCTTCCCTCTTTTCTTTCCTCCTCCTTTGTCTCTCTCTTCTTTCCTGTTCTCAGTTCTGTCTTATCTCTCCGCATTCCTCTTCTTTCCTCGAGTACTCTCACCCATCTTTCTCCCTTTCCTTCTTCACTCAACAGCTCCTTTATCTCTCCCTCCCATTTTATCATCTTTCCACATTTTTTTGTTAGGTGTTCCAAGGATTCTTCCTCCTCCCTACACATTCTGCATAGCCTATCCTCTGGTTTTGCCCAATACCTATTACTCCGTTCTTCATTTCCACATCTTAATCTGGCAATCCTTCTAACTCTGCCCCCTGCCTTTCCTCTCCTCCCTTTCAAATATTTAGGTATTCCTACCGTCCTTATCTCTCTATACCTTTTCACATTCCTTGAATTGTCTATTCTTACTGTTCTTTCCTGCTCCTGTACCTCCTTGTCTCTCCTCCTCAATTCTTCTACTATGTTTCTTCATCCGTTTCTCTTTCGCTCAGCTTCCCTTGTGTCTATCCCGCATCTCCAATAGTATTCTTTCCTTGTTTCTCCCCATTCCGACAATTTACCTTTTTGTTCTTCCTTCATTCATTCTTCCCAGCATTCATCTTTTTTGAATTTAATAATAATTAATTTATTTTTTGATTACAGGAAGAGAATTATTCGAGAATCCACCCCATATATTCGCCATCGCAGATTCAGCTCACAAAATAATGAAGCAACATCGGAAAGACACATGTATTGTGATAAGTGGTGAATCGGGCTCGGGGAAAACTGAGGCGTCCAAAATTATCATGAAA
The DNA here is from genome assembly GCA_963971575.1 of Liopterus haemorrhoidalis. Taxonomy (NCBI): domain Eukaryota; kingdom Metazoa; phylum Arthropoda; class Insecta; order Coleoptera; family Dytiscidae; genus Liopterus; species Liopterus haemorrhoidalis. Next base: position 1,123,294 of record OZ020613.1, read on the forward strand.
TACATCGCAGCCGTCACCAATGTGGGAGGGCAGAAGGAAATTGAAAGGTAACATGGTTCTGTTTTTATGTCATATCGGTGTCACCAGCGTAAGACAGGGGGACGTCATCCCGACGATATGATTCACTATGAGTCAGTTTGTTTTCTTTAAATTATAAAATGTTCTTCGAACAGTGACATAATCAATCATTTTCCTCGCTACACTATAAAACAGGCTCGTGCAACCTTTTAAGCGGGAGGGTAACTTGGAAGATATTTTGAACAATTAGGCCGCGGTCTGACTGATCGAGTGCTGTCGATCGTTTGCTGTCGAGCAAATTTCAAACACACGTTAACTAAGGGCATGAGTCGCACTGAACCATCGTTTGCTATCAAGTAGCATCAAGTTGTTTGTATTTCAAACCGGTTTGAATTTCACACGACGCTCGACGCTCAACCATATATTATTTGACAGTTGGAACGTCAAAAAAAAAAAAACAAAATTACAATATAGAGTAAAATGGACTCGCTAATTAGTATTAACTGTTTGATAGTATTATTTTAGGTTGGAATATGCACTATTTGACAAGTGAGAAACAAATTTACTTGACACTGAATGATCGATAATACTCGACAGTACTTGATCAGTCAGACCAGCTTTTAAATTTTTAAACGACACTACACGACTCGACGCTACGTTACACGACGGCGCTCGATCAGTCAGACTGCTGCCTAAAACACAAATAATTTTGATATTTGTAGCTTTATTATATAAAAAGTTAACAAAAACACTTCTTTGGTAAGATACATTGCACAAGATTATCAATATTAACCGGTTATGCAGAAAAATAAATAAAATATTTATCATTTAGAAAAACACACAAATTATTGTGTAAATATTGCACGAAAAGGAATTTTATAAGGAAACTTATACAAAATAGTATCTAATAATAAATCAAAAACTTTTTTGAATGTGATTTCTGACATTGGTGTTTGTCCACAATTTGAGAAATATTCGGGCGTCCCTACATAACGTTTTGACTATTTTTAACATGATATCTGTCGGTCTGTCTGTCCGTCTGTCTGTCTGTCTGTTTGTCCGTCCGTCTGTCTGTGTACACGTGCAGAGCTAATTCGGCTAAAAGAATTTTTATGAAACTTCATATTTTCCTACTTTTGAAATCAGTGGCACGAGAAAGAGATTTTTACGAATATTTCACCACAGAAAAATATTTAGAAAAAATTTATTAAACATAAGTTGCTATAAAAGCAATAACTAACAACTTTTATTTGAGACATTTTTTGATAAATCGAAACATTTTTCGATATTTTTTAGTATCTATTTTTTCATACTTATATGTAACGTTTCCATGGTCATGATAAATAATATCTCTGTTAGAAAATATTAGGCCAAGTTATTTCTACTCTGCTGCTAGAATGTATTTTATGCAAGTACTTTGTGATGGCGGTTGGTTATGTGGTGGCCACAACATTAGCATAAAAAAGGGATTTCTTAGATTTTTAATTTATATTTGTTACTTCCTCATTTTCCTGGGAAAGACAATATTTGTATTCATAAAAAAGTTTAAAATATTAGTCACAGGATATGTGTAATTTATACTGATTAAACATTTGTAAAAACGATAAGACTTTTTTAACGGAGAATAGTTTAAATTAATCAAGTATTACTATATTAGTTGGTTTACTATTATTTAATCATACCAATTTTGACATTTCGAGATTTCGATGGATCTCCACGAATTGAGGTCCCTACATAATGTTTTGACTATTTCTAGCATGATGTCTGTCCGTGCGTCCGTCCGTCCGTCTGTCTGTCCGTCTGTCCGTCTGTCTGTGGACACGTGCAGAGCAAATTCGGCTAAAAGGATTTTTATGAAACTTCATATTTAATATTTTGACATCAATGGCACGAGTTGATCAACTTTTGGTAAAAATCGGTTGACTAGAAATGGAAGTTTACTCGTGTCGATTTTAAGATTTTTGCGAATATTTCACAACAGAAATATATTTTGATTTTTTTTTTTTTTAACAATAGTTGCTATAAAAGCAATAACTAACAACTTTTATTTGAGACATTTTTTGATAAAACGAAAAAATTTTGAAATTTTTTCTATTTTTTCATACTTATATGTAACGTTTCCATGGTCATGATAAATAATATCTCTGTTAGGGTACATTCGATTTGACGCTCCGAGCGTTCCGAGCACGTTCTGTACACTCAAACGTGTTCGATTTGACGCTCGGAGTACACTCAATTGTATTCGTTTTGCGATCGAGCGAGCATTTAGAGTGCGCTCTATGTGTTCGGGGTTTTAAGACCGAGCATATGGAGTATGACGTAAACAAGTGGGGGAACGGCGGGAAAGAAATGAAAGTTTAAAATTAAATTATAAATAAAATAAAAATAATAGCCTTAGACAAATAACAATAGACAAATAATATTGTTATTTGTCTATAGCTACAGAGTACGGCCATTTTATGTATTTGTGACGTTCTATAAACAGCAAAAAATTATTAAAATGGAAAAAATTCATTAAATTAATTCATTAATTATTATTTTATTTTTAATTAATTTTATTTCTTCATCATTGAAAAAAAAAAAACAAGGAAAAACCGAGGTATATAATTTTGATTCATGACTGACGTGAACTAATCTGACAGTAAAAACGCCGTCTAAAATTGTAGGGTTAGATTTTATAATTATTACGTCACAAGAACGCTCGCTCCGTTAGTGCTCTATTCATGACGTCACCATCGACTGTTCGCTCAGTGCTCGCTCTACTCTGTACAACTCGAATGTACCCTTAGAAAATATTGGACCAAGTTATTTCTACTCTGCTGCTAGAAGGTATTTTATGCAAGTACTTTGTGATGGTGGTCGGTTCTGTGGTGACCACAGCTGATTTTTTAAATCGGTGTAGTCATTCTTTAGTTTTGAGGGAACATACATACATTTATACATTAATTTATTTATTATTATAGAATATTAGTGGAACTTACACCAAGTGATTTATTTTTTACTTCAAATTTCTCTAGATTATAGTGTCTTTTCTGGTGTTTTGTTATCCTTTTATCCTCCTAGTTTAAAAATAGAGTATGAAACTTTTTCTTTTTCATCTGATTAAGTTTGTTTAAATGTTGTAAATTATATGTAAATTGTATGTAAACAATGCGAAGTTCATTAAAGTTACAAGTGGTATCGTGAGTAATGTTGTCGCAGGACTTAAAATACTGATGTGTAAAAATAAAATGAAGACGCGTTAAATGTGGGTAAATATAATTAAATATACAAGGTACATAATAGGTACTTTAATGGTACATGCTTTCGACAAATACTGCTTTCCAACAACCTCAAACAACGATGCAATTCGATATATTTTTAAAGCAAATTTGTTTTCACTAACATTTACATAATTAATATTCACAATAATTAAAATCGAAACAAGTAAACTCCCATTTTTAGTCAACCGATTTTTACCAAAAGTTGATCAACTCGTGCCATTGATGGCAGAAGCTTAAATATGAAGTTTCATAAAAATCCTTTCAGCCGAATTTGCTCTACACGTGTACACAGACGGACAGACAGACATACAGACAGACATCATGCTAAAAATAGTCGAAACGTTATGTAGGGACCTCAATTCGTGGAGATCCATCAAAATCTCAAAATGTCAAAATCGGTATGATCACAATACCTCCCTTATATATTAAATTTAATTTTTCAAAAAATTGTATCTCAGTAACGGTAAAAGATAGGGACCTCTGGTTTAAATTTTTCCTCATGTCCATTTTAGTCTAGAAAAAAATTGGGGCCTTAATAACCAAACTTATACAAAAAGCATGTATCATTAAACAAAACCCTTGAAAATGGCAAAAAATCGTAAGGGGTACCCGTAAATACCGTAAAATATTTCGGATTTTGCTCAAAATTGATACACTTTGGGCCGTAGGTCACAAAAATAAAGTTCATTTTGGATTTTGGCCAACTGTTTTTGAGTAAATCGCAAAAAAGTACCTAAAATTGACTATAACTCAAAAACTAAGGCCTCTTGATTTTTTTAAATATTTTTTTATTAATCCTCACCCCAAAATTACCTAACGGTCATATTTTGGACTGTATTAGGAAAACTTTTTTTTTTCAAAAAAGAAAATAAAAAAAATATGTATATATATTTCAAAAACTAAAAAAGATAGGGACCTGCGGTTGGAATTTTTGAAGTTCTAAGGTCTGAAATATGGTAAAGGCACATTTTAAAATATATCATAAACAAAAAAATTTTTTGCAAAAATTTTGAAATTTTTGTCATAAAATTTTATTTTTCAAAAAATTGTATCTCAGTAACGGTAAAAGATAGGGACCTCTGGTTTAAATTTTTGAGTTCCTCATGTCCATTTTAGTCTAGAAAAAAATTGGGGCCTTAATAACCAAACTTATACAAAAAGCATGTATCATTAAACAAAACCCTTGAAAATGGCAAAAGATCGAAAAATTCGTAAGGGGTACCCCTTTGAAAAAAAGCGAATTTTTGCAAAAAAATATTTCGGATTTTGCTCAAAATTGATACACTTTGGGCCGTAGATCACAAAAATAAGGTTCATTTTGGATTTTGGCCAACTGTTTTTCAGTAAATCGGAAAAAAGTACCTAAAATTGACTATAACTCAAAAACTAAGGCCTCTTGATTTTTTTAAATATTTTTTTATTAATCCTCACCCCAAAATTACCTAACGGCCATATTTTGGACTGTATTAGGAAAACTTTTTTTTTTTTAAATAAAATAAAAAAAATATGAATATATATTTCAAAAACTAAAAGAGATAGGGACCTGCGGTTGAAATTTTTGAAGTTTTAAGGTCTGAAATATGGTAAAGGCACATTTTAAAACAAATCCTAAAACCAACATTGATGCTTTTCTTCCTTTTCTTTTGTTTTTCACCATTAGGTAATGAAATAAATTGTTTTTGTGGAGTTCTAAATAAAATATTTTTGCAATAAAAATTTAATAACTTTATTTTAATTAAAATCACTCTAACTTTACACAACCTATAAAAGTTATACAAGCAAATAAGTTCACGACAGACTGTGTATGCTGTACGCTGTACACTGGGTAGGCTGTGACGTCATAAGTTTGTAAACATCCGGAATGTTTTTCGCGCGCTACATAAATTAATGAATTTTTTTAAACCTTCAAATTAAAAAAAAATTGCAAAACTGTTTTTTATGTTTATATGCAACATAAGGAATATAATAAAAAATAAAATAAAAATCATGCCTATCCCCTATTCAGGTTTAATTAAAAGCCTAATTATATTTTTGGGGTGTTGTTGACAGCTTACTCTTGCCTATCGGGGATTTTATAGTTATCTACGGCCTAATTAAGTGTAGACTGGTTGAGGAAGTGTTCTACTGTTATTATTTCGTAACATTGTTCACAGATATTATTCTTGTGATGTAAATGTTCGTGAGGTAAAATTGTCTGACCAAATCGTAGTCATGTGAGTGATATTTGTGTTTATTTTCCAATCGCTATTATGTTTCTCTATGCTTGTATCTTTTTTATATTTTTTTGTTTTGTCTTGTCTGTTTATTTATTTGTGTTTTTTGATTATGCATGTTCTTTGTGATTATTTTTAGACATCCTCTATTGCAGTGTTTCTCTACTGCTGGTCCGCAAAACCTTTAAAAATGTATAGTTAACTATATTTTTTGCAATACAGTTTACGACTAATAGAATTTGTGTATAAAATTATATTTTAAGAATTATTTTGTGTTTTAATTACTAAATAGTAGGCTACAATTATAGCCGCTATAACATTATGTTTTATTTATTGTTATTCTCTATCGTTATTTAAATATTTTGCTAATTTTTGGTTTTTTGTTCTAGGGTGAAAAATGTCCTTATTCAGTCTAATTCGGTACTGGAGGCTTTTGGAAATGCCAAAACAAACAGAAATGATAATTCTTCTCGTTTTGGTAAATATATGGACATCCATTTTGACTTCAAAGGGGATCCTATTGGCGGCCACATAGATAAATATTTACTAGAAAAATCACGTGTTATAATGCAGCAGAATGGTGAAAGAAATTTTCATTGTTTTTACCAGGCAAGTTTTATTATTTATATTCGAATCATTATTTTTTTTAAATGAAAATATTTTGACACTCCCCTACACTTATTATTACCCAGAAAGGTTGGTTTAAAAAGGTGAACAAGTTTGGAATAGAGTAAAAATTAAGACTTTGGGAGGAAATGAACACAATTTTATTTAACAAAACATTTTTTTACTGACCGCCAACATATACAAGGTGTCTCAAAAGAAATTTTATATTTATTTAGCTTACTGCGTGAACGCAACGTATCCGAGGGGCGCGGGGGTTATGTCAATCGGTAGCCTGGCTCTTGGGAATTCAGTCGCTATGGAGCGTTTCTCGGGAGCAGACCGCGCGTTATGCGTGCGAGAGTTTTACAAAAATGGTGATTCGGCGACTGTAGCGCGTAGAAAATTCTGCAGTATTCGAGGTTTTCACCACTTAAATGATGCGCCAAGCATTCCTCTCATTCGACATTGGATTAAAAAGTTTGAAGAGACTGGTACAACGCTGGATAAATCAAAATACGGGCGACCTAGATCATCAAGAACGGTAGAAAACGTGGAGAATGTTAATCAGTTTGTTCGTGACGACCCGAACCTTTCAATTCGGAAGCGCGCAAGTGCTTTAAAAGTGCATAGATCATCATTACATCGCATTATGCACAAAGACCTAAAGCTGCACCCCTACAAAATTCAATTGGTGCAAGAATTAAAGCCCCAAGATGCCAGTCAGAGGTTTAATTTCGTAAATCAGGTGATTAGCGATTTTCAACATTTACCAACATTTTGTTTTCGGATGAAGCTCATTTTCATCTTAATGGCCACGTAAATAATCAGAACTGCCGCTACTGGAGTGCAACGAATCCGAAACGCAAACATCAGAAACCCCTACATTCGCCTAAAGTGACCGTATGGGCTGCGATGTCGGCGCGAGGAATTATCGGCCCTTACTTTTTTGAAGACGAAAGGGGGCGTGCAGTTACAGTGAATTCAGAGCGTTATGTGGAGATGTTAGACAACTTCTTAGTACCTGTACTGCAAAACATTCCTGGGTATAACCAAAGAACATGGTTCCAACAGGACGGAGCAACTTCACACACGTCCAATATGTCTCTGCCACGTGTTCGTGAAATTTTCTCAGGCAAATTGATCTCCCGGAGAGGTGACATAAATTGGCCTCCACGCAGTCCAGATTTAACCCCTATGGACTTTTTCCTATGGGGTTATCTTAAATCTAAAGTTTACGCCAATAAACCGACTTCACTGGCGCATTTGAAAGAAAATATCCGTCACGAAATGGCAGCCATCCCTGAGTCCACCTGCCGAGACGTCATAAGTAATTTTACTGTTCGATTAAATGAGTGCTGAGAACGCGAGGGTCTACATTTAGACGATATTATTTTTAAGAAATAAATCCCCAAAAAGTGTATTTTAATAATTAATAAACATTTTTTCTATATACGGCTTACTTTTTTTTTAATCGATCCACTAAATATAAAATTTCTTTTGAGACACCTTGTATAAGGGAGGTATTGTGATCATACCGAAATTTTCTATCTGTTTTTTCATACTTACATGTAATGTTTCCTTGGTCATAATAAATAATATCTCTGTTAGAAAATATTGGGCCAAGTTATTTCTACTCTGCTGCTAGAATGTATATTATACTAGTACTTTGTTATGGCGGTCGGTCCTGTGGTGGCCACAGCTGATTTTTTTTTCTATTTCCGAACACATGTTAGAAAAATGGTATTCCCTCTATGTTGTTAGAGGCTGTGTATTAAATGTATATTATATTGTTGCAGTTATTGAATGGTGCTAACGACTCAATGCTGAAGTCATTGCATTTAACGAGGGATCCGTACAATTACTATTACGTGCATCAGGGGGATGCTTCGAAAGTTGATACCATCAATGACACTAGTGACTATAAGACTGTCTCTGCCTCCTTGCAGACCTTGTCTTTTTCGAAGGCTGACATCGACACACTCTGGAAAGTTGTTGCTGCTGTCATGCATTTGGTAAGTGCGGTCATTCATTTTATTTAACCCACCTTAACCATTCTATTTAATAATCATTTTATTGACAAAATTAATAATTTAAATTCAAATCTTAACCATAATAGCACTTACACTGATTCTAGTCAGATTGCTACAGCCAGTAGGTTTTTATTTCCAACAGATAAACACAAAATAAAGAATACTATCCTAGATATTTGCAATAAAATATCTTCTTACTGGAGTTGGTGTATTTTACCGGGATTTTAGGTCAAAAGAAAAAACATCAAATTATTGAATATCCAAAACCGGTTTCGATAACTTTATTATCTTCCTCAGTTGATCTACGTGGACAAAAAAGATTCTCTTCTGGGGTGCCACAAGTGATAGCAAATTTTTTTTATTGCAACAAAAAAGGGCAGTGCGCATCATGATGTTTAAAAATCCTAGAACATCCTGCAGATACCTATTTAGCACACTTAAAATTTTAACATTACCATTAGTCTATATATTTGAATGTGTAGTATTTGCCAAAATACATCTGAACTAGTTTAATGTTAATAGCTTTCAACATAATTATGAAACAAGGAATAAATCGGTTTTAACCACTGTGCAGTAAATACAGGAAACAATACAGTAAATAAATAAAATAATAATAAACGCGAAAACTTCTTTTTGTTAATTAGTATATATGTAAAGTTGCTGGCGGCTATTAAAAATATTAAAAATAAATTAACAGTTTTGCTAATGTGAAAAACCAATACGGGAAACGCAATCAACCTGAAGGCATAGATTCTTTGCCATTTTATTGATAACAGTACTTTGTTGTATTTGAAAAAAAAGTTAATGTGTAAATGATGTAAACAAAGAGGAGAAAGTGTGTAACAGGAAATGAAATAGTGCAGAATGGGGAATAATTAGAGTTAGAAAGCTAAATAGATTTTTGATGAATGTAGTAAAATGTTAAAGAGAGTAACTGTTTTTTTATTTATAAATTCAATTTGAAGAATTTCAAATATACTTAATCTGAAACTGATAAATAATTAACTATCTTATAATTCCTTTGTTTTTAGGGTTTTGTAGGTATGACCAAAAAACCGTTATACCGTCATTTTGTCGTCTGTCTGTCTGTTCGGTAAAAATTGTAGCCAAACTGCTAAGAGTTGAAATTTGGCATGCTTATACAACTCTTTGACCCGCACATAGGAAAAATACTAAAACATCTAAAAAACATATCCCCCTAAAAATATAAACAAATATGTGCTCATCGAAAAAAAATATTTTTTTAAAATTCTTAGTAGGTTATCAAATGAAAGCTCTTAGTACGTGGATTAACGATCAAAATTTTATTTTTGAAAAATAAATTATTTTGACGCGATTTTTGCCAAAATTGTGCAAAAAAAATGTTGTCCCACACCCTGTAGCCCAGATGGTTTAAACTAAAAATTTGAAAAAAATTCTAAGTAATGTACATTGGTGTGAATCGGAATTTTTGATCAGATTATATTTTCGGAAAATAACGCATTTTTTGTGTTTTTAACTAAAATATGTATAATTTGTAATATTTAATTGTATATATGTATATATGTAATATTTAATTCGCTATGTAACACAGTAGATAAGTAAACGCTCGTAGCGTAGTGCGTTTCGTCGTTTCTTTGTAATTTGAAAACTAGAGTTCGATTCCTATCAATTTTAATTTTTCTGTTTTTTTTTGCATTTTTATTTTGTCAAAATGCTAGTTATATTTTGGTAAATGTTGCATTTAATTTTTAAAAGCGTAAATTTAATAACCAGTGGGAAGTGTTGAAATTATAATTTAATTCTATGTTTGAATGTATACGAAATCAGAAGGCAGGGTTTATGATTTAAGCAACCAATGGAAGCCATAGGCGCAATTTTCAAAATCTTTCCTAAATAAAAAAAAAAAAAAATACTGTACATATTTATAAACTTAAATAATGGTATTAGGTATTCGAATTAAAATTCATAAAACAATATTTTGACATAAAATTATTTAATACTTGCGAAACCCTGAAATGTGTGAAAATTCATACTTCACATCAATTTCAAAATCTTAATGAAACTTGCGACATAAAAAAAAATACTGCACATATTTAGAAACCTAAATAATGGTATTAAGCATTCGAATTAAAATTAACAAAAAAAATATTTTAACATAAAATTTGTCTTTGCATCCTAAATAATCATCATTTACTAACTAAATACCTGCGAAATCCTGAAATGTGTGATAATTCATACTTTACATACTTCACATCAATTTTTTTGAAATTTTGACTTTTTTGGTGGTCATACCTACAAAACCCTAAAAATAATAATCAAGGGCACGTTAAAAACTTTGCACAAAGGCGCCTTTGTTTGTACATTTCTGTATTGAGAATAAACATTACCTATAGAGGCGCTGTTGTCGCTTACAAAATGGCGATTGGAATAGGATATTTTTGACATTTGCCATTTGATACACAACAATTCACATTGCAGTTAATTTTCTGTTGCGATTTTAAAGACATTTTATTAAAGTTTTCTTCACTTTAACACATACAAACAATGCAATTAAATGAGCCACTTCCAACAAAATCCTATTCCGTTAAGTTCCAAAATATTCCGCTAGGCGTCACTTCAGTTATTGTCAGTTCTCAATATTTACTTATTTTTTAATTGTTTCTTTTTCAATCGTATTTATTTGTTATTTTTTTGTAGGGTAACGTAGTGTTTCAAGATGCAGAGGACAAAGTACAAGTAAGAAATCCTCAACAAGCCCAGCACGTAGCTGAATTATTGAGTGTAACGGAAGAAGAATTGCATACCGCTCTTTGCGAACGTGTAATAGCAGCTCGTGGGGATGTTATCCAAAAGAATCACACTCACACCGAAGCCGAGTATGGTCGAGACGCACTCTCCAAAGCCATCTACGATCGCCTCTTCACATGGATAGTAGAAAAAATCAATTCAGCCATCGCTGTCGATAAAAAATCAGTCGGCAAAACATATCGCAGTTCAGTTATCGGTGTTTTAGATATCTACGGTTTTGAAATATTCGATAGCAATAGTTTCGAACAGTTTTGTATTAATTATTGCAATGAAAAATTACAACAATTATTTATCGAACTTGTACTTAAACAAGAACAAGAGGAATATCAAAGAGAAGGGATTGAATGGAAGAAAATTGATTATTTTAACAATCAAGTTATATGTGATTTAGTTGAACAACCCCATCAAGGTATCATTGCTATTGTAGACGAAGCTTGTTTAAACGTAGGTAAAGTAACGGATGAACTTCTTCTCGAAGCGATGGATAAAAAGTTACGAGATCATCCGCATTATATGTCCAGACAAACAAAACCCGCAGCCAAAGAACTGAAACATAAAGAAAATTTCATGATAACCCATTACGCTGGAGATGTAGTATACAATATTAATGGTTTTATGGATAAAAATAAAGATTCATTATTCCAGGATTTTAAAAGACTTTTGTTTAAGTCATCGAATAAAATTTTAAGTGATATGTGGCCCGAAGGAGCCCAACATATTACGCAAACAACGAAAAGACCGTTAACTGCTGGTACATTGTTCCGGAATTCGATGATAGCGCTTATTAAACATTTAACTAGTAAAGAACCGTTCTACGTACGTTGTGTTAAACCAAACGAAGTTAAATCTGCGACTTTGTTTGATGAGGAAAGAGTTAGACATCAGGTGAATTATTTGGGACTTGTTGAAAATGTTAGAGTGCGTAGAGCTGGTTTCGTTTATCGGCAACGATATGACATATTTTTAAAACGTTATAAAATGATCTCGCAGTACACTTGGCCGAACTTTAAAAATGGTTCTGATAGAGATGGTGTTAAGGTTATTATGGATGAACATGGTTTTGATAACGATGTTAAATACGGAAGGACTAAAATATTTATTCGTTCACCTCGTACGTTATTTGCTTTGGAAAATGCAAGAAATGAACTTATACCTGGTATTGTTACTTTATTACAAAAGCAATGGCGTGGTTATTTATGTAGAGAGAAATATAAGAGGATGAAAGCGGCATTGTACATCATGGCTTACTATCGTAGATACAAATTAAGGACTTATATTGATACGTTAAGTAAAAAGTTTAGAAATGCAAAAAATATGAGGGATTACGGTAGGAGTATACAATGGCCCGCTCCTCCGATAGCTGTTCGAAGTTTAGTTGGTACTTTGAGAAGAGCTTATGCTCGTTGGAGAGCTTGGATGATTTTAAGTAAAGTACCAAAGGATGACTGGCCACAGTTGAGGATGAAATGCAGCGCTGCTTCAGTTTTTCGTAATAAACGACCCGTATGGGGACAAGCGAGGAAGTGGGAAGGGAATTATTTGGGACATAGTAATGAAAATCCAAATAATTTCTTGTTTACAACGACTGTTAATAATTTTAAAAATACTGAACATTTTCAATTGGTTTTGTTTTCTTCGTTTATTAGGAAATTTAATAAGTACAATAAGAGTTCTGATAGAGCGTTGTTGATTACTGATCATTGCATTTATAAGATGGATAATAAGAAATTCAAGAATATGAAACGAGGAATACCTATTCAAGAGGTAAGTTATTATATAGTGAATTTATTTTTTAATGCAACTATGTCATTACCATGGATACAGTTTTTGACAGCAATATAAATCGTGTTCATTTTCATTTGCAACAAAGAAAAAACCATATTTACTAGCAAAATCAAAATATTTTATTGAAAATACAAATAAAAAAATAAAAATAAATAAATAACTAACTAATAAAAACTTATAATAAATGTTCAAAAGTTTCTCCGTTTACTTGCATACAAAATGTTAAGCGATCATAAAAATGATTCAAAACATTCATCAATTGCTCTTGAGGTATATTGTTGGATGATTGAACAATTTTGTCGTGCAGTTCAGCAACATCCCTAAGTTCTCCATTATATACTTTGGCCTTTAAATATCCCCAATAAAAAAAATCATTGGGTGCCAAATCCGGAGATCTCGCTGGCCAATTCATCGACCCTCCTCTTTCAATCCAGCTATTTGGGAAAGTTATATGTAAATATTCTTTAACTATTCTAGAATAATGGACTTGTGCGCCATCATGTTGAAACCATACTTGTCCATTAATATTCAGGTTTCGCAACGCAAGTAATATTTGGTTTTGCAAAAGGTCTAGATATTTTGCGGCATTAAGGTTACCGTCAATAAAAAAAGGCCCTATAATATTAGTTCCTATTATCCCTGCCCAAACATTTAATTTTTGCGGCCTTTGAGTTCGAGAGGAATGAAACAAATGTAAATTTTCTCGACTCCAGTACCTAAAATTTTGCCTGTGCACTTCACCATTTAGAGTAAATGTTGCTTCGTCAGTAAATAAAATTCTTTGAAGCATTGTTGGGTCGGAATTAATTTTTTCAAACATTTCAAAACAAAAATCCATGCGTACTGCTGCGTCCCTTTCTAACAATTCTTGATGATTTTGAAATTTGTATGATCGAAACTTTTCTTTTTTTAAGAAGTTAAAAACAGATCCAATATTGATACCAACGGTTTGTGCAACTGACCTTAAAGTATTTTGATTGTTTTCTTCCACTTGTAATAATATTTCCAACTGCTTCTCTTCTGTAAGCACGTGGGATGTTGTTCTTTTTTATTATGTTTTGACTTAAGACATCCTTCGCGATAAAATTTATTAACTAGTCTTGAAATTGTAGAGGGATTTAGTATTGGCCGATCTGGATAAGTTGCACTAAATACAGCAGAAACTTCTCTTAAACTCATTTGGGAGTTATACCAAGTTACCATCATTATTTTTTCTTCATCTGTATTTATGTTGATTAATTTTTAAATCCGCAATGAGCAAAAGTATACACACAATAAAAAATAAATTCACTGTATTATGGGCCAGCTGCATAAAGGGTAGTTAACCATGTCGTCAGTTAACCACGCCGTCTGTTAACGATATTGTCAAATATTTTGCAAATATTATTTGAAACTCATGCATAAAGCTTCTTTTTTTTCACTCATGGTATTGCTGAACTCGCCTACGAACCGACTAAAATTCCCATTAGTGAAAGAATTACTGATTTAGGCACTTGTTGCATAAATAACTATCGTGCAACTTTCTTATTTTAAATAGGAACAATTGTTTTTTACTTAATTGAAAGAGAATTTATTTATTGAATTGACTTGATTGTTTTTTGTGTTTCAGTTGAAAGGAATCAGTGTAACGAAAGGGCAAGACCAGTTAGTTGTGATACATACCAATTTCGGCAACGATTTAGTTTTTACTTTGATGTCAGAAAGTAAGGACGATCGAGTTGGCGAACTAGTCGGAGTACTTTGTACCAAATTTTTCCAGTGAGTATATTTTTTAGTCGTTTTTTTTTTAACAGTCGTTTTGGTAACTTTGGTAGAGGCACATTGGATTGTTGGTTAAGTGTGTGGTCTACTAGCGTCGGCGAATCAACACGACGTAACAAACGATTGTATTGTTCCAGACAATACAGACAATACTAATATGGTCTATTTTAGAGCTGTTAATTTTAGAGTTATTCGGGTCTATTCTCTAAGCATGATGTTAAAATCTTAGCGTCAGAAACTGACGTAAATTTTTTTAACACCATTTTTAACCTAAATGCTATTCGCTAAACATATATGTGTTAAAATTATAGCGCGGCGGCGTTAAAATAGCCAGTTAACGTTCTACAATAAGCGCCTACCGAAACGGTGGCTTTAAAAGTTAACGCTAGTGTTTAGTTTGCAAAAATGGTTGATCCTATTTATTTAAATGTCATAAAAAAAAATGAATAAAACACAAGACGGTAGGAATATTAATCAACTTTCTATTACTTTTTAAAGTGAATTCTTTACAACAGAGATAAGAATGACGCTTCATAATTTTTGTTATACAAGTAACCCAGACGCAAGTTCAAGTAATTGTATAGAAAGGAAGTAAATGGAGTATTGGAGAGCAGTTTTGGTTTTTGTTGAGACACAGAACTTAAAATTATAATCCTCTGAAAGCTACAAAACTTCACTTATGCCTCCGCCGTGTTTCAAAATATCGCAGTACATTTTAATGGTGTATTATTTGAAGAAGCAATTGATGAGATTGATAATGACGATCACAACAGTGTTATTCCAGGGTAGAAATAGCGTAATAAATCAAATTTAATAATTAATATCATTGAACACCTTTTGAAAAATAAAATGAACATATAATTCACATATTATTAAAAAATTAGATAAACTGTTATAATACAATGTAGTATATAAATTGACTAAACAAAAGTTGAATAAAGTTATATTTTTATTTAATACACTGTGGAAACCAGTTATAATGAGTATCACAGGACCAAACATTTCTGTTCCATTTTTAAAATAAATTTCGCCACTGAATATTTAATTTAACACCGAAATATTAGGTTAAGATTCTCTTGGCATTTGACTAAATAAATACTCCTGTTAAAATTCAACGTAACAGCGCATGCGCGTGCAGTTAATATTAGCTTCTCTACAGGGTGAGTTAGCGCCTCACGTTAACAAATATTGTATTAACGCTTACCTTAACAAATGCTCTTACAGAATAGTATATTTGGATAATGACGTTAGACATGGAGTTAAAATAAAAATATTAACCTGACGCTAATTTTAACGCATTTCTTACAGAATACACCCGATTGTGTCCTAACTATTTTACTAAATAACATATAATTTTTATGTTACAGGTTACGTAATCAGGAATTAAATGTATCTGTTGATAATCAGATACACTGTACATTAGGGAGCAAGGGCCGCACAATTAAAGTCCATGTCACACCAGATGCACAAGTACCAACATTTAAGAATGAGGCTGGAGTCATTATGTTAATGTTACCGTCATCTTATTCTGTCTTGGACACAAATAACCACAATCATTTGAAGGGTTAGAAGATGGAAATTAGGTTAGCTGTAGTCATGATAAGTCACATTTGGTTTGTATATAAGTATTTTACAGTAAAACCTCAGGTAGAAAATTTAGGAAAATTACAAATTTATAATATAAAAATATTTCTTACATATACATAATTTTCATTTACTTATTGTAAATCGGAAATTATTTTTATCTTTATTTTTTTAAATAGCAAAATTAAGGGATTACTTTTATATAACTTTTTAAATAATTAATGTTTTAAAAAGCATTTTTTATATACCGGATTTTTTTTGTGAAAGCTTTTATAAGTATGATTTATTTACCTCTATCTTTCGCCTTGTTGGCTATTTTAATTGTGAACTGGAATGCGCTAACTGGTTGCTGAATTATAGTACTAAATACTGTAGTACAGTTTCGAATTTCAACAAAAGTTGTCAAAAACTATAAAATCAGAACAAATTGTAGTGTTTCTGGCTGTCATTTAAGAAAATACAAAGATAGGCATCTTAATTTTTTACTTTTCCTAAGAAAAATTCAGGGAAAGTTAATATTAAGTCCAATTTTTCGCATAAAAATTCTATTATACACCTCGATACATGTGCGCTTAAAAATAAAAAAAATGTTGCAAATACATTGGCAACTAAATTTACCAAGTACAGTAATACCCCGCCACTCGACGTTAATTCGTTCTGAAAAAGCGTCGAGTAGCGATTACGTCGAGTGGCGAGTCGAATTTCCCCATAAGAAATAAAGGGAATCATATGTACATATATACATATACATATAAGGAAATACATATATGTATATGTTTTCCTTTTAGCTATGCTTGCATGTCTATCCCTTGGACCCATAATTATAAATATAAATCACTTAATTTAGCAAAAAACAAAAAGTTCATAGCTGCACTAAATCTGAGTTGTTGTCGTCAAGATATCTAGGCGCGAACTGCTGGCCATGCGTTCATTTTGCTTTGTTTACCAAAATATGTATCACGTGATCGGTACTCGATCACGCGTCGGATAGAGATGCTTCCGTCGACTCTCACTCTCGACATTTACGTCGAGCTAAGAGGCAGTCGAGTAACGGGGTATTACTGTATGACTTTCCATATTTGTCTATTCAAGAATATAGTTCTTTTTTCCATGATTTCTATTTATAAAAGCTTTTAAAATGAAGTCCTAATATATTAAATGTCTGTTTTTATTGTTAAATTTGTTATTTGATGTATATACATTTTAAAAGTATTTAAAATAATATTTTTACCGTCCATAAAGTGTACTTAATATACTTTTTAATTTGGTGCCTGCATTTTTTATGCATTTGAATTACAAAATTATGAAATGAATTATGTATATATTGATATAAAGATAAAAATGTGCATTTTAATGTATATTTTAATAATTAAATAACTTTATCTATGAAGTTGTTGTACAATAGTTATTGCTTTATCAGTAACAATATTTTAAGTAAATTTCCGGCTAAAAATATTGCCGGAAGATTTAATATTATGGAGTTAGACAGCTACTGGAGTAAAGTCGGTTTTACAGAGTAAGGAATATTTTTAATTGACGTTTAAAGTCAGCAACACACCATAAAAGTAACCAAAATAACCAGATCTATGGTCTATTTCAAAGTAGAAAAAAGTAGATAGCGCTGCGAACCGAGTATGATTTACACTGGATAAATACAGTATAGCGGGAAATTTAAAATAAGTTACAACTAGGGCATGGGCGTAGCAACAGGGTTAGTAAGTGATTTTTTTTAATATAAAAAAGGTTAATAAGATATTGAAATAAACAAGGCAGATAATACACTTACGTTATTTATACGACATAAATTCAGTTTAATGGGAAATTTGAAAAAGTTAAAAACATTAATTTTAAAATTATGTACTATATATAAAAATAGAGATTTGGCTAAAATAGTTTAAACAAAGCAATAAAACAAACAATATATCTTCAGAGCTAAAGTTTCTTATTTAAATAATTATTGTAAATAAAAATATATGTATATATGAAGGTCTAAAAATTATATCAATAACTTCTTCTTTGGGCACAACCAGCTGGGCTGTCTTTTGGCCTCACATTAGTCCTCTCTCTTGATCTGTTAATTGTCAAGTGTCAAAAAATATTTATATGTCAGATAACCTAAAAAATATATAACTGCGTAAAAACAAATTACATGGAGAATTTTCTCCATAAAATTTACGCCAAGAATATAAATAAAAGTCTAAATATGTAAATAATAACAAAATATATGAGAAAAATTAAATAACATATATTTCCAATGTACGACACTGAACATCTGTCAACTTAGACTAAAAACAATATTTTTACAGTGTAATAGGGATGACGATCTAAACCAATCCGAAGCAAGGACAAACAGCTCCTATCTTCTTACACACATTTTTCTACTTTGAAATAGACCATAGTGTGTTCTTACAAAAGTGAACAGCTTATAAATAAAAATTAATTAAAATACAAATTGGAAATTCGCTTTTAAAAATGTTTTTTAGAAAAAAGGATTCTCAAACGCTACCCATAATAGACTAATTTATTTATGATAAATTAAAATTTAGATTACTATACTCTATTTCAAATTAGAAAAAAGAAGATAGCGCTGTGAACCGAGTACAATTTACACTGGACAAATTACAGTATAGCGGGAAATTCAAAATAAGTTACAACTAGGACATGGGCGTAGTAACCGGGTTAGAAAGTTTTTTTTTAATATAAAAAAGGTTAACAAGATATTGAAATAAACAAGGCAGATAATACATTTACGTTATTTATACGACATTATTGAGTATAATGGGAATATGAAAAAGTTAAAATAATATTAATTTTTAAAAATTGTGTATTACATATAAAAAGAGATTTGGTTACATGTTAAATCGCTATGGCCGACAGGTCAGTTCACCTGTATATTCTACTTATATATGTCCTGCTGTATTTTTATTATATTGTTGTTTTACTCCATCAAATCTTTTGGCAATAATTTTAATTAAAAAACTGAATAAAACAAGAATTACACAAACTGTACAGATATTTCATAGTTTGGAAGACATCTTTATATGTATACTAGCAAACCCGTTGCCAACAACGTTGGCAATCTGATATCGGATAAAAATCATTATAAGCAGGAATCAATTATTAAAATTTGCATGATTCTGCGTATATTAACAAAACAAAAATATTTCTTGATTATACCTAGGAAATCCTAAAAAGCTGCTTAATGCGTGTCGTTTAAAAATTAATATCGGGCCTGGTACGGCCCGTGGGCCGTATGCTGGACTTCAATGGTATAGCTATTTCTGATTATACCTAGGAAATCCTAAAAAGCCGCTTAATGCGTGTCGTTTAAAAATAAGTATCGGGGCAGACACGGCCCGCGGGCATAACGTTAATTGACACAGCATTCTTTAATTAAGCCAATGTATATACTGACTGGGAGCTAAGAGCTATATTCTCGCTAAGGTTAAACACATAGTGAAGCAGAGAGCAAAGCAGCGATGAAAGCGGAGAGCAAAGCGGCGAAATTAAATAAATTCCTGTTAACACGCGCATAGCGGAGCGTAATGCAGCGAGGTTATATCGTTGTTATAGTCGAGCAAAGCGACGCGTTCAAACAATTTTGATTTCTCTGCTATCATCGTTGCTAAAATAGTTGTTTAAAATGGATATTGAGGCATTTACAAGTAGTTCTCATTTATAAGAGGTATTTATAGTAGGTTCCGATTGAAATTTGTCCATTTTTTACCAATTTATGTTGAATTTTTTCCAAAATATAATCAAACGTTGAAATACTCATGCGAAAATAAGAATGAAACTTTTCTGGATGTTCGCGGAGTTGCATATAGAAATGATGAAATTCACCATGTATATGTCTACTTTTATTTATTCTGTGAACATTGCACCTTCTAGTGTGTTTATTTTTATTTTTTAGTAAATACCAAATTTTCAGGGAAGAGTTTTCTGTTAGTAAAAAATTCGTTATAATTCGAACTTTCTGTTCGATTTTAAACGCGTCACTATGTGTAGACACTCTTTTATAAGCGCGACATTCTTTCGCTGTTTTACTCTCCGCTTTCATCGCTGCTTTGCTCTCTGCTTCACTATGTGCTTAGCCTAAGTGAGTTGCTGTCGGAGAACGTCGCTTTATCTCGTGGGGAGCGACCGACCACACACCTCAAGCCCCGCTAGAACCCAGGAACTTAGCGTTACGTGAGGTTACACAGAAATTAGGGCTTTTATATATATAATTTGTAAACAAAATGAGGTTTTATTGTTATTATTTTAAATAGTATTATTGATAGTGACCTTGAATAGTTGCCTTAAATCATAAACAGTAAACGTACTTTTACAGTGTACATTTTACAAGTTTATTTAAATTTTTATGCTCTTCCTATAGTTTTAACTGTTATTTATATAAATATTTATTTTAAGTTTTTTAAAACGGCCATGAATATATTATACAGTAATTTGTTGCAATACAGTATATTTTAATATAACTTTAGTGTAGTTTTAGGCTTTAGGGTTAAGATACAAGGGCATTTTATTTGCCTTATTGATAGTATTTTGTGATAAGCTTAATTATATCAAAACTAACCATTTGATGTACTTACCAAAGGTTTTCCAGGACCATTTAAGTGATGTACAGGGTACTTCAAGAAATGTTAACTGTCTAATTAACTGTTTAAATGCATGCCAAAATAAAATATAATTAGTTTAAACATGTTTCCAATTTAGAAGATCGTTTAAACCAAAAAAGTCGCGTTTTCTAAAAATGATCTTGGAGTACCCTTTATAGTTGTTGAAATAATTCTATTGTAACAGTATATTTACTGTATTTCTACAAATATTTTTATGTATTTAAACACTGCAAAATCGTTACACATAATCACTATGTGCCATTATGTCAAAAAATTATGTTGTGCCTTCTTAAAACACGCATAGTAATTGTTAATACTTGCCTATTTTGTAAATGGAGCCTTAACTAATAAACATATTTTATTAAACATTATATTCGTTCTTATGTCTCAATAACGTTACATGTACTGTTCACATCTGTTATAAATTACGTGACGAATAGCCTTCCATCTGTGAATTTTGAAACCAACTATTTAGCTCCGTAAAATATTTTATATGTATTATCGTTCTTATAATTCTGTTGTCCTAGATTTTACCAGGTCTACAAGTATGAAATGCGGATTTTTTTTTTTAAATAAAACACATTAAACTCAAAAGAACGGTAAAAGTTTATTTATTCAAAGTATGCTCCATTAGAAGTTATACATTTTTCCCATCTTTCAAGCAATTTGTGAATACCTCGCCAGTAGAACTCTTCCCCTTTCCCCGCAAACCATTCATCTAGCCATTCTTTCACATTTTCATATGAACAAAAGTTCTGCTCGGCAAGTGCGTGACCCATCGATGCGAACAAGTGGTAATCTGAAGGGGCCAAGTCTGGTGAGTAAGCGGCATGGGGTAGCACTTCCCACTTGAGTGCCTCCAATGTGTTGCAAACTGCTTTTGCCTTATGTGATGCAGCGTTATCGTGAAGAAAGATTACCTTGTGCTGTCTTCTTTCGTATTCTGGTCGTTTTATGAGCCGCGAATGGTTCAATTCGATCAGTTGTTGTTGGTAGCGTTGGGTATTACCTGTTTCACCAGGTTTTAACAATTCATAATAGACCACACCCTTTTGGTCCCACCAAGTACAGAGCATTGTCTTTTTGCCAAAGCGATTCGGTCTTGCAGTTGATGTGGATGGTGTGCCTGGGTTCACCCATGATTTTTTGCGTTTGGAATTTTCAAAATAAATCCATTTTTCATCGCCAGTAATGATACGATTCAAAAAAGACTTTCTTTTGTATCGTGCAAGCAAAATTTCACAAGTGTTTTTGCGTTTTTCCATCTGCCTCTCATTCAATGCATGTGGAACCCATCTGCCGACTTTCTGGATCTTACCCATCTCTCGTAGGCGATTGGAAACAGCTTGTTGACTAACGCCTAACTGCTCTGCTAGTTGTTTTTGTGATTGACTATCGTCTTCCTGTAGCAATGTTTCCAATTTTGTATCTTCATATTTTTTTGGAGGTTTTCCATGTTCTTTGTCTGTAAGATCAAAGTCACCACTTTTGAAACGCCGAAACCATCGTTCACACGTATCTTGCGATGGAGCCTATTCACCATAAGCTTCTCGAAGCAGTCGGTATGATTCAGGAACAGTTTTTTTCAAATGAAAACAAAACAGTAGTACTCTCCGCGAATGCTCTATATTTGGCACAAAATTTGACATTTTTAACACAGTAAAACAAAACTATATGATCACTTTTCAAATTATAACCTATACGCATTTGACACTTAATGATAACTTAACAAAACGCCATATGTGTTGAAACTTTGAACTATACACACTGTTTGCGCGGCAAGTTTGAAAAAAATCCGCATTTCATACTTGTAGACCTCGTATTTAGCTTCGTAAAATATTTTATATGTATTATCGTTCTTATAATTCTGTTGTCTTAGATTTTAACTACCTAATTACCTAAATTGATCATATTTACTGTCCGTCTTTGTAATTTTGATCAAGATTTGTTAATGATGACATTATGTTAGGTTATGTAAAGGCATTCGATAACTACGGTGTCACTGATAGAATGCAATAACCAATGTGTTTATATGTCTGTCTCATTAAAACATCTCACCAGCTATAAGTTTAGAAAATTATGCACAATCCACAACAAACAGCGTATTAAATTTGGAGGTCTGAACGGTTTCACGTCTTATATGACAAACTTTCTGGTGACAGTGAACAGTCCATAAGGTACAGTGCATAAGCTATTGATTTAAGAGCTCTGAATGCGGCTTATACTGTCTCTCCGATGAGTCTGCTGAATGCGGCCAATGGTTTGCCCAGTTTATCTAGGAATTCTAGTTGGCGCTAGTAGTGAAAAGGTTATTTATTAAAAAATCACTAAAACATATTATAATATAACCTTTATTTAGCTGAAAATTCAAAACTTATATCTCCAAAAATTATAGCTATTGCTTAAAATGTTTCAATATTTCAACTATACATTAGGGAAACCTATAGATTCTATACTACAATAAAAAATAAAAATTAAATTAAAACATTTAACGTCACATTTTATGACTTTATTTACAGAGGAAGAACTGGCAAGCAGAAATCAATTCAACAATTGAAAATTTCTTTGGTTATTTTTTTTTCTATTTTTTTAAATTTTAATATCTAAAAAGCATACCTATTTTGAGACAATTTTTCAAAATAATAAAACAAATAAATACATTTTATTCATAGCAACATAAATTAAAATTAAAAATAAAACAAATTTAAGTCAATTTATAAAATACTATAAATTCAACAGCTGTTTTTGCTGATCACAACAATAGTGCGCTATATTTAATTAATACAAAATCCGATTAGAAAACAATGTGCTGATTTGACAACTACATATAACATTAAGTATTGCACCTATTATACTAAATCGTCAAATAGCTAAGTTTACAAAAATATTCGCATATTTTCAACAACAGGAGGCAAACGATGCTCAAACTGTTTTCTAAACTAAATATTTTATATTATTATGATTGTCTGGAAAATATATTAGAAGTAATATCAAATAAAGTAGGTTTTACACGGTTCAATTTATTGATCAATAAACTGAATCGTGTAACCAATAAATTAACCGTGCAATTGGTGACTCAACTTAACGCGTATCCCTCTAGCGGCAAAAAAGCGAACACTTCGAAAAAGGTTACTGTCATTGTTTACGTATAATTCACCATGTGTTTTATTGTTTCTGTCCATTCTCACTCCATTTTTACAGCGAATAAAGTGATAAATTTAAGAAAAAAAGATTAAATACTCCTTGTTGTGTGTATGGTAGTCAATCACAGGAAGAACATCTTCGAATATTAGATTGAAAGATTATCAGTGATTCTAAAATTTTGTTTCTATTGAAGGGAATTTATACTGTTCAGATGATTTTAAACAAGTTTTTAACGTTGAATTTTTCATTTTCCGTGTCTCACATGTGCAAGAAAATCGTTTAATGTTGTGTAAATTATTGTTAATATAATTAAAACCCCTTGTTATTTCATGGGAGTGTTCCATAACTGGGTTAGATTGCAAATATTTGAGAGTTTTCTTGTGTAGAATAAATTACAAGTTCTCTTTCTATAAAATTTCTTGAGATATGTGTAGATATTAAATATTCAAATAAATGTTTTAAGTTCAAAGTATAACATTTTATTTTCTCTGTGAGTATAAGCCGGCACGAACATACAATATATAACCTCTGAAAATATTCATTTACAAGCATCAAATTTTATCATAAAATGGATTCACATATATTTATTCACTTTTTTAATACTCGGTTATAATTTAAATATACTGTATACAGCAAAAAAACGTAAATTAGACCAAAAATTGATTATAAACCACTACTGTTTACATACGTTGACAGATAACTATCCTTTTTCGTGTCAAAAGTTCACAAGGCGATAGTGGCGCCGTTTCGGTAATTATAGTCGCGAATAATTGAACCGACCGAACAATTATTCGCTCGCTTACGTTCTGGTAATTTTAATGCGTTTGAAAATGGAGAAAAGTAATGAAAAATTGCGCTATATTTTGCAATATTATTACGACAAAGGGAAGAACGCTGCGCTTGTGAAAAAAATTTGTGCTGTGTACGGTGAAGGTACTTTATCAAAATCTGCTGCGCGGAAATGGTTCGCTTGCTTTCGTTCTGGTAATTTTAATGTGAAAGATGACTCACGCTCTGGTCGTCCAATCAGTGAAAAATCTGTTGAAATTCTTGAAAAAGTCCAGTAAGATAGGCATATCAGCAGTGTCGATATTGGTACGGAGCTAGGCATTGACCACAAAACTGTTTTGAACCATTTATGGAAAGCTGGCTACAAAAAGAAGCTCGATATATGGGTTCCTCATTAGTTGAGCGCGAAAAACGTGATAGACCGAATTAACATCTGCGATGCGCTGCTGAAACGCAATATAGCCAATCAAGCCATTTCTGTCGATAATAATGGAGCATATATGGTTTAAATAAATTCATTTTCACACTAACAAAACCAGTTGAATTTTACTAAAAAAACGCCACGAACATTTTTCCAGACCTGATACATGTCTGAACATTTTTAAATGTAAGCATCAAAATTTTACTGTACAAAACACAACTACAGTGAATTTATTTTTTAATGCAACATGTACTATGCCATTACCATGGATACAGTTTTTGACATATAAACAGTGTTCATTTTCATTTGCAACATAAACAATTAGGCCCAGTTGCACAGTTACCGCTTAAGTATTAGTTTAGCTAAACCTTAAGCTTCAGCTTAAACCAAATACTTAAGTGTCAGATGTTGCACAGTCAAAAATAAAAAAATACTTAGCTAAGCCAACTGATATGGTAAATTAATCAAGTTCAAATTATCAAACCGATGGCTATAGACGGGAGTGCGGCGAGGGCGAATAAATAAATTAATGTATAACATTTCCTCCTCATAATCATCATCATATTCCTCATTCACTTCAACCAAATTAATTTTATCCATTTTAATATGACAGATAACCAAAAATTTGCAGCAATCTGACAGCTTATTTTGGTTAAACAAAACAAATCTACCGCTTAAGTATTTTCCTATTTAAGCTTAAGTTTAAACCAAAAACTGAAACTGTGCAACAACTAAACCATAAACTAAAACTTAAGCCTAAATAAAAACTTAAGCGGTTACTGTGCAACTGGGCCTTAGTGTGTATACTTTTGCTCATTGCTGATTTAAAAATTAATCAACATGTATACAGATGAAGAAAAAATAATGATGGTAACTTGGTATAACTCCCAAATGAGTTTAAGAGAAGTTTCTGCTGTATTTAGTGCAACTTATCCAGATCGGCCAATACCAAATCCCTCTACAATTTCAAGACTAGTTAATAAATTTCATCGCGAAGGATGTCTTAAGTCAAAACATAATAAAAAAAAAAGAACAACATCCCACGTGCTTACAGAAGAGAAGCAGTTGGAAATATTATTACAAGTGGAAGAAAACAATCAAAATACTTTAAGATCAATTGCACAAACCGTTGGTGTTAGTATTGGATCTGTTTTTAACTTCTTAAAAAAGTTTCGATCATACAAATTTCAAAATCATCAAGAATTGTTAGAAAGGGACGCAACAGTACGTATGGATTTTTGTTTTGAAATGTTTGAAAAAATTAATTCCGACCCAACAATGCTTCAAAGAATTTTATTTACTGACAAAGCAACGTTTACTCTAAATGGTGAAGTGCACAGAAAAAATTTTAGGTACTGGAGTCGAGAAAATTTGTTTCATTCCTCCCGAACTCAAAGGCCGCAAAAAATTAAATGTTTGGGCAGGGATAATAGGAACCAATATTATAGGGCCTTTTTTAATTGACGGTAACCTTAATATCTAGCCCTTTTGCAAAACCAAATATTATCTGCGTTGCGAAACCTGAATATTAATGGACAAGTATGGTTTCAACATGATGGCGCACAAGTCCATTATTCTAGAATAGTTAAAGAATATTTACAGAACTTTCCCAAATAGCTGTATTGGAAGAGGAGGGTCGATGAATTGGCCAGCGAGATCTCCGGATTTGGCACCCAATGATTTTTTTTATTGGGGATATTTAAAGGCCAAAGTATATAATGGAGAACTTAGGGATGTTGCTGAACTGCAAGACATAATTGTTTAAACATCCAACAATATACCTCAAGAGCAATTGCTGAATGTTTTGAATCATTTTTATGATCGCTTAACATTTTGTATGCAAGTAAACGGAGAAACTTTTGAACATTTATTATAAGTTTTTATTAGTTATTTATTTATTATTATTATTTTTTATTTGTATTTTCAATAAAATATTTTGATTTTGCTAGTAAATATGGTTTTTTCTATGTTGCAAATGAAAATGAACACGATTTATATTGCTGTCAAAAACTGTATCCATGGTAATGACATAGCACATGTTGCATTAAAAGATAAATTCACTGTGGGTACATTCGATTTGACGCTCCGAGCGTTCCGAGCACGCTCTGTACACTCAAACGTGTTCGATTTGACGCTCGGAGTACACTCAATTGCATTCGTTTTGCGATCGAGCGAGCATTTAGAGTGCGCTTTATGTGTTCGGGGTTTTAAGACCGAGCATATGGAGTATGATGTAAAAAAGTGAGGGAACGGCGGGAAAGAAATGAAAGTTTAAAATTAAATTATAAATAAAATAAAAATAATAGCCTGAGACAAATAACAATAGACAAATAATATTGTTATTTGTCTATGGCTACAGAGTACGGCCATTTTATGTATTTGTGACGTTCTGTAAACAGCAAAAAAATTATTAAAATACATCGTGCATAAAATTAAAATGGAAAAAATTCATTAATTAATTATTATTTAATTTTTAATTCATTTTATTTCTTCATCATTGATAAAAAATCAAGGAAAAACCGAGGTATATAGTTTTGATTCATGACTGACGTGAACTAATCTGACAGTAAAAACGCCGCCTAAAATTGTAGGGTTAGATTTTACAAACATTACGTCACAAGAACGCTCGCTCCGTTAGTGCTCTATTCATGACGTCACCATCAACTGTTCGCTCAGCGCTCGCTCTACTCTGTACAACTCGAATGCACCCTGTATCTAATAACCATTGCATACCTGTTGCCATGGATATGAGCTTGCTTTCATAATTTGCTATGTTGCAAATGAAATAACTCACTTCATTAACATTATATGTGAAACATGTATGTTGCTCCTTAAATAATTCACCCGGTACATCCCTAATATAAAACATTTGTAAACTTAGCTATATCGACATTATTAACTCTTCAATATTGTAGGTCACTTGTTTTGATACTAAATCTAATGGTACAGTTATTTTATTGTAATACTTTCTCAGTCTCCGTTGATTCTTTAACTGGGCTGCTGGGTGGAGGCAGTGATAGGGCACCTTGACTCGAGGCGTGACTACTCGACCTGGAATGGCTACCGCCGACTGGTGTCTGAACTAGTGGTGTCGGAGGACTCTTAGTACCGCCCGCTACTGCTATACCACTCTGCAGTTGCATGTGATAACGGTATATATTCTCTGTTGATTCCACAATACCTTGCGTTAAGTTTAAACTTCGTCCTTTAACACCAGTTTCTTTGCTGTAAATAATAATTTAGAAATTAATTATTACATTTTATTAGATTAATGTTGTAACGAACCGTTTAGTCAGCCAGAACTTTCATCAAACACCCGTCGCGAGAATTCTTTTGAAAGGATTTTTTTTTTGGGATTTTTAAAAAAGGTATATTTTTGAGAATTCAAATAATAAAATATTAGAAATTTTACATTTACAGCACGTAACTATAAAAATATACTTTTAAGGCCCGGTCTTTCGACCTTCAGATAAAGTTCCAGGTAACTATCTGACAGATAAGGTTATTTGTAACTTCATCTGCTGAGTAAATGTCAATACCAGTCAGTGAATCCAATACGTCAGTCTCATTATCCGTTAGATAACTATCTGATAGATACATTTGTATAGAAAGAAGGGATGACATTTACTCAGCAGATGAAGTTACAAATAACCTTATCTGTCAGATAATTACCTGGGACTTTATATGAAGGTGGAAAGACCGGGCCTTAATGGTTCATTGTTCAAGGAGAAATTTGTTCAGAGTTATTGCTTAATAACTTTGAACACTATCATCCCCTTGAACAACACTAAACCCTTTTTCCACGAAATGCCTAAAAATTACTTATAAAAAGACGTCTCTCTGACGAGGAGATTAATTATTAACATCTAATTTGTTAAATTTTTAGGGCCGGTCTTTCCACCTTCAGACAAAGTGGCTGGTAACCTTATCTGACGGATAAAAACAATAAAGCGTCTTTCCACCTTCAGATAAAGTTATTCCTACGAATAAACTATGCTACAGTCTGTTCCAAACGGTTAGGCGGAACTAAATGGGAATTTCGTTCTTTTAGGTTGTCACGAGAAGGGATCTTGCTTGGGTTATTTCATTTTTCACGTTGGGATGTCACAATTTAAAATTCCAACAATGAAACCATGGAAACGAATGACATGTCAAAATTAAATTATTATTTTTTATATATTTTAATGACAAAAAAATTAATAAATGGGAAATTTGTATTAAGAATGACACAAAAAATCAAAATATAAAGAAAATGACATTTTAAAATGATATTAACCTTAACCAAAAAATGTTTATTGTAAGTATGAATTACAAAGCTTAAACAAAACGGTCGAAAAGCACGATTTAAACAATGAAAGCAACTAGATTGCAAAATCTAGTTCCGCCTAACCGTTTGGAACAGACTTTATCTACGGGATAATTTGAGTTGGAAATACAGAAAGCAATTTATCCTAGCGACTATCAAATGGATAATATTATCCCATTGATATTTATTCTTATAGATAACAGCAAGGTGGAAATACCGGGCCTTAATTGGATTAATACATATATTACTAACAAAAAATATTGTTACCTTTTTGGAGACCACCAATTTACAAAAGTTCCTACGACCGGCACATGCCGTAATATACCTTCTTGCCATAGACGTTCTTCATTTTCTTTTTGTAAATCTAAAGTCGCAGTTTCAATACCTGTAAAATAAACAATAAAAGACATTTTTTTGGACAGAGGGAGTTTTTTTTTTAAATGAACATATAAACTTGCCTCTTTTAACAATTTCACTCATAGAATCAAGTACTCTTGAATTTTCTTCAACAGATTTTCCAACTCTTATAACTAAATTAATCAATTCTTCAACATCAGATTGAGCAGTAAGCATACCAAATCGAACACAGACTAAGCCATCAATACCCTCTCCTAAAGAAAACGCTGAATCTGTTGATCTGAGTGCATCAACAAGAGCAATATTTAAATTATTTAACTCTTCCTTCGCTTGATCCGTCAATAATTGTTCCCAACCTTCCGGGGCATATCTAACACCACCTAAACCTGCCCAATCAGGCATTTCTACTAAGCGTAACACAGGCGATTCTTCTACCATTTTTATAAAATGTGCTTTTTGTTGAACTGTTGCTTGGAGAATTACTAATTGCTGTTCTAAACAAGCTACAAAGGTGTCTATGTCTTCGGTTGTTGGTTGTCTACTGCTGGGATTTTCAAATGGACAAAATCTTATTACTACGCCGTTGTTTTCTAATTCACATATCTCAAGTGGTACCTAGGACAAAAATAAAAAATAAGTTGTGGCCACCACAGGACCGACCGCCATCATAAA
The DNA here is from genome assembly GCA_963971575.1 of Liopterus haemorrhoidalis. Taxonomy (NCBI): domain Eukaryota; kingdom Metazoa; phylum Arthropoda; class Insecta; order Coleoptera; family Dytiscidae; genus Liopterus; species Liopterus haemorrhoidalis. Next base: position 1,153,652 of record OZ020613.1, read on the forward strand.
GTACTTTTATAAAATACATTCTAGCAGCAGAGTAGAAATAACTTGGCCTAATATTTTCTAACAGAGATATTATTTATCATGACCATGGAAACGTTACATATAAGTATGAAAAAATCAGCTGTGGCCACCACAGGACCGACCGCCATCATAAAGTACTTGTATAAAATACATTCTAGCAGCAGAGTAGAAATAACTGGGCCTAATATTTTCTAACAGAGATATTATTTATCATGACCATGGAAACGTTACATATAATTATGAAAAAATTCAGACTTGGAAAAAATTTCGAAAAATTATTCGAAATTTTTCGTTTTATCAAAAAACGTCTCAAATAAAAGTTATTAGTTATTGCTTTTATAGCAACTTTTGTTTAATAAATTTTTTTGAGATATTTTTCTGTTGTAAAATATTCGCAAAAATCTTAAAATCGACACGAGTATACTCCCATTTTTAGTCAACCGATTTTTACCAAAAGTTGATCAACTCGTGCCATTGATGGCAGAAGCTTAAATATGAAGTTTCATAAAAATCCTTTCAGCCGAATTTGCCCTGCACGTGTACACAGACAGACGGACAGACAGACAGACGGACGGACAGACAGAACGACAGACATCATGCTAAAAATAGTCAAAACGTTATGTAGGGGACCTCAATTCGTGGAGATCCATCGAAATCTCGAAACGTCAAAATTGGTATGATCACAATACCTCCCTTATATATGTTGGCGGTCGGTAAAAATCAGCTGTGGCCACCACAGGACCGACCGCCATCATAAAGTACTTGTATAAAATACATTCTAGCAGCAGAGTAGAAATAACTTGGCCTAATATTTTCTAACAGATTACAAGGAATGTTTTCTAAATTCTAGGAATTGTGCTATAATTAAATTACCCAGAACTTATAGGCAATGTCATTAGTGCCAGACAAGTCTTGACATGTTTATGCAACTATCTAGTGCCATATTGTTCAGTCTGATTTAGGTGTTCGACTGATATAGACGCGTTTTCATAGCACTGTTTGCGTAACCATGAAAGACGCAGCAAACTCTCAAAGAGCAATAATTTTCTTTTTGTGGAAAGGTGTGAAAACATCAGAAATTATTCAGCGTCTGCAAGGAATATTTAGTGAGTCTGCAGAATCCAAAAGTACTGTTTATCGGTGGATCGATCGTTTTAAAACCGGTAGAACATCACTAGAAGACGATCCACGCAGTGGGGGCCAAAGCACGTAAATGAAAGAAACATTACTGCCGTCGAAGACCTACTGAAAGAGGACAGGCGAATGATTATTCGTCAAATTAGTGTGCGCCTAGGGACAGGTACACGACAAGTTCATGACATCTTGCATGATTGTTTGGGCGTTAGCAAGGTTTCGCCGCGCTGGGTGCCAAGGCTGTTGGGACCAGAACAGAAACTCAATAGGAAAGTTCTTTGAGGACGGCTTAAAAAAAATAGTTTATCGTTGGGATAAATGTATTCAGTTAAATGGAGATTATGTTGAAAAACTACATTGTAATATTGACGAAAATTAACAAAATAATAAAAATTATAGCTAAATTCCCAGAACTTTGGAAACATCCCTCGTCTTTATCATGATCATGGAAACGTTACATATAACTATGAAAAAATTGACACTTTTTTGAGATACAGAAAATTTTTTCGTTTTATCAAAAAATGTCTCAAATAAAAGTTATTAGTTATTGCATTTATAGCAACTTTTGTTAAATAAATTTTTTCGTAATATTTTTCTGTTGCTAAATATTCACAAAAATCTTAAAATCGACACAAGTAAACTCCCATTTCTAGTCAATCGATTTTTACCAAAAGTTGATCAACTCGTGCCATTGATGTCAAAAGCTTAAATATGCAGTTTCATAAAAATCCTTGCAGCCGAATTTGCTCTGCACGTGTACACAGACAGACAGACGGACGGACGTACAGTTTGGGAATCGCTGTACTAAAGAATCGTCCATTTCCAATAGAATGCTGTAAAATCATAAATATTCCGTACCTGTGGTGAATCAATTTGTAAAATCTGTCCCAACCATGAATTTAATTTGTCATAGTATGGAGGAACTCTGTGTAAAATTTCCGCTTCATTTATTTCAGGTATAAATTGAAAAACGACACACGTTGCTGTTACCTCCAATAATGTCTAAAAATAATCAACATTGTTATTAACTAGAAATAATTAAAGATAAAAATTAATTAATATTTACCGATATGTTAATGGGTTTTGATATAAGATCTGCCATTGGATAAGTATTGCCTTCTCCTCCTGGTTTTTGACTCTAAAAAATATAAGAAATTAAAAATATATTTTACATAAATATACAGGATATCTACGGTCTTCTTATTTCTTTTTTAATGGGTGGTACAATAGGACAAAATAAGGCGAAAAACCTTAAAACAACTTAGTAAGAGTTTTATAATAAAAGAGATATTAAGTTTTTAATTGTTGGGGTTTTTTCGCCATAACTCTCCAAATATTTATCCAATCAAAAAAATCAGATGTGGCCACCACAGGACCGACCGCCATCACAAAGTACTTGTATAAAATACCTACATTCTAACAGCAAAGTAGAAATAACTTGGCCTAATATTTTCTAACAGAGATTATTATTTAACTATTCCGAAACTGGTCAGCTGTAGATAGTTGTTTTTATTTATGTTCGAAACTGTACAACCTTTCCACTTCATTATTTATCATGACCATGAAAACGTTACATATAAGTATGAAAAAATAGATACTTAGAAAAAATTTCGAAATTTTTTTAGTTTTATCAAAAAATATCTCAAATAAAAGTTGTTAGTTATTGCTTTTATAGCAACTTTTGTTAAATAATTTTTTTCGAAATATTTTTCTGTTATGAAATATTCGCAAAAATCTTAAAATCGACACGGGTAAACTCCCATTTCTAGTCAACCGATATTTACCAAAAGTTGATCAACTCGTGCCATTGATGTCAAAAGTTTCATAAAAATCCTTTTAGCCGAATTTGCTCTGCATGTGTACACAGACAGACGGATGGACAGACAAACAGACAGACAGACAGACAGACAGACACACGGACAGACAGACGTCATGCTAAAAATAGTCAAAATTCGTGGAGATCCATCGAAATGTCAAAATCGGTATGATCACAATACCTCCCTTATATATGTTGACGGTCGGTAAAAAGGATCATCTATGTAAAGTATAGTTAATTGACGTGTTGTTATCCATTATCAGGAAAAAAAATATTACAAAATAATTAAGTAATAAATATACAATAACGCGTTCAATGCCAAAGTTGAAAAAAAAAGTTATACTATTACCAAATTTGTGATAACGTATTTTACCGATAAAAAAGGTACATAAAATTTTTTAATGGAAATTTTTGCATATTGGTATACGTTATTAAAATGAATTTGACTGCTAAATTATTGATTTTCATTATATATAATTAAATCTATTTTTAGAAAATTTTAGTCATTAAAAAATCTATTAAAGTATATTTTTTCCTACTTATAAGTAACGTTTCTATGGTCCTGATAAATAATATCTCTGTTAAAAAATATTAGGCCAAGTTATTTCTACTCTGCTGCTAGAATGTATTTTATGCAAGTACTTTGTGATGGCGGTCCTAACAGAGATATTATTTATCATGACCATGGAAAGGTTCCATATAAGTATGAAAAAATAGATACTAAACAATAAAATTGGAAACATTTTTCAAAAATTTTTCGTTTTATCAAAAAATGTATGAAATAAAAGTTGTTAGTTATTGCTTGTATAGCTACTTTTGTTAAATAAATTTTTTCGAAATATTTTTCTGTTGCTAAATATTCGAAAAATGTTAAAATCCACATGAGTAAACTCCCATTTCTAGTCAACCGATTTTTACCAAAAGTCGTGCCATTGATGGCAGAAGCTTAAATATGAATCCTTTTAGCTAAATTTGCCCTGCATGTGGATACAGACGGACGGACGGACGGACGGACGGACAGACGGACAGACAGACAGACAGACAGACAGACAGACAGACAGACAGACAGACAGACAGACAGACAGGGAGACAGACAGACAGACAGACCGACAGACATCATTCTAAAAATAGTCAAAACGTTATGTAGGGGCCTCAATTCGTGGAGATCCATCGAAATCTCGAAATGTCAAAATCGGTATGATCACAATACCTCCCTTATACAGAGTGAGTGGGGCCGAACTTCTGGAATGTATTGTACATGTAAAAATAAGTAAAAAACAAGTAGCATTAGGTAAACTTAAAGAGATTCTTTACTTCACAAATTATTTTATTTTCACTATACGTACATTTCGGCTACGAAGTAGCCATCTTCAGTAGTTGAACAAAACTTTTAAATTAAACAGTTTTATTCAACTACTGAAGATGGCTACTTCGTAGCCGAAATGTACGTATAGTGAAAATAAAATAATTTGTGAAGTAAAGAATCTCTTTAAGTTTACCTTATCCTAAACTTCACGTTAACTCAACAATTAATATTTACAAGTAGCATTACCATTTCAAAAACCATAAACAAACACCATATTTGCATATTCAACATTTGAATAAATATCTGGCATTTTGTAACAAAGAATGCTCGAAGGATGACACTAGTGATTTATTATTTATTATTATTATTTATTATTTATTTATTTATTAAACAGAAGACAATAATAATTAATTTTACACTAATGATAAACAGGATGACACGAATGATTTATTTATTAAACAGAAGACAATCGTATAACAACGTTAGAGTTTTTTTTTACTTGTCTTTACATGTACAATACATTCCTGAAGTTCGGCCCGATTTCGATAGAAAGTGTTTGTTAGAAAGTATACGTTATAACTTGAAAATAAAAGACAATCGCACAACAACATAAGAGTTTTTTTTTTACTTATTTTTACATGTACAATACATTCCTGAAGTTAGGCCCATTCCTCCCCTCTCACCCTGTATATGTTGGTGGTTGGTAAAAATTAAATAATTTGAAACTTACAAGAACTCGAACATGTCTGTAAACATCGACTGCCGACCATAATCTTTCACAGGCCAAGAAAGCATCTCTTATTCTGGAATGTACTCCTTCTCGTCCCAGTGCTTGAAGGCATGTCCAGAGTGGCAAGCACATGACTCTCCTCTGCTGATGATCCGTGTGAAGACCAGCGATCATGGGTAATGTGCTCTCTCTACTTGTACCCACCTGGCGACCTTTTACCGAACCATTGAAACCTACTGTGTCCCATAATTTATATAATGTCTGAACATATATAAGGAACAATATGCTGTATTAAAAAATTGATGTGGAGGGAATTTTAACACATTTCTGGGTTTTGCAGGTATTTTAGTAACTGAACGATGATTATTTGGGATGCCAAAACAAATTTTATGTCAAAATATTTTTTTATGAATTTTAATTCGAATGCCTAATACCATTATTTCAGTTTTTAAATATATGCAGTATTTTTTTTATATAGCAAAGTTCATTAAGATTTTGAAAATTGCACCTATGGCTTCCATTGGTTGCTTACATCATAAGTCCCGCCCTTTGATTTCGTCAAACATACAATTAAATTATAATTTCAACACTTTCCACTGGTTATTAAATTTACGCTTTTAAAAATTAAATGCACTATTTACCAAATATAACTAGAATTTTAACAAAATAATTTAAACAAAATAAAAATGCAAAAAAAAAAAAAAATCAACAGGATTCGAACCCTAGTTTGCAAGTTAACTTATATTATAAAGCGCACGACGAATCCAACCACGCCACGAGAGTTATTGTTGTGATATGTTACACAACGTATTAAATAGTTAACATATTTTAGTTAAAAACACAAAAAATGCGTTATTTTCCGAAAACATAATCTGATCAAAAATTCCTGTTGTACTATTCCGGTTCACACCAATGTACATTACTTAGAATTTTTTCAGATTTTTAGTTTAAGCCATCTGGACTACAGGGTGTGGGACAAAATTTTTTTTGCACAATTTTGGCAAAAATCGCATCAAAATAATTTATTTTGCAAAAATAAAATTTTGATCGTTAATCCACGTACTAAGGGCTTTCCTTTGATACCCTACTCAGAATTTAAAAAAAATATTTTTTTTTTTCGATGAGCACATATTTGTTTATATTTTTAGAGGGATATGTTTTTTAGATGTTTTAGTATTTTTCCTATGTGCGGGTCAACGAGTTGTATAAGCATGCCAAATTTCAACTCTCTAGGTTTAGCCGTTTGGCTACAATTTTGACCGAACAGACAGACAGACAGACAGACAGACAGACAGACAGACAGACAGACGACAAAATGACGGTATAAGGGTTTTTTGGTCATACCTACAAAACCCTAAAAATTGATGTGGAGGGAATTTTAACACATTTCTGAATCCAGCAGGTATTTAGTAAGTGATGACGACCAAAACTAGCCTGCATTCTGAATATTTGGGACTTTTTTTTGCTCCAATTACGTTAAAATATACAATATTTTGAAAATCATTTATCGTCTGATTATTTAAATACCTTTTAAATATAATAGTTTTTTATTACATTGAGTTAGACGTACCTATACGAGCTCTCTCAGTAATTCAGAATACATTAGTTAAAGTGCATATATAATTATCAGTGTAGAATCAATTTCAAGGTGTATATAAACTCTACATCTTGGTGAAATTTAAAATTAAATTTAAACAACCGTTTATAAACTATTAAATGATAAATATATTGTGAGTAAGTTAAATTGCAATTTTTATTAAAAACCATCTTGAACAAGTGTGTTCAGAGTGCGATAAGAACTCCGGCTGCTTGTCAAGACCTAATATTGGGCATTTGTTTGTCGCTTAAATCAGTGAATACCAAAATTTTTAAAATAAAATTTTAACATTAATTAAAATCAATCACTGTTAAGCAACTTAACTAATAATAATGTCAGTGTGTAGTATTTGTACTAACAAAGTGACTAATAGATCACCAGGGTTACTCTGTAGTGGCCCTTGCGGGCAATATTGTCACGCGAAGTGTGTAGGAATTCAAGTGAAAGATCTTCAGGCATTCAGAATTGATGGAGTTTTATGGAAATGTCCACTATGCAGAGGCAACCGTAACGCGAGCCCGAAGAAATCAGTGATAATAGCCGACATAGACAGCAGCAGCAGCAGCGAGCATCAGTGCACTTTGCAGTCACTTAGCCAACAGGTTCGCGACCTGAACACCCAATTGCAAGACATGTGTCTGAAAAACAACGATCTGCTTGCTTCTGTTAATTTTTGCGGTGCTAAGGTATCAGATTTCGAAGCGGCGATGAAAGAAATGACCGGGAAATTTAAAATCATAGACATATTAAAACAAGAAAACGTGGCACTCAGAGCGGAAGTAAAACTGAACAATGATAGAATTTCTGACCTAGAACAGCGTACAAGGATGGATAATTTGGAGATACAGGGGATACCAGAAAAAAATAACGAAAATCTTTATGAAATTATCGAAAATCTAGGAACAGGTATAAATTATCCGATATCCAAGGATGAAATAAGTATCGCGCATAGAGTTCAGCATTTTAATCAGAACAATAAATTACCTAAAAACATAGTTATCAAACTGCATAGCAGGCGCACAAAGTATGAAATCCTAGCAGCCGCGAAAAGAACTAAAAACAGCTCTTCTAACGCCGGAAAACCAGGCCTTAATATACCAGGAGTAGGTGAGTCAATTTTTATAAACGAACATCTGACAAGTCACAACAAGCAACTTTTCAAAAAAGCTAGAGAAACGGCTAAAGATAGGGACTACAAATTTGTTTGGATAAGAAATTGTCTGATACATATCCGCAAAAATGAGACTTCACCTACTAAAATCATAAAATGTGAATCAGATCTAGCTAAAATGTAAAATTGTTCGATTTATTTTTCTTTCCTTTTCGTATTTAAATTAATAAAATTTTTTCTTTAAAATGGGTATCTCTGTATATTACCAGAATGTACGAGGGTTGCGTACTAAAACTCACACGTTCTACAAAAATATTCTAAATAGTGACTACGATATTTTATGCATAACCGAAACATTTCTAGTATCTGGAATAAACAACAGCGAACTATTCACCTCTGAGTATAACGTTTTCAGAAGAGATCGAGAAAGTAGTGCCTCTCATAAGCACGGCGGGGGTGGTGTTCTTGTGGCAATAAGAAAAACAATACCAGTGAAGTGTCGTGATACGTGGAATAGTGCGGCAGAAGATATTTGGATTTCTGTTGGTACTGGATCAAATAAATTTCATCTTTGTGTAGTTTATCTTCCTCCTGGAGACGAGAATGCATTCTCATCTTTCATGGGAAAATTAGACGTAATTATGAGCGACATTGGTAACGACACTGTTTTCATATGTGGAGACTTTAATTTACCTAACATTTTTTGGACGCGAGGTAATACAGAATGCTTAATACCTATTAACTACTCAGATAACCGGTCTACACTGTTTGTGGACACAATGTCGTTATGCGAGCTCACACAATTTAACTCTGTAAATAACTTTGTAAATAATAATATTCTAGATTTAGTCCTTTCAAATACTTTACAGGCCATAGGATATGTAGAAAAGAGTAACTTTGCCATTGTACCGGAAGATTCTTATCATCCCTCTTTAGAATTTAACATTTTATTTCAAAATAATTCAAACTTAAAAAATAACATTTCTAACAGATGTTTCAATTTTTCAAAGGCAAATTTTGAGAGAATCGATAACGACCTTCTTGCTACAGACTGGCAGAACTTACTTGGAAATTGTTCAATTGATTTAGCAGTTAGTGTGTTCTATAAAAAGTTAAACAAAATTTTGGAATGTCATGTGCCTCGAAAGCGGAATTTTAATAAACGGTATCCACCGTGGTACAGCGCATCAACTATTAAAGTTATAAAAGAAAAACGTAAATACCATACGCGCTGGAAACGTTTCAATAATGGACTCGATTATTTGACGTTCAGTACTCTTAGAGGAAGATGTAAATTTTTAATTCAAAACGACTATAATAATTATTTGTTAAACGTCGAGAATAATGTTATAAATAATCCAAAATTCTTCTGGAAGTATTATAAAGATAAGAAAAATTCACATTCGAACATACCAAATATAATGTACTACAATAATCTGAGCGCAAACGATGGTCAGTCCATTGTTGAAATATTCTCTGATTATTTCAAGTCTGTTTTCGAGCCTGCCCCAACGTCCACGGAGTATCAAAATCAACATCAGTTAAATCTCTTTTACGAAGAGTCTGTATACGCTGAAAATCTTATTGATAACTGTAGTCTTTACACAAGACTTAAAGAGCTAGATCCTACCAAAGGAGCCGGAGACGATGGTATCCCTACATGTTTATTAAAAAATTGTTCTTCCGGCTTCACTGTCCCGTTAGCTATACTGTTTAAAAAATCCCTATCTAGTGGAATATTTCCAGCAGTATGGAAAAAGGCATTAATTGTTCCAATTTACAAAAGTGATGATAAAGCTCTTGTTAATAATTATAGGCCTATTTCGAAGCTATCAGCAATTGCTAAAGTCTTTGAGTCTATTATCTATAATGAAATTTTCTCGGATGTATGCAATATGATCATACCACAACAACACGGTTTTTTTAAAAATAGATCATGTGAATCTAATCTTCTATATTATTTACAACAATTATCTAGTGCGTTAGACTCGCGAATACAGGTAGATGCAGTGTATACGGATTTTAGCAAGGCCTTTGATAAAATAGACCATTTTATACTATATGAAAAACTTGTCGAAGCCGGTGTACATGGTATCTTACTGCGCTGGGTATGTTCATATATAAATAACCGTTCGCAAGCGGTTACAGTCAATGGATACAAATCAAAATTTTATACCACAACTTCGGGTGTGCCACAGGGCTCTCATCTAGGCCCTTTATTATTCATAATATATATCAATGATATAATAAAGTGCTTCAAGCATGCACAATTTTTACTTTACGCAGATGATCTTAAAATATTTTCCAAAATAACTTCTATTTCTGACTGTCACCTACTACAAGCCGATCTGACAAGATTATACAATTATTGCCACTTAAATAAATTATATCTAAATTTTTCAAAATGTTTTCACATTTCTTTCACCAGAAATTTTAATAAAATTTTATTTGCTTATAATATAGATACAAATATAATTAAAAATGTTAATCAGGTTAAAGATTTAGGAATAACTATTGATTCAAAATTAATATTTAATATTCATATAGATAACATTACTCGGAAGGCTTACAAAATGTTAGGATTTATAATAAGAACGTCAAAACACTTTAAAAATACCAAATCCATTTTAACATTATATAATGCCTATGTTCACTCACAACTAAATTATTGCAGTACAGTCTGGAATCCGCAATATGAGAAATACATTTTTAGGATAGAGAGCATACAAAAAAAATTTGTCCATTATCTAGCTAGGAAAGTACCTATATCAGCTGCCGATTACATTCATCGCTGTTATTATTTTAACATGCTCACCCTCAAAGACAGACGCTCTATATCTGACGTAGTTGCTTTAATAAAAATTTTAAATGGTTTAATTGATTGTCCGCCGTTACTGTCACTTGTTAATCTTAACGTACCTTCTCGTGATTTTCGAAACAAAAATTTAATTTACCAACCGTTTGCCCGAACTAATTCTAACTTAAATGCTCCACTTATAAGATTTCCGGCAATACTAAATCAGATTTCAGCTCATGTTGATTTTGATATTTTCTATAATAACCTAGAATATATAAAAAAACATATTAAAGCTCACTATAAAAGCTTATACATTCTATAGATGACTTTGTTCCACACTGTCAAAATTAGTCTGTCTTTTTTTTATTTTTTTTTATCTTCTTGTTATATATATATATATATATATATATGTATAGTCGTTATAATTTAATGTAACAATTTGTAAATTATGTCGTTGTAGTGTTGGGTTTGTCCCGTTTACAACGCCGCCATCTTAAATAAATAAATAAATAAATAAATACCTCCGTCGCTGAAACAGCGCAGTTCGTCATTTTGCGTGACTTTAATGACAAACTTATACCCTTTTCACACTAGAACTTTAAGATCGGATGTTAAAGTGAATGTGTCTTTAAACGCTAATGTGAAACCGTATAGCCTCGTCTAAATACAAGCGATGTTTAAGACAGAGATCTGCGTCTTAAACTTCGCCGGCATTGCCAACTTAATTTCTATTATAAAAAAATACTCCTTGAATTTGTGCTGTCAACATTTTATATTATCATAAACAATAATACTGTATTATATCGACGTTATAAGAAGTTTATACTTATTGTTATAATAAAATTATTTATTTTAATAATGTGTTTAATAAAATACAGAGCTACAATAATTGAGATAAAATGTATCGACTTACATGTTAATACAGGTGTAATATATTCTTTATTGTAGTGTCTTTATTGTAGAATGAAATGAAATATCCAATTTGTTTATAATAATTAAAATGTGCATCTGCGCAGACAGTTCAAAACTGGTAATTTCATGACGGTAACTTAAGGACAAAATTACTGTAGCTGATGACAGCACCAGAGATTTAAACATCAAGTGTGAAAGCAAACCGATGTTAAACATCGGTGAACTTTAAGTTCACTCGTCTTAAAGTTCTAGTGTGAAAAGGGTATAAGTAAGTAAACAATTAAACTCTGAAAAGGATACAATAACTGGCAGTCCTGGTATTCCTAACCAAGATCCTAATGAAAAGGTAAAGCTGTCAGCAATATTCGCAGTCTGAAAAAAATTAAACTTACTTTATGAAGCATTTCTATACATTTATACACTCCAAAAAAATCAGTGTTATGGGACTTAATGGTACACTAAAAAATTGATGTGAAGTGTGAATTTTCACACATTGCAGGGTTTCGCAGGTATATAATAAGTGAAGGCGGCATGCTGAGTGTGTAGGACAAATTTTGCTTTGTAGTAACCACGGCAAAATGAACGATATTTTTAAAATAATTTATCGTCTGTTAATCTCAGAGCTTTAAAAACAAATTTTATGTTAAAATATTTTTTTGTTAATTTTAATTCGAATACCTAATATCATTATTTAGGTTTCTAAATAAGTGCAGTATTTTTTTTATATAACAAGGTTCATTACGATTTTGAAAATTGGGCATATGGCTTTCATTGGTTGTCTTAAATCATACGCTCCGCCCCTCTGGCTTCGTATAAATGACACAGAATGAAAATATAATTCCAATTGGTTATTAAATTTACGCTCTTGAAAATTAAATTCAAAATGTGCTAAAATATAACTAGAATTTTAACAAATTAATTTAAACATAATAAATATGAAAAAAAAAAAAAACAAAAAATAAAATTGACTCCACAAGCCAGGAACGAACCTGTGTAGTGAATAACGATCCTGTGTGGTTGTCGAGCAACTGAGCCACTAGACCACCAAACGCTTATCAACTTAGTGTGTTATAAGAGTATAACATGTATGCATCGTCAACCAAAAAACACAAAAAATGCGTTATTTTCCGAAAACATAATCTGATCAAAAATTCCTGTTGTACTATTCCGGTTCACACCATTATACATTACTTAGAATTTTTTCACATTTTTAGTTTAAACCATCTGGGCTACAGGATGTGGGACAAAAATTTTTTTGCACAATTTTGGCAAAAATCGCCTCAAAATAATTTATTTTGCAAAAATTAAATTTTGATCGTTAATCCACGTACTAAGGGCTTTCATTTGATACCCTACTCAGAATTTTAAAAAAATATTTTTTTTTTTTCGATGAGCACATATTTGTTTATATTTTTAGGGGGATATGTTTTTTAGATGTTTTAGTATTTTTCCTATGTGCGGGTCAAAGAGTTGTATAAGCATGCCAAATTTCAGCTCTCTAGGTTTAGCCGTTTGGCTACAATTTTTACCGAACAGACAGACAGACAGACAGACAGACAGACAGACGACAAAATGACGGTATAAGGGTTTTTTGGTCATACCTACAAAACCCTAAAAATGAACTTTTTTTTTTATTGTACCATCAAGTCCCTCGCTTTTCGTGTTAATTATTTACACTTGTTTTTTGGTTAAATTTAGTGTAAAGTTTAAACTTACATGCTGGTTAAATTATAGTATTAGAAAATAAATAGTGTTAAAGTAGTGTTAATTTTAACACTGAAAAATTAATATTTCATAGCACTATCTGAATAAATGAAGGTTTACACAGTGATCCGGTTAAAAATAGTGATCTTTTTACTGTTTTTAAATAAAAATTTTAACACTAAAATTTTAGCCAAACTGAGAACTTTTACACATAAATTTTTTGCTGTGTAACATGATTAAAATAATATATAAACAAAATAACTTACATGTCCATTATGTTGATGTAACGGTAAGATAAGAGATGCTAAACCATGTCCTCGTAAATGTAACCAAGCATCATGGGCCTTACATAATTCCTGCAGTCTCGCTATATTGTCTGTGTGTCCAGCAATCGGAGTACCAACATCGGCAACAACTAGTAATGGCGTCCGGCCAGATGCGACGTCTTCAGCAAGCATCCTCTGCAGTATTGATACATCCATTGTATGCTGTGAACCTACAAATCAAACAACATTGGCCCATGTTCATAATCTTTTACTAAATCTTAATAGCACTACTAAGACAAATATACTAAACAAGGGAAGTGTGTTGGGACCACTACTATTTATTGTATACATTAATGACATCACAAAAATATTAAAAAAGTGTAAAATAAATATGTTCGCGGATGATACTTTAATATATATTGAAGGAGATAATTATAAAGAGGTAGTTAGTGGATTAAAAGATGAACTAAAAATAATCAATGAGTATTTTGAAATGAACAGACTGAAACTTAACTTAGATAAATGTGAATATATATTATGTAAAAATAGTGAGTACGATTTAGATATAAAAGACAATAGGGTAGAAAGAGTAGAAGTTAATAATTGTGTGTTAGAATTGGTTGATAAATATAAATACTTAGGAGTTGTACTAGATAGGAAGTTGAAATTTAAAGAACACGTGCAATACGTAATTAAGAAAGTGGCAAAAAAAATATTTTTCAGCAGTTTCTTATAGGGATTTGCAGCTAAGCACCATACCATCTGGTGAGCGTTTCATGAACTTGTGTACATCAGATAACATTTCGTTTTGTGTATTGGTTTTGTATGAAGTTTGTTTTTAAAGTTTTATTATAATCATTGAAAAATGTATAATACATATTGTTGTGTGCCTATGTGCAATTCATTGAAAAGAAGAAACCCGGAAATATCGTTTTATTTGTTTCCACTAATATCAGACACCGTACGGTTCGAAACAAAATTGGGAAAGCAAGAGGTTAGGAATCGACGCGATGTTTAGATAAACAATTTAAAAATTGGAAAAAAAGTTAGCCCTTATATCAAAGTTTGCTCATTACATTTTAATGATAGTGACTACAAAAAATATTTTCAATTTTGTATTTATTATCGCATATCTTGAAAATTCCTGTTATTATGTGTGGGTTTGTAATGCACAAGTTTGTAGGCATAATGCATAAATCTTTATGAACTCTCTGTTTTTTTCAGTGACTCCACACAATATTATATGCCCAGCATTGTAGATTTCTACCCCTTGGTAAACAACACGGGAATTATTATTTCCCCCAATATAGTTAAAATAATCGACAATGGAAAACCGCCATAACTTAAAACCAGATCACAAAATGTAGTATTTTAGATGTTTACAAGTAATGTCACTTCACAAAATCAGAAAATCCCAAACAATTATTTATTTTTTGTCGTTTTTTGATACACTTTTCGCTATTATTTACTAGTAAATGTCAAGTGGTATCTGATTTAGAATGGTTTCAAAAAAATCCGCGTGGCGCTACGATCTTAAAATTTTTCCCCTATAGGTATAGTTTAAGTAGACACACTAGATTATTAATATATAATACAATTATACTGCCACACTTTACATACTGTGCAACTGTCACTTTTATGTGCAATAAAACAGATATAGATAAGTTACAGAAATGTCAAAATAAGGCCCTAAGAGTAATATTAAAATGTGATGCAAGTATTATGTCTATGTTAAAGGCGATGAACTGCTAGATATCAGTAGTTATGTTGAATTTAAAGTATTAACATTTATTTATAAAATATTAAAAAATATGGTACCTGATTATCTAAGAATTAGAATTAAACAAAATAAAGATGTACATGTGTACAACACAAGAAATAAGGAAGATTTTTCCATAACTTGTGTTAGAAAGGAAGCAACTAAGAGCAGTGTTTTTTCTAAAGGTTTGACTTTAAATAACCAACTTCCTAAGGAAATTAAAGATATTGAAAGATACAAATTATTTGAGTGTAAAGTACGTGAACATCTTTTGAAAAAGTTGTTTTGTTGTTTTTTAATACTTATTATATGTAGTTTATTTTAGTTTAAATGCTATTTTAATATCTATTTTTGTATTTTTGATTGGCCACTGTGCTATTAAATAAGATATATTAATAATAAAGCGCTATTAAAAATTGATGTTCATAATACAGAATTATTGTTAGTAGTGATTAATACTGTCTAGGTACTATAAGTGCACACTGGTATATAAATAAAATCAATAACTTACCAAAAAGTGTATTGACAGGAACTGGACGCACACATGATAGAGGTAATCCCAACTGACGACAAAGATGTTGCACCACTCCTAACGGACTTGCTACGCTACTGTAAATAGCTGGAGGAATGGTAGTGAGAGCCAGAGCACCATCCTCTAAATATCGAGGATATTTATAATGTAAAACCATCCGAGTAACCCTAACCAATCCTTCAAGCTGATCATCATGATAACATACCCCACAATCTAAAAAGCTACAAGGTCACTATTAATAATGATAATTACTAATAATTAAATATACTAACCTGAACATTTGGCTGACCCATCGTGATGTATCCGTTGTTAATCTCGTACTTAATTTCTTCAATTTAGTTTTATCTAAACCACCACATAATGTTGCAATGCTATGTGAAACAACAACTAGTTTGCCTATGTCATCTAAAGCTAGAGAGGAATTGCCATCATCATCACTATTTATCAAACCTTCGACAGTACTTAATATTTCCGTTGTTTTTCTTTGCTCCAATCCGAGAAATACTGTCGGTGGTGAAAATGCTGCATCATTTAAATTTGCTCCTTCAGCTACCTGTTCTAATCGACTTACAATCTCAGAAGCTTCAATTGCAATTTCAGCCATAGAAAACTACAATTTAAAAATTCAAATGTCATTTAATTATTAACATACAATAGGGTTGATACTTACATGATTTTTCTCAATATCGTTTGTAATTATTTGCTCGTCACTCTGAACAACTCTCCCCTCGATTTCATTATTTTTATCATCCACATTTGTAGCCATCGTGGCAGAAATGTTGATGATAAAACTATAAAATGTTATTAATCAAACATGGAGACATACGTTCATACCGGCACTGTTATCAGCCGTATATAAATTTTCCTCGAACGCAGGTCTTTTCTTAAAATCTCTTTGACAGCTAGACACTAGACAGCTGATAACAGTTGTTGCCAATCTAATGTCAGTTTGAATGCGTGGATTAAACTTATTTTTGACACAACAAGCACATAATTCATATCCCATTATTATTATTTATTCATAATTACATATTAAATAAAATTCTAAAAATAATTGTAGTTGTTTATTGTTGTTTAAGAAATCATAAATTTTTGAAACGTTGTCTGATTGGATGCAGTTCTCAAAATGTTCGATAATTGCGCGTGTTGCGATGACATGTCGTAGCCGCACCCCGAACCAAGTCAGTACAGGGTTGGTTGGCTGATGGTATGGTAAAATAATTGAAAACCATCTTCCAACCAAAGCGTTGGTAACCAATACACGTGTTTAAAAAATTGAAATGAGCTTCAATGGCTGCGAACATTTAACGAGTTTTAAAACTAAAGAGGGTGTACAACCCTATCAAGTAATCCATGCGTATTTTGTGGTCTGTTCTGCTCCTGGATCAAGAAAATACAAGGTTAATTATTTTTTAATGTATCTAGCATTGTATAATTATTAAGAGATAAATAAACAAGACAGATATTATAGAATTTCTTTGTTTGATTGACATCTACTTGAGGTCACTGGTTTTTGATCATGCTTGATTATCTGCTTAACTGGTTTGAAGCCAGGATAAATTTACAATTTTTTTTCAAATAATTGATTTAAAAGACGTAATAAAATAAAATGATGAATTAAATTTGTTTCAGACTTATCATTTCTTCTGTCATGTTTGTGGAAAAGGTTTAAAACGTCTCCATGCCTGTTTACATTGTGTTTTTTTTGGTTGCTTGGATCATATTGAAGAACATGCCACTACCGAGAAGCACTGTTTAGCTGTAGATCTTAAAGCAGGCAATGTATTATGTGCAGATTGTGGTGATTATGTATATGATTCAGAATTAGAAGAGGTTGCAAAGGCAAATGAGTTAGAAGCATCACAAACAAAAAATAGAAGTCTGAGTTGGGCGTCATGGGATTCATCAGCTTTAGAAAGAGAAATTTTAAAATACCACTGGAAGAAAGTGTGCATTACTCCAGAATCAACGATAGGACTGAGAGGGTTATTAAACTTAGGTTCAACATGTTTTATGAACTGTATTGTACAAGCATTGATGCATACTCCATTATTGCGAGATTATTTCCTGGCTGAACGGCACCAATGTAAAGGTACAACTGGATCATGCCTTGTATGTGAACTTTCCAGACTCTTTCAAGAGTTTTATAAAGGTGCTCGTGGCCCATTAGCATTGCACCATTTATTGCATTTAATATGGACTAATGCGAAGAGTTTGGCTGGTTATGAACAGAAAGACGCTCATGAATTTTTCCTAGCAACATTAGACGTATTGCATAGACACTGCCTGGGAGCGATGCCTCAGATTGAGGCTACCCCTGGTAAACCGTACCACTGCACTTGTATTATAGATCAGATTTTCACCGGCGGTTTACAGTCTGATGTGGTTTGTCAGAAATGTAAAGGTGTATCAACTACCATAGATCCAATATCAGTAATATCTTTGGACTTGGCATGTTCTCAACTGGGTAGTGCTCCTCCATCCTCTCTGGGTGATTGTCTCGAGAGGTACACAAGAGCGGAACATTTGGGTTCCAGTGCAAAAATCTTATGTTCAAACTGTGAATCATATCAAGAGTCTACTAAACAGCTCACTGTTAAAACTCTGCCGGTAGTTGTGAGCTTTCATCTGAAACGCTTTGAACGTTCAAAAAATGTAAGGATACTTACATATAAGTATAAAATAAGTGTAGCATATCTATTTAATTTTCCACATGCTGCCGAACTTGTGTTTTAATTTTTATTATTTTAAATGAGTAAATTAATGTAAGTTTTTATTCTTTAACTGTAGAACACAACTCCGAACAGATGAATTAGGATTTGTTACTTGTTAACAAAAATGAGTTTTTTAGATCGATAAAAAGATTTCTACATTTATTTCGTTCCCTGAGATGTTGGACATGTCACCATTTATGAGTCAAAGTAGTTCGATAAATAGTAATCTAGCAACTGATAATCGTTATTCACTCTTTGCTGTTATCAATCATCGTGGACAGAAGATAAATGCTGGACATTATATTGCATATGTACGTCAACAAAGGGATTATTGGTATAAATGTGATGATGACGTTATAACCAGAGCTAATCTCCAAGAAGTTCTAGAATCCGAAGGGTAAGTACGTGCTATTTGCATAATAACTGGTGCCCCCTTTAGATCATCTTGCAGATCCCTTTTTCCTGTTTTGCCCATATTAACTCTTCCATCTGTTTATAAATTCGCGACTGAAACTAACGTTGGCGGCGCTGCGTACAACAGCTGATGGCACACGAGAAGCGTATATATCAGAAGTTTTTTCTTAATATTTATCTGTTCAAACAATATTTCGGCAAAAAAGCACTGTATTTAAGTCACTATATTTTAAAATACTTCTTAATTCGCATAAACTGCAGCACAACACGCTACAAATATTATCCAAATATACGCTTCTGTTTAATTTAGCTAGTCACCACCAGACGTCTCACTGTTATTTGCAGTCGCGAATTGGAAGCCGTAATGTTTGTTAAAAATAATCTGCACCTTTTCGCTACCAATTCTGACTTTCATTCTTATAATACCCGCAGTAAACACTCAATTGTATGGTATGTCCCTCTCATAGCTCTGCACTGTACAGTAAAAGTCCTCACTACATGGCTTTAACATTATTTAACTGTGTACCTGCATTAAAGTCTATAACGTCCATAAGAGCATTTAAATTTAAATTTAGACATTTTTTTACAATCCAACTGTTTTTATAGCATACAGAAATATTTACACCATAAAGGCTAATATTAAATTATGTAATCTTCTAACTGTACTATTTGTTAAATTTATTTGCATTGTTTAACTCATTTGGTTTCAATTTATATTATGTGTCATCTTGACTAAACCACAACATTTTTGTAATGTGTTATTGGTTGAATAAATTTATTATTATTATTAAGTTCACAAAAAAAAATCAGCTGTGGCCACCACAGGACCGACCGCCATCACAAAGTATTTGTTTAATTTATGCTGCTTTATCAATAAATGTCTCGAATTAAAGTTGTTAGTTATGGCTTTTATAGCAACTTTTGTTAAATACATTTTTTCGAAATATTTTTTTTTTATGAAATATTCGCAAAAATCTTAAAATCGGCACGAGTAAACTCCTATTTTTAGTCAACCGATTTTTACCAAAAGTTGTTCAGCTCGTGCCATTGATGTCAAAAGCTTAAATATGAAGTTTCATAAAAATCCTTTAAGCCGAATTTGTTCTGCACGTGTACGCAGACAGACGGACGGACGGACAGACAGACAGACAGACAGACAGACAGACAGACAGACAGACGGACGGACAGCCAGACAGACAGACCGACAGACATCATGCTAAAAATAGTCCAAACGTTATGTAGGGACCTCAATTCGTGGAGATCCATCGAAATCTCGAAATTTCAAAATCGGTATGATCACAATACCTCCCTTATACAGGGTGTTAGGTAAATGTCCGGCACAATTTAAAAGACAGCATGGTGACGTAGAATGCAATTGATTTTTCCTTTGCCAATTTTCTCTAAAATGTGAATTTCGTCCAAAAATAAACAAACAAAAAGATGCTGCAAATTTTGAAAACCATTGACGTTTTTTATTTTTCATATTAATTCAGAAGTTGTTTATTTTTTTAGCAAAATTGGAACAAAATTTTAGATTATTATTCGCAAAAATCTTAAAACCGACATGAGTAAACTCCCATTTCTAGTTAACTGATTTTTGCCAAAAGTTGATCAACTCGTGCCATTGATGTCAAAAGCTTTAATATGAAGTTTCATAAAAATCCTTTTAGCCGAATTTGCTCTGCACGTGTACACGGACAGACAGACAGACAGACCGACGGACATCATGCTAAAAATAGTCAAAACGTTATATGTACGGACCTCAATTAGTGTGTTTATTAATTAATATTAAATTAATTGTTAATTTAATATTTATAAAATTTATTTTATTAAAATTTGCAGTTTACTGTTTTAAATAAACATATTTTTACTTGCAATTCTTATCGGCAAAACATTGATGTTAGCAATGAGGTTTTATGGCGTATGGTATATATCAGTGTTTCTCAACCAGAAACGCACCGCGGACCAGTATAATATATAATTTTCTAACGCGGAGCACTAATAATAATTGTTGGTTCATTTTTTGCAAGAAAACAAATATATTTAATATGCTACTAAATTATTATTATTATTTATTTATTTAAATTGTACAATATTATACAAGACATTCTTTTTATATATATACATAAAATAAATAAATAGGATGTGTGAATAAATATTTCAAGAACATTCATTCACAACCACTAAAGACTGTGAAAACCAGTCTGTGCGTGGTAAATTTATTAATATATTTATTAATTTGCAGAAAATCACAGAAACTTTACAGAAAATAAACAAAATATAAATTATTTACATAAATGTGCACAAAAAAGAAAAAAAACTACAAAAAGCACATAAAAACTTTCGCGGACCACTAAAATTTTTCTGCGGATCACCTGTTGAGAAACACTGGTTTATATGACGTTATTGGATGTCAGCAACACGCACAACTCCTCGGGGTACCTCCCCGTTCCCCGCCTAAGAGGGTGTTGGCTTCACAACACATTGCCCTCGTTCAGTCTCTATTAGACCGGGAGCTCATGACAGTTTTTGGTCTCCGATTTCATACAGCATGCCTTTTGGAAGAGAGAATATTTACCCTGTGACAACAAAAAAGGGATGGTACTAAACCCCTGCACGCTTTCCGGTCATAGGGAAAATTGCATTTCCACTTAAACACAAAATTTTTGTGCTTTTCTCTGATTTAATATTGCTTGCCCAGAAAGAAAGTTATAACAAATTTAAAGTCTTTTAAATATATGCATGCGATTCGAAGGGTCCCAAAGGGCTCAAACGGTCATGTGATCTTGTAATAAAAAAATATGATTTTCCACGTTTTCATACAGCATGCCTATAATTAAAAGACTTTAAATTTGTTATAACTTTCTTTTGACAAAAGGGCAAGCAATATTAAATCAGAGAAAAACACAAAAATTTTGTGCAAGTGGAAATGCAATTTTCCCTATGACCGGAAAGCGTGCAGGGGTTTAAGTACCATCCCTTTTTTGTTGTCACAGGGTAAATATTCTCTCCTCCAAAAGGCATGCTGTATAAAGCGTGTTCTACATTATACTTTATTCATCAATTTTCTAAACTTTTTTCTTTGAACTAGAAGTTGTCAAAGTTTTAATACAATTTATTTTTCAATTTTTTGGTAGAGAATGAAATTCTTACACGTGTTTCAGTTCATTTAAAGTACCAACATAAAAATATAATTCATATCTTGTCAAATGTTTATAACCTAGCTATTAGATTTGTAAAATTACTGATTTACGTACAAAACATAATTTATATATTCGCTTATTCAAACCAATGATCAACAAAACACTATTAAACACGTGGTAATACAAAATATTTACAAGTGTAATTTTAATGTTGGTACTATTGTTAAAACTGTCTAATGCGCATGCACCGAGTTCCAAGTTGGATGTGTTTTCAAGAATAGTTGGATCAAATCTAGTTTTGAATAAAGTTGACCTTGACTAGATACCGTGTTCTACACTGTACAATTTCACTGATTTATTTCTAGTACAAGTTCTAGTCAAAGAAATAAGTATGAAAATTTGATGAGAATTGTATAATGTAGAACACGCTTAAAATCGGAGACCAAAAATGTCATGAGCTCCTGGTCTATATATTATACTACCTCATTGCCTAAAAATTAAAATTCCAGGTAGTTCCGCTTAAACTTTCGGAATAACCTCTACTAATATACAATTTTGTTTCAGATATTTGCTATTCTACCATAAGCACATTTTGGAATACGAGTAATTATGTTTTTATTTTTGGTTTTATTTTGAATTTATTGGTAAAGTTGGAAGAATTTAAATTAATAATTATTTTAATTTATATTTTTAGCGAATTTTTATCGACATTGAAAACAGCATGTCATCTAACATAACAAATTGACAAAAAAATATTTTAATGCTATTGCGTAAAATAATTTTGAAGAGAGTATTTTTTATTTATTTGACAACTCCAGGGTATTTTGTTTGGTGAAGATTGTATATTGTGATTTGGGAGTAATTTTTATGAAATCATGAGAGGTAACCACGTCATGGATATGTGAAATAAAGACTCTACACCTGTGGTACCTAAATTAATTAAGGTATAATAATTTATTTTGTATTGCTCATTTATGATTATGTTTTTTATAATTTCTGAATGTATGTATGAATGGTGTTACAAATAAAAAGAGATTTTTTTTATTAATTGTTTTTTATTATTGCTACACACAATCTGTATAAAGGATTCCACACACCAAAGCGGCCACGGTGGCGATAATGCAGCGGCCTAACGCAACCAAAACAATACAATGAGACCACGCACATACAAGCGTTCCGCTATCTGAGAACGCCACCGAATGCAGCGTTCAGTCTAGCGATCACCAAACACTGGCGGCCAAACTCGACAAGTTGCGTTAGGCCGCGCGATATTCATTGTTTATATACCACAGAGTGAATATATTTAAGAAAATAATGTCGAAAATAGATAATTTAACAGAAAAAATCATAGATCAGTAAAGGATCATTTAATTTTGTATGACTTGAAAACAAATAAAGTGTGGGACGAAATAGGAAAAGTTTTGAAAATTGATAGTAAAGTCTGTTCCAAACGATTAGGCGGAACTAGATTTTGCAATCTAGTTACTTTCATCGTTTAACTAATGCTTTTCAGCCGTTTTGTTTAAGCTTTGTAAATCATACTTGCAACAAACATTTTTTGGTTAAGGTTAATATCATTTTAAAATGTCATTTTCTTTATATTTTGATCTTTTGTGTCATTCTTAATACAAATATCCTATTTATTTATTTTTTGTCATTAAAATATGTAAGAAAATTAATTTAAGTTTGACATATGTCATTCGTTTCCATGGTTTCATTGTTGGAATTTTAAATTTTAACATTCCAAAGGGGAAAAATGAAATAACCCAAGCAAGGTCCAATATTATCATACAACTATATACCGTGATTCACTAACTGATCGCTACCGCTACCGCCACTCCCACCGCGTTAGTGTGAGGAGACCTGATCGCTACCGTGGCCGCCACCGCGGCCGCTTTGGTGTGTGGAATCCTTAATAAGATATCATCATCATCATCATCAAGCCTTGTCCATCATCGGGTGATTTTGGATTGCCTCTAAAAGGAACATAGGCTGTCAATAAAATTTCTCCATCTAACTCGTCTATCTGCCATAGGCTTCAAGTCGGTGATGTTGTTATACAGTCTTTTGTCTTGGTTTTGAGAGCTCCATGCATTTATTCTAGCAGGGTTGAGCGACGCCAGGTGTTCTTGGGTCGCCCTCTACGCCTACTGCCCTGAGGGTTGTATGCTAGTGCATAGCGACGCACTTCGCTAGGAGCTCTTCGAAGAGTGTGCCCTAACCAACCATACTTTCTTCTTTTTTTAATAAGACATATCGTCGGCTGAAAATAATTTGTATGTCGAAGTGTATTACATTTGAGAAAACAAGCTTCAAAAATTTTGACATGGAAAAAAACAATTAAGGTTATAATACAAGGAAGAAATTTTTTTAATAACTATATATTGATATGTTATTGCCATTAACGCATTATTTTGAAAAAAAAAAAAAATTGAATAATACCATTTTAACAATTTGAAAAATGAACATACAACTTTGTGATTAAGAAAAACACGAAACTTAGTACCTTAACGTTACATACAGCTTTGTGGTTCAAAGTAATATCGGGGGGAAATTCAGTTTATAGGTAAAGCTTCAGTTTTTAGGTTTCTGAAAATTGTTAAAAAGGTAAAAGAAATGTTAGTCACGTATTTAATTTTTATTTGATTAAATAACACAAACTAAACAATATGCTTGCAAAATAATAGGTGTATTCGATTTGCACATTTGCAGTTACTGTTTACTGCCGCGTTAAAAAAATCTGTTCGTTTTGTTTCGCAGTAACTGCAAATCTGTTCGATTTGTCGTAATTTACTGCCAGTTTATGACGTTACTGCGAAAATGTTACAACTGCTTCTCTTGCGGATTATTTGTTACGGCTGTGTTTGTTTACCTTTTTGAGTTGGTACCATAGTTAAAGAATAAATGGTTGGTACTTTGTTTTTGACTTTTTGACAGGAATATGGCTAGCATATTTGTTTTGATATTTATACTATATTCTTTGATGGCTAATGTCTTACAAATTCTTTTTTTTGAATATCCTGGGACAATAGTTTCTACAAAATTTTTCAGTTTTTCTATCCTGGGGCATTTTGTAAACCTCGCAAATACAGTTCATAACTTCATCATCCGAACTCGAAAAATCTAAATCTGAATCAGATGATTCTGAATTTGATAATATTTCAAGATCCATTAAATATATCTAATATTTTTCACCCTTTCGACACTAGATTTTTTTCACAGAAAGAGAGTATACTAAAAATAAAAGGTTACACTCCAAAAATTCAAATAATGAGCAAAAAACAGAGGTCCTCATTCAAAAATACTAGTGACGAGCAAAAAAAAAAGGTCTTCACTCCCAAAATAGAAGTGATGAGCAAAAAAAAGGTCCTCACTTCTAAACTAGAAGTAATAAAAACAAGTGACCATCAAAAAAGAGTATATTCAGGGTTTTTTTTTTTAAAGTAAGAGTATGGAAATTATTACTCAAAAAAGAGTATAATACTCTTAAAAAGAGTACGTCTGGTCACCCTAGATTCGACACACAAGATAATCTCCGAACCAAATCGTAAAAAGATTCTTAACCTGGAAAGTTATCTGATATCTGTCTGACATTAAACATTTACGTCAGACGTACTTCTTATTCTTTACGTATAAACAAATCGAACATAAAATTAAACTCGCTGTATGTTACCAGTTTTTAGTAGTAAACTGCTAACTGCAGCGTTTTACTGCTAGCGTTTAGCAGTAAAACGCGAAGGTGCAAATCGAACATACCTAATAACAAATTAAACATTAATCTTACAAAAAATTAAGATAATTTGAACTGAAACTGAAACATTCGAAATAAAAAAAATTAAAGGAAATAAATTGTATTTTTATTATTTTCTTGAGATTTACTTTCTTGGCAATATTGTTTCATAATAAGATTTATCCATAGTAGGCATCCAATCCAGCATAGATTTTAAAGCGATTACCTTGTTTTCTGGTAACGGATTTTTATTTGTACAAACCATAATGTCTCTAAATATATTTAACAAGTCTTCAAGACCTTGTTTTATTCTTTTTAATATTTTTAGTAACCCAGGTGTCCGAATAGATGTTTTATATTTAACATAAAAGATGTTGAATGTCAAACATACAACCATAAATTATGAATTAAAAAAAAAAACAATTAAATTACAAGGGTGTATGTTTTAACATACAACTATGTTTTGTAAGTTTTTTATTTTTTAAGACATACAACTATGGTTTTCTGCTTTTTCCTCCGACACCGGTAATGCTATCTTATGGAAATTATTGGAACAAGTAGGTTACGTGACATACAACTCTATAGTATTGAAAAGTGCATTTGACAAAAAATGTCACATACAACCTTATTATTTTCAGCCGACGATATGCTTATAATTAAGGTTCAAACATGATAAGAATATCAAGACCTAATACGCCCTATAATAAAAATTGTTTAGTTAGTGTTTTGTCTTTCAGTAGTACGGTTGTTTGATAAGTGCTATTTATGCAAAACGTTTTGAAGCGGTATTTTTACGTACCTACCCAAAAAGGCCAAAAATGTCCTTTTCAAGTGCAGAAAAATATATACACAAATCAGTAGAATTTGTGAAGTATAGGGGAAACTTCCTAAGCCCCCTGACATCTGGTGGCAATTTGCAGAAGATACGAAAATGACATTGTTTTGTTTAATGGAGAAATACGTGTTTTTTTGTTGTTTGTGTTTTATTTTTGTGAATCATGGAAAAAAAAACAATCAATTTTGTTGTGTGCCGCAATGTAAATCGTGAATAAGGAAGAATCCATCTTAAACATTCCATAATTTACCTAAATCGACCTCTTAAACATACCTACATCGAAAAAAATATCAATTGAAACGTTTGGAGGCAGAGAGAAAGTGGATCGTATGTTTTTATGGACCCAAAAACTAAAAATGGGCAAAAATCCCAGCCCATTCATGCACGTTTGCTCGTTGCATTTTATGGTAAGTGATTTTTTACGTCCAATAAAAGACTTACCCCACCCAAAATTTGCCTAAATCATCAGTTGATATAATAAAAGGCCCTTCTACTTTTTCAGGCAGAGATATTAATTTTTACTAATATATTTACCATATTTTTGTTGCTATTATATTGATAGACAGTCAAAAAGAACAAAAATACAATGAAAAACTCTTATTTCAAGTTGTTTTGTTAGAGATCAATTATAGATGAAGGTGCAAACCTAATTAAACGCATCTTTTTGCACCTGCTGTTTCCAATAATTAAATATTATTAATCAAATACTGTTAAAGTTAATAATGCTTTTTGAACTGAATTCCTTATATTGTATTGAGTATTAACGGTATAAAAATTATATATTGAATAGATTTAAAACAGCCGCCATGTTGTGTATAAAAATGCTCCGACAGGAAGCAGCAGTGTATGATGTTAGAAAATGGCGTATATTAATTAATTTAGGGAAATGAGTGGAATAGTGATGTGTTGACAATAAATGTATATTTTGAAAAATGTCCAATACACCGTTAAACCGGAGAAATGGGACACAAAAGATTAGATTAACAAGTAAGTTTTTTAATAAAGAACTATTCTATAAAATAACGTGTTTACATATTAATTATTATCATTTGTTGAACTGTCATTTTATCCATGCCAATATGGCTTCAGTGGGGGGTAACTCCCAAAATTAATTAGATTAATTAAAATTAATCTATACTATATGAATTCCTATCTTATTTTCAGTTTTATGCGCAAGAAATCTTGTGAGAAAGGATCTATTCCGTAAGTTTAAAGCTTTCGTTTAATGTTTGTAGTTTTGTATAATGTTTTGATTTTAGGGTTGCCTGATCCGTTTGCTAAAATATCTGTGGATGGTAGTGGACAGTGTCATTCTACTGAAACTGCCCGTGCCACTCTTGACCCAAAATGGAATTCTCACTACGATTTATATCTTGGCAAAACAGATAACATAACTATATCAGTATGGAATTACAGGAAAATACATAAAAAACAAGGTGGTGGATTCTTAGGATGTGTTAGAATTGTCAGTTCTCTTATACAAAGACTTAAAGATACAGGATGTAAGTTTCGCAATATTTCATTTATTAGTAGGTTGCTTTGAATTTTGCTGTTTTCTAGTGTTTTTTGAGTATTTATTTTAATAACAAAATGCGTGTTTACATTAATCAAAGTGTTTACCTACGGAAACTATGACTTTTCCCCACTTTTCTGGCAGAATTAGAATTCCACGATGAAAGAATTTTTAAGGATGGTGTCAGATTTTAGTAAGAAATGTTCGCACTTCAAAAAGATGTAAGAGATACATCCATGCTCATATGTATTAGGCACTTGTTATTTTAATGAATAATTTTTGGAATAGGTAATTTTGAGAAAAACAAATTTATACCACTTATAATTACTTACATTTATTATAAAATTAATACATCAAATTAATATTTTATGGATCCTCCTCCAGCCTTAAATAATAATTTTATTCTACGTGACATACTTGATACCAAATTTTTACACACATCTGGTGAAATTGCGTTCCACTCTTCAATTATTCTTTGCTTCAGCATTGTTTTTGAGCTGCATTTGTGTTTTGTAATCTTGCACTTTAAAATGTACCACAAATTTTCTATCGGGGATAGATCAGGAGACTGGGGTGGCCATGATAAAAGTGGAATGTCGTTTTGTTCAAACCAACGCATTGCTTCGCGGGATTTGTGGCACGCTGCATTAACTTGTTGAAAGTGATATTCCGGAGAGTCAGTTTCTACTAATTTTAATATTGTTGGTTCCATAACTCTAGGATGTCGATGTACTTCCTGGAATTCATGCGTCCTCCCTCCTCCATATTTCACAGTAGGGATCAGACATTCTTCTTGGAAAGCTTCACCGCTTCTTCTACGAACGTAGCGAGCACCAGGTTGACCGAATAACTAATAAAAAAATAAAGAAAAAATAAAAATTAGTTTTTTTAAGGAAGATGTTCTTTAAAGAGATTTTTTTGTATTTTACTGGATTATTATTGCTAATACATTAGTAGAATATTACCTCAACATTGGTTTCATCCGTCCATATAACTTTAGCCCAGTCCTCTTCGGCCCAATTTTTTTGCCCACGAAAGATTTAGTTTCTTATGCCTGTCAGTGAGAAGTGGTTTACGTCGTGCCTTTCTCCCATGCAAATTACGTTCAACAAGTCTTCTTCTAACACTACTTGCTGCCAAATTTATTTCGTGGTCTTACAGTAATTCGAAAGAGAGTTCTTTTGAAGTTTTCGTCCTATCTCGAAGAGATATCCGCTCCAAAATACGGTCTTGCCTTGCACTGGTTCTTCATTTTCGACCACTTTTGGGTCGATTTTCATAAGATCCAATCTCGTTGAACCGTTAAATTGTTGTTTGGACTGCGCACCGAGAACATTTCATTTGTTTTGCAATTTCGCATTGGGTGACACCCTGTTTATACAATAACACTATCTGGGCGCGCTCGTCAACTGTTAATTGTCTTTTTTTCGGCATCTTCACACTTCAATAATTCGTTAAACCAAAATTTTTCTTAAATCTACACTTGCTCACTTGGATAAAATCTGTATTAGAACTGATTGCTATTGAACGAAAAACCTATCTTATATGTAAAGCCCTGCAAATCTGCGGGTATCCGCGGATTATCCGCGGATATCAGCAACTTTTCTGCGGATGCGGATCGGATGCGGATTAAATGTCATATCCGCTTATCCGCAATATCCGCGTGAACATTAAATCTTCGGTTATTTTCGGAGAAACAAGCAATTGTGTTCTGACTACGCAGTCCTCGGTTATTTTAGGTTGTCTGTATATACATGATATTTTGTAGCATTCAATCTCACTTTATGTTATTTTTATTAAGACAATTGTCCATGATCAAGACTGAGTTAAGACAATCAACTTAACTTTCTTTTTATTATTGAATATATTATAGAAAATAATATTTTGGACAAAAGTTTCCTGGTACTCTAATTCTGGCTTTTAAATCTGATAAAGGTTTTTTTTTTACATAAAAATGTTTAGTAAGTTTTATTTAAATACCAAAATTTACGTACATAATTTTTTCTCGAAAATTTTATTATGTAACCTGCCAATTTTTTTATACTACCCGAAGTAAAAAGTCTTGCAGATCCCAAAAATTTGAAAAATGACACATGTGGCTATTTGAAAAAGTTGCAACGCCTAACTCATGCACGAAATGGCGTAAGAGAAATACTTGATCCTAAAAATATAAATCACCTTCTATCAAGTAACTTTTCTGATTTTTTTTTTCAATTCAATATTAAAAAAAGCAGCACGCCACTTACTCCCTACGAAAAAGAACGCTTAGGCCCCCCAAAATTGTTATCTCTCTCTAGATTTAAATAAGTTATTAGCGCATCTAGGCCTTAAAACTTTTGGCGTCCCTTCCTTAGGTTAGGTTAGTAATAAATAAGCTGGTAAATCCAAAAATTTTCAGTAGCGTTTTAGAGCAAAGATTGCCTTAACAGAAATATGTTAGTTCTTTCCAAACTGACAGCAAAACCTAGTGCGGATATTTTTGCGGATGCGGATTTGTTATTTACAAAAGCTGCGGATGCGGATCGGATGCGGATCATGGATGTGCGGATGCGGATCGGATGCGGATACAGAAAAGCTTATCCGCGCAGGGCTCTACAAATCATTAAGTGCCTAATACATATGAGCATGGCTGTATTTGTCACATAGAGCAACACAGCGGCTTTCGATGCAATCTCCTTTTGACAAACATTGGCTTAATTCTTTCCTCTTTACAGATCAAAGATTAGACTTATGTAAGGCATCGGTTGATGATACGGACCCAGTTAAGGGTCAGATTATAATATCACTATTGTCTAGAGATGGTCCTTGCGGTGGTACACCTTTGGCAGTTGTTGGACCTCAAGGAGAGTTACGAGGTCCAAATGATTGTGATAACATGGAAAACGAAGAGTTACCTCCAGGTTGGGAAGAACGTAGAACAGATAGCGGTCGTGTTTATTACGTAAATCATGTTACAAGAACAACGCAATGGGTTCGACCTTTGTGCAATAAAAATTCCAATCCATCGATTAATAATCACGCTCAGAGAAGAGTTTTAACGAACGGTGATGCAAACAGCAATAATAACTTAGAAAGTCCGACAACTGAGGCTGTTATTAATAATAATCCTGTAGAAAGTCCAGTTGAGAATCCGTCCAATAATCTCAGTAGTCCTTCTTCAAGTTCATCAACAACAACCCCAGCGCCTGTGATTAGTCCTTGTAAACAAGCCCCTTTATCTCCTAGAATTGTTCCGATGACCCCATCGACAGCTGTTACGATAGCTCCTAATAATTCAAGCTGCAATGTACCTACCACTAGTGTTCAAAATGTTAATGTTACCCCGAGTACACCTGGAGCTGTTAATTCAAGAACGCCTGGAAGAGATAGGAGACAGTCTAGGTCTGTGGAGGAGAGGAGGAGTGATGGAAGCAGTAGAAGAAGAGCTGCAAGGAATAGGAATTCTTTGAATGTTCATATGTTGGCTGCACAACCGCAGACTTCTTCGTCAACACCTGCTTCTAGACTTGATTTACCACCTGGATATGGTAAGTCTTCTTTTAAGATTTTTACATTTAAAACACTACAAAATACATAATACAATGCATTGTTTAAATTTGTGGCACACTTATGGGCATAACGTGATTTTATTTTATCATAGAACATAGAGGTTCCATTTCTATAACAACCGTTGATTGACAGCAATGTTTTTTTTTTTTTTTTTAATGGCCTTTGCTTTGATTTTAGTCGGCCTTTGATTTAGTCGGTAAAAAAATTGGGGCCTTAATAACCAAACTTATACAAAAGCATCATGTATCATCAAACAAAACCCTTAAAAATGGCAAAAAATCGAAAAATCGTAAGGGAGACCCCTTTTATAAAAAATCGCGAATTTTTACAAAAAAAATATTTGGGATTTTTCTCAAAATTGATACACATTGGGCCGTAGATCACAAAAATAAGGTTCATTTTGGATTTTGGCCAACTGTTTTTGAGTAAATCGGAAAAAAATGTACCTAAAATTGACTATATCGGAAAAAAGTACCTAAAATTGACTATAAATCAAAAACTAAGGCCTCTTGATTTTTTAAAATATTTTTTTATTAATCCTCACCCCAAAATTACCTAACGGCCATATTTTGGACTGTATTAGGAAAACTTTTTTTTTCAAAAAAATGAATAAAAAAAATATGAACCTATATTTCAAAAACTAAAAGAGATAGGGACCTGCGGTTGGAATTTTTGAAGTTTTAAGGTCTGAAATATGGTAAAGGCACATTTTAAAACATATCCTAAACAAAAAAAATTTTTGTAAAATTTTGAAATTTTTGTAATAAAATTTAATTTTTCAAAAAATTATATCTCAATAACGGCAAAAGATAGGGACCTCTGGTTTAAATTTTTGAGTTACTCAAGTCCATTTTAGTCGAAAAAAATTGGGGCCTTAATAACCAAACTTATACAAAAAGCATGTATTATTAAATAAAACCCTTAAAAATGGCAAAAAAACGCAAAAATCGTAAGGGGGACCCATTTGATAAAAAAAGCGAATTTTTCCAAAAAAAAATATTTCGGATTTTTCTCAAAATTGATACACATTGGGCCGTAGATTACAAAAATAACGTTCATTTTGGATTTTGGCCAACTGTTTTTGAGTAAATCGGAAAAAAAGTACCTAAAATTTACTATATCGGAAAAAGTACCTAAAATTGACTATAACTCAAAAACTAAGGCCTCTTGATTTTTTTTATTATTTTTTTATTAATTCTCACCCCAAAATTACCTAATGGCCATATTTTGGACTGTATTAGGAAAACTTTTTTTTTTCAAAAAAATTAATAAAAAAAATATGAACATATATTTCAAAAACTAAAAGAGATATGGACCTGCGGTTGGAAGTGAAGTTTTAAGGTCTGAAATATGGTAAAGGCACATTTTAAAATATATCCTAAACAAAAAAAATTTTTGTAAAATTTTGAAATTTTTGTAATAAAATTTGTAACTCATAGCGTATAGTCTATTAATTTTAAAGCTATGAACGCAGATTTAGTAAAGATTTTCTTTTAACTATTTTGACAAGTTGTAAAACGCGAATATATTGGATAGATATTGACGTAATAATATTATAATACGAATTTTTCTTATACATTAAATTGTCAATAAAAATCGTGATAAAGTATAATTCAACAATTTTACATAGTTATTTTTAAACAAATATCTTTTTATTGCAATATTACGATTTCTCTACTAACAATTACTATTGTTTTTGTAACCATAAATGATTACGTAACTAGTTTCTTACAGAAATTAAAAAATATAAATTATTATTTAGTTATTAAATATGACAATGCTGAAGAATAAGAACTAGACCATGTATTTAATTCGGATTTCTTTATTTCCATAACTATGAAGAAATTATTTTTTAAATATTCGAAATTTTATATGCTTTTGTTGTTAATTTATTGAAATTGAATGAAAAAAAATCAGCTGTGGCCACCACAAGACCGACCGCCATCATAAAGTACTTGTATAAAATACTTTCTAGCAGCAGAGTAGAAATAACTTGGCCCAATATTTTCCAACAGAGATATTTTTTATCATAACCATGGAAACGTTACGTATAAATATGAAAAAATAGAAATTTTTCAAAATTTTTTCGTTTTATATAAAAATTTCTCAAATAAAAGTTGTTAGTTATTGCTTTTATAGCAACTTTTGTTAAATAAATTTTTTCGAAATATTTTTCTGTTGTGAAATATTCGCAAAAAGCTTAAATATGAAGTTTCATAAAAATCCTTTCAGCCGAATTTGCTCTGCACGTGTACACAGATAGACGGACGGACAGACAGACCGACAGAAATAATGCTAAAAATAGTCAAAACGTTATGTAGGGACCTCAATTGGTGGAGATCCATTGAAATCTCGAAATGTCAAAATCGGTATGATCACAATACCTCCCTTATACCCTTTTCACACTAGATCTTTAAGACGAGTGAACTTAAAGTTCACCGATGTTTAAGATCGGTATGCTTTCACACTTGATGTTTAAATCTCTGGTGCTGTCATCAGTTACAGTAATTTTGTCCTTAAGTTACCGTCATGAAATTACCAGTTTTGACCTGTCTGCGCAGACGCACATTTTGAATTGTTATAAACAATTAAGGATATTTCATTTCATTCTACAATAAAGGCACTACAATAAAGAATATATTACATCTGTATTAACATGTAAGTCGATACATTTTATCTCAATTATTGTAGCTCTGTATTTTATTAAACACATTATTAAAATAAATAATTTTATTATAACAATAAGTATAAACTTCTTATAACGTCGATATAATACAGTATTCTTGTTTATGATAATATAAAATGTTGACAGCACAAATTCAAGGAGTATTTTTTTATAATAGAAATTAAGTTGGCAATGCGCACGAAGTTTAAGACGCAGAGCTCTGTCTTAAACATCGCTTGTATTTAGACGAGGCCATACGGTTTCACATTAGCGTTTAAAGATACATTCACTTTAACATCCGATCTTAAAGATCTAGTGTGAAAAGGGTATTATATATGTTGGCGGTCGGTAATGAAATAAAAAGACCAAAATTAGGAAAAAAATTAAATGTTATTAAAGTTTTAAAACGATATTTTGTTAATATGTCAGTCTTAATATCCGTCAGATAACCATCTGACAGATAAATTTGAATTGAAAGACGGGATGACATTTATCCAACAGATAAAGTATCAGATAACTTTATCTATAAGATAGTTACCCAGAAGTTTATCAGAAGGTGGAAAGACCGGGTCTTAATAGTTTTATTTAAATTTTTACTATTTTTACGGTTTTATTTATTTACAGTTTAATTACTTATACGCTTTAATGTTGTCCTTGGTAGGTGAGAAAACGCAACTAATGAGTGGAAAAAAATAACTTCTTTACAATTTCGAAATACTTTTACTTATAAATATAAAATAAGGCCAATTATTTTCACTTCCACACATTGTTAATTTGTTTGTTCATTTACATATTCACTGACATTCTAAATTGCAGAATATACAATGCAAAGCATTTGCAGTATTTTCGTCTTCAGTTTTTGAACAGTGATATAATATGTCAAGTGGAACAATCACTTAATATTTTAATGCAAATTTTCCTTCTGAGATAAATAAAGCTACCTACTATCATCTTATTTAGAATGCAGTATAGTGACTTATTTGCTGATTTGTTATAGTGTAAATATGACTTTTGAATTTACTTTCCATAGTTTAAAAATAGACTATAGTTCCGATATCTGTCGCCTTTTTTATTAATTTATAGGGGTTGTTTTTTTAGTTATTCCTTCAAAATAATCCCTAGGTAATTGAGCATTTGGGTTAATGTTTTTGTACAGCGTATTGCATTACCTCCAGTACCAATTTAGTAGCTATAAATGAAGATTGTTGTTACATTAGTAATAAGGTCAGTTTAGAATTGAAAATATTAGATAATAGTTTTCAAATGAAACCTACTTACGCCTACAAACACTTATGCAAATAATTTTTTTATCGTTCTGTATCAATCCTTATTTGTCAAAACAACCTACTCATGAAATAACCATGCAAAATCACAAATACGTATAATTTTACGATATTTATTACAAGACTTATTCGTCCTTCACAGGTATTAAATATATTTACATTTTATGCAGTCAAAAATATTGATGTAAACAAAGATTGAATATTCATAATAATTTATTTACTTTCAGAATTACGGACTACGCAACAAGGACAAGTTTATTTCTATCATATACCAAGTGGTGTTTCAACATGGCATGACCCCAGGATACCGAGGGATTTTGCTCCGAATGGTTTAGCATTAGATTCGCTTGGTCCATTGCCGCCTGGATGGGAAATGAGACAGACAGCATCTGGAAGAGTAATATTTTTTATTTTTTATTTAATATAGCATGGTCTAAAAATATTTCTGTCAATAATTTCATTTAATACGGCGACTTATTGTCAATAGTTTAGTTTAGCATAATAAATAATAAGGGGTTTAGGTCAATGGTTTAGATTAACCAGTCATATATATTTAAAAAATTGGGTGTTTAAAGCCTTTTTTTTTCTAGACTAAGCAAGATATAAGGGTTACAATAATTTAAACCATAGGTGTCTATCTTTTACCGTTTTCAAGATAGATTTTTTTGAAATTTAGAAATATATTTTAAAAAAATTTAAATTTTCAAGAAAAAAAAATGTTTTTTTTTTTTCAAATGTGACCTAAGACTATTTAGGACATCAGAATTATAAAAATTCCAACAGGAAGTCTCTATATATTATACTTTTTAAGATACGGTTACGCGAATGTCAATTTTTTTTTGTTAAATTCGCCAATTTAATAACAGTTTAAATCATAAATGGACACGGCTTGCAATGTCCCAATTATTATCTATATTTTTAAATAAAATTTAGTCATTTTTTAACACGTTCGCGGACAGTTTTGTACAATGAGATGTACCCAAAATGTCACTTTTTTAAATTTTTGTTTATAATAAAACATTTACTATGTTTGGTATGTTCCTGATAGGACAGTTTATACTAGTTTTCATATACTTAAATGGAATTAAAACCTGCCCCAGCCGTCATTTGTATATTTGAATAAAAAAGTAGGACGGTTTAGACCGTCATGACCTGCGCTAGGAAAAATATTCGACGGCTATAGTATTGTCCGCGAACGTGTTAATAATAAAACTATATAGTTGTAGTATTGTATTTGACTCGTATATCAGGTCTGGGAAAAAGTTCGTGGCGTTTTTGCCCATAGACGGCGCCAATTGCAAATAACTCAGGAAACACAGATCGCAGCGACACCACTAAGCGCTCGTTGAAAAGGTGACAGTTCGAGTGTTACTTTGAGTGTCTAAACATCAAAATTTATGCAGTGGTTGGAAAGTTTGCGTTTGAAAATGGAGAAAAGTAATGAAAAATTGCGCTATATTTTGCAATATTATTACGACAAAGGGAAGAACGCTGCGCAGGCTTGTGAAAAAATTTGTGCTGTGTACGGTGAAGGTACTTTATCAAAATTTGCTGCGAAATGGTTCGCTCGCTTTCGTTCTGGTAATTTTAATGTGAAAGATGACTCACGCTCTGGTCGTTCAATCAGTGAAAAAGCTGATGAAATTCTTGAAAAAGTCCAGCAAGATAGGCATATCAGCAGTGTCGATATTGGTACGGAGCTAGGCATTGACCACAAAACTGTTTTAAACCATTTACGGAAAGCTGGCTACAAAAAGAAGCTCGATATATGGGTTCCTAATGAGTTGAGCGCGAAAAACATGATCGAATTAACATCTGCGATGCGCTGCTGAAACGCAATGAAATCAAGCCATTTCTGAAATGTGTCATAACCGGTGATGAAAAATGGATCACGTAAGACAATCGGAAGCGTAAAATATCGTGGACAATGGATGGTGAGCCGTCACAAGCGTTCGCCAAGCGAGGATTGACGCCGAACAAGGTGATGCTGTGTGTGTGGTGGGACTGGAAGGGAATCGTCCACCATGAGCTACTTCCAGTTGGTCAGACGTTTGATTCTCAACTCTACTGTGGACAACTAGACAGATTACACCAGGCAATTGAAAGAGAGCAGCCCGAATTGAATAATATGAAAAGTGTTGTCTTTCATCATGACAACGCAAGACCACACACTTGATGACTCGTCAAAAATTGCAAGAGCTTGGTTGGGAAATTTTGTTGCATCCACCGTATAGTCCAGATATAGCACCTTCTGGCTATCACCTATTTCGATTTCTACAGAATTCTCTCGGTGGAATTAAGCTGGTTTCAAAAGAAGCCTGTGATTCAGTTTTTCAACCAGAAACCACAGAAGTTCTTCACCGATGGCATCAGGGCTCTACCCGAAAAATGGTGAAACGTTGTCGATAATAATGGAGCATATATGGTTTAAATAAATTCATTTTCACACTGTAACAAAACCAGTTGAATTTTACTAAAAAACGCCACGAACTTTTTCCGCGACCAGATGTAATGGGTATATTTCACTCGGTTGATTACAACTCCCGCCTACGAATTGGGTGGTAAACTTCATCCTCGTAAAATATAGCCCCCATTATATGCTTGTTAAATAAAATACTATTTAACATTTGTTAATTACAGGTGTATTTTGTCGATCACAATAATCGAACAACACAATTTACCGATCCACGGCTAAATGCACAAATACTATCGAACCTATTACGAAAAGCTCAATCGACTGCCGGAAATACGTCTACGAATAACACTGGTCCAGTGACAACTTCGGCCAGTTCGAGTGTGACGACTAATGTAACTACAGCAACGACTACTACAACGACTTCTGCGCCGATGTCACCTCGTACCAGACCGCCCCAAGATGCAGATTTACCACAGGGTTTGTTGAATGACTCTGAATTACTCCCGAAGTATAGGAGAGATCTTGTTGGGAAATTAAGAGCGTTGAGAGCTGAGTTAACTGCCTTGCAACCACAGAGTGGGCATTGTAGACTTGAGGTTTCTAGGACTGAAGTTTTTGAAGAATCTTATAGGTTTGTTTAAATATATTATTAATATCTTTGAAATTATTTTGGAATGGTCCAATATTAATGTGGACACCGTTATTTTGGATGTTTGCCATTGTTGATAGTACTAGTCTAAAATAAGTGATCACGAGAAGTGATGAAAAATTAAAACTTAAACTTAAATTTACCAGGTCTACAAGTATGAAATGCGTTTTTTTTTTTTTTTAATAAAACACATTAAACTCAAAAGAACAGTAAAAGTTTATTTATTCAAAGTATGCTCCATTAGAAGTTATACATTTTCCCCATCTTTCAGTCAATTTGTGAATATCTCGCCAGTAGAACTCTTCCCCTTTCCCCGAAAACCATTTATCTAGCCATTCTTTCACATTTTCATATGAACAAAAGTGCTGCTCGGCAAGTGCGTGACCCATCGCTGCGAACAAGTGGTAATCTGAAGGGCCCAAGTCTGGTGAGTAAGCGGCATGGGGTAGCACTTCCCACTTGAGTGCCTCCAATGTGTTGCAAACTGCTTTTGCCTTATGTGATGGAGCGTTATCGTGAAGAAAGATTACTTTGTGCTGTCTTCTTTCGTATACTGGTTGTTTTATGAGCAGCGAATGGTTCAATTCGATCAGTTGTTGTTGGTAGCGTTGGGTATTAACTGTTTCACCAGGTTTTAACAATTCATAATAGTCACCCTTTTGGTCCCACCAAGTACAGAGCATTGTCTTTTTGCCAAAGCGATTCGGTCTTGCAGTTGATGTGGATGGTGAGCCTGGGTTCATAATTTTTTGCGTTTGGGATTTTCAAAATAAATCCATTTTTCATCGCCAGTAATGATACGATGCAAAAAAGACTTTCTTTTGTATCGTGCAAGCAAAATTTCACAAGTGTTTTTGCGTTTTTCCATCTGCCTTTCATTCAATGCATGTGGAACCCATCTGCCGACTTTCTGGATCTTACCCATCTCTCGTAGGTGATTGGAAACAGCTTGTTGACTAACGCCTAATTGCTCTGCTAGTTGTTTTTGTGATTGACTATCGTCTTCCTGTAGCAATGTTTCCAATTTTGTATCTTCATATTTTTTTGGAGGTTTTCCATGTTCTTTGTCTGTAAGATCAAAGTCACCACTTTTGAAACGCCGATACCATCGTTCACACGTATCTTGCGATGGAGCATATTCACCATAAGCTTCTCGAAGCAGTCGGTATAATTTAGCAGCAGTTTTTTTCAAATGAAAACAAAACAGTAGTACTGTCCACGAATGCTCTTTATTTGGCACAAAATTTGACATTTTTAACACAGTAAAACAAAACTATATGATCACTTTTCAAATTATAACCTATACGCATTTGACACTTAATGAAAACTTAATAAAACGCCATATGTGTTGAAACTTTGAACTATACACTATGTTTGCGCGGCAATTTTGAAAAAAATCCGCATTTCATACTTGTAGACCTGGTAAAAAGTTTTCTTAGTTAGACCGGTGACTTATTGAGCGACGTGGTATTTGTTTTTATTTTATTTTTTTATTTTTTTTAGGCTTATAATGAAAATGAGGCCAAAAGACATGAGAAAACGTTTAATGGTAAAGTTCAGGGGTGAGGAGGGTTTAGATTATGGCGGTGTAGCCAGAGAGTGGCTCCATCTTTTATCAAGAGAAATGCTGAATCCACAATACGGTCTTTTCCAGTACAGTAGAGACGATCATTATACATTACAAATTAATCCAGATTCCGGTATAAATCCAGAGCATTTGAGTTATTTCCATTTTGTTGGAAGAGTCCTCGGTATTGCAGTATTCCATAATCACCAGCTCGATGGAGGATTCACGACGCCATTTTATAAACAATTACTAAACAAACCAATCACCCTGCAGGATATTGAAGGAGTTGATCCTGAGTTACACAAGAGTTTAATGTGGATGCTGTAAGTAATTTATATTTATTTTTTAAGAATCACTTTGTATAATTTTTATACAGTAGACTCGCGTTTGTGTGAACACCCGAAACTATGAACTATTTGCAACTAAACTAGACCATATTAGTGTGTCGTCACATACATCTGAAAGCTAAGTCCTTTGGAAGTTTTTGACTGGTTTAAAATACATGTGACATTACTTTTGTTACCATAATTTTATGAATATCTTCAATTTTGGAGCAAATAATATGTATTTTTAATAAGTATATACTAATATATACAGTCCAGATACTTTATATTATAGAATGATGATTTTATAAATATATAAATAAGGATTCGAAGATATATTTATAGGTTACGTTTTTAAATAATATGAAAATCGAAATATCTTTAGTATTTATTTAATTAACACTAAGTAATCATTAATATTTTGTTTTAGAATGCATAATGTATTGTTTTGCTCCAAATTGTAACCATTACAGCTACATTCTAAATTGCAATTTTTTTCAGTTTTTTGACAGATGAAAATGAAAAACAATAATGGATAAAATAAAAACAACATATTGTTCCTTCAAACCATTTAGATATGGCATACACACTTATTGCTATGTTACTTGCCATAATAACGATTATTAACGTAAAATTTTCAAAATTAACCTGCAAAATAATATTGTTCTGCAAAAATAATGACATATTAAATTATAATGTATAAAATAAGAATTTTAATATATAAATATTGACTTGTAGTTTTGATGTGAAGCATTCTCTTACTTTGAAGACAATTTATATTTCCAAAATACTATTAAAAAAAAAAAACAACATGCTAAATAGGGGAAGGGCATGATTTTTAATTTTTTTTTATTATATTCCTGTTGTTGCATATAACATAAAAAACAGTATTGCATTTTTTTTTAATTTGAAGGCTTAAAAAAATCATAAATGTATGTAGCGCGCGAAAATCACGTGTGACGTCATATCCTACATAAATGTACTGCGTACAGCCTACCCAGTGTACAGCGTACAGCCTACACAGTCTTGCTAACTTATTTGCTTGTATAACGTTTATAGATTGTGTAAAGTTAGAGTGATTTTAATTAAAACAAAGTTTAATTCTATAAAAACAATTTATACATGTTTACCGAATTAAATTTTCTATTAAAATATATAACCTATATTGCAGTATTTCAATTATGCCTTTAACGTTTTGTAACTTCATGTAAACAATGTAGTAAAATTCTGACATCTAAATTACATAAATATTTACATTTTACAGAGTTGCAGCGTTTATTGTTTACATAAAGTTATAGAATACATAAATGGTTTACTTACAAGTCTGTTTTGACACCACGTATTTCTTCAGCACTGTAGCATTCATTATTTTTCATATATTCCATGAGCATAAAAGCATCAATATTGGGTAAATTATCACTCTGAGCCCTAACAAAATCTTTATCTGCCATTTTAATAATAAATGCGTGAAAAATTGTTTAAAAACAAATACAAAACTCTCGAACAATACAATATAGACACGTAAAGATTATGTTATAGTCTGGGCTGTCTGGGGTTTGACGTCATGCTCAGTCGTATTTACTCGGCAACCTTCGCGCTGTGGTCGGCTTATTTCAAATTTACAATATTTTAATTAAAAAATTTGGCTGTAATATTAATTAAAATGTGATTTTTGTTTTATTAGGTGACATGACTAACATTAACATTTCAAAAAAATGTAGTTTCAAGGAAATATAAATTTTATGCGTATCCCCTATTCAAATAAAACGAATCCAATCGCGAGGTGGCAGCACTGAATCCCATTTTGTGACGTAGTTACTAATATGGTCTATTTAAATTTTTAGACAAATACATTTCAGCACCTTAGAGGTAAACTGTATCAAGTCACATTTTTATCAGAAATTACATTTTAGTGCCAAGTGACTTAATACTTTATAGTCCGTCGATTGGAAAATAATTTGGAACTATAGGGATTTGCAGCTAAGCACTCTACCATCTGGTGAGCGTTTCATGAACTTGTGTACATCAGATAACATTTCGTTTTGTGTATTGGTTTTGTATGAAGTTTGTTTTTAAAGTTTTATTATAATCATTGAAAAATGTATAATACATAGTGTTGTGTGCCTATGTGCAATTCATTGCAAAGAAGAAACCCGGAAATATCGTTTCATTTGTTTCCACTAATATCAGACACCGTACGGTTCGAAACAAAATTGGGAA
Source organism: Liopterus haemorrhoidalis (assembly GCA_963971575.1). NCBI lineage: Eukaryota > Metazoa > Arthropoda > Insecta > Coleoptera > Dytiscidae > Liopterus > Liopterus haemorrhoidalis. Next base: position 1,196,355 of record OZ020613.1, read on the forward strand.
AGCAAGAGGTTAGGAATCGACGCGATGTTTAGATAAACATTTTAAAAATTGGAAAAAAAGTGAGCCCTTATATCAAAGTTTGCTCATTACATTTTAATGATAGTGACTACAAAAAATATTTTCAATTTTGTATTTATTATCGCATATCTTGAAAATTCCTGTTATTGTGTGTGGGTTTGTAATGCACAAGTCTGTAGGCATAATGCATAAATCTTTATGAACTCTCTGTTTTTTTCAGTGACTCCACACAATATTATATGCCCAGCATTGTAGATTTCTACCCCTTGGTAAACAACACGGGAATTATTATTTCCCCTAATATAGTTAAAATAATCGACAATGGAAAACCGCCATAACTTAAAACCAGATCACAAAATGTAGTATTTTAGATGTTTACAAGTAATGTCACTTCACAAAATCAGAAAATCCCAAACAATTATTTATTTTTTGTCGTTTTTTGATACACTTTTCGCTATTATTTACTAGTAAATGTCAAGTGGTATCTGATTTAGAATGGTTTCAAAAAAATCCGCGTGGCGCTACGATCTTAAAATTTTTCCCCTATAGCTATAGCCAGTTTCAATATACGTTGCTTTAAAACTGTATCAAGTCGATCAACGCAAGGAAGTAAACAATCTCAAATCGTCTTTTCTGAGCTGTTTATCATTTGTGACTTAATACAAGTTACCTCTGAGGTGCTGATTTAAAAGTTGATTGATGTAAAATTGTTAACAATATTTCTCTATTTCCAGGGACAATAATATAGATGGAGTAATAGACACAACATTCTCCGTAGAAAACAATAGTTTCGGTGTCCTCAAAGTTCTAGAATTAAAACCAGGCGGTGCATCTGTAACAGTAACTGAAGATAATAAACGTGAATATGTTAGATTATATGTAAATTATAGATTTATGCAAGGAATCGAACAACAATTTTTAGCTTTACAAAAAGGTTTTACCGAATTAATTCCGCCAGCATTACTAAGACCATTCGACGAAAGAGAATTAGAACTAGTAATCGGTGGTATAAGTTCTATAGACATTGCGGACTGGAGATCAAATACAAGACTTAAACACTGTACACCAGAAACTCCGATAGTACAATGGTTTTGGCAGGTTGTTGAATCGTATTCGGAAGAAATGCGGGCTAGATTGTTACAGTTTGTAACGGGTTCTTCGAGGGTACCGTTACAAGGTTTTAGAGCACTTCAAGGTTCAACTGGTGCTGCTGGACCTAGATTATTTACAATACATTGTGTTGATGTTCCACCGCAGAACCTTCCGAAAGCTCATACTTGTTTTAATCGTATTGATATACCTCCGTACGATTCCTATCAGAAATTGTTCGATAAATTGACACAGGCAGTAGAGGAAACGTGTGGGTTCGCTGTAGAATGATTGGTGATATTAGTTAAATGCTGAATGTTTGAATTATGTGATTTTAAGATATTGACAAAGTTTTTGATGTAGTGATTTGTTTTTAAGATAATTTACGCCATATTTTTTGTTCATACACTTCTAGAATATCTAAATTCAAATTTAAGTAGTAGTATGAATGATACAGTGAATTTATTTTTTAATGGAACATGTACTATGTCATTACCATGGATACATTTTATGACAGCAATATAAATCGTTTTCATTTTCATTTGCTACAAAGAAAAAACCATGTTTACTAGCAAAATCAAAATATTTGATTGAAAATACAAATAAAAAAATAATAAATAAATAACTAATTAAAACTTATAATAAATGTTCAAAAGTTTCTCCGTTTACTTGCATACAAAATGTTAAGCGATCATAAAAATGATTCAAAACATTCAATTGCTCTTGAGGTATATTGTTGAATGCTTAAACAATTTTGTCTTGCAGTTCAGCAACATCCCTAAGTTCTCCATTATATACTTTGGCCTTTAAATATCCCCAATAAAAAAAATCATTGGGTGCCAAATCCGGAGATCTCGCTGGCCAATTCATCGACCCTCCTCTTCCAATCCAGCTATTTGGAAAAGTTCTATGTAAATATTCTTTAACTATTCTAGAATAATGGACTTGTGCGCCATCATGTTGAAACCATACTTGTCTATTAATATTCAGGTTTCGGAACGCAGGTAATATTTGGTTTTGCAAAAGGGTTAGATATTTTGCGGCATTAAGGTTACCGTCAATAAAAAAAGGCCCTATAATATTGGTTCCTATTATCCCTGCCCAAACATTTTTTGCGGCCTTTGAGTTCGGGAGGAATGAAACAAATTTTCTCGACTCCAGTACCTAAAATTTTATCTGTGCACTTAACCATTGAGAGTAAACGTTGCTTCGTCAGTAAATAAAATTCTTTGAAGCATTGTTGGGTCGGAATTAATTTTTTCAAACATTTCAAAACAAAAATCCATACGTACTGCTGCGTCCCTTTTTAACAATTCTTGATGATTTTGAAATCTGTACGATCGAAACTTTTCTTTTTTTAAGAAGTTAAAAACAGATCCAATACTGACACCAACGGTTTGTGCAATTGATCTTAAAGTATTTTGATTGTTTTCTTTCACTTGTAATAATATTTCCAACTGCTTCTCTTCTGTAAGCACGTGGGATGTTGTTCTTTTTTTATTATGTATTGACTTAAGACATCCTTCGCGATGAAATTTATTAACTAGTCTTGAAATTGTAGAGGGATTTGGTATTGGCCGATCTGGATAAGTTACACTAAATACAGCAGAAACTTCTCTTAAACTCATTTGTGAGTTATACCAAGTTACCATCATTATTTTTTCTTCATCTGTATACATGTTGATTAATTTTTAAATCAGCAATGAGCAAAAGTATACACACTAATTGTCTATGTTGCAAATGAAAATGAACATGATTTATATTGCTGTTAAAAACTTTATCCATGGTAATGACATAGTACATGTTGCATTAAAAAATAAATTCACTGTACATGCATTCTTAAATGTTCTTTATTGTGTAACACTGCGTTATTTCAAAACGGACCGTCAAAATAATTTTTTTTTATAGAAAAATTTCTTTAAAAAAATGAAGTATTGTTTTTCCTTATAAAAGTGAACAGCATATACAGTCTGTTCCAAACGGTTAAGCGGAACTAGATTTTGCAATCTAGTTACTTTCATCGTTTAAATCGTGCCTTTCGGCCGTTTTGTTTAAGCTTTGTAAATCATACTTACAATAAACATTTTTTGGTTAAGGTTAATATCATTTTAAAATGTCATTTTCTTTATATTTATATTTTTTGTGTCATTCTTAATACAAATTTCCCATTTACAGTCTGTTTCAAACGCTTAGGCGGAACTAGATTTTGCAATTTAGTTACTTTCATCGCTTAAATCGTGCTTTTCGGCCGTTTTGTTTAAGCTTTGTAAATCATACTTACAATAAAAATTTTTGGTTAAGGTTAATATCATTTTAAAATGTCATTTTCTTTATATTTTGATTTTTTGTGTAATTCTTAATACAAATTTCCCATTTATTTATTTTTTTGTCATTAAAATATATAAAAAAATAATTTAATTTTGACATAGGTCATTCGTTTCCATGGTTTCATTGTTGTAATTTTAAATTTTGACATTGCAACGTGAAAAATGAAATAACCCAAGAAAGGTCCCTTGTCGTGACAACCTAAAAGAACGAAATTCCCATTTAGTTCCGCCTAAGCGTTTGAAACAGACTGTATTTATTTTTTTGTCATTAAAATATATAAAATAATATTTAATTTTGACATATGTCATTCGTTTCCATGGTTTCATTGTTGGAATTTTAAATTTTGACATCCCAACATGAAAAATGAAATAACCCAAGCAAGGTCCCTTCTCGTGACAACCTAAAAGAACTAAATTCCCATTTAGTTCCGCTTAACCGTTTGGAACAGACTGTACTATAATTTAAATTTGAAATTTGAAGATTATTTGAGAAATATATGAACAAAAAGTTTGTTTTTATTCGATGATTGTAGATAGTAGATTTTAATTGTACATTGTTTTTTTGGGTTTCAACAAAAGATCTAGATAGATAAGATTTCTAGATTTTTTTGAAACCTTTTGTATTCCCAATATTTTAAATGATTTACGCAATTTTAAAAATTAATTTTATCAAAAGACTATAATTGTAATGGATTTAAATGCTTTTTATTATAAATTATTTTATTTTGATTTTATATTCGTAGAAGAGATTTTTTTTTTTAAATTAATTAGTTCCTATTTTATGGAACAAATGTTTCTAAATACATTAACAATTTTACAGACTTTAAATTATTAAGTATTACGTCGTTATTGAATGTGATATTTAAATAAAACAATCATGTTTCTAATACGCATTTTTCTACAGGCTAGAGGAAATCTTTAAAGTTTTAATAATGCGTTTTCGTGTAAATAAATGCACAAAATGTTATTCATATATTAGCTGAATTGGTACAAATTTTACCAGAAAACAACATCACTTTGTATATATATTTTTTTCTATATTTATATCCATGTCGAGATTAATGTAAATGAGGAAATTAATTTATCATATATACTATTTTTATAGTACTAAAATATTAAGAAAAAATATGCCAGTTGGAAATTAAAGATCCTTTTTTTATTAATTTTGTAAAAAGAAACAGTTTGTATTAACCCTTTACCGCATAGTGTGGCATATATGGCACATTCCGATTTTTATTTTTTATTTTACTTTTTGAATCAGAACGTTACTTCATGAATGTTCATATATGCCACATACACAGCAATAGAACCTGCAGTATCTCAAGTAATGGGCTGCAATAAATTTGAGGATATCAAGCGGAATTTGCACTTCAACGATAACTCTGAATTTATTGAGAAAGGACTAGAAGATACGACCTTTTCTTTCCAAAATTCGAGGGTGCTTTTAATCCCTAATGAAGAACACCTAGCAATTGACGAGCAAATAATACGGAATCATTTTCTTTTGTAACATAATGTAGAATCATAATGTTCCATGTATGGCACAAACCCTATTTTCATAAAAATAATAATTAATATTTTAAATATATTTTTTAAATTAATTTTTCTATCAATAAGAACTTCCTAATGCTCATGAATTATTTCAGCCAAAAATAAAAATTCATGCAGTAAAGGGTTAATTTAACTGATGCATTTTTCGATCAACTGCTGTTTACTTGCATAAAATACATTCTAGCGGCAAAGTAGAAATAACTTGGTCAAATATTTTCTAACAGAGATATTATTTATCATTGCCATGGAAACGTTACATATAAGTATGAAAAAAACAGCTGTGACCACCACAGGACCGACCGCCATCATAAAGTACTTGTATAAAATACATTCTAGCAGCAGAGTAGAAATAACTTGGCCAAATATTTTCTAACAGAGATATTATTTATCATGGCCATGGAAACGTTACATATAAGTATGAAAAAATAGACTTTTTTTTCAAAATTTTTTCGTTTTATCAAAAATGTCTCAAATAAAAGTTGTTAGTTACTGCTTTTATAACAACTTTTGTTAAATAAATTTTTTCGAAATATTTTTCTGCTAAATATTTGCAAAAATCTTAAAATCGACACGAGTAAACTCCCATTTCTAGGCAACAGATTTTTACAAAAGTTAATCAACTCGTGCCATTGATGTCAAAAGCTTAAATATGAAGTTTCATAAAAATCCTTTTAGCCGAATTTGCTCTGCACGTGTGTACAGACGGACAGACATACAGACATCATGCTAAAAATAGTCAAAACGTTCTGTAGGGACCTCAATTCGTGGAGATCCATCGAAATCTCGAAATGTCAAATCGATATGATCACAATACCTCCCTTATATATGTTGGCGGTCGGTAAAAATACTGCACATATTTAAAAACCTAAATAATGGTATTAGGCATTCGAATGAAAATTAACAAAAAAAAATATTTTAACATAAAATTTGTTTTGGCATCCCAAATAATCATCATTCACTTACTGAATACCTGCGAAACCCTGAAATGTGTGAAAATTCACACTTTACATAAATTTTTTTAGTGTTTTTATTTATTCAATGAATCCGGTAGTTATTTCGCTGGTTTTTCATATTTCGTAATTGGTAGAGAAGAAAATTTTGCTCTAATATTATGCTATAATTCAGATAGTCTTAAGTGGGTTTTACACGATTCAATTTATTGATCAATTAATTGAAAATGTTGAGATTCAATTAATTGATGTGTGTAAAGTGTAAAAATTTCGTCAATTAATTGATCAATTAATTAACAAAAAAGTTGATCAATTTATTTTGAAAATAGAACAAGTTCTATTTTTCATCAATTTTTCAACAATTTCTTAGGGAATTCTAGGTATATTTTTATCTATTAAGATATTGCCAACTGTTTAGTTGTAGCATAACCTCTAAATATATTGTTTGTGTTTCGTTTTCAAATGTGACAGGACTTCGAAAATTCTAATTTACCATCATCTAGGTTATTTCTTTTGTTATTGTTCACAGCTCGTAAATTTGTGAAGGTTTTTTCAATATTTTCATTCTGATAAACATATCAACATGTTTTACAGTTGGTAATATAAAAATTTTCAAAAACATTGATAAATAAATTGATGTGTGTAAAGTGATGTTTTTAGGGTTTTGTAGGTATGACCAAAAAACCCTTATACCGTCATTTTGTCGTCTGTCTGTCTGTCTCTCTGTTCGGTAAAAATTGTAGCCAAACGGCTAAACCTAGAGAGTTGAAATTTGGCATGCTTATACAACTCTTTGACCCGCACATAGGAAAAATACTAAAACATCTAAAAAACATATCCCCCTAAAAATATAAACAAAAATGTGCTCATCGAAAACAAAAATATTTTTTTTAAATTCTGAGTAGGGTATCAAATGAAAGCCCTTAGTACGTGGATTAACGATCAAATTTTTATTTTTGCACAATAAATTATTTTCATGCGATTCATGCCAAAATTGTGCAAAAAAAATTTTTGTCCCACACCTGTATATGGTTTAAACTAAAAATCTAAAAAAATTCTAAGTAATGTATATTGGTGTGAACCGAAATAGTCCAACAGGAATTTTTGATCAGATTATGTTTTCGGAAAATAACGCATTTTTTGTGGTTTTTGGTTCACAAAGTACAAAAGTTATACCAATGTAAGACACCCACATGCAAGACGTACGATAGCGTAGTGGTTAGAGCACTGGTGTCGTAAGCTAAAACTCGCTGGAAACAAAGGGTTTCGAGTACGGAGTGAATTTTATTTTTTCTGTTTTTTTTTTGCTTTTTTATTATGTTGAAATTATTTTGTCAAAATTCTAGTTATATTTTGACAAATGTTGCATTTAATTTTTAAGAGCGTAAATTTAATAACCAGTCTTATATGATTAACAGACGATAAATTATTTTAAAAATATCGTTCATTTTGCCGTGATTACTACAAAGTAAAATTTGTCCTACACACTCAGCATACCGCCTTCACTTATTATATACCTCCGAAACCCTGAAATGTGTGAATATTCACACTTCACATCAATTTTTTTTTTCCAAGGTTACCAATAAATTTTTCAATTGACAAAAACTTAATCAATTAATTGAACTGTGTAAAACCAACTTTAGACAAGTTTGATTGTTTTTAAATGTGCATTAAGGGGGGGGGGGGTCTGATAACCACATTTTAGCATATTTTTGTGAATTTTTTTCAAATCTATGGTTAAATTTATTCATTTTCAAACTAAGTACATATATAAAGTATGTTTTGAAGAAGATACAAAAAAATTTTGAAGGCAAAATATGGCGAAATGAGCCAGCTGTGGCAAATCTTCTCAGACTCCGGGAAAAAAATTAGATTTTGCGGTGATCAGCATAACTCGTCACTGGATCATTTGAAATCAAAAATCCAAAAAGATTTTGTTAGTTTATGAGTTTGCCGAGGTAACGACGTTGAGATATTTTTTTTCATGTTTTTTTTTATTTAACAATCACAAATATACTCATATTTAGGTTTTTTTTAGGAGGAATTAATTTTTTTTTGTCTTCTAAGTAACGCTAAAAACTGAAAAATCATTTTAAAAATAAAAACTCAACGTCATTACCTCGGCAAACTCATAAACTAACAAAATCTTTTTGGATTTTTTATTTCAGATGATCCAGTGACGAGTTATGCTGGTCACCGCAAAATCTAATTTTTTTCCCGGAGTCTGAGAAGATTTGCCACAGCTGGCTCATTTCGCCATATTTTGCCTTCAAATTTTTTTTGTATCTTCTTCAAAACATACTTTATATATGTACTTAGTTTGAAAATGAATAAATTTAACCATAGATTTGAAAACAAATCACAAAAATATGCTTAAAATGTGGTTATCAGACCCCCCCCCCAATATGCTTAGAATCCTAGATGTAAATACCTATATATATTTAATTTTGACATGGATATTGTAGTGTGTATTTGGTATAAATGAGTGAAAAAGTGCCTTGAAACTTGAAATAGTTAAGTTTCCCACGGTTTCGGTAATTCACAAGTGCCTCACGCTAGTCATCAGTTCATATTCACGCGATTAAACACCAGCTTCTATTAAATTTTTTATTTTAGCTTTGATATATCACCACCATTCATAAATACTCTTTTTGTACATATGATTTAATATAATTTTTTATTAATAACGTTCGTTATATTTATAGCATATCAATAACAGTTCATAGTTATCATGTTATTATACACTGTATTGTTTAATTGTAAATTGTTCTTGTATTTTCTGATAGAAAATTATATTTTATGAAAATAAACTTGATTTATTTATTTACTATATCATTTTATAATTTCAGGAAAGATAATTATATCTATTTAAATCACAGCCCAACAGACATTTTGGTGCCTGCGAGTTTTTTACTGTCTCTAGGTAATTTTTGGGCACATAATCCAAAATAGCCGTCAGATTTGGTCTATCAGATCTAGTTTTTGAGATACGCTATATTAGGGTGACCATTCGTCCCGCATTTTAACATTTTGTCCCGCATTAAGATGCGTCCCGTAAAAGTCCCGCATTTTAACATTTTGTCCCGCATTTTGGATTTGGGAGGTGAGGACCTTTTTTTTGCTCTTCACTTGGATTTGGGAGGTGAAGACTTTTTTTTTGCTCTTCACTTGGATTTTGGGAGATGAGGACCTTTTTTTTGCTCTTCACTTGGATTTTGGGAGATGAGGACCTTTTTTTTGCTCTTCACTTGGATTTGGGAGGTGAAGACTTTTTTTTTGCTCTTCACTTGGATTTTGGGAGATGAGGACCTTTTTGTTTGCTCTTCACTTGGATTTGGGAGATGAGGACCTTTTTTTTGCTCTTCACTTGGATTTTGAGAGGTAAGAACCTTGTTTTTATTTACCAAGGGGCGCCAAAACACGGCTCTGCCCCTAGCGCAAGTTTTCCTTACTGCGGCTCTGTATAAGACATTGCTGTGCCTGGATATTTCAAAAATTCCAATCGCTGTTCGTATGTTCTTGCGCACATCGGTAATATTTTGTTACGTCAGGGCGTCATTATGTTATGGCTCCCAACGAAGGAGCACGCATTTTTTTGCGGTGGATATTTTTCCAAAAAGTAATTGGAAAATAGTGCAAAAATAGTGAATTTTGAACTGAAGATGATAAATAAATAATGTAAAAGGGCACTGAAATAAAAATTTAAATTATATTATTGAGACATTCGAGGAAAATGTTGGAGTCCTTGAGCGTCTACTTATTGCTTGGCTTCGGAAATAAAGAAAAATAGGTGAGTGTTCATTTATTTTTAAATATTAGGGCCTTAATGTTGAAAATTTAGATTTTTTATAGCATTTTTGGCTATTTTTTATAACATTTCTTTGTTATATTTTATTAATTTTTTGCGTCGCATAAATCGAGGTCAGTAATTGGCACATTCATGTAGGATTATAGAGATAAAGCACTCCGGTCATTAGTGAAGTTAACATTGTAATATTCAGCTCAGTAAATGCAGGTGTTTATTTAATAATTTTAACTTGGAAATTTTAAAGATAAATAATGTATTGGACAAAATTATTGCAACAAATTTTATATATTTGTTTTTATTTAGTAAAACCGTGGATATAATATCTGTGTTTTTTTAATTTATAATTTATTTCCAGTCTCATTTTCTGGAAGTGATTTTACCGGAGATTGTACACGATATCGGCAAGTGTCCGGCCGGTTTCCGCCAACATATCGGACGCTCGGACCCAACTTACAATGCAGTTTTCAAAAGGAAGGATAATTTTCGGTAAGTTTTAAGATTTTTCAATTCAGTATTGTTATTCATTCAATTACAGTAGGAGCTCTGTTATGTGAACTAATATTATTCATGGCTACAAGGAACATTTTAATTTAATTTGATTTAAGAACAACTCCACGTTTCAAAATCCAGTACCGCCTTGTAAAATAAATTATTATTATTTTTTTAATGTATGATATTTGTTTCAGGAGTAATTGGAGTAATTCCTTTGTTGCAGCATTCCCCGGTTCTTCACACTACCTGTGCGGGTGACCTGGCAAGCTTGTCTGGCCCGGTTCTCTGGGTTTCGGAGTGTTGTGGGTTCTGCGATACCACAGATCCCTCACCTCACCACTAGTACCGTGACCACAATCTCCTCGTTTAGAGATTACACAACCTTAAACTTGACAAGAATTAGTAACAATTCACCCTCGGTTGGGATTTGAATGCACACCACAAAGACCGTTTCCGCAGTCTCTATGACAACGGGAGGAAGATGTTGCAGTACGGACAGAAACAGATGTCCGGATTGATGGAGTTCAGAAAAAAGAATTCAGCCAAAATTTCCACAAGCGATGAAGCTGTATAAGAATTCTATAAATGTACACCAGAATAAAAGTGTATTAACTCGTAACAAATTTACAAAAGAGCAAATTGAACATTGTATCTTTAGTACCATACATGGATTTAATATTATTAATGCAATATATCTAATATCAATAAAAATAGAAATAAAAAATTGAATTTGAAAGATGATACCATATGCCTTTCAAAAAAATATATATAATTTTATGAAAAATTATAGTTGATACACTTTTGTTCTGGGGTACATACAGGTATTTAAAGTAATGAAATATAATATTTTAGGGAGATTATTTCAAATTTTAACTCAAAATATTTTCAATTCGTTTTTAAATAAGATTTATTAAACATGGATATTTTTGATTTAATCGGAAAGTAATCAATTCTGTCTAATTATTTTGAATTTGTTCCGAGACCATTCGATAAAGCCCAATTTGTTTGGACATTTAATATTGGTCCAAAAAGTGAACAATAATTATTTTTTTTTTTTAAATTAAAGCATAGTTTGGAAACAAATCTTATCAATTTTATTTTTTAGAAATTAAATATTAATTAATCAAACATATAGAAATTTAGGTACAATATTTATAGCAGCGTTTGCTATTAGCGTTTTTTAATAAAATAATTTAAAAAATTTTTTTTTTGAAAACTATTTAAGTAAATTTTTAGCGTTCAGTAATGATAGCTATTTGCATTATTTTAGCAATTTAAAATTAGTTTGAAAACTAATCAGTATTTTGATTTTTAGAAATTAAATACCAATTTAGAAACAAATTAATAATATTAAATTTTTTAGAAATTTAGTTAGATACAATTTTTAGTGCTCAGCAAAAATAGTTATTTGCGCTTTTTTACAAATTTAAAATAAATTCGTAAACTAATCAATATTAATTTTTTTAATAATTTTATATTTGTAAACTAATCAGTATTTTTTTTTTTTTAATGATAAGGTAATCGGGAAACTAATCATTAATACTAATCATTTTGAAAACCAATCGATAACTTCCAAACTGTTTGGTTGTTTTCGATTTGTCTAGAAACTGATCTACGATGTCCATTTTTTTGGAAATTTAATGTTAAGAAATAAATGGACAATATACCTACTGATGCACTGATAAAATTTAAATTATTTCACGGCTTGCAATGTTTCATTTTGGATTGATTTTGTAAATTTTATTTAAATAACTCGAGGTACGGTGGCTCCGTAAGACTGTGACTGGGATTCAGTTCCCGGACACCACTGCGGAATTGATATTATACAGCCCTCATTTCATAATTAAAATGCGTGTGCAAAGATAATAGGAGCACTAGTATTGCCAGATCGTTGGGGATGTATTATTTGTTTATTATTTATTTAATTGATTGATAATTTAATATTTTTATTTAATATTTCAATATTGAACAGTATAGTAGTTGAATATATTTCCTATGTAGGGCGTAAGGGCCCCATTTACCAGGTTTGGGCCCGCCTGGTAAATGTTTACAACTTACGTGGGAAATTATTAAAATAAAATAAATAAATAATAAATACTAAAAATAAAATTATTTCAACAGTAAATTAGTTGGTAAATTTAAAAAAATATATAAATTCAAGTGTTTATTATATAGTTGACAAATTAAATTAAAATATTTTCAAAAAATAAAATAATTTTTGTAGTAAATTAGATGGTAAATTTTTCGAAAAATATATTCAAGCTATGATTATTTGATAAATGAATTTTACTTATTTTGTAAAATTAATAATTTGTAAAACACGATATTTAAAAGGAATAATATATAAAAGAACAATATTTGTGAATATTTTGAGTTGGAATATTTGAAATCATCTCCCTTATTATTATAAGACTCCCTTATTATTGTATTGATTTGTATTGTGTATCATATTTTGTACAAATTATTGTTTATATAAAAAATAAAACTGTGTTTGTTGGTGTGGATAGGCACTAAATAATGATTGTAAAAAAAAATATTGAGAAAGAATGAATGTGGATGAAATAAATAAAAAAAAAAATCGAGTGAAAATAAGTGGAATTGAGTTGAATGTGGAGAAGAATGGTTGGAAGTGACTGGAAAATGAAAGACTTTGATGAACGTGGATAGGAATGAATGGAAGAATATTGTTTATTTTTCCATGAATTCTTATCCAAATCTGAGATTGATTGTGGAATGGGAAACTGTGATGGACGTGGAAAGATATGTATGGAAGAATATAATTTTCCCATGCATTCCTATTCAAATCTGAGAATGATTGTAGAATGAGTAACTGCGGTGAATGTAGATAGAAATGCATGAAGAATATTATTTATTTTCCCATGCATTCCTACCCGAACCAGAATAATTGTTTCACGAGAGACTGCGTTGAATGTGGAAAGAAATGCATGGAAGAATATTATTTATTTTCCCATGCATACCTACACGAATCAGAATAATTGTGAAACGAGCGACCGTTGAATGTGGAACGAAATGCATGGAAGAATATTAATTTCCCCTGCATTTCTATCGGAATCAGAATAATTGTGAGACTGCGCTGAATGCCGAAAGAAATGCACGGATGATAGAATGACCTTGAAATGAAAGACTGAACCCTTATTTTTTTGTTAACAACCTCTGTATTTACATTATTTTTAATAAATAAATATAAAATAAACAGCATTATTATTTCGATAAATACCCACCTAATAAATCCTCTCTGGGGTTGGCTTTTATCTTTTAGATGACGAGAAAGTAAAGAGTAAGTATTAATGTATATATTTAGTTGAGCAAAGGGAGTAGCCCTTGAGGTGGTGAGTATGTATATTATATATATAGACTACGCGAGATGAAAGACTGAACCCTTATTTCTTTGTTAACAATCTTGCTCTTTGGCAGGTACCTATTTCAAACCTCTACAACCCTTATAGGTTCTGAGATATTAATAAAATAAAATTCACTATGTCTTAAAACACCCTGAATTTTGCGCCCTTAAACCGTCGATTAACAATTTTTATTTATCTTAAAAAAAATTCAGGGGGTTGAAATTCAGGGATGAAACTAAGGGATGGCATTGATGATGTGCTCTAGTGGCCCTATATGCCATTGCACTATCCCCATGTATCGCGGAACGTTTCACGTCTAAAAACACGTTTTCACGTAAAACTAAGAAACACGGTTTCACGTAAAAAAAAACGAATCATAAATGTGAGTGGGGGGGGGCTTAAACACCGCAAAATATGTGGAGTCTTGGATTTGAGGACGGTTATAAAAAGGGGGGGAAAAAACACGTTAAAAACCCCAAATTCTGAACCCCTGAGGCGCTACAGGGCATTTTTAATTTTTTTTCAACCCTTAAGAGTTATAGGGTTGGTTTCGGATACATAGGCACAGAAGGGTATAAGTACTCTACATCCACTATGGGAACCCTGTAACCCTTCTAGTTTTCGAGATATTAAATAAATAAAATTCACTATTCCCCAAAACAACCCTTATTCACTGGCCATATACCGTCGATGGACAAAAATTTGTCATCAGTAAAGAAATTTTAAGGGTTGAAATTAGGGGATGAAACTTTTAAGCATATGTTTTAAGTGTTCTACTACACTTTCGTACCCCAATTTCATCCACCTAGTTTTGTCGGATAGCTGGTAAATTTTTGTCTGTGAAAAACATGATTATTTACATATTTCAAGGTATTTCAAAATTTGAATCTTAATTATGAGTGGGGGGGGGGGCTTAAACACCGCAAAATATGTGGAGTCTTGGATTTGAGGACAGTTATAAAAAGGGGGGTGAAAAACACGTTAAAAACCCCAAATTTTTTGGGATGGTATTTATGATGTGCTCTAGTGGCCTTATATGCCATTGCACTATCCCCATGTATCGTGGAACGTTTCATGTCTAAAATCACGGTTTAGTCCAAAATTTTAAAAAAAATTTTACCTACCAGGAGACCAGGAGAGCCGAGAGGTATAAATTGGTTTTTAGGGATTATCTCGTGAACTACAAGGGGTAGGACGTCCAGATTTGGAAGGCACCTTCATTAGGGTCCATTCTATTATCTATTAGAGTTTCAACCCTCTAGCCCTTAAGGGTAGGAAGTTATTAAGTGTTTTTTATATCTCACAACCCTTAAGAGTTAGGTGGTTGATTTTTGGTAAGTACGTACTACAGAACCTTAGGACCCTACTGTCCAAATGGGAGCCCTACAACTCCTCTAGTTGTTGAGATATTAATAAAATAAATTTAAAATTTTGGTTTAATATGTGACGTCATTGAAAATTAAAAATTAAATATCTCAAAAACCGTAAGGGTTGTAGGGAACCCTTGAAGGGTAGAGGGTCTCTAAGTCATGAACTACCTACCTACTGAATTACCAACCACCTAACTCTTAAGGGTTGTGAGATATAAAAAACACTTAATAACTTCCTACCCTTAAGGGCTAGAGGGTTGAAACTCTAATAGATAATAGAATGGACCCTAATGAAGGTGCCTTCCAAATCTGGACGTCCTACCCCTTGTAGTTCACGAGATAATCCCTAAAAACCAATTTATACTTCTCGGCTCTCCTGGTCTCCTGGTAGGTAAATTTTTTTTTTAAATTTTGGACTAAACCGTGATTTTAGACATGAAACGTTCCACGATACATGGGGATAGTGCAATGGCATATAAGGCCACTAGAGCACATCATAAATACCATCCCAAAAATCCAAAAAATTAAAAATGCCCTGTAGCGCCTCAGGGGTTCAGAATTTGGGGTTTTTAACGTGTTTTTCACCCCCCTTTTTATAACTGTCCTCAAATCCAAGACTCCACATATTTTGCGGTGTTTAAGCCCCCCCCCCACTCATATTTAAGATTCAAATTTTGAAACCTTGAAATATGTAAATAATCATGTTTTTCACAGACAAAAATTTACCAGCTATCCGACAAAACTAGGTGGATGAAATTGGGGTACGAAAGTGTAGTAGAACACTTAAAACATATGCTTAAAAGTTTCATCCCCTAATTTCAACCCTTAAAATTTCTTTACTGATGACAAATTTTTGTCCATCGACGGTATATGGCCAGTGAATAAGGGTTGTTTTGGGGAATAGTGAATTTTATTTATTTAATATCTCGAAAACTAGAAGGGTTACAGGGTTCCCATAGTGGATGTAGAGTACTTATACCCTTCTGTGCCTATGTATCCGAAACCAACCCTATAAGTCTTAAGGGTTGAAAAAAAATTAAAAATGCCCTGTAGCGCCTCAGGGGTTCAGAATTTGGGGTTTTTAACGTGTTTTTTACCCCCCCTTTTAACAACCGTCCTCAAATCCAAGACTCCACATATTTTGCGGTGTTTAAGCCCCCCCCCACTCACATTTATGATTCGTTTTTTTTTTACGTGAAACCGTGTTTCTTAGATTTACGTGAAAACGTGTTTTTAGACGTGAAACGTTCCCCGATACATGGGGATAGTGCAATGGCATATAGGGCCACTAGAGCACATCATCACTGCCATCCCTTAGTTTCATCCCTTAATTTCAACCCCCTGAATTTTTTTAAAGATAAATAAAAATTGTTAATCGACGGTTTAAGGGCGCAAAATTCAGGGTGTTTTGAGACATAGTGAATTTTATTTTATTAATATCTCAGAACCTATAAGGGTTGTAGAGGTTTGAAATAGGTACCTGCCAAAAAGCAAGATTGTTAACAAAGAAATAAGGGTTCAGTCTTTCATCTCGCGTAGTCTATATATATAATATACATACTCACCACCTCAAGGGCTACTCCCTTTGCTCAACTAAATATATACATTAATACTTACTCTTTACTTTCTCGTCATCTGAAAGATAAAAACCAACCCCAGAGAGGATTTATTAGGTGGGTATTTATCGAAATAATAATGCTGTTTATTTTATATTTATTTATTAAAAATAATGTAAATACAGAGGTTGTTAACAAAGAAATAAGGGTTCAGTCTTTCATTTCAAGGTCATTCTATCATCCGTGCATTTCTTTCGGCATTCAGCGCAGTCTCACAATTATTCTGATTCCGATAGAAATGCAGGGGAAATTAATATTCTTCCATGCATTTCGTTCCACATTCAACGGTCGCTCGTTTCACAATTATTCTGATTCGTGTAGGTATGCATGGGAAAATAAATAATATTCTTCCATGCATTTCTTTCCACATTCAACGCAGTCTCTCGTTCCACAATTATTCTGGTTCGGGTGGGAATGCATGGGAAAATAAGAATATTTTTCCATGTATTTCTTTCCACATTCAACGCAGTCTCTCGTGAAACAATTATTCTGGTTCGGGTAGGAATGCATGGGAAAATAAATAATATTCTTCATGCATTTCTATCTACATTCACCGCAGTTACTCATTCTACAATCATTCTCAGATTTGAATAGGCATGCATGGGAAAATTATATTCTTCCATACATATCTTTCCACGTCCATCACAGTTTCCCATTCCACAATCAATCTCAGATTTGGATAAGAATTCATGGAAAAATAAACAATATTCTTCCATTCATTCCTATCCACGTTCATCAAAGTCTTTCATTTTCCAGTCACTTCCAACCATTCTTCTCCACATTCAACTCAATTCCACTTATTTTCACTCGATTTTTTTTTTATTTATTTCATCCACATTCATTCTTTCTCAATATTTTTTTTTACAATCATTATTTAGTGCCTATCCACACCAACAAACACAGTTTTATTTTTTATATAAACAATAATTTGTACAAAATATGATACACAATACAAATCAATACAATAATAAGGGAGTCTTATAATAATAAGGGAGATGATTTCAAATATTCCAACTCAAAATATTCACAAATATTGTTCTTTTATATATTATTCCTTTTGAATATCGTGTTTTACAAATTATTAATTTTACAAAATAAGTAAAATTCATTTATCAAATAATCATAACTAGAATATATTTTTCGAAAAATTTACCATCTAATTTACTACAAAAATTATTTTATTTTATGAAAATATTTCAATATAATAAAGACTTTTTACTAACTAATTTACTAACTAATTTACTGTTGAAATAATTTTATTTTTTGAAAATATTTTAATTTAATTTGTCAACTAATCAAAACTTAAATTTATTTTTCAAAAAATTTACCAACTAATTTACTGTTTAATTAATTTTCTATTACGAAAAAATTTTATTTTAATTTGTTTTTCAAAAAAATTACCAATTAATTTACTTTCAAAATAATTACGTTTTTTTGAAAATATTTTAAATTAATTTGCCAACTAATCATAACTTGAATTTATTTTTAAAATAATTTACCAACTAATTTACTGTCAAAATTATTTCATTTTTTGAAAATATTTTAATTAAATCTGTCAACTAACCATAACTTGAATTTATTTTTCATTTTATATCAAACTAATTATATATTTTCAAAATATTTAAATTTGTAAACGAATCATAAATTGACTTTATTTTTCAAAAAATTTATCAACTAATTTACTGTCTATTTAATTTTATTTTATTTTTAAATATTTAAATTTAATTTGTGAACTAATCATAAATTGCATTTATTTCACAAAAAATTTACCAACTAATTTACTATCAAAATAATTTATTTTTCCAAATCATTAATTTAATTTGTCAATTAATCTTAATTTTTTCAAAAAATTATTAACTAATTTACTGTCCAAATAAAATAATTTCATTGCTTTACAATGTTTCAAGATCATCTATATTTTCGTACAAATATTCAACCCCAAATATTTATTATTTATTTATTTTATTTTTATAATTTCTCACGTAAGTTGTAAACATTTACCAGGCGGGCCTAAACCTGGTAAATGGGGCCCTTACGCCCTACATAGGAAATATATTCAACTACTATACTGTTGAATATTGAAATATTAAATAAAAATATTAAATTATCAATTAATTAAATAAATAATAAACAAATAATACATCCCCCAACGATCTGGCGATACTAGTGCTCCTATTATCTTTGCACACTCATTTTAATTATGAAATGAGGGCTGAGTCAACCCCTGGACTGAGTGCACAGGAGTGTGGAATATTAATTCCTCAGTGGTGTCCGGGAACTGAATCCCAGTCTCAGTCTTACGGAGCCACTGTACCTCGAGTTAATTAAATAAAATTTACAAAATCAATCAAAAATGAAACATTGCAAGCCTTGAAATAATTTAAATTTTATCAGTGCATCAGTAGGTATATTGTCCATTTATTTCTTAACATTAAATTTCCAAAAAAATGGACATCGTAGATCAGTTTCTAGACAAATCGAAAACAACCAAACAGTTTGGAAGTTATCCATTGGTTTTCAAAATGATTAGTATTAATGATTAGTTTCCAAATTACCTTTTCATTAAAAAAAAAAAAAAATACCGATGTATTGATAGTTGACTAATTTATTTTAAATTTGTAAAAAAGCGCAAATAACTATTTTTGCCGAGCACTAAAAATTGTATCTAACTAAATTTCTAAAAAATTAAATATTATTAATTTGTTTCTAAATTGGTATTTAATTTCTAAAAATCAAAATACTGATTAGTTTTCAAACTAATTTTAAATTGCTAAAATAATGCAAATAGCTATCATTACTGAACGCTAAAAATTTACTTAAATAGTTTTCAAAAAAAAAAAATTTTAAATTATTTTATTAAAAAACGCTAATAGCAAACGCTGCTATAAATATTGTACCTAAATTTCTATATGTTTGATTAATTAATATTTAATTTCTAAAAAAAAAAATTGATAAGATTTGTTTCCAAACTATGCTTTAATTTAAAAAAAAAAAATTAATTATTGTTCACTTTTTGGACCAATATTAAATGTCCAAACAAATTGGACTTTATCGAGTTCAAAATAATTAGACAGAATTGATTACTTTCCGATTAAATCAAAAATATCCATGTTTAATAAATCTTATTTAAAAACGAATTGAAAATATTTTGAGTGTAAATTTGAAATAATCTCCCTAAAATATTATATTTCATTACTTTAAATACCTGTATGTACCCCAGAACAAAAGTGTATCAACTATAATTTTTCATAAAATTATATATATTTTTTTGAAAGGCATATGGTATCATCTTTTAAATTCAATTTTTTATTTCTATTTTTATTGATATTAGATATATTGCATTAATAATATTAAATCCATGTATGGTACTAAAGATACAATGTTCAATTTGCTCTTTTGTAAATTTGTTACGAGTTAATACACTTTTATTCTGGTGTACATTTATAGAATTCTTATACAGCTTCATCGCTTGTGGAAATTTTGGCTGAATTCTTTTTTCTGACCTCCATCAATCCGGACATCTGTTTCTGTCCGTACTGCAACATCTTCCTCCCGTTGTCATAGAGACTGCGGAAACGGTCTTTGTGGTGTGCATTCAAATCCCAACCGAGGGTGAATTGTTACTAATTCTTGTCATGTTTAAGGTTGTGTAATCTCTAAACGAGGAGATTGTGGTCATGGTACTAGTGGTGAGGTGAGGGATCTGTGGTATCGCAGAACTCACAACACTCCGAAACCCAGAGAACCGGGCCAGACAAGCTTGCCAGGTCACCCGCACAGGTAGTGTGAAGAACCGGGGAATGCTGCAACAAAGGAATCCTTCCGGCCCAACTGGAAGGGCTCATAGGTAGGTTATGAGGACGACCGTTTCCTCTGGTCATATAAAGAGGCTGGTGACTATGTTTAATTTATCACCGAATGCCACCATGGAGATGTTTTCCACAGTTTCCACTTGGGGACAGCAAAAGCCTCCTTACTGGGCGCTGAAATTTGCGCCCAATTACTCCTGAAACAAATATCATACATTAAAAAAATAATAATAATTTATTTTACAAGGCGGTACTGGATTTTGAAACGTGGAGTTGTTCTTAAATCAAATTAAATTAAAATGTTCCTTGTAGCCATGAATAATATTAGTTCACATAACCGAGCTCCTACTGTAATTGAATGAATAACAATACTGAATTGAAAAATCTTAAAACTTACCGAAAATTATCCTTCCTTTTGAAAACTGCATTGTAAGTTGGGTCCGAGCGTCCGATATGTTGGCGGAAACCGGCCGGACACTTGTCGATATCGTGTACAATCTCCGGTAAAATCACTTCCAGAAAATGAGACTGGAAATAAATTAAAAATTAAAAATCACATATACTAAACACGGTTTTACTAAATAAAAACAAAAATATATAAAATTTGTTGCAATAATTTTGTCCAATACATTATTTATCTTTAAAATTTCCAAGTTAAAACTATTAAATAAACACCTGCATTTATTGAGCTGAATATTACAATGTTAACTTCACTAATGACCAGAGTGCCTTATCTCTATAATCCTACATGAATGTGCCAATTACTGACCTCGATTTATGCGACGCAAAAAATTAATAAAATATAACAAAGAAATATTATAAAAAATAGCCAAAAATGCTATAAAAAAATCTAAATTTTCAATATTAAGGCCCTAATATTTTAAAATAAATGAACACTCACCTATTTATCTTTATTTCCGAAGCCAAGCAGCAAGTAGACGCTCAAGGACTCCAACATTTTCCTCGAATTTCTCAATAATATAATTTAAATTTTTATTTCAGTGCCCTTTTAAATTATTTATTTATCATCTTCAGTTCAAAATTCACTATTTTTGCACTATTTTCCAATTACTTTTTGGAAAAATATTCACCGCAAAAAAAGCGTGCTCCTTCGTTGGGAGCCATAACACAATGACACCGTGACGTAACAAAATATTGCCGATGTGCGCAAGAACAACTTTCAGCGATTGGAATTTTTGAAATATCCAGGCCCAGCAATATCTTATACACTTAATTTAAAAGAAAATTGATAATTTTTTTAACATAATTAACAAAGACAATTTTTATAAGGTCTATTTTAAATTTGATCACATGAAGATGATAAATAAATAAAGATTTGAGTGGAGATTTTTCACAAAAGCGAACGCCTAAGGATATTATCATAAAAACGAGAGGAGAAACAGGTAGGATAATAAATAAAAACAGTATTGTTCAAAATGAAATATTTAATCAAGTTACTTGATAAAATTTACATCATAGAATGAAATGATTCTAGTAAGATTTTTTACAACTGTATTCACAATTAACATAATCCCTAAATGAATAATTCTGTAACAAAGTATCGGTTTTAACGTTTTAGAAAGTTTGTGAAAAGTGAGTGAGTGGTGTGGCATTTATAAAATGGTTGAATTTCTATGTGCTACAGGCCTGCATGTCGATGTATAATTTATATAAAAAAACGCATAGGGATAAAAATATGTTTAGATACTTAATTCATTAATATAGACACCTAAATTTCATACACTATTACACTAATTCATTTTCTCAAGCGTACAAGTTCAGTCTTCAAGCATTCATCCACAAAATAGTTTAATTCTTTGGCAGTTCCCAATATTATAATAGAATTTAAATATACAAGCTAATGACATTCTGTATGCAGTTGCTAACGATATTAGTTTCTTCATACGGATATCAAATATCCGTATTGAGATAATTTCTCTGTTTTATTTTTCCGAAGCATGAAAATGCGCAAAAATATCCAATAAAAAACAGTGCAAATGTTACCGAACCTCTATTAAT
Source organism: Liopterus haemorrhoidalis (assembly GCA_963971575.1). Lineage (NCBI taxonomy): Eukaryota > Metazoa > Arthropoda > Insecta > Coleoptera > Dytiscidae > Liopterus > Liopterus haemorrhoidalis. The sequence continues at coordinate 1,218,766 of OZ020613.1, forward strand.
TTTCTAAACGTCATATGTAACACTGCACTCAATAAGTATCCGGACACATTAGTGCAGGAAATGAAGCATTTTGGCTCACAATTTTTTCGTCCAGCATGGAATTACATGAAATTTTCACAGAAGGTAGGGAATAGCCCAAGGATCATTTTCTACATCATGCCGGTGTAAGCTAAAACCTTGGGGGTGGTTGCCACCCAATCTCGGGGGTGGAAATTTTTTACTACATTTTAAAGCCTGGAACAGAATGCACAGCGCGCTACAGCGTCAGCGCTGCGTCATTTGCGACAGCGTTGCGTAGCGCCGTTGAGAAATTTCGCCTGAACACAATGCAATAATTTTTAACGCCGTCAAGTGTCACTTGACAACCTATATCTGTATTTATACGTGCGCTTTCTTTTATTAAAAGTATAATGGATGATGAAGACTTGTGAATGATGTTATTTATGTTGTATGCAAGTTATTTATACATACAAACACTTTATTATTCAGTAAAAACTGAGGTTAGGTGTTCTGCGTCAACGTTCAACAGCGTCAAAAGTTGGAAGTTGACGAACATTCAGTATCAACGGCGTAGAACGTTGTCCATTCTGTGCACTTGCGTACGACAGCTTGGTTTTAACTTTCTTCTGACAGATGGTGCCGTACGTACGCCGTTAACGCGTCGTAGAACTCGGTGCATTCTGTTTCCCACTTAACGATGGGAAAAGTAATTCTAAGAAATAAATGTTCTTTACGTTTTCTACATAAAACTAATATTTTTTGAGTTATTCGCGGTTGAAAGTAACAGTTTTTCGACGAAATAATCGTTGTTTTTAAAAAGTTTTTTGTGAATAACTCGAAAAATATGCATTTCATCAAAAAAACTGTAGAAAGCAAAATTGTAGCTTTCAAAAAAACAAACAAAATCTTTTTTTTTATTATTTTTTTACGACTAATACGAACCGAGATACGGCATGTTAATGGTTAACTTTTTTTCGCCAAATGCATAATTTGAAAGATTCAAAGTCAAATAACAGGAAAAATTTGCATTTTTCGAGGAAAACTCATTGAATCTTTTTTAAAGTATTTGATTAGAGCTTTCAAACAAAAAAAAAAACGTCTCTAGCATAAAAATTAAGCGAATTATGATCAAAATAAGGTCGGTACCTACTTTTTTCTACGGAAAAATCAGTGAAAACAACCCCCTATTTACCCCCCTAATTAAAATTGATCCTCACCCTTCTGTGGTTCTCTTCATATATGTATTTTCAGTACACCCAAGAAGTTTGAGCAATTTAAAATGCCTAATTTTAGAAAAAAGTTTAAAGAAAACACGATTGGTATGCTGAATTTAAATTAATTAATTAATTTTTTTAATTTTAGGAGCGTTGGTATGAATGTATCACTCTTAAAGGAGAGTATGTTGATGAATAAAGTCGAATTTTTAAAAAAACAATTGTTTTTCTTAGTTATTATTGAGCGACGTGGTATTTGAAATACTAAGGGAATAATAGAAATACTAGGAAATATATTAAATACTTCTTAAGTATTTCAAATACAAATTTCAGACAGCAAATATCAAATACAAATACCAAGGGAAAAGTGTGCAAATCACTAATACCCAAAGCATTTTTTTGAAGTATTTAAAATTCAATATTTCAAATAACAGATAGTAATGTAAATACTTTTTCAAATACTTTATTTTCAGTTCTGGTACAAAAGATATTTGGAAATTATCGGAGAAGTATAGGGATTTGCAGCTAAGCACCCTACCATCTGGTGAGCGTTTCATGAACTTGTGTACATCAGATAACATTTCGTTTTGTGTATTGGTTTTGTATGAAGTTTGTTTTTAAAGTTTTATTATAATCATTGAAAAATGTATAATACATATTGTTGTGTGCCTATGTGCAATTCATTGAAAAGAAGAAACCCGGAAATATCGTTTCATTTGTTTCCACTAATATCAGACACCGTATGGTTCGAAACAAAATTGGGAAAGCAAGAGGTTAGGAATCGACGCGATGTTTAGATAAACAATTTAAAAATTGGAAAAAAAGTGAGCCCTTGTATCAAAGTTTGCTCATTACATTTTAATGATAGTGACTACAAAAAATATTTTCAATTTTGTATTTATTATCGCATATCTTGAAAATTCCTGTTATTGTGTGTGGGTTTGTAATGCACAAGTTGTAGGCATAATGCATAAATCTTTATGAACTCTCTGTTTTATTCAGTGACTCCACACAATATTATATGCCCAGCATTGTAGATTTCTACCCCTTGGTAAACAACACGGGAATTATTATTTCCCCCAATATAGTTAAAATAATCGACAATGGAAAACCGCCATAACTTAAAACCAGATCACAAAATGTAGTATTTTAGATGTTTACAAGTAATGTCACTTCACAAAATCAGAAAATCCCAAACAATTACTTATTTTTTGTCGTTTTTTGATACACTTTTCCCTATTATTTACTAGTAAATGTCAAGTGGTATCTGATTTAGAATGGTTTCAAAAAAATCCGCGTGGCGCTACGATCTTAAAATTTTTCCCCTATAGATTACGTTAAGCCTATTTGACCAATGGATATTTTTATGCATTTTAGGTTTCGGAAAATCAAAATTTAAAACAATTTATGAGTTCCGTAATATCTGCTAGCAGTTGCACATAGAACATTGTGCCCTTATTTGTGCTAGATTGCTATTTTAACACCTACATACAAATATTCAGCGGCTTTCACAAAAAAGACCAACCACGAATATTACACATTATCTTACACTATTTCATATGTTCCGTTCTTTTCTAGTAGATCACAGCACCAAGTCTGGTCAAATTCTATCTAATAACTCCATAAAATTATATTTGTAATAATATACTTTCATACAAGTTTTTAATACAAATAATAAATTTTAAATATGAATAAAAATGTTAAATATGAGAATTAGCTCGCTCTGTAATCCCTACGTCATTACAACTTTTCAATACAAATAAAAAAAATCAGCTGTTGCCACCATAGGACCGACCGCCATCACAAAATACTTGTAGAAAATACATTCTAGCAGCAGAGTAGAAATAATTTGGCCTAATATTTTCTAACAGAGATATTATTTATCATGACCATGGAAACGTTACATATAAGTATGAAAAAATAAATACTTTTTTCAATTTTTATTTCGTTTTATCAAAAAATGTCTCAAATAAAAGTTATTAGCTATTGCTTTTATAGCAACTTTTGTTAAATAATATTTTTCTGTTGTGAAATATAAATAATAAATTCTAATTAAATTTTATAATATTTCTTACCTTTTTACAACTTTTCAGCACAAATTTTCAATTTAATTTCCTAATAAATATCAAATGTCATCATTAGACTAAAATAGGTAGCCATCTTGAGATTCTTACACGTCTCTAGGGCCAATCAAAAGGCCTAATTAAAAAGTCCTTGATCAAATTTTATCTGCATAAATTACAATTAAAACATACGTTTTTCCAGTAAATTACATTGTAATCCTAATGACGTATATTTATATTTTGATTTGATTCAGAAATGTATGGCAAGTGCTGCTAACCCGGGAATACACCTAAACTAAACCAAATATCTGAACTAATTACTGAATTAGACCAAATAATTAGAGCGGATTAATGGAAACTAGTTCAAATGACTGTAGCTCGCTTATTTATGAACGGATTTTGAAAATACTTACAGTTTTAGAATTAGGAGTGCATGAGGCTTTTGACTGTATAGTCAAAAACATCAAATTCGCAAGTTGGTAAAAAAATTTGCTCCAGTTTTGACCAAAAATAGAGCACGGCCATAACTCGCTTATTTATGGACCGATTTTGATGGGATTTGACACAGAATATTAGAATTAGTATCTCCTGGTATGTAGGTGTTCAAAATTCATGTATATGTACAAAAAAGGCCTAAATGGGGGCCAATTTTTTTAAAATTACAATATTTTTAATGTTTATGGGCCAATTTTGATAAAATTTTATATATGGAGATAGAATTAGTTTCTGCTCCTTATATGAGAGACAAAGTTTATATATCTATACAAAAAAAGCCTAACGGGGGCCCTATTTCAAATAAATAAATGTTATATATTTTTTCGTTTTATCAAAAAATGTCTGAAATAAGTTGTTAGTTATTGCTTTTATAGCAATTTTTGTTAAATAATTTTTTTCGAAATATTTTTCTGTTATGAAATATTCGCAAAAATCTTAAAATCGACACGAGTAAACTCCCATTTCTAGTCAACCGATTTTTACCAAAAGTTGATCAACTCGTGCCATGGATCTCAAAAGCTTAAATATGAAGTTACATAAAAATTCTTTTAGGCGAATTTGCTCTGCACGTGTACACAGACGGACGGACAGACAGACAGACAGACAGACGGATAGACAGACCGACAGACATCATGCTGAAAATAGTCAAAACGTTATGTAGGGTTCTCAATTCGTGAAGATCCATCGAAATCTCGAAATGTCAAAATTGGTATGATCACAATACCTCCCTTATATATGTTGGCGGTCGGTAAAAATACTGCACATATTTAACAAATCGAATGTACCCTAATTCGATTTGACGCTCCGAGCGTTCCGAGCACGTTCTGTACACTCAAACATGTTCGATTTGACGCTCGGAGTACACTCAATTGCATTCGTTTTGCGATCGAGCGAGTATTTAGAGTGCGCTCTATGTGTTCGGGGTTTTAAGACCGAGCATATGGAGTATGACTTAAAAAAGTGGGGGAACGGCGGGAAAGAAATGAAAGTTTAAAATTAAATTATAAATAAAATAAAAATAATAGCCTTAGACAAATAATATTGTTATTTGTCTATAGCTACAGAGTACGGCCATTTTATATATTTGTGACGTTCTATAAACAGCAAAAAAATTATTAAAATACACCGTGCATAAAATTTAAATGGAAAAAATTCATTAAATTAATTCATTAATTATTATTTAATTTTTAATTAATTTTATTTCTTCATCATTGAAAAAAAATCAAGGAAAAACCGAGGTATATAATTTTGATTCATGACTGACGTGAACTAATCTGACAGTAAAACCGCTGCGTAAAATTGTAGGGTTAGATTTTATAAATATTACGTCACAAGAACGCTCGCTCCGTTAGTGCTCTATTCATGACGTCACCATCAACTGTTCGCTCAGCGCTCGCTCTACTCTGTACAACTCGAATGCTCCCAATACCTCCCTTATATATGTTGGCGGTCAGTAAAAAACTATTACAATATATCGGATTACAAAGCTGTTCTTATGTTCCGAGGTGCTAATAACCAAGTTGTTGGAGCACCCCTAAATAAACCAATTAAAAAAAAAAAAAGCTGGTTAGCCTATAACCAGTGTAAATTCCTGTTTTTAAGTGTAGATTAAACCAAACTTGATTCTAAGATGTACTAGAATTTAAAATGTAACATTGAATATTTCTTATATAATTTAACATTATTATGGAAAATATCCTAAATTATGGAATAATTCCATAAAACCTGACATGAATACGAATATATTATTGTATTGAAAATGACTTTCGTTAAAGAAGTCCATTGTACTTTCGACACTATCTCAAAATAACTTACGAGATAGTATGGACACTGTATTTGTGAGCTTCCCAATTTTGGGTTCAACTTATAATTCTACAAATACTGCATCGGTTGTTCTAGAACTCCTCTTCGAAGAATTTGTTCCCGTTTAAATGAGTACTGGAATTGTTAATGACAACTGAACGGTACAGGAAAATAAAGCTGTTTGTCATAAATTGCCAATATTTTATAATAATCAATATTATAAAATATTGATGTAGAATTCTATGTCTACGTCAGTTGGTAACCATCCTTAACAGTTGACTGTGTTAGCTACAGTTATATTTATTAACGCAAGATACGTTTCAATTTTAAGACAGCTAGTTATCAAAATTAATCTATGAACTCTCATTAAAGACTAAAAACTCAGTACTAAGTTTTAATAAACTGAGTTTTGTGTTTTACTGCTTTTAACTGCTTTTTATATACAGACGATTCCGCTTAAGGGGGGGGGGGATATGGTCAGAAAATCGTTTTTTTTTTAATCGATTGTATAGTGACTCAGGAGTGTCCATACAAAATTTCAGGTCGATCCGAGCAAAATTAACGAAGTTATCGGCTTAACAATACAAATAACTCAAATTCATATTTTCGCGCAAATCGCGTGTTATAGCGTTCCTTTCAGAACGCTGCTTTATTAGCCGCGCGCAGCTCTCATATACGTAATAGTAGAGTCTTCCCACTCTATCCACACCTGTCTGTGCTATATTTGTGTTGGAGGTTTCACTCAAAATAATAATGAGAGCTTGAACCAACTTATTTGGAAAATAAGTCCAAAAATACTGAGTGGAACCTCCACAATTGTTGAAATTGCAAGCTGATGTAGCAACTAGTTATTTCAATGAAGGCAATTTCGCATATCTAACGTTTATGGAAGAGATGGGCATAAGCGTAGGGACGAGCTCTCATGAATGGGCACGCGAAGAGGATAAATTTCGGATTAGCAGAGCTAATCAAAAAGCTGCAGAGGCTACTAAAGAAGCTCGGGTTTTAAAAAGACAACAGCAAAAGGATGCATTGGACATCCTTGCCGATGGCCCTACACTTTACGGACCCGGAATTGATGACTCCGTGTGAGTATGAAGAAAAATTAACATGTTTTAAAAAAAAAAAATTTAAAACGCGTTTTTTGAGGAATTTTATTTTTCAAGTCGGTGAGACATGTAACTCGAAAACAACTCGACCGATCTTTCTGAAATTTTGCACACTATTTCTGTAGGCAATTTACTAGGTAACGCTGTCGAGATATTTTTTTTTTTTCTTGCTTTGTTTTTTTTTATGGAATTTTTTAAAACTGAAAACAGAAATTTCGAAAAAAAAAATTCCGTTTTTTTCGTTTTTTTGACTTCGAACTTATACCAAAAATTAAATAATCTAGATATTTGAAAAAACTCGACAGCGTTACCTCAAGAAACTCATAAACTAACGAAATATTTTTGGTTTTTTTGTTTTAGATGATCCAGTCATTAGTTATGTGTCTCACCGCAAATCAACTCTTTGTCCTGAACGAAAATTTCAACTTCATGTCACGAGCTTAATTTTCGATATTTTGCAATAAATTTTTTTTTGGATACTCTTCAAAGGTTGTTCTTTACTGTAGGTATTATCCCAATCAAGTTACTATTAACAGTTTTCTAAAAAAAAATCTTGAAAATGGGTATAAAATGTGCTGCTCTGACCATACCCCCCCCCTTAATTGGGCCGCCGCTTAATTGGGGCAGCCGCTTATTTGGTACAAATCTCAAAGAACAGAAACCAAACCAAGGAACCAACAGTAAATTTACATGTTTAATTGGGACAACATTCCGCTTAATTGGGACAGTTAAGATCACAGTACATATTATGTTACACATATTCTCAAGAAAATGTACAAAGAATTTAATATTACAGTGTTATTTTATGCAGGAAGGAAATGAAGGGAGCCCTACATCCGCACTGAATACCTGTGCTGATTTTGTAAAGTGAAATGTTATAAAAACAAAAGACAGACAACACTTGACGCATTTTTGCATTGAATTAAATTGTATGTACCTATTTATTATTTTATTTTGGAATTTATTATTATTTTTTCTTAAAAGAGTATATTTTTTGGTTATATGTAATTTATAGTTTTGTCCAAGAGTTTATAAAATAAAATTATTGAAAGAAAAATATGCATAGTTTAATTTTATGTGAAATTCGCTTAATTGGGGAAGCCGCTTAATTGGGCCAAAATGCCTAAGTCCCAATATGTCCCAATTAAGCGGAATCGACTGTATTTATAAAACGAGTTTACGTAAAACCGCTAAATTTAGTTTCTAAAAACTTATGGTCTATTACAAATTAAAAAAAAGTAGATAGCGCTGCGAACTGAGTACGATTTATACTGGAGAAATACACTTTAGCGTAGTAACTGGGTTAGCAAGTGTTTTTTTTATAATTTAAAAAAGGTTAATAAGATATAGAAATAAACAACTGCGTAAAAACAAATTACATGGACAGTTTTCTCCATAAAATCTACGCCAAGAATATAAATAAAAGTCTAAATATGTAAATAATAACAAAATATATGAAAAAAATTAAATAATATAAATAATATATATTTCCAATGTACGACACTGAACATCTGTCAACTTGGACTAAAAACAATATTTTAACAGTGTAATAGGGATGAAGATCTAAACCAATCCGAAGCAAGGACAAACAGCTCTGCTTACACATATTTTTCTACTTTGAAATAGACCATAGTACTTAGTTTCTAAAAATTTTGTTTTTAGTCTGTCTTTAATGAGAGTTCATTAGTTAATTTTGCTAACTAGTTGCTTTAAAATTGAAATGTGTTTTGCAGCTAAATTAACAATTTTACAGCGTTTCGTAAGAAATATTTTTTGTAAAATATACTAAAACTAACAAACCACCTTTTTTCCTGCACCTTTCATTTGTTTTTAAAGCTTCGTATTTTCAACTTAAAGCACCATGAAATTCCATAGATTATTCGGTGTAAATCGAATTAAATAAGGAATTAGTTAATCCCATAGAAAATACTGAGCTTTTTTGTTTAAAAAACATGGCAAATATATAGATACACCTTTTTAGTCACCATTTTTGACTAAATAGTACGTATAAGTATTAAAATCACATTTTATAAAAAATTTTGGTTAATGTTCCGTATAAGTCCACCACAAACAACTCGTCAGAGAAAACGCGTAAGCTAGTTAGAATGAGATATGGCCTTGGCGAAGCGCCACCCCTTTTTTTAAAACATAACATCGAAATTTAAATAAGTACTTGATAGTTATCTGTTCTAAAATCTAAGCAATTATTTAATAAGTGTTCGTTAACATTTAGCTTGTATTAACGTTTTTAAATAAATACTTGAATAATAAAGTTTCACTATTTATACGCTTAGGGCAGTGTTTATAAAACAGTCCATAATCGTACATTTTGTAATGAACATAATATATTTAATGATCATAATCTATTGCTATTCATAAAAATAATGAACAAATTTTAATGAAACATTTCATTATGTCCATAATGCAAATGAGTAATTATGTAAAGATCATAATACAAAATTACTAGGGATGTTTTTCATTCTTTTACTACATATTTTATGTCAAGAAAAAATATTGCAATTTGACTTTGTTGGTTCAGACTTACTTCTTACTATGTTTGGTGTGAATAATATTTGGCAGTGGCATTACAAATTTATCTGTCAATCAATAATATAATAAGCGTAATTTTATAATGGACTTCAATATCAACATTATATATTTATATAATAAAACATTTAATGTTCATAACACATTATTGGCATTTATGAATACAAAAAAAATATTTAATGATCATTATGCACTATCATCATCTTTAAATTCAATTATGAACGTTTATGAATACGGCCCTTATATTATAGTATATATATATTGAAAAACATTGACTTTATTAAAAGAGAGAATCCTCAAAAATATCAATATATTCCGACCTACCAATTTTATGTCTGAATTAGAACATTCCGTTTTTCGTCGCATTCATAGAAGCTAAATTATGTAAATGTATTAAAACTGTATAAAGCATTTACATATCTTCAATATATGCAAACAATCAATGATAAAACTAATTAGGTTTTGCCTGTTTTCAATGAGATTTATAGTATACATATTTTGAAAAACATTTTCATAAAGAGTTCTAAAACTATCAGTTATATTCTGACGTATCGTCTGTTAAGCCTGGAACAGAATGCACAGCGCGCTACGCCGTCAGCGCGGCGTCATTTGCGACAGCGTTGCGTTAGCGCCGTTGAGAATTTTCGCCTGCACACAATGCAATAATTTTTAACGCCGTCAAGTGTCACTTGACAACCTATATCTGTGTTTATACGTACGCTTTCTTTTATTAAAAGTATAATGGATGATGAAGACTTGTGCGTGATGTTATTTATGTTGTATGCAAGTTATTTATACATACAAACACTTTATTATTCAGTAAAAACTGAGGTTAGGTGTTCTGCGTCAACGTTCAACAGCGTCAAAAGTTGGAAGTTGACGAACATTCAGTATCAACGGCGGTCGAACGCTGTAGGACGTTGTCCATTCTGTGTACTTGCGTACGACAGCTTGGGTTTAACTTTCTCCTGACAGATAGCGCCGTACGAACGGCGTTAACGCGTCGTAGAACTCGGTGCATTCTGTTTCCCACTTTAGAAACGCGTATTTCTCTGCCAACTACAGATGAATGATTAGTATTGGTTCTCCACTCTTACGACCATGTCTTCTAACATTACAATATACTTAATTCTAAGCATACAGTCCACTTCTGGTGAACTCATACGGAACATTAACCAAATACTGTTAATTCTATTTATTAACAAGTTAACAGTAATTTTATATAAGTTATGATTTAAAAATCATAAATAATAAAACTTCATAGGTTATTATTTAAAAATTATGTCTGCCTGCATCATCCCGTTGTAAAATAATATAAAATTACTGAATTTATAGTTCAGTAACAGCATACAGTTGTCGTTCACTCTCGTTGTTCGAATACATGCTGTCAACTGGTGGAACAGTAGTGACACCACGTTGATCTTGTATTTTCACAGAGCGAAACTGGGCATTACCAGCAGCTCCACCTCTCTGTAAAGATCTGAACTGAGAGTTAGGACGAAAAGTGCTTGTTTCTTGCCAAGCAGCCGAAACACCAGTTGTACCACGTTGTAATGAACGAAATTGGTTAAAGTTAGTAGCGCTCAATGGTGTCTCTACGTTTTGTGAGATACTTGTTGGTACTTGTGGCATTGCTGGTTTATTCAGTTGGGCTTTTTCGTCTGGTGTTTGCGGTAATGGACGACGTCCTAGTGAACTGTATTTCTGTATGTTGGCAACACGTTCTTGTTGCTGATCGAACTTAAATCCTTTAAAATGCGGGAATTCGCTGCAGGCAGACCTGTCTCAGTAAAAGTCTGATGATTCTAATGTCTTGCACTGTTTGCTTAAAGTCGCGTACTTGCCATTGTTGGGTCCTGGAAACGAAACAAATTATTAGAATAAAATTTATTACAATTTAATATTGTGATTATTATATTAAAAATAATTTTTAATTGCTGGCTTTTCTTCTTCATCGCTCTCGTCGTCCGTTAGATTTTGACCAGTCTTTTTTTTGGAACTCATCTCTTTTTGAACTCAAAATGCATTTGACATAGTAATTGTGGTGTGAAAATGCTTTTTTTAAATATATTTTGAACATTGAATGCTATTGTTTCATAAATATTTACAAGTTTCCTTTGAATAAGTCTACGGCGCGCTGCTTATATCCGTCAAGGAAAGTGCAAATGTAGGCTTGTAAAGGGGTAGCGGTGCGTAGGCAGTAGTGATAAACTGGTGGGGATCGGAGCTAGAATGCTTTCAGCGTCACAATAACAGTGATCAAAGTACTATGAAATTATTGAATGTATTTATTTAAGTCGTAACTGAAATCGCTATACCTATATTATCTCTAAAAATTTATTGTTTAGGAAGATATTAATAATTAGTATTTTCTAACTTTTTCTTTTAAATTTATATAAGTATCTTAGCTTAACAAATACGTTTCGTATTTTAGATTATAAAACAATAGGTTTAAAAAATTAATACTGTCAAATCATTTTTGGAAATTCCATTTAACAGATGAACGTTAGAAGAAAAAATTGATATTAAAAAATTGGAGCGACACACACCAAATTTAAATATTTCGGAAAGTTCAAAAAGCAAAAATTATAATTATAAGAGGCAATTCAACAGAGTCTTATATGATAAAACGTCGTGGTTAAACACCTAAACCAATCCTTGTATTATAATTTGCAGCTCTGAGTCCCAAAAAGTCACGAGCCGCCACTGATTTAGACCCATAACTTCTTCAATTATCTCACTTTCCGACATTATTTGATAACCAGGATCACCCTAGTCTTCTTCCAACCACTGTAATACTTTATCTTCAGTTGCGTCCTTTTCGCCTTGTTGAAAATAACTGTGAGTTAAGGATTCCACACACCAAAGCGGCCGCGGTGGCGGCCACGGTGGCGTTAATGCAGCGGCCTAACGCAACCAAAACAATACAATGAGACCACGCACATACAAGCGTTCCGCTATCTGAGAACGGCGCCGAATGCAGCGTTCAGTCTAGCGATCAGCAAACACTGGCGGCCGAACTCGACAAGTTGCGTTAGGCCGGGCGATATTCATTGTTTATATACCACAGAGTGAATATATTTAAAAAAATGTCGAAAATGGATAATTTAACAGAAAAAAACATAGAATCAGTAAAGGATCATTTAATTTTGTATGACTTAGCACATCCTGATTACAAAGAATATTAGGAAAACAAATAAAGTGTGAGACGAAATAGGAAAAGTTTTGGAAATTGATAGTAAAGTCTGTTCCAAACGATTAGGCGGAACTAGATTTTGCAATCTAGTTACTTTCATTGTTTAAATAATGCTTTTCAGCCGTTTTGTTTAAGCTTTGTAAATCATACAGTCTGTTCCAAACGGTTAAGCGGAACTAAATTTTGCAATCTAGTTACTTTCATCGTTTAAATCATGCTTTTCGACCGTTTTGTTTAAGCTTTGTAAATCATACTTACAATAAACATTTTTGGTTAAGGTTAATATCATTTTAAAATGTCACTTTCTTTATATTTTGATTTTTTGTGTCATTCTTAATACAAATTTCCCATTTATTTATTTTTTTGTCATTAAAATATATTAAAAAAATAATTTAATTTTGACATAGGTCATTCGTTTCCATGGTTTCATTGTTGTAATTTTAAATTTTGACATTCCAACGTGAAAAAAGAAATAACCCAAGCAAGGTCCCTTGTCGTGACAACCTAAAAGAACGAAATTCCCATTTAGTTCCGCCTAAGCGTTTGAAACAGACTGTACTTGCAACAAACATTTTTTGGTTAAGGCTAATTTCATTTTAAAATGTCATTTTCTTTATATTTTGATTTTTTTTGTCATTCTTTATACAAATATCCCATTTATTTATTTTTTGTCATTAAAATATGTAAGAAAATTAATTTAAGTTTGACATATGTCATTCGTTTCCATGGTTTCATTCTTGGAATTTTAAATTTTGACATTCCAACGTGAAAAATGAAATAATCCAAGCAAGGTCCCTTTTCGTGACACCCTAAAAGAACGAAATTCCCATTTAGTTCCGCCTAACCGTTTGAAACAGACTGTAAGTAGATTATTATTTTTCCTCTACATACAATTAATTATTTTATTGTATTCTCGCAATCAATATTATCATACAACTATATACCGTGATTCACTAACTGATCGCTACCGCTACCGCCACTCCCACCGCGTTAGTGTGAGGAGACCTGATCGCTAGTCGTATCGCTACCGTGGCCGCCACCGCGGCCGCTTTGGTGTGTGGAATCCTTTATATACCACAGAGTGAATATATTTAAGAAAATGTCGAAAATGGATAATTTAACAGAAAAAAACATAGAATCAGTAAAGGATCATTTAATTTTGTATGACTTAGCACATCCTGATTACAAAGAATATTAGGGAAAATAAAGTGTGGGACGAAATAGGAAAAGTTTTCAAGAAGAGCTGCCAAAATCAAGACTTCTTCTTGTTTAACTTTTAGCATATTCTCACGTATTCTCGCAATCAATATTATCACACAACTATATACCGTGATTCACTAACTGATCGCTACCGCTACCGCCACTCCCACCGCGTTAGTGTGAGGAGACCTGATCGCTAGTCGTATCGCTAACGCTACCGCCACCGCGGCGCTTGTGTGTGTGGAATCCTTTAAAAAAATAATTTTTTAGGTCTGAAAATTTTGTGTTTAAATCCAAAGTCCGTTTAATCGGGGTCCGTTAGATCGAGGGTTCAATGTATGCGTTAAAATTACGAATGAGTGTAAAATGATGGATGATGCTGGGGGCGGGGGTGGGGGCAGTAGTTATTTACCTGTAAGAGAGATGGAGTGGTCGGAAGTGTTGTGTGACGGGAGACGGCCGAGAGTGTGCCCCCGGATATGAGAGAGATGGCCTGTTCCGCCCCGGGAGGACTCTGTTGGCCGCATGTCGCACCCATCTCTGTAACAAACACCAACAAATAATTGCACACAGCTGCTTACAGGTCACATTTATTACAATATATATAATTATATTTCAAATACCAATGCACCAATTATTTAAAACTATATAAATATGAAATATATCCGCTTGAATAACAATAGGGGATACGCATAAAATTTATATTTCCTTAAAACTACATTTTTTTGATATGATAATGTTAGTTATGTCACCTAACAAAACAAAAATCACATTTTAATTAATATTACAGCCAAATTTTTTAATTAAAATATTGTAAATTTGAAATAATCAGACCACAGCGCGAAGGTTGCCGAGTAAATACGACTGAGAATGACGTCAAACCCCAGACAGCCCAGACTACAACATAATCTTTACGTGTGTATATTGTATTGTTCCAGTTTTGTATTTGTTTTTAAACAATTTTTCACACATTTATTATTAAAATGGCAGATAAAGATTTTGTTTGGGCTCAGAGTGATAATTTACCCAACATTGATGCTTTTATCTAATGGAATATATGAAAAATAATGAATGCTACAGTGCTGAAGAAATACGTGGTGTCAAAACACTTGCAAGTAAACCATTTACGTATTCAATAACTTTATGTAAACAATAAACGCTGCAACTCTGTAAAATGTAAATATTTATGTAATTTAGATGTCTGAATTTTACTACATTGTTTACATGAAGTTACAAAACATTAGAGGCATAATTGAAATACTGCAATATAGGTTATATATTTTAATATAAAATTTAATTCGGTAAACATGTATAAATTGGTTTTATAGAATTAAACTTTATTTTAGTTAAAATCACTCTAACTTTACACAATCTATAAAAGTTATACAAGCAAATAAGTTCACGACAGACTGTGTAGGCTGTACGCTGTACACTGGGTAGGCTGTACGCAGTACACTTAAGTAAGGTATGACGTCACACGTGGTTTTCGCGCGCTACATACATTTATGATTTTTTTAAGCCTTCAAATTAAAAAAAAAAATGCAAAACTGTTTTTTATGTTATATGCAACAAGAGGAATATAATAAAAAATAAAAAAAAATCATGCCTATCCCCTATTACTCCCTGCGTCCGAAAATATGATATACATTTACAATTAATTAATTAAAATAATTTTATTTATGAAATATGTAGTAAAACAAAGAATGTTTCTTTGGAACCAGTTCTTTCTTTGGAACCAGTTCTTTCTTTGGAACCAGTTCTTTCTTTGGAACCAGTTCTTTCTTTGGAACCAGTTCTTTCTTTGGAACCAGTTCTTTCTTTGGAACCAGTTCTTTCTTTGGAAGCAGTTCTTTCTTTGGAACCAGTTCTTTCTTTGGAACCAGTTCTTTCTTTGGAACCAGTTCTTTCTTTGGAACCAGTTCTTTCTTTGGAACCAGTTCTTTCTTTGGAACCAGTTCTTTCTTTGGAACCAGTTCTTTCTTTGGAACCAGTTCTTTCTTTGGAATCAGTTCTTTCTTTGGAACCAGTTCTTTCTTTGGAACCAGTTCTTTCTTTGGAACCAGTTCTTTCTTTGGAACCAGTTCTTTCTTTGGAACCAGTTCTTTCTTTGGAATCAGTTCTTTCTTTGGAACCAGTTCTTTCTTTGGAACCAGTTCTTTCTTTGGAACCAGTTCTTTCTTTGGAATCAGTTCTTTCTTTGGAACCAGTTCTTTCTTTGGAACCAGTTCTTTCTTTGGAACCAGTTCTTTCTTTGGAACCAGTTCTTTCTTTGGAACCAGTTCTTTCTTTGGAACCGGTTTCAACATAATCTAAAATTCTTATTTATATTTTAACTACAATGTTCTCATAATATGCATGTGCATTAATTTTAATATTTCAAATTACCATAATTATTAATTTAAAATGATACACTTTTTAGTGTTGAACATGAGTTTTAAATATTGTTAAAACACATATGAAAGAAACATATATATAGCACCCATTGCCTTAATAATAATAACGATAAATGATACGATATAGATTAAATGTACTAGATTGGTGCATAAGTTAAAAAAATAAATAAATTAAAGTTAAACAACAAAGGGCGCTGGCTTCACTATTGAGCTAAGATGTGGAGCTAAGGGGGGGGGGGCATGCTTGGCCAAGCTCCGATTACAGACACAACACAGTCGTGCTAAACGAACACTTATAAATAATAATATATCTGAAATGCCTAGAAAAATAAAACACTAGAAAAGTATACAGAGCTTATAACACTTCTATTAAAATTATTTATCTACGACCATTATAATGCTGCTCATATTGCGCGCCGTGAATAAAGTAACGCGCATGCGTGCACATCCGTGGATAAAGAATGTATTTTTACACCAAAATTATTAAAGTAAAGGTTGTCTCGTAACTTCTGACCAATCAGAGCGTGAAAGGGATTACGTCACATGTCTGCTTAGTTCAAACTAGCATACAAAATTAATATAGATGTTTTTAAATATTTTTATTGACTATATTCATAATAGATATTTATTTCAAGACACTTGTACTGAATAAATTATAAATGAATCCCTAAGGAAATTTTACACTGATTTATATAAAATTTAAGGTGATGGGTATTTGTGTTATAGTTAATAAATAACAATAAAATCAAATACAAATATAATTTTAGGTATATTTAAATAAAAATAGAAAAACAAATTGCTATATTCATATAGTAATTAATAAAATTGGAGGTTATATCTGTTTTTAAAAACGGCTGGACGTATTTTAACGAAATTTGGTACGATAGAGTAGAACCAGGATTCAAATATAGGCATGGTATTTCAAAAAAAATTTCTTAGGGGGTGCGTCTAAGTTAAAACTGGTACTAAAAAATTAAAAATATTTCCTTAACAGAACTATCTTAACAGAAAAAACTATACAATCAATGTTGTTTATAAGAAAACAAATCTTATTTGTTCTCTGCATTTTTTCAATTTGATGAATATTACGGTAGTTATGGGGGGACACCCTAAAACTTATTATTGTCTTCACATCAAAAATGAATGTAAGAAAATTTATTTAGAATGAAGAAACATTCCTTCAGAAGAAAAAAGAAACTAAAACAAGTAGAAAATCAAAAAATTAAACGATATTTTTATATTTACAGACAAAATTAAAACTATACGTATATATAACATACGGACCAGTAAAATATATTGTCATCTGACACTACCGATAGAAACGCAACTGCATTGTACATCATGGCTGACGCAGATAGGATATTTTTGACAAGTTCAATGGTATCTTCATGTGATATTTATTGAAATTAATTTATTATTCAATATGAGGGTTGCGTTAAATGAAATTTTCCGTTTTCTCAGTGCTCAAGTATCCTCTAGGATTATAATTGAAGGTAATAAGGCTTTTTTGCCACGTTTCGGAACACGATGAAAACTTAAGTCTCTATCACGACCTACTTTTGCATTGCAAAGATAAACACAACAATTCACGTTGCATTTAAATTTTCTTGCAATTTTAAAGACATTTTTTAAAAACTCGCTATGAAAACAACAGTAAACAAACTCGACTATCCTCCACCCGTCAGTTTCTCAAAATCTCACTAGAGGCGCTTCAGTTATTGTCAGTTGATAATAATTTTTTAACGCGGAACACTAATAATTGTTAGTTCAATTTTTGCAGGAAACAAATATATTTAATGTGCCACTAAATACATTTATTTTATTTGCAGAAAATCACAGAAAGTTTGCAGAAAATAAACAAAATATAAAATGTGCATAAAAAAAAAAAATGCAAAAAACACATTTTTCTGGGGACCACCTGTTGAGAAACACTGTACTAGACTGTTCTAAAGCCACCGGTAAGTACTGTGATGGTCTACTAAATATGAATGTAAACGTCAGAGTAAAATTTCCTCCCCCTTGAGCATTTTTAGACGCAAGCTTATATTATAACTAATTCAAATGTATCTTATGAGATCCGTTTAAGATCCGCCTTGGAGAAACGGATGCGACACGGTTCCGACACGGCTTAAGAGAAGGCACGGCTGACAGTCCAACGGTCAAAGCCTTCAAAAACCGCAACTTTTTCCACCGGGTTTCAACGAAAATAGGCACGTCTGATGGAGACAAGACTTTCAAGGCTAAAGTGTCACAGATATGACGTAGTTTAACTACTGATACGGAATATTTGATATGTATGAGGATATTGTTGTAAAGCTCTGTATAGGTAAAAGCAAAATAAATGAACAAAAGAGTACATGAGCAGCGACTGCATCTCAAGCGGTACATGGGCATGGGCCTGGGCATGCGGCGGCCTGGCATGCATGACGGCGGAGGTGTAGCTGGGAGGAGGTGTGTCGGGAGTGTTGTAACACGACCCTTGGCTCCGCTGCAGCGTGCGCGCCGCTATCGCCTGGCTCGCGGCCGACGGAGGCAGGAACTGCTCCGCTTCTTCCACCTGCTGGTAATCTCTTCTGAAAACAATTATGTTTTAGTATATATACACACCTATATAACACTTCACTCAATAAGTCTCCGGTCTGACATATATATGGCAACACTGTTGACAGACCCATATGATTTCTGGATAGTACCAACCTTCAAACGATACGTGTGAAAATTTCATGACATTCTGAATATTAGTTTAGAGGTTACAGTGGTTTTAGTGACTCCAGTTTTGTAATTTTCAAAAGAATGGATAAAAAAGAATTTCGTGTGTTGATTAAATATTGTTTTTTGATGGGAAAAAATACGTTTGTAGCAAAACAGTGGCTTGATAAGTGTTATAGAGACTCTGCACCAGGCAAATCAATTATTACTGATTGGTGTGCTGAATTTAAATTAATTACTTTATTTTTTTTTAATTTTAGGAGCACTGGAATAAATGTATCACTCTTGAAGGAGAGTATATTGATAAAAAGAAAGTCGAATTTCTAAAAAAAAAAAATGTTTTTCTTAGTTAGACCGGAGACTTGATCTAGATAATTCTAGAGAATATTTGAAATATGTACTAGGGAAATATTTTAAATACTAGGGAAATATTAGGGAAATACTAAGTAAATATTTGAAATGCTAGAAAAATATTTGAAATACTAGGAAAATATTTTAAATATTAAGAAATATTTGAAATATGTACCAGGGAAATATTTGAAATAATAAAGAAATATTTTAAATAATAGGTAAGTGTTTGAAATACTAAGGAAATATTTGAAATACAAGGAAAATATTTGAATTACTGAATTACTAGGGAAATATTTGAAATAATAGAGAAATATTTTAAATACTAGGAAATTATTTGAAATATGTACTAGGGAAATATTTGAAACATTAGAAAAATATTTGGAATACTAGGAAAATATTTGAAATACTAGAAAATATTTGAAATATGTACTAGGAAAATATTTGAAATAATAGGGAAGCATTTAAAATTCTAGGAAAATATTTGAAATAATAGGGAAGTATTTGTAATACTAGGGGAATATTTGAAATATTTACTAAGAAATATTTGAAATATTAGGAAATATATCAAAATAATTATTAAGAAAATATTTGAAATAGTAGGGAAACATTTGTAATACTAGGGAAATATTTGAAATACTTCTAAAGTATTTTAAATACTGATATTTTCAGACAAATTTCAAACACAAATACCACGGAGAAAGTATTTGTAAATCCAAAAACCAAGAGCATTTATGTGAAGTATTTGAAATACAATATTTCAAATACTAGAAAGTAACTGAAATATCTTTTCAAATACTTCAAAATTTATAATACTATTTTATATTAAATACTCAAAAATATTTCAAATATTCCCACCTCTACTAGATACCTAAAAAACCCTGAAATGTGTGAAAATTCACACTTTTCATCAACTTTTTGACTAAAATGTAGTAAAGTAATCCAATACGATGTGGTCGGGGATATATTACAAAAACAGAAATAATAAACTAAGATTATATAAATGGCACACTGACACACAATTTTAATTGGGTTAATGTCGGGGAAAAATAAAGAAGTGTGCACTTAAAAATTAGACAGAAGAAGTATACTGCTTTACTAAATTTTTCCCACTTTTTTTACTTTTTTTTTAATATTAATCAAAATAGTCCATCTGTCTTTTGAATTGTTAAAGTCGTTAAAAACATAATATATTAAACATACCGTTTTCTTATGTAGATCCATGTGTGAGAATCGACCCAGACCAAAACAGTGAATAATAATCCGGACAAAATAGATGAGAGCAACATAAGCGCCAGTCCAAGCAATCCAATATTACACAACCCTCTGGTCCCTTCAATATAATGCCCATGTAATGCCCTACAATCCACAAGGGTAGTTAACGACGTAATCAATCTTTCAGCAGCATTTACTTCAGTAGCAAGCAAACTAAACTTTGGTTCAAGTCCACTAGTTCTAAACAATTCAACAGCAGGTTGTTTGATAAAAGCTAATTCTTTTCTAGTATGTTCCATAGATTGTTTTGCTTCTCTTAATCCTCTGGTAAATGGATTAGCTCTTGCGGCTTCACAATGAGTATAATGGAGTAATACTTCTGGTGGTACCCACGGTGAAGCCTCTGATGCTAAATACTTATCTGGAGCAACACATAAATCACCCAATGCCACTGTACTTGCAAGATAAACACTTGCCAACAACCAGGAAGCAATAACAGCAAGAAGACCACAAACTGAAAATGTTATAAGTGCACATCTACTATGTCTTGCAACACCTACTAATAGGATAACGCATAATACCAAAAGTACACTTAATACACCCATCGTTAATGGCCATCTTATAGCTTCTACTTTCTCCCCCATTGTTAAAGCAGGGGTTAAAGTAACACCACCTATAAATTGTCTAATATCTCTTGTTGCTTGTGCTGCTACTTCATTAATTGTACTGATATTATCAACCTTCCTAATCAACGTCATTGCTGCAGTTTGATTTGCAATAGGTCCTTCAAAGATATCCCTTAATTCTATTAATTGTTTTGCAACTCTGTCCATTAAAGCAACATGAATTGCTTGGGTGTGATTTTTTACTGCTGTTATTAAAGCTTCTACTTGTCTTCCTTGGGCTAGAAGATGGGTTAAACCATTGTGTAGATCGTCGTTTCCGTAAAGTCCAAGACCAATTGCTCCACAGCAAAGTACTGCTATTACTGCTAGTGTTACTTTTAGGGCTGATATTGAACGACTGTGACGGTGTTCTCGATCGCAACATCTTGTGAGGAGATATATGAGGAGTACTAGCAGGGTTAAGATAAGCCAGGCTGCTGGTACTGATCCTAGGATTCCGAGACTCTGGAAATAAAAAGAAAAATTAGTTTTTTATTTTTATTTATTTTACTAACAAAGCAATATTTTGTTGATGTTAAAAATGACAAGTAATATCGAGATATAAAGCATTTTCTTTTAATTTTAACGTTCGAGAAAAGTCCTAAACGTGTTTCCTCGAGTGGTCTGGAGTTAAACAGAGTGACTCCTAACTCTCCGAGCTTGTTTTCCGAACTCACCTAAAGAATGACCAACTGAAAAGTGGGAAGACACTTTTAACACGTGGTTTATACGTATAAGGCAGTGCATACAAAATGTTTACTTGCATAAAAAATGTTAAGCGATCATAAAAATGATTCAAAACATTCAGCAATTGATCTTGAGATATATTCTTGGATGCTTGAACAATTTTGTGTTGCAGTTGTGTTGCAGTTCAGCAACATCCCTAAGTTCTCCATTATATACTTTGGCCTTTAAATATCCCCAATAAAAAAACTCATTGGGTGCCAAATGCAAAGATCTTGCTGGCCAATTCATCGACCCTCCTCTTCCAATCCAGCTATTTGGGAAAGTTCTATGTAACTATTCTAAAATAATGGACTTGTGTGCCATCATGTTGAAACCATACTTATCCATTAATATTCAGGTTTCGGAACGCAAGTAATATTTGGTTTTGAAAAAGGGCTAGATATTTTGCGGCATTAAGGTTACCGTAAAAAAAGGCCCTATAATATTGGTTCCTATTATCCCTGCCCAAACATTTAATTTTTGCGGCCTTTGAGTTCGGGAGGAATGAAACAAATGTAAATTTTCTCGACTCCAGTACCTAAAATTTTGTCTGTGCACTTCACCATTTATAGTAAACGTTGCTTCGTCAGTAAATAAAATTCTTTGAAGCATTGTTTGGTCGGAATTTTTTCAAACATTTTAAAACAAAAATCCATACGTACTGCTGCGTCCCTTTCTAACAATTGATGATTTTGAAATTTGTATGATCGAAACTTTTTTTAAGAAGTTAAAAACATATCCAATACTGACACCAACGGTTTGTGCAATTGATCTTAAAGTATTTTGATTGTTTTCTGCCACTTGTAACAATATTTTCAACTGTTTCTCTTCTGTACACGTGGGATGTTGTTCTTTTTTTATTATGTTTTGACTTAAGACATCCTTCGCGATGTAATTTATTAACTAGTCTTGAAATTGTAGAGGGATTTGGTATTGGCCGATCTGGATAAGTTGCACTAAATACAGCAGAAACTTCTCTTAAACTCATTTGGGAGTTATACCAAGTTACCATCATTATTTTTTCTTCATCTGTATACATGTTGATTAATTTTTAAATCAGCAATGAGCAAAAGTATACACACTAATTGTCTATGTTGCAAATGAAAATGAACACGATTTATATTGCTGTCAAAAACTGTATCCATGGTAATGACATAGTACATGTTGCATTAAAAAATAAATTCACTGTATAAAACTTTTTTGGTCTAAAACTAATTTTCAATATTGCCTGTTTTGAATAAAGTTTGTATATTAGAGAACTGGTCCGCCAGGTCGTATTTAATTCTCATTTAATTCGCCTATGCCTGGGTATTTTTCCCGGCCTAAATTACAATGAAATTTACATAGTTTTGAGTTTCAAATAAGACCTCTATAACTACCTTCGTGAAATCCTATTCTAGTGAAATTAGTTTTGTGGCTGGGGAGGAAGAACGTGAATATTTATATAGGAAAATCAACACAGTTGGTTTGTGTACCAACATTTAATAAATTAAAAGTGATTCTCAACAACTTTACCAAATTAAAAAAAGTAAATGAAAAACTTTAAAGAAAATTTGCAAATAAAATGCAATTACGAAGAGCATGCCATACTTGCGTATGGCTTTTTAACGATTTTCTCTACAAAATAAGATTATTACAGTCTGTTCCAAACGGTTAAGCGGAACAAAATGGGAATTTAGTTCTTTTAGGTTGTCACGAGAAGGGACCTTGTTTGGGTTATTTCATTTTTCACGTTGGGATGTCAAAATTTAAAATTCCAACAATGAAACTATGGAAACGAATGAAATATGTCAAAATTAAATATTTTTTTTACGTATTTTAATGACAAAAAAATAAATAAATGGGAAATTTGTATTAAGAATGACACAAAAAATCTAAATATAAAGAAAATGACATTTTAAAATGATATTAACCTTAACCAAAAAATGTTTATTGTAAGTATGATTTACAAAGCTTAAACAAAACGGCCGAAAGGCACGATTTAAACGATGAAAGTAAGTAGATTGCAAAATCTAGTTCCGCTTAACCGTTTGGAACAGACTGTATTTTTTGTTTAGAAACATCGAATTCTGTTTCTACCAAACTGTATTGGTGGTGTCTTTGGTTTAGGCAGAATTAGATTTTCAAATCTAGTATCTTTTACCGATTGATTGAAGCTTTTGATTATTTTGTTTAGGAAAAGCCTGCTTCAATTTATAAAAAATTAGCTAGATTATTTAAGAAAACTTAAATTCAATTCAGTTCCGCCTAAAGGTTTGCAATAGCCTATATTAAGTTACATTCTTATATGGCTGCTTCCAAAACATGGATTCAGGGAACATTATGCAGTTCAGAACCTTCAAATTAGAAATTAAACTATATTGTTGTACTTAAAATATTGTATTTGGCTCGCATATAATGGCAATATTTTACTCGGAAGACTATATCTAAAACCCTTTTGAAAGTGGCGGGAGCATTTTTTAACCCAAAGGGTATACCTTTTATCACCTTTAATGTGATGGTTCGGTAGCTATCTTGTGACATCAGTTCTAAAGTTTAACAATTGACGCTCATGTATTTTTTAATTAAATGTACTATTTAATGATTAAGGGGGGGGGGATATGGTCAGTTAGTTAGTTAGTTAGTTGAAATTTTTGGCGCACAGCAACAAAGGCTATTTGCGCCTAACGCAGCCCATCTAAATGACTAGACTATATATTAAAAATAAAAATTTAGACAATAAATAAATAAATAAATAAATAAAATCATTAAAAATACGCATACGCAATAAAAGAAATCTTGCACTGACAAACACAAATAAATAATATAAAAAGTCTGTTCGAAAATTTGAACAGACTCAGGGTGATGGTAAGAGGCTGTAAAGGGGCCAATTACCATCGAATATCACAGTCAATAAATAGAAACACATTAAAATAAGGTGCAAGACTTCACACATAAAACAGTAAGTTCGATTCTCTCAGGAAGAGTATCAGCCTGTCCATGAGTACTCTGTCGTCACCTAAGGCAACTGACAGGTCATAGCACAGGCCTAACCTCTCCCTGACATCCTCGAACTGTATACATTCGGTTAAAATGTGTAACACAGACAAATCTATGTTACACGTCTCACAGACAGGGGACTCTTCACCTCGAAGGAGGTGTCCATGGGTCCACCAACAGTGACCTATACGAAGGCGTGTGATGGCGGTGGGGATATGGTCAGAGCAGCACATTTTATACCCATTTTCAAGATTTTTTTTTTAGAAAACTGTTAATAGTAACTTGATTGGGATAATACCTACAGTAAAGAACAACCTTTGAAGAGTATCCAAAAAAACTTTATTGAAAAATATCGAAAATTAAGCTCGTGACATGAATTTGAAATTTTCGTTCAGGACAAAGAGTTGATTTGCGGTGAGACACATAACTAATGACTGGATCATCTAAAACAAAAAAACCAAAAATATTTCGTTAGTTTATGAGTTTCTTGAGGTAACGCTGTCGAGATATTTTTTTTCTTGCTTTTTTTTTTTATGGAATTTTTTACAACTGAAAACAGAAATTTCGAAAAAAAAAATCCGTTTTTTTCGTTTTTTTGACTTCAAACTTATACCAAAAATTAAATAATCTAGATATTTGAAAAAACTCGACAGCGTTACCTCAAGAAACTCATAAACTAACGAAATATTTTTGTTTTTTTTGTTTTAGATGATCCAGTCATTAGTTATGTGTCTCACCGCAAATCAACTCTTTGTCCTGAACGAAAATTTCAAATTCATGTCACGAGCTTAATTTTCAATATTTTTTTGGATACTCTTCAAAGGTTGTTCTTTACTATAGGTATTATACCAATCAAGTTACTATTAACAGTTTTCTAAAAAAAAATTTTGAAAATGGGTATAAAATGTGCTGCTCTGACCATACCCCCCCCCCCTTAAACTATATAGTTGTAGTTTAAATATTATATTTGGTTCGCATATAATGGCTATATTTTACTCGGAAGACTATATCTAAAACCCTTTTGAAAGTAGCGGGAGCATTTTTTAACCCAAAGGGTAATTTTTTTATCATTTTGATTGTCATTGTACGTAACAAAATACAGTGGCATAATTTTATGACTTTCCTTTGTTTGTCATTTTGATTAGCATTCTGTCAGCTAGATTTATGAGACCGTCAGTATCTCCAATCATCACTAAATTTAATTAAGTAGACAGAAAAGTTCTGTTGACAATTGACACTAAGAATTTCTGTGTTTTTAAATTAAATTTACTAATTATAAAACTATATAAGATGGGAGGCCTTCGAGATCTGGTGTTATCGACGCATGTTAAAAGTGAAATGGGTTGAATTAGAGAATAATTCGTCAGCGAATAAAAAACACTCGAAATAGAGAGATCGGTTGATCGGCTAGATAAATAAAAAATTACTGTGTTTTTGTAATTAATAAAACAGACAACCCTATTAAAATTGACCCCAAAAATTTGTAGAATATTAATAAAAACATTCTCAGGAATGATTTAAAATTTGCATGTATTATAAACTAATTTTCTTAATCTGGGCGTAACATCTACATATTATAATCTACTATTATATTGTACAAGTGTTGGTATGTATGTTCTATTCAACGTCTGGTGTATCTTCATTTTTCCGGTAACGCGGAGAGAGGAAAATGAACCGCCCTCTTATCCGGGTGATATTTTTTTAGTGCTTAGGCTTAATTTTATTTCGACAGGGGGTACTGACTAATTTTTATTGATAAAAATCATGCATTTTTTCCTCGAATCCGTGTCGAATCAAAGTCACCAATGATCGGCACGGACAGGTTTTATCAGACGATAATTCAAAAATATTCTTAGTACAAGACGGCCGGTCCAGAATATTTACGGCGAGAATCAAAGTGTTAAATGGTAATAATGGTTCAGGATAGCTTTTTGAACGTGCGAGATAATATTTTGAGGTATCAGAAAACATTTTTCAAAGAATCTGGGCCATTATTGGAAATATGCTTACAAGATTTCAGAAGGTGACAGCTGTCAAATTTTTTGCATTTTAAAATGGGAGGAGATTTCACATTTTGAACGTGTTTCTTGACAGAAGAATACTAATTAAGGATTTAAGGTGAATTAACGATAATGTTTAAGACATTTGCAGGGCGAATTTCCATAAAATAGTGTTAAAAAAGATTTATAGATATTAAAAATTTCAGGGTTAATCAAAGTGTTAAGTGGTGATAATGGTTCAAGATAGCTTATTTGACGTGCGAGATAATATTTTGAGGCATCAGAAAACATTTTTCAAAGAATCTGGCCCATTATTGGAAATATGCTTACAAGATTTCAGAAGGTGACAGCTGTCAAATTTTTTGCATTTTAAAATGGGACGAGATTTCACATTTTGAACGTATTTCTTGATAGAAGAAAACTAATTAAGTATTTAAGGTGAATTAACGATAAAACTTAAGACATTTGCAGGGGGAATTTCCATAAAATAGTGTTAAAAAAAGATGAGCGACGAGTTTTATAATCGACAAGTGCGACAAAATTATATTAAAACGAGTCGCGAAGCGACGAGTTTTAACAATGTAGGGGAGAAGACCGGCGTAGCCGGGCTGAGGCCCCTAGTATCAATTATACGCAAGGTAAATTTCTAGTTAAAATGAACTAATTGGTAGGGTCATATAGGTCACCACTAAATACAGACATGGATCCGTTGACAGTTAATTAATAGGAAGTAAATTATACTCTAGTGTCTCCATTCTTTTATTACTTCTGTTCGGGTACGATTACATTTTCATTATACCTTCATTTCCATTTATATATTCGGTCGGTGTGCTATTACTTGCACACACTGCTGCAAATTACGGACATTTCTGTTTGTGCCATCGAATTACTGATGATTATTAGTAAACTAAACTCATTTCATTATTGTGGATACAAGAATTAAAATAAATTTTAAGTTGCTACAGATGTAAATTAGATTGAAAGTTTACAAAATTAAGAACATTGAATTAATAAAGAAAGACTTAAAGGAATATTATTATTAAGAGGGTTTTACTACGTTCTTTGACGTAGTCACTCACTGGCCATTCTTCTCAAAACTCGACAATTTTTTTTTTTTATAACAATTTTTTTGGGTGCTTCAGCATCTAGGCTTTAAACACCCGGTACAGTGTTCTTTTTACAAATTATTGTACATATTTATGGCCTTAAGATAATTTATAATGTTATATTCCATTGTAGTTTTTGTGTTTTTTGCTTGACCATGTAAAATATTTAATAACTTATGTAACAAAGTAAACAAGCATGCTTTCATGGTGTAATGGTTAGCGCTCTCGCGTTCTAATTTGCTAGGGTTCCAGTCTCCAAACTATTTTATTTTTTCTGTTTTTTTTTGCATTTTTATTTTTGTTTTGTTATTTTTTTTTAAATTATAATTATATTTGGGCAAATGTTGCATTTAATTTTTTAAAGTGTAAATTTAAGAACCAGTGGAAATTGTTGAAATTGAATACACGAAATCAGCGGGGAGAATGACTTAAAACAACCAATGGAAGCCATAGGCGCAATTTTCAAAATCTTAATGAACCTTGCTATATAAAAAAAATTACTGCACATATTTAGAAACCTAAATAATGGTATTAGGCATTAGAATTAAAATTTAAAAAAAATAACATAAAATTTGTTTTGGCAAAAAATCATCTTTCACTTACTAAATACCTGTGAAACCCTGAAATGTGTGAAAATTCACACTTCACATCAATTTTTGTTTACTAGTGAAAATTTTTATATCCGATGATGAACTAAAAGGGTTTTTTATCGACACCATTTTAATTAATCAACAGGAAATAAATAAAAATTGTTTTTGGTCAAATCTGAATTTTATAATACCACAAAATTTTTCCTGTTATGAAGAAAATATATGAGTACTGTCGGCAACATCCGTACAAAACACTAACATATGACAGTAATTCGAACATAAAAAATGTCACGTTTTGTGTAGTTCGTGCGCACTTTATGCCCGGGTCGTTAAATCTACGACAAAACAAAGTAAAAGAATCGCTGTATTTCGTCAGTTTGTGAAACATATGAACGTGTTTGTGAAATTTTGATATACGGCTACTTGTACAACACAGCTGTAGTGCGGGTGGTATAATTCAAATATTTCAGTTCATTGACTAAGTTTTTCACGACCAATTGCAAATAGATTTTACGAGTTCCTGGTCGGATTAATCGAGGTTTTTTATACAGGCAATTACAGTTGTAGTCGAACACAAGTGGATTGGTTAGTAGTTGAAAGCGACCACTCGTCTGCCAAAAGAAGTCGAACCAAACAGGGTGCATTCGAGTTGTACAGAGTAGAGCGAGCGCTGAGCGAACAGTTGATGGTGACGTCATGAATAGAGCACTAACGGAGTGAGCGTTCTTGTGACGTAATGTTTATAAAATCTAATCCTACAATTTTAGGCGGCGTTTTTACTGTCAGATTAGTTCACGTGTCATGAATCAAGATTATATACCTCGGTTTTTCCTTGATTTTTTTTTCAATGATGAAGAAATAAAATTAATTAAAAATTAGATAATAATTAATGAATTAATTTAATGAATTTTTTCCATTTTAATTTTATGCACGGTGTATTTTAATAATTTTTTTGCTGTTTACAGAACCTCACAAATACATAAAATGGCCGTACTCTGTAGCTATAGACAAATAACAATATTATTTGTCTATTGTTATTTGTCTAAGGCTATTATTTTAATTTTATTTATAATTTAATTTTAAACTTTCATTTCTTTCCCGCCGTTCCCCCACTTTTTTAAATCATACTCCATATGCTCGGTCTTAAAACCCCGAACACATAGAGCGCACTCTAAATGCTCGCTCGATCGCAAAACGAATGCAATTGAGTGTACTCCGAGCGTCAAATCGAATACGTTTGAGCGTACAGAACGTGCTCGGAACGCTCGGAGCGTCAAATCGAATGTACCCACAGTGAATTGTTGCTTAGTTTCCGGTTCATATGAATAAATCCAAGTTTCGTCACCTGTAGCGATGTTGTATATGGATTTTGCAGTGCAGTAAGGTTGATTTTTTTAGCATTTACACCAATCCACACGAACCATTTTTTGAGCTTCGGTCAAATTATGCGGAATCCATCGGGAACAGATCTTTTTCACAGCTAAATGTTGCAAAATCGAATGTATTGCAGTCTGCGATATGCCAAAGGATGCCTTTATCTCACGGTAAGTCACATGCGGATCTTCTTCAATCATTTTGCTTACAGCATCGATGTTTTTTTGAATCACAACCGATTTTGGTCAACCTTCACGAGATTCATCACTGACGGACGCACAACCACGAAATTCTGCAAACCAATTGTAAACAGTCTTTTCTGGTGCTTCATTACCTAAAGTTGAACGAAGAGAATCTATGCATTGTTGTTGAGTTAGGCCTTTACTAAAATCGTAAAAAATCATCCAACGAAAACCTTTACGAGTAATAACCATTTTTTCACAAATATGTTTTTTTTAAACAAACTATTCGGTCAAGTTATAAGGTGTCACTGATTTCACAATAACAAATATCAAATTTTACGAACATAATGACACATTTCAATAGTGCCATCTAGTGGCCTTTTGTAAAAACATAAAAGGTAACCCTCGTAGGTTTGTTAAAAATATTTTAAATGAATAAAGAGTTTTGGAAAAGTTCTGTTAATATTTAATTGACTCTGGTGTATTACATTTGTTCATACTTTTTGTGTCTACTTTTTTTTAGTGCTAATTTAACAATAGTGTCCGCAGTTACTTGTTATTCAAGTTGATTTCTATTTTGTTTCACTAACTTTAGGAAGTAAGGAAAGAAAAAGGAAATGTCAAAAAGCAAAAGTCCATTATGTCGACAGAAAAGCTTGATTTGATTTGAGGGAAAGCTTCGCTGAGGTCAGGTGCTGTGGGAATACTCCCTCTTCTCAAATTGTTGACAGGATAATTCGTCCTGTTGATAACTTCCTATTATGTATCACTAAACAATTCTGTTAATAACATTTTATTCTTTGTTTATCGTATAGAAAAATATGATTGTTTTATTAAAAGAGAAATGATTATAATAGACAAAATGTTAAAAAATAAAACAAAAATTATGTTATTAAAAGAAAAATATTCAATGAATAAGTCCCAGAATATTTACAAAAGAATTAATTACATCAATAACAACAGTTGTCAAATTGTGGTTGCGAGACCGAAAATTATATTTCCACCCTTGCATATCAAGTTTGGGCTTATGTAGCAATTTTTGAAGGCTTTGTGTAGGCTACTTGACACGTAAATTTCCTGGGATTAACTCAAAATTGAAAGCCAGATTATTTGATGGTCCTCAGATAAGGCAACCTATTGAAGATCCACAATCCAATCCAACTGCATCAATGAACGAGATTGAATCTAATTCTTGGTGTTCATTTATTCAAGTAGTACAAAATTTTCTTGGAAATCATAAGGCAGAGAATTAGTGTAAAATATGCTTTCCAACTTTAATATTCTCGATTGTATTATGACCAATTACCAGAAAACCTAGGTGATTTTAGTGAAGAACCGGGGGAAAGATTCCATCAGAACATAAAACTATGGAAGATAGATATCAAGGAAGATAAGATAGCCACATGGCTTACTACTGTTGGAGTCTTCAGAAAGACTGTTCTGGTAAACTCCATGCTAGAAAGTCGTACAAAAGAACATTTTTAAGTGATAATGTATATTTATCTACTTTCTGAAATAAATACCTTTGTCTCTTTTGTGTTTGTAACTGGCAGTTGGAGCAAATAGTAACAGTAATAACGTGAAAAATACACAAGTTAAGAAATAAGATATTTTATTGTAAAAGAGGCCAATATAGCGTATCTCAAAAACTAGATCTGATAGACCAAATCTGACGGCTATTTTGGATTCTGTGCCCAGAAATTATCTAGAGAGAGTTAAAAACTCGCAGGCACCAAAATGTCTGTTGGGCTGTGTCATTAATTAACAAACATTCCCTACGATTTTTTGAAGACGATGTCATTTTTTTCGAACTAGTTGCGGGTTCTTATACTAGCAGTACTGTATGGTGATACTACAGAGACTCTTAAGGTAGTTGGTAGGCGGTTTGAACGATTTCGTAGTGACTGTACATCAGATGATGATGAAGAATGATTGGGAACTCTCCAATATCTAAACATCAATATGTAAACCACAAAATAAAACTAATAAACTCTAAATTTCAACTTTTTAAAGATTTAATTAAGTTGTAAGTTAATAAATGTCAGTATGATTATATATAAAAAAACATCTTTGTGTTGGTACCTGGAAATACTATTTCATTAATAATAACATCGGTAGTACGGTTCAGTGGACCCGATAAATTATAACCATTCACAACCATAACTGTTTAGAGATTACCTGAAGTTTGTTTACCTGCGTTCCGTTTCGTGCTACCTGTGTCAGTTAATATAAACGTTCATTTTACAAAACATGTCATTTCTAATATTTTAGACATTTTTCGAATAAATGTTTCAAATTACTTTACACATATTAACAATTCAATTTTTGTAAAATGATCTAATAATCTGTCTCATTTTGTAATACGAAATTAGATCTGGTTACTTTGGTGACTGTTGTGGTGTAAATAGATTTTTGTGGAACCATGTGAACTTGTAAATCTGGCTTTTAATTTTTGGTTAAATTTCATTATATAGTCGCATTGCTGATAGGTGACTGTTACATGTATGTATCAAGTAATGCATTCATATAATAATCTAGTTACCATTTTTCAGCAATTTTAAAAATGTTTTTTGTTATTTGTCTTAGCTGTCAGTGTCTGTTAATAATATTAATTAGTAGATCTTGCGGCCAATTATTAAATTTACAAACTTTAATTTTAAATCTGCTGGAATATTTTAAATCCGAAAAAAAGAACAATGGACCACTTATTTCTCTATCTTGTGTCCGTCAAAGAGTAGCAGCTGCCTTAAAGATTTCGAAATCAACAATTTGTAGAATTATAAAATGTAATAAATCTGAACTTCTCACTAACAAAATCACGAGAAAAAGAAGGAAATTAAAATCTGAACCAGTTTATTTTATTGATACATTGGTACAAACGTATGGTCATGAAGTACTAAGATTACCTCCTTATCACTGCCAGTTTAACCCCATTGAACTAATTTGGGGTATAACAAAAAATTATTATGATAGACATATTGGTCAAAACGGATATAGTGATAACGAAATTTTGAAATTGTGGCAAGTAGCCTGTGATCAAATTAGTTTTGAAACTTGGGAAAAATCTGTTAAAAAAATCGAAAATTTAATAAATGAATGGTGGGAAAGGGAAAGGATTGTTGATGATATTAATCCAATAACAATAAATACAAGAAATGACAGCGATAGTTCAGATGACGACGATATCATGCATTACAGTGACTAATTGTTTTAAAATAAAAATAAACATTTATATACAACTTGTAGCAATATATTATATGAATAAATATATTTTTACTTAATATTTTATTACTTTGTACTTAGGGGAAACATAAAAATTTAATTTAATAACACAACAAATTATAATCCAAAATTTACGTATGAGTATAAATTTTTCCTTATTTAAAATTATTACCTTAAAATTAATAATTTTGTTTGTTTGAATTTATTTTCGTGCTTTAATTAGTAAAGATATCTACGAATCATTCCGTTTCTTTCTAATGCTTTGTTTTTTATTAAAATAATGTGGAAGGTTAATTGTCAACTTGTGTCACTATACGTTACTATGGGTATGCAAATAATTATAATGATATAGACAGAGAAAGCATATAGTATTGTATATCGATACTTGTAGCAACGAACAGTCACCTATCAGCAATCCGACTATACCAGGTTATATTCACTCATGAAATACATGTCAGATACCAAATTGACATGTCAAAATTGTGACTGACATGTCTAATATTGGGTACATTCGATTTGTACCAAGACAGAGCGAGCGCCCAATACCTATTCCAAATTTACTCCGTGTATTCATCCTCCAAAATTCTGACAAAGAAATAATAAAAAGTATATATTTAACCCTTTTCGCTCCTTTTTAATTTTGTTCCATTTTTCGTAACCCCCATAAAAGTATTTTGCATACACCATTGCAAAAACATATCTAATTATTTTATAAATTCATCATTTCCTATTTTGAAATTCAGAAACAACAAAATGAACAAATATTGAACCCGGAACTTTGCGGTGAAATATAACACATCTTATAACGTACCTCGCAGCGTTTAACGTAGACCCCCTGAATTATTCCCGAAATTATTGACGGGCATTTAGGGTAGTGAAGTTATTGAGCGTAGAGATAAGGAACGTGTAATTAAGATTTAGGCCAGTAGGGGTATCATTAGCGGGCCAACATAATGAGCAATTAATGGAACGTGAATTCATTAAAGGGGTGGGCTCTGCTTAAATTAATTACTAATTCACTTTCACGTATCTACTGGTTTTATACCAGGTTTCATAAAAGTCACACAACTAGTTATAAGCTAAAACTAGATACAAAGCAAACCAGTGGCGTAGGAGACCTCCGCTAGACTTGCTCTCCCATAAAAAAAAATAATAATAATAAAAAAAAATAGATATTTTTTTTTAACTTTAAAAGAAGATTTAGGTAAATCTTCAAAAATACATCAAATTATGTCCTATACAAAATTTTGTCCAAGGCTTGGTTTACTAGTTACGAATTTTTTAAAATTTTAATGTTTAATAACTTCCGTTTCCGGTTTCGGATTTTAATAAAAAACAATAGGGTTCTTCCCAATTATTAGGAGAATTTTTTAGTACCAGAACGAACTCTTTAAGTTAAACCGTTTTTGAGTTATCGTGTATACACACAGACACACACACAGACACACACACAGACACACACACACACACACAGACACACACACATACGGACGGAACTTGGAAAATAGGTTTTTTGGATTCCCTGGACCATGAAACGTGGTCATCAGTCAAAATCTCAACATCGAAAATTTTCGCGATTACAATACTTGCCCCTTATATATTAAGGTCGGGCAAGTAAAAATTGATGTGAAGTGTGAATTTTTACACATTTCAGGGTTTCGCAGGTATTTAGTAAGTGAATGATGGTTATTTGGGATGCCAAAACAAATTTTATGTTAAAATATTTTTTTTTGTTAATTTTAATTCGAATGCCTAATACCATTATTTAGTTTTCTAAATATGTGCAGTATTTTTTTTTTTTAATATATATAGCAAGGTTCATTAAGATTTTGAAAATTGCGCCTATGGCTTCCATTGGTTGTTTTAAGTCATACTCCGTCTGATTTCGTGTACTCAATTCCGACAATTTTCACTGGTTATTAAATTTACGCTTTTAAAAATTAAATGCAACATTTGCCCAAATATAACTAGAATTTTGAAAAAATAAATTAAACAAAATAAAAATGCAAAAAAAAAAAAATAATAAAATTGCCTAAAGACCGGACCCTAGTTTGCAAATTAGAACGCGAGAGCGCTAACCATTACACCATGAAAATATACTGGTTTGCTTTGTTACCATACATAAGTTATTAAATATTTTACATGATCAAGCAAAAAAGAAAAAATGCGTTATTTTCCGAAAACATAATCTGATAAAAAATTCCTGTTGTACCTACTATTCCGGTTCACACCAATGTACATTACTTAGATTTTTTTCAGATTTTTAGTTTAAACCATCTAGTCTATGGGGTCTGGGACATTTTTTTCCCCCACAATTTTGGTAAAAATCGCGTCAAAATAATTTATTTTTCAAAAATAAAATTTTGATCGTTAATCCACGTACTTTCATATGATACTCAGAATTTTAAAAAAATATTTCTTTTTTGATGAGCATATATTTGTTTATATTTTTAGGAGGATATGTTTTTTAGATGTTTTAGTATTTTTCCTATGTGCGGGTCAACGAGTTGTATAAGCATGCCAAATTTCAACTCTCTAGGTTTAGCTGTTTGGCTACAATTTTTACCGAACAGACAGACAGACGACAAAATGACGGTATAAGGGTTTTTTGGTCATACCTACAAAACCCTAAAAAGAACTGTTTTTAATATGGTCCTCTAAAACTAATTATGCAGGTCTAATTTGCAATTAGTTATATATACAGTAGACCTGGATTATCCGGACTCGATCATCCGAATTTTCGATTATCCGAATTCTTTTAAACGAGGAAATTATTTTACGAATTCGCTGTGTACTGGTTTTCACGTCATGACGTATATGGACGTGCGATTTAAATGTCATCGAAAAGGAAACGTGTTGCACTATCTTTAAAAGACAAATTAGATATCAGTGCATTGAAATGAGGTGACTCAGGACGTTCTTGGTCTGATAAATATGGCGTCGGCACTTCTACAATATCGGATATAAAAAACCAAACTGAAAAAATTATACAGTTTACTGAACGTATATATATCAATAAAAAAAGATTCATGCTTAATGTACGTAATTTTTCTTTCCTATATCTCCTCACTTTTTTTCGATTATCCGGATTTTTCGATATCCGGACTACCTTTATCCCTGACCTAGTTCGGATAATCGAGGTTTTATTGTATTGCCTTTAAAACTAAGGAAATGAGACGAACAATAGTAAATCTGCATAAAATGCACCCATGCACTGTGAAAAACCTACTAAAATCCATAACAACATTGCTGGCAAACAGTACAGTGCTCCATAAAAGCGAAATTGATCCATTGTTCAACGTCCTGAAACTAAGTAGTTGTATATCGTAATAATTACATGAGATTGGCATATCATGTACCCGTGTACCCCATAAACCTGTATTGATTATTTAAATATGTAAGTCATGAGAAACATGAGAATATGTAAAAGATGGCAGATGATTAGCACGGTCGATATTACGCTACGTATTTACTTACAGCAAATACAATATACGAGGTCACAGAAGGGAGTAAACACTGAACTGTTAACCTACGTTATGAACGTTTATGTTATTCAACAACGAACAACATAACGGCTTTAAATGCCCTCCGTATTTACTAAAAACATTTTTTTGGACAGCGGAAATTAAAAATATAATTCAAGTTTTGTTTTAAATGAACAATTTTGAATGAAAACTTTATTTATTTCATTAAATGACATTGAAAAGGAGGGATGGTATAGGATTTATGTTCCTAATAACCATAGAGATACAGAGAGAACAAAAACCGTATTTTTCGAACCATAAGACGCATAATTTTACGCAGAAAAATCAACTTTAAATTGTGGTGCATCTTATGGTCCGAATATATACGGAGTGATTATTTAATGGCGAGACGACGTCACTGGAAGTTTTAATAATTTGCCGTTTCATACACATCGTAGCAGGCGATTATGCGCGCATGCTTATAATCTTTTTTCTTCATAATCAAATTTTCTTCAAAGTTATTATAGTCATAGTATTCTGCTAGGAGGCACGTAAAATTCGGTGACGTCGTCTCGCCATTAAATAATCACTCTGTACCACGTCGCTAAGTAAAACATTTTTTTTTGTACAAAGTCGACCTTATTCATCAACATACTCTCCTTCAAGAGTAATACATTCATTCCAACGCTTCCAACTTTTCGATGCCTTCTTTGTAGAACGATTTGTCTTTGCCCTCAAAATAGGCCTCGATTTCAACAATCACTTCTTAATTTGAATCAAATTTATTTCCCTGGAGCATCTTTTTGCCTGCAAAAAGCCAGTAGTCGCTGGGGGCCAGATCTGGAGAGTACGGTGTGTAAGGAAGCAATTCGAAGCGTAATTCATTCAATTTAACCATCGTTTTCATCGACTTGTGACACGGGGCGTTGTCTTGGTAGCACTGTTTTCTTTTGCATGTGAAGCCGTTTTTTCTTGACTACTACAATCAATCGATCCAATAATGTCATGTAGTATTCGCTATTGATAGTTTTACCTTTCTCAAGATAGTCGATAAACAAAATACCATGCCCGTCCCAAAATACGGATGCCATAACCTTACCAGTTGAGTTTTTGGTCGCTTTGGACGACTTTCACCGACTGCTGTCCACTCAGCTGACGATCTTTTTGATTCAGGTGTGTAGTAGTGGATCCATGTTTCATCCATTGTCACATACCGACGCAAGAAATCCTTTTTATCTGGCTTGAACAACTCCAAACAACGCTCTGAATCGTCGACGCGTTGTTTTTGGTCCGATGTAAGCGAACGCGGCACCCACTTCGAAAGAAATTTACGCATGATTAAATTTTTGTGTAAAATTGTACACACTACATCAATTATGCCACCAATTCTGCATCTTCGAAAACCTTCTTTCTTCCACCACTATGCCGGTCTTTGACGTGAAAATCATCTTTCCTGAAGCGTTGAGACTACTCACGACTACGTTCTTTCACTAATAGTGGCCTCACCATAAGTATTTGAATGCATTCGATGAGCCTCAGCCGCAGATTTCTTCATATTGAAGTAGAATATTAAAACCTCCCGCAAATGACGAGTTTTGCTCGTAAACTGACATTTTCAATCGAGAATACCTTTATGATGCAGACACAAATTGACTAATGTTTTTAAGCCTAAATGAGACGAAAACCAACCATTTATTATTTTCCCTACGGGATGTGCCATATGACATTAGCCAAGACCCTGTAAAATTTTTGGGCGTTACCATTGGCGTTAATCTCAGCTGGGAAAGTCATATTGGACAGATCGCTCAGAAATTATGCAGATCGGTATACTGCATAAGAAACTTAAAATCCAATGTGTCTCGAAATGTTCTATTAACTGCTTACTACGCGCTGTTCGAATCCCATATCACGTATGCGTTGCTGGCTTGGGGACATTCTACCCATACCCAGCGAATTTTTCGCTTGCAACGACGAGTTGTTAGAATTATTTGTGATATAAAGTATAGACAGGACTGTCGAAAATATTTTAACATCTTAGGAGTAATGACTTTGCCGTGTCTGTACATTTTTCACTGCCTGATTTACATGCACATAAATAAAAATAAATTCATCAGTCAACAAGAAATCCATAGATATTAGACAAGGGGTAAACACTTAATACGGCCAACATACACCAGACTCAGTTGTACCAGATATTCGGTCAATTATTACTCCACCAAATTTTATAATATCTTGCCAGAAAATATTAAGTGCTTGCCTCTCAGCTCTTTCCGGAATACTTTAAAATCGTTTTTCAAGGAAAATCCACTGTATTCGTTTGAAGAATTCCTGGATAACGATTTTAATAACTTATGATATGTAAACATATATTTTTATTTAAATTATAATAAAATATTTTTTCAATTGTACTGATGTTGACGTGTGTAAAAATGTAAAATTTCAAACACAAATAAATATTATTATTGTTATTATTATTATGGGGTTATTTATTTCGACCACTACTTACCGCTAAAGCCATCTATAGGAAAACGATGGAAGCAAAGTTGTACACCAATATATTTTTAAATCTGCAACATCTTTGTGACCATTTGCTTTGCCTAATTGCTTCTGTTAATGGTTCCAATTAAAACGATCTGCACCGGATACATTAGGCATTTGTTTTTTGGTATTCCCATGTGAGTGAAATAATACGCGTAGATAGATGTTGATTAAATTTACAAGCGAATTAGCAACTATACGCGAATGTGACGTATGAATGAATTAAGATAAAGGGAGGATAGAGACGATAATAATAATTATTCCATAAGTTAATATATGAGAATGCTTTATGACGTTTTACGTGCTAATATGTTGTTATAACTTATGTAATAGATACTGGGATATGATATTAATAAATAACGACGCCTGAAATCGGACATGGCAACAGGTTTCTTTCCTGATTTTTTTAAACATCAGTTTTTCTATAAAACAGCTGGAAATATTTTTTTCCGTAGTATATAACCATATAATAACCATGTAATATTTATTTTTTAAATTCTAATACTAAAATGTAAATTAAATTTTAATTTTTCTCTATCAACTGGTGCACTCTTTATACTATTATTTCTTGTTAAAGTTGTTTTTTAAAATAATTTTCTAAACCTTTGCAAAGTGTTCCATGGTACAAATGATCATGTACCTTGTAATTAATCCGTTCCCAGATTTATTAAATAAAGAAAAAATTGATGTGAAGTGTGAATTTTCACACATTTCAGGGTTTCGCAGGTATTTAGTAAGTGAATGATGATTATTTGGGATGCCAAAACAAATTTTATGTTAAAATATTTTTTTATTAATTTTAATTCGAATGCCTAATACCATTATTTGGGTTTCTAAATATGTGCTTTTTTTATATAGCAAGGTTCATTAAGATTTTTGCCCTTAAGTACTTTTTAGGGCTTAAGTACTAAGGGCTAATTATGCCAAATAATTTGTGTAATAATATTTATATAAATTACAGGTTCTGCTAAGCCGTTCGCATTGGCTATAAACTGTAGGTGCCTTTCTGTGTACGCTAAAAAATGGAAGTGTACTGACCATATTACTCCTGAATATACATAGACTGAAAATATGATCATGAAACCTGGACACAAGAAACCTAGGCTCAACTTGGGCTGTCGCACCAATGATGATATATTTTATGTTCGAAATCCCCAATAGTTCACCGAAAAGAAATTGTATTCCGTATAATTTTCTTGAATTTTTGTCGCAATATCCCACTGAAGCCTTCCAACAGAGTTCCATTTCATTTGATATAGAGTAACACAATACAGAAAAACTATTTTTGGCATTTGTACAACTCCTTCACACAATTCTGTTCACTGGACATTGTTTAAACATAAAACGGGACATCATGTGTTAACAGTGAACGGAAGCTTCATAATAGATAACTGATAACGTAGGTTAATAACTTACAATCTATTTTAAATACCGTTAACAAAACACTGAGAAACATGATACAGAAAGAAATAATAAACACAATATCTAATAGACACTACGAATTACACGCTCCAATTACAATGGAAAGTAGAATTAAATGAAAGGAAAATGGAATAAAAACAAAGTGAATAGTTTGGCAGACGCTTGGCGCCATCGTTAATTTTTTTCTCTTCTTCTCCCTTATTTCTTTGCTCAATGGGGACTATGTTGAAAAATCTAAACCCTTTTAACTACGATGCTCCACTCTGTCACTGCTTCTTAGTTAGATCGGGAAGATAAACACTTGAAATATATAGGAGTATATTTTCTTTAAAGACTAGACCAGTGGTTCTCAAACTTATTTGGCCTACCGCCCCCTTTTTAAGAAAAAAATTATTTAGCGCCCCCTGGCATGTATCTTTAAACAAAACAAGTCCATTTTAGTCGAAAAAAATTGGGGCCTTAATAACCAAACTTATACAAAAGCATGTATCATTAAACAAAACCCTTAAAAATGGCAAAAAAACGAAAAATCGTAAGGGGGACCCCTTTGATAAGAAATCGCGAATTTTTACAAAAAAAAATATTTCGGATTTTTCTCAAAATTGATACACATTGGGCCGTAGATCACAAAAATAAGGTTCATTTTGGATTTTGGCCAACTGTTTCTGAGTAAATCGGAAAAAATGTACCTAAAATTGACTATATCGGAAAATAGTACCTAAAATTGACTATAACTCAAAAACTAAGGCCTCTTGATTTTTTTAAATATTTTTTTATTAATCCTCACCCCAAAATTACCTAACGGCCATATTTTGGACTGTATTAGGAAAACTTTTTTTTTTCAAAAAAATTAACAAAAAAAATATGAACATGTATTTCAAAAACTAAAAGAGATAGGGACCTGCGGTTAGAATTTTTGAAGTTTTAAGGTCTGAAATATAGTAAAGGCACATTTTAAAACATATTTTAAACAAAAAAAATTTTTGAAAAATTTTGAAGTTTTTGTAATAAAATTTTATTTTTCAAAAAATTATATCTCAATAACGGTAAAAGATAAGGACTTCTGGTTTAAATTTTTGAGTTCCTCAAGTCCATTTTAGTCGAAAAAAATTGGGGCCTTAATAACAAAACTTATACAAAAGCATGTATCATTAAACAAAACCCTTTAAAATGGCAAAAAATCGAAAAATCGTAAGGGGGACCCCTTCGATAAGAAATCACGAATTTTTACAAAAAAAAATATTTCGGATTTTTCTCAAAATAGATACACATTGGGCCGTAGATCACAAAAATAAGGTTCATTTTGGATTTTGGCCAACTGTTTTTGAGTAAATCGGAAAAAAGTACCTAAAATTGACTATATCGGGAAAAAGTACCTAAAATTGACTATAACTCCAAAACTAAGGCCTCTTGATTTTTTTAAATATTTTTTTATTAATCCTCACCCCAAAATTACCTAACGGCCATATTTTGGACTGTATTAGGAAAACTTTTTTTTTCAAAGAAAAAAAAATAAAAAATTTGTATATATATTTCAAAAACTAAAAAAGATAGGGACCTGCGGTTGGAATTTTTGAAGTTCTAAGGTCTGAAATATGGTAAAGGCACATTTTAAAACATATCCTAAAAAAAAAAAAAAAAAAAATATATGTTTTAAAAATATCTTCAAATCGTTGGTTGTCAGAATGGAGAGCATCCAAGTGCTGACAATAGGTAAGCAAGTCTTCATCATTTTCAATGCCCCCCCAATGCACCCGAGGCTACTATCGCCCTCCTGGATCGTTCCAGCACCCCCCAGGGGGCGGTATCACCCACTTTGAGAATCACTAGACTAGACAAATAGATAGCAGGTTTTAGGATTTTGTAGGTATGACCAAAAAAACCATATACACTTATATCGTCATTTTGTCGTCTGTCTGTTCGGTAAAAATTGTAGCCAAAAATTGATTTTCGATGAACTCGTCGGTTACCGTTTTCTATGCATTTTTAATTTTTATAATTACTATTATAATTATTATTTATCAAAATTATTACTTATTTAAATATAATGCATAATTTAATATATTTTTTATCTTTCATGTTTTAAATTAAAATATTTATAAAGTAACATAAAAAAATAATTATAGTAGAAGCGCATATCTGGTGTATATTATTAGTGTCACATATATATTTTGGAGATAATTGTTAGAGTATTGAGCAAGCTAGAGCGCAGGTGGAAAAGGAAGGAAAATTCAATTAAATCACGAGCCTTTCAGGTATTAAAGTCTTAGAAGACTTCGGCCTTAATGCAATTTCCTCATACTGGAATTGATACTCAACTTTCTTATAATTAAATAAAAATGAGGTTACAGAATTAACCTAAATATTGTTTATATTTAAACTTCATAATATTGAATGTGGTATAAAACGATTTTTTCGCTCTTTATCCTGAAACTACATTATTAAAAGGGTAATTAGCTAGGTTTCGCGTAACATGCATTTGTTTCAGCCATAAAATTTACACCCCAATCAATTTGATTATTATTTTTTAATTCTGTAGACTTCTAATACACCAGATCTGGAATGGAGAGTTTGGACACGCAGCCACAAGTCCACACCGTATATTCGCGAAATATACTAACACACACGGATGTGAATGCATGCATAAAATGCCTTCACGACAACGAAAAATAAACGAATTGAAGTAGGACAAGCTAATTCTACCACTGCTGAAAGCACGAGATTAAGAGCTCAGATGATGCAGTGACCGAAATGAGTGACTAAAATACTAATACACGAAACGAATGCATATGTAACATACATTCGTGAACTGCAATAATGCCGGTAACCTGTAACAGGCAGGGCTGAGAACAAATATTAATCCGAAACACGGTTGGGTCGAGCGTTAGATTGTTACTGTTCAACGAAAATGATGGACTGAGAAAACCACAACTTAAATACTAAAAATTCGCACTAGTGTCGCAGACAAAAAGTGACATCAGCAACACTAGCGCCAATGTGCTTTTGTCAAACTAATAATAATAATAATAATAATATATATGATATAATAAATATCTAATTTTTAGGGTTTTGTAGGTATGACCAAAAAACCCTTATACCGTCATTTTGTCGTCTGTCTGTCTGTCTGTCTGTCTGTCTGGCTGTCTGTCTGTCTGTCTGTTCGGTAAAAATTGTAGCCAAACGGCTAAACCTAGAGAGTTGAAATTTGGCATGCTTATACAACTCTTTGACCCGCACATCAGAAAAATACTAAAACATCTAAAAAACATATCCCTCTAAAAATATAAACTAATATGTGCTCATCGAAAAAAAAAAATATTTTTTTAAAATTCTGAGTAGGGTATCAAATGAAAGCCCTTAGTACGTGGATTAACGATCAAAATTTTATTTTTGTAAAATAAATTGTTTTGATACGATTTTTGCCAAAATTGTGCAAAAAAATTTTTGTCCCACACCCTGTAGCCCAGATGGTTTAAACTAAAAATCTGAAAAAATTCTAAGTAATGTACATTGGTGTGAACCGGAATAGTACAACAGGAATTTTTGATCAGATTATGTTTTCGGAAAATAACGCATTTTTTGTGTTTTTAACTAAAATATGTTAACTATTTAATACGTTGTGTAACATACCAGATCAGTAGTTCTCGTGGCGTGGTTGGATTTGTCGTACGCTTAATAATAATATAACTTAACTTGCAAACTCTAGGGTTCGAATCCTGTAGATTTTATTTTTTGTTTTTTTTTTGCATTTTTATTTTGTTTAAATTATTTTGTTAAAATTCTAGTTATATTTGGTAAATGTTGCATTTAATTTTTAAAAGCGTAAATTTAATAACCAGTGGAAAGTGTTGAATTTATAATTTAATTCTATGTTTGACGAAATCAAAGGGCGGGACTTATGATGTAAGCAACCAATGGAAGCCATAGGTGCAATTTTCAAAATCTTAATGAACTTTGCTGTATAAAAAAAATACTGCATATATTTAGAAACTTAAATAATGGTATTAGGCATTCGAATTAAAATTCATAAAAATATTTTGACATAAAATTTGTTTTGGCATCCCAAATAATCATCGTTCAGTTACTAAATACCTGCAAAACCCAGAAATGTGTGAAAATTCACACTTCACATCAATTTTTACTTATAATTCATTGCCAAAATAACTTTATTTTCAACGAAGACGACGTACCGGATGCGGAATTAAAATGGGTTTTGCTGTTAAGTCAATAATAAGGGAGATATATCTAGATTTTGGTTTTAGGATGTTTCTCCCGTAACTCCCCAAATTTTTATCTATCTGAAAAAATTCATTCAACAATAAAAAAATTATTTTCTTGCTATAAACAATTTTTCTTTTATATATTTTTCTGTTAAGTCAATAATAA
The DNA here is from genome assembly GCA_963971575.1 of Liopterus haemorrhoidalis. NCBI lineage: Eukaryota > Metazoa > Arthropoda > Insecta > Coleoptera > Dytiscidae > Liopterus > Liopterus haemorrhoidalis. Next base: position 1,263,712 of record OZ020613.1, read on the forward strand.
ATTAGATATTTTCTGTTTTTTAATAAACAGTTTTAACCCTGAAACACCCCCCTAGAATACAAATTTTGGAATACCTTATACCCGTATGTTCGAAAACTGTTTTAACTGTATCATCATACCAAATAAAGTGAAAATATGTCCAGCCATTTTTACGTGAATCTCGGACAAACAAACATAGAAATATATTTTTCCAGATATCGTCGTATTATCTGAAACGTGTAGAAACCAAATATGAGGCCGAAAAAAAAAACAGATATAGCCTCCAATTTTATTAATATAGATAACAAGCCGGGGGCCAAGCTCCCGGCATCACGTTAGAACGCCCAGCTCCTTGTAGCATTGAAAACCTTGTTCACTTTTATATTTAGAAGTTATTGGTGAATCAAGTGTAAAATTTACAGAATACTGAACATTTAAAAATTAATTAAATCCAATCAAAGAAGACTGAATTGTCAAATATTTAACATTAAATTAAAAATTCAGAGATAACATTTTTTATAATAGCTTTTATTAAAAGAGTCTTTAAGTAACGATCCTTCAACCAATGACCTTTCAATAATTTAATCGGAGCAGATATTTAGTAACCCTTCAAAATTTAGTTAATAACCGATCAGTCACACTGTAAGCTTCCTCTTCAATCCAGAACAGTCCTTAGTTACAAATTCAGATAATCCGAGAGGGTCTCTTAATACTTGAACGAAGAATTTGTATTGCATTAATCCATATTAATCATCTATAAGTACGTTATTGTATTTAGTAATGGCGTTACCAATGCCCTTTGTGACCCATATTTCATCAAACGATTTTATTATTAACTCACGTAATATAACTACGGAAAGTTAACCTTTAAATGACCTAATCGAGAGATCACATTCCTATGAAACTCTAAGTGGAATCGTTTGTTCTTTCTAGTTGTTATTTTCAATTCAATGTACTTACAACTAAAAAATTGATGTGAAGTGTATTGGTTATTAAATTTACGCTTTTAAAAATTAAATGCAACATTTGCACAATCATAACTAGAATTTAAAAATAATAATTTAAACAAAAGAAAAAAAAAAGAAAAAATAAAATTGCCTTGAGAGTGGAGCGAACTTAAGTTTGCAAATTAGAACGTATGCTAACCATTACACTATCAAAGAATGCTGGTTTACTGTCTTAGTTAGTTCAACAGGAATTTTTGGTCAGGTTAGTTTTTCGAAAAATGTCGATTTTTTTTGTCATAAGAGCAATACTGCATTCTCACCTTTGAACGGACTATATATTTCCAATTTAGGTTATTAGAATCTCCTCTTAATAAAAAAATAAATATTTAATGGACAATTGTGATCCACAATAAACCGAGATTACTGTAATTTTATTTTATAAGGAATTTTAAAAATTATACAAAAAATTATAAGACGCCAATTTTATTTTTTATATTTACGAGATTAACATTAAAGCTGCTAGACTTGAGAGCATGAGCTTTATTCAAGAGAAGGAAAACATTATAAACATAAAAAACATCAGCAATCTTGTAAAAGCAATTTTTCGTAAAAATATTTTCTCTGTCCAACTTCCTGTAAGCTTTAACCCAATCCTAAACCTTTAACAAATCCTACAATAATAAGCAAGTCTCGTGTTCGAGTCATTCTCTACATCTGGACCTTTTTTTCTTCTCTACCAATGGTTTTACATAGAAATAAAACCATAAGATACAATGGTTATCGCTAAGATTTACAGAATTTACATCAGGGAATTTTCTTTCCACACGCATGTTCCGTATTTTTACGAATGTTCGGAGAAAAAGAAACTTGAAAGAATTTCAATTTAGACGGGAAATCAATTTTATTTTTTTTCCATTACATTAATTGCTTCAATTTTAAGGGAAGGATTCGAATGTAGAAATTTAACGCAATTGGAAAGTATCCAGTAGTATTATGGATGAAATAACTACTTGATTTATTGGTTTTACTTTGAAGCATTTGAGTTTGTTTTGTCAACAAATATAAGGGCGAAATGCTTGTAACAACGTTTTACACGATTTAGTATGACCATATTTTCGTGGTAAATATGTGGAATATTGTTCGCTACAAGCTGAACATAATTCAACTAAAAGTTAAAAATCAGCTGTTCCACCACAGGACCGACCGCCATCACAAAGTACTTGTATAAAATACATTTTAGCAGCACAGTAGAAATAATTGGCCTAATATTTTTTAACAGAGATATTATTTATCATGACCATGGAAAACGTTTCCATTACGGTATCAACGCGTTACGGTATCTTCCATGCCATTTTTTAACGTAAAACTGCATGCAGTAATTCAGTAATTAGTATTCTTATAGCGAACGTTACAATGAGTTTCAAATTATTATTTCTACAGCAACTCTGCATTGTTCGCAAAACATTAAATAATAATAACATTCTCTCTCTTCTCTACTTTATAATGCGCTAAACAAATAAAACATATTTTACAGTAATTGCAATTTAATGATTGTACGGTACTACTAAATTTTTGTACTGTTTCTGCTTTTGAACCGTTTTAAGAAAAATGAACTTTAAAGGAAAATTCACAGGTTGTTAAATACAAGGTGTCTCAAAAGAAATTTTATATTTAGTGGATCGATTAAAAAAAAAGTAAGCCGTATATAAAAAAAATGTTTATTAATTATTAAAATATACTTTTTGGGGATTTATTTCTTAAAAATAATATCGTCTAAATGTAGACCCTCGCGTTCTCGGCACTCATTTAATCGAACAGTAAAATTACTTATGACGTCTCGGAAGGTGGACTCAGGGATGGCTGCCATTTCGTGACGGATATTTTCTTTCAAATGCGCCAGTGAAGTCGGTTTATTGGCGTAAACTTTAGATTTAAGATAACCCCATAGGAAAAAGTCCATAGGGGTTAAATCTGGACTGCGTGGAGGCCAATTTATGTCACCTCTCCGGGAGATCAATTTGCCTGAGAAAATTTCACGAACACGTGGCAGAAACATATTGGACGTGTGTGAAGTTGCTCCGTCCTGTTGGAACCATGTTCTTTGGTTATAGCCAGGAAAGTTTTGCAGTTCAGGTACCAAGAAGTTGTCTAACATCTCCACATAACGCTCTGAATTCACTGTAACAGCACGCCCCCTTTCGTCTTCAAAAAAGTAAGGGCCGATAATTCCTCGCGCCGACATCGCAGCCCATACGGTCACTTTAGGCGAATGTAGGGGTTTCTGATGTTTGCGTTCCGGATTCGTTGCACTCCAGTAGCGGCAATTCTGCTTATTTAAGTGGCCATTAAGATGAAAATGAGCTTCATCCGAAAACAAAATGTTGGTAAACGTTGAAAATCGTTCAATCACCTGATTTACGAAATTAAGCCTCTGACTGGCATCTTGGGGCTTTAATTCTTGCACCAATTGAATTTTGTAGGGGTGCAGCTTTAGGTCTTTGTGCATAATGCGATGTAATGATGATCTATGCACATTTAAAGCACTTGCGCGCTTCCGAATTGAAAGGTTCGGGTCGTCACGAACAGACTGATTAACATTCTCCACGTTTTCTACCGTTCTTGATGACCTAGGTCGCCCGGATTTTGATTTATCCAGCGTTGTACCAGTCTCTTCAAACTTTTTAATCCAATGTCGAATGAGAGGAATGCTTGGCGCATCATTTAAGTGGCGAAAACCTCGAATACTGCAGAATTTTCTACGCGCTACAGTCGCCGAATCACCGTTTTTGTAAAACTCTCGCACGCATAACGCGCGGTCTGCTCCCGAGAAACGCTCCATAGCGACTGAATTTCCAAGAGCCAGGCTACAGATTGACATAACCCCCGCGCCCCTCGGATACGTTGCGTTCACGCAGTAAGCTAAATAAATATAAAATTTCTTTTGAGACACCTTGTATAATATATGCATATGCCATGATCAGGTTATGTTATTTAGTATTTTCATTTTAATTTTTATTCATTTACCCCCACCTGTCTGAAATTTTGTGAGGAAAGCAGACGTTTCAAAAATTTTACGCAGTATTTCTCACTTAAATATTTCAACCATCCATCACAATTACTTCTTATCCTACAACGAAGAAAATAAAAAAAAAACTACTTAAACACACCAAAAACATTAAATTGTCATTAGATCCTAATATAGGACTACCGTCTTAAAATGACACTCATTTCTCCTGCTCTAATTTTTTTAAATTAACTCAATTGCTTAGCAGTGGCTAAGACAACAAAGTTAATTCGCCAATAGTTCTTGACATGCCCCAGTATAACATCCAGGAAGGCTGTTCCTGAACAATTGTTTATTTCCTGTATGGCCCGCAGGGGGGGGGGTAGAGGAAGGGGCACACGTCGGTGGCATACAGATGTTCTTTGTTAAGGTCAACGAAGGGTCAGATAACTGAAGATTTTGGTTGATTCACTTATAGAACAGGATGTCTTATTCATATTTCACTGGTGTGTTTATACAATTACGTATTATATTTCATTACTATCTTTATTTTTTAATATTAACTTGTTTTTTAAAAATGTAACGAGTCAGTTTTTTAGTGAATTTTATAGGCTGCAAGATTTCTAAAGGAATTTTTGAGTATTTTCTCAATATCATTAACGTCCATAATAAGACGCAGTAGCGCTCCCAGGGGAGCCCCCCCCCCCAAGAAGTAAGGAAATAAAAATAAAAACCTACAAACACACTAGAAATATTTCACCATCGTTTTAGGTAAATATGTCTGTTTAAAAATAGAGATGACTTTTTTATTTTGTATTTTAGAAGTGATGACCTTTTTAGGGTTTTGTAGGTATGACCACCCTTATACCGTCATTTTGTCGTCTGTCTGTCTGTCTGTTCGGTAAAAATTGTATCCAAACGGCTAAACCTAGAGAGTTGAAATTTGGCATGCTTATACAACTCTTTGACCCGCACATAGGAAAAATACTAAAACATTTTAAAAATGTTATTATTAATGGCATAGCTGAAGCTGAACAAATTAAAGAAATTAAATAAATATTAATAATAATTTATTAATGACATTTTTATCTTTTAGAAATATTTACACGTCACTTATTACATATTTTATATTTCCATGGATACATGTATAAAACCTCTATCTCTTGCCATAGTGGTGTATCCATGGTATTATTGAGATCATCAGAGTCTCGATATTTCAATACTCTCCCACAATGATGATTTCAGATAATCACATTTCTTTCACGCATTTTTCATTCTTCTAGTTAGTCCTTTTGTGAAAACATCGGCCACCATATCTTCTGTTGGCTTATAATTTATGTCAATTAAATTTTGTTCATACTTTTCTCTTACAAAATGGTATTGTATGGCTATATGTTTCGAGAATGAAATCCATTATTCTTCACAAGTTTTATGGCACTCTGATTTTCGTCAAAAATCGTCATTTTATTTTGTCCGACTTCATAATTTAATTAATTTAGAAAATCTCTAAGATAAATTGCTTCCTTTCCTGGGGTATTAATCGGGTTTCGGTTCGAGAGAATTTATTCGAGTGGACTTGTCTCACTTTCAAAATCAATGCATTTGAAATACAATTGACCATATAAACTAACAGTAGCAAATTTGTACTGATACTGAGTCGATATTTATTGTAAATGATTAAAAACATGAAATTATACTCAATTTGTAATAACACGTAACATTAACTCATATTTTTTACAAAATGGACTTATCTCACTTTCAAAATCAACGGCTTATATGTAATTGTGCAAAAATGTTTCTACTTTTAGATGAAAGTCTTTATCTGTGCCATTGAATATTATCATAATTTTCTTATCAATTATTAATCTCTCTCCTTGTGCAAACAATATTGTCTTAAAATGACGATGGCATTAAAAATAATTGTGAAAACCTTTTGTGCGGTATTCTTGAATTATAAATAAAATGTAAAATAGCCCATTTGAAGGCAAGTTAAGACGCGGAAAGCGGCAGCCCAGCAGTGATAAAGCGAGTATCACATAGTTTTCTACCTGTCTCATTATTTATTCACGCGATGTACCTTACGTCTGTTTAAAAATGCAACAGTTTTCAGGATGTTTTTGTAGGTTTTAAGCTATCCCTCTAATTGGGAAAATGTGTCGATACAAGGATTCAATACATACCGAGTATACCATTCAATGTCCAGATTGTACGAATTCGAAATTAAATATTCATCATGACCTACTTGGTAAGATACTTTTAGTATTTGTTATATCGAAATATAAACGATATTTTTAACAAGACTCTTTGCTGTAAATAAAATATAAGAGGTAGTACGGGAATTTTTAATTTAAATTGAATAGAAATAACACTAGTTCAACTGAAGTTTCTTAAAAACCATTAAGGACATTTTCCAAATTTATAATCCTATTGTTTCTAAATTTTAGGGGTTGTTATACTTGTTTGTTAGATAATTTTCAACGTTCATAGCGTGCATACATTAACAACATGGCTCTTTGGTAGGGACGGAAAAAAAACATCGATGTATCGAAAACATCGATGTTTGTTTTAAAAACATCGATGTTTTTACCATCGATGTTCATATGGCGATAGTATCGATAAAACATAGATGTCTACTACCGATGTCGATGTTTAAACTTTGAAATTCAGAAACTACTGCTAGAGCGCTGGAATCTTAAAATTTTAATTTTTATTAATATTAGTACACAAAATATAAGCGCCATCTATTGTGATATAACAATAGTTAATTTTTGCAAACAAAGAAATGGCCAACGACGCCAACAAACTTGTTGCTTTTTGAGTCTTGTTGACACTTTCCCAGTTGTTATTCCTCCTATCCCTGGAATTACCGTATTGGGAAATATAATTATAATTTATTTATTAATAAAACTATTAGGATTATTATATTGTAATGTTAGTGTAAAATTAATATTAGGATTGCTATGTTAGTATTATAAAAAATGTAATATGTATTTCAATTTAAAAAAGTGAAAAAAAGTGTATGACAGTATGTTATTTTTATGTTAAATAATATAAAATTAACATTAAGATTACTATATTAGTATTATAATAAAATGTAATATTTCATTTTAGAAATGTAAAAATAGTAGGAACAAATTAGGATTATTATATTGGGTATAATAATGTTAATGTGAATTAATTACTATTAAAAAAGAATATGTCTATTTAAAAATCTAATAAATGCTTTTTGTGTATTATAATTTACTTTTTTTCGTATTTTATCTTTACATTATTAAATAAAACCTATATAATATAAATAAATAGCTTTTTTTAATATTAATAAAACATCGATGTATCGGAAACATCGATGTTTTTTCTTCGATGTTTTTTCAACATCGATAGTAAGGCGCCGATGTTAACATCGATGTACAACCCTACTCTTTGGCGACCATTTGATGTTGAAGAAATTCCTAATTTCTGTAGTGAAAATAGTGAGTCTGTGCAAAGTGATTTGGAGTGCGAAAATGTGGACGTGGCTACTAAAGAAAAATGTCATTTGACAGAAGATTGCAAAGTTCTGATACTGAACGTTTATAAAAAGTTAGTTTCGGAAGGTAATGACAAACCTATACTTAGAACTGCGGAATTAACTAGTGTTCCATACAGAACAGACCTTAAAACAAAACGATTTTTAAACATGCCTATATTTATAAGTCAAATATAGCCAGTCCTAAGCCAGATAAAAATGTGAAGTAATGTCATGTGAGTATATACATTTTAAATAGCATATAAGAAAACACGTTTATTTTAACTAATTATTACGGTCCTGGCAACTATTATTAACAGAACTATAAACTCAGGAGGTATATTAGTTATACTGTCAGCCATTACTGGAATCAATAAGTGAGAGTGACCAATTCCTTTTGGAAATACTATAGTCCACAGTAACAATTTATAATTTATATTTGTGCATATATTTTTTTTTTACCGCACGACTTACTTTATTTCCATAGTTAAATTACATATCTGTTACTGACTGCATAAAAAAAACAGCGTCGCAACCACTTTATTTTTTCATTTTTCATTTCAGCTTTTAGTTCATAACGTTATTTTAATTATAAATTACTCGCCTTAAAATTAAATTATCTTAATAATTGCATTAATTTTATTATTTTTATTGTACTTTATTACATTTTCATATCTTTAACTAAAGTTTTGTTATTTTTTTTGGTGTAAATTCCGTTTTTAGGGTTTTGTAGGTATGACCAAAAAACCCTTATACCGTCATTTTGTCGTCTGTCTGTCTGTCTGTCTGTTCGGTAAAAATTGTAGCCAAACGGCTAAACCTAGAGAGTTGAAATTTGGCATGCTTATACAACTCTTTGACCCGCACATAGGAAAAATACTAAAACATCTAAAAAACATACCCCCCTAAAAATATAAACAAATATGTGCTCATCGAAAACAAAAATATATTTTTTAAATTATGAGTAGGGTATCAAATGAAAGCCCTTAGTACGTGGATTAACGATCAAATTTTTATTTTTGCAAAATAAATTATTTTGATGCGATTTTTGCCAAAATTGTGCAAAAAAAATTTGTCCCACACCCTGTAGCCCAGATGGTTTAAACTAAAAATCTGAAAAAAATCTAAGTAATGTACGTTGGTGTGAACCGGAATAGTACAACAGGAATTTTTGATCAGATTATTTTTTCGGAAAATAACGCATTTTTTGTGTTTTTTGGTTGACGATGCATATAGCTTATACTCATATAACACGCTGAGTTGCTAAGCGTGTGGTGGTCTAGAGGCTATGTTGCGCGCCAACTACACAGATTTGTTATACACCACGCAGGTTCGTTCCTGGCTTGTGGAATCAATTTTTTGTTTGTTTTTTTTTTTAATTTAAATTAATTTTATTTTGTTTAAATTAATTTGTTAAAATTCTAGTTATATTTTAGCAAATTTTGAATTTAATTTTCAAGAGCGTAAATTTAATAACCAATTGGAATTATATTTTCATTCTATGTGTCATTTATACGAAACCAGAGGGGCGGAGCGTATGATTTAAGACAACCAATGAAAGCCATAGGCGCAATTTTCAAAATCTTAATGAACCTTGTTATATAAAAAAAAATACTGCACTTATTTAGATACCTAAATAATGATATTAGGTATTCGAATTAAAATTAACAAAAAAATATTTTAACATAAAATTTGTTTTTAAAGCTCTGAGATTAACAGACGATAAATTATTTTAAAAAGATCGTTCATTTTGCCGTGGTTACTACAAAGCAAAATTTGTCCTACACACTCAGCATGCCGCCTTCACTTATTATATACCTGCAAAACCCCGCAATGTGTGAAAATTCACACTTCACATCAATTTTTTCACTTCTATGAACAAGAAAATGAAATTTTCTATGATACTGAAACTGTATTATTTTTTATTTAAAAATTTTATGGAGCCAAATACCTTTTTTATACACTTAGATATTTTTAAGTTATATATTTACAGTTGGACACATAATGCATTTATCATTTTATGTAGGCGCAAATAGCCTTTGTTGCTGTGCGCCAAAAATTTTAACTAACTAACTAACTCATTTTATGTTCGTAAATGAAGTAATATATTCTTTATTTGGTTTTTGAAAAAAAAAAGTATATAAATAAATAAATAAAAATCGCATCTATGGCTCAACGACCCCTTTGACAAAATTCGCAGACCTCCAGTTGAGAAACTTTGCGGTAAAACACTTTACATTTCCTTACTAATGGCGTGGATAGTCTTCCCAGTATAAAACTTGAAGCATGTTTAAAGGGAATATAATTAAATATGTAGTAATATAATTTTGAAATTGAAGTCTTTTGTATTTATGAATATGATATGCACTTCTAAAATTACCCGCGGCAGTGAACAACAGAGCGCGGCAACACCCATTTTGCAAAACACTACTGAAACCTATCAAATTTCCAATACTATATCCGATATAAAATGAGGATTATATATCGGTAATTTAAACAACAACAAAGTTAAGTAGTTTAAGTGGCACTTTTTGTGACAAGGGGCTTTAAAACTCTATAAATATATGTAAGTAGTTGGAACAAGTAAGCTGATATGTACAGAAACAAGAATATTCGGGAAAGAAGTTTGCTTGCATCGACATACTAGGCGCTTTCCTTTTACCACTTTACTTAAGAAATCTAAGCTAAGCTAAGTTAATCTAAGTTGTAAGAGCGTTCCATTTATAAGACACTGGCTAAGATAAACTAAGTTTTTTCCTCCCCCCTTTCCCTTGCTAAGACATTTGACTAACTTCTTAGCTTAGCCAAGCATTTTAACTTGTAAAAGGAAAGCAGCTATTATTACACCTTGTAACAACTATGGGCCTGTTTCTGAAAGCTTAGCCGAGTTTAATCTTTTGGTTAAACTCGGTTACAATATACAAACCCCGTAAGTAACCATAGCAACCATTATACTGGTCAACACAATTTTTGCTGACATCTAAGACTTGTTTCTTACTAATTTGGTGCTGCTGAACTCAAATATCACATCAGTTTTTGCGTATCACATCAGATTTTTGCTTAAGATATTTAAATTTTTGGAGTTTTCCCGCCATAAATCTCCAAATATTTATCCAAACAAAAAATGTATTTAAATAAGATAAGGATTTGTCTTTTAATTTTAAACAATATTTGTTTTACATTTTTTGCTGTTGTCAATAATAAGGGAGATATTTAAATTAAAGTTTTCCCGCCGTAACTCTTTAAATATTTCTCCAATCAATTTTTTTTATTTAGATAAAAGAATTTTCTTTTAATTCTAAATATTATTTTTGTTTGATTTTTTTTGCTGTTAAGTCAATAATAAGAGAGTTAAATTTTAAATATTTGGAGTTTTCCCGCCATAAATCTCCAAATATTTATCCAATCAAAAAAATGTATTTAAATAAAAGATTGGTCTTTTAATTCTAAACAATACTTGTTTAACATTTTTTGCTGGTAATTCAATAATAAGGGAGATATTTAAATTTTAAAGTTTTCCCGCAATAACTCTTTAAATATTATCAAATCAAAAAATTTTATTTAGATAAAAGAATTTTCTTTTAATTCCAAATATTATTTGTTTGAAATTTTTTGCTGTTAAGTCAATAATAAGAAAGTTTTGTAAATTTTAAACATTTGGGGTTTTCCCGCCATAAATCACCAAATATTTATCCAATCAAAAAAATGTATTTAGATAAAAGATTTGTCTTTTAATTTTAAACAATATTTGTTTTACATTTTTTGCTGTTAAGTCATTTTAAAGGGAGATATTTAAATTTTAAATTTTTAGAGTTTTCCCGCCAGTAATCTCCAAATAATTATCCAATCAAAAAAATGTATTTAAATAAAATATTTGTCTTTTAATTTTAAACAATATTTGTTATACATTTTTTGCTGTTAAGTTAATAATAAGAGAGATAAGGCCGATGCTTTGATAACAATGAAGAAATTCTATAACTAGCGTCGGCGAATCAACGCAGTTACGTCACAATACGTAACAAACGACTGTATTGTTTGGAACAATGCAATTGTTTGTTACGTCATGTGACGTAACTGCGTTGATTCGCCGACGCTAGTATAATAGGATTGCAAGCAGTGCATAACACGCTCCTCGAAAAAACTTCCAGAAAGTATACTAGCAATGGAGAAAGCACTGAGATCGGTACAGAAATGCAAAAGGGAACTACTTTGAAGGTAATTCCAACCGCGAATCGATATCTTAACAGCGTTAGTCCGGTAAATTTTGATGAAGCTCCTCTGTCATATTTTTATTGTGCCCATTGTACAATTCTACAAGGTATGTTATAAATAATTAGCTAGATTTTCTTTGTTTCATCGTATTTATATTGAAGGTGTAAATAAAATGGAACGTACCTCTATGTATATCTCGGATCTGGGTGCAAAGGTGGAATTAACCCTGTGTAGAGAGACATTGAGATGTGGCAGCGAGTGCAGTAGCCTCGCTAGCGCAGTGGGGCGATACGTGTCGTCCCCAGGGGGGCCCATGGCGCTGCCCGGACCACTGGCTGGCTCGCGGTCACGTCATTCCTGACACAGACTCCTCCTCTTCCTCTCCTTCCGATCCTCTCTCACACACACTTCACCACAACCCTGAAACAAATTACAACAATAATACCACTATCGCCTATTTTTACTATTTTATCGGCTAATGTCACTTATTACACTGGTCAACACAATTTTTGCTGACTTACATCTAAGACTTGTTTCTTACTAATTTGGTGCTGCTGAACTCAAATATCACATCAGTTTTTGCGTATCACATCAGATTTTTGCTCTACAACAAATACATATTTTTGGCCAAATAATGCTTCTATCGTTTAATTTTAGACGTCGATACTGTAATTGCTACAAATTTGGCGAACAATAAGGACTAAATAATTAGAAAATATTCTTAAAATTTTATTTATAGTGAAAGAAAGAAAATGAGAACAGTTTTAATTACATTTTAATGTATTGGAGTGTTAAAATAAAAATACAAAATAATTTAAGGATTAAATGGACGTTTGTAAGATCTTCTGGAGTGCATCATTCCAGATAAGTCTCTTTTAATACTCCAACAGTAGTCAGCCATAATGTGAGTATCCCACCTTCCTTGATAACGTCTCTCCATCTCTTTTAAATCCTGATGGAAACGTTCATCCTGTTCATCACTAACATCTCCAAGATTGACAGGAAATTTGTCAAGATGAGTTTAAAAAATAAAGTTTCACGCTCATGTTGCACCCCAGATGATGATAATTTTCAATCAAATTTTCAACGACCATAGTTTTCGGCTTTTTTATTCCCTAGAAAATTTTTGATGAGCGCCACGAAAGACTGCCATGCATTCTTCTCCATATCATCCATATGTACAGTGAAATGTGGATCATTCACTAATTTTCTAATTTGTGGTCCGTCAAAAATGCCAGCTTTTAGCTTCTCATAACTGAGACTTTGAAATGTTTCAGATATATATTTGAAACAGTCACCATCTTTGTTCAACGCTTTTACAAACTGCTTCATTAGACCCAGTTTAATATGAAGAGGGGGGAAAAATTATTGTAAAAAGGTCTGTAACAAGTACCTGCATGTAAGGCATTCCTACGAAATATATTGGACAATAAGAACGAAGTTGAAATTAAAGTAGACGTATATCAAAACGTGAAAAGGTGAAAAAAGTCAAAATACGATAGAACAAAAATTTGACGTGATAGGCAGAAACTGTTAACATTTTTGAAAACAGCAACCCAAAATTAGTTAAAAATAAGTATTAGATCTAAGTCAGCAAAAAAAAAAGTTTAAATTTGTTGACCAGTGTTATTAATTGTTTAATTAAATGGAAAAATAGAAGCAAGGTTGTTATCAATATTAAAATTTATGAAAAACATTGAATTGAATTCTTAAATAGGTAATTTATCTTGTGATCTGTCTGAAGTCTCAGCTGTAACTTGCGTCATACATTTAAGTCCAAGTACGGTTGGTATTTTCAATATTGATTTATGTGACTTGTGTTACTCTTGAATCAATATATCACTACGTACTACTTAATTGGTAATTCAACAAATATTATTTGGCAATAAATCATTATATCTTAGTTAATAATTTCAGTCTAGTTTAACTATAACAAACTTAAGTTTAACTTAGTTTCTAGAACGTGTTAGGAGTATGAACTAAGTTCTGACGATTAAATAAACAATATATCCGAGGCGATTGTGCTACAGTATATAGCTAAGGCAAACAATTGATAAATGATGAGGTACCTGCTGATTGCCAACTTATTTACAAAGACTGCTTCTCCTATTTTCCGGTTTAGCTGTCGCTAGACAAGTGCTGGACTCGACAAATTATTTTTTGAATTGTTCATGTTTTTAAGATTTTGTACCAGGTCTACAAGTATGAAATGCGGATTTTTTTTTTAATTTTTGGAATAAAAACACATTAAACTCAAAAGAACAGTCAAAGTTTATTTATTCAAAGTATGTTCCATTAGAAGTTATACATTTTCCCCATCTTTCAGGCAATTTGTGAATACCTCGCCAGTAGAACTCTTCCCCTTTCACCACAAACCATTCATCTATCCATTCTTTCACATTTTCATATGAACAAAAGTGCTGCTCGGCAAGTGCGTGACCCATCGATGCGAACAAGTGGTAATCTGAAGGAGCAAGTCTGGTGAGTAAGCGGCATGGGGCAGCACTTCCCACTTGAGTGCCTCCAATGTGTTACAAACTGGTTTTACCTTATGTGATGAAGCGTTATCGTGAAAAAGATTACCTTGTGCTGTCTTCTTTCGTATTCTGGTCGTTTTTAGATACGTGTGAACGATGGTTTCGGCGTTTCAAAAGTGGTGACTTTGATCTTACAGACAAAGAACATGGAAAACCTCCAAAAAAATATGAAGATACAAAATTGGAAACATTGCTACAGGAAGACGATAATCAATCACAAAAACAACTAGCAGAGCAGTTAGGCGTTAGTCAACAAGCTGTTTCCAATCGCCTACGAGAGATGGGGTAAGACCCAGAAAGTCGGCAGATAGGTTCCTCATGCATTGAATGAGAGACAGATGGAAAAACGCAAAAACAATTTTGCTTGACGATACAAAAGAAAGTCTTTTTTGCATCGTATCATTACTGGCGATGAAAAATGGATTTATTTTGAAAATCCCAAACGCAAAAAATCATGGGTGAACCCAGGCTCACCATCCACATCAACTGCAAGACCGAATCGCTTTGGCAAAAAGACAATGCTCTGTACTTGGTGGGACCTAAAGGGTGTGGTCTATTATGAATTGTTAAAACCTGATGAAACAGTTAATACCCAACGCTACCAACAACAACTGATCGAATTGAACCATTCGCTGCTCATAAAACGACCAGAATACGAAAGAAGACAGCACAAGGTAATCTTTCTTCACGATAACGCTCCATCACATAATGCAAAAGCAGTTTGCAACACATTGGAGGCACTAAAGTAGGAAGTGTTACCCCATGCCGCTTACTCAACAGACTTGGCCCCTTCAGATTACCACTTGTTCGCATCGATGGGTCTCGCACTTGCCGAGCAGCACTTTTGTTCATATGAAAATGTGAAAGAATGGCTAGATGAATGGTTTGCGGGGAAAGGGGAAGAGTTCTACTGGCGAGGTATTCACAAATTGCCTGAAAGACGGGGAAAATGTGTTTTATTTTAAAAAAAAAATCCGCATTTTATACTTATAGACCTGGTATTTCTGCCAAGAGTAGGTATAAAGCATTCTACGAAGGTAATAATTATCGTAAAAGAATTCAAGAATTCGTAACAAAGCAATTAATAATCTCCTGTCTAACATATTCTGAAACTGATTTCATTGGTAAGTTTAAAAAGTAACATAACAGAAATGGCGTCCCATCAAACTTCTTAAAAATATTTTGTTACGCTGTTTCTTAATACGTATTTCGAAAGATCTTATAAAAAAAGGTATAAAGCCCTTGAGGAAACAAGCCTTTAAAATTTGAATTTCAAACTTTTTATGTTCCACTAAATAAATTTCGCAGAGGACCCGATGGGGTTCGACCTTCTTTTTATGTACTTTATCAATTTTTATATTTTATAAAGTATGTATTTTTGTGTTGGTAGAAGCAATTTATCAGAATATTCTGAAGCAGAATGATGGAGGTTCATTTACTGTCTATCTCTCACTCTTTCTCATCAGTGACGGCTAATGTGGAAATCTTGAGTTGAAACATTTATAGTTACCAGTTATTATAGGGTATATAAGTTAAAAGTTACTAATTATACATATTTTCTAGATAAATTTAATTTTTTTAAAGAAGTCTGTTCAATAACAAATGAACGATTTAACAATTAATTTATTTATATATTTTTTTCTCACTCATTCTCGCAAGGTATGTGCGAGAAAAAAATATCTATATAATCAGGTCTGGGAAAAAGTTCGTGGCGTTTTTGCCGATAGACGGCGCCAATTGCAAATACTCAGGAAACACAGATCGCAGCGACACCACTAAGCGCTCGTTGGAAAGGTGACAGTTCGAGCGTTACTTTGAGTGTCTAAACATCAAAATTTGTGCAGTGGTTGGAAAGTTGTTTGCGTTTGAAAATGGAGAAAAGTAATGAAAAATTGCGCTATATTCTGCAATATTATTACGACAAACGGAAGAATGCTGCGCAGGCTTGTGAAAAAAATTGTGCTTTATACGGTGAAGGTACTTTATCAAAATCTGCTGCGCGCAAATGGTTTGCTCGCTTTCGTTCTGGTAATTTTTATGTGAAAGATGACTCACGCTCTGGTCTTCCAATCAGTGAAAAAGTTGATGAAATTTTTTAAAAAGTCCAGGAAGATAGGCATATCAGCAGTGTCGATATTGGTACGGAGCTAGGCATTGACCACAAAACTGTTTTGAACCATTTACGGAAAGCTGGCTACAAAAAGAAGCTCGATATATGGGTTCTTCATGAGTTGAGCGCGAAAAACATGATAGACCGAATTAACATCTGCGATGCGCTGCTGAAACGCAATGAAATCGAGCCATTTCTGAAACGTGTCATAACCGTTGATGAAAAATGGATCACGTACAATCGGAAGCATAAAAGATCGTGGACAAGGGATGGTGAGGCGTCACAAGCGTTCGCGAAGCGAGGATTGACGCCGAACAAGGTGATGCTGTGTGTGTGGTGGGACTGGAAGGGAATCGTCCACCATGAGCTACTTCCAGTTGGTCAGACGATTCTCAACTCTACTGTGGACAACTAGAGAGATTATGCTAGGCAATTGAAAGAGAACGGGCCTAATTGAATAATAGGAGAGTTATTGTCTTTCATCATGACAACGCAAGACCACACACTTCTTTGATGACCCGTCAAAAATTGCGAGAACTTGGTTGGGAAATTTTGTTGCATCCACCGTATGGTCCAGACATAGCACCCTCTGACTATCAACTATTCCGATCTTTGCAGAATTCTCTCAATAAAATTAAGCTGGTTTCAAAAGAAGCCTATGAAAACCACTTGATTCAGTTAGCAACCAGAAACCACAGAAGTTCTTCCCCGATGGCATCATGGCTCTACTCGAAAAATGGCGAAACGTTGTCGATAATAATGGAGCATATTTAGTTTAAGTAAATTCATTTTCACACTATAACAAAACTAGTTGAATTTTACTAAAAAAACGCCACGAAGTTTTTCCCAGACCGATATCATCCCAGCAAACATTGAACTAACGGCCGAACGCCGGCAAACTGCTTTTACGCTGGTACATTGCTGGCACCAAAAGTAAGTGCAATGCCAGTATTAATAATGTACTTCACATTTGTATTTCGCACTCTGCCTATACGAAGTACTTTACCAGCATTTTATAAGCATTCCTTATTTGTATTAATCCAAGGTTATTTCTAGCGGGCCAGTGCTTATGTTTATAACTTTTTTTGAATGTAATAATTTGAAAAGTCTGACCGTTCTTAGTCATAAAACACCCTAATGGCGTGGCCTTCGAGGGTCGGTACAAGTGATATTCTGTGAGTTCAAGTTGGGACGTGTTGGTGAACAGTTTTTAAAGATGTGTATTTGAATAGTTATTGATTGTGAGCATTATACAGTTTTTTATTGTGATTTGTGTGTGTTTTGTTAGATTTAGGGACGTAGTTTACACAAACTATTTCATATTAAATTGTTTAATTTTTAGTTTAGTTCAATCATAGTTTTTTTCATGTAATAAAATTTTCAATTATTAATAAATCTGATACAAGATTATAAATATGTCATTTAAAAAATATAATTTGTCATATTTCATTTTGAATAGTGACATCTTAAATATTTTGTAAATATAATACTAACCTAAAATAATACAAACTTAATCCAAAACTGTAAAGCTTTTTTTACAATATAACCAAGTTTCTAAAAGTCAGTAATACACTATAAAAATCACCAAAATAACCAGATCTAGTTTGTTCTTACAAAAGTGAACAGCTTATAGCATTAATGCTTATAAAATTTGTTTATTGAATTTATTTTAACAAGTATGATTTCTTTAGGTTGGCACTCTTCAAGTCAGGGGGAAAAGATGTGGTAGATAATACAAAACGAATATTGGCGAAAATTATTAGTCACCCCTTATCTTTAGGATGAAATTGGTTTGACCGAAATGTCAGAAAACCATTTTCTTAAAATTCTTCATTAAATTAATAAATTAAATAAACTAATTCCTGTTATTCCTGAAATTATATTTATTTAATATTTATAAATAAATCAATAAATTATAACTGTTAATTCAATTTACAATCGGCTAGTTTTACCATCGTTGAATAAATTTATTTAACAACTTAAGTTAACAATATCTCATCATTCTATTGACAGCAATGTTAATTTCTTCATTAATAGTTTAAAACCGATGCGATATTGTCAACTTTACTTGTTAAATAAATTTATTCAACGATGGTGAAAATGGCCAAATGAGTATTTATTTTGCACCTAACCATTAATTTATTTTAATACTGGGTAAGTACACATATATTACATTTGAAACACTAGAGAGTGGGTATAATATAAGCACTAGTCTGTCAGAAATAAATCTTGCAACTAATGCGATTATTTTGCACTTTACCGTTGCTGGGCCAGCAACTGATACATCAATGGGCCAGCTAACGGCCACGGGGACACCGGGGTACTGGCCCAGTGCAAAATGCCAGCACTGGACCAATGCGAAATGCCAGCACTGGCCCAGTGCGAAATGCCAGCACTGGCCCATTACTTTCAATGCACTTTACCGTTGCTGGGCCAGCAACTGATACATCAATGGACCAGCTAAGGGCCACGGGACACCGGGGTACTGGCCCAGTACGAAATGCCAGCACTGGCCCATTACTTTCAATGCCGGCGAGTATGTGCTTTACCAGTACTGGTCCGGATAAAAATGTTTGCTGGGATATTAATAACGTAAAGATTTAAAATGTTATTTCATTCCTGAAATCTATATATCGGACTTTGAATATGTCATTATGTTTAACGTTCAAAACTCAGGTTATGTCAATTTGCGGTTGTGTAACTGAAATGTGGTCAGATATAGGCTAGTGTTACAAAATGCAATATTAGGATTTATTTACTCTGAAAACTGAGAAACCGCACCTTAATTAACGACCGCAAGATATCGCTGAACACTGAACACCACCAATAGAGCTCGATACCGTATTCAAGAACACGAACTATATTCATCTACAATGTTTATTCCAATAGTAATTAAATAAAAGTTAATGTGATTAGAACGCTAATTGAATAACGATTAGGTAGCATTTTAAACAGTGAGGTTATCGGTATATACAACGGCGCCGTGGCTTAGTTGGTTAAAGCGCCTGTCTAGTAAACAGGAGATCGAGGGTTCGAATCCCTCCGGGGCCTTGTGGAAACACATTTTTAATTAATTCTGTTTTAACTATTGTTCGATTTTCTTATTAATTAAAACTAAATAAAATGCATGTGCAATTGTTCCACTTGTAAGCTAGATACTTATTTTGTTTTAAGCGCACACAACAACAAACAATTGATGTGAAGTGTGAATTTTCACACATTTCTGGGTTTTGCAGGTATTTAGTAACTGAACGATGATTATTTGGGATGCCAAAACAAATTTTATGTCAAAATATTTTTTTATGAATTTTAATTCAAATTTTAATTTTAATTTGTTTATTTATATCCAAGGTACAATAAAATAATTAGATTTTTTTACAAATAATGGACATAATATCAGTTTGTACATTGGATAAAGGCCCATGATCAGTCATTGTAAGAATACAAAGACTGTTCTTCCTCATGTTCATGTTCATGTTCTTCCTCAAGTTGTATAAAAATGCCTAATACCATTATTTAAGTTTCTAAATATATGCAGTATTTTTTTTTTATACAGCAAAGTTCATTAAGATTTTGAAAATTGCATCTATGGCTTCCATTGGTTGCTTACATCATAAGTCCCGCCCTTTGATTTCGTCAAACATAGAATTAAATTATAATTTCAACACTTTCCGCTGGTTATTAAATTTACGCTTTTAAAAATTAAATGCAACATTTACCAAATATAACTAGAATTTTAACAAAATAATTTAAACAAAATAAAAATGCAAAAAAAAAACAAAAAATAAAATCAACAGGATTCGAACCCTAGTTTGCAAGTTAACTTATATTATTAAGCGTACGACAAATCCAACCACGCCACGAGAGCTACTGATCTGGTATGTTACACAACGTATTAAATAGTTAACATAGTTAAAAACACAAAAAATGCGTTATTTTCCGAAAACATAATTTGATCAAAAATTCCTGTTGTAATATTCCGGTTCACACCAATGTACATTACTTAGAATTTTTTCAAATTTTTAGTTTAAACCATCTGGGCTACAGGGTGTAGGACAAAAAATTTTTTGCACAATTTTGGCAAAAATCGCATCAAAATAATTTATTTTGCAAAAATAAAATTTTGATCGTTAATCCACGTACTAAACGCTTTCATTTGATACTCTACTCAGAATTTAAAAAAAATATTTTTTTTTTCGATGAGAACATATTTGTTTATATTTTTAGAGAGGCATGTTTTTTAGATGTTTTAGTATTTTTCCTATGTGCGGGTCAAAGAGTTGTATAAGCATGCCAAATTTCAACTCTCTAGGTTTAGCCGTTTGGAATTTTTACCGAACAGACAGACAGACAGACAGACAGACGACAAAATGATGGTATAAGGGTTTTTTGGTCATACCTACAAAACCCTAAAAATCAGCTGTGTCCACCACACCAAAATTATGCTACAAGGCCCCGAAGAGATTCGAACCCTCGATTTCCTGTTTACTAGACAGGCCCTTTAACCAACTAAGCCCCGGCGCCGTATTAGAACTATCGCGACAAAACAAATAATAATTTTGATAAATAAAATATGCCAACACATACAATTACGTATTAGATACTATTGGGTTACAATGTTGTGTCAGTAGCGTATTTGCTCTATAATTACATCATTAAAATCCCCCAAAGCAGTCACTAATATGTTTATTGACACATCACTATTGAGTAAATATTATGGTAATGCGAGGAAAAGGGACTTAATTACTGTTTGTATTAACAAAATAGACATATTAACAGAAACAGTGCCAATTGTATAATATGCTGCAACATATTTTGCCAACATGCGATTTTGGCACAATGTGCAGTAACTTGAATTCTTTTTCTGATTTATGTTGAACTAGCAGTATATCCGCTGCTTCGCTACCGAAAAAGTAGTCGTAGCCGGATTAGACCGGACCCATGGCAGAATCGGTTTAAGACTGGCTTGGTGCGAATTGTTTTTGGAAGATTAAAGGATTCCACACACCAAAGCAGCCGCGGTGGCGTTAGCGGTGGCGGCCGCAGTGGCGGTAGCATTAGCGATACGACTAGCGATCAGGTCTCCTCACACTAACGCGGTGGCAGTGGCGGTAGCGGTAGCGATCAGTTAGTGAATCACGGTATATACTTGTATGATAATATTGATTGCGAGAATACAATAGAATAATTAATTGTATGTAGAGAAAAAATAATAATCTACTTACTGTCTGTTTCAAACGGTTAGGCGGAACTAAATGGGAATTTCGTTCTTTTAGGTTGGAAAAGGGACCTTGCTTGGGTTATTTCATTTTTCACGTTGGAATGTCAAAATTTAAAATTCCAACAATGAAACCATGGAAACGAATGACATATGTCAAACTTAAATTAATTTTCTTACATATTTTAATGACAAAAAATAAATAAATGGGATATTTGTATTAAGAATGACACAAAAAATCAAAATATAAAGAAAATGACATTTTAAAATGATATTAACCTAAACCAAAAAATGTTTGTTGCAAGTATGATTTACAAAGCTTAAACAAAACGGCTGAAAAGCATGATTTAAACGATGAAAGTAACTAGATTGCAAAATCTAGTTCCGCCTAACCGTTTGGAATAGACTTTAATATCAATTTCCAAAACTTTTCCTATTTCGTTCCACACTTTATTTGTTTTCCTAATATTCTTGTAATCAGGATGTGCTAAGTCATACAAAATTAAATGATCCTTTACTGATCTATGATTTTTTCTGTTAAATTATATATTTTCGACATTATTTTCTTAAATATATTCACTCTGTGGTATATAAACAATGAATATCGCGCGGCCTAACGCAACTTGTCGAGTTCGGCCGCCAGTGTTTGGTGATCGCTAGACTGAACGCTGCATTCGGTGGCGTTCTCAGATAGCGGAACGCTTGTATGTGCGTGATCTCATTGTATTGTATAGGTTGCGTTAAGCCGCTGCATTAACTTGTGTGTGGAATCCTTTAAATATATTTCTTTGTTTTAATCTACTATTGTATTGATATGTGCTTCTTACACAAATAATGTAAATAAGAGCTTCTTTGTAAACATTGATAGTACAGTCATTTGGTAACAACACGTATAAGTGTCCCGTTTTGCTAACCTAGGAAAATGCCACAAACTGTTGCCCATGTGAGAATCACTGACCCAAGGCGGCGCTGGTCAAGCATTTTATCTTATGAAGTTATTTGTTATGACATTTATTATAATTATTCAGTGATTACTCCTGATCTATACAGGTCAGAGTAATTTTTTACCGTTAATAAATGCTCTTGCCACCAAAGAAAGTTTTATTCGTATAGTTTTAGGGGCTACGAAAATGTTCAACAGCAAATTTAACGTTATAATTGTCGTCGAAAAATGAAAATAAAAAATCTGGGATATATATCCTAGAGAACACTTTTGTAGCAATATTAAAACCTAAAATTTCTTCATATATATACTGAATATGTATATCTTTTATAGTTTCACCACCATAATAAATAACTGAATAAGATCAGTTCTGTTTACCGACAATATTTGAGCCGAACATTTCCAATGGCACCCGAAGAGCCACTATCTGAATATAGTCATCCAATCTATTGAACGAAACTTCCTATTCCCTCACTGCATATTTAATAGATATTCCAATGATCCAATATAATTAAAAACAAAATTAATTTCTCGTTTATGTTGGGACTATTTTGAGATTTTTTAGTTATGGTGAAGGCATTTCTTACTTGTATGCAAAATTTCAAGTCGGTAGCATATCTGGAAGTGGGTTAGAATTTCCGGACATATCCACAAATATTCAGTTTTATATATAAAGATCTGAATTACCTGAATTATTATGGTCACTACTTTACCTGCTCTTTATTGATTTTGAACGAGCCTCCAGCAGTCTGAAGCATGATATGTTGTGCTACCTATTACATCATACAAGAGTTCCACAGAAAATTAAAAGTGTCACAAGAACCTACATACAGTCGCACACTGCCAGGTAATACTGAAAGGCAAAATATGTAATAGCATCCCTGTCAAAAATGGAGTGCCACAAGGGTACGTATTATCGCCGTTCTTGAGTATGATAGGCGAGAACGTAATGAACGAAAACGGTATTTTTCGTTATTATTCCGAACAAAAACGAACGATATTTTTTTTCGTTATCAGTCCCTTTTTAGGGTTTTGTAGGTATGACCAAAAAACCCTTATACCGTCATTTTGTCGTCTGTCTGTCTGTCTGTCTGTCTGTTCGGTAAAAATTGTAGCCGAACGGCTAAACCTAGAGAGTTGAAATTTGGCATGCTTATACAACTCGTTGACCCGCACATAGGAAAAATACCAAAACATCTAAAAAACATATCCCCCTAAAAATATAAACAAATATGTGCTCATCGAAAAAAAAAATATTTTTTTTTAATTCTGAGTAGGGTATCAAATGAAAGCCCTTGGTACGTGGATTAACGATCAAATTTTTATTTTTCCAAAATAAATTATTTTGAAGCGATTTTTGCCAATATTGTGCAAAAAAAAATTTGTCCCACACCCTGTAGCCCAGATGGTTTAAACTAAAAATCTGAAAAAATTCTAAGTAATGTACATTGGTGTGAACCGGAATAGTTCAACAGGAATTTTTGATCAGATTATGTTTTTGGAAAAAAAAGCATTTTTTGTGTTTTTTTGCTAATAATGTTGACAACTTATAGTTATATAATACGCTAAACAGTAACGTGTTTCTTGGTGCTGTGGCTAAGATACTTGCGTTCTGTCCAAGAATTCGTAATCGGACTCATGTTCGAGTCCTACGTGAGGAGACAATATTATTTTTTATTTATTTTTTGCATTTTTATATTGTTTAAATTATTTTTTCAAAATTTTAATTATATTTTGGCAATTGTTGCATTTAATTTTTAATAGCGTAAATTTAATAACCAGTGGAAATTGTTGAAATTATAATTTAATTATATATTTGAATGTACACGAAATCAAAGGGGAGGAGCTATGACTAAAAACAACCAATGGAAGCCATAGGCGCAATTTTCAAAATCTTAATGAACCTTGAGATATAAAAAAAAAATACTGCACATCTTTAAAAACTTAAATAATGGTAATAGGCATTCGAATTAAAATTCATAAAAAAATATTTTGTCATAAAATTTGTTTTGGCACCCCAAATAATCATCATTCACTTACTAAATACCTGCAAAACCCTGAAATGTGTGAAAATTCACAGTTCACATCAATTTTTTAAACTTAACTTTCTAACAAACCTTTTTGCTTGAGATGATTTCAAATTCGCATATCTCTCGCTTTATAGACTACATTATTTATTACATTAAATTGAGTTAAATTTTATCGTGCGTGCTATGTTAGGAAATTTTGTTTATCATGCATTATTTATTACTTCATTATGATAAACATAATGGCGCCGTGGCTTAGTTGGTTAAAGCGCCTGTCTAGTAAACAGGAGATCGAGGGTTCGAATCCCTCCGGGGCCTATGTTAAACATGTTTTTAATTGCTTTAACTACTGTTATGTTATCTAACTTATTATCACTAAATTAAAATATATATACATAAATAATTTATGCTTACTTATGTTATATACGAATAAATGTATGTATACACAACCTTAATATGAAATGGGAAAATGTGTTTTGGACGTAAATATAACATTTGTCTCTTTGAAATATGTTTTCTGGTTTAGAACATTTATTTTAATTAACAACTTCTCTTTGAATCAAATAAACATGTTGATTATTATACTTTAAAAAAATCTATAATATAATACGCCACGTGTGTCCCTGCGTGGGTGCGTGAAGTGACGTCAAAAACAAATTCGAAGCGTGATTCCGAAATATTCCGAAGCTCACCGAAGTGTATATTGACATATAACGCGTAATAATAATAGTTGTTAATTGATATGTTTACACAAAAATAATATAAATTAAAATTATGAGTAGCAGAAAAATAATTATTTAAAAAAATATTTGGTTTTAATGAAAGTATGTAAAAAAAGGTGACTTTCTTTTCTTTATTATTATTTTTTCAATGCTTTATTATATTTTTATTTCTACGATTAACGTTTTAAATCATCTAATGTTTTAAATTTTCAAAAATGTAAATATAATGCAGTGAGTAAAACACGCTTTGGGAAAAATGAATAATTTTTACCAAAAATTACCGGCCGTGGTTAGCTTAGGGGGGGGTATGATCTGATAACCACATTTTAAGCATATTTTTGTGTTTTTTTTTTCAAATCTATGGTTAAATTTATTCATTTTCAAACTAAGTACATATATAAAGTATGTTTTGAAGAAGATACAAAAAAAATTTGAAGGCAAAATATGGCGAAATGAGCCAGCTGTGGCAAATCTTCTCAGACTCCGGGAAAAAAATTAGATTTTGCGGTGACCAGCATAACTCGTCACTGGATCATCTGAAATCAAAAATCCAAAAAGATTTTGTTAGTTTATGAGTTTGCCGAGGTAATGACGTTGAGTTTTTATTTTTAAAATGATTTTTCAGTTTTTAGCGTTACTTAGAAGACAAAAAAAATTAATTCCCCCTAAAAAAAACCTAAAAATGAGTATATTTGTGATTGTTAAATAAAAAAAAAAAATGAAAAAAAAATATCTCAACGTCGTTACCTCGGCACACTCATAAACTAACAAAATCTTTTTGGATTTTTGATTTCAGATGATCCAGGACGAGTTATGCTAGTCACCGCAAAATCTAATTTTTTTCCCGGAGTCTGAGAAGATTTGCCACAGCTGGCTCATTTCGCTATATTTTGCCTTCAAATTTTTTTGTATCTTCTTCAAAACATACTTTATATATGTACTTAGTTTGAAAATGAATAAATTTAAGCATAGATTTGAAAAAAATTCACAAAAATATGCTTAAAATGTGGTTATCAGACCCCCCCCCCCTTAAACTTAATTCTGAATCTATTATTATTCAAACTTTCAAATACCAACTTACCTCAAATTTAAAAAATCCTAAATCTACGTTAAAAATAATAATTGCATGCCTGACTAGGGTTATTGAACTGCAAAAAACAATGTTAAAAATCTGTGTGAGCATATTAACCCAACACACCTTATAACCTGTTCATAATCTTGATATGTATAATGTGACTGAAAATAGCAGCATGTGGAGAGACAGCAGTTCCGGGGATGATGTGGGTGTGGCCAATTATATTTATGACGATGCTTTTAATGACTGCAATGATATTCTGCCAACATTTTAATGGTCAAATAGCGTGTATAGACATTATTTTTATGATATCTTTACTTTTGTTCTCAGAAATTATACAAGTTGAGACAAAGAAAAACAAAAATAGAAGAATTCACAGGGCTGTCGATAGACTATACCTTTTACAGTATGATTTCACACTTATGAAATATTTCACATTAACGAAAACTGATTTCACAACTTGAATAACAATTAATAAAATGTCCCGTGTTAAATATCAAGTCTGGGAAAAAGTTCGTGGCGTTTTTGCCGATAGACAGCGCCAATTGCAAATAACTCAGAAACACAGATCGCAGCGACACCACTAAGCGCTCGTTGGAAAGGTGACAGTTCGAGCGTTACCAGGTCTACAAGTATGAAATGCGGATTTAACACATTAAACTCAAAAGAACAGTAAAAGTTTATTTATTCAAAGTATGCTCCATTAGAAGTTATACATTTTTCCCATCTTTCAGGCAATTTATGAATACCTCGCAAGTAGAACTCTTCCCCTTTCCCCGCAAACAATTCATCTAGCCATTCTTTCATATTTTCATATGAACAAAAGTGGTGCTCGGCAAGTGCGTGACCCATCGATGAGAACAAGTGGTAATCTGAAGGGACCAAGTCTGGTGAGTAAGCGGGGGTAGCACTTCCCACTTGAGTGCCTCCAATGTGTTGCCAACTGCTTTTGCCTTATGTGATGTTATCGTGAAGATTACCTTTGTGCTGTCTTCTTTCGTATTCTGGTCGTTTTATGAGCAGCGAATGGTTCAATTCGATCAGTTGTTGTTGGTAGCGTTGGGTATTAACTATTTCACCAGGTTTTAACAATTCATAATAGACCACACCCTTTTGGTCCCACCAAGTACAGAGCATTGTCTTTTTGCCTAAGCGATTCGGTCTTGCAGTTGATGTGGATGGTGAGCCTGGGATCACCCATGATTTTTTGCGTTTGACATTTTCAAAATAAATCCATTTTTCATCGCCAGTAATGATACGATGCAAAAAAGACTTTCTTTTGTATCGTGCAAGCAAAATTTCACAAGTGTTTTTGCGCTATTCCATCTGCCTGTCATTCAATGCATGTAGAACCCATCTGCCGACTTTCTGGATCTTACCCATCTCTCGTAGGCGATTGGAAACAGCTTGTTGACTAACGCCTAACTGCTCTGCTAGTTGTTTTTCTGATCGACTATCGTCTTCCTGTAGCAATGTTTCCAATTTTGTATCTTCATATTTTTTTGGAGGTTTTCCATGTTCTTTGTCTGTAAGATCAAAGTCACCACTTTTGAAACGCCGAAACCATCGTTCACACGTATCTTCCGATGGAGCATATTCACCATAAGCTTCTCGAAGCAGTCGGTATGATTCAGCAGCAGTTTTTTTCAAATGAAAACAAAACAGTAGTACTGTCCGCGAATGCTCTTTATTGTGTACAAAATTTGACATTTTTAACACAATAAAACAAAACTATATGATCACTTTTCAAATTATAACCTATACGCATTTGGCACTTAATGATAACTTAACAACACGCCATAAGTGTTGAAAACTTTGAACTATACGCCCTGTTTGCGCGGCAAGTTTGAAAAAAAATCCGCATTTCATACTTATAGACCTGGTACTTTGAGTGTCTAAACATCAAAATTTATGCAGTGGTTGGAAAGTTGTTTGGGTTTAAAAATGGAAAAAAGTAATGAGAAATTGCGGTATATCTTGCAATATTATTACGACAAAGGGAAGAACGCTGAGCAGGATCACTCTTAATAATTGAAAAGCTGTGTGTTAACCACAGTTTCTAGATTTTTTAAAAGCCACCTGAACTTAATAAAACTGCAAAAAAGAACACGTTCCAATTAAATTAATTTAATTCCAAAGAAATTGTTGAATAAAACAACATTTATTTTATATTCGAAATGTTCAGTGGTGAGATGTGTAGAGGGGAACTAATAGCCAAAGGTGGTGTGCTAATGCATGCGGATTAATGGTTATCATTACAATCATCAAATCTGGTGAGTTCAGCCGTTACGGTTCGCTGACGAAAACCTTTTAAAACCACCTGTTCGATTTCAGATCGAGTTACTTGCTCAAAGCTGTTTTTCAACTTTAACATTATTTGCTTGTTTTATAATAAAAACAAAATACAAAATGAAATTATAAAACAGACTGTAATGGAAATGTATTGTTATATAAGTAATAATGATGTCTGGTTGGAAAGATGGAATGCATGCTGTTTCTCAGATATAATTTTCTCAAGTATTCAGCAGAAATTACAGTTGTGGTAGATTGTTAGTCTATATTAATTATTTCATTTTATAGTTTAGTTATATTTTATAAAAGACTAACAAATTGATGCAACTTCTGTACAGTTCTTTAACAAAATTATAAATCTATAAACTAATTAATGTGAGCAAGAATATCATATCTCTTTAAATAAATATTCAATTAGACATCTCAGTAATGGTAGTCGAGTTGCGGAATATTTGTCTCCCAGTATTACAGAAACCATTAATGCAACACATTAACATAAACCGCCTCAGGTAGAATATCTGTCACTCCGGTTTCTCTGCGTTGCTGTAAATATCATGAATTATAAAATAAATGTTGTTAGGATCGAAAGACCACCGGAATTAATGAGAAGCAACTATTAATTTTCCTCTGGCACAACGACACGGGTCTTATTACAACTGACTGATGTGAATACCGATAGTAAAAACTTAATGTAACTGCATTATTTAAAGAATAAGAACTTATTAATCTTAAATAAGAATGGATATGAGGTCTATTAGTAGCAAATTATGTTATAAAAGGAACGGTTTAAATGTTTTACCTGGTGTTTTACCCTTAAGGAGCACTTATCTTTGGGTTATTATTATTGGGAAAACAATATAAAATCTAATGAGCAAGAAATCAATATTGGAGTAACTCAAGGCTCCGTACTGAGCCCACTGTTTTTCGTGTAATAATAATAATAATAAAAATATTTATTTCATGCTAGTCATCTTAAGACGTTTACATTTGTCAGTACATATATAAAAAATTCATTGAACAAAAGTAGAAAAACATTTGAAAACATTGAAAAATGAAAATACAATATTAACCCTTACCTGCATGAATTTTTATTTTTGGCTGAAATAATTCATGGGCATTAGGAATTGGTTCTTATTGAACGTCGTTACCTCGGCAAACTCATAAACTAACAAAATCTTTTTGGATTTTTTATTTCAGATGATCCAGTGACGAGTTATGCTGGTCACCGCAAAATCTAATTTTTTTCCCGGAGTCTGAGAAGATTTGCCACAGCTGGCTCATTTCGCCATATATTTCCTTCAAATTTTTTTTTATCTTCTTCAAAACATACTTTATATATGTACTTAGTTTGAAAATGAATAAATATAACCATAGATTTGAAAAAAAATCACAAAAATATGCTTAAAATGTGGTTATCAGACCCCCCCCCCCGCCCTTAAGGTAAAGTTGGTTTGAAGTAAACCAATCTTTAACTTTCACCATTTCCTGTTCTGTATTTCTGACCACATCGTTAAGAGAGTATGATTTGTCAGGACAGTAAGAAAGTGTCAATTTTGACACTTTCTATCTTATAAATTTGGGAGGTCATTGATATAAACGATGAAAAAAAAAACGGACCCAAAATTTCGCCCTGACAAACTCCAAAATTGACCTTCCTATATGTAGAATCTACGTCATTCAACGAGACAAACTGGTATCTATTAGAAAAATAACATTTAATGAGATCATTAGTATATAAATGATCTGCCACATTTTATTAACAATGCTAAAATGACACCTAGAAAAACTTGACAGTGAACAGATCAAGATGGAGGAGTTATGTGAGTGAGACCAAAATTCTGAGGCTAACAGTGCCCACAGAAGAAGAAGATTAATTTAATATCATTCTGCAAATCTATTACATATTTTTGGAATAACTAATACGTTTTTTGAATTCTTATAAATTGTTTCTCTATCGTTTCCCTTTAAAGGTTGAAAAATCTTAACAATTTATTTAGTTTTTCTTTGCACGAACTTACCTATGCCAAAAAAAATCTTATTGTAAAAGTTATGTACCTTATAAATCAGTTTGTTGAAGTTTACTCACGTTAGGAATTTGAAGAACGGCGCAACTCTTATCGTTCACGTCGAAACCTGAATGCTGAAAAATTTTGTGGCTGTAAACAACGTTACCAAGAGATATTTAAAACGTACTTAAAAGTTAGAAAAAACGCCAGTATTTAAACAACAGATAATTATGTAGTTAAAGGATTTTTTTAAACTATTTTTGAAATGGTCATTGTGTAAATATGTTTATTTTTCACGCTGTTATTTGGTCATAATGCCTAGTCATCCAACATCGGTTGTTGTTCCAGAAAACATTGATGCTGTGCGTGAACTGATCGTCATATGACTTATCGTGAGATTGAGGTATTTTTGGGTATTAGTGGGACCAGCATACATTCACTATTGCATGAACATTTGGCCGTCAAAAAGATTTGTTGGATCTCACATAATTTGACAATGGAAAAAGTGGAAAAAGCCTTAATCGGAGTGGAAAAAGTGCTTCGAAAATTGGTTCAAACGCATGCAAAAGTGTATTGATCTTCATGGAGAATATTTTGAAAAACAATAAAGTTAATAATATGAAATTATTTTGCAATGCACCCAAAAAGTAGGCAGCACCCGCAATGTGGAGGTTAGTAAAACGGTAGTTAATCTCTCTGGCAAAGAATGAACAACTGAAAAAGAGCAAGTTCTCCGTAAAGGGTTTAACTTCGGTGTGAATGAATGTGAATTCTAAATCGATCAATAAATTAGATTTGATAGCTTCTGTAGAGCAAGCTTGTCATACTCTCGAACCCGTAATAAAGGAAGAAGTCCGTTGACGAGTCCGTTCCATCCTAGAACGATCTAAGCCTCCTACTAACATCACTAAAGCGGAGTATAAAGCTATCGCAGAACTCAAAAAAGATGTGGACATTAAGATTCTACAAGCAGACAAAGGCAATGCTACAGTCATATTGAACACCGATGACTATAAGCAAAAACTTTTGTCGAATATTACGGATGACAAATATGAGAAAAGAAAGACCCTACTAAGTCGGTGGAATTCAAAGTATACACTACAGGAGGTTCAAAAATGAATTTACTGATGAAATGAGATTAATTAACTCCGCATTATAGCAAAGCTCCTCACATCTATGGCTTACCTAAAGTACACAAGGCAAACATCCCCTTGAGGCCTATTGTCAGTTCCATTGGCTCAACATGTTATACGTTAGCTAAATACTTGGTTTCAATAATAACACCTCCAGCCGGTAAGAGTGAGAGTACTATTGTACTATTCTAGCCTAGTACTATCAGCAATGGCAAACGTCCAAAATAACGGTGACAATAAAGCTACTTTTGTTGATAAATAATTGTTTTTGATCTGAAATCCCGAAATATAAAACGCAAACCTTGTATTTATTGTTTTTAGTTACAAAATTTGCATTTAATTTTAAATCCTAGTTACTTATAAATGTAACAGAAAGATAAATGAACATAACATTAATCAGTAGAACAAACGAATAATTCAGTGAGAATAACATTGTCATAAATAATAAAATAAATAGTATATTTTCTATGTGTAATATGAACACCAGACTAATCTAATAAAAACAAGATTTAACAGACACGTTTGGGATTCATTAATTTAGTTGCAAATTGCAAAATTAACTACTTCTGGACACGGTGGACTTGCAAATGAAATTACAGGTACCTACTGCCGGTACTCGGTACGCATGAGCAATATTTAATTAGTTCATATAGCATTCTGTTCATCCGGTAAGAAATTCCATCTGCTATTTAGTAATGGTAGGATTGCAAATAGACAGATTGGTTATGTTAAATACCGGGCATTCTTGTTTCTGTATTAGTAAATATATGCCTGAACAGTTTCTACAAATTTTCTCTTACTATTTATGATTTATCTCGTAAATAATGCACAAAGGATCGTAAATTGAAACCCTATTAGGCAATTTTCGAAAACTTCGTACCTAGTATAACGTACGAGGGACGGTTGAAAATTAATCGGCCTAGGCAAGAGATGGCAGCACCAGTATCAAATCAATATTATTTAAATCCTAACCTTCAAATGACTACTGTAAACTTTTCAACTAGAGATGGGTCGTTCTTGAACGAACCGGCTCACTAACCGAAGTAACACGGTTCACCAAATTGAAATGAGCCGGCTCACTGCATAGTTTCAAGGACACGATTGATCAGGCGATTGTGAGCAGTGACCGGAGTGATCCGGATCTGGATCGATGTCATGTTGAACTTCGAGAGAACTCAGCTTGTAATGTATTATCATAAAGTGTATTTTGTTATCAATTTGTAGGGCAGTTTATTTGAAACTAATAGGCTTAGTCTGTACTTTCTTACAACCATACTATATAAAAATATTAAAAATATTGCCCAAATCCCAGATGTCCGATTTATAAGGGCAATAAAACCAGTGGCGCAGGTGGGTGGGATTTGGGGGTTAGAACCTCCCATGAAGCTGGATTTTTTATTACTTCGATGCATTTTCATTACTTCCATACGTCTCATTTTATAACCCTCCCCCCTCATGAAACTATTTTTGCGTCACTTAATAGAACTTATTGACTGTTATTTTTTTAAAAAACAAAAACTTTTTGGTTTTTAATATATTTCATCTCCTGCAATATAAACATTTACCTACACTCATACATACATATTTTATATATATCTAATTTATATAATTTTCTTTATTAATCTTCTTCATTTTCTATATATCTAAAAATCACACTTAAAATCAAATCTCCATCATTTTTATCTTCATAAGAACTAAGTTATTAGTTATAAACACCAGCATTTGGTAGTTACTATGATAGGAACTTTTATAGTAACATGTTACTAAATATTGTAGTAACTTTTGTCTTACGGAATACGAAATACCCCAAAGTTACTATGATAGCAACTGGCCTTGCTCATAGTGACAAATTTAGTTACTATGATCATAGTAACTGAGTTACAGAATTGGTCTGTATGTAGAAAAATAAATTGAGTTTTGCCGAAAAAATTGTGTTTTCTTGGCTCGGCAAATTACTTTTAAACTATCCTTCGTACAACGTCTTTACCCAACCAGTTTTGTTTTTGTGACAAAAATCTGAGTGAAACAAAACTGTATATTTAATTATGCTTTATCTTGCCTCTAAACAAATTTTTCCTTTTTCATTTCCTGTAAGCAACAGCAGTTGAGATTTCAACGTTGTCATTCACAATATGCCGTTCCCGTAAAGCATTCTTTAATTGGGTAAAGAGATGTTAATCTCCATGCAAGCTTTAACTCGAATAAGGGTGGAGTTAATGGAGATTCCACCATATGTTCTATCCAGAAATATTCTGTTATTTTGTATACAATGCCATGGTTGAATTTTAGTTAACGTAAATTAAATTAAGATAGATATGTTAATTTCGTGAACCAAAATGTTATACACAATTCATTCCGAAATTCCAGTGGTTAAATCTGGTTTGAGCTTTTGTGGGGTTTTAGTATTGAGTTGGAATTAAATTTGTGGCAAATGATTTTGTTGGGATAACCGAAAATTACCAACAAGCAAATATACAGCACTAAAATTAATGAACAAGTAACTGCATGGTCGAGATTTAATAAGATATAAATTTGGGGAGCTATGGGGAAAGCTAACATAACGATGTATCTCTTATTATTTAACATGTTTATCCGTAGCGATTTTTTCGTGAAACAGTTGTTTCTAGTGCGTTCTAAAAATGAGTAACATTAATTTCGAGCAACGGTGTGCTATCAGGTTTTGCTTCAGACTTCGGCACAGTAAACGGAAACTTTTGCAAAACTTCAGCAGGCCTACGGAGACAGTGTTTTGTCAAGGACCCAGGTTTTTTGGTGGTTTAAGGCATTTTCAAAAGGAAGAGAGTTGATTGAAGATGAATCACGCAGCGGAAGGCCTTCATCTTCAAGAAGCGATGGAAATGTCCATAGAATCCGAAATTCAGATCGTCGGCTGACAGTCAGAATGATCGGGGAAGAGCTGACACACTACCATTCATCAGATTTTGACTAATGAGTTGGAGATAAGAAAAATCTGCGCAAAAATTGTTCCAAAAAATCTTTCAAATGACCAAAAGGACATCAGGAGGCATTCCTGTGGCTCATCATCCTCCTTCTTCTCCTGACTTGAGTCCTTGTGAGTTTTTCTTCTTCCCAAGATTGAAAAATCACCTCAAGGGACGTCATTTTGGTACAATCGAAAACATTCAAACGTCCGTAACCGATCAAGCTATTCCAATATCCGAGTTCCAGCACTGCTATGAGGATTGAACCGTCTTCAGCGCTGTGTGGCTTCCCCAGGAAGTTATTTTGAGAGAGACAATACTGAATTGTAATTCTATTCGAATAAAAAAAAAATAAAAATCAGTCCGGTTACTTAATTTACGCGGTGTAAATATATTTAATCTATCAAAAAAATCGTTTGACAAAATAACTTTATAAATTTATGCCTGTTCTTAAAAGGTTATTGCTGAAAAATAACTATCATTATTTAAATCTTCGTCAAGTTAAAATTTGAAAGAGTAACAATAGTATTTGTTGAAACTCGTTGAAGAATGAATTGCGTAAGATATTCTAAAGTTTGTTCGATAGTTATTCATTTAATGTCTGTGTACATTAATCACGAATCACCTGGAGGGGAGTTACGTGAGTAATTAACCTGACATTGGAAGCAGTTTCTGTCTTTCAACTGGCAAGAGTTAGGTCGTTCAACTATTTAATCCTAAAGTTAGGTTTAGTTGCCAAGTTTAACATTTAACTTCGATCTATTTGAACTAAAACTATGATTTGTTTAAGTGAGTTTAACCTAATATTTGAGATGTGAAATCTTAAATAATTTACGGGTTTAGTTTTAAATTCTTAATTGCCTGTATTTACTTTGATCTTCTTAAAACAACTTTCTTATAAGTCAATTAATAATTATTTGATGTATAATATTTATTAAGCAACTTTTATAATCTTGTAATGTTCATTTAATATTCATAATTTTACTTAACATGAGCAAAACAAAGTCAATATCACTTGGAGCTGGTACATAAAAGCTGCAGCCCGCCAAAATTAAATTAATTTAAACATTTATGATATTTTTTAATCTCTCTATCTTTAAATTTACTATTGGGTTGATGTAAAACTTCGTCCCGTTTTTTTTTGACATAAATTGAATAAACATTTTATTTACTAAAAGTTACATTCAATCAATTGAGTATGTGCCGTTCTGTTTTCGAAGTGGGTGCCGCGTTCGCTTACACCGGACCAAAAACAACAACACGTCGACGATTCAGAGCGCTGTTTGGAGCTGTTAGCGAGATAAAAAGGATTTCTTGCGTCGGTATGTGACAATGGATGAAACA